>CM074721.1:556399468-558809468 GCA_037306005.1 Rhinophrynus dorsalis
ATCTGTCTCTCTCTCTCTCCATCTGTC
Organism: Rhinophrynus dorsalis; assembly: GCA_037306005.1. Lineage (NCBI taxonomy): Eukaryota > Metazoa > Chordata > Amphibia > Anura > Rhinophrynidae > Rhinophrynus > Rhinophrynus dorsalis. Next base: position 556,399,496 of record CM074721.1, read on the forward strand.
GCTCTCTCTCTCTCCATCTGTCTCTCTCTCTCTCCATCTGTCTCTCTCTCTCTCCATCTGTCTCTCTCTCTCTCTCCATCTCTCTATATAACTCCAGCTATTAAGGTGCCTCAACAAAAGAAGATATAAAAAGTCTTTTTTCGTACCCCTGTAGCACACCGTGTGCATCCTCACACCCTGTCCACACACTGCTCACACTGTCCACCCTCACAACCTGTCCACCATCACCACACACTGCCCACACTGTGTCCACCCTCACACCTTGTCCACCCTACCTAAAAACCAGAAAATAAAAGAAAATACTGCAAAATTATTGCAAACCTCTGGCACTTTTACAGACATTTTCTGTAGTGAGTGGATAACCCAGAGCCGGATTAAAGCTCCACAGGGCCCTAGGCAAGGTATTAATTTGTGTCCCCCATACCTCTAACTTTGGTTAACTACACATTGTTTAGTTTACGCCTCAATTTTGTGGGCAAAGGCACTCAAAGAGTTATACTACAGTTTTGTGGGCACTATCACTCAAAGTATTATCCAATGACTGGATAACCCTTTGAGTGCCTGTACCCACAAAACTGTAGTGTAAACTAAATACTGTGTAGGTAGTCAGGGTTAGGGAGGAAACCCTGGATAAATTCATTTTTCTCTTATCCCTGCCCCCTGGGCCAGTCTGCCCCCGGTCTGGAGATGGCCCCCACGACTGCGGCCTCCGACAGGCTCCAACTGCGGCCTCCGACAGGCTCCAACTGTAGGCTCCAACTTTGGCCTCCGACAGGCTCCAACTGCAGGCTCCAACTGCAGGCTCCAACTGTGGCCTGCGGCCTCCGACAGGCTCCAACTGCAGGCTCCAACTGCAGGCTCCAACTGTGGCCTGCGGCCTCCGACAGGCTCCAACTGCAGGCTCCAACTGTGGCCTGCGGCCTCCGACAGGCTCCAACTGCAGGCTCCAACTGTGGCCTGCGGCCTCCGACAGGCTCCAACTGCAGGCTCCAACTGTGGCCTGCGGCCTCCGACAGGCTTCAACTGCAGGCTCCAACTGTGGCCTGCGGCCTCCGACAGGCTCCAACTGCAGGCTCCAACTGTGGCCTGCGGCCTCCGACAGGCTCCAACTGCAGGCTCCAACTGCAGGCTCCAACTGCAGGCTCCAACTGTGGCCTGCGGCCTCCGACAGGCTCCAACTGCAGGCTCCAACTGTGGCCTGCGGCCTCCGACAGGCTCCAACTGCGGCCTCCGACAGGCTCCAACTGCGGCCTCCAACAGGCTCCAACTGCGGCCTCCGACAGGCTCCAACTTACATTAATAACTTACAATAATGATCATCCTTTTACTATGACATGTAATAAAATCTGAACTTAAAGTTAGTTGATCACACTAATATAGGCTTAAGCGTGAGTTTTTATGGTTTGATGCAAATCTTCTAACTACATCATCCATATTTATTTGAGATGCAAGTCTGGCCTCAATTGCCAGGGTGGCAAGATCTGAAAGCCTTTCGTCAGTCATTGTTGTACGAAGGAAGGATTTTATTAATTTTAATGCAGAAAAGCTTCTTTCGCATGATGCACTCCTCACTGGCAAGACACAAGCTATTTTACATAGCCGACACAGCTCAAGGAATGGAACAGAGTAAGGCTCCAGAAAGTTGGTGAAATCGAGAATTGTGTCCACCTTTATGGCATCTGATGACTTTTTTCTTTGTAGTGTTAGCATTGCTTGCCTCAGCTCTATCTCCAAGTTTTCTATGTTGCAGGCGTAGAATTTAGCCATTGGTAGCAATTTGTCAAAATTAAGAAAAGAATCAGATCGGGGATTCAGAGACTGTACACCTTCCATGATTTCCAGAGAATCTTTAGAGAAGCGTGATTTTAGCTCAGAAATGATCCGGTCAAGAACATCATACATGAACATTTATTGAAGTCATCTTTTTTGATCATTTGTTGTCGCTGACCTACGGTTTCCAAAATAATGCTGTTTCTTAAGTGTAAAGGAGGCCGCCGATCTCGCTTCTTGAAAGGTGGTTCGGTAGAATCATTTGGAGCCGGTATTCCATACTTCATGCTCAGCTGTATTGTTTCTTCCCAGACACTTTCTATTGTTCCAGAATTAGCAGAAGCTTCAGGTTCATTCTCTGGATTGCGCACTTCTTCCAGCTCTTGTATAACTGCTTGCACAAGAAAGACAGCGGATGCCAGGTCAAGGTCTTTGGCTTGTAACAGATCAGAGAGAGTCTGGGCCCTTTTTAGTATGTTCTCAAAAAACACGAGTGCCAGAATGAAGCCAAAGTCAATGAACTGGCGAATGGATTTTGCCTCCACTGCTCTCTCAGTATTGTTTCCCTCACTTAAAATATTTAGAGTTTCCAACAGAGGGTCAAGTGTTTTAAGAACGGCATTGCAGGCTGCATGCTGGCATGTCCACCTTGTGTCACTTAATTGTTTAAGTTTGATAGCTGGTTTGTTTGACATTTCTTGTTGCACATTAGTAAACACTGAGTGAACAACAGAAGTGCTACAACATACATACAGCTTTTCGAGTTTCACAAAAAATTAATTTGCTGCCTGTACATTCTTGACTGTGTCCACGATGACCAGGTTGAGACGGTGACTCATACAGTGAATGTAAAGTGCACAAGGCACCTCCTTTTTAATGCGTGCTTGTACGCCATTAAGCCGGCCACTCATTACAGAGGCGCCATCATAGGCTTGTCCAACACAATAAGTTTTATCAATGCCTAGAGAGGTTAAGACCTGGAATATATATCCTGTTAGAGATTCGGCATCAAGGCTATCTGCTGTGTAGAATTTTAAGAACCGTTCTTGGACCATCTGTTCGTGAAAGAATCGGATTACGACAGACAGTTGTTCTGTTTTACTCAGATCCTTTGTTTCATCTGCCATGATGGAAAAGGGACTTCCTTTAATGCTCTGTGCAATGCCTTCTCTAACCAAATCAGCCATAATTGACAGAAGCTCATTTTGGATAGATAGATGTAGATATCTTGCATTTCTTGGTCCTTCGATTTTTTTTCTTACAATACTGTCTTTCTGCGCAATTATATATAGAATTTCACGTACATTTCCGTGATTGATATAATCTGAACTGTACCGATGTTCTCGCTGGGCAATTTTGGTCTTGGCTGTTAGCAACAAAACTTGTGCTATTGTTTTTATGTAATGCCTATTTTCATTGACCTCTCTTGTGTGAGCTTTGGTCAGATCCTTCATGATCGATGTATCCTGACTTACACTCTTTTTGAAATCCTCCCATCTGACATAGGAATCCTTGTGTGAATCAGACTTCTCATGTTGCAGTATTCCTTTTCCAGTTTCAAGTGCATTTTTCCAGTTTTTGTACCCTATGCTGACAAATGGTAATTTTTTAACATGCCCATGGATATATTTTGAAGTTGAAAAAAATCGGCATGGAAAACAATATGCTGCATCCTGGGAAATAGAATACTCCAGCCATTGAAACGATTGAAACCATTGTGGTCTGAATGATCTGAAACGTGCTCCAATTTGTTTCTGTGGATATTTTCTTAATACAGGCTGTCTTGGCCCCTCATTAGCACACTGGCTGATATCATCTGGTCCTTGTACCTTTGATTTTTCAATGTTAGCAGATGTTTGTGCACTCTGTGGCAGTTCAGTTTCACAGAGATCCTCTTCATAAGCAATGTGTTGGATATTGCTTTGTGAGGAGGTGCTTGCTTCTTCAATCTGCAATAAAGGTTCATCATCATCATCAAATATTATTTCAGAAGTGTCAGTCAGGCCATATCCACATTCAACATTCTTCTCAAGCTCTTCACATTCCTCAAAGGGAGAAGATTGAACAGGCTGACGTTTTTCTTGTTGTTGGTCTTCAGAAATATCAGCCTTCTGGGCCTTTTGATTTACCACTGTATAAAATGAACGGATGTCCATTTTTATGGTAGCTAGGAAATTCAATCTGAAAAAAAGAAAGAAAAAAAAATGCATGCTGTTCTTATGGGAATACAAACAGAAATGAGTAAGATTTAAAAAACAAAAAAAATAAAATTTTTTCACAGTTTTTGTTGATAAATGTAGTTGCACCACCAATTATGATGTCCCATCACTGGCAATCAACTAAAGTAATAACATAAATCAAATAGCATAATCACGCTTTAATAAGTGTAAACTATTAAAACATCACCATGTAAGAAACACAAAACTTGTATATGCACATGAGGTCTATGACCATTGAAAAAAAAGAATTGGAAAAAAAAAAGAATGGAAAAACACTATAATGGAACAAATTGGATATGTAGGTGTACACACACACATACATATATATCATACACATACTAATGAGCAGCTAATGCATCCACTTGGTGTAACATGTCAATAAGCAGTAAATTGCATCAACATGGTATATCATGCTAATGATCAATAAACAAACTTGTTATATCATGCAAATGAGTGATTATGCAGTACTCTGTAAATGTTCCTGTGGGGAGTGTGGGCAGCATGTCATGCTGCAGATCAATGTGCATTATAGACTAGAAGCATAATGTTGCTTTGCTCAACTCACACAAAGCATTCTATGCAGAGGTACTCAGTATTTCCCAGCATGGTTTTCTTTTTTGTAGGGTTAAAAAACATAAGATACCACTTTAGCAGCTAAAGTGGTATCTTATTTTTTTTAACCCTGCAAGAAAGTGTTATCTTGTTGAAAGTATTTCTCCGCATAGGTTGCCTGGTTTAAAATGGTGACAGCCGACATGACATTGACAATGTCATGTCGGCTGTCGCCATTTTTCTTTTTTTACTCAAGAAATTATATTCTTTAATAGTAATATGTATATAATTGCCAAGAAAAAGCATTAATATTTTTTTATCCTCAAATCAAAGGCATAGGTCTATGTAAAGATATTTTAGGTGTTTAAATGACATTTTCTTGTTAAAAAAAAAAATATATAAAATAAACAGATTTTGAAAAGTATTAAATGTAGTTGTATTCGATGACAGCCCTTACTGGCAGATTTCCATTTGTCTTTATCATCTCTAGACAAACACAGATACACCACTATCAACTTTTTAAACACACTTGACAGGGAGTTCTCTGAATTTGTTTCCAAAGAGCTGTAAGGTACTTTGAGTGCAATGGTTTAGAAAAAGGTTCATGGTAAAGCAGACCGTGAAACAACATAGAAAAGCCTGCCTCTACAACATGCAGATAACTCCATACTGCATGGAGACAATAATAAATTGTACAAACATATTTGCAGTACCAGACAGAAAGCTCTTTGGGAACAGATACAGGAAACTCCACATAATGTGGATAGTCAAAATAGAGGTCGACTATCACCAATTTTCCAGAAATCTTTTTGAAGCAGTAAATAAGTCAAAAATGAATTGGACTATTCTTTATCACAACAAGGGGTCACCAGAAGTGCACAGATTTCTAATATAAGAATATAAAATACAAATACTTACCCTAATGAAGTATCAAACACATTGTGAAACAATGTGTTAGAGGTCACTAATTTTCATTGTGTTAAAGGCTTAAAACATACATTTTAGCCATGGAAAAAGTTTCAATTGGTTATGGTATATGCAAGATACATATACATGAAGCACAGATTGGTCATTTGTGGAGCTTTTGTTCAGAGAGTGCACAAAATACCAGCTTGCTTGTTAGTCTGCATCTGTTGATTTATAATGCTCGTCATCCACAGTAGAGTATACGTGTCCTTCATTGCTGAGAAATTCAACAGCTTGCTTTATTGTGTTCACGTTCATTCTGTGAAGTCTCTTCTTCAGGTCTTCAAAAGCCATGCCTTCACTGCCTCGACAGCTTTTAATCAGATTTAGGATCTGGCTCTGATGTGGTGTCAGACCATTAGTTTGCATGTCATTTCCTCCAGTGAAAGTTCCTCCCGATTCTCCCATCCCTATACGTCCAGGAGTGCTGTGAGCCATTGCAGAACCTCCACCCAAAGGCGTTCCTTGGGCATTGAGGGTCATGTAAGACTGGACAACCTCCAGCATGTGTGAAACAAACTCATTCATATCTTCAATTGGTGCAATTTTAAATGCCACAACACTTTTCTTGTTCTGGAATGACTGAAGGTGACCAGCCACCTTAACACAACTGCCAAGAGGGACCACCATATTTTCACAGCTTGTTTCATCTGTGAAAACCAACTGTCTGATGTCCATGTGTGCTGCAGTCATGCCGTCCTACTAGCAAATATAGAACGCTATGCAACACAGACACTCCCTCTCCTTTGCCATCGTAAAAAAATAGACAAGATTTTTTCTTCTTTCTAACCCAAACAACTTCAAGAGCAAAGATACTCAAGGAGGGTGCTCTAATACAATGGTATACTGCGAACATCCACTTAGGGTGCCCCTTGTGGTCTATAAAGTCTGATAAAAATGTGAGTGTTTCAAATGTATAAGTATGGGGAAAAAGTGGTGAACAATGTTGCCGCTACTCATTGGAAAACCTACGAATAGCTGTTATTTATTTGAACCTTTCATAGCTCTTCACAATAACATTTTGTGCCCTTCCCCCCCCCTTGGGAGGGCAACAGTATGTAAATTGCAATTTAGAGGTGCCTGAAAAAGAATTTGATAGTCATACCTGAGAACTTTCAAAATGAGCCAAGCCTGAGATTGTGTAAACATTAACCCTTACATTTCCCATAATATAGATTATACACAATATATCCCTGATCGCTGTAATTGAGAGTCACTCCAGTCAGCATTCAAGGAGCCATTAACCCCTTAACGACCCTTGACGGCCATAGTACATCAAGGGTCTATTTGACTGAACGACCGATGACATACTATGACAGTCATCGAATTTCGGGCTCCCCCCCGCGGCTGCGCGCCGTTCGGGGAGTCCAGAATGCAACAGGTCAAAAAAAAAAAAAAAAAAAAATGCTCCATTGTCAGTCAGTCTCGTCCGGATTCCACGGTCGCCAAGGGGTTAATACACAACATCTTACAGATATCACTGAATAAACACACACAAATCAAGCAGGACCTCTCCCTCTGCCCCCCTGGCACATGTGGCACCAATCTAGAGACCAAAGAAGCAGTTAGCTGGAGCAGAATATATAACAGGTAGTACTGAACTCTCTCACCCTGAGACCCTGGCCCCTCACCCCGAGATCTGGACCAAAACCCTGAGTCTCAGGGTCAAACCCCGAGAGTTCCCAGGCATGGTTGTAGCCCACCTGCCCATTATTTCCTCCTTTCCCAACCAAACTGTTCACCTCAATACTGTATTCTCCCCAAAACTGTAAACACCAGGTCCCATTTGGGAGAAGTGCTCAGTAAAAATGAATTAACCATTTGAGCGCCAGAAGGGTACGCAGACTGGAAACCGTTCTGACATTCAACGAGTTAAATAAGTTTTACAAACACTTATGAGTACATTTGAAAAAAATTAAGAACTAGTTTTTCAGAAGATGTCCTTTTAACTGTAAAAAGATCAGAGAGCTGGCCAACGTGTTGCATATGCCAATGGTCATTAGCATGTTAATGGTGTAAATACCAAGCTGCAGCAACTCACCTCTGTGCGAGTCACAGAACCGGGTGGGAAATAGTACCAAAGATTCCTAACCTTTGAAAAATCTTGTCTCTGGGGGCTGGGGCCAAAGTGTGTTGATAAGCATACTTGAGAAACAAAATGGCAAACCTAATGATACATATATGTGCAGAAGTCGAACCTCTCTAAATGCAAATATATATTCAGTTGCAGAATACTAAAAGTATGTAGAAAACACATGTGCAAATTGCTAAAAGGTAAATTGGCTGTCAACTTAGTTATGCGCTATAACAGTTCTGGCAAAACCCGTCCGCAATACACAAAAATAAGCCATTTAGTGATACAGTTACCACCAAGTAAGGTTTCTTTGGCGCTCAATGGGCTACTAAGCCACTTAAATAGATAGCAATGGGATTTACTTGCTTGCCCCAGAACTACTACAAGACACCTCATATACTTCCAGTATTGTCCAAGAACGCAAAAGACGCATTCTTACACGCTTTTCTTTCACCAGAGACCTGGAAGCAAATAGATTTGCCAGTGGCCATACAACTGTTTCGCAATGCTTTGGAAGAACCACCGATACTTAACCCTTTGAGTGCCAGAGGGGTAAGGAATGCATGGCAAAGCGTTCCATAACCATCTGGCACTCAAAGGGTTAAAAAAACTTTAATAACAGATAACAGCCTGAATACATAAAGCTTGTGATTTAATTTGCTGCCCATCGCCATCCAACCTTGAACAACAGACTTTATAACTACGCACGTCATATCATCCTAAAGTTCAAGCGCCAACTGACAGCAACTAAAAGCTTCTACACTCTCTCATTTTAAACCAGGCAACCTATGAGGAGAAATACTTTCAACAAGATAACACTTTCTTGCAGGGTTAAAAAAAATAAGATACCACTTTAGCTGCTAAAGTGGTATCTTTTGTTTTTTTAACCCAAACACACCACGCTGGAAAATGATTATGTCGCCTTTGAATTAGTGCATAATCCCTACTTTCTTCTAGTACAGTACAGCGTGGTGTGTTTGTTTGGGTTAAAAGTGGTATTTTATTTTTTTTTAACCCTGCAAGAAAGTGTTATCTTGTTGAAAGTATTTCTCCTCATAGGTTGCCTGGTTTAAAATGGCAACCGCCGACATGACATTGACAACCTATGAGGAGAAATACTTTCAACAAGATAACACTTTCTTGCAGGGTTAAAAAAACATAAGATACCACTTTAGCAGCTAAAGTGGTATCTTTTGTTTTTTTAACCCAACACACCACGCTGGAAAATGATTATGTCGACTTATGTCTCTATAAAAATACCTTGGTCGCTACCGTCCCTGGCTGCTAGTGCACTGCTTGCTCAAAATGCTCAGTGTGTGTTGACTCTAAGGGCAATGCTGCTCACTCCTCTTTATGCCCGACGCCCGCTCCTAGTCACAGTGACTGTGTGCGTATCCCCTAGCCTTGCGCTGCCCGCTCCTTCCCGCGCACGTCCTCCTCTTCTGGCAGCTACTGGTGCGCAGACTCAGCGTTTTTAAGTCTGACGTCACCAGAAGACCGCCCCAAAGCAGGCAGTAAGCGCTAGGACTTAGTTTAAAGGAGGAACTGGACGTGACTCAAAGTCATCATTCACGCGAACCTAAGAAAATTGGGGGGGCACATGGGGGGGCACAGTGGAATGTTGGGGGGGGGCACTGGCCCCCTCTGGCCCCCCCCTGGCGACGCCACTGCTGTCAGATTAATAGTAATGATGAACTTTCCTGCCACCAGCTTAGTATATTCTGTGGGATGGAATCTTCTCAGATGTCGCTTGATGCTCTGCTTGTGGTTCTCCTCCACCACACTGCCATGTGTGGTCAGTGCACCACACAGTGTGCAATGGGTGGACACAAACTGCCATATACTGATATCTACAGCATGGCTATCAGCTGGTGGGGGAGGTGATGATGAATGAGGTGGTCTGCCAGAAGATGTTGCTACATCTTCCTATGCCTGGACCCTAGAGAAAGGAGATGATGGTGTACCAGGTGTCTCAGTCACCACTGAACTCTCAGGCCCTGGCTGGGTTTCTCTATTCTTCCCCCCCTTTGATTTTCACCTCACCTCTTGTTGCCTTTGGGGAGAGTCAGGGGGTACAGCAAAAGTGTTGCCCGATTTATTTGGTGGGGGTTTGGCTTTAACATGATTCACATAAATGTCATGATGCCTGTATTTCATATGTATTATGAAAGTGGCTGTGCCAAGTTGCGATCCCTCCTTTCCCGTTTTCACTGACTACTCACAAATTGTGCACAGTGTTGTTCAAGATGACTGCACTGTGCCTACCCCAGGAGAAAAATAGTCGCCCAATAGTAAAGATGAACCCTCCCTGCCTCCAGTTTAGCATATTCTGTGGGATGGAATGTCCTCAAATGCAGACTGATTCCCTGCTTGTGATTCCTCTCCACCTCAATGCCATGTGTGATCATTGTACCACAGTGTGCAAAGGGTGAACACAAACTGCTACATCCTAACATCTACAGAGTGGCTATTATTTGGTGTGGAGGTATCGATGAAAGAGGTATATTGGCAGAAGATGTAGTTACCCTATTCTTCCTCCTCTTTGATCTCCGCTGTCTCTTGTTGCCTTTCTGGAGAGTCAGGGGGTACAGCAACAACGGTGCTCTATTTCTGCGGTGGATGTTTGGTTTTAACATGTTTGACATACATTTCATGGTGTCTGTGTTTCATATCAGTGCGGTTGTGCCAAGGTGTGTTCTCTCCTACTCCCTTGTCCCTGACTTGTCATAAATTGTGCACAGTGTTGTTGGTGATAACTGCACTGTGCCTGCCCCAAGAGAAAAATAGTCCCACACCCATGACTTCAGGAGGGAGGGAAAAGCTGGAAGAATGGCCTCTTTCTTCTTGTCCTCCACATTTCCCTTCACTGTCTGGGGCAATTAATGATGTTTCTGCTGTTGCTGCTACTTCCTCAGATCAGCACTGCAACTAGGACCAGGAGTACTGCTGCTACTGGCAAGTGGAATCTGCCCTAGTCCTGCATCACTTGTTGATGCCATTCTCACTGTATCCATGGTGGTCTGTGGCGCACTAGTCTGCTCCTCAGCATCCTGCTACCATTGCAGCTCAGCAGCAGAAATTACAGCAGTTGCAAATTCCAGAAGCTCACTGATGCTGGTGGTGGTGGTGATCCCCATCCCGGTCTCCCATTACTTGCCAGGTAGGGCTAAAAAGGCCATGAATGTCTCTTCCACCCTAGCTTCTGCACCATAGTCATCACCAGCACCACCGCTTGTTCCTCCACGCTGATACTGCTCTATTATAGACATCTTACAGCTGGTTGGTGGAGGTGACAAGAAATATGACAGAGGGTGCCATAATGTCATACTTGCCATTTCTTGTTGACCAGAAGAAGGCAGACAGCCTGTACACAGGCAGCTGATCTGTGCTCCTGGTGGTGCTATTATTGCTGCTAGGTAACAGTTCTGCCTTTTTCAGGATCATGTTCCACCTGGACAATGCTGTGGGGGGAAGGGGACTCCCAGGGTCAGGGGAATGGTGTGGGCTCCCTTGACTGCTAGTCTAGACACTCTCAATTGCTTTTCCCTACCACTCCCCTAACATTAGTCCCACCAACTGCTTCAACATCACTGTTACTAATGCCAACCACGTCCGTTTCAGCCCCTGAGTCTTCCTCCTCACAATCACTAATAATATAATGATCACCTACTGCTTCACTCCTAACACTAACAAGCTGCTGAACCTTCTAAGTAGTATTAGTACTAGCACTTGCAGGATTGCTTGGGGATGGCAAGTGTGACTTAGCGTCTGCTGCTTGACATCATCTTCTCCTTCCCCCATGCCTGAGTATTACAAGCCACACTAGCAACAGGGTCAAAACTGTTGGCAGCAGGTTCAGCACTGGCAACCGGCACAGCACTGGTGGCAGCAGGGGAAGAACTGGCAACAGGCACAGCACTGGTAGCAGCAGGGTCAGCATGTCTTACAGCAGGCACAGGCAGCTGATCTGTCCTTCTCTCACTACTACCCTCTTCTTCCTCCCTTGATGTTAATCTCCCCAAGATCTCTAGGGGTGATTTAGGGGGACTGGCCAACATTGGTTATGTAGTGATCACTTCCTCCTCCTTCTAAGACTCAGTGGATACATAAGGGTCCTCCAGTTCTACCTTTTATTAGTTGTAAACTTGCTCACAGTGATAGCAATCCCTATGATCCTCTCCTGCCTCAATATTGCCTCAAGATCACAGCAGAACAGCACAGCACATCTACTTCACTCTGTAGCTGCCTCTATTGTGTTTGACTTCCTGAAACACTTCACATTTTATAGCAAAAAGATGAAAAACATGTTAATCAATGGGTGTAAACCTTCTAGCCATTTAAAAAATGGGGAAGAATTTTTGCCAATGGGTGAAAGGCTATGGAATTCTTTGCCTCGGGATGTTGTGCTTGCAGATAATGTAACTGCATTCAAAAAAGGAATGGATGCCTATCTAGCACAGAACAATATTGACAGTTATGACAGATGGCTTCAAAGCAAATAGGATATTGATCCGGGGAACTATTTGACACACACACACACACACACACACCTACACACATACATTGGAAATTGCTCCAGAGGGCTTTTTTGTTGCCTTCCTCTGGATCAACAGGGGTGTTATTGGCATGGGCTGGACTTGATGGACGCATGTCTTTTTTCAGCCTTATCTACTATGTTATCTACTATGTTACTATGAAAAATGCGAAGATTTTAATTGCTTTTTTGAAATGGATTTTCCCGCAAAAAAGTGGACAACAACATGGTTCTTTCACTCACCTCTACTGTGGAACTTGCTCACAGAATATGAGTTGGTATCTGATACACATGAACACTGTGCATCTCTTAGGAGTGGTTCCAATACAAGTGAGAAAGTTACAGCATACTTGTAAGATAGTTACAGAAACAATGACTCACCATTGACTACTGGCAATTTTGGCAAACAAAACAATCTATGTGGCTAGCGCTACACGTACTGCCATGTAAGCATGGAATCTGAGTGGGTTTTCAGTGCAGTGCATTATATTGTAAATTAGCCTAGGACAGTGACGGCGGACCTTTTTGAACCCGAGTGCCCAGGTTGGAGATTGCAAAGTGAGAAAATTTACCACAGAAAGGAGGTTTGTTGTGCATATACACGTAAAAAGACAGCAATATACAGTTCTATGTTCCCTTTATGTTATCAGACAGATAAACTGTTTGAGCTAAGAATAAAAACACTTGAAACAAACTTCTTACAATTCACATTAATGATGTGAAGCAAGGCAAGTAATACTACAAAGCTTACAATTAAAGTTGTACTACACTAGTGATACCACTGAAATGGAGCTACACTAGTAATACCACATTGATTACAGTTGAAATGGTGCTACTCTGTGACACCAAATAGTTTACAATTTTAATGGAGCTACAGACAATACCACAGAGCTTACAACTGAAATGAAGGTACATCAGGTGATACCAAGGAGCCTACAATTACAATAAAACTAAACTAGTGTTGCCACTGAAATTAAGCACCACTAGTGATACCACAGTGCTTACAAATCTATGACTACTAATTTTGCCTCTATCAAACACTTGTCTCTGGTAAAAGCAGTGTAAAGTACAAATATAAAGTGGGAGCCGCTACTGCTGAGCTGCTATCAAATATGCATGTACAACTGTGGTTGTCAACCTGAGGCTCTCTAGCTGTTCAGGACCACAACTCCAATCTTCTGCAGTCAGTCATTAGTTGGCTGTAGAAAAGATGATGGGAATTGTAGTCACGAACAGCTGCAGTGTTTCAGGTTGTCCATCTCTGAAAGTTTGAGTCTCACAAAGCTAAGCACTATCATAATCTGCCTTTATTCACATAAATATAGTAGGTATGTACTGACTTGCCTGCTGGTATTGTGCTCCTCTCCTTCCTGGCTCAGCTCCTCCATGAGCACTTGAAAATTCAAGTGAGTCCATCTTGGTGACACAGGGATGTCACAGCACAATCAGTGTGTGGGGATTTTCTCTTGGACACCTCTCGCTGCCTCCTCTTTCCCTCACAGGCCTCCACATTGCCACCTTCTCTCTCCCTCATTATCTTCCACATTGACACAAGAGGGGGAGAAAAGAAAAAGAGGCATGAAGGGGAGAAAGAGAGAGGCAAGAAGGGTAGAAATAGGAAAGAAGGAGAGAAAGAGAGAGGAAAGAATTGGAGAAATGGAGAGGAAAGAAGGGGAGAAAGAGAGAGGAAATAAGGAGAGAGAGGCAAGAAGGGGTTCAAGAGAGAGGATGCAAGAGGAAGGATAAAGGAGCAAGAGGGGGATAGAGAGGATGCAAGATGTGGGATAAAGAGACAAGAGGGGGATAAATAGGGTGCAAGATAAGGGATAAAGTGAAAGGCAAGATGGGGAGAAAGAAGGATGCAAGGGGGGAAGAGGCAAGGGGGGGAGAGAAAGGGGCAAGTTGAGGGATAAATAGGCAAGGGGAGGGAAGAAGCAAGAGAAGGATACAAAAGGAGGGGCAAAAGCAATAAGGGGATAAAGAGTCAAGGTGGAGGAAAGAGGGAGGGAAAATAAGGAAAATAAGGGAGGATGAGACAAGGGCGAAAGAGGCAAGAGGGGAAGAAAGAGGCAAGAATGGGATAAAGAGGCAATGGTAAGGGTAAAAATAAAAGTGGTGGAAAAGATAAAGGGGAAAGAGGGAGTAAAAGTTAAGAAAAGAATAAAGAGAAAGAGGCAAGGGGGGTGAAAGAGACAAGAGGGGGAGAAATAATATATTTCTTCCCATTTTGCCTCCCTTTGCCTCTTTCTCCCACTTGTACCTCTTTATCCCCCCTTGTACCTCTTTGTCTCCCATGTACTTCTTTCTCCCCCCTCATGTACTTCTTTCTCCCTCCTTGTTCTTCCTTCTCTTCTTCTCTTGACTCTCTGCTTCTCTTGGCCAGATCGAAAGGCTGAAGTGCCTTAATGTCAGCCGGATGCTTTGTACTGTTTCTCCCCACTGCCCGCACTGATGATAGCTGGAACCATTTCACACGCAGAGACGCCTTATGGTGCATGCTGGGGTTTTCTTACTTAGTCTGGGCGCCAGTTTTAAACTTGCACTGGCCTTAGAACAGAGGAAGAAAACACCAGCATGCTCCACATGGCATCTCCACATGTGACACAGTCCCGGCTGTCATCAATGCGGGCAGTGGGAAGACACAGTAAAAATCATCCGGCAGACATTGAGGCACTTCAGCCTTTCGATAAGAACATTGACCATGTGCCACCTTGAAGGCCTCTGCGTGCCAGGATCGGCACGCATGCCATAGGTTCACCACCACTGCCCTAGGACATGGCTGTCAAGCACCTGGTAAACTTACAGTTCTAAAAATTAACCAGCATCTAATACCATGTGGAAACCTATGGCATATGTTTTATTAACAGCACCACTGAGAATTAAGGAGGCATTGAGAATGAGGTATTTGAATGGTTGCTATCATGTTGGGTCCACTGCTATGATCACTGATTAATGTTTGAAAATCTGAGAATTATGCAAACTTAAATGAAACTCAAAGATGAAAATGCAAATTATTGGTCAAGGAATTATAATAATATATAATAACATCGATATATTTTACCATGAAGGATACATTGAGATTGTCTCTTGTTTTCAAGTATGTCCTGGGGATATAGATAGTTTAATGACACTCATTTTATCTACCTCAGAAGATTGAAAGACTGAGTTGACCTTTCTGGAACTAGAACCTGTGACTTTGCACTCTGAACAAATGATATAGCTGGTGCATTAACCAACTGAGCCATCTCGCCAACATAAGGAAATGGCTCCACTAGCCCAAGATAGACAAAAACTACTAGCTAGAAAATATAATGGATGCTATTTATACAGTGTTAGAGAGAGAGAAAAATATCTACTATTCTATAGATCTGATAGTGGACAGATCATAAAGGAAAAAAAAAGAAATTCAGATAAGACATATATATCCTAAAACTGTAGTCCCATATGTGATATCTGCAGATGTAAAAACGAGTACTATAAAGTTAGGTACCTAAAAATATAAAAACAGTCCAACACCATACAAATATGATTTTTTTTTTCAATTATTTCTTTAAAAATAATGGTTACCTAGCACAGTAGCAGCAACGCAGAAAGAAACACATTTAAAATATTAATACATTAATATTTGCCAAAACAATCCCTGAAAAATTTTTTGCAAAAAACAGTGCCAGCATTGATAGACAGTGTTTTGTCAAATGCCACTTGTGACATTCTGGCATTTGCTACTGATGTAACTTCTGCCACTGAGTCATCTAAGTAGCAGGAAGATTAGGCTGCTGCATGTGACTGAGATCATCATCTGCACTGATAAAAGAGAGGCAGTGGTACAATGATGCTTCCACTACTGGAACAGATGAGTTTTTTGGCAGAAAGCAATAAGGAATGAGGTAAAGAGATGCAAGTGGTGATGGACATCAATGACACCATCAGCAGTGACATTGTGGACTTTGCTGATTCTGTAATTCCTGCTACTGAGTCATCAGAGTCAGACATTCATCTGTCAAAGCAACAGGATGATGATGAGAGGGCTAGTGTGCCACAGACCATTGTGGACACAATAGGACTGCATGCCCAGGAGGTGAGGAATCATCCACATGGCAATTGAAGTCCCCCAGAAGAAGGGAAGGTATGTCTGACAGGAAAAATGAAAGCCATGATTCAAAGTCAGAAAGAAAGTTTGAAGATGTATATGTGTTGGTTGGAGGGCAATAGATAACTGCAATCTGTAGAGATAAAGGAGAAAAGATTAGGACAGCATGAAACTCAAAAGAGGAGAGGCAGAGTGAGGCAGGAGAAAAAAGTGGTTTTTAATGGAAGTGTTTAGAAAGTAAAAAAAGAGTTGTGAGGAGCACACATCAAGCACGAACAAGATTAAGTGTCTTGTTCTAAGGCATGGTAGCCTCTCAATGGTGCCACTGCAGAGAGGAAATCTCCACGTCCATATCAGACTGGTCCCGCCCACAGACAGTCCAGCTCCGAAATGTCAGGCAAATCCTCTCCGCACGAGAGAAACGGCAAAACCACAGACGTACGTTTCGGCCTATGTGAGCCTCGTCAGTGTGGTGCAGCCGAACCCCTCTAGGCACATGGAAGCAAGGGCCCATGCCTGGGATGCCCTTAAACTTAGGGAGACAAAAAGAGTTGTGACATGGAGATTTCCTCTCTGCAATGGCACATGGCAGTGAAAAACATGAGTTGTAGCACCATTGAGAGGCTACCATGCCTTAGAGCAAGACACTTAATCTTGTTCGTGCTTGATGTGTGCTCCTCACAACTCTTTTTGTCTCCCAGTATTTAGAAAGTAGCAGTCCCACAACTACCCCACATCCACTTGGGCGTGGAGTGTGAGAGAAGGAGAGACCACCATATGAGGTTTCTGCCTCTTAGACAGAGTCAGAATGATAGAGCCAGGTTTCAGTTAGAGCAAGTAAGTTGAGGGAATGGGAAAAAAAAGAGATCACAATGTTGTATTTGTTAATCATAGAGCAAGCATTCAAAGGAGCACAGGGAAAGGGAAGAAGTTGAAGCTGAAGACAGGGAATAGTGATTAGGTTTGAATTGTTCCTGTTTGCGAAAGGAAAGGGGGCCAGGGTTTGGAGAGATATACCCAGCTCCCAGTAAAAGAGGGAGAGGGAGAGACAGGAGACGAGATAATGTTTTGTGTGCATGTGGTTTCTTGATGGTGTCTGGTGGTGGAGTGCAGTTGAGAAAACTGAGGAGATGGTGTGTAGAGGTGAGAGTTGAAGAAAGAAGTGAAAGAGAAATGTAAACAGAGAAGGGAGGAATGGATGGAGAGTAGGAAGAACCAAACATTTAGCGGACAAGGTTATAATGACAGCATAGTGACAGCAGCTGTACTTGGTTTCTGGTGGGAATATTTCACATTGCGGACCTAAGCATCATGGTGTTTGGTTACAGCTGTTCCAGTTGTTCCCACACTGTGCACATTGAAGTTTCTGCACTCAAGAGAAAATTTATATTCCAACAACACACCCATGATTTTGGAGGAGGGGCAGGAGACAAGCATTATTGGCCAATTTCCTTTCTCCACATCTACTTGAAAAGGTGGGTGCTAGTTGTGTTGCTTCTACTGCCTCAGGCACATCACTGGAGCTAGTAGTGGCAAGTGGAACCTAATCATCCGGTTTCTTAAACAACTCAGCCGCAGTAGTATCAAGAACAGCAGTCCCAAATGCCAATATGACACCAGGGCATTTAACAATGGCCAGTGTTCACTGGCCACCATAACATGACCTGCTTGCATGAGGCCAGTAGGGCATTTTTTCCTCAGGGCTGATTCTTTAAACATAAACCAGAGGTCTAAAAAAGCTATGCTTTCATGCTTGTTTCTTACAAGCCTAAGTCCTACAAATCACTGATTCCTCAGAGCTTTGTGACTTAAAAAATCTGGATTGCTAAAAATTATCTATGATTCTTCAGGGCTAGTGATGTTAACAAACCTGAGTGCAAAAATAATCTCTGATACCTCAGGGATTGTGACCAACATGTGTGAGTTCTGAAAATGATCTGTGATTCCTCATGGCTTGTGACGCTAACAAGCCAAAGTCCTACAAATCAATGTTTCCTCATGGCTTATGCCTAATTCTAAGTCCTACACATAAATGTTTCCTAAGGGTTTGGGCCTAACAAGACAAAGTCCTACAAACCAATGTTTCCTCAGGATTTGAGCTTAAGTCTACGTCCTACACATCAATGTTTTCTCAGGGCTAGAACCTAATTCTAAGTCCTACAAATCAATGTTTCCTCAGGGCTTGGGCCTCTAATAACAAGTATAAGTACGAAAAATCATTTTCTACAAAATACTCAAACAGTAAATTCATTCTTCCCATTGATTTCAAATCAATGTGCTAGGAAAAAAAGCAGAAAAACTGCACTTTTTGCAGGAAATTTTTCACCAGTCGGGTAGTGCCAATTTTCATTTTGGTTTGAGGTGAAAATTAGCCCCTAACATTTCAACAAACTTTTAAATACTCCATGATAAATCTGAATCTTACAAGAAAAAATTGGAAAAAAATAATTAGTTACGTCTCTTTGTGGCATGATTGACATTCACCATACATTACTGGCTGTGCTGGTTTATTTCCCTGTTGTTAGCAACAAACACACATGTTGGTGCACTAGCAATTTACCATAATGAGCCCCTACTGTATTCATTAGAAACTCTTAATCCCAAAGCCTTTTCCAAACACTTTAAAAGCTATAAAATCTGAATTAAAAGCATTTATTCATCAATATAGTCCGGACAGTGTGCTGCTCTGCATTTTATCCAAGAAAAAAAAATATATTTTTATCATCACAAATCTTATGCCAAGACAGTGTGCTGTTCTGAATTGATAGAGTGCAACACATTTCATCCAAGAAAAAAAACAATATTTTTTAGCATCTTAAATATTTATATTTGTTTATGCTGAGTTAACATTTTATGGCCAAAAACTTTCAATCAATTGCACAGAAGTAACAGAAAAGAATTTGTTGAGCAAGTTCAAGTGTTGATATGAATTTAAAACTTAGATCATTCACTGCAAAAGACTAGGATTGTGTGACCTGATCTGACATGACACATCAATGTTCACAAAAGCTAGGAAGCTGGTTGGTTACATTTCTTCTCGAACTTTCAGGAAAGCAACACTGAAATTCAGGAGTAAGTTACATAACATTCAGGTATGCTAAAGGGATTTTGATGTTACATATTTTGAACATTTAGATGGTAATAATCCATTAATATTCATTTGGTTACATGACTTTTGTACCCAAATAGCAAACAGGATCGAAAACAGTGAGGTTGATATAAGGAGTACTAGAACAATTCTTGAACAAACCAACATAAACTTTTCCAAAAGTCCCACTGTCTTTAATGGGGTATATTTACTGTTGCAGGTTGCCTTAGTCCATTTTTTCAGTTCACCAAAAAGGGTGCAAACCAGGGGTGAGTGAGCAGGCTGGGACTTTCCAGTTCTTGTTGGACTCTTGTAACCATCATTCATCTTAACCTGCAAATTAATTGGAGTTGTTTTGCAGAAAATGTCAAAGAGAATCAGATCACTCAAAGCTGGTTTATTAAAAATGGGCACAACATGCAATTGTGAGTGAGGCAATATTAAATGACACAACCCCAAAAGTGTGCTTCTACAAATTCCATATAACATGATACATTTATCTTATACAGTATTCAAGTGAAAGATAACTGTTTACCAGGAGAGATGAGATACATTGTAACAGGTTATGAATCTATTCCATATGTATAGTATCTTCCCTTTCCAAAATGTTTGAACAATTGTATTTTTCTTGTGGTCAATAACTATATATATATAAGTGATGGCACATGTCAGTTGTAAATGTTTATCTTTCCATTAAATCCCATCCAGGAATTTGAAGGTATCAGTCATATTCTTAAAGTAGGAGGGGATTGTGGTGACTTTTTCTCCCTTCATTTTGCTTGATTCCTGTTAAAAAGTCTATATATATATATATATATATATATATATATTGATGTGTCATCATTCGCCGAGTATTGTATTTCTGATCGATTGCATTATCCCCCCCCCCACACACACACACACCTTATCCACAGGTTTAATTACTATTTTCTTATAAACCTGTAGCTCCTTTATGTTATCCAAAACCTATTTTTAAATGTTTCCATATACTCACTCAAGTATTTTGAAGGGTTGAATGTGTGTTCAATGGGCAAAAAACGTTGAAAATTTTAATCACTGTTTTAAAAGCAGATTTTCTTGTGAAAAAGGGTACAATAACGTGTTTTTTGCAAAATTTCTTGCGGGCACACAGCAACAACTTTCTCCCACCCCTAATTGCGGGACAGTTAAAAAATAAATAAATAAATAATTACAAAATTGGTACTTAACATGACAGAGACAGGGACCCCCTGACGTAAGCTACGACTGGGGCAGATTGATACTTGATTGGATAGAGTATTTTGTAGAGGATGATTTGTAGGACTTAGACTTGTTGTTAGTGGACCAAGACCTGAGGAAACAATAATTTGTAGGACTATGGCTTGTTAGAGGCACAAGCCCTATGGAATCAGTCATTTGTTGGACTCAGGTTTGTTAGAAGCACAAGCCCTGTGGAATCGGTGATGATTTTTAGGACTCAGGATTGCAGTTTTAATGATGAATCTTCCCGTCCACCAGCTTAGCATATTCTGTGGTATGGAATCTCCTCAGATGCTCCTTGATTCCATGCTTGTGATTATACTCTACCACAATGCCATATGTGGTCAGCGCATCACAAAATGTGCAATGGGTGGACACGAACTGCCACATCCTCGCATCTACAGAATCAATACCAGCTGGTGGGGGGAGTAACGATGACAGAGGTGGAACCCCAGAAGACATTGTTACAAGAAGGTGATGGAGGTTCTGGCTGGGGTTCTCTATTCTTCCTCCTCTTTGATTTATGCCTCAACTCTTGTTACCTTTGGGAGAGACAGGGAGTACAGCAACAGTGGCTACCAATTTCCTATGTGGGGGTTTGGCTTTAACATGCTTCACATAAATGTCATGGTGTCTGTGTTTCATGTGTGTGTGATCAAGATGGGCGCCAAGTTTATAGAGAGGGGGTATAAGAGACAAGATGTGGATAGATGTATTAATGAGGCTGCAGCATTAGATAGGCATGTGTTATTGTCTTCACAGAAAGAAGTTATGACAGAGGAGGAGACAATGACGATCACTACTACTTACACAGATGTCTCCACTGAATTTAGAAATATCGCTTTAAGGAATTAGGGGTTGGTGTCGAGTGATCCGGAGATAGGTCACTTGTTTCAGCAACCCCCAAGATTTGGATATAAGCAAGCAAGGAGCATTCGGGATGAGATAGTGAGCTCTGATCCAATTAATAAGTATTCTCTTTTAAATGCAATTGGCAACAGGGGAGTATTTAAGTGCACAGGCTGTGTTACTTGTACTCATATGGTAACTGGATTGAGGCTCAGCATCCCGAGTGCCCATTATGTGATTGAGGTGAAGGGACACATAACGTGTACAACATCATATGTAGTGCATCCGTTGTTCTGCCCGTGTGTTAAATATTATGTTGGTAAAACCAGTAGACCTTTCAAAGAAAGATTACGTGAACATCGTTCTCATAATGAGAGGACTCAATAACACATTGACCGATCAACAGATGGCAAGATCACCAGTAGCAAGGCATTTCGTGCAAATGAAACATAAAATAAAGGATCTCAAATGTTTTCCATTTGAACACGTATCATTGGGACCACGGGGTGGAGACAGAGGATCCAGGCTGTCTAAGAGAGAGATGTTCTGGATATATACACTTAAAACTTTAACACCCGGTGGTCTCAATGATCACTTTAGTCTGATAGATTACATTTGATCAAGAGTGGTTGATACAATGTGGCCATTATATTTTACTATGTTATTAATAAAAGATGTGATGCAACTATGTATCCGGTCGGTGCGGCTGTGGCTGGGGAATGCGTCCATGGTTGCCTTGACAATGGTGGTGCGCTTTTTTGGTGCCAAGCGCTAAGACTGGGTATTTAAACAATAGCATACGCTGAGTTCTGTAAAGCAATGGTCCCTGATGAAAGTCCCAGAGTGGACTGAAACGTCGGACGAATCCGGCAGTATGCTGTTTTAATATGTTTTAAGTGAATTAATAAAAGGATATTGTTTTATCAAAGGGAGCTCGGCTTGCACATGTTTGTGGATGTTCGGTAATTTCGCAAGCCTAGAGGTACCCGATTAAGAGGAAGCGTGTGCAACGGTAGTTTTAGGTAATAGATATCAAGATGGTTGTGCCAATGTGCTTTCCTTCCTTTCTCCTTTTCACTGATTTATCACATGTAGTGCACAGTAATAAAATGGCTGATTACTGCATTGTGCCTGCTACAAGAGAAAAATACTGTCACAACCAGGGATTCAGGGCTCCTTCCCTGGCTGGGATGCTGTGGCCTCAGAATCAGCACTACAACTAGGACCCGAGTATTGCTGACAAGTGGAACCTGTCCTAGTCCCACATCACAAATACTCCTGGACCCCATTACCACAGTGACCACAGTGGTCTGTGAAACACTAATCAGCCTTTTCCCCTTGCAACTCAGCAGCAGCAAACTCTTCAAATTCTGCAATCTCACTGCTGGTAATGGTGATGAATGATCCCCACCCACATTTGAACATCTTCCTCCCATTCCTTCTCATTTTCTGCTTAAAAATAATGTATCTTCCACGTCAGCTGCTCTACAATCACCCTCATCACCACTACCAAGACTAGTCCCTGCTTGCTGCTCCTGCTCTATGAGAGTCTCAGAGGTTGGCGATGATGACAAATATGACAGAGAGTCCCCTACTATCACACTTTCCATCTCTACAGGTAAAGAAGGCAGACTGGCAGCACAAGCAGCATTACTACTCCTTCCACCTGAGCAGGAGGATCTACAGCTTTCACATTAGTCCCTCTACCAGATGCTTCATTATCAGCACCTATCATCATCACCACCTCCATCACCCCCAATGCTCTCTAGCTGCTGAGTGGCAGTAGTGGGACTGATTGGGGATGGTAAGTGTGACTTTGGACCTCCTGCTGTCACACTTGCCATCATCCCATTCTCGTCCTGAGTATCAGAAACTAAACTAGCAGCAGTAGCAGCAGGTGCAGGAAGCTGACTTGTTCTGCTTAAACTGCAAGCCAGTTTTTCAAATGCCTTTTCTGGTTTTCTCATAAATGTCCCCAAGATCCCAAGGGTTGATGTTGGGGGGCTGGGCATCATTGGCTCTGGGGGTTCAGGGTTCCCAGAACCTTCTATGCTGGCGGTGGTCACTTCCTCCTTTTCCTACTCACTGGATGCATCACGGTCCTTCCAGTGCCTCCTTTTTTATCATATGGCTGCTTATACTGTTAGCCAAATAGTCTGCCTCTGCTGCCTTAAATAACTTCAAAATATCCCAGCAACCTCTCTATCTCCCTAGCTGCTTGTGTTGTGTTTAATGTTTACATAAAATTTTTGGCATGAAAACATGAAGTATACGTCACTAAAGGGGTGCGGAGTTTATAGCCATTGAAAAATGTAGTGTAAACATTTTGGCTATAGGGCTTTGTTTAAGGCAGATTTTCCAGCAAAAAAGCAAACAACCAACGGGACCTGAGGAATCCAGCTGACATTTCACATCAAGTACATATTTCCACTGTTACCTGCTGTTATTTAGATTTAGATGAGAGGGGCAACAGTTTTTTTCTCTTGGATTGGAAGAATAAAGCTGATTTATATGGTAACATTGCCCATACTTTTATATCTTCTACATTCAAATAGCTCACTACATATCTCAAGTATGTTTCACAAATTAATATAATATAAAGCAGGCTCTAGATAGATAGATAGATAGATAGATAGATAGATAGATAGATAGATAGATAGATGGATGGATAGACAGACAGACAGACAGACAGATGGATGGTAACATAGTAACATAGTAGATAAGGCTGAAAAAAGACATGCGTCCATCAAGTCCAGCCCATGACAATAACACCCCTGTTGATCCAGAGGAAGGCAAAAAAGCCCTCTGGAGCAATTTCCAATGTAGGTGTGTGTGAGTGTGTCAAATAGTTCCCCGGCTCAATATCCTATTTGCTTTGAAGCCATCTGTCATAACTGTCAATATTGTTCTGTGCTAGATAGGCATCCATTGCTTTTTTGAATGCAGTTACATTATCTGCAAGCACAGCATCCCGAGGCAAAGAATTCCATAGCCTTACCGCCCTTACTGTAAAGAATCCCTGCCTGTGTTTTAGTTGAAAGCGCCTTTCCTCAAGTCTTAATGGATGACCTCTTGTTCTTAGCTCAGCTCTTTGCATAAATAATTAATTGGATAGTTCTTTGTATTGGCCTTGAATATATTTGTAAATGGTAATCATATCACCTGTAAATGGTAATCATAGACAGACAGACAGACAGACAGACCCAGGATGAGTGTAGAATGAAAACAAATGGTGTCTAGGTGTACCTGTCATTAATAAGTATTATAGTGCTATACAACTATCAGATATATGTATGTATGCATGTATGTATATCTTTATTTATATGGCGTCACACAGTGTACACAGCTCCTTACAATAGAAGTAAGTTACATTAAATAAGAGGGGATTAAGTAAGTGCCACATTCATAGAAACATTAGGAGAGAGGTCCCTGCCCCAAGGAGCTTACAGTCTAAATGCCATTGGTTTATTCTAGACTATTATTGACCCTATCCAACTTACTATTGTCCCTTGGACCAACCCTACATTCAACCAATACTTATACTTTAATATATAACATAACACACCTGGTATCAAACAGATGCAAATATCTACAAAATATTTACCACTGACATCATTAATTTAGATCGCAGTATTCAAACCTGTATTTTACAGATTCTATCACTATCCACTTTGCTGGCTTTGCAAGCAGCAGACTGCTATACTATTAATAAGTCATATTTGGTAGGAATAGGACAGGGTTTTGAGTCTGTGATCTGACATTCTTGGAATCCCGAAGCCCAGGTATGTACTTGCAGATTATGCAAAGTCAAACTAAAAGGATTTTATCACTTTGAATTTAGTGCTAATTAATAAAAATACCTCACTCTGCCAAGCAATTATGGTTAAATATTTAAATTGAATCTAACAGATGAGAGTTGGTACTGTGTTAGCCGTAAAATTCAGGAGGCAGATATAGTTGTTGATACCTTTATTGGCTAACATCTCCCTGCCTACAGAGGTGTAATACCTGTGCATACATATATACCACAGACAAGGTAAACACCCAGTTACACTATAAGATCAATGGTACCTTCAACTGCAAATCATCCAATGTAATATACCTCATCATGTGTTCAAAATGTCCAACAGCTCTTTATATGTGTGTGAAACTGGACACCCATTACATAAAAGGTTTTACTCCCACAGATCCAGTGTTACCAACAAAAAGACAGAGACACCAGTGGGAGAACATTTTTGCCAAAATGCACACATTATAAGGAACATTAGATTCATGGTACTGATGGGACAGTTTCACACTCAGAGTGAAAGAAACATATGGGAGGTAAAATTAATAATCCAATTTGGAGCTTCGAATCATGGTTTGAATAGAGACAGAGAATTCCTGACACATTGTCACATACCTTGGATCCCTCAGAGAAACACTGCAATTTACAGCACTCTCCTGTGACTGACTGATCAAAGAACCAGAGTCTGTGTTTGTGTTCTGATTTCCATTCTAAACAATGCAATGTGGATTTGTATATAAGAGAGATGTTTTCATATTTATTTGTATAACATACCTGAGGAAGAGACCTAAGAGGTCTTGAAAGCTTGCATCTTAAATATGTTTAGTTAGCCAATAAATGTATCAACAACCATATCTGCCTAATGAGAATCTATTCACAGATATTCCTCAAGATGGTTCCAAGACAAAACCAATCCACCATTACAGAGATCTGCCTTCTGGGGTTCCAGGGTCTTCGCGGGTGGAAGATTCTGCTCTTCCTGACAATTCTTATGATCTATGAACTGACCATAGCTGGAAATCTTCTCATCATTGTGCTGGTTTCAGCCACTCATCATCTCCAATCTCCCATGTACTTCTTCCTCAGCCACCTGTCCATGTCTGATATCTTGCTCACATCAACTATTTCCCCAAACATGTTATATGTAACATTGAAAGAAGGTGCCATTAAAGATGAGCGAGCACCCCGATGCTCGGGTGCTCGGGTGCTCTGACCGAGCACCCCCTGATGCTCGAGTGCTCGGCCGAGCACCCGAGCCCCATTCAAATGAATGGGAGCACTCGAGCATTAAACCAGGCACCCCCTGCTCTGATGAGCGGAGGGTGCCTGGTCAATGTCCCCCTTCATCTCCGCTATGCCCCTCTTCCACAATGTCCCCCTTCATCTCCTATGCCATAGCGGAGATGAAGGGGGACATTGTGGAAGAGGGGCATAGCGGAGATGAAGGGGGACATTGTGGAAGAGGGGCATAGACTCTATGCCCCTCTTCCACAATGTCCCCCTTCATCTCCGCTATGCCCCTCTTCCACAATGTCCCCCTTCATCTCCTCTATGGCATAGGAGATGAAGGGGGACATTGTGGAAGAGGGGCATAGCGGAGATGAAGGGGCACATTGTGGAAGACGGGCATAGCGGAGATGAAGGGGGACATTGTGGAAGAGGGGCATAGAGTCTATGCCCCTCTTCCATAATGTCCCCCTTCATCTCCGCAATGCCCCCTTCATCTCCGCAATGCCCCCGTACCTCCATTCCCTGGTGGTCCAGCGGAGCGTCTTCGGATCTGTGCCTCTTCCGGCACAGATCCTCTTCACCCGAGCATGTCGGGCGAGCACATGGCGGTACTCGTACGAGTACCGCCATGTGCAGAGCAGAGCGATGCTCGAGCCGATCCGAGCATCGGCCGAGCACGCTCGCTCAACACTAGGTGCCATCATTAGTTTTGCTGGATGTTTTTCACAGTTTTCCATCTTTTGTGTATCATCAGTTACAGAATGTCTTCTTTTAACAGTAATGTCATTTGATCGGTACTTGGCTATTTGCAAGCCATTGCACTATACATCCATAATGAATTTCACATTTTGCCACCATCTGGTTTTGTTTTCTTGGATGTTAGGTTTTTTTATTACCCTGTTTGTCATCATTCTGTTAAACACTTTACATTTTTGCGGTCCATATATAATTGACCATTTATTTTGTGATTTTGCTCCCCTTTTACAGCTGTCATGCTCTGATACCAAACTTGTTCATAGTTTAGTTGTATTATTGATAGCCAGTCCTGTAATGATGATCGAAGCTGTATTCATTATTTCAACTTATTTTTCCATTTTTTTCACCATACTTAGGATGTCTTCTTCCACTGGCAGACAGAAAGCTTTCTCCACTTGTAGCTCCCACCTTGCTGTGGTGTGTACATATTATGGTACTGTTACTGCCATCTATGTAGCGCCATCTGGAGGACACTTATTTAATATGAACAAGATTCTATCCCTACTATACACTGTGGTTACTCCATTGCTCAATCCAATCATCTATAGTCTGAAGAACAAAGAAATAAGGAAAACCTTTAAGATATATTTTCACAGGCATCTAAACAGATTCTAGGAGAAATAGGAATTGTTTTGATTTCCAAATATATTTATGTTGAATAGACTAGGATGTGTGTATGTAATAGAAAAACAAGTTAAAATATTTTATGTAGATTAATAAAATCAGTTAAAGTCAAGTGACAGAGATCCACCATTTACTTGGGGTCACATGGAGGAAAGAATGTTAGAGATGTTTCCAAAGTCTTAAGTTAATTAACCCAGGAAGAGTGGCGTATACATCACATTGTTTTGGAATCATTCAGCATTTCAGTGATGCAGTGAGTCACTGATTATTCACCTGTGATTAATCAGGGATATAAGGAAAAACTGATATGTTGGCGTGCCCTTAGGATGAACAATGAGAAATACTATTTTATTAGAATAACTTCAACCACAATGGTTCCTAACCCTGTCCTCAGAGATGCCTAACAGACCAGATCTTTATCATCTCCGTGCATGCGTACAGGTGACTTATTCAGATGCTCAGTCATTTAATTAACTCACCAGTGCACAAGCAGGGAAATCCTAAAGACACAGTCTGTTAGGGATCCATGAGGAGATGGTTGGAAACCACTGGTGTAAAGCATTGATGGGCCACCCAAGGCCTACCAGTTTTTCAGGACTACAATTTCCATCATCCTCAGTCAGACAATGCTTATACATTGAGTGGATGGTTTCATTGAGGAGAATTAGAGAGAGAGAAAGTTAGGGCCAAAAACTCTGGTTGAAAACACAGTGAAAAAGAAGACACCAAATGGTTTATACCAGCTGCAGCAACACCATCAACAAGAACATCCCTTTCCCAACATATCTGAACATGTCATCATCATCATCATCATCATCATAGAAAGCATTTCATGTGTCTCAGGCACAGCAATCCAACATTTCTGCTGAGCTGATGGCGGCACATCTCTATGGTAGGGATGGGCGAACATTTTTGACTCAGACCAAAATCAGTGAATATTGGCACTTCCTGCTTGGTGAAACATAGCTCATCAAAAGTGATGTTTTTCTGCTTTTTTCACCTAGCTCATTCCATTGAAATCAATGGGAACACTTAATTAACACACAACACATAACACATGTTTTTTATTTCCGAAAGGCATAGTATAAAAGGAGCACGAGGGAGCCTATGTTTGTGGAGTGTGGGGGAAACCATCAGATGAACAGGGAATTTTGTTTTGGGGGGTTGTATTGACTGATATCGGGGTGACAGTTAATATAAAATATAATAAAATAAGAAGTTTTTATGTAAAGTGCTAGAGACAGGGAACTCCTGACGTAAGCTGCCACTAAGGTAGACTGATACTTGACGTGAGTATTTTGCAGAGGATGATTTGTAAGATTTGTTGGTAAAGGCTCACGCTCTAAGGAAACATTGATTTATAGGTCTTAGACTTGCTTAGCTTATAGGGAATAGGACCAACAACAGCAGTAATATGAGTGATGGATGATGAAGGTTCCACTTGCCTTGACTATCCCAAGTGACGTGCCTGAGGCAGTAGTAGTAGCACCATAACTCGCCCCCACTACTTCAGGTATATGTGGAGATAAGAAAAAGTTGGCCAATAATTCTTCTCCACCTGTACCACCTCCAAAATCATGGGTGTGTTGTTACTAGAAAATAAATGTTTCACTTGAGAGCAGGAACTGTGCCTCCCATCAACAACTGCTATGTTCACAGTGTGTGTGGTAAATAAAATCTGGCACAACTGTAACCAAACACCATGAAACCAGAAATCAAATACTGCTGCTGTCACTATGCCCCTTGTCCACACCCCGCTAAGGCCACATGACAACTTGCTGACAGTTTTATAGTAATGATGAACTCTCCCTGCCACCAGCTTAGCATACTATAGAATCTCCTCAGATGCCACTTTATGCTCTGCTTGCGATTCTCCTCCACCACACTGCCATGTGTGGTCAGGGCACCACACAGTGTGCAATGGGTGAACATGAACTGCCACATCCCAAAATCTATAGAGTGGCTATCATTTGGTGGAAGAGATAATGATGAACGAGGGGGATTGGCAGAAGTTATAGTTACCCTATAGCAAGAAGGTGATAGTTAGCTAGTTGTTTTACTCATCATCAAACTTCCAGCCTCTGCCTGGGCTTCTCTATTCTTCCTACTCTTTGATCTCCACCTCACCTTTTGTTACCTTTCTGGAGAGAGAGGAAGTACAACTAAAGCAGGGCTCAATTTCTGTGGTGGGTGTTTGACTTTAACATATTGGACATAAATATCATGGTTTCTGTGTTTCATGTGTGTTATCAGGTTGGTTGCGCCAAACCACGTTCCCTCCTTTTACCTTCTCACTGACTGTCACAAATTGTGCACAGTGCCACTGACACTGACTGCACTGTTCCTGCCCCAAGAAAAAAATAGTCCCACTCCCATAACTTAATGGGGGAGGGAAAAAGTGGAGAAAAATTACCTCTTTCTTCTTATCCTCCACATTCACCTTCATTGTCTGGGACAGAGGATGACGTTACTGTTGTTGCTGCTACTGTCTCAGAATCAGTACTGCAACCTGTACCAGGAGTATTCCTGCTGCTGGTAAGTGGAACATGCCCTAGTGCCATATCACTTGTGGACCTCAGCATCCTGCTGCCCTTGCAACTCAGCAGCAGAAATTACAGCAGTTGCAAATTCCAGAAGCTCACTGCTGGTGGTGGTGGAGGAGGTGATGCCCATCCCCATCCCTATATCCCATTCCTTCTCAGTCTGTGTTAAAAATGCCATCAATGTCTCTACCACCCCAGCTTCTCCACTATCATCATCACCATCAGCACTAGCCCCTCTGTGCTACTACTGCTGCTCTATTACTGACGTCTCACTGCTGGTTGGAAGAGCTGATGAGGAATGTGACAGAGGGTGCCCTAATGTCATTCCTGCCATTTCTTTGTTGACCAGAAGAAGGCAGGCCAGCACCACTCACAGCAGACAGAGGGAGCTGATCTGTGCTCCTGGTAGTGGCGGAAGTTTTATTGCTGCTAGGTAACAGTTCTGCTTTCTTCAGGATCATGTTCCACCTGGACAATGCAGTTGGGGGAAGGGAAATCCCAGAGTCAGGGGAATGGGGTGGGATACCTAGACTACTAATCTGAACACTCTCAATTGCTTTTCCCTACCACTTCCCTAACACTAGTTCCACCAGCTACACACCAGCTGCAACCAGCTGCATACCAACCACATTAGTTTCAACCCCTGAGTCTTCCTCCTCACAGTCACTAGTAATATGCTGATCATCCCCTCCTTTACTCCTAACACTAACAAGCTGCTGGACCTTCTAAGTAGTAGTACTAGCACTTGTTGGACTGCTTGGGTATGGCAAGTGTGACTTAAGGTCCCTATCACGGTGCCCGTGATCTTTTTTCTGTCACTCTCACTTGTGCCGCGCTCCTATTGGTTGAGCCTGTTTGGCCCGCCCCTAGTGACCTTTTTATACCTGGCCATTGGCACCTGTCAGGTGCCCTTTCATGGTGTTCCTGAGCCAGTGTTGCTGTGCTGTGTTCCTGTGTTCCTGATTCCGGTGTACCGATTTGGCTTGCTTAGACTACGTTCCTGTGTTCCTGCTCCGTGATTTGACCCGTCCTGGCTGACGTTCCTGCTCGTGACCTGATCTGGCTTGTCTGGGAGCCTGCTCCGTGATTCGACCTGGCTTGGCTGGCTTTCCTGCTCGTGACCTGATCTGGCTTGTCTGAGAACCCTGCTCCGTGATTCGACCCAGCCTGGATGACATTCCTGCTCCGTGACCTGCAACGGTTTCACCAACCCACACAACGGTTCAGCTTCCTGTTGTCGCTGAGGTGACATTCTGACTTTCTCCAGTGAACTGTACTCCTGCTACTGCAGCCGTTAACCCGTGCAGAGCTGAACACCTGCTAACCGAGCCGTTACCGTGCAGAGCTGTACTCCTCCTACTGAGCTGTTAACCCGTGCAGAGCTGTACTCCTCCTACTGAGCTGTTAACCCGTGCAGAGCTGTACTTCTCCTACTGAGCCGTTAACCCGTGCAGAGCTGTATTCCTGTTTACTGAGCCGTTCACCCGTGCAGAGCTGTGCCTCCGGTTCTGAGCCTCCAGTCTGGTACAGAGCATTGCTACTCTTGCTGAGCCGTTACATTCCAGCCACTATTACTGCTGAGCCGGTTCATTATAGCCTTGTGAGGCGCTAGGGCTTTAGCTGCTACTGTGCTAGTCTCTGTTATTACGCCCGTGGGGGCTATTGGCTCAAGCTCTTGCAATCCAGTTGCTTCTGTTATCAAGCCCGTGGGGGCTATTGGCTCAAGCTCTTGCAATCCGGTTGTCTCCATTATCACGCCCGTGGGGGCTATTGGCTCAAGCTCTAGCAATCTGGTTGCTTCCGTTATTACGCCCATGGGGGCTACTGGCTCAAGATTCAGCAGGTGCTGGGTCGCAGGTCCTTTTTGCTGTACAGTTATCTCCGTTTTATGAACTTTAGGTGTTGAGTTTACTCCACCATTCACTGTCTATTACCACCCTGGGCATGCCAAACACCACAACTGAGACGGACTGATTACTGTGTTAACCCTTGTATCTCTGTTCTCAGTATATGTTATCCTGAGCTGAGGTTATTATCTGTATATTGGTCCTATTTTTGCCTCCTTGTTATTACTCAGTGCTGCCTACAGAGGGCGATCCTTCCTTTTATTTCTTGTTTAATAAAACTGTGTTTTATTTCACCAACTGGTCTGAGTGTCTTGAAAACCGTGACAGTCCCCTCCTGTCACACTTGGCATCATCTTCTCCTTCCCCCACTCCTGAGTATTACATGACACACTGGCAGAAGTTTCAGCATCTGTGGCAGCAAGCTCAGCACTTGCAGCAGGAACAGCACTGGTGGAAGCAGGGGCAGCATATCTGACAGCAGGCAGAGGCAGCTGATCTGTCCTTCTCTCACTACTACCCT
The DNA here is from genome assembly GCA_037306005.1 of Rhinophrynus dorsalis. Taxonomy (NCBI): domain Eukaryota; kingdom Metazoa; phylum Chordata; class Amphibia; order Anura; family Rhinophrynidae; genus Rhinophrynus; species Rhinophrynus dorsalis. Next base: position 556,432,184 of record CM074721.1, read on the forward strand.
CTTCTTCCTCCCTTGATTTAGGGGAACTAGTCTGTAGTAGTTCTGTAGTGGTCACTTCTTCCTCCTCTTCAGACTCAGTGGACATATAAGGGTCCTTCCAGTTCCTCCTATTATTAGTTTTAAACTATCTCATAGTGATAGCAGTCACTATGAGCCTCTCCTGCCTCAGTTTTGCCTCTGGATCACAGCAGCACAGCACTTCTACCTTGCTCTGTAGCTACTTCTTTTGTGTTTAACTTCCTGGAAAAAGTCACGTTTTTATAGCAAAAAGGTGAAAACACATTAATCAATGGTTGGAAACTTTCTGACAATTAAAAAAATGGGTACAAATTTTTGCCAGTTGGTGTAAAATGTAAAGATTTTACCATTTTTAAAGTGGATTTTCCTGCAAAAAAGCAGAAGGCTTTTGTAGATTTTTTTCACTCGAACACGATGGGATCTTTCACTCACCCCTACTCTATGGTACTTGCTCACAGAATATGGATTAGTATCTACTACACACAAACACTGTGTATCTCTTAGGAGTGGTTCCAATGCAAGTTAGAAAGTTACAGCATACTTGTAAGATAGTTACCTTCTAGGCAGAAATGATGATTCCCCATTGACTACTGGCAATTTTGGCAAACAAAACAATGTGTGTGGCCACCACAAACACATACTGCCATGGAAGCTATTAAATTCCCACTAGCAAGCATGGAATCTGAGAGGGTTTTCAGTGCAGTGGATTATATTGTAAATGAGCCTAGGACATGGCTATCAAGCACTTGGTAGACTTACAGTTCTAAAAATTAACCAACATCTAATACCATCTGAGTATCAGATAGAATAATGGGACAAAACCACACATGTCCAGGAGACCTATGACATATGTTCTATTAACAGCAGCACTGAGGTTGAAGGAGGCATGGAGACTTGAGGATGAGGGATTTGAATGGTTGCTACCATGTTTGGACCACTGCTATGACCACTGATTAATGTTTGAAAATCTGAGTATTATGCAAACTTAAATGAAACTCAAAGATGAAAATGCAAATTATTGGTCATGGGATTATGATAATATATATATATATATATATATATCAAAGTAATCAACATCAAAGTATTTTACCATGAAGGCTACATTGAGATTGTCTCTTGTTTTCAAGTATGTCCTGGGGGTATAGATAATTTAATGGTACTCATTTTATATACCTCAGAAAGATGAAGTGTTAAGTTGACCTTGCTGGAACTAGAACCTGCGATCTTGCATTCTGTATGTAAACTTTTTTTTTTTTCAATTATTTCTTTAAAAATAATGGTTACCAAGCATAGAAACAGGCTTGTAGAAAGAAAAACAATCAAAATATTAATATATTAACAAACACAAAACAAACCCTGAAAATAATTTTTGCAAAAACAGTACACAAAAATATGATATGCCAGCAGTGCTAGGTAGTGTGTTGAAAAATGCCACTTGTGACATTCTGGCATTTGCTACTGATGTAACTGCTGCCACTGAGTCATCTAAGCAGCAGGAGAATTAGGCTGTGGTACAATGATGCTTCTACTTGCCAATAGCCCTAGTGTTGGTAAGGCAGCAGCATCACCACAACAAGCCATCATACCCCTTCAAGTGAATATAGACAGAAGAAGTTGCTTTTCTACCTGCATCTCCTCTAAAACCATTGGGTGTGGTTGAACACTGCTTCACTTTACAAGATCCTGCAGCTTTCATCATCAACTCCAATGTGCATAGTGTGCACAAGGAAATATTGAGAAACTGGGAAAGAACTGGGTGGGAAGTATCACAACAATGAACTCATCTGCACTAATATTATGCAGTAGGCATAACCGCAACCAAACACCTTGACACCTTGACACTTAGGTCACTGGTGATGGAAGTAAAGAAGGCAAAGGTGTTACACCTGACGAGGAGGTAGAGGTGGCTGAGGGTACCAAGGCAGAGGCAGTGGGTACATTTTCCAGCAGGTGTTATGCTTATCATCAAACTTCCAGCCTAGGTTTCTCTTGCTTCCTCTGAGGTGGGTCCCCTCCTTTCCCCTTTTTCACTAACTTATTACAAAATGCACAATGCATTCACTAATGACTGCACTGCTTCTGTCTTAGGGGAGAATATTCCCACATATATGATTATAGTGAGGGGAGAGTTGCAGAAGAATCCAGAGTCACTTTCAATGTCTTTGCTAGGTGATGCTACTGCCTATCATATCACTGATGGAAAAAGCCAGTCCCATGGTGGCCACAGTGGTCTGTGCACACGAGCTCTCTCATCATCCTCCTGCTTCTATGACTTATAAATGTCTGCCTCTGACGACACTGCAGCATGAATTACAGAAGCTGGAAAGTAAACATCACATCTGATGGTGGCATTGATGTCCATCCCCACCTGCATCTCTTTATCCCATTCCTTATTGCTTTCTGCCAAAAGAAATCTCATAGTCTTCTCCACACCAGCTGTTCTACTCTCATCACCACCACAATGTAAGAAAGTCAAAATGGATCAAATACGACTTATAACAGGGGTTTGTCTGTGGAGATATATATGTGTGTGTTTATATATGTATACATGTCTTTATCTATATGGATATGGACAGTAAATGCAGTTTGTTGTGTGTATATATATATATATATATATATATATATATAAAATGCATGGGTATAGATCTGTATTATGTCTTAGAACAGTGGGAATTCTATTTGCTTAATTAAGAATTCAAGACAATTTCAGCTGTCCCAAACTGCAGGGGGTTGCTTCAAAGGATGTTTACATTTCTTGAGTTAGGTGTTTGAGAACTCAAATGAAGGTCTCTTCTAGTTAAATGTGAAAGGAGTAAGGACAAGCCAAACTGTCTTGTCAACTAAACAAAGAGTTCAGATAAGACACCAAATGCTCCTGTTCCTGGAGTCTTCCCTATCAATAATATCTCTTTGATGTCACCATGAAAGGCAAGTGGGTGTGGTGAGGAAAGGTCAGTTGAGCTAACCAGTTTACACCAGACCCAAGTGATATGAAAAATAGTATAAAGGAGCAGTATTTTTGGGGGGGTGGAAGGAGAACTTCAGGAGAACTGGAGGAGAGAAGAGGAGAACAGAATGAGAGCGGCCTGAGTCCAGCAGTCCTGATTCCTGTCCAGATGTGAGTCCAGCAGTCCTGATTCCTGTCCAGATGTGAGTCCAGCAGTCCTGATTCCTGTCCAGATGTGAGCCCAGCAGATAAGAGACCAGAAACCAAGATTTGTGCAGGAGGGTGTGAGGAGATTTTCATCATATAATTTACTGGTATTCAATTCAATTCCATCTTTTCCATACCTGTAATCTATGATATTGTTTTATTCATGTATATACCATCCAAACTCTAACAGTATTTTGATTCTGTGCATAATACAAACATTTTCAATATTATCCCTTATCTGTGTGATTCTTAAGTTACAACCAATCCACAAAGAACAATTGTACCCTTGGTAAGAGGGGCTAGATAGTACAACAACCACCAGTCTCTTTCTGCTCCCAGGTTGGGGATGATAAGTGTGGAAGAGTACCCCCTTCTGTCACACTTGCCATTTCCTTGGAAGATGGCACAGTGGCAGCAGTAGCAGCAGACACACATAGCTGACGTGTTACTGCTCATACTGCTAGCCAGTTCAGCCACCTTTAATATACTTCTCCATAGGGACAATGCTGGGGGAATGGGAATCAGTAGGTCAGAGGTATGCAGTCTCCCTTTACTGCTGGTGCTGCTGACTTCCTCCTTCCCCTCTGTATCAGCAGTAGCATCAGCATGATCAGGGTCCATAGATCCTCTCCTGCTGGTCATAGTTCTAGCCAGCACTTTTTAATTTTAACTTTCAATGTTCTGCTTTTCTCTCTCTTTCCCTCTCTCTCTGCCTGATCCAGTTTATTTCACTTCTAAATGATACCACTCTGGATGGCAGGGAATTCCGGGATTTATACTATGGAGATGGAAGGTTTCACCTCCAGTGAAAAACATAGGAGAGAATTGTTATCGTTCTTGTGGGAAATTCTGTGGTGTTAGCGAAATAGCAGAAAATCTATTGGTTTCTCTTTGGGCAGGAATACTCAAGGGAAAAATGGAAAAAAATCCTTTTTCCACAAAAATTGTCATAGGGACAAAATGGGATGTCTCCATATTCATCCCTGGAGTTTAAGTTACTAATTATATACATTTAATTGTCTAGAAGTTGCAGCAGCTCAAAACTCAGAGAGTTAGTAGTGAGAGAAGGGGGGATGGTGATGAAGATCCTGAAATTGATGTTATTATTATTAGTGAAGCTGTTCGTGGGACTAGCATGAGTGTTGTTGATCCTCATGCAAATGCTGGGGTGGAATGGGAAGTGATGCGGAACAGCAGGAAAGCAGTCAAGGGAGTCCACAACATGCCCTGACCCCTTGATTCCCCTTCCCACAGCATAGTGCCTCTGCGACATGAAATTGAATTTTTTGCTGCTGTAATTCCTGCTGCTTCTGAGTTGCAGGGGTAGCAGGATGATGATGATGATAAGCAGGCTAGTGTGTTACAGACCACTGTGGACACAATGGTAATGGGGTCCAGCAGTAGTGATGTGGGACTAGGACAGGTTCCACTTGCCAGCAACAATGATCTTCTTTGGGCCTAGTTGAATAGCTGATTATGAGGCAGCAGCAGCAACAGCATAAAAATCATCCTCTGCCCCAGCCAGTGAAGGGTAATGTGGTGGCCATTCTTCCCCACAGTTCCTCTCCCCCGTCCTGGTTTTTCTCTTGGGGCAGGTACAGTGCAGTCATCTAAGATGGCACTGTGCACCATTTGCCATAAGTCAGTAAAAAGGGGAAAGGAGGGATTGCAAATTGGCACAACCACTCTCATGATACATATGAAATACAGACACATGACATTTATGTGTAGCATCTTAAAGCCAAACCCCTACCAAAGAAATCAGTCTCTACTGTTGCTGTACCTCCCCCTGAGAGGAGGCAGAAATTGAAGAAGAGGAAGAATAGAGACACCCAGCAAGGACCTAAAAGTTTGGTTGTGAGTGAGACACCTGGTTCACCATCGCCTTTTTGCTCTAGGGTCCGGGCACAATAATATGTAGCAACATCTTCTGGCAGACCACCTCATTCATCATTACTTTCCCCACCAGCTTTTAGCCATTCTATATATGTCAGAATGTGGCAGTTCATATCCGCCCATTGCACACTGGTGTGTTGACTGTACATGGCAATGTGGTGGAGGAAATCTCAACCAGGGCATCAAGCAGCATCTGTGGAGATTCCATCCCAAAGAATACGCTAAGCTGGTGGCAGGGAGGGTTTATCATTATTATTAAGACTGCAAGTTCTCAGGTGTCCTTAGAGGGGAGTAGACAAGGGTATGAATGAATGGTTGAGTGAGTGAATGAATGAATGAATGAATGAATAGGCTTCTATAGTGCCACAAGTGTACACAGTGCTGAACAATTTAAGGATTTAGTCAATAAATGGTTACAAGTGCTTTGCAAAGTGAAACACTGTAATTGAGGTCCCTGCATGAAAGCTTACAGTCTAATGTGGTAAAGGGAGACATACAGAGTACGTAAGGGTCAAATGCTGTATACAGTGTATACAGTGCTAGTGTTCTGGTTAGGATAGGGAATATAAAGTAAATAATTTATAAATGGCTTAAGTTGTACAAAGTCAGTGTTTTCTAGCATGTTGAGGTTTTTTCCAGGAGGTGTGGTTTCAATCATTACTTGAAGATCATAAGAGAGGGTCAGTAGCGTAAGGTGGGAGGAAGAGCATTCCATATATAAGGAGCAATGAGAGAAAAAGGCTTTATACGCAAGAGGGCTCTAGACACAAAAGAAGCTGAGAGTAGACTGGGATTGGCCCATCGTGGGGGCGGGAAGGGGAATAAGGGGAGATCATAATGGTAATATGTCACGGTAACAGTACATAGAACAATGCGCAAGTACAGTAAAAGAACTCCACCTTTATTAAATATGTACAAGTCAAAGGAAATAGCAAAGCAGTCAAAACCCTCAGAGATAGAGTGGGCCCAGAACCAGAGCAAGTGGTCCCTACCACAAATAGGAGACTGCTCAGGAGGGTCTTCAAATGGAGGTAGCGGAGAACTGCACCAGTACCGGGGAGAAGACCCAGCCACACAGTAGGACAGGAAGAGGGAGCGAGTACCGGGGTTATGACCCAGCCAATAGCAAGTACCAGACCAGGTAGCGACAAAAAGGCAAACAGAGTAGTATTAGTCTGGAGCTCCAGGTCTCCCCAGAATCGGTAGTCAGCCAGAGCCACAGGTCTGCACCAGAATGGATAGTCAGACTAAGCCAGGGGTCATACAGGTAGCGGGTAGTTAGCCAGAGCCACAGGTCTGCACCAGAATGGATAGTCAGTCTAAGCCAAGGGCCATACATGGAGAGGGTAGTCAGCCAGAGCCACAGGTCAGCACCAGAAGGGATAGTCAGACTAAGCCAGGGTTCATACATGGAGCGGGTAGTCAGCCAGAGCCACCGGTCAGCACTAGACTAAGCCAGGGAATAGAATACTGGAGCAAATGGAAGCCAAGCCAAAGGTCACACCAGAATCAGGGGACACAAGGAGCTGCTGCACTGGACACCTTGTAAGGGCAATGAAGATGCTGTCCAGACAGTTTATATACTGGGGTCCAGCAGGGAGGTGGAGCACACAACAAGCTCCCTGGGACTACAAGAGCAGCGCATGACATCACTGGAAATTCCAAGATGACTGGGGCCCACTGGAGACATCCGAGATGCGGAAGTCCTGTCAGATGTGGTGTGACAGCCAAGAGGAAGGAGACGGCAACTGACATCAGACGAACCATCCACCCAAGTAATTGAAAGCTAGAATTCTGGAGTGACTGGCTCATCTGATGCCAGCCACCCCGGAGGGCAAAGCTGTGACAAAATGTAGGAAAGGGTAGAGGAGAGATGGGTCTTGAATGAGAGAAGCAAAATTTTGTAGACAATCCAGAGTTTGATACGCAATCACTGGAAAGATTTAAGGAAGAGTAGGACAGGTACAAACCTAGGTGACAACAAGGAAATTTGTGCTGCAGCATTCTCAGAATTTTATCTGTGGAGGGACAGAGGAAGGGACAGATTTTCAATATGTTATGCAAGAGAAGGCGGCAGGAGTTAGCAATGGTGTTAAAGGGATAGTAATGTTTCATAATAAAAGCAGCTCTAAATAATCATCATAGTATTTGGACCTTGGAGAGTGTTATTTCAATTCTGTCAGAGTTGTAGTTCAAGAGTAATTGAATGATAAAGTATCCTCCTCCGACCCCTTTTACTGATGTAACACTGCTCATACAGATCAGAAGGGAGGTGCCCAGGTAGATTGCAGAGAGGGACAATCTTCAATTAAGATAAGGGAAAAACTTGAAAAACGTGTCGGGGGGGCATTCATTGTTCTCATAGGAAGAAGATTGTCCAGTGCTATTATCTTTCTTGTCTAGCAACCAGATTCCACATCTGAGAAGAGATGGCTTACACTAGGTAAAAGGGGTGGGAGGAGGATACTTTATCATTCAATTACTCTTGTACTACAACTCTAACAGTATTGAAATAACATTCTCTATGGCTCATATACTATGAAGATTAATTGGAGCTGCTGTTTTTGTGAAACATTACTATCCCTTTAATGTGAGGAGAGAATGAGAGAGCAGTGTCAATTATCACCCCTAGGCACAGTACTGCTCTTACTGGATTTATGGTAGTGCCATTTACATTCACCTGGAAGGGCATTACTGCACTAGACTTAGGTGGGATGATTAATAGCTCCGTTTTAGACATACTGATCTTTAGGTGCCTATGAGCCACCCAGTCTGAGAAAGCCACGAGGCAATCTGTCGATGTGCAGATAAATAAAGCTGAGTGTCATCTGCATAGAGGTAATATATGAGTCCAAATGAGTTAATAAGATCACTAAGTGTTATTGTGTAAAGCAAGAACAGAAGTGGTAATTGAACAGAACTTTGAGGAACACCAACAGAGAGATGGAGGGGAAAGGATGATGAGGTAGCAGAGGAGACATTGAAGGATCAGTCAGTTAGATAAGAGGATAGCCAGTCTTAGAAACATAAAAACATAGAATTTGATATCAGATAAGAACCATTTGGCCCATCTAGTCTGCAAATTTGTGCTAAGTTATGGTTCCTAATGAGTGAGGAATTTAGACCAGGAGTACGTGATCAACAATATCAAAAACAGCTGAGATATCAAGTAGGATAAGTAGTGACCTTGTGATTTGGCAATGTGAAGATCACTGACCACTCTTGTGAGAGCAGTTTCTGTGGAGTGAACAGTGCCAAAGGCAGATTGTAAAGGGTCCTGCAGGTTGTGCATGTTAAGGAAGTCAAGCATACGGGAGTAGGCTAGACATTCCAAGAGCATAGAGGCAAAAGGCAGGAGAGAAACTGGTCGATAGCTAGAGGTTGTGGTACCGTGAGAGGAATTGTTCTTGAGGATGGGTGTTACTATGACATGTTTGCAATTGTCAGAAAATGGAGCAGTGGCAAAGTATCAGTTACAAAACTTTAATATAACAGGGATTAATGTGGGAGAGAGGGTTTGGATGAGGTCACTTCCCCCGCTCCCCCCAAAAAAAATCCCTATTCAACTGATTTTTTTCCCCTGCCTCAATCAACACAGGCACCCTCCTCAAACCTCTTTTATATCATGACTTATTTTATTTTTATTTATTTTTTTTTACTGTCCCTTCCAATACCAGCCAACAAATCCTCCCGCCCAAAATATCCCTGTTCAGCTTATTCTTTCCCTCTTTTGGTAGCCCCTAATATTTCAACTTATGTTAAATACACCAAGATAAATCTGAATCTTACAAGAAAAAAATTGAATAAGTAAATTTGTGATGGTCTCTCTCTGTGGCATGATTGACATTCACCATACATTGTTGGCTGTGCTGGTTTAGGTCCATGTTGTTAGCAACAAACAAACACACATGTGGGTGCACTAGCAAATTACCATAATGAGCCCCCATTGTATTCATTAGAATCTCTGAATCCCAAAGCCTTTTCCAGATACTTTAAAAGCTATACAATCTGAAATGAAAACATTTATTCATCAATATAGTCCAGACAGTGTGCCACTCTGAAAAGATATTTCATCCAAGAAAAAAGTATATATTTTTATCATCAAAATTATTTTTTTTATGCCAAGCTAACATTTTATTGGCAAAAAAAAAAAAATTGCACATAAAATAATTTGGTGAGCAAGTTCAAGTGTTGATATGAATTTGAAACTTAGATCATTCACTGCAAAAGACCAGGACTGTGTGACCTGATCTGACATGACACATCAATACACACAGAATCTAGGAAGCTGGTTGGTTACATTTCTCCTTAAACTTTCAGGAAAGAATCACTGAGATTCAGGAGTAAGTTACGCAACATTCATGTATGCTAAAGGGATTTTGATGTTACATATTTTGGACTTTTAGATAATAATAATAATCCATTAATATTCTTTTGGTGTCATTACTTTTGTTCCTAAATAGCAAACAGGATTGAAAACAGTGAGGTTGATATAAGAAGAACTGGAACAAGTCTTGGAAAAACCAACAAAAACATTTCCAAAAGTCCCACTGTCTTCAATGGGTTATTTTTACTGTTCCAGTTCTTCTTAGTCCATTTCTTCTAATTCCCAAAAAGAGGGTAAACCAGGGGTGAGTGACCAGACTGGGACTTTCCGGTTCATCATTCATCTTAACCTGCACATTAATTGGAGATGTTTTGCATAAAATATAAAACAGAAGCAGATCACTCAATGCTGGTTTATTAAAAATGGTCATCTTCATGTAAAGTAAATGGATTCACACTGTTTATTATCACATGACAAGGACTAGTAGAATCAAGTGTGCTAAGGTAAAGAATAGTGACACAACATGCAATTGTGAGTGCGGCAATACTAAATGACACAACACAAAGTGTTATGAAATAGTGAAAAAATAATACAATGTGCTCCTACAGAATCTAAATAACATGATACACAAGTGAACTATAATTTTTTTCCAGGGTAAATGAGATATATTGCAACAGAATATGAATTGATTCCATATGTATACTGTCTTCCATTTCCAAAATGTTTTGACCAATTATATTTCTTTCTTTGAAAGTTCAAGTGTTGATATGAATTTGAAACTAATATCATTCACTGCAGAAGACCAGGACTGTGTGACCTGATCTGACAAGACACATCAATACACACAGAATCTAGGAAGCTGGTTGGTTACATTTCTCCTCGAACTTTCAGGAAAGCAACATTGAGATTAAGTAAGTTACTTAACATTAATGTATGCTAAAGGGGTTTTGATGTTAAATATTTTGGACTTTTAGATGGTAATACATCACTAATATTCTTTTGGTTACATGACTTTTATGTTCAAATAGCAAAACAGTGAGGTTGATGAAAGAAGAACTGGAACAATTCTTGAACAAACCAACAAGTCCCATCGTCTTCAATGGGGAATTTTTACTGTTCCAGTTCTTCTTAGTCCATTTTTTGCAATACAACAAAAAGGGGGTGTAAACGAGGGGTGAGTGATCAGACTGGAACTTTCCAGTTCTTGTTGGACTGTTGTGACCATCATTCATCTTAACCTGCAGATTAACTGGAGCTGTTTTGCAGAAAATGTCAAACAAAAGCAAATCCGCAAAGCTGGTTTATTAAAAATGGTCATCTCCAGGTAAAGTAAATGGATTCACACTGTTTATTATCACATGACAATGACTAGTAGAATGAAGTGTGCTAAGGTGAAGAATAGTGACACAACATGCAATTGTGAGTGCGGCAATACTAAATGACACAACCCAAATTGTTATGAAATAGTGAAAAAATAATACAATGTGCTTCTACAAAATCTAAATAACATCTTATACAGTATTCAAGTGAAAGATAACTGTTTTCCAGAACAGATTAGATATAATGTAACAGGATATGAATATATTACATAGGTATAGTATTTTCCCTTTCCAAAATGTTTTGATCAATTGTATTTCTTTCTTGTGGTTAATAAATGTATAACTCTAAGTGATGTCACATGTAATTGTAAACGTTTATATTTCCATTCAATCCCATCCAGGAATTTCAAGGCATAAGTCATATTCTTACAGTAGGAGGGGAGTGTGGTGACTTTTTATAAAGGTGACACATAATGGGACAACTTGGACATTAGAGACTCGATTGAGGACACAGTTGGTCTCCCTAGTTAGGTTGTTTTTATTTCTTATAGAGAATATAAATACCAGAATCCTGTGAGTCAGAAAATGATGGGAATCAAATTATTTTATATTCAAAATACAAGTCTTTTCCTCCCTTGAACAGAAAACGTGAACTTTTCTGAAACTATTTTGCTTGATTCCTGTTAAAAAGTCTGTGTATATTTATGTATTATCAATTACCTAGTAAAGTATTTCCGATCCATCACATTATCCCACAATCACACACACACCTTATCCACAGACCTAATGGGATTGTAATACCTACTATGTAAAAAAATATATATTGTAGGTACTTCATTGTGGAGTATCTCTTACCTGTTCTTACTTCCCTATAAGGAATCTAATACTTGGGGTATTATTCCTAAAGGGGTATTGTGTTTTCATATCTCCTGGTTTGGATTGTAATAAAATCTGTCCTAATAAGACCTTTTCTATATATACTGAGCTCTATCATACAATGTTTTTCACCTTCCAGTTTTCCTTTGTTCTAGTATTTTCTTTAGTTGTCTCCACTAGATTCCCCTCCAAGAATTAGATTTAAGCTCCAAAAATTAGATTTAACCTCCAAGAAGTAGGTTTAAGTTAGTTCTTAATATCTCTGTGGTTTCCTCTCTAATATATCTGAGGTTCCCTCTCTACAGCTAGTAGATGTCCTGCTTACATTTTCTTTTTAGTCTGGTTCTGCACCCTATTTTATTTATAATCATTCATATTATTTCTTCTTCGATTTTTTTAAAACTCTTCTGATTCTTTTAATGTCTTTGTAGAATGTGTGACGGTATTTATTTCTCTATTTAACACATCTAGTTTTCCCCATGATGTGTTATACATATGATCAGGGTTATTCAATTCTCCAAGCAATTCTCCAAAATGGTCTCTCATTTTACATTAAATAAGACACTTAGATCAATAAAAGTAGAATGCTTAATCAACCTAAGTCATCTAAGTGCTTTTAATTGAAAATGAAAAACATAGGGAAACAGTGCAAAAAGAGATCCAAGTGTAGTATAAATACTAATTATTGATTGTAAGTAATGTAACAGGAAACAGTGAAAAGAAAGCTAGGCATATACATAAAATCAAGAAAGTCTCTACGTTTGCACTAATAGACTCAACCTCTGTTGCTAGAAGCCATTGATGGGAGACCGCTTCACCCCTCTCTTATAACTAAAGAGACTCAGCCCCTGCATCTTCAAGTATGGGTTTTACACTCAGAGACTTTAACTCTTCATGTGATCACCTTTCCTTCCTGTCTGGTTATATTGGGATTCTCCTGGCTGTCATTACATCATCCTCACATCGACTGGGAGACAGGGCAGATCGCTTCCTGGTCACCCAGGAGTGACCTGTACTCGGGACCTAGTCTCCAGACTCTATTGGTGATCAGAATGGAGAAGGGATATTTAGGACTTTGTCTCTGCATGTCAGACCTGTGCCGTATCTAAAACTTCCAGGTCACTTCCAGTTGGGTTGCTGCACCCACTCCCCATACCCTCTCAACCCTGGTCAAATCTCTCTATGGACTTTGTAGTAGAGCTGCCACCCTACAAGGGGAAAACTACCATGCTGACGGTTACAGACCGTTTCTCTCAAATGGTACATCTAATCCCTCTCCACAAGCTGCCAACAGCTCCCGAATTGGCTCAAATATTTAACATGGAGATCATTAGGCTACATGGAGTACCAACCCAGATAGTGTCTAACAGTGGCAGTCAAAAACTTGGGATCTCTCTGGCTTTTTTCTCTGCTTACCATCCACAAAGTAACGGAGCAACAGAGCGAGCTAGCCAAGACATGGAGCAGTACCTTCTAATATTCTGCAATGATAGCCAGGATGATTGGTCTGAACATCTTCCCTTGGCAGAATTCACCAAGAATAATGCCCTACAGAAATCTATCCAGATGTCTCCCTTCTATTGTCTCTACAGGATAAGCCCAGCAGCTCTTCCTTCTGCCTTCTCTGAGTCCAGTATTCCTGCATTAGATACTCATCTGGAGAACATCAGTCAGTACTGGGCTTCCATAAAAGAGACTTTGCTCAAGACTGTTGCTAGACAAAAGAGGGGTGCAGACAAGAGACGATCGATTGTTTCCACCTATCTTTCAGGAGAATGTATGGCTCTCCACCCACCATCTATGTCTTAAAGTACCCACTATGAAGTTGGCCCCTCACTTCATGGGGCCTTTTCATATCACCAGAAAGATCAACCATGTTGCTTACAAACTCTCCCGACCTAAGGCTCTCCATATCCCCAGGGTCTTCCATGTTTCCCTTTTGAAACCTCTAGTCTGCAACAGGTACACTAGAAGAGTTGTTGCTCCTGGGCCAGTGGAGGCCGTTCATGAAGATGAATTTGAAGTACAGGCTATTGTGGATTCCTGTTTCCTCAGAGGTTCCTTGCAGTACCTAGTACACTGGAAATGATATGGTCTGGAGGAGAGGGCTTGGGTATCAGGCATAAATGTTCATGCCCCTCGTTTTGTCCAGCGGTACCACAGAAGATACTCAACTCGCCCTAGTGCTGGCCACCCGGAGTTTGGCCCTGGGGGGGGGTACTGTCACAACCTATCATGTTCCTCCACTCCAGAGGAGGATTCAATGCTAATTGCTAATACCCTCCATCTGTTTGTAGTTTACATATGCCCGGGACTTTCCTTCTTTTCCCGCCCTTGGATGGTCTGTGCTTATCGTCCTTCTACCTATGTTCCAGTTTATCTGTGATTCCTGATTCCAGAAGTGACCTTTGCTTGTAGTCCATTTATCCGTCTGTCTGGCTTCCTGACCTTGGCTTTGTCTATGACCACACTTTCTGTTCCAGAGAATCAACTCTTCTGTGTACCAAATTCGGCTTGACTGCGACCTTCCACTTGTCTATGACCCTGTGTAGTCAACAACTAACTTTACTCGACTACTTGTGTACGACTCCTGATCGACCTCGACACTCCAGTATTCTGCGACTTCTGATTTCTTTGACTTGCAGACTCCAATTATCTGTTGGCTGCCTTAAAGACATCTTCCCCCTCTGTTAGTCGACTCCCGGCCTTCTGCAGTAGGGTTCTGACACTGTGTTGGAGCTTGATTGTGTTAACATCCTGCACTCTAGCTATACCTCTCCTGGATGTGAGATTGTGACACTATCAAAACACCAGTTTTGGTGGTTAAAGTTTTCATAGATATTATGATTTAGTCTATAACATATCAGCAATCACATAACATTAGACCTCCCAGTTTATCTCCAAAGACTCATGATAGCAGTTTAGACTTCTTAGCTCGTTTCACTTAACATAGAAGCATAGTATTTGATGGCAGATAATAACCATTCAGCCCATCTAGTATGCCCATTGTCCTACTTTAAAAACCTCAAAACTTGGTCTTATGTTCAGAACATCGCCTATCCATGCATGCTTAAAATCCAACACTGTATTAAACACTACCACTTTTGCTGTTAAGCTATTCCACTTATCTACAACTCTCTCAGTGAAATAAAACTTTCTTACATTACATCTAAACCTTTGTCCCTCTAGATTTAGACTATTGCCTCTTGTCCTAAGATTTTTACTCGTTTACTAAGATTTTTATTCCTTTACTTCCCTCCTGTACTTTGTTGAATGCCTTCATGTATTTCATTGTTTATATCATAACATCTCACTATTCTCTCTTCCAAGCTATACATGTTCAGATCCTTTAGTTTATCCTGAGATTTCTTTTCCTGTAAACCAGCCAACATTTTAGTAACATAGTAACATAGTAATTTAGTTTGAAAAAAAACCTTGCGTCCAACTAGTTAAACCCTTTTCCTATTCCTGTTTACCATTGTTGATCCAAAAGAAGGCAAAAAAACCTCAATACAGCAATTTAAAATTCTGCTTTGAATGGGGGAACAAAATTCCTTCTTTATGCCAAGATTTCTCCTTGGATCAACAAGCACTAACTAAATATTAATCCCAATACTAACGTACATAGGCCTCTATGTAGTGCTCTTTTAAGTAAGTATCTAGGCCCTTTATAACCCCTTACTGCCTGATGACATACATGTACATCCCGAGCGGATGTCCCAGGTGGACAGAGGATGTACACGTACACCCTGGAAAAAATGTTCGGTGGGCGTTAAGTGCCGGTCGCATGCATGAAAGCAGATTTGTTGGGATGGAAAAACTTAAGACTGGCTGCCCTCTTCCTCATACCTCCCCCGCTGCAACCACTTCTAACTGTCACCCAACTATGTGCCTGGTTCCCTTCTAGCTGTTCTCCTCCATCTTTGCTAGGTGACCCAGCTAGACTCTGTTCAGTGAGCAAGAGACTCCGCTCAAGGTTGTCAATAGCCCTTCTCTGAATTATCTCTAGAGTATCTATATGCTCTTGGAGGTGGAGTCACCAGTACTTTACACAATACTCTATGTGAGGTGTAACCAGAGTTCGGTAGAGTAGCATGTCCACTTTCTTCTTTCTGCTACTAATGCTCCTAGCTATACAACCCAGCACCCTGCTTGTATTTTTCACCACTTTGTTACATTGCCTGCCTACCTTTAAGTCATCAGAAATAATTACTCCCAAATCCCTTTCCTCTGTTGTCTCTGACAGCACAGTCCCCTTAATACTATATTCTGCATTTGGATTTATACATTCCAAGTGCATTATTTTACATTTATCAACATTAAAAAGCAGCTGCCACACTCTTGTCCATTCCTCTAATTTACCTAAATCATTTGTCATTTGGCGTATTCCCCCTGGAATGTCTACCCTATTGCAGATCTGTGTTTCATCTGCAAAAAGGCATCCCTTACTTTGAAGACCTTTTGCAAATCAATAATAAAAATATTAAAATGAATGGGCCCCAGTGCAGATCCCTGAGGTACCCCACTACAACCCTCTGCTTCTGCCATTGCCTTATCTATTTACCTAGTGTTACGGTTTGTTAGACACTCAGACCAGTAGGTAAAATAAATCAATCTTTATTGAAAGAAATAAAATGAAAAGGATCGCCCTTTACAGTTGACTGCGACAATAGCAAGCTATTACACAGTACATACAACTTTAATACAATATTCGAAAGGCACCCAACATAGGTACTAAGAATAGGGAATAGGACCCTAAAGGGTGTATGAAGACAGTTAGTCAGTCTCAGCTGTGGGGTTTGGCACACCCGTGTAGTGTCTAGATAAACTGAGCAAGTGTGCACAGCACAAAGTTCATATGAAGATGAAGGAAGATGTTCAGTGACCAATATAAGTATTAGCAGCACAGTAACCCAGGATAGCCCCCACGGGCGTTCGTGAATAGACAGGAGAGCCTGCAAGTGCGAGAGTATGTAGCCCCCACGGGCGTGATCGAGACTAGCCCAAGATGCGAAGCTGGCGTGTTAGCCCCCACGGGCGTATCACCGAGAACCACTGTAAGCGCAACACGAGCCAAGAGCCCCCGCGGGCGTTTACCTACAGATTGAGCAAGAACTTGGAGCCTAACCTTGCCACCAATAGCCGCACCGGACACCTCCGTTGATAACCGTGAAACCAAGGACGCCCAAACGGCCTACCAGGATTTACTACTCTGCAAATATAACCGGGAGTCGCCGTCCAAGTAGCGGCCAACTCAGCAGCAGTAGAATTAGAAGGCAACGGTTCTATATAGAGCAAGGAGGTCCAGTCAGTGAGGAGCAGCAGTGCAAGGGTTAATAGGTACGTTTGAATCTCCCAGGCTCGGTATGGTAGCTTAGCTCTGCAACGTGTAAAGGCTCGGTACGAGAGGCACAGCTTCTGCAAGTCGGCAAGGAACTCTGCACAGATGGATGGATTACCCAGGAGGGTAATGGTCACACTAGATTGGCACAGCAATGCAGGATTCAGAATGTCGCGGCGGCGACAACCAGCCAGGCAGCCGGGAAGGACTTGAAGCGGGACGCCAGCCAGCCGGGCCGTAGCACGTAGAGGATTCACTGGCAAGCCGGGTTGTAGCACGTAGAAGATTCTCAGACAGGCCGGGTCGTAGCACATAGAAGATTCTCAGACAGGCCGGGTAAGCGTCAGGTATAAAAAGGTCACCAAGGGGCGGGCCAAACCAACAGAGCAAATCACAATCTGCCACAGATGAGAGTGACAGACAGATCACAGGCACTGTGATAGTACCCCCCTCTCAAAGACCCCCTCTCCCAGCTGGAGGCTTAGGTTTCTGAGGATATTTAGAGTGGAAGCTGCGCACAAGTCTGGGCGCATGGAGGTCCTTCTGGTCAACCCAAGAGCGCTCCTCCGGGCCATAGCCCTTCCAGTGGACCAAATATTGCAACTTCCCTCTAAGTAGCCTAGAATCAATAATGCTCTGAACCTCATATTCCTCTTGCCCCTGGATGTCCACCGGCCCAGGAACTACTGGAGTGGTTGTGTAACGATTGCACACCAGGGGTTTCAACAGAGACACATGGAACACATTATGAATGTGCATAGACGGTGGAAGTTCCAAAGCATAGGAGACAGGATTGATTTTGCGAATAACTTTAAATGGGCCAATAAACCGGGGAGCCAGCTTATTCGAGGGAACCTGCAGGTTGAGGTTTCTGGAGGAGAGCCATACCCTATCCCCAACCTGGAAGGAGACCGCTGGCAGCCGTCTACGGTTGGCATATCGCTGCTGCCACTGGAAGGACTGACTGAGGGCCCTTTGTACCTGTGCCCAGGTGGAACGGAGCTGCTCCATATGCTCATCCAGAGCCGGAATCTGCTGAGATTGGAACGAGTCCGGGAGCAAACCTAGCTGGAACCCATAGTTGATTAAGAACGGGGAGCTCCCGGACGATGAGTTAACTGCACAATTCCTGGCAAACTCCGCCCATGGCAACAGGTCGGCCCAATTGTCATGATGATCAGTAATAAAACAGCGCAAGAACTGTTCCAATCCCTGGTTGGCACGCTCAGCGGCTCCGTTGGTCTGGGGATGGTAGGCGGAGGAAAAGGACAATTGAATGCCCATCATGCCACAGAATGCCCTCCAAAACCTGGACACGAATTGACTCCCACGGTCGGAGACCACCACTCTAGGGACCCCGTGCAAACGAAACACTTCCTTAGCAAAGACCTTAGCCAATTCCTGAGCCGATGGAAGACCCCTGAGTGGCACAAAATGAGCCATTTTAGAGAACCTATCGACCACCATAAGGATAAATGTATACCCCCTCGAGCTAGGCAATTCTCCCAGAAAATCGATAGATATGTGGGACCAGATATGTGTCTCCATTAGGCACAGGTTGAAGCAAGCCCACTGGGAGATGCCTGGGGGTCTTAGCACAGGCACATGTGGAACAAGCGGCAGTAAAAGCGGAACAATCGGCTCTGAGCGTAGGCCACCAGAATAATTGTGAAAGAGACCAAACCAGCTGATCCCTGCCAATGTGCCCGGCTGCCCTAGACGAATGATAGGTCTCCAATAAACGAGTGCGAAAAGGCTCATCTACGAAACATTTGCCAACTGGAGTCTCAGGTGGAGCCCTCGCTTGAGACCCCAAAATCTCCTCCCCCAGGGGTGAGGTTATACTAGTGCGAATAGTCGCCAATAAACGATCGGGTTGGATAATGGGCACCGGTGCTTCCTCCCTGTCAGTGTCCGACACGAACTGACGAGACAATGCGTCTGCCCTCACGTTCTTAGATCCCGGGAGGTACGATACAACAAAGTTAAACCGGGACAAAAAGAGTGCCCACCTGGCCTGTCGAGAAGACAACCTCTTAGCCTCAGAGAGATATGTCAGGTTTTTGTGATCGGTCAGTATTAGTACTGGGTTCTTGGTACCCTCCAACAAGTGACGCCACTCCTTTAGTGCCAGAATAATAGCCAATAACTCCCTGTCGCCAATCTCATAGTGGCTCTGTGCGCTGGACAATTTCTTAGAAAAGAAACCACAAGGTTTCAGGGTACCACCTCCCACAGGACGCTGGGAGAGTACTGCCCCAACCCCAACCTCAGAAGCATCAACCTCCAAGGTAAAAGGCAGGGAGGGATTGGGATGGGACAGTACTGGAGCAGACGCAAAGGCAGATTTTAAGGTCTCAAACGCATTTTCAGCGGCCTCGGACCACTGCGAGGGAGTAGCGCCCTTATGTGTCAAATCCGACAATGGTTTCACAAGAGTAGAAAAGTTACGTATGAATTTTCTGTAATAGTTGGCGAACCCTAAAAAGCGCTGAATTGCTTTTAACCCTTTAGGGCGAGGCCATTGTAATACAGCTGCCAACTTGTCCTGGTCCATAGCGATTCCATCTTTGGAGATCACGAACCCCAAGAATGGTACTTGTGAGACATGGAATTCGCATTTTTCAATTTTACAAAACAGCTTATGCTCCCAGAGTCGCAACAGAACTTGTGTGACATCTTTAATGTGTTGGGAAAGAGTGGCGGAATGAATCAATATATCATCCAGATATACCACCACACAGGACTGAAGCATGTCACGCAAGATATCATTAATCAGCTCCTGGAATACCGCAGGTGCATTACATAAGCCAAACGGCATTACCAGATATTCGTAGTGCCCAGTTCTGGTATTAAATGCCGTTTTCCACTCATCACCTTCTCTGATTCTAATCAGATTGTAGGCGGCCCGCAAATCAAGTTTGGTGAAGACAGAAGAGCCCTTCAATCTGTCAAATAGCTCGGTGATGAGTGGAATAGGGTATGCGTTCTTGGGCATCAGCTTATTAAGCCCCCGGTAGTCAATACATGGCCTAAGTTCGCCACTTTTCTTCTTTACAAAGAAGAATCTGGCACCAGCCGGAGAACTGGACTTGCGAATAATTCCCCTACCAAGGGCGTCTTCAATGTACTCCTCCATTGTCCTGTTCTCCTCGCATGACAGTGGGTAGGTTCGTCCCCTCGGGGGAGTCACACCTGGAGGCAAATCAATAGCGCAATCATAGGGTCTATGTTCGGGCAATGCGCTAGCCTCCCCCTTGCTGAATACGTCACTGAATTCCCCATATTCAACTGGCACAGCAGGGGAGGTACACATAATTTTGACAGGAAGCGATAGACAGTTTTCTTTACAGTAATCAGACCAGGAACTAACCTCACATTTTTGCCAATCAAATTGAGGATTATGTCGAAGCAACCATGGAAACCCCAAAATGACTGCATGGTGAGTTGAACGAATAATTTGAAACTGAACCTCCTCCTTGTGGAGTGCCCCAACTGACATAGAAATAGGAATGGTCTCCATAGTAATAAAGGTGGGTTCCAATGGTCTGCCATCAATGGCCTCTACTGCCAATGGATATTCTTTCTTGCACAGGGGAATATTGTGTGAAGCCGCAAAGGCTTGGTCCATAAAGTACCCGGCAGCACCCGAGTCCACCAGTGCCAAGGTTTCTGCGCCCTTGTCGGCCCAAAAGAACATCACCTGGATGGTGGGTTTAGCAATGTTAGAATCTAGGGACTGTTGAACACCACCTAGGGCCTGTCCCCCAAGGTAACCTAGGTGCGTGCGTTTCCCGGCCTTACTGGACAATTGCGCAAAAGGTGCCCCTGTTTGCCACAATATAAACATAGGCCTTGCTTTCTACGAAAAGACCTTTCCTCTTTGGAGAGTCTAGTAAACCCCAGCTGCATTGGCTCAGCTGCCTCTCCTGGACGCTCAGTAGTAAAGGGTGGATAGGGTGGGTCAAAGGAGCTGTCCTGCCCATGTTTTCTGGAGGTCGCCCTCCTTGCCAGCCGTCTTTCCCGGATACGAGAATCAATGAGCATTACGTAATCAATGAATTCGTCCAGGTCACTAGGTACATCTCGAGCAGCTATCTCATCTTTAATTGGTTCAGAGAGACCCTTAGTGAAAGCTGCCAATAATGCCTCATCGTTCCAGCCCACCTCCGTTGCCAGGGTCCGGAATTCTATTGCGTAATTGTCCAATGTACGATCGCCCTGCTGTATCTCTATTAGCCTTTTGGCAGCGGAGGCCACTCTGCCAGGGACCTCAAACACGCGGCGGAACTTCTTTACAAACTCATAAAAGTTCAGCGTGCAGGGTTTGGCACTCTCCCACAGGGGGTTTGCCCAAGCCAGAGCTTTGCCTGTTAGTAGCGATATCATGAAACCGACCTTGCTTCGGTCGTTAGGAAAAGCCTGGGGCGTTAATTCCAAATAGATCTCTAGCTGGTTAATAAAACCCCTGCAAAGAGAAGGCTCGCCATCATATCGCAATGGTAACGGCGCCGCAGCCGTTAAGCCTCTGACACACGTGGGAGGAGCTAGAGGCGGATTGTCCGGTGTCAAGACTGGGGGGACCACCGGATTTGGATTAGGCTTGTCTAGGTGTACCGTACGCTCAAGTAGGGTTTGTAGAGCCAGTGCCAACTGATCTAGGCGCTGCTCATGGACATCCATTCTCCAGTGGATGTTTTGTGCGTTACTTTCACCCTTACCGTCTGAGGTCATGGCCCTTTCGTACTGATACGGTTTGTTAGACACTCAGACCAGTAGGTAAAATAAATCAATCTTTATTGAAAGAAATAAAATGAAAAGGATCGCCCTCTACAGTTGACTGCGACAATAGCAAGCTATTACACAGTACATACAACTTTAATACAATATTCGAAAGGCACCCAACATAGGTACTAAGAATAGGGAATAGGACCCTAAAGGGTGTATGAAGACAGTTAGTCAGTCTCAGCTGTGGGGTTTGGCACACCCGTGTGGTGTCTAGATAAACTGAGCAAGTGTGCACAGCACAAAGTTCATATGAAGATGAAGGAAGATGTTCAGTGACCAATATAAGTATTAGCAGCACAGTAACCCAGGATAGCCCCCACGGGCGTTCGTGAATAGACCGGAGAGCCTGCAAGTGCGAGAGTATGTAGCCCCCACGGGCGTGATCGAGACTAGCCCAAGATGCGAAGCTGGCGTGTTAGCCCCCACGGGCGTATCACCGAGAACCACTGTAAGCGCAACACGAGCCAAGAGCCCCCGCGGGCGTTTACCTACAGATTGAGCAAGAGCTTGGAGCCTAACCTTGCCACCAATAGCCGCACCGGACACCTCCGTTGATAACCGTGAAACCAAGGACGCCCAAACGGCCTACCGGGATTTACTACTCTGCAAATATAACCGGGAGTCGCCGTCCAAGTAGCGGCCAACTCAGCAGCAGTAGAATTAGAAGGCAACGGTTCTATATAGAGCAAAGAGGTCCGGTCAGTGAGGAGCGGCAGTGCAAGGGTTAATAGGTACGTTTGAATCTCCCAGGCTCGGTATGGTAGCTTAGCTCTGCAACGTGTAAAGGCTCGGTATGAGAGGCACAGCTTCTGCAAGTCGGCAAGGAACTCTGCACAGATGGATGGATTACCCAGGAGGGTAATGGTCACACTAGATTGGCACAGCAATGCAGGATTCAGAATGTCGCGGCGGCGACAACCAGCCAGGCAGCCGGGAAGGACTTGAAGCGGGACGCCAGCCAGCCGGGCCGTAGCACGTAGAGGATTCACAGGCAAGCCGGGTCGTAGCACGTAGAAGATTCTCAGACAGGCCGGGTCGTAGCACGTAGAAGATTCTCAGACAGGCCGGGTCGTAGCACAAAGAGGATTCTCAGACAAGCCGGGTCATACACGAACAGGAACACTGGAGAGTAGTCAGGACAGGCCAAAGTCGGTACACAGGAATCCGGATACAGGAACACAGCAACAGCAAGTCTGGCTCAGAAACACCACGAAAGGGCATCTGACAGATGTAAGCGTCAGGTATAAAAAGGTCACCAAGGGGCGGGCCAAACCAACAGAGCAAATCACAATCTGCCACAGATGAGAGTGACAGACAGATCACAGGCACTGTGATACCTAGTTTTACATCCAGACCCAAAAGTTGCAATTTATTAATGAGTCTTCAGTGAGGGACAGTGTCAAATGCTTTACTGAAATCTAGATAAGCTATATCAACCACCCCCACTAGTCTATTATTTTAGTTACCCTACCCAGTCAAAAACAACTATGAGGTTAGTTTGACAAGATCTCCCTACTGTAAACCCATGCTGTTTGGAAACTTGCAAGCCATTTAAATTCAGATATTTAACAATTTTTCTTTAACATGGTTTCTATTAATTTTGCCACTACTGATATAAGACTTACTGGTCTGTAGTTGCCCAATTTTTCCCTGCTACTTTATTTGTGAAGTGGCACTACATTTGCTACCTTCCAATCTTCTGGAACTACTCCTGTCTATAGTAACTATACTACACTCTATTTGTATATTTGTACTCTGTTTGTATTTGATATAGATATCTTATGTCATCTATTATCTATTTTATGTTTAATTCATTATTTTAATTTTCCTTTTTGTACTAAGCACATCCTGAACACTACATGCAATACCTGTATTCTGCCATATTGCCACTATTTTCATAATCTTTGGCCATATGCTTTTTTGATTTTAACCAAGTGGATATATATAACTTTCATTACCTATACTAATATTTATGTTTTTTGAACATGCATATTTATGCTATTTAGGTAATAATTTCACTCTTTTTATATTGACTTATTTTATTTATGGCCATATATATTTTTACCTATATATTATTTCTGGTGTATTAATATATACATATTTACTTCTCTGTTGCTAACCCTCTGTTGAATGCTTCTAATTCAAGCATTAGTAGTTTTTTTAATTGGACATACTTCTGTAAGGTAACCATGTTCCAACATGTTTTAGTTCCTTGACCATTTTTGGAAGTGAGACCCAACCTACATCCTCATCATCATCTATACTATTTTCATGGTGATTATGACCTAGCCACCAGACAATATCTCTCTTGTGTCTTGTCTTTAAGCTATGTGCTAAAATATTAGTTTTAACACTAAAAAAATGCACCCCTGTCTTATTACACCTGGAAAAACAGTTCTTGCCTCTGTCGCAGACACTAGGAACAACACAATCAAAATAATTCAATTCGATAAAAATCCCACCAAATTAGTCAACCTATCTTCCTCTGTATTTTGATGCAGAAAAGTCAGATTGATCCCTCCTTTCAGAAACCATTGAACACATTGGAATTGGGCTCAGATTTTTCATTTATGTTTTAAAATAGTATCACAAAGCATCTACTAGAGTCAAAGTTAATGTCATGCCGTCCTCATCCATCACATAGCAGAATGGAAAAAGTTAAGGTTGCTCCCTCCTTTTAATTTTGATTACTGAATAAGATCCAACAGAGATATCCAGGGCATTCATTCCAACTCAGGACAGGAAAGCTTAAAATGATTCTCTTTTCATATGATCTAATATAATAATGCGTTTAGGACACAGAAACCCATTGGTAGAATACAGCCTTAATAGTACTGTTCTGACATAAAAAGGACTTAGGATTTATTATTTCAGATCACTTGAAGTTAGCAAACAATACTGTAAAGATGTAAGAAAAGCTCACCGGGTTCTATGCATAAGCAGCAGGAAGTGAGAGAAAGTAATGCTGTTCTATAGACCACTGGTATGACTTCAGCTGCTGTAGTATTTACATCTCCGGAAAGACATTGGAGGCAATCCAAAGAAAACATCAGACTGGTGCAGGTTATTCATGACTCATACCAGCTTGAAAAAAAGGAGATATATGATATAATAGAAACCTTTAAATATATTACGGGATTTAATATAGTTCAGAAGCTAAGCATTTTTGAAGAAAAAAAGGAGTAAAGAGGTGTAAAGTTATGTTACATACAGAAAGTGTCACTGAATTGACACCCAACACTTAGAAAATTATTTTTTATTTACCATAAGAGAAGTATAAAAGGGGCCTGAGAGTGTTTGTGTTGGTGTCTGGGGAGTCTGGGGAACGAATCAGTTGAACAGGAAATTGTTTCTATTTTTGGGGGGTAGTTGTTGTCTGGGCTTGTAGGGACAGTTCATAAAAAAATAATAAAAAAAATTGGTATTTAACATGACAGAGACAGGGACCCCTTGACATAAGCTACGATTAGGGCAGATTGATACTTGACGGGATAGTGTATTTTGTAAAGCATGATCTGTAGGACTTAGCTCTTAGGAAATATTGATTTGTAGGACTTTGGCTTGTTAGAAGCACAAGCCCTGAGGAATCAGGATTTGTCAGTCTCAGTTTTGCAAGACTCACAAGCCCTGGGGAATCAATGATGATTTTTGGACTCAGGCTTATTAGAGTCACAAGACCTGACGAATCAGTGATGATTTTTTGGACTCCAGCTTGTTAAAGTTATGAAGCATGTACTCAGGATTGCAGTTTTAATAATAATTATGAATCCCCCCTTCCACCAGTTTATCATATTCTGATGGATGGAATCTCCTCAGATGCTGCTTGATTCCTGTGATTGTACTGTACCACATTGCCATGTGTCAGTGCACCACACAATGTGCAACGGGTGGACACGAACTGCCACATTCTTGCATGTACAGAATTGCTACAAGCTGTTGGAGGAGGTAGTGATGACAGGTGGATCCCCAGAAGATGTTGCTTCATCTTCCCAGACCCTAGAGCAAGAAGGTGATGGAGAGTCAGGTGTTTCTCTCACCATCGAACTTTCAGGATCTGGCTGGGATTCTTTATTCTTCCTACTCTTTGATTTATGCCTCAACTCTTGTTATAGTTGGGGAGAGACAGGGGGTACACCAAAAGTGGTTCTTGATTTACTATATAGGGGTTTGGCTTTAAGATGCTTCACGTAAATGTCATGGTGTCTTTATTTCATGTGTGTTATCAGGGTGGTTTCGTGAAGGTGATTTCCCTCCTTTGCCCCTTTTCACTGATTTATCACATATAGTAACATAGTGAAATTGCTGGTGACTGCATTGTGCCTGCCCAAGAGAAAAATAGTCCCACACCTAGGGACTCAGGGGGAGAGGAAAGGTGGAGAAGAATGGCTTAATCTTCTCCTCCACAATCCCCTTCACTGATTGGGGCAGAGGGTGATGTTGCTGCTGCACTGGGACCTCTCACCCACCTGTATTAAAAAAATAATAAAAATAATAATAATAAAATACTGAGGATCCAGCTGACAGCCCACTTCAGGCACATGTTTCCGTTGTTACCTGCTGTTATTTAAAAAGATCACTAAGGACTTAGGTAAATTAGCAACAGGTTTTTCTTTTGGATTGGGGAATAAAGCTTATTTAAATGGTAACATTGCTCATACTTTTCTATCTCCTCCATTCAGATAGCTCACTACATATCTCAAGTATGTTTCACAAATAATATAATATATATCAGGCTTTATAGGACTAGCATCATATCTGAGTATAAGAGACAGATAGATAGATACTTCCAGGATGAGTATACATTTTCTAGCTAGAAAGAAAAAGTA
Organism: Rhinophrynus dorsalis; assembly: GCA_037306005.1. NCBI lineage: Eukaryota > Metazoa > Chordata > Amphibia > Anura > Rhinophrynidae > Rhinophrynus > Rhinophrynus dorsalis. The sequence goes on from CM074721.1 coordinate 556,458,729, forward strand.
ATGTTGTCTGGGTTTACCTATAATTAATAAGTATTTTGGCAATATACAATTCTCACACATATGACATTGGTTCCATTCTATATTTTGCAAATTGCAGATTCAATTACAACAGGATATTACTGACCCTATCCAACTTCATATTTGGCCTTGGACCAAACCTACATTCAACCATTACTTGTTCTTTCATATATAACATACAATACTTCGGATTGCATTCTTAAACAAATTCACAATAGATGTGTCTATAATCTGACATCTTTGGAATCCCTAAGTCCAGCATATGTGCTTGCAAAGTCAAAATAAAAGGGTTTATCACTTTGAATTTCATGTTCTTCAATAAAAAAAAATCTCACTCTGCCAAGCAATTATGGTTTGATATTTAAAGAGACTATCTTCACAGATATCCCACTAGATGGCTCAAAGACAAAACCAATCCACCATTACAGAGATCTGCCTCCTGGGTTTCCAGGGTCTTCGCGGATGGAGGATTCTGCTCTTCTTGGCAATTCTTGTGATCTATGTGGTGACCATATCAGGAAATCTTCTCATCATTGTGTTGGTTTCAACCAGTCATCATCTCCAATCTCCCATGTACTTCTTCCTCAGCCAACTGTCCATGTCTGATATCTTGGTCACATCAACTATTTCCCCAAACATGTTAGATGTAACATTGAAAGAAGGTTCCATCATTAGTTTTGTTGCATGTTTTTCACAGTTTTTCATGTTTTGTGTATCATCAGCTACAGCATGTCTTCTTTTAACAGTAATGTCGTATGATAGGTACTTGGCTATTTGCAAGCCATTGCACTATACAACCATAATGAATTTCAGTTTTTGTTGCATTCTGGTTTAGTGTTCTTGGATGTTAAGCTTTTTTATGACACTGATTGTTAGCATTTTGATAAATAATTTAAATTTTTGTGGCCCAAATATAATTGACCACTTCTTCTGTGATTATACTCCTCTTTTACAACTGTCATGCTCTGATACCAAAATTGTTAAGATTTTATTTGTATTGATAGCTGGTCCTGTAACCATGTTTGAAACTGTATTCATTATTTCAACTTATTGTTCCATTTTTTTTACCATATTTAGGATGTCTTCTTCCACTGGCAGACAGAAAGCTTTCTCCACTTGTAGCTCCCACCTTGCTGTTGTGTGTACTTATTATGGGACCTTTATGGCCATCTATGTAGTCCCAGTTGGAGAACACTTATTTAACATGAACAAGATTCTATCACTACTATACACTGTGGTTACTCCATTGCTCAATCCAATCATCTATAGCCTGAAGAACCAAGAAATAAGGAATGCTTTTAAGATACATTTTCACAGACATCTAAACAGATTTTAGGTACAATATAAATTGATTTCCAAAATATATGTATGTTGAATACACTGGGTTGCATGTATATAATCGTAAAATAAGTTAAAAATATCTTATGTATATTAATGGGTACATGACTAAACCGAAAGTCAAGTTATAGAGATACTTGGGGCCACATGGAGAAAAGAATGTTAGAGATGTTTCCAAAGCCTTAAGTTAATTAACCCATGAAGATTGGCGTACACATAACATTGCTTGGAATCAGTTGCACAACATTTCTGGTGCTTAAGGGTTAATCTCTGATAACTAGGGCTGGGCGAAAGCTCTCGCAGTGTCCCTGTGAGAAATTCTGCAAAAACCATGTTGTTGTATGCTTTTTCGCTGTAAAATCCACTTTAAAACCATTTGTCAAAATTCTTTGCCATTTTTCACTGACTATAAAGATTCCACCCATTGATTTATGTGGTTCTCGCCTTTTCCCTATAAAAACATGAAATGACAAGTGTGACATTAGGGGACTCTCTGTCACTTTGCTCGTCACCTCCTCAAACCAGCAGTGAGATGTCTGTAATAGAGCAGCAGCAGCACAGACTAGTGGTGGCGGTGAAGTGATGATGATGTTGGAGAAGCTGGGGTGGAAAGGACATTGATGGCCTTTTTAGCAGAAACTGAGAAGTAATGGGAGACAGGGATGAGGATGGGCATCACCACCACCACTAGCAATAAGCTTTTGGAATTTGTGGAATTTGCAACTGCTCAAATTCCTTCTGATGCTGAGATTCAAGGTTAGCAGGATGCTGAGGAGCAGGTTAGTGTGCCACAAACCACTGTGGACACAGTTGGAATGCGGTCAACAAGTGATACGGGACTAGGACAGGTTCCACTTGCCAGCAACAGCAATATTCCTGGTCATAGTTGCTTTTTTGAATCTGAGGCAGTAGCACCAACAGTAGCAACATCATCTGCTGCCACAGACAGTGAAGGGGAATGTGGAGGACAAGAAGAAAGAGGCCATTCTTCCAGCTTTTCCCTCCCTCCTGAAGTCACAGGTGTGGGACTATTTTCTGTAGGCAGGCACAGTGCAGTCATCACCAACAACACTGTGCACAATTTATGGCAAGTCAGGGAGAAGGGGAAAGGAGGGAATGCACCTTGGCACAACCAGCCTGATATGAAACACAGACACCATGAAATGTATGTCACACATGTTAAAACCAAACATCCACCGCAGAAATAGAGCACCGTTGTTGCTGCACCCCCTGACTCACCAGAAAGGGAACAAGAGACAGTGGAGGTCAAAGAGGAGGAAGAATAGAGTAACTACATCTTCTGCCAATCCACCTCATTCATCATTACCTCCTCCGCCAAATGATAGACACTTTGTTGATGTTAGGATGTGGCAGTTCCTCTCTACCCATTGCACACTGTGTGGTGCACTGACCACACATGCTGGTGAGGTGGAGGACAATCTCAAGCAGAGCATCAAGCAGCATCTGAGGAGATTCCATCCTGCAGAATAAGCTAAGATTGTGGCAGGGAGGGTTCAGCTTTACTATTAAACTGTCAGCAAGTTGTCATGTGTCCTTAGTGGGGTTTGGACAAGGGGTATAGTGACAGCAGCAGTACTTGGTTTCTGGTGTCATGGTGTTTGGATACAGTTGTGCCCCCAGATTTATTTACCACACACACACTGTGCACATTGCAGTTGCTGATGACACAGTCCCTGCTCTCAAGGGAAAAATGTATATTCTGATAACAACACATCCATGATTATTTTGGAGGAGGGGCAGATGGAGAAGAATTATTGGCCAACTTCTTACTTTCTCCACATAGACTGGGGGCTACTTATTGTGCTGTTACTTTCTCAGGTGCATCACTGGAGCCAGTTGTGGCAAGTGGAACCTTCATCATTCTTCTTCCAAATTTCTTATTTTATTTATTTATTTTTTTATTAACTGCCCCCCCAATACCAGTCAAGAACCCCCAAAACAAATCCCCTGTTCAACTGATTCATTCCCCAGACTCCATTATGTCTTATGGGTTGTTTTTTAATTTTATGTAGGATTTATTTTTTATTAACTGCCCCCCCAATCCCAGTAAACAACCACCCCAAAAATCATCCCCTGTTCAACTGATTGTTTTGACACACCCCGCCAACACAGGCACCCTCATACCCCTTTTATACTATGCCTTTGGGAAATTAAATAATATTTGTTTTATGTTCTGTGTAACTTCAATGTTCCCATTAATTTCAATGGAATGAGCTTGATGAAAAAAGCGGGAAAAAGTGCAAAAACAGCACTTTTTGCAGGAAATTTCTCACCGTACATAAAGTGCCATTTGTCACCGATTTCAGTTTGAGCCGAATAGTTTCACCCATCCCTAATCTTGAGTAGCAAGATGATTGTATCACTCTAGTTTTTGTATATTGTGGCTGTAGGTACTCTGTGCTTGGAGGTTGCAGATGCAGCTCCTATGTGGAAGGAGTGACCCGAATAATTGTCTGGGTTCAGACCTATACTGTAAAGTACAAAAATATTTAATGAAATTTGAGGTGGTCGGAGGGCTGTCATGAAAAGGTAGGATGGGACTGTTGGCTGGGTTGTTGGCTGTGAAGCGTGACTGATTGTGAATTGCTGCTACAGCACACCATAGATCCTTAGTACGGTAGAAGGGGATTGATACACCCTTGCCTCTCTGGTCTGTTTAGGCAGAGGTAGGAGTAGAACACAGTGACTAAGAAAGATGGATAAGCTGCTTTTGGTCAGGTAGATTTCTGACAGAGACCTAGCTGTGAATGGCCAAAAAAATGCTACATTTATGGTGGCAAGGAGTATGATGTGGGTATGTTCGACGAATGGGAAGGCATGAGAAAATCATATATTTCCCTGAATGTTTTGCCTGTTATAGTAGCTGGGTATTGGTCGGGCAGGATGAGAATTTGAAAAGAATTTTGCAAAACAATTTAATTTGATAACTGGAGGACAGAGATGTTTGGTGCTGATGTTTGAGAGTCAAATGGTGTTGCACGTCTGATAAGTATAGTTTAATGGTAATTGGACCAAGGTGCATAGTGGAAAGGCAAAATGTAGCAAGTGCTAGAATATCCTTGGGGGATATTAGGTTGGATGGGTTGAAGTTGGTGATGAAATCTGAATACAGCTACCAAGCATGAGTTGATTGACTGAGGATGTGGGATATCAGGTGTGCTATTCTATGATGAGGTCTTTGAAATCCGGGGTTTGGGATAGAACCTTGTTCGCTGATGGGTGGGAATGGAAGAAAACCTGTAACCTGAAGTGGGACAGGACCTCAGCTGCTATGTTATCGTGTCCTGGAATGAAATGGCTGAGAATGAAGACATTTCCCTGAAGTGTCAACCATGGAAATTTTCTGAGGCATTTCATGTTGTAAGGGGAAGAGGACCTGCCTTTCAAGATGATTTGTGATGTAGCTAAGTTGTCTGTATAGAAGGTTATGGCCTGACCTGACCATTGATGGCTCCACAGTGCCATTCCAACCTGACAGGAACTTTCTCCACATGACTTGGCAAGGTGTAGATCAAGGAGGATGAAGAATGAAGAAACCCAGACAGACACTGGAAGTTCCATGACTAGCGAAACAACTAGCACATCACCAACATCACCTTCTTCCTCTAGGGTAACAATTACATTTCCTGCCAGTCCACCTCATTCATTTTTATGTCCTCCGCCAAATGATAGTTAACGATGTTAAGGTGTGGCAGTTCTTCTCTACCCATTGCACACTGTGCGGTGCACTGACCATGCATGCCAGTGTAGTGGAGAAGAATTGCAAGCAATGCATCAAGCGGCATCTGAGGAGAATCCTTCCTGCAGAATATGCTAAGATGGTGGCAGGGAGGGTTCATCATTACTATTAAACTGTCAGCAAGTTGCCATGTGTCCTTAGCGGGGTCTGAACAAGGGGTATAGTGACAGTGGCAGTACTTGGGTTCTTGTGTCATGGTGTTTGGATACAGTTCTGCCCCCAGATATTATTTAACACATACACACTGTGCATCCATGACTTAGGAGGGGGGTGGCAGGTGGAGAAGAATTATTGGTAAACATCTTCTTTTCTCCAGATATACTGAGGGCTACTTACTGTGCTGCTACTGCCTCAGGCATCACTGGAGCTAGTCATTTCAAGTGGAACCTTCATCATCCATCACCCATGTTACTGCTATTGTTGATCCTATTCTCTTTCAGCTGCCTAATCATCCTGCTACTTAAACAACTCAGCAACAGTAGCAGGAACAGCAGTTGCAAATTCTACAATTATGGAGTCAGGAGGACATTAGACAATGGCTAGAAGCCACTATTCAACCGGATATGACCTGCTACTGACACTAGGCCAGTAGGGTACTTTTTTCCTCAGGGCTTGTGCTGTAAAATAAATGCATAACCTTACATTTATCTACATGATTTAATGTCATCTGTCACTTTTATGCCCATTCACTCAGTTTATCTAAATTATTCCGCAGAGAAAAAACATCCAGCTCTGTATATATTTCCTTACACAGCTTAGATTTAGATGCTACTTTCAATTCCCACTCCTAGATCATTAATAAACAAATTAAAAAGCACTGGACCAGGACTGAACTCTGCGGCACCCCACTTATGACTTTAGACCAATTTGAAAAGGTTCCATTTACAACAACTCTCTGCCATCTATCATTTAACCAGTTCACAATCCATGTACAGATATCACCTCTGAAACTGAAGCCTTATAATTTATGCAGGAATCTGTTGTGAGGCACTGTATCAAAGGCTTTTGCAAAATCCAAGTATAATACATCAACAGCAATTCCCCTGTCCAAAGTATTACTCACTCTTTCATAAAATGCAAGTAAGTTAGTCTGACATGATCTATTCTTCATAAAACTATGCTGACTCCTACTAATAATATTATTTGTTTTCACATAGTTCTGAATAGTGTCAGTTAATAACCCTTCTAATATCTTATCCACTATGGAAGTCAAGCTCTCAGGTCTATAATTTCCTGGTTTGGATCTTGCTCCCTTTTTAAACAATGGAACTACATCAGCTTTCCTCCAATCACAGGCCACTATGCCTGATGAAAGTGAATCAATAAATATTAAGTATAATGGTTTTGATATTACTGAACTAAGTTCCTTAAGTACCCTTGGGTGTATACCGTCCGGTCCAGGCGCTTTATTCACTATAACCCTTTCCAGTCTCTTTTGGACCTTGTCCTCAGTAAGCCATGTAGATGTTGGAGGAAATTCCGTGGTTTTGTCTGTTTGCCCATAGCTTGTCATTGCTGCTTCCTTTGTAGCAAAGAATGTATTTAGGGTGTCAGCCATAGTCTTATCTAGACTTGTGCATTGCAAAATTTTTCGATAATATTCGATTTTGGCCGAATTTTTTTTTTTATTCAGTGGATCCAAATTTCGGACTGGACCTGTTCAACTCAGACAAAATTCGTATTAAGTATAATGGATACTAAATATACAGTGTTACAGAGAAAAATTGTTACTATCCTATAGATCTGATAGTGGACAGATCATAAAGGCAAATCAGGAAAAGAACAAAAAAAGAAAGTGCTAATAATCTCTATATTTTAAGACCATACACAGTTTAATAGTATAATAAAATGACATACAAATCAACTTAGACATTTATATCCTAAATATGTAGTCCCATATGTGATATCTGCAGATATAAAAATGAGTACTGGAAAGGTAAGCACCAAAAAATATTAAATATTAAAACAGTCCACCACCACACAAATATGCAACATTAGTAACAGAGTAAATTAGGTTAAATAAAGACACAAGTCCATCAATTCAACCTTCGCCTCATACCCCAGTGATTGAGAACTTTATCGCTTTCCTGCTACCAAATAAGTTAGTCTTTATCAGAACTTCCTGATCTGCCTAGTATAACTCTGTATGTTCCCTTTTGAAATAAATGTATCTAATCTTCTCTTAAATGTATCCATTGTATCTGCCATAAACACCTAATTGGGCATGGCATTCTACAACAGAACTTACTATAAAAAAAACCCTTCCTCTAAACCTCCTTTCCTCTAATCTCAAGGAATGCCCCCTGATCACCTGATCAGGCCTTGGAATAAATAGCTCATCACAGAGATCCATATACTGACCTCTCATATACTTGTATATTGTGATAAGGTCCCCTCTTAGTCATCTTTTCTCTAGCGTAAGTAAACCAAGTTTGTCTAGTCGTTCCTCATACATCAAGTGATCGATTCCCTTAATTAATTTTGTTGCTCTCCACTGTACCCTCTCTAGTTCTAGTATATCCCTTTTCACAACTGATGCCCAAAACTGCACTGCATACTCAAGGTGAGGTCTTACCAATGATTTGTACAATGGCAAAATAATGTTTTCCACTCTTGCTTCAATACCTCCTTTTATGCAAGACAGGACTTTGTTTGCCTTTGCTACTGCTGTTTGACACTGGTCACTGTTTCCAAGTTTGTAGTTGACAAGGATACCGAGGTCTTTCTTTAGGAATAAGTCCCATAAAATGATTCCATTAGGTTCATAAGTAGCCTTGAGATTGTTTCCTCCCAAATGCATGACTTTATACTTCCCCACATTAAACTTCATATTCCATTTCTTTGCCCAATCTGCCATTTTATGCCAATCCCTCTGTAGAGAGAAAATGTCCTGTTCTGAATTAATTACCCAGCATAATTTAGTGTCATATGCAAATATTGATATTTTGCTTTCTATATCTTTTTCCAGGTCATTTATAATCATATCAGACCTGATACTGAACCCTGAGGTACTCCTCTCTCCACTTTAACTGTACTGGAGAATTGTCCATTTACAACCACACACTGTTCCCTATCCTTCAACCAGTTTTAGGTTATCTCCTAGACCCGATTTACTTATTTTATACCTCAGCCTTCTGTGTGCCACTGTATCAAAAACCTTTGCAAAGTCTAGATATATTACATCAACTGTCTTACCATTATCTAGGTTGCTTCTTACTTCCTCCTAGAAGCTGAAAATGTTAGTTTGGCATGATCTATTCTTCATAAAACCATGTTGATTCCTGCTAATGATCTTATTTTTGTGTTGTAATCCTGAATATGATCCCTTATTATCCCTTCTAGCAGTTTTCCTACTATAGAGGTCAAACTCACAGGTCTATAATTTCCAGGTTCTGTTTTAGTTCCCTTCTTAAATAGAGGCACTATGTTAGCTCTTCACCAATCTTGTGGCACTGAGCCTGTGGTGATAAACTATTCAAAGAGCAAATATAGGGGTTCTGCTAACACTACACTGAGTTCCTGAAGAACCCTTGGAAGTATATTGTCAGGGTCTTCCAATGACATCTTCTTGAGTTAACCCAATATCTGATAATTGCATTGCTTTATTAGTTACTTGTTAAAGATCTTCTATCATTCTTTGCTCCCTTGTATATAATGATGCAAAGAAAGTGTTTAGAACATCGGTCTTTTCCTTATCCTCACTAACCAACTCACCCATCTCATTTTTGAAAGGTCCAATGCACTCCCTCTTAAGTTTTTTGCTATTTATATACTTGAAAAACTTTGTGGGATTAGTCTTGCTTTCCCTTGCAATTCGGGTTTCATTATCTATTTTTGCTACCCTAACTGCCTTTTTGCAATCTTTGTTGCAGTTCCTTCAGACTTAAATAGTTAGAATATTTTTTTTATTTCCTTCTTTACATGTGCAGTTAAGCACATTGGCTGTGACTTACTTCTTTTGCACTTGTTCCCCATTGGTATATACTGTTGGGTACATTTTTGCAACCTAAATTTGAATTCTGACCATTTTTTCCTCATTATTTTTGCCTTTAAATAATACATCCCATTCTATGTGTTGCAAAGAAGCCCTTAACAATTTGAAGTTAGCTTTTTTTAAAATTAAGAATTTTGGTCGAACCTATACACTTTTGCTTTGCCAGACTGATCTCAAATGTAACGATGTTGTGATCACTGTGTCACAGTTTACCTTGGTTCCAGCTCCCCATTCAGTGATGTTCGGCATCATTCCAAGCAAGAGGCTTCAGACTGAAGCAGACCTCTGTTTTATGCCATGCTTTCTGTAGTCTCCTCTTACCTACTTCCTTCCTCTGAGCCTACTCCTCCTACCTACTTCCTGAGGAGGGGTTTAAAGGGCAGTTTGAGTCCTTGCCTTGTTGTACAAAGCAGTTCTGTGTCCTTGGGCTCTGTGTATGACCGGCTTGTCTGACCATCCAATCTGGTGCTGACCTGTGGCTCTGTCTGACTATTCTCCTGCCTTATACTTAGATAGTAGACACCCAATCTGGTGCAGACCTGTGGCTCTGGCTGACTACCTGAACTGTGTATGACATGGCTTGTCTGACTCCCCCCTCTGCTGCTGACCTGTGGCTCTGGCTGACTATGCTCTTGTTATTGCCCTGTACCTAGCAGGCACCCAACCTGGTGCAGACCTGGGGCTCTAGTAGACTAGCTATTCTGACTGCAGAAGTGAGTCAGAATCCGCTTTTGTTATAATGACTGCAGGTGTGAGTCAGGTAACCTCCTCTCTGTGTTGGATCAGATCCTGTGTATGTGTTTCTGTGCCTGGTTCCATCAGAGACTACCAGTGGCTGAGGCCTAGTCTCCAGCAGTGTGGTCCATCTTGGCAGCCTACTATTTCTGATAGCAGTGCATGCTGGCCTTTGACCCTTTGCCTCTTCCTGCTTATTCTGTATATGCTATTGTGTACGACCTTATTTATATTTTAATAAACTGCATTTAACTATACCGTATTGACACCTGAATATCTTTGGGTATCCGTGACACACTGTTTCCAAATGTTCTCTTACCTTAATATTGGATACCATTTCTGTGTTATTCGTTATCACTAGGTCCAATATATTGTTTTTTCTTGTCGGCACTTCCACCATTTGTGACACATAGCTTTCCTGAAGAGTGCTCACAAACCTACTTCCCTTAGCTCTCTGACAGGTCTCATTTTTCCAGTTGATATCTGGATAGTTAAAATCTCCCATAATTATAGTATGCTCAAGCTGGGCAGCTTTTCTCATTAGCAATAGCAGATGGGCCTCATCATTGTCATCAATAGAAGTTGTAAACTTTTTTTTTTCAATTATTTCTTTAAAAATACTGGTTACAAAGCATAATAGCAGGCTTTCAGAAAGAAAAACCTGAAAAAAATATTTATTTTGCCGGCCTACATAAGTTAAACTTTCAAAATAGGCTAAAAATAAACAAGCCTTGAGAATAAAAAAACAATTATATGCCCTAATAGCCTAGTGCCAGCAGTGCTAGATAGTTTGTTGACAAATGCCACTTGTGACATTCTGGCATTAGCTACTGCTGTAACTGCTGCCATTGAGTCATCTAAGCAGCAGGAGGATTAGGATGTTGCATGGGACTGGGATCATCATCAGCACTGATAAGACAGGCTCTGGTACAATGATGCTTCTATTTGCCGCTAGCCCTAGTGTTCATGAGGCAGCAGCAACAATAAAACAAGCCATCATACCATTTCAGATAGAATTTGTCCAAGGATGCTTTTCCACCTGCACCTCCTATAAAACCATTGGATGTAGTGCAATACTGTTTCCCATTACAGGACCCTGCACCTTTCATCATCAACTGCAATGTGCACAGTGTGCACAAGTAAACATTGAGACACTTAGGTCAGCAGTACAAAACCATTCCCTTACAACAATTTCTCCCCTCAACATCAGACTTATGCTGGAGGTGTGCTTCTTCTAAAGGAACCATGCTTCACATTTGGTGGTCTTGCCCCGTAGTGATACCCTTCTGGGAAGCTATTGCTCAACACATTACAGGTATGCTAGACACTCCCATACCTTCTGACCCGATTATATTTCTTTTTTTCCTATAAAGGTCACACAAATTTAAAACTCTCGGGACACTGTTGGTCCATATTTTGCTCACTCTCTTCTCTGGCTAAATCCCTAATTCCCCTATTCTGGAAACAAAAAGATCCCCCACCAGTGTCCTTGTGGTTCGATAAAATAGAAACATTTTACACCCTTGAGAAATTACATGCAGTCAATACCCACTCAATGCTTACGTTCCGAGCCAAATGGTCTTGGTGGCCAATATACAAGACATCTTATGCAGCACACAATTGAGGGGCTTAGTTCCCTCAGTGTTCACTTTGCTTCTTTGTTTTTTATGTGTCATGTAATCAAGATATAGGTTCCGAACTCGGCCCAGTGCAGCGACCATGCCCCATCTTCTGTCATCCTCTTAGTCCCTCTCCCCTCACTTGATTTTCTTCTGTCTTTACTATTTTTTCCTTTTCTCCTCTTCTATTAGTTTTTCTTTTTCTCTCCTTCCGTTCTCCCACTTTGCCTTCTCGTCTCTACTCTCTCTCCTTGATTCCCAACGCAATTCCAACCAAGTAATACCACCTTTTAGACACTATTATTCATTATTGTTCTTGTCTACGTGTCAGCGTTTGTTTTACACAATGTTTTGTATTATTCAGTAATTTACAATCATCCTTAGGGGTGGTTGTTATTTCTTTATTCCTTTGTAACCTTTGTTCTGTCATGTGATTATTTCAATAAAGTATATTAAAAAAAAAAAAAGCAAAAAAAAAAAAAAAACATTTCCAAAGAAACCAAGTACTGCTGTCACTATGGCCTTTGTTCACTTCGCAAAGGACACTTGATGGCAAGATAGAAGAATACTTATTAAAAATAATGAATCCTCTCTGGCATCACCTTACCACATTCAGTTGGACTGAATGCCTGCAGATGTTCTCTGATATATTCGATTGTGATATTACCATGTGTGGCTAGAACACCTCACAATGTGCAATGAGTGGACACAAACTGCCAACTCACATAGAGAAATTCACTATTAACTGGTGATGGAGGTAAAGAAGGCAAATGTGTTACACCAGAGAGGAAGCAGCTAATGCTGAGGGTACCGAGATAGTGGGTACATTTTCCAGCACCAGAAAAAGAGATATTGATGGCACAGGTGTCAATTTCATCATCAAACTTCCAGCTTAGGTTACTCTTGCGTCCTCTTGGTGGGGGGACAAGGGGCACAGTGACATTAGCTCTCATTTTCTTTTTTGGTAATTTGGCTTTAACATGCTTAACAGAAATGTTGCGGTGTCTATGTTGCATGTGCTTTATGAAGGCAGATGTGCCAAGGTGTGTGCTCTCATTTCCCCCTTTTCACTACCATATCACACATATTGCACAATTAATTCACTAATAACTTCACTTCTCCTGACCAAAGGAGAAGATATTCCCACACTCATGATTTCAGTGAGGGGAGAGTTGCAGAAGAATGACCTTCTTCATCTCCAAAGTCACATTCATTGTCTGTGGCATGGGATGCTGCTGCCTCAGCATCATCACTAGATCTAGGACCAGCAGTATTGGTGTCAAGTGCAGCCTATCCTACTCACATATCACTGCTGGAAAAAGCCAGTCCCATGGTGATCACAGTGGTCTGTGGCACACTAGTCCTATCTTCATCATCCTACTGCTGTGACAGATGGATGTCTGCCTCTGATGACTCAGCAGCAGGAATTACAAAAACAGTACAATGTCACTGTTTTTTTTTTTAATTTTTAAAATAGCCTTTATTGAGAACCATCTAAAGTTACAGTAACAACATTACAGAGAGTTATAAAAATATAAAACAGTAAATAAGAAATCTTTGTTAGTACTACTTTGTTTCAGCAATCATTTAAAGACACAAACAAGATAATTGTAGGGACAATCCTAGTTTATACTATGAATGGAGGGATCAGTTTGTCCAAGACAAAACAGGTCTACACTTATGGGGAATAAGAGCACTGGAATGTTGAAATATTAACTATAAGGGTAGTTTGAGAACAACCATACTTGAAATACCGAGATTAAAAAAATCAATTTGTTTAGCTAAAGGATGAGGGTATATTTAAAAAAAAAAAAAAAAAATACAGTTACAAGGGAAAGTGAGAAGGAGGGAAGGTTTAGAGCATGCATCTGGCCAGAAGTAAGTCGTTAACTACAATATATTGATTCGGATATATTATGTCAGGGACCCTTTTCTCAACTATGAATGAAATAAATATCAGAAATAGTCACTGTTATCTGTCATGAGTTCAGAAAAGATGTGAATTCTGATTGGGGAAGACATTGATCCATTCTGACCAGTTGTCTTAGTGTTTTTTGCAGAATGTTCACTGATAGCATGATAATATTCCATAGTGACATTCATTGACTCTTGTTGGGATGGGGTATTTGTCTGTTTCCAATATAGTGGGACCAATCCCTTCCCTGCTTTTAAGAGCATTTATATACAAGCCCATTTTCTAGGTGGAGAGAATTTAGGTATATGACGTGTATAGTGAAAAAGAAAGATCATAGGGTCTAAAGGAAGTTATATTTTATATACAGAATTTATTTTGAAGCTATATTAGACCAATAGCTAGAAATCTGAGGACAGGACTACAATATATGCAACATTGATCCAATTTCAAAAATTCAATAAAGAGGACTTAGGGTCCTCTCTATTGCCTCCGACCACTTCCTCCTTGCTGCATCAGCTAACAGGCACTAGCACAGACGCCTGTTTATGGACCTATTCTGGGTGGCCTAATTGGGTCCCGCCTCCTTCTGCTCCTTTATAATCCTCCTCAGGGCTAGGAGTCATTGCTCTTATGTAGTGTTCCTGACAGCTAGCCTTTTGCTCCGTTGTGACCGTGCCTTTCTGAGGATCCAATCCGTGTATGACCCCAGCTTGTCTGACTACCCACATCAGTTCTGACCAGTAGCTCTGGCTGACTAACTTGCTCTGGGAGACATACAGAGCACATAAGGTTCAAGAGCTGAATACAGTGCTAGAGTTCTGGCCAGGATAGGGGTCATAAATAAAATAATTTATAAAAAGCCCAAATTGTATAAAAGTACCTTCTAGCATGTTTAAGCTTTGCTAAAGAGGTGTAGTTTCAATAGTGGCATAAAGACCACAAGAGAGGTATAATGGTGCAGGGTAGGAGGAAGAGCATTCCATAGATAAGGAACAATGACAGAAAAAGGTTTGATATGTGAGAGGGTTGTAAGGAGCTAAAAGAAGATTGTCATAGGCTGATTGTTAGTGGCAGATTGGGGTATTGTGGGAGACCAAATTGGAAATGAAGGAAGCGGTAGAGAACAAAAGGGTCTTAAATGAAAGAAGCAAACATTTGATAGGCAGCCCTTGGAGACATTTGAGGAGAAGAGGTAGGGGCAAACCTAGGTGACAACAGGGTCATTTGTGCTGCAGCTTTCTATATTGATTGGAGAGGATGGAGTTGGAAAGCAGGAAAGTCAGAGAGACGAAGGTTACAGTAGTGCATGTGGGAAAGAATGAGTGCTTATGTAAAAATTTTAGCTGTGGTGGGACAGAGTAATTACTGCATTTTAGCTATGTTACTCAAGAGAAAGCAACAGGATTTAGTCATGGCGTTAACGTGAGGAGAGAATGTGAGAGCAGTGTCAATGATCACCCCTAGGCACCATGCTTCTTATACTGGATTTATGGTAGTGCCATTTACAGTCACCTGGAAGGGCATTACTGTTAGCCACTTGAGTACTAACTCCATGTCTGCCTCTTGGATACTGACTCTGTGAAAACGGAACAACACAGAGACTAGCAAGTGGCAAGAAAGTATGCTCTGGAGATGGAACAGACCAGCTGTTACAAGAAAGAAGGTACAGAAGCGAAAGCCAAAAAGGGAAAACCGAAAACCGTAGTGAGGGACAAGGCTGGCGGAATACATGCAAAAAGGAGAGGCAGGCCGAGGTCAGGGGCTGGCTGAGTTCTGGCAAACACATAAGGCAGGCTGAGGTCAGGGGCTGGCTGAGTTCTGGCAAAAAACGTAAGGCAGGCCAAGGTCAGGGGCTGGCTGAGATTAGAAGGGTCAGAGGCAATCAAAGGTCAAAACCGGAATGAAGCTCAAGAGAAAGCAACGCTGAAAACAGGCTTAAGGACTCAATGCAAGAGCGCCCGAGCCCATCCAGCATGGTCTTAAGAAGTGGTGGCGTCTGACGTCATGAGCCATGACGTCGGCGATGCACAGGACCCGGAAGAGAGAAGTACGAGGCCTCGCATGCGCATACATGACGGCCAGATTCGAGCCACCCGACGAGAAGGGAGGCAAGGAACCGGAGTGCAACAGATCCCCCCCCTTACAGACACCCTCCGGGAGGTGAAGGGGCCTGGACGCTCAGGATGGGCCAGGTGGTAGGTCCTAAGACATGTAGGGGCATGTAGATTGGAATAGGGTTCCCAGGAACGATCCTCAGGGCCGTAGCCCTTCCAATAAACTAGGTACTCTAGTCTACCTCGTTGGTACAGGGAGTACAGGATCTGTTCGACCTCATATTACTCGGTTCCATCCACGATGAGCGGAGGTGAACGTGTAGGTTCTCTGTTCAGAAAAGGACTAGGGGTCCAAAGCTTAAGCTGCGAAACATGGAAAGTTGGGTGTATCTTACATGTTGCAGGCAAGGCGAGATGGTATGTTACCGGATTAATGATACGTTCAATACTAAAAGGTCCTAGCAAGGGGGCTCCCAGTTTCCTTGATGGGCAGGATAATTGAACGTGGACAGAAGATAGCCATACTTTATTGGCGATGGTGTATATGGGACTTTCGTGATAGTATTTATCAGCCTGTCTTTTGTAGGTTGATTGCATGGGCTGTAGTAAATGGCGTAGTTCTTGGTGGCATTGCTGCAATTCTTGTATCCGTTGGTTGGCGGTAGGAACGGGAGTATTGGGTGGCAGATCAGGAAAAATAGCAGGGTGGTAACCATAGGTGACATAGAAAGTAGAGGTATGTAGAGTACGGTGGTAATGGTTATTGCAGGCAAATTCTGCTTGTGGAAGGAGGTGTAACCAGTTGTCCTGTAAGTGTGTTGAAAAACAGAGCAGGTATTGTTCAAGGGTTTGGTTTGTGCGTTCTGTCTGTCTGTTTGTTTGTGGGTGGTGTCCAGAGGACAGGTTTCTCTTTATGTGTAAACTGGAGCAAAAAGCCTCCCAGAACTTTGAGGTGAACTGGGTTCTTCAATCAGTCGTAATGGTATGTGGTTTCGCTGTGAAGGTGAAACATGTGTTGTAAGTAGAGTTCAGCGATTTGGGCTGCTGACGGTAGACCGGAAACAGGGATGAAGTGTGCTAATTTTGTCGATGACTACAAGAATGGTGTTGTGATGGTTGGATGGTGGGAGGTCTACTATAAAGTCCATAGACACATCACGCCAAGGTCCCTCAGGGATAGGAAGTGGGAGGAGCAGTCCAGATGGTTTGTTGTGCAGGCTCTTGGATCGGCTGCAGGGATCACAGGAGGTAATGAAGGATAGAACATCAGTTCTCATACTGGGCCACCAGAAATGTCTCTATATCATCTCTATTGTCTGACTCCTCCATGGCCTGCAGCCGGGATATCGTGATGTAAATCAAGCACCTCCTGACGAAGTGAAGAGGGTACATACACGAGATGGTTTCTGTATAGAAGTCCATTGGAATAGGTCAATGCATGTCGTTATACCAACAGGGGAGAAGCAGTGGTTTCTTGATGCAGTCTAATCATCAAATCACAGTTTAACACTAAAAAATGATGAGGATGGAGAATGGTGTCCGGTGGTTCAACAACAGGTGAGGGGTGGCTGTGGATCCTCAACAAGGCATTGGCCTTCCCGTTTTTGGTTCCGGGCCTGTAGGTGATATGCATTTGGAAACAGGAGAAAAAGAGAGCCCATCTAGCCTGCCGAGGACGTAACCTACGAGCCTCCCGGAGATATTCCAGGTTGCTGTGAATATGGTGACAGTGTTAGGAGACCCTTCCAGTAAGTGGCACCACTCCTCTAGTGCTCTCTTAATAGCCAACAATTCCTTATCCCCTATATCTTAATTCTGCTCAGCAGTGCTGAGCCTCTTGGAGAAGAAGGCCACAGGATGGACTTGGTCATCATGTTCTGCCCATTGTGAGAGTACTTCTCCAGTAGCATCATTGGAGGCGTCAACCTCAAGGAGAAATGGTCTGGTAGTATTGGGTTGTTGCAGGATAGGAGCTTGGGTAAAGGCCGTTTTGAGTGCGTCAAAGGCTTTTTGTGCTTCTGCAGCCCATAGGAAATGGGTGTTTTTCCAGGTGAGAGTGGTCAAAGTGGTTATGAGACCAGAAAAAAACCATATAAACCTGCGATAAAAATTGGCATTTTTCGAGTTTAGCAAATGTCACGAAGACGGGTTAATACTGTCATAACATGTCTCCGATGTTCTGACAGGGAGGAGGAATAAATAAGGATGTCATCCAGGTATATGATGATGAACATATCCATGAGATCCTTGAACACATCATTAACAAAATGCTGGAATGTGGCAGGGGCGTTACACAGCCCAAAAGGCATCACTCTGTATTCGAAATGACTGAATCAGGTGCGGAATGCTGTCTTCCACTCATCTCCCTTGCGGATGCGGACGAGGTTGCATGCACCTCGCAAATCTATCTTCATGAATACCTTAGTGGTGGACACCCGTTCCAGCAGGTCAGGGATCAACGGAAGTGGGTATCTGTTCTTAATGGTTATTTTGTTCAGTTCTCTATAATGGACGCAGGGACGTAACCCCCCATCTTTTTTGGGTACAAAGAAGATCCCAGCTCCAGCGGGAGATGTGGAAGGACGGATAAAACCCTGTCTTAGACTTTCGGTAATGTACCTCTTTAGGTGAAGGGTTTCTGGTCCAGAAAGCGGGTAGATATGCCCATAAGGAATCGCAGCTCCAGGTAGGTGCTCAATTGGGCAATCGTAGGGCCTTTGAGGGGGCAGGATAGAACCACCCTTCTCATCAAAAACATCAGAATAGCCATGGTACTGGGGGGGCAAAGCCTTGACCTCAGAAGAAGAAAGCGTTGTCACAGCAGTAGTTGATAGACAGTTCCTCATGCAGTGGGAGGAACCGAAGATAATCTTGGCAGAGGACCATTTGATTGTAGGATCGTGAGTGCGAAGCTAGGGTAGCCCTAGGATAAGCGGGAACAGTAGTGATGGCATAACGTCAAACTACAACCTCTCCTCATGACCCAAAGGGAACCGCAGGGATAAAGGCAGGGTTTCCAACACAATAGGACCTGACTGAAGACTGCATTGATCAGCCATTTGGATTTTGAGAGGTTGTGGCTTCTGCTGAACTGGGATCTCCAAGGCATGGACTAGTTCCTGGTTCACGAAGCAGCTGCTGGCACCCGAGTCGATCATGGCTATTAATTCAGTCTGCCGGTCTTTCCACTGCAGAATGACAGAAACAGAAAGGTAAGAGGCCGCGGTGAGAGACATAAGAGGTGGAGTGAGAAGGAAAGGATGACCCCTACCCTGTGGAGAATGAGGTCTGGAAGGGCAAGATCACAGCAATTGTCGTGTCTCTCCACAATATAGGCAAAGATTCCATTGCTTGCGGTGCTCCCTCTCTCAGGGGGCCTCTGACCACTGCTACTTGCATAGGCTCCTCTAGGGGTGTTGGAGCGGTGCCAGAGACTAGCTCCACTGAAGGAAGGACCGTCGGGTATCTGGGAGGCAATGGTGCCATGGCGAGTCTCTTACGACGCCTCTCTCTTAATTGCCTATCGATTTGAGTCGCAAGTTGTATGAGGGCTTCTAGGCCTTCGAGCTGTGTGACTCTAGCCAGCTCATCCTTGAGGGCCTCTGATAACCCTAGCCAAAACTGGTCATATAGAGCAGCCTCGTTCCATCGTGAGTCGCAGGATAAGCAACGAAAATCTGTGACGTAGTCTTCCACTGGTCTTCTTCCCTGATTAAGGGATCGCAACGCTGTCTGGGCGGTAGAGACTCAGAAAGGGTCATCATAAAGGGTGTCCATGGCCCGATGAAAGTCAGCCCAGGTTGCCAGTAAAGGGCTGTTGCTCTGGAGGAGATGATGCCCCCAGGCCTGTGGTTCGACGGTCACTAGTGTGATAACGGTACGGACCTTAATGTAGTCTGTGGCATACGTGTGGGGGTTAATGTCGAACAGTAGTTCGCAGGATGTGACGAACGATCGGTACTTGCTTTGATCTCCATTAAACCGGTCTGAGAGAGGCACCTTTGGCTCGCCAGCCACAGCAGGTGGAATAGCAGCTGAGGCAGGAGCAACGGGAGGAGGAATGCCAGGCTGGAAGTCAAGGAGTTGCTGTTGAAGATGGGCCTGGTTAGACTGCTGCTACTGTACAGTCAGGGTCAAGGCCGAAATTTGGTTCCAGAGGGAGTTCAGGGCATCTGTTAACCCAACTGGTTCCAGGTAGAGAGCAGTATGGGCTCTTGCATACTGTTAGCCACTTGAGTACTAACTCCATGTCTGCCTCTTGGATACTGACTCTGTGAAAACGGAACAACACAGAGACTAGCAAGTGGCAAGAAAGTATGCTCTGGAGATGGAACAGACCAGCTGTTACAAGAAAGAAGGTACCGAAGCGAAAGCCAAAAAGGGAAAACCGAAAACTGTAGTGCGGGACAAGCTGGGGTCAGGGCTGGTGGAATACATGCAAAAACGAGAGGCAGGCTGAGGTCAGGGGCTGGCTGAGTTATGGCAAAAATGTAAGGCAGGCCAAGGTCAGGGGCTGTCTGAGATTAGAAGGGTCAGAGGCAAGCAAAGGTCAAAGCCGGATTGAAACACAAGAGAAAGTGATGCTGAAAACAGGTTTAAGGACTCAATGCAAGAGCACCCGAGCCCAGCCTGCGCGGTCTTAAGAAGTGGTGGTGTCGACGTCGGTGATGCACGGGACCTGGAAAAGAGATGTACGAGGCCGCATGCACATACGCGATGGCCAGACGCAAGCCACCGACGAGACAGGAGGTAAGTAACCGGAGTGCAACAATTACTGGGCCAGATATAGGTGGGATGAGTATTAGGTCCATTTTAGACATATTGAGCTTGAGGTGCCAATGTGCCATCTAGTCTGAGATTTCTGAGAAGCAATATGTGACTTTAGATTGAATATCAGAAGTCAGTGGAGGTGCAGATAAATAAAGCTGGGTGTCGTCTCCATAGAGGTTATATATAAGTACGAGTGAGTTAATAAAATTACGAAGTGTTAAGAGGTGTACAGAGAGAACAGAAGTGGACCTGGAACAGAACCTTGAGGAATACCAACAGAGAGGTGGACAGGAAAGTATGACAAGGTGGCAGAGGAGACAATGAAGGATCAGTCAGCTGGATAAGAGGAAAGCCAATCTAGTGGTATGTTATGGATTCCTAAGTATTTGAAGGAGGAGTGCATGATCAACATGGTCAAAAGCAGCTGAATGACCAAGTAGAATAAGTATAGAATAGGGATCTTATGATTTGGCACTGTGAAGATCATTGACCACTCTTGTGAGAGCAGTTTATGTGGAGTGAGTAGTTCAAAAGCCAGACTGAAAAGGGTTGAGCAGGTCATGCATGTTAAGGAGGTCAAGCAGTCTGGAGTAGGATATGTGTTCCAAGAGCTTAGAGGTATAGACAGGAGAGAAACTGGTCAATAGCTAGAGGGTGTGTATAGAGGAGTTAAAAATCTGTAATAGGATAGGGATTAATGTGGGGGAGAGACTAGATGAGGTCAGCAACCCCACCCAAAAAACATTTTCCCTATTCAACTGATTCTTTCCAATGCCTCCACCAACACAGGCATCCTCATCAGGCCCCTTTTATACCATTATTTCTTTTTAATTTATTTTTTTTCTGCCCCCCCCAATATCAGTCAACAAATCCCCCCCAAAAAGAAATCCCTGTTCAACGGACTCTTCTTTAACACTGTAGCAACACAGGCACCAAGAGACCCCTTTTATAGCATACCTGTAATGTAATGAGCTAGGCAAAAACTCAGAAAAGCTGCACTTTTCACATGAACATTTTCATCAGGCAGAAAGTGCCCTAACATTTCAACAAATTGTTACATAGCCCAAGATAG
Source organism: Rhinophrynus dorsalis (assembly GCA_037306005.1). Classification (NCBI taxonomy): domain Eukaryota; kingdom Metazoa; phylum Chordata; class Amphibia; order Anura; family Rhinophrynidae; genus Rhinophrynus; species Rhinophrynus dorsalis. The sequence continues at coordinate 556,480,004 of CM074721.1, forward strand.
ATCTGAAACTTACAAGAAAAAATGGAAAAAGTACACTTGTGATGGTCTCTCTGTGGCATGATTGACATTCACCATATATTACTGACTGTGCTGGATTAGTTCCATGTTGTTAGCAACAAACAAACACACATGTGGGTGCACTAGCAATTTACTATAATGAGCCCCCACTGTATTCATTAGAAACTCTGAATCCCAAAGCCTTTTCCAGACACTGAAATAAAAACAATTCTTCATCAATATAGTCCAGACAATGTGCTGCTCTGCACTGATAGAATGCAACACTTTTCATCCAAGAAAAAAGTATATATTCTTTAACATCAAGAATATTAAAAATTTTTTATGCTAAGCTAACATTTTATGGGCAAAAACCTTGTATCTCGATTTATCGTACAGGCGAAACAGACAAGACTTTGGTGACCAAGTTCAAGTGTTGATATGAATTTGAAACTTAGATCATTCACTGCAACAGGACAGGATTGTGAAGCATTGTAACAGGATAGGAATCTATTCCACAGGTATAGTGTCTTCCCTTTCCAATCTCTATTTTATTTATAAGATTATTTGGTCTTGTATTTTCTTTAAACTCTACTGTAACTCTGCAGATAACTCTCTGAAATCTTCTGATTCTTTAAATGTCTCTGTAGGATCTCTGACAGTATTTACTTCTCTATTTAATATGTCTAGTTTTCCCTATGATGTGTTATACATATGATCAGGGTTATTTAGTTCTCCAAGCAATTCTGCAAAATGGTCTCTCACTTTACATTAAATAAGACACTTGTATGTACACTTAGTCAACCTAAGTCATCTAAGTGTTTTTAAATGAAAAAGAAGAACATAGAGAAACAGTGCAAAAGTGTAGCATAATTACTAATTATTGATTGTAAGAAATGTAACAGGAAACATTGAAAAGAAAGCTAAAACATATATATAAAATCAAGAAAGGTTAAACACTGTTCTACTTAATAAAAAAATTAGATCAAAAATATATAAAATGTCAAACAAATATCTGGATAAATACTATTTTGCTGGGTGACAGAGGGGAGTTTATTGAAAAGATTTGGTGATTTCTTTTGTGACAATAATTGTTTTATATAGAACTAGTTAAAGAGCCCGTTACACTGGCCACAGTGCCACTGCCAGCCAGTCGCGGGGTATTAATGCGCAGTAGAGACTGCCCGGTCCAGCTCTTATCATCCGCAGCATGGGCAGTCTCTACTATGCATGACTGCAGCACACACAGTAGTCTCTACTGCGCATGACTTTGTCGTTACACACGTTTTAGCGAATCATTATATAGAATGAGGGGGATAGGAAAAATACATATAGAAGTAGACAATGTAGGTTCCCAAAACTATTATTATTTGTAAGTGTCATATGGTTCTCCTTATATCTCCCCATTATGCTTGCAAGAATTATTCTTGTTTTTTAAACATTCGTATTTCAATATTCCTCACTTTTTGACCACTTAGGGATACATTCCTGACAGTTTAACACATTAAAACACATCCCCTGGCACCTCTGTTCTGTCCATCATCTTTTTGATCTCTAGGTCACCTCTCCCTTCTCCAGTTCTATTGGCTGTATCTACTTGTTTGGATCAAGATATTAAAAACTTCAATCCTTATTTGATCCCAGTTCTTGTCTTATGTTCAGCACAGCCTTATTTATATCTCATGCATGCTTACATTCCATCACTTAACCTCTACCACTTCGGCTGTTAGGATATTCCACTTATCTTCTACCCTTTCAGCGATGTAAAACATTTTTTGAAACATCTGTCCCTATAGTTTTAGACTATGACCTCTTGTCCTTAGATTGTCCTTTAGATCTCTGAAATGTACTTCCCTCCTGCGCTTTGTTAAATCCCTTCATGTATTTGAATGTTTCTATCATATCCCTTCTTTCTTCTCTCCTCCAAGCTATACATGTTCAGATCCTTTAGTCTATCCTGATATTTCTTTTCCAGTCATCATTTCAGTAGCCCTTCTCTGAATTCTCTTTAGTTTATCCATATACTTCTGGAGATGGGGTCTTCAGTACTTTACACAATAATCTAGGTGAGGTCTAACCAGACATATGTAGAGTGGCATGTCCACTTTTCTTTCTGCTGTTAATGTCCCTATTTATACCACCCAGCACCCTGGTTGCATTCCCCACCACTTTGTTACATTGCCTGCCTGCCTTTAGGTCATCAGAAATAATTACTTCTAAATCCCTATCCTCTGTGGTCTCTGACAGCACAGTACCCTTAATGCAATATTCTGTTATTTGATTTTTATGTCCCAAGTGCATTATTTTACATTCATAAACATTAAAGTGAAGTGGCCATACTTATAGTTTTCCTAAATCATTTGTCAGTTGGCTTATTGCCGCAGGAAAGTCAACCCTATTGCAGATCTTTTATCATCTGCAAAAAGGTATACCTTACCTTGAAGACCATTTGTATAAAATGAATGGGCCCCAGTACAGATCCCCGAGGCACCCCACTAATAACATGACCTTTGTCTTAATATTCTCTATTGACTACAACCCTCTGTCTTCTGTCACTCCACCATTGCCTTATCCATTCAACTGTTTTTACATCCAGACACAAACACTGCAAGTCATCTGTGAGGCACAGTGTCACATGCTTTACTTAAAACTAGATAAGCTATATCTACTGCTCCCCTGGTCTATTATTTTAGTTACCCAGTCCAAATAATCTGTGAGGTTAGTTTGACAAGATCTCCCTGCTGTAAACCCGTACCGTTTGGAATCTTGCAAGTCATTTATATTTAGATATTTAACAATTCATTACTTTGACTTGGTTTCCATTAATTTTGCCTCTACTGACATAAGACTTACTAGTCTGTGTTGCCAAACTCTTCCCTGCTAATTATTTTTTTGTACTACATTTGCTACCTTTTAATCTTCTAGAATTAATCTTGTCAATAGTTACTATACTGTACTCTATGTGTATATTTGTACTCTATCTGAATATGATATAGATGCTCATATCATCTATTATCTATTTTATGTTTTATTCATTATTATAAATTTTCCTTTTTGTACCAAGCACATCCTGAACACCCTTAGCCAGACTTCCAGTAGTTGCAGTTGGAGTTACCTGTATTGTCCCATATTGCAATTATCTTTACAAATCTGGGTGTATGCTTTTTTATTTTAAACAAGTGGATACATACAGTATAACTTACATTGCCTATACTAATATTTATGTTTTTAAACATGCATACGGAATCTCCTCAGATACTGCTTTAATCCATGCCTGAGAATATGCTCCACCACATTGCCATGTATGGTCAGTGCACCACACAATGTGCAATTGGTGAACAGGAACTATGACAGAGTGGATCCCAAGAAGACATTGCTAAATCTTCCCAGACCCTAGCACAAGAAGGTGATGGAGAGCCAGGTGTTTCAATCTCCAGCTGGGTTTGCTCCTCTTTGATTTAAGCATCAAATCTTGTTGCCATTGGGGAGAGACAGTGGGTGCGGCAGCAGCAGCTCCTGATTTCCTATATAGGAGTTTGGCTTTATTGTGCTATACATGTCACTAATTTATCGCATATATTGCATAGTGAAGTAGCTGTTGACTGCATTGTACTTGCCCCAAAAGAAAAATAGTCCCACACCCAAGGCCTCAGAGGAAGGGGAAAGGTGGAGAAGAATGGCATCTTTCTTCTTCTCATCCACAATCCCCTTCACTGGTTGGACAGTGGATGCTTCTGCTCCCTCAGAATCAGCACTACAAGTAGGACCAGGAGTACAGCTGACAAGAGGTACCTTTCCTAGTCTCAAGTCAGTAAAAGGGTGGAAAATTTGTAGCAATAGAAAAATGTTTTGCCAGTAGGAGAAAACATTGAAGATATTAATTATTTAAGGTGGATTTAGTCATAGTAACAATAATTTAGGTTGAAAAAAGACTTGCGTCCATCTAGTTCAACCCTTTTCCTATTCTTGTTTACCATCGTTGATCCAAAAAAAAGAAAAAAAAAAAAAAAAAAAGAAAAAGAAAACCCACAATGTAGCAATTTCAAATTCTACCCTGAATGGGGGGAAAAAAGTCCTACTTGATTCCAAATGGCAATCCGATTTCTCCTTGGATCAACAAGCACTAACTAAATATGAATCCCAATAGCAACGTACATAGCCCTCTATGTTCTGCTCTTTTAAATAAGTATCCAGGCCCTTTTTAAAGGCATCTAATGTATTCGATAGCACCACCTCCTCAGGCAGTGAATTCCATACCTTTATTGTCCTTACTGTAAAGAAACCCTTCCGCTGTTGTAGATTAAATCTCCTTTCCTCAAGTCTAAGCGGGTGGCCCCTTGTCCTTTGTACTGTTCTGTTAATGAACAGGTCTTTGGAGAGCCCTTTGTATGGGCCCTAAACATATTTATATAGTGTTATCATATCCCCTCTAAGACACCGTTTTTCAAGTGTGTAGACGTTTAACTTTTCTAGCCTTTCTTCTTAACTAAAACTTTCCAGTCGTGAAAAAAGCATGGCTTTCATGGATTTTTTCATGGGAACACAACTGGACCTTTTGCCCACCTTTATTAAAAATAAAATACTGAGGAATCCAGCTGACAGTCCACATCAAACACATACCTCCATTGTTACCTGCTGTTATTTAAAAAGATCACTAAGGACTTAGATAAGTGGGGAAACAGATTTTTCTTTTGGATTGGGGGAATAAAGTTTATTTAAATGGTAACATTACCCACACATTTCTATCTACGCCATTCAGTTTTCCCTCTACAAGTCTAAGGAATTTTTCACCAATTAATATAATATATGCAGGCTCTATAGGACTAGTATTTTATCTGGGTGCAAGATAGATAGACAAAAAGATGTAGATAAATTAGGTAGGTAGATAGATAAGATAGACAGATAATGTGGCAAAATATACTCCCAGCATGAGTGTATATTCTCTAGGTAGAAAGAAAAAGAAATGGTGCCTGGGTGTACCTATCATTAATAAGAATTAAGGTGTTATACAATTATCACACATATTCCAATGGTTCCATTCTGGATTTTTAAAATTGTGAATTCAACTACAATAAGATATTACTGACCCTATCCAACTTACTATTGTGCCTTGGACCAACCCTACATTCACTCCATGTACTTTCATAAATAACATACCACACCTGGGATTACTCAAACTCAAACAGATGCAAATATCTACCAATTATTCTCCACTGCCATCTTTAATTTAGATCCCAGAATTCAAACCTGGTGGAAAATGCTAGACTTACTGACATTCTTGGTTATACTTGGAGAGAATGGGGTTTTGAGTCTATAATCTGAGATCCTTGGAATCCCTAAGCCCTCTAATACAGCTATCTACTTGCAGAATAAGTGAACTCAAAATAAAAGTGTTTTATCACTTTCAATTTAGTGCTCATTAATAACATAATATCTCACTCTGCCAAGCAATTATATTTGATTTTTAAAGAGACTCTCTTTATATATATTCCTCTAGATGGTTCCAATACAAAACCAATCCACCATTACAGAGATCTACCTTCTGGGGTTCCAGGGTCTTCACGGATGGAGGATTCTGCTCTTCTTGGCAATTCTTATGATCTATGCAGTGACCATATCAGGAAATCTTCTCATCATTGTGCTGGTTTCAGCCACTCATCATCTCCAGTCTCCCATGTACTTCTTCCTCAGCCACCTGTCCATGTCTGATATCTTGCTCACATCAACTATTTCCCCAAACATGTTAGATGTAACAATGAAAGAAGGTGCCATCATTAGTTTTGTTGGATGTTTATCACAGTTTTTCATGTTTTGTGTATCATCAGCTACAGAATGTCTTCTTTTAACAGTAATGTCGTATGATAGATATTTGGCTATTTGCAAGCCATTGCACTATACAACCATAATGAATTTCACATTATGCCGACATCTGGTTCTGTGTTCTTGGATATTAAGCTTTTTTATGACACTGATTGTCATTATTCTGTTAAACAGATTACATTTTTGTGGTCCAAATATAATTGACCATTTATTCTGTGATTTTGCTCCTCTTTTACAACTGTCATGCTCTGATACCAAAATTGTTCATTTGTTATTTGTATTGATAGCCAGTCCTGTAACGATGATCGAAACTGTATTCATTATTTCAACTTATTGTTCCATTTTTTTCACCATACTTAGAATGTATTCTTCCACTGGCAGACAGAAAGCTTTCTCCACTTGTAGCTCCCACCTTGCTGTGGTGTGTACATATTATGGCACTATTACTGCCATCTATATAGTGCCATCTGGAGGACACTTATTTAACATGAATACAATTCTATCCCTACTATACACTGTGGTTACTCCATTGCTCAATCCAATCATCTATAGTCTGAAGAACCAAGAAATAAGGACAGCTTTTAAGATATATTTTCACAAGCATCGAACAGATTTTAAATACAATAGAAATTGATTTCCAGATATATTTAGGTTAAATAGACTGGGATGTGTGTTTATAATAGAAAAACATGTTAAACTATGTTATGTAGATTATGACTAAACAGAAAGTCAAGTGATAGACATCCACTGTTTAATTGGAGTTACAGGGAGAAAAGAATGTTAGAGATGTTTCAAAAGCCTTAAGTTAAGTAACTAATGAACAGTGCAATATATAACATTCTTTTGGAATCAGTTGCATAATATTTCTGGTCCTTAAGGCTTAATCACTGGTAAACATGAATACTGTCAGAAACTTTGTTCTGTTGCAGAGTAGAGGATTAACATTTTTGGAAACCAGTATGGGCTTTCTAAAAATTGTTTTTAAATCCTAATGTGTGGAAATGTTCTCATGTTAAAACAATAGGTCTCTTTACCTTAATGGGGGTGGAAATATTTTAAGAACAGTTTTATGGTTTGTAGATGTAATGTCTAGAGAAACACCTCTAATCTTGTGTGAAATCTCAGACATAGGATTATAGGATGACATGTTTATATGAATTATGATGACCATCTCACTTCAGAGAAAATACAGACCCAGGTGTCATATGTAAAATTTTAAAATGGTATTAGAGCGCCATCTTCAGGGCTAATGGAGACAGTGTTTGAGGAACTCCCAAATATCAGATAATATATGCACAACCTCATATTGAAATTAGGTAAATGAGTAGCCAATCAGAAAAATGCAGATAATATATTCTGACATCACCACTGTCATGCTTACAGTTCCGTCGCTCCCTCGGCGGCTCTGTGTGCTTCCGGGTGTTGGATGCTCGTCGCCACGCTAGCGTGGTGACTTCATCCGTCACCCGCACTTCCGGGTTCGGGCCCGTTATAGCTGCGCGCTGCTTCTCTGCGGCGCGCGATTATAGCGTTCCTGAACCTGTGTGTGTGTGTGGAATACTTACTGCAGTCAGTCATCCTGGGTTGGAGCTTCCGTTCTGCCTGTTCTTCAGTGTCCATGTGTCCTGCAGCCTGGGCCCTACTGCCTTCTCTCCTCCAGTGCTTCCAAGGGTTCCAGGGTCCTAGTGTCTTCTTTCCTCCAGTGCTTCCAAGGGTTCCAGGGTCCTAGTGTCCCTGACAACCGTATAATGAGGTGGCTCTTTACCCTATCAGAGGAGGTTAGGCTGGTTTTTGTAGGGAGAGGTCTCTTGGCTTCCTGATTTTTCTGTTTTCTGATTACACTCTTGGGATTCCTGTTCCTGACTGCTAAAGAAACTCTAAGAATCCACTTTGATTGTCTGGTAACTATAATTTTCTTTATTTTAATTATGTAAAAATTCAGAATCAAATATATATTTCCTCTATATTTGAGGAAAAACTATTTTTCTCATCATTTTTTCTTAAGTGGACTGGCCAACCATTTGTAGGATTAATTATAATAATCCATCTTGGCTGTAGTAATTCTGGAGTTAAGCAGAATTTATTAATTAATTTGTAATATTTAGCCAGATAATTGTACAATAGTTGATAGCAGTTAGATCAATATAGCCTTGTTTATGTATTAGTTAATCTATTTATATACTTCTAGAATAATATATTGTGTTACTGCAAAAGTTATTTTACTTAATATTTGATCTGGAGAATTCATTGAATTTGTTTATTAACCCTCTAACTGCTGTTTGTCTATTTGGTGCGTGTTTCAAGGATTTTTGGGCCTTTGTAAAGTGAAAGTTTCATTTACACTTTCACTAGAAAAAAGAAGCTGCCATCTTGGGTGGGGAATCCATATACTTTGCATCTGTGTGTTGACCCTCTGAGTACTGTAGGTGTTACTAATAGATTTGCTGTTGTTGTTTTTATGTTGTTGTCTTGTATCCAGTGCTGTGAGCCTTTGTTTATCAGTCTCTAGGGCTTCAGTTGGAGTCAGGCCTTGTATTTTCCCAGCAGACAGGTCTTGTTCTTGAGCGTCACATCTTTCTGTACTTCTACCAGCTGGCTAACTTCTCTCCGGGTTGTATCGATCTTGGCCTTCAACCAAATTTTCCAGGCAGGGTATGTGCTCTTGTTCTTTCTCAGTGTGTAGCCAAGCATTTTCAGGATTAGACAACAAAGACAAAAAGAAAGAGGGAGCATGCTTTAAGTGCAGACATCTTTCTTAAGTAGAACCACCACCTCTGTACACTAAACACCTTTACTGGAATATTACTCATGATCTCCAGAGGCTACTATCCACCTCTGGGCATTCACTGGTTTCCCCCCAGTGCAGGGTCTCTCTTAATCCTCTCACCACACTCCTCCTGAACAAATCTTCCCCAAAAGGTATCCGTTCAGCAGTGCCCCCCTGTCTGCGGACTATAACTTCACAAGTTGAGGGTATCTTGGGAAACAAGACTTATATATCTACTGTATTTATAATGCTATATTGATCTAACTGCTATAAACTATTTTACAATTATCTGGCTCAATTGAAAAATTACTTAATGAATTCTATTTAGTTCCAGTATAGACTAAACCAAATATGGGCTTATTATAATAATTCTACAAATGGGTGGCCAGTCCACTTAAGAAAAATTATAAGATATTATTTTTCCTCAAATGTATAGGAAATATATATTCTTAGAACTTTATAGAATTATAATAAAGAAAATATAATTACCAGACAATAAGTGTAGGTTTCTTAGAGTTTCTTTGGGCCTGTCAGGAACACTTCAAGAAAGCAGGAAACAGAACCAGGAAACAAGAGAGGAACCAAGCCCTATAGCAATTAATTACCTTTTAAAGTACAATTTCTCTTATCAGAAAGATACAGCCCAATCTCCTCTGATTGTATAAAGAGCTATATCATTATAATATGATGTCATCATTATTATCTGATTTGACACTCAATTTAATATATGCATTGAAGTTTGGAAATTCTTGTAGCAATGGTTCTATCATTCCTGAAGATGGCGCAGTAACACCATATTTGCACATAAAATGATATGATCTGTATTCTCTCACAAGTGAGATGGTCAAAAGGACATCACATTTCATGTATCTGTTATCTCTGGAATCTGTACTCCCAGTCTTTTATACAAGTTATGAACCAAATTCCCAGATGTTTTATCTTCCCCCATAACCATTAGACTATGGTTTCTAAAACTGTAACCCTCTATGTTTTGGTCATGACAGAGTCTCTGACAGCTGTCTCTATGGCCTTTGTTAACTCCGCTAAGGACACTTGATTTCAAGAGAGAAGAATACTTACTAAAAATAATGAATCATCTCTGGCATCACCTTACCACATTCAGTTGGATTGAATGTCTGCAGATGCCCCCTGATGTATTTGATTGTAATATTACCATGTGTGGTCAGAACACCGCACAATGTGTAATGGGTGGACACAAACCTCCATCTCACATATAGAGATTCACTATCAGCTGGTGATGGAGGTAAAGAAGACAAAGGTGTTACACCAAAGAGGAGGCAGAGGATTCTGAGGGTACGGGGCAGAGATAGTGGGTGCATTTTGCAGCACCAGGACCCGAGAACTAGAAGATGATGATGGCACAGGTGTTATGTTCATCATCAAACTTCCAGCTTAGGTTTATCTTGCTTCCTCTGAAATTTTCACCCCCATTTTTTGTGCCCTTGGGTGGGGGACAAGGGGCACAGTGACATTAGCTCTCATTTTCTTTTTTGGGAATTTGGCTAAAGCATGCTTAACAGAAATGTTGTAGTATCTTTTTTGCATGTGCTTTATGAGGGCAGATGTGCCAAGGTGTGTACCCTCCTTTCCCCTTTTTCACTACCTTATAACACATAATACACAATGCATTCACTAATGACTGCACTTCTCCCGCCCCAAGGAGAAAATATTCCCACACTTATGATTTCAGTGATGGGATAGTTGAGTTGCAGAAGAATGGACTTCTTCTTCTCGAGAGTCACATTCACTGTCTGTGGCATGGGATACTGCTGCCTCAGCATCAACACTAGATCTAGGACCAGCAGTATTGATGGCAAGTGAGGCCTATCCTACTCTGATATCACTGCTAGAAATAACCAGCCCCATGGTGGCCACAAGGGTCGGTGGCACACTAGCCCTCTCATCATCATCCTTTCTGCCTCTGACGACTCAGCAGAGGGAATTACAAAAAGCAGCAAAGTCCACAATGTCACTGTTGATCATGGCATTGATGTCCATCTCCACTCTAATCATCACTACCACCAGTCTCTTTCTGCTCCCTGGTTTGGGATGACAAGTGTGGCAGAGGGTTCCCTGCTGTCACACTTGCCATTTCCTTGGAAGATGACACCCTGGAAGCAGTAACAGTAGGCACACATAGCTGACGTGTTACTGCTCATACTGCTAGCCAGTTGGGCAATCTTTAATATAGTTCCCCATAGGGACAATGCTGGGGGAATGGGAATCAGTAGGTCAGAGGTATGCAGTCTCCCTTTACTGCTGCTGACTTCCTCCTCCTCCTCTGTATCAGCAGCGGCATCAGCATGATCAGAGTCCATAGATCCTCTCCTGCTGGTCATAGTTCTAGCCAGCACTTAAAACAAATTTAATTTTAATTTTAACTTTTATTTTTTTACATCTCTCTCTTTCCCTCTCTCTGCCTGATCCAATCTATTTCACTCCTAAATTACACCACTCTGGATGGCAGGGAATTCTGGGTTTTTATACTATGGAGATAGAAGGTTTCACCTCCATTGAAAAACATTGACATGAAATGTTACCATTCTAGAGGGAAATTCTGTGGTGTTCGTGGAAAAGGGCAAAAAAAGGAAAACAGGACAAAAAATGAAGAACAAGAAAAACAAAAAGAAGAATAAAGTGGAAAGGTAAAAAAAGGAAAAGTGGAAAAAAATTGGTAACAGCTTCATGGAAAACAGAGGCTGAAAATACTCCCATCAAGTTCAACCCGTACCATATCACCACATTGATCCAGAGGAAGGAAAAAAAACTCTTTTAAGTCTGAAGGGAGTAAAAAAAATCCTTCCTGACTCCATATGGAATTTGGATATTTTCCTGGATCAAGTTTCTACCTCATGAAAAAAATAGTAAAACAGAGTAAAATATATATACTTTTTTCATCTCTGCATCTACTTGCAGTTCTGCATTTCCCATTAGGCAGAGTAGGCAACTGCCTATAGCTCCAAATTCTGAGAGACAGTGCTTAATCCGTGGTGGACACACCCACATTCTTTTTGTGATTGTGGCCAATGAAATCTCAATGTCTGAGTTGAGCAATGCATTGGGGAGCCCTCTAGCAACCAAAGGACTAAAGACTTTTTGTTCTTGCTTGTTCAAAGTCAAGAGTATTTTCTGTGCCAAGAAACAGTGGATGGGACTAGGGTGGAGTCATGTGACTTCTTAAATGTTAACAATGTTTAGTCTAGCATTCCATGGGCTAAACCCAGTGGGCATTTTGGGATTTTTTTATCAGTCCCCTATACTTTAGTTTGTATGTATAAAAATTAGTCATGTTTTTCTTTATACACAAAACCTACACGACAAGACTTTTTACTATGATTATTATATTTGGACATGATTTTAAGACGATTCAGCGTTTCAAGTAGCTAGGGGTAGGCAAAAGGCCGTGTTGTGTTTTTGCTAAAAAATCTGCAAAAACCCCATGGTTGTCTGCTTTTCCGTGAGAATATCCACCTTAAATATACCCGTTAAGTTATTCTCCGTTTTTGCCTATTGCCAAAATGTTTTCGTTAATTTTTCTGTAGCTCTAATCTTTTCGCCCCTTTACTTACATATACTTCATGTTTTTGCACCAAAAATGTGACATTTCCAGGAAGTGGCACGCAATACAGGCAGCTAGAGAGAGAGCACATGCTAGGCTGTTGTCCTGTGATAATTAAGGCAGCAGAGGCTCATAGTGTGCTATCACTATGCGATCCTGGATGACAGAAAAGGAGGAGCTGGAAGGACCGTGATGCGTCCAGTGAGTCTGAAGAGGAGGAGGAAGTGTGAGCAGTACAGGTCAGCTATTACTTGCTGCTACTACTGCCAGTGTTCCATGTTGTCATACTCAGGAGGGACGCGAGGAGGAAATGAAAGCAAGTGTGATGTCATGGGACCCTAAGTCACAATTGTCATCCCCAAGCAGTCCCACTACTAATACTACAATGCAGCAGCTAGAGACTCAGATTGTTGGTAGTGAGAGAGGGGGTGATGGTGATGAAGATTCTGAAATTGATGTTTTTACTTTTATTGAAGCAGCTGGTGGAACTAACATGACTGTTGTTTATCTTCATCATCTTTCAGTGATGCAGAGCAGCAGACAAGCAGTCAAGGGAGCCCACAACATATTGTTGACCCTGTGATTCCCCTTCCACAGCATTGTGTCTCTGGGACAAGATACTGAGCAAGGCAGAACTGATGACTAGCAACAGTAATGCCACCATCAGCACAGATCAGCTGCCTGTCTTCCTTCTTCACCTCAAGAGATGGCAAGTGTAACAGTAGTGGACCCTCTTGTCACATTTGCCAGTAATAGATCAGCAGCAGCAGCAGCAAAGAGGGACTGGCGGTTGTGATGATGATGAGGATGATGGTGGATCAGCTGGGTTAAGATACATTAATGGCCTTTTCAGTCCAAACAGAGAAGGAATGGGAGACTGAGATACAAATGAGGATGGGCATCACCACCATCACCAGCAGTGACGACATTGAAGAGTTTGCTGCTGCAGTAATACCTGCTGCTGGCAAGTTGAAACGGCAGAAGGATGATGATGTGCAGGCTAGTGCACTACAGACCATCGTGTACACAGTGGGAATGGGGTCCAGCAGTAGTCATGTGGGACTAGGACAGGTTCCACTTGCCAGCATCTATTCTCCTGGTCCTAGTTGCATTTCTGATTTTGAGGCAGCAGGAGCAACAGCAGCAACATGATCCTCTGTCCCAGACAGTGAAGGGGAATGTGGAGGATAAGAAGAAAGATGCCATTATTCTCTACCCTTCCCTTTTCCCCGAAGTACTGGGTGTGGGACTATTTTTCTCTAGGGGCTGGCAGTGATAAGTCAGCGAAAAGGATAAAGGAGGGATCGCACCTTGGCACAACTTCTCATAACACATAAATACAGACACCATGACATTTATGTGAAGCATGTTAAAACCAATTCCCCACCAATGAAATCAGGCACCAATGTTGCTGTACCACCTGACTCTCCCCAAAGGCAACAAGAGCCGGACGAGGAAGAATAGAAATTCCTAGCCAGGACCTGAATGTTCAGTGGAGAGTGAGACACCTGGCCCACCATCATCTTCTTGCTTTAGAGTCCGGGCAAAGGAATATGTTGCAACATCTTCTGGCAGACCACCTCACTGATCGTTACCTCCCCCACCAGCTGATAGCCATTCTATAGATGTCAGTATGTGGAAGTTCATGTCCACCCATTGCACACTGTGTGGTGCGCTGACCACAAATGGCAATGTGGTGTAGGATAAATCGCAACCAGGGCAGCAAGAGGCATTTGTGGAGATTCCATCACACAGAATATGCTAAACTGGTGGAAGAGAGGGCTCATCATTATTATTAAGACTGCAAGTTGTCAGGTGTCCTTAGGGGGAGCGGACAAGGGTATTAATGAATGAATGAATTAGTTTATTTATATAACACCACAAGGGTACAGATCGCTTTACAATTTAAGGATTTAGACAATAAAGGGTTACATGGGTTTTGCAAAGTGAAACATTTAAAATGAGGTCCCTGCCGAAAGCTTATAATCTAAAGTGGTAATGGGAGACATACAGAGTACATAAGGGTCAAGAGCTGAATACAGTGCTAGAGTTCTTGTCAGGATAGGGGTCATAAATAAATAATTTATAAAAGCCCAAATTGCATAAAGTGCCTTCTAGCATGTTTAAGCTTTGCTGAAGAGGTGCAGTTTCAATAGTGACATAAAGACCACAAGAGAAGTGCAATGGTGCAGGGTAGGAAGAAGAGCATTCCATAGATAAGGAACAATGACAGAAAAAGGTTTGATATATGAGAGGGCTGTAAGGAGCTAAGAGAAGATTGTCATAAGCTGATTGTAAGTGGCGGGTTGGGGTATTGCGGGAGATCAAATTGGAAATGAAGGAAGGGATAGAGAACAAAAGGGTCTTAAATGAAAGAAGCCAAAGTTTGATAGGCAGCCCTTGGGGAGATTTGAGGATGAGGGGTAGGGACAAACCTAGGTGACAACAGGGTCAATTGTGCTGCAGCATTCTATATTGATTGGAGAGGATGGAGTTGGGAAGCAGGAAAGTCAGAGAGATGAAGGTTACAGTAGTGCATGTGGGAAAGAACGAGTGCTTATGTAAACATTTTAGCTGTGGTGGGACAGAGTATTTATTGCATTTTAGCTATGTTACTCAAGAGAAAGCAGCAGGATTTAGTCATGGTGTTAACGTGAGGAGAGAATGAGAGAGCAGTGTCAATTATCACCCCTAGGCACTGTGCTTCTGATACTGGATTTATGGTAGTGCAATTTACAGTCACCTAGAAAGGCACTACTGGGCCAGACATAGATGGGATGAGTATTAGCTCCATTTTAGACATATTGAGCTTGAGGTACCTATGTGCCATCTAGTCTGAGATTTTCGAGAAGCAATCTGTGACTTTAGATTGAATATCAGAAGTCAGTGGAGATGCAGATAAATAAAGCTGGGTGTTGTCTCCATAAAGGTTATATATAAGTCCGAGTGAGTTAATAAAATTACCAAGTGTTATTGTGCAAAGTGAGAACAGAAGTGGACCTGGAACAGAACCTTGAGGAACACCAACAGAGAGGTGGACAGGAAAGTATGACGAGGTGGCAGAAGAGACAATGAAGGATCAGTCAGTTGGATAAAAGGATAGCCAATATAGTGGTAAGTTATGGATTCCTAAGAAGCGAAGTATTTGAAGTAGGAGTGCATGATCAACATAGTCAAAAGCAGCTGAAAGATCAAGTAGGATAAGTACAGAATAGGGATCTTGTGATTGGGCAATGTGAAGATCATTGACCACTCTTTTGAGAACAGTTTCTGTGGAGTGAGTAGTGCAAAAGCCAGACTGAAAAGGGTTGAGCAGGTCATGCATGTTAAGGAGGTCAAGCAGTCTGGAGTAGGATATGGTTCCAAGAGCTTAGAGGTATAGACAGGAGAGAAACTGGTCGATAGTTAGAGGGTGTGTATAGAGGAGTTAAAAATCTGTAATAGGATAGGGATTAATGTGGGGGAGAGATTAGATGAAGTCAACAACCCCACCCAAAAAACATATTCTCTATTCAACTGATTCTTTCCACTGCCTCCACCAACACAGGCACCCTCATCAGGCCCCTTTTATACCATGTCTTATTTCTTTTTAATTTATTTTTTTCTGCCCCCCCAATATCAGTCAACAAATCCCCCCCAAAAAGAAATCCCTGTTCAACGGACTCTTCTTCAACACTGTAGCAACACAGGCACCAACAGACCCCTTTTATAGCATACCTGTAATGTAATCAGCTAGGCAAAAACTCAGAAAAGCTGCACTTTTCACATGAACATTTTCATCAGGCAGAAAGTGCCCTAACATTTCAACAAATTGTTACATAGCCCAAGATAGATCTGAAACTTACAAGAAAAAATGGAAAAAGTACACTTGTGATGGTCTCTCTGTGGCATGATTGACATTCACCATATATTACTGACTGTGCTGGATTAGTTCCATGTTGTTAGCAACAAACAAACACACATGTGGGTACACTAGCAATTTACTATAATGAGCCCCCACTGTATTCATTAGAAACTCTGAATCCCAAAGCCTTTTCCAGACACTGAAATAAAAACAATTCTTCATCAATATAGTCCAGACAATGTGCTGCTCTGCGCTGATAGAATGCAACACTTTTCATCCAAGAAAAAAGTATATATTCTTTAACATCAAGAAGATTAAAAAATTTTTATGGTAAGCTAACATTTTATGGGCAAAAACCTTGTATCTCGATTTATTGTACAGGCGAAACAGACAAGAATTTGGTGACCAAGTTCAAGTGTTGATATGAATTTGAAACTTAGATCATTCACTGCAACAGGACAGGATTGTGAAGCATTGTAACAGGATAGGAATCTATTCCACAGGTATAGTGTCTTCCCTTTCCAATCCCTATTTTATTTATAAGATTATTTAGTCTTGTATTTTCTTTAAACTCTACTGTAACTCTGCAGATAACTCTCTGAAATCTTCTGATTCTTTAAATGTCTCTGTAGGATCTCTGACAGTATTTACTTCTCTATTTAACAAGTCTAGTTTTCCCTATGAGGTGTTATACATATGACATGGGGTATTTAGTTCTCCAAGCAATTCTGCAAAATGGTCTCTCACTTTACATTAAATAAGACACTTGTATGTACACTTAGTCAGCCTAAGTCATCTAAGTGTTTTTAAATGAAAAAGAAGAACATAGAGAAACAGTGCAAAAGTGTAGCATAATTACTAATTATTGATTGTAAGAAATGTAACAGGAAACATTGAAAAGAAAGCTAAAACATATATATAACATCAAGAAAGGTTAAACACTGTTCTACTTAATAAAAAAATTAGATCAAAAATATATAAAATGTCAAACAAATATCTGGATAAATACTATTTTGCTGGGTGAAAGAGGGGAGTTTATTGAAAAGATTTGGTGATTTCTTTTGTGACAATAATTGTTTTATATAGAACTAGTTGAAGAGCCCATTACACGGGCCACAGTGCCACTGCCAGCCAGTCGCGGGGCATTAATGCGCAGTAGAGACTGCCCGGTCCAGCTCTTATCATCCGCAGCATGGGCAGTCTCTACTATGCATGACTGCAGCACACACAGTAGTCTCTACTGCACATGACTTTGTCGTTACACACGTTTTAGCGAATCATTATATAGAATGAGGGGGATAGGAAAAATACATATAGAAGTAGACAATGTAGGTTCCCAAAACTATTATTATTTGTAAGTGTCATATGGTTCTCCTTATATCTCCCCATTATGCTTGCAAGAATTATTCTTGTTTTTTAAACATTCGTATTTCAATATTCCTCACTTTTTGACCACTTAGGGATACATTCCTGACAGTTTAACACATTAAAACACATCCCCTGGCACCTCTGTTCTGTTCATCTTCTTTTTGGCCTCTAGGTCACCTCTCCCTTCTCCAGTTCTATTGGCTGTTTGGATCAAGATATTAAAAATTTCAAACCTTATTTGGTCCTAGGTCTTGTCTTATGTTCAGCACAGCCTTATTTATTTCTCATGCATGCTTACATTCCATCACTTTATTAACCTCTACCACTTCGGCTGTTAGGATATTCAACTTATCTTCTACCCTTTCAGCGATGTAAAACATTTTTTGAAACATCTGTCCCTATAGTTTTAGACTATGACCTCTTGTCCTTAGATTGTCCTTTAGATCTCTGAAATGTACTTCCCTCCTGCGCTTTGTTAAATCCCTTCATGTATTTGAATGTTTCTATCATATCCCTTCTTTCTTCTCTCCTCCAAGCTATACATGTTCAGATCCTTTAGTCTATCCTGATATTTCTTTTCCAGTCATCATTTCAGTAGCCCTTCTCTGAATTCTCTTTAGTTTATCCATATACTTCTGGAGATGGGGTCTTCAGTACTTTACACAATAATCTAGGTGAGGTCTAACCAGACATATGTAGAGTGGCATGTCCACTTTTCTTTCTGCTGTTAATGTCCCTATTTATACCACCCAGCACCCTGGTTGCATTCCCCACCACTTTGTTACATTGCCTGCCTGCCTTTAGGTCATCAGAAATAATTACTTCTAAATCCCTATCCTCTGTGGTCTCTGACAGCACAGTACCCTTAATGCAATATTCTGTTATTTGATTTTTATGTCCCAAGTGCATTATTTTACATTCATAAACATTAAAGTGAAGTGGCCATACTTATAGTTTTCCTAAATCATTTGTCAGTTGGCTTATTGCCGCAGGAAAGTCAACCCTATTGCAGATCTTTTATCATCTGCAAAAAGGTATACCTTACCTTGAAGACCATTTGTATAAAATGAATGGGCCCCAGTACAGATCCCCGAGGCACCCCACTAATAACATGACCTTTGTCTTAATATTCTCTATTGACTACAACCCTCTGTCTTCTGTCACTCCACCATTGCCTTATCCATTCAACTGTTTTTACATCCAGACACAAACACTGCAAGTCATCTGTGAGGCACAGTGTCACATGCTTTACTTAAAACTAGATAAGCTATATCTACTGCTCCCCTGGTCTATTATTTTAGTTACCCTGTCCAAATAATCTGTGAGGTTAGTTTGACAAGATCTCCCTGCTGTAAACCCTTACCGTTTGGAATCTTGCAAGTCATTTATATTTAGATATTTAACAATTCATTACTTTGACTTGGTTTCCATTAATTTTGCCTCTACTGACATAAGACTTACTAGTCTGTGTTGCCAAACTCTTCCCTGCTAATTATTTTTTTGTACTACATTTGCTACCTTTTAATCTTCTAGAATTAATCTTGTCAATAGTTACTATACTGTACTCTATGTGTATATTTGTACTCTATCTGAATATGATATAGATGCTCATATCATCTATTATCTATTTTATGTTTTATTCATTATTATAAATTTTCCTTTTTGTACCAAGCACATCCTGAACACCCTTAGCCAGACTTCCAGTAGTTGCAGTTGGAGTTACCTGTATTGTCCCATATTGCAATTATCTTTACAAATCTGGGTGTATGCTTTTTTATTTTAAACAAGTGGATACATACAGTATAACTTACATTGCCTATACTAATATTTATGTTTTTAAACATGCATACGGAATCTCCTCAGATACTGCTTTAATCCATGCCTGAGAATATGCTCCACCACATTGCCATGTATGGTCAGTGCACCACACAATGTGCAATTGGTGAACAGGAACTATGACAGAGTGGATCCCAAGAAGACATTGCTAAATCTTCCCAGACCCTAGCACAAGAAGGTGATGGAGAGCCAGGTGTTTCAATCTCCAGCTGGGTTTGCTCCTCTTTGATTTAAGCATCAAATCTTGTTGCCTTTGGGGAGAGACAGTGGGTGCGGCAGCAGCAGCTCCTGATTTCCTATATAGGAGTTTGGCTTTATTGTGCTTTACATGTCACTAATTTATCACATATATTGCATAGTGAAGTAGCTGTTGACTGCATTGTACTTGCCCCAAAAGAAAAATAGTCCCACACCCAAGGCCTCAGAGGAAGGGGAAAGGTGGAGAAGAATGACATCTTTCTTCTTCTCATCCACAATCCCCTTCACTGGTTGGACAGTGGATGCTTCTGCTCCCTCAGAATCAGCACTACAACTAGGACCAGGAGTACAGCTGACAAGAGGTACCTTTCCTAGTCTCAAGTCAGTAAAAGGGTGGAAAATTTGTAGCAATAGAAAAATAAAGGAAAATGTTTTGCCAGTAGGAGAAAACATTGAAGATATTAATTATTTAAGGTGGATTTAGTCATAGTAACAATAATTTAGGTTGAAAAAAGACTTGCGTCCATCTAGTTCAACCCTTTTCCTATTCTTGTTTACCATCGTTGATCCAAAAGAAAGAAAAAAAAAAAAAAAAAAGAAAAAGAAAACCCACAATGTAGCAATTTCAAATTCTACCCTGAATGGGGGGAAAAAAGTCCTACTTGATTCCAAATGGCAATCCGATTTCTCCTTGGATCAACAAGCACTAACTAAATATTAATCCCAATAGCAACGTACATAGCCCTCTATGTTCTGCTCTTTTAAATAAGTATCCAGGCCCTTTTTAAAGGCATCTAATGTATTCGATAGCACCACCTCCTCAGGCAGTGAATTCCATACCTTTATTGTCCTTACTGTAAAGAAACCCTTCCGCTGTTGTAGATTAAATCTCCTTTCCTCAAGTCTAAGCGGGTGGCCCCTTGTCCTTTGTACTGTTCTGTTAATGAACAGGTCTTTGGAGAGCCCTTTGTATGGGCCCTAAACATATTTATATAGTGTTATCATATCCCCTCTAAGACACCGTTTTTCTAGTGTGTAGAAGTTTAACTTTTCTAGCCTTTCTTCTTAACTAAAACTTTCCAGTCGTGAAAAAAGCATGGCTTTCATGGATTTTTTCATGGGAACACAACTGGACCTTTTGCCCACCTTTATTAAAAATAAAATACTGAGGAATCCAGCTGACAGTCCACATCAAACACATACCTCCATTGTTACCTGCTGTTATTTAAAAAGATCACTAAGGACTTAGATAAGTGGGGAAACAGGTTTTTCTTTTGGATTGGGGGAATAAAGTTTATTTAAATGGTAACATTACCCACACATTTCTATCTACGCCATTCAGTTTTCCCTCTACAAGTCTAAGGAATTTTTCACCAATTAATATAATATATGCAAGCTCTATAGGACTAGTATTTTATCTGGGTGCAAGATAGATAGACAAAAAGATGTAGATAAATTAGGTAGGTAGATAGATAAGATAGACAGATAATGTGGCAAAATATACTCCCAGCATGAATGTATATTCTCTAGGTAGAAAGAAAAAGAAATGGTGCCTGGGTGTACCTATCATTAATAAGAATTAAGGTGTTATACAATTATCACACATATTCCAATGGTTCCATTCTAGATTTTTAAAATTGTGAATTCAATTACAATAAAATCTTACTGACCCTATCCAACTTACTATTGTGCCTTGGACCAACCCTACATTCACTCCTTGTACATTCATAAATAACATACCACACCTGGGATTACTCAAACTCAAACAGATGCAAATATCTACCAATTATTCTCCACTGCCATCTTTAATTTAGATCCCAGAATTCAAGCCTAGTGGAAAATGCTAGACTTACTGACATTTTTGGTTATACTTGTAGAGAATGGGGATTTGAGTCTATAATCTGAGATCCTTGGAATCCCTAAGCCCTCTAATACAGCTATCTACTTGCAGAATAAGTGAACTCAAAATAAAAGTGTTTTATCACTTTCAGTTTAGTGTTCATTAATAACATAATATCTCACTCTGCAAAGCAGTTATATTTTGATTTTTAAAAGACTCTCTTCATATATATTCCTCTAGATGATTCCAAGACAAAACCAGTCCACCATTACAGAGATCTGCCTTCTGGGGTTCCAAGGTCTTCACGGATGGAGGATTCTGCTCTTTTTGGCAATTCTTGTGATCTATGCGGTGACCATATCAGGAAATCTTCTCATCATTGTGCTGGTTTCAACCACTCATCATCTCCAATCTCCCATGTACTTCTTCCTCAGCCACCTGTCCATGTCTGATATCTTGCTCACAACTACTATTTCCCCAAACATGTTAGATGTAACATTGAAAGAAGGTGCCATCATTAGTTTTGTTGGATGCTTATCACAGTTTTTCATGTTTTGTATGTCATCAGGTACAGAATGTCTTCTTTTAACAGTAATGTCGTATGATAGGTACTTGGCTATTTGCAAGCCATTGCACTATACATCCATAATGAATTTCACATTTTGCCGCCATCTGGTTCTGTGTTCTTGGATATTAAGCTTTTTTATTACACTGATTGTCATTATTCTGTTAAACAGATTACATTTTTGCGGTCCAAATGTAATTGACCATTTCTTCTGTGATTATGATCCTCTTTTACAACTGTCATGCTCTGATACCAAAATTGTTCATTTGTTATTTGTATTGATAGCCAGTCCTGTAACGATGATCGAAACTGTATTCATTATTTCAACTTATTGTTCCATTTTTTTCACCATACTTAGAATGTATTCTTCCACTGGCAGACAGAAAGCTTTCTCCACTTGTAGCTCCCACCTTGCTGTGGTGTGTACATATTATGGCACTGTTACTGCCATCTATTTAGTGCCATCTAGAGGACACTTATTTAACATGAATACGATTCTATCCCTACTATACACTGTGGTTACTCCATTGCTCAATCCAATCATCTATAGTCTGAAGAACCAAGAAATAAGGACAGCATTTAAGATATATTTTCACAAGCTTCAATATAGATTTTAAATACAGATTTAGGTCAAATAGACTGGGATGTGTGTTTATAATAGCAAAACATGTTAAACTATGTTATGTAGATTATGACTAAACAGAAAGTCAAGTGATATAGATCCACTGTTTACTTGGGGTTACATGGAGAAAAGAATGTTAGAGATGTGTCAAAAGCTCTAAGTTAAGTAATTAATGAACAGTGGAATATATAACATTCTTTTGGAATCAGTTGCATAATTTTTCTGGTCCTTAAGGCTTAATCACTGGTAAATATGAATACTGTCAGAGACGTTGTCCTGTTGCAGAGTAGAGGATTAACATTTCTGTATGGGCTTTCTAAAAATTATTTTTCAATCGTAATGTGTGTAAATGATCTCATGTTAAAACAACAGGCCTCTTTACCTCAATGGGGGTGGAACTATTTTAAAAGTTTTATGGTTATTGATAGCCATTTGTAGTCGTAATGTCTAAAGAAACACCTCTAATCTTATGTGAAATCTCAGACATAGGATTATAGTGTGACATGTTTATATGAAATATGATGACTTTGTGACCATCTCGCTTTGGAGAAAATACAGACCCAGGTGTCATATGTAAAATTTTAAAATGGTATTAGAGCTCCATCTTCAGGGCTAATGGAGACAGTGTTTGAGGAACTCCCAAATATCAGATAATATATGCACAACCTCATATTGAAATTAGGTAAATGAGTAGCCAATCAGAAAAATGCAGATAATATATTCTGACATCACCTTATAATGAGATGGCTCTTTACCCTATCAGAGGAGGTTAGGCTGGGTTTTCTGTTAAGAAACTTTTACTTTAAATGGTTTTTGTAGGGAGAGGTCTTTTGGCTTCCTGATTTTTCTGTTTCCTGATTACAGTCTTCTGATTCTCTGTTCCTGACTGTTAAAGAATCTCTAAGAAATGCACTTTGATTGTCTGGTAGCTATAATTGTCTTTATTTTAATTCTGAAAAAATTCAGAATCAAATATATATTTCCTCTATATTTGAGGAAAACTATTTTTTCTTACAGTTTTTCTTAAGTGGACTGGCCAACCATTTTTAGGATTAATTGTGATAAGACATCTTGGATGTAGTAATTCTGGAACTAAGCAGAATTAATTCAGACAAACTGGGGACTATATATAGCTAGTAGTAGCACCAGCCAGAGGTCAGACAAACTGGGTACTTTTATTGTATTGATGTGGATTTTTTTCGGGTATGTGTGGTTCACGATGTCATTTACATTTGGACTTTACTTTGTATCTGATTCACCGCATTGGTTTATCTCTGATACATGTATGAGAGGTTAAATCTGCAGGTCCAACTAATTGTTGTGGCAGCAGATCAACCAATAATGAGTCAGCACAGTCAGGTGTTTTTATTTTAATTGAATTTTAAATTTATTTAATTGTTTGGTTTCACACAACACTTTATGTCTATGAGTAAGCGCCGAGTGAGGTGCGAAACATGTTAGACGGTGTATCATCTGTCTAGTTGCTACATTCCACTGCTAGTCATTTTTACTTTTTTGAATAAAGCTTTGTTTTATTTTACGATCTATGACTATTTGATGGAAGTGCCGCCCAAGCTTTTCTTTGCTGTAGTAATAGCACTAGCCAGAAGTCAGATAAACTGGGGATTACACAGAGTGAGATAGTCAGCCGAAACCACAGGTCAGAACCAATGTGGGTAGTCAGACAAGTCAGGGTCATACACAGAGTGAGTTAGTCAGCCAGTGCCAAATGTCAAAATCGAAGTGGTTAGACAAACAAGCCATTTCTAGTGTTACTAAAGGGGATATTCAGTGGATCAGGGTATGTTTGATATCCTGGCAGAAGCAGGAATTGTCAGAGAGAATGCAGGACTATACTGCTTCTCAAACTGGCAATCCTCCCTCTGAGCAGGAACAGGGTACTAATTCTGACAGAAAAGTACAGGCCCAACCAGCTATATCTGGCAGTAATCAGGATCACTCACCTGGGGAGGGAGGGGTTGTTGACCCTCAGGAGTCACACTTAATGCTGAGGTGTGATGATTAGGGTGGCATCCTGGAGCAATTCACACACCATGCACCTCAGAGCATCTTAACAGGAAACAGATTACCCCCTAAAGGAAATCAGGGCTCAAACCTAACAGGAGGACTATGCCCACCCTGAGTAGATTTGAACAGGAGGAAAATCACCCCTAGTTGAAAAAAATAAAATAATAAGGTTTATTAAGGATACTGTGCTAGTTTTTCAAAGGAAATCTAAAGTGTCTGTTGTTAATCATTTAGAGAGTTATGTTGAGACACTTGCATCTCTGGGCCTTCATTCTGATAGTCACAATATGTATTACTAGTTGAACAGCCCGTTACACCGGCCACAGTATCACTGCCACCTGGTCGCGGGTCAGTCACGCGCAGTAGAGACTGCCCACGCCACAGCTGATACAGAGCTGGACGCTCCTTCGGAGCGCCCAGCTCTGTATCAGCCGCGGCGCGGGCAGTCTCTACTGTGCATGACTGCAGCACGGGCAGCAGTGTCTACTGCTCATGACGTGGTGTTACACACGATTTAGCGAATTATTATATAGGATGTGCCTTGGGTTTTTGATATTTCAAAGGGCTTCTTTTTCAGATCATTGAGTGATATGGATATAACCACATGGGAAGAAACTATTGAGGAAATAATCCTAGCTTTTGGGCCTATAAAACCCACCATGAGGCTAAGTGTGCACTAAAATGTAGGCCAGACCAGGACCCCAGGCAATTCTTGTTAGAGCTTAAATGTTCATATTTCCTTGCTGATAAGGATGCAGATTTTAAATCTTATCAGTTTAGGGAACTATTCTTTAATGCTCTGCCTAGGTACATGAAAACCAATCTGTCTAGGGATTATTCACCCATGTTGTCACTAGATTGGTATCTCACTCAAGCTATTAAGCTGTATAATGCCCAGCAGAGTGAGAATACCCCAGCTAGGGACAAGAAGCCTGCCCCCCAGTGTGTAGCAGAGACATTGGTTGAGGAAAGCTTGCCATTTGAATTTGGAGAGGTTTGGGATTGGGATCTTAAACTACCCCTAGTTCTCATGGCTATTCGGGCTACTCCTAGTACAGCCACGAGAATGTCACCATTTGAATTAATGACAGGTAGAAAGATGGTTCTACCCCAGCACTTTCTATACCATACTTCCTATCAAAATATAATTAATTCTTCCACAACACACCAATATATAGACCAGTTATGCAAACATTTACAACATGCATTTGCATTTGCACAGAAAAATCTGGAGAAAGCAGTAATAAGTAATCAGACTTACTATGACCTAAAGACCATCAAAAGGGAGTATGAGGTGAATGATCATGCTTATCTGTACAATTTTGTGAGAAACCAGGTAAGAGAAAATAAATTCTTACCCTCATGGAGAGGGCCATTTATCATTACCGATAAATTATCTCCAATTGCCTATAAGGTTTCCATCCTTAATAATAGTGAGACTTTAGAAAAGTGGGTTCATATTAACCAATTGTGTGCTTGTCACCCAAAGTCTCAGTTATAGGCCATACAGGGAGAAGCAGAAGAAGAACAGGGATCCTAATTCAATCATTGGATGGATGAGTATCCTTGACTGTCCAACTGACATTGTCATGTTTGGTTCTTTTGTCTTTGTGTTTCTCTTTTGTCTGTCTGTGTGGCATGCATGTTCCCCACTGACACTCTAAAACATGTTGTCAATAAATGAATTGCTGTTCAATGATTCTTGAATAAAATGTTGTTATGCTAATTTTATTTTTCCTTTTGAAAAGGTTTTGTTTTTAGCATACAGCTGAAATTCCTTCCTCTGAAAAAGGGGGAAGAGCAGAGACAGAGAGTGTTAGATTATCATAGTTTAGCTTAAGGCTAATTAGGGCCACAAGCAGGCTGGCGAATGGAATATATGAACAATAATTCTAACAGTACCAAAATGATAGGGATACTGGTTGAAACTTGTCACGGTTCCCCAGAGATGTTCAGGAGTCAGTACAGTATAGTAAAATGCAGTTTATTTAAATAACAATAAAGATAGCATACAGTGGTAATATGGCAGGAACAAGCAGAAGGTCACAGCCAGCAAGCACTCCTATCAGGAATAGTAGACTGCCAAAATTGACCATACTGCAGGAGACTAGGCAGCAGCCACTGGTAGTCTCAGCTGGAACCAGGAACAGGAACGGAACACGAAGTATTGATCCAATGAGCAAGGAAGACTCCTGACTCACGCCTGCAGTCAGTATAGCAGTCAGGACTCAGTCTGCCCTTTAAACCCCTACTCAGGAAGTAGGTAAGAGGAGCAGCTCAGAGGAAGGAAGTAGGTAGAAGGAGACTACAGGAAGCATGGCATAAAACAGAGGCCTCTGAAGCCTCGGACCTGCAGATGGCACGTGGAATAACGCCGAGCGTTGAGGTTGGTTGATGCCATTGCTATGGACGTCCAGACCACGGCTGTGATGTGGATCATCCTTCTTCTGTAACAGGAGTTCCAGGCAAATCCAAGTGTGGTTCCAGTGCCTTCAAGAACCATTGGGCAAGAGTGCCGGAGTCCATCCTAATAGAGAAGAATTTGTATCCCAGAAGAGTTTTTGTCAACATGTTTCCATGATCACCATAAAGAAGAAATATGATATTTCTCGCACTACCTGTCTCTAAAACTGGGAGCCTGATATGATATATGAATGCCGTTTTATCATAAGCCAAAACAAAGGAAATCATTGAGTAGGCCAAGCAACTACTCGTATTAGATACAACTTCTCACTATCAACCAATTTGGTATATTGGTTTCCTATTTGGAGATATTGTTTCATCTTTTGAAGAGAACAATGAAAACTTCAGCTTATGTCAATAAGCCTATGTCAAAATATAGTTGATGGACTGAAGCGAACTGTGATAAATTCAGGGACGATCCCAATCACGGAAAGAAGATGACAGAAGGTTTCTTCAGTTTTAGTGATAATATTTTAGAACGTTAGTCAAGTTAGAAAAATTATGCTTAAAAGGGGGATTATGTCAGAGAGCATAGGGTTAAAATTTTTGGAAACCAGTATGAGCTTTCTAAAAATTATTCTGAAATCCTAATGTGTGTAAATGATCTCATGTTAAAACAACAGGCCTCTTTACCTCAATGGGGGTGGAAATATTTTAAGAACCGTTTTATGGTTATTGATAGCCATTTGTAGTTGTAATGTCTAAAGAAACACCTCTAATCTTATGTGAAATCTCAGACATAGAATTATAGGGTGGCATGTTTATATGAAATATGATGACTTTGTGACCATCTCACATTGGAGAAAATACAGACCCAGGTGCCATATGTCAAATTTTAAAATGGCTTTAGAGTGCCATCTGCAGGACTAATGGAGACAGTGTTTGAGGAACTCCCAAATATCAGATAATACAACCTCATATTGAAATTAGGTAAATGAGTAGTCAATCAGAAAAATGCAGATAATATATTCTGACATCACCTTAAATGAAGTGGCTCTTTATTCTATCAGAGGAGGTTGGGCTGTTTTTTCTGATAAGAAACTTTTACTTTAAAATGTAAGGTTTTAGTCAGGAGAGGTCTTTTGGCTTCCTGATTTTTCTGTTTCCTGATTACACTCTTGGGATTCCTGTTCCTGACTGCTAAAGAAACTCTAAGAAATCACTTTGATTGTCTGGTAACTATAATTTTCTTTATTTTAATTCTGCAAAAATTCAGAATCAAATATATATTTCCTTTAAATTTGAGGAAAATCATTTTTCTTATAATTTTTCTTAAGTGGACTGGCCAACCATTTGTAGGATTAATTATAATAAGCCATCTTGGCTGTAGTAATTCTGGAGTTAAGCAGAATTAATTAATTTGTAATATTTAGCAAGATAATTGTAAAATAGTTGATAGCAGTTAGATCAATATAGCCTTGTTTATGCATGAGTTAATCTATGTATATACTTCTAGAATAATATATTGTGTTTCTGGAAAGGTTATTTTAGCTAATATTTGATCTGGAGAATTCATTGAATTTGTTTTTAACCCTCCAACTGCTGTTTGTCTGTTTGGTGTGTGTTTCAAGGATTTATTGGTTACATGTATTTTTGGACCTTTGTAAAGTGAAAGTTTCTTTTAAACTTTCACTAGAAAAAAGAAGCCGCCATCTTGGGTGGGGCATCCATACACTTTGCATCTGTGTGTTAACCCTCTGAGTACTGTAGGTGTTACTAATAGGATTGCTGTTGTTGTTTTTATAGTATATGTTGCATGAAAGTAATTGTTTTTATGGTACTTTCTAGACCTATATTATTAGATTTACTTGGTATAGTTTATCATTGACAATAAAAAATGCAATTTATATGTTTTATCCAGAAGGTATGCAGTAGATAATTAAATTATATTTATCTAAATCTGAGATTTTATTCCAGATAGTTTTTCTAAATTATATATATTGTCTATAGTACAAGGAGATTGTCATAGGACTTGGTTTAATATTAAAGCCTACTCACATGACAACATCCCTTAGACCTTAATTAGCATAGTTCAAACAGTTTAGGGACAGAGGTATTCTTATATGCTGCTGCCAACTGTATTTGAATTAATTGTAAAGATCAGTTAACCTTTTCTATGCTGCTGGGTTCAATTATTGTTACTTAATACCTCTGGATACACCAATGTATGTTAACCCTGTAACTGCTGGTAATACTATTTTGTGATATTGGTTTGAGTTACTGTATATCTATTTCAATTGGTGTTTAATCCTTTATGTTGATTACACTTTATATATAGTATATTTTACTTAAATTATATATATATTGCACAAATATGTGTAATTGATTATTTTAATCAATTCTTTACTATGAAGTAGCATGTCAATACCTAGTATTGTGTAAAGTTCTCAAATTAATTTAATATTGTGTTTATCTATTTATGTGAAGATATACAACCTAATTGGACTCTTGTGGATGAAAAATTTCAAACTGAAATCGGCGAATAATGGAACTTCTCACTTGGCTAATCATTTACTGTGAAAAATGTGATTTTCG
This sequence comes from Rhinophrynus dorsalis, assembly GCA_037306005.1. Classification (NCBI taxonomy): domain Eukaryota; kingdom Metazoa; phylum Chordata; class Amphibia; order Anura; family Rhinophrynidae; genus Rhinophrynus; species Rhinophrynus dorsalis. Next base: position 556,509,464 of record CM074721.1, read on the forward strand.
TGCTTTTTTCACATAGCACATTCAATTGAAATCAATGGGAACATTGAATTTACACACAACACACAACAAATATTATTTTATTTCCCAAAGGCATAGTATAAATGGGGTATGAGGGTGAAAGTGTTAGTGGGGTGTGGGTAAAGAAATAGGTTGAACAGGGAATGCTTTTTGGGGGGTTGTTTACTGGGATTGGGGGGCAGTTAATAAAAAATAAATCCTAAATACAAATACAATACCCCACAAGACATGGTAAAAAAAGGGGTCTGAGGAAGGTGCCTGTGTTGGTGGGTGGAGTCTTGGAATGAATCAGTTCAACAGGGAATTTGTTTTGGGGGTGTTCTTGAATGGTATTAGGGGGACAGTTAATAAATACATAAATAAATAAAATAAGAAATTTGTAATTATAGCGATAGAGACAGGAACCCCCTGACATACATTTCCACTGGGGTGGACTGATACTTGACTTTATAGAGTGTAGGACTTAGGTTTGTTAGAAATAAACCCCAAAAAATTGTTTATTTGTTTTTTTTTTGTAGGACTATGTTTTTATTTATGTTTTTAATTATTTTTTTAAAGCACAAGCCCTGAGGAAAAAAAGCCCTACTGGCCTAGTGCCAGCAGGTGATGTCCTGTTGGCCAGTGGCCAAAGCCATTGTCAAATGCCCTTATATAGATGTGTATTTATGTATCTTTATTTATATAGCGCCATACATGTACACAGCTCTTAACAGAAGTTGAAATACAATACAAAAATGACAGAACTGGGTTATGAGCATTAAGGTTAAGTACAATCATTACATTATTTGTGAGGGAAAGTGCAGCAGGGGGAATCATACAATAGGAAAGGGACCCTGCCCCAAGGAGCTTACAATCTAGGCTGAATTCATAATGACAAACAGAGACAGTAGGAGGAGTATTATAAGTGCAGGTACAAGGTGTGGTGAAAGAAGTGCAGAAGGATTCTGATGTGACTGTCAGTGTGCAGAAGGAGAACATTGCTACTGAGATGCCTCCCTGAAGAGGTGTGTTTTGAGGAGTCACTTGAAAGTGATGATTGTGGATGACTGGCGAATGGTGATGGGGAGGGCATTCCAGGGTCGAGGGGCAGCCAGTGAGAAAGCTTGTAGTCAAGAGATGGCTCGAGTTGTGTAGGGAGAGGACAGGAAGAACCCTTGAGAAGACCATAGGGGATGGGAAGGGGTGTAGCGGGAGATAAGGGCAGAAATGTAAGAGGGTGCTGAAGAACAGAGTGACTTACAGGAGAGGAGGAGAATCTTGTAAGAAATATGATACTTTATAGGTAGCCATTTGAGGGATTTCAGGAGGAGATGAATTTGAGGAGCAGAATTTGTGACTGATGTTCTTGCTGCTGCTGCTGAGTTGTTTAAACAACAGGATGATTAGGCAGCTGAAAGAAAATGGGGTCAACAACAGCAGTAACATGGTTGATGGATGATGAAGGTTCTACTTGCCTCCCACAACTAGCTCCATGTCTGCTACTGTGATGGTGATTGGTCCCTGTTCTGGGAGATTGCTGTGGTCTACTCTCAGGTCTGGCAGCCACTTTGCACTGGTGTTATGTATATTTTCTTTCTCCCTTATATCTTTCCAGTACTGTACAGTTCCTGCTGCTGGCAGTTCTACTGTTAGCTTATTGTTGCAATGCAATTGTGAGTACACCTCTGCTGGTTCTTTGGAGAACAGGGCATTGATCGTCTTGTCCTCTGCTTCTCTAGTGTATCTCCTTAGTCTTGTATCCAGTGCTGTGAGCCTTTGTTTAGCAGTCTCTAGGGCTTCAGTTGGAGTCAGGCCCTTGTATTTTCCCAGCAGGCAGTTCCTGTTCTTGAGCTTCACATCCTTCTGTACTTCTACCAGCTGGCTATCTTCTCTCTGGGTTGTATTGATCTTGGCCTCCAAACAAATTTTCCAGGCAGGGTTTGTGTACTGGTTCTTTCTCAGTGTGTAGCCAAGCATTTCCAGGATTAGACAACAAAGACAAAAAGAAAGAGGGAGCATGCAGGCATCTTTCTTATGTAGAACCACCACCTCTGTGCACTAAACACTTTTACTGGAATATTACTCATGTTCTCCAGAGGCTACTATCCACCTCATATTCTCTGGCCATTCACTGGTTTCCCTCCAGTACAGGATCTCTCTCGATCCTCTCACCACACTCCTCCTGAACAGATCTTCCTCAAAAGGTATCCATTCAGCAGTGTCCCACTGTCTGAGGACTATAACTTCACAAGTTGATGCTATCTTGGGAAATATACTGTATATATAATGATATATTGATCTAACTGCTATAAACTATTTTACAATTATCTGGCTCAATTGGCAAATTACTTAATGAATTCTATTTAGTTCCAGAATAGACTAAACCAAATATGGGCTTATTATAATAATTCTACAAATGGGTGGCCAGTCCACTTAAGAAAAATTATGAGAAATAATTTTTCCTAAAATGTATAGGAAATATATATTCTTAGAACTTTATAGAATTATAATAAAGAAAATATAATTACCAGACAATAAGTGTAGGTTTCTTAGATTTTCTATGAGCTTGTCAGGAACACTTCAAGAAAGCAGGAAACAGAACCAGGAAACAAGAGAGGAGCCAAACCCTATAGCAATTAATTATCTTTTAGAGTACAATTTCTCTTATCAGAAAGACACACTCCTTTGATTGGATAATGAGCCATATCATTATAATATGTTGTCATCATTATTATGTGATTGGACATTCTAAATTTAATATATGCATTGAAGTTTGGAAATTCTTGTAGCAATGGTTCTATCACTCCTGAAGATGGCGCAGTAACACCATATTTGCACATAAAATGATATGATCTGTATTCTCTCACAAGTGAGATGGTCAAAAGGACATCACATTTCATGTACCTGTTATCTCTGAAATCTGTACTCCCAGTCTTTTATACGAGTTATGAACCAAATTCCCAGATGTTTTATCTTCCCCCATAGCCATTAGACTATGGTTGTCTGGAACTCAGCCCATAATTTCCCTTAAAAGTGTCCTTAAAGTATTTCCAATCCCTACATTGAAGTAAAGAGCCATTGTCTCTACATGAGATCATTGCACACATAAGGATTGAAGAGGGATTTTTTTTTTTTTAGAAAGCCCATACTGGTCTCTAAAAATGTAACCCTCTATGTTTCGGTCATGACAGAGTCCTGACAGCTGTCTCTATGGCCTTTGTTAACTCCGCTAAGGACACTTGATGTCAAGAGAGAAGAATACTTACTAAAAATAATGAATCCTCTCTAGCATCTCCTTACCACATTCAGTTGGATTGAATGTCTGCAGATGCCCCCTGATGTATTTGATTGCAATATTACCATGTGTGGTCAGAACACCGCACAATGTGCAATGGGTGGACACAAACCTCCATCTCACATATAGAGATTCACTATCAGCTGGTGATGGAGGTAATGAAGGCAAAGGTGTTACAACAAAGAGGAGGCAGAGGATTCTGACGGTAAGGGGCAGAGATAGTGGGTGCATTTTGCAGCACCAGGACCCAAGAACAAGACATGATGATGGCACAGGTGTTATGTTCACCATCAGACTTCCAGCTTAGGTTTATCTTGCTTCCTCTGAAATTTTCACCCCCATTTTTTGTGCCCTTTTTTTGAAATTTGGCTTTAGCATGCTTAACAGAAATGTTGTGGTGTCTACTTTGCATGTGCTTTATGAGGGCAGATATGCTAAGGTGTGTGCCCTCCTTTCCCCCTTTTTCACTACCTTATAACACATAATACACAATGCATTCACTAATGACTGCACTTCTCCTGCCCCAAGGAGAAAATATTTCCACACTTATGATTTCAGTGACGGGTTAGTTGAGTTGCAGAAAAATGGACTTCTTCTTCTCGAGAGTCACATTCACTGTCTATGACATGGGATACTGCTGCCTCAGCATTAACACTAGATCTAGGACCAGCAGTATTGATGGCAAGTGAGGCCTATCCAACTCTGATATCACTGCTAGAAATAGTCAGCCCCATGGTGGCCACAATGGTCGGTGGCACACTAGCCCTTTCATTATCATCCTGTCTGCCTCTAACAACTCAGCAGAGGGAATTACAAAAAGCAGCAAAGTCCACAATGTCACTGTTGATCGTGGCATTGATGTCCATCCCCACTTGGATCTCTTTATCCCATTCCTTATTGCTTTTCGCCAAAAGACTCTAATAGTCTCCTCCACACCAACTGATCTACTCTCAACATCACCACCACCACCACCAGTTTCTTTCTGGTCCCTGGTTTGGGATGACAAGTGTGGCAGAGAGTCCCCTTCTGTCACACTTGTCATCTCCTTGGAAGATGGCACCCTGGCTGCAGTAACAGCAGGCACACATAGCTGACGTGTTACTGCTCATACTGCTAGCCAGTTCAGCCATCTTTAATACACTTCCCCATAGGGAGAATGCTGGGGGAATGGGAATTTGTAGGTCAGCGGAATGCAGTCTCCCTGTACTGCTGTTGCTGCAGACTTCCTCCTCCTCCTCTCTGAATCAGCATCAGCATCAGCATGATCAGGGTCCATAGATCCTCTCCTGCTGGTCATAGTTCTAGCCAGCACTTAAATTGTATTTTATTGTTAAAGGAAGGGTTTCACCTCCATTGAAAAACATAGACCTGAAATGTTATCATCCTTGCTGGAAATTCTGTGGTGTTAATGAAAAAATGAAGAACAAGAAAAACAAAAAGGAGAATAAAGTGGAAAAGTGAAAAAAGTAACACTGGAAAAAAATTGGCAACAGCTTCATGGAAAATAGAGGCTGAAAAAAGACATACATCCATCAAGTTCAGCCCATGCCATATCACCACATTGATCTAGAGGAAGGAAAAAAAACTAATTTAAGCCATTTCCAATTAAGCCCCAAGTGAGTAAAAAAAAATCTTTCCTGACTGATTATGGAATTCAGATAGTTTCCTGGATCCAGTTTCTATCTTATGAAAAAAAATAAATAAAAAAGGATAACAAATTTTTTTTCATCTCTGCATCTCCTTGCAGGGCTGGATTTCCCAGAGACAGTGCCAAAGATGTGATGGTCACACCCACATTCTAAGTGGGTGTGGCCATAGGAATCTCAATGTCTGAGTTGCAGAGCAATGCATTGGAGAGCTCTCTAGCAACCAAGGGGATAAAGTATATTTGTTCTTGCTTTTTCAAAGTCAAGAGTCGTTTCTAAGCCAAGAAACAGTGGAAGGGACTAGGGAGGAGTCATGTGACTTCTTAAATGAGAGGTCTTCTCTAGCATTCCACAGGTTAAACCCAGTGGGCATTTTGGGATTTTTTTTGTCAGTCCCTCTACTTTAGTTTGTATGTACAAAAAAATAAGTCATAGTTTGCTTTATACATGAGGCTCCGTGTGTCCTACACAAAACCTACAGGACAACAAGACTTCTTCTATGATTATTATATCTAGACATGATTTTAAGACTCTTCAGTATGCCAAGTAGCTACGCGTGGGTGAAAGGTCCAGTTGTGTTTCCGCAAAAAAAAAAAAATCAGCAAAAACCCTGTGGAGTGAGAAAGAGAGCTCATAATGTATGATATTACTATGAGAACCTGGATGACAAAAATGCAGGAGCTGGAAGGACCGTGATGTGTCCAGTGAGTCTGAGGAGATGGTGGAAGTGACCACTTCCAGCACTGAAGGGTCTGGAAGCCCAGATTCCCTAGACCCAATGATGGGCAGTCCCTAACACCATCTCTTGGGATCTGGGGGAAAAGAGTGGCACAGGAAGAAGTGGGCAGCAGTGTGAACAGTACAGGTCAGCTATTACCTGCTACTACTGCTGCCGGTGTTCCATGTTATGATACTCAGGAGGGAAGAGAGGTGGACATGATGGCAAGTGTGATGACATAGGACCGCAAGTCACACTTGTCATCCCTAAGCAGTCCACTACTACTACAAACAGGCAGCTAGAGGCTCAAAGGGGTAATTGCCATTAAACAGACTGTGTTAGCCAAAAAAAAAAAACAAATACATCCAAAAAAAAAAGCCCCACATCAATATATCAAAGTGTCCAGAGTTAGTAAAATGTACCAGTGCCAGTGCCAGTGTGGTATAATTACCCTGCCGGCATTCATAGGGTTAACCTGACTAAGTAAAAAACAACATCACAATACAAGTAACACTTACCATTAATCCTGATGTCCACCAGCGGAGTTCTCAGCTCCCTGGTCATCTTATGTCCTTCTCTTCTTTCTTCTATCTTCTCGTCTTTCTTCCTGTTCCTATAAAAGACAAAAAAATATATATAAATACGGAATACAAGATATCATTTAACCCCTTGAGTGACAGAGGGGTACACAACGCATTGCAAAGCAATGCTTTGCAGACCTCTCTGGACTCAACGGGTTAAGCAATGTCGTCGGTGCCCAGGAATATAAAAATATAGTGGCATTATTTGTCATCAAATAATCCATGCCACTAATAACAAGTGCACAAATATGATACGTATATTAAAAATATATAAAATATATGCTTAGCTTATGTGTATCTTTTAACTGTCTCCGCTGCTGTGCATGGCCGCAGAGGTGACAGCAGTGGAGATGGTGCCGTGCTCAACATGTACCCCTTCTCTCGGGCCAATGCCCATTACACATTGAGAGAATTAGAGCAGAGACTGCCTTTATAAATGGGCAGCCTCTGATCCGATTCCCTCACAGCCATTGGCTGAGATGTGCTTACACACACATCCCAGCCTATCAGTTTAAAGCACCATTACTCTGATTGGCTGGGATGTGTGTGCGAGGAGGAGGGGGGCAGGGACAAACCTAGGTGACAACAGGGTAATTTGTGCTGCAGAATTCTGTTTGGATTGGAGAGGATGGAGTTGGAAGGCAGGAAAGCCAGAGAGAAGAAAGTTACAGTACACCAAGTGGGAAAGAATGAGTACTTATGAAAGAATTTTAGTTGTGGAGTGACAGAAGAAGGGACAGATTTTAGCTATGTTAGGCAAGAGATAGAGGAAGGCTTTAGTAATGGCATTAATGTGAGGAGAGAATGAGAAAGTAGTGTCAATTATCACCCCTAGGCACTGTGCTTCTGATACTAGATTTATGGTAGTGCCATTTACAGTCACCTGGAAGGGCACTACTGGGCCAGACGTAGGTGGGATGATTATTTACTCCATTTTAGACATATTGAGCTTGAGGTGCCTATGAGCCATCTAGTCTGAGATAGCCGAGAGGCAATCTGTGACTTTAGATTGAATATCAGAAGTCAGTCTAGGTGCAGATAAATAAAGTTGGGTGTCATCTGCATAGTGGTAATATATGAGTTTGAATGAGATAATAAAATCATCAAGTGTTATTGTGTAAAGAGATAACAGAAGTGGCCCTAGAACAGGAAGTTGAGGAACCCAGACAGAGAGGCGGACAGGAGAGGATGATGAAATGGTAGAGGAGACAAAGAAGGATCGGTCAGTTAGATGAGGAGATGGACAGTCTAGCGCTAAGTCTGGATGGGTGGAAATTTTTGCCTCAAATTGAAATCCCCAAATAATGCCACTTCTAGCTTGGCGAATAATTTCCCACGAAAAGTGCAGTTTTTACTCTTTTTTTGCCGACCTCATTCCATTGAAATCAATGGGAACATTGAATGTACACACAACACTTAGCAAATATTATTTTATTTCCCAAAGGCATAGTATAATATGGGCATGAGGGGCCTGTGATGGTGGAATGTGGGGAAAGAACCAGTTGAACAGGGGATTTCTGTTTGAGGGGGGTTGATAACGATAACTGGGGGCAGTTAATACAAAATAAATCCTAAATAGAAATAAAAATGAGGAGGGTGCCTGTGTTGGTGGGTGGAGTCTGTGGAATAAATCAGTTGAACAGGGAATTTGTTTTGGGGGGTTCTTTTCTGGTATTGGGGGATAGTTAATAAAAAAAATAAATCAATAAAATAAAATAAGAAATGTGTGTGTAAAGTGGTAGAGACAGGAACCTCTGGACATAAGCTGCCACTAGGGTGGACTGACACTTGACTTGATAGAATATTTTGTAGAGGATGACTTGTTGTTAGATGCCCAATCCTTGAGGAAACATTGATTTGTAGGACTTAGACTTATTAGTGAGACACAAGCCCTGAGAAAAATTGTTATGTAGGGCTTAGGCTTGTTAGAAATAAACCCCTAAAAATAGTTGATTTTTTTTGAAGGGCTATGTTTTTTTTTATTATATTTATATATATATATATATATATATATATATCCTATATAATAATTAGCTAAATCGTTTATAACGCCGCGACATGCGCAGTAGACACTGCTGCGCATGCTGCAGTCATGCGCAGTAGAGACTGCCCGTGCCGCGGCTGATACAGTGCCGGGCACTCCAAAGGAGCATCCAGCTCCGTATCAGCCGTGGTGCGGGCACTCTCTACTGCGGTGACTGCCCCGCGACCGTGTGGCAGTGGCACTGTGGCCCGTGTAACGGGCTGTTCAACTAGTATATATATAAAAGAAGACTTTGTGCCTGCCAAAACACACCCAGGGGAGGCATAAAGCAGGAGTTACTATTCCTATTGGGTGATTCAATCATGCAGGGAGTTGGCCCTCCCCCACTATGCAGCCCGCCCACCACTATCAAAGTCAGAAAAAAACAATATTGCCGCCACTTGCTCCTACACCACAGACAAACACACATGCCTCACTCACACAGCACCAAACTCACACACATGCCCCACTCACACAGCACCACACAAACACACACACATGCCCCACTCACACACACACAGACCACCACACACAATGCCCCACTCACACAGCACCAAACACACATGCCCCCACTCACACACACAGCACCACATACACACACAAAGCCAGAAATAAATATGGCTGACAGACACACACAGTCACTCACCCTGACTCCCAGTGGCCTCAGCAGGACCTGTAGTGCAGCACCAGAAGAACAAAATGGCACTCAAAGGTTTAAGGTAGGCCCTCATTGCTTAATTATTTATTCACTGTCATCATTTGGCATGCAAGACACAGGACAGACAGCCATCAGATTCACACTTAACTCACTGACTGCCACAGGGTTGTGTATCAAGTTTTAGCCCTCAGGGAGTGTGTTCAAACCCCTCACATTGTAAACTTGCATTTCCCTCCCACATCTCCTCCTTCCACAGCCTATTACTAGCACTTTTCCACATTTATGTTAAGCCCCGCCCCTACTCACGATTAAGCCCCGCCCCTTTTAACCCAGATTGCCCCATTTGTCTCTCCACATCAGCACCACATCAGTCCCCTCTAGGGACTCCACAAGTCAAAGTTCCCAGGTATGAACACACTTCCCACTGCTATTTAACTCTGACATGCCTCTGTATATCTTAACCCTTTGACTGCCAGAGGGGTGCACAACTCATGAGTGCATGTGTTTCTGCTCATATATGTTGCATGTGTGTTTGTGTCCATCTCTGTTACATATATGTGTCCATGAGTGCATCTCCAGTGTGTCTGTGTGTGTACATCTGTTACATATGTGTGCATCTCCAGTGAGTCTGTGTGTGTGCGTGTCTTTTGCATGTTTCTGCCGCTCACTGTGTGTATGTGCATACCTCCCAACATTTCACATGGCCAAAGAGGGACACTGTAGTTTTAGGTGATATTGTTGGGGGCGTGGCTGGTGGGCAGGGCATTAGTAAGAATTTTTAGGTTATTTCATGACCTATTACTGGCTATTTATGTAACTGAATAAATGATTTAGTGCAAGACCTAAGTATTTTATTTGTATAAACACATATACTGAAGTTTATTGCTTTATTGCTGGAGAGCAAAGTAAAACACACCACACAGTCAGGGCTGGTGCAAGGATTTTTGCCACCCTAGGCAAAACCTAATTTTGCCGCCCATTTTGCTCCGCCTCTTGTGTCCCACCCCTTTATACCCTGCCTACTTATACCCCACCTCTTTTCATGATTGTCCTCTCTCTGCCCCCTGGGCCAGTCTGCCCCTGGTCTGGAGATGCCTGTAAGAGATGCCCCCTACCAGCTCCAACTTGCCCCTTATCAGCTTCACTTTGGCCCACCAGCTCCACTTTGCCACCATCAGCTCCAACTTGCCACCATCAGCTCCACTTTGCCCCCCATCCACTCCAACTTGCCCCCATCAGCTCCACTTTGCCCCCCATCCGCTCCAACGTGCCCCCACCAGCTCCACTTTGCCCCCCATCTGCTCTAACGTGCCCCCACCAGCTCCACTTTGGCCCCTCAGCTCCACTTTGCCCCCATCAGCTCCACTTTGACCCCCATCCTCTCCAACTTACCCCCATCAGCTCCACTTTGCCCCCATCCGCTCCAACTTGCCCCCCATCCGCTCCAACTTGCCCCCACCAGCTCCGCTATGCCCCCATCCGCTCCAACTTGCCCCCCATCTGCTCCACTTTGCCCCCCATCCGCTCCAACTTGCCCCCCATCTGCTCCACTTTGCCCCCCTCAGCTCCAACTTGCCCCCCCTCAGCTCCACTTTGACCCTCATCCGCTCCACTTTGCCACCATCAGCTCCAACTTGCCCCCACCAGCTCCACTATGCCCCCTCAGCTCCAGCTTTCCCCTAACAGCTCCAACTTGCCCCCATCATCTCCACTTTGCCCCACATCCGCTTCAACTTGCCCCCTCAGCTCCAACTTGCCCCCCATCACATACCTGTAGCTCCCGCGCAGTCTTCTCTTCAGTAATGCAGAGCGCGGCAGGAGATCTTGACTCCCAGCGCGCTCTGCATTACTAAAGATCCGACCAGATGAGGGAGCACTGTGTTGTGGTTCCTGGCGTGGTGTGTGTGGGCGCAGCTCTTCTCTGCTGCATGCCCGCGCCCCCAGTACGTGTGCGCCCTAGGCTGGCGCCTACCTCGCCTATAGGTGGAGCCGGCCCTGCACACAGTCTGACCTCCTAAAAAGAGGGACAACAGGATGGGAAAGAGGGACAGAGGGATTTGGCCCTCAAAGAGGGCCTGTCCCTCCTAAAGAGGGACACTTGGGATGTATGGTATGTGTCTGCCTGTATGCTGCATATGTCTGTGTTTATCAGTGTGTCTGCATTTCACACACGTGCGCCCAACGGTCATAACATGACGGGCAACGCCGTCCCACATTGCTAGTATATATATATATATATCATAACAGAAAAAAGGAGAAGATGTGGTAATCCACGTCGAAACGTTGACACTAAGTAAATCACGATTATTTAAAAGTCCTGAGATTGCCGGCTCCTTTTTTCTGTTATGATTTGTATGGACTCCCATGTGAATCTGGCACCCGGGCGTTGTTGCTACTACAGTGAGAGTGCTTCCTAACTGGATATGTATATATATATATATATATATATATATATTTATTTATTTATTTTAAAGTACAAGCCATGAGAAAAAAAAATGCCCTTTTGGCCTAGTGCCAGGAGGTCATGTCATTTTGCCCAGTTGCCACTGGCCATTGTCAAATGCCCTGATGTAGAAGCGGAATTTGTGACTGCTGTTCTTGCTTCTGCTGCTGAGTTGTTTAAGCAGCAGGATGATTAGGCAGCTTCTAGGGAATGGGATCAACAACAGCAGTAACATGGTGATGAATGATGAAGGTTCCACTTGCCACAACTAGCTCCAGTGATGCGTCTGAGGCAGTAGTAACACCATCAGTCACCCCCACTACTTCAGGCATATGTGAAGAAAAGAAGCTGTTTGCCAGTAATTCTTCTCCACCTGTATCTCCTCCAAATTCATGGGTGTATTGTTACTAGAAAAGAAATGCTTCCCATGAGAGCAGGAACTGTGGCTCTCCTCAGTAATTGCAATGTCAGTGTGTGTGTGTGTGTGTGGTAAATAAAATCTGGCACAACTCTAACCAAACACCATGACACCAGAAACCAAGTACAGCTGCTGTCACTATGCTCCTTGTCCATATCCCGCTAAGGACACATGACAACTTGCTGACATTTTAATAGTAATGATGAACCCTCCCTGCCACCAGCGTAGCATATTCTGTGGGATGGAATCTCAGATGCCGATTGATTCCCTGCTTGAGAATCTCCTCCACCACACTGCCCTGTGTGGTCAATGCATCACACAGTGTGCAATGGGTGGACACGAACTGCCACATCCTAACATCTACAGATTGGCTATCATTTGGCGGGGGAGGTAATTATGAAAGAGGTGGATTGGCATATGTAGTTACTCTAGAGGAAGACGTGATGTACAGTTAGTTGTTTTTCTCGTCATGGAACTTCCAGCCTCTGTCTGGGTCTCTCTATTCTTCCCCTTCTTTTGATCTCTGCTTCACCTCTTGCTGCCTTTCTGGAGAGTCAGGGGTACAGCAACAGCAGTGCTCGATTTCTGTGGTGGGTGTCTAGTATTAACATGTTTGACATAAATGTCATGGTATCTGTATTTCATATGTGTTATCAGGGAGGTTGTTCCAAGGTGTGTTCCCTCCTTTCCCCTTCTCACTGACTTGTCACAAATTGTGCACAATGCCGTTGGTGATGACTGCACCGTGTCTGCCCCAAGAGAAAAATAGTCCCACACCCATGACTTCATGCGATATAGATAAGGAACAGGTGGAGAAGAATGGCCTATTTCTTCTTGTCTTCCACATTCCCCTTCACTGTCTGTGGCAGTGGATAATGTTGCTGCAGTTGCTGCTAGTGTCTCAGAATCAACACTGCAGCTAGGACCAATAGTATTGCTGGTGCTGGCAAGTGGAACCTGTTCTAGTCCTGCATCACTTGTTTACGCCATTCCCACTGTGTCTAAGGTGGTCTGTGGCACACTAGCCTGCTTCTCAGCATCATGTTGCTCTTGCATCTCAGCAGAAGGAATTAGAGCAGTTAAAATTTTCAAAATCTCACTGCTGGTGATGGTGGAGATGCCCATCCCCATCCCTATCTCCCATTCCTTCTCTGGTTGGGCTAAAAAAGGCCATCAATTTCTCTTCTACCCCAGCTTCTCCACCATCATCATCATCATCACCACCACTAGCTCCTAAGTGCTGATGCTGCTTTATTACATACATCTCACTGAAGACTGGTGGAGGTGAGCCCTAGTGCCAGCAGAGTCAGCACATCTGGCAGCAGGTACAGCAATGGTGACAACAGGGGCAGCATGTCAGGCAGCAGGTACAGGCACCTGATCTGTCCTGCTTTCACTAGTACTACCCTTTTCTTTCTCCCTTGATATTAATTCCCCCCCAGATCTCTAGGGGTGAGTTAGGGGGACTGGACAGCATTGGTTCTGTAGTTCTCACTTCCTCCTCCCCCTCAGACTCAGTGGACACATAATGGTCCTTCCAGTTCCTCCTTTTATTATTTTTATACCTGCTGATATTGATAGCAGTCAGTGTGAGCCTCTCCTGCCTCAATTTTCCAAACAAATCACAGCAGCACAGCACAGCATGTCTACCTCCTTTGTATTGGATTCTATTGTGTTCCACTTCCTGGAATGTTTTTATAGTGAAAAGGAGAAAAAAAGTGTAATCAATGGGCAGAAACTTTCTAGCCATTGAACAAATGGTGAAGAATTTTGGCCAATAGACAAAAAAATGCAAAAAATTTAATTGATGGTTTTAAAGCAGAGTTTCCCACAAAAAAAGTGGTCAATGATGTGGTTTTCACAGACTTTCTCAAGTGAACATGGTGAGGCCTTTTGCCCACCCCTAAGTTACTGATTCCTAAAGAGTGTAAAATTTGGAAGAGGAGTGCATGATCAACAGTGTCAAAAGCTAAGTGATTAAGTAGGATAAATATAGTATAGGGACCTTGTAATTTATCAATGTGAAGATCATTGACCACTCTTGTGAGAGTAATTTCAGTGGAGTTAGCAATGCAAAAGCCAGATTGCAAAGGGTCCTGCAGGTTGTGCATGTTAAGGAAGTCAAGCAGAGTATGCTAGGTATTCCAAGAACTTAGAGGCAAAAGGCAGGAGAGATACTGGTCAGTAGCTAGAGGGTGAGGTACTGTCAGAGGAATTGTTCTTGAGGATGGGTGTTACTATGGCATGTTTGAAATCATAAGGAAATGTAGAAGTGGCAAAACATGAGATAAAAATCTGTAATAGGATAGGGATCAATGTGGGGAAGAGGGACTGGATGAGGTGAGGGGGGGGACGAATGAAGTGTGCATGTAGTGGAGGAGTGGAGGATAGGAGGTTACTCAATTATTCCTCCATGACTAATGAAAAAGAGTCCAGAGTGGCAGGAGGGGAATGAGGGAAGATAGGAGGGTATTGGAATATTTTCCCATATGGCGTCTACCTTAGCTAGAAGATGTCAAAGTCTTGTGGATCTATAGAGTGTGAAAGGGAGGCAGATGGAGGGTGGAGGAGGAAGTCAAAGGTAGAGAAAAGGTGGCAGGGGCTGGATTTATGAAGGTTAATTAGTTGCTAAAAGTAATGTTTTTTTTTTAGGGACAGAGCAGAGTTCCAGCAAGAAAGGAGGAATCAGTACTGGAGAAAGTCTGCAGAGAGCCTGCAGCTGAATGGGTACAGGACTGAAGGAAGCTGGGGTCCTTTTTATTAATCCATAGATTAGTTTTACAGGTACTTAAGAGAGAGAGAAAAAGGAGCATGCAGGTTCAAAGAAGAGGACAGGACTGAGTTATAGGTTTTGGCAGGGTCGTTAGTGTTATGATTAGTGGGAATCAATGAAAGTCCAGTAGCCAGGAAGGATTGGAGACCAGTGAGATTAAGGGATTTGAGGTTACGCGTGAAGCGAGGAGAGGAAGTAAGGATTGCAGAAGGTGTATAAGCAGTGCTGGATGTTAAAAGATGGTGGTCGGATAGTGAAACAGCGGAGATATTAAAATTAGTGCACAGTCTCTAGTGAACACAAGGTCTAAGATGTGACCATCCATGTGAGTACTAGCATCTGTCGACTGCTGTAGTCCAAACACAAATGTTAGAAAAAGAAATTAGGATGCCCAGGAGACCAAGGGATCATCCACATGGCAGTTGAGGTCCCTCAGAAGAAGAGAAGGTGTGTCTGATTATGGGAAAAAGGAAAGCCACAATTCACAGTCAATAAGACTGAGGAGATGCAGAAGCAAAGATCCAGACAGCATGCAAACTAAAAAGAGGAGAAGCAGAGTGAGGCAGGGAGAGAAAGTGGTTTGTAGTGGCAGTGTGTACAGAGTGTCATGAAGCCCATAGTCACATCATCTTTCCCAGCCGATTAATCCGGGAATGTGCAGATGCGCAAAACCAGAAGTCCAGTTTTTGGAATGTGACTTCCAAGACTCCCCTCAGATACCAGTTCCAGGGGTCGGTCATTTTAAACTTCTCAATGTTTCTGACACTTAGTTGTCTGGTTTCACGGTATTCAGGCAAAGAAGGACAGACACAGTAATAAAATATAACCCCCTTTATTAGAATATTCAATGATAATAATATATGAGATATAGTGATAATATCCCACACAATCCCTGACCACCGGATGATAGGACCCAAGCTACCTGGAGCTGCGCACTGTGAGGTAACGAAGACTAAGGCAACAGGGACCAAGAGTCGGACAGAGCTGCAGAACACATGCTAATGGTCAGGCAGGCTAGGAGTATACGGAGCCAGTAGTCAGCCAGAGCCACAGGTCAGACAAGCCGGGGAAAAACAGAGCGAGATAGGAGCCAGAGCCGCTGGACAGACAAACCGAGGGCTACACACAGTGAGATAGTCAGCCAGAGCCAAAGGTCAGAAATGATGTGGGTAGTCAGGCAATCCGGGGTCATACACAGAGCGAGTAAGTCAGCCAGAGCCACAGGTCAGAACCGATGTGGGTAGTCAGACAAACTGGGGTCATACACAGAGCGAGTAGTCAGCCAGAGCCACAGGTCAGAACCAATGTGGGTAGTCAGGCAAGCCGGGGTCATACACAGAGTGAGTAGTCAGCCAGAGCCCCACGTCAGAACCGATGTGGGTAGTCAGACAAGCCGGGGTCATACATGGAGCAAGTAGTCAGCCAGAGCCACAGGTCAGAGCCGATGTGGGTATTCAGACAAGCCGGGGTCATACACAGAGCGAATCTCAGCAAAGCACAGATCACAACGGAGAACAGAGACAAACTCAGAAACACCAAGTAAGGGCAATGGCTCCTAGGCCCAGGGAGGTTTATAAAGGAGCAGAAGGAGGAGGGGCCCAATTAGGCCACACAGAATAGGCCCATAAACAGGCGTCCGTGCTAGTGCCCGTTACCTGATGTAGCAATGAGGAAGTGGCCGGAGGCCATGCCGGCCAGCAGCCATACAGAAGTAAGGAAGCACGGGATAGCCCAAGGGGAGACTGTGATATCTGGACACCATAGTGCTGAATTACAAACACAATGCTCAAAAATTTAGTTTTGAAGATCCAAGTGACTCTGATCCTAAGCTTTGTCCCTGGACATCCCTCTCTCTCCCTGCTGAACTGGTAACATTTATGCTTGGCTATGAACTGTACTCACCTCAGGATTAACTGCTAAACCATTTCGCTTTACTTATAACTCTGCAACTATGTTTGTAGACCCTGAACCCTAGCTTTCCACTAATGACCTGTGCTTAACGTGCTTGCTACCTTGACCTCTGGCTTGGCTACTAGAAAAGCTATATACTGTGTCTGCAACTTCTAACCATATTGTGGTCTGTGCAAATAAAGGATTATTGCTGTATCACTTATGCAATACTGTTTATTTAGACTTCTGGCCTGTTCACTGCATACTGGGACCATATACTAACCAAACAAGAGTTCCTGGTCACCAAGAGGTTAAACAGGAACCAGACAGCGAGTAGCAATCCCACACCTCACCCACATCCACTTGGGCATGGAGTGTGAGAAGAGAGATCATAGGAGATTGCTGCCTCAAAAGCAGTCAGAGTTAGAGAGCCAGTAAGTTGAGGGAGCAGGAGAATAAGAGATCATGCACAGCGTTAATTATTGTTAATAATGGAGTGAGCATTCCAGAGAGCAGTGGGAAAGGGAAGCAATTGAGTTTGTCTTGGCTCCACAAACCTCTTCTCAAAGTTCCATTGTCACCCTGGGCTGTGAAAGATGAATAGTCAGAAAACCGATCCTCAGGTGAGAAGTTCAAGCTAACCTTATAAGTGACCATATAAATTAAACATTTATACACATGAATATGTATGTCTTTGTACAGATACCTGTGTATGGATATGGGGGCGTGCTTCCCCCCATGAACATCTACGCTGACAACCGTTAATTCATATAGATCACTCTCTATTATGTTTGGAATGTTCTGCCTGAGTTATCAACATACCTTAATGTATCCTTGACAGCCATACTCAAAATGCAGTCTAATCTATCATAGTGTATCTTAATTACATAGATTAGACCAGTGTTGTCAAGAATTTAGATGTGTATGGGGTGTCATTGGAGTTTTTGGTATATATATGTCATTGTTAGATTTCTCTTATTTAAAGGACTGATGTGTGTGGGTGTGTATATATATATATATATATATATATATATATATATATATATATATATATATATAAAACACATTTTATTTCTCTGTTGACTGAATGGAAATAAAACCATTGATTGCTCGTGGGCTAAGGGTGCCACCTAGTGACCATGTGATGAACAGAGGAAACCACATGCCATTAAAGATTAACTAAGGTAGGATCTCAGATTTCCAATTAGATTACAATGCATATTCACCATACCTTTTGGGAGTGTTCCACTTTACATGTGGAAAAATTAATAAAAATGGGAGCCAGAGGGCAGTAGGGGACAGAGAGACTGACTGACGGACTGACTGAAGAGTAAATGGCAGAGATCCAGAGAAATCCAGAGATTCCCAGGAGATACCCCATCAGAGACAGAGAGACCTCAGGGGAAGTGACACTACCATACTTAAGGATCTGCAAAAGGGCTGGTAAATATCTCTCTCAAACTTTATCTTTTTTATAAAATACCCATCTACCTGTAGGCCCAAGGCAACTGTAACTGGAGACTGTCTATAATTGTGGTATATGGTTTTGTCCAGGTATTGTTCGCTATTACTTTTGAATCTATTAATGTGTTTTATTATATTGTAGCTCAATCAGTTTATTATTGTGTGTTATTTCAATAATTAGTGTTTAATAAATGTTATATTTTATTTACCAAGTGCGTTATCACTGATATAATTTAATCATATATTTATATTATCACCTTGTACAAACTACTTGGGAGGGACTGATTATATGAATGGTTATTGGTCATCTTTAGTGGCATCTACACATTTATAACTCAGAAACCCTGTGGTTGTTGATCCCAATACCTTGGAGTTGCCTTAGAACAACTCAGCAGCAGTAGTAGCAAGAAAAGCAGTTGCAAATTCCGCAATGACATTGGGGCATTTGACAATGGCCAGTGGTCACTTGCCACCATAACTTGACCTGCTGGCACTAGGCCAGTAGGGCATATTTATTTTTTCTCAGAGCTTGTTCTTTACATAGAAACCAGAGGCCTAAAAAAAACATTTAGGGGGGCTTTTTTCTAACAAACCTAAGTCCAACAAATTTCTGATTCCTCAGGGATTGTGACTCTAACAAGCCTGAGTGCTAAAAATTATCTCTAATTTCACATGGCTTGTCATGCTAACAAGCCTGAGGGCTAAAAATGATATCTGATTCATCAGGGTTTGTGACGATAATGTAACGGTTTTATGGACACTCAGACACAGTAGGTATAGATGAAACACAGTTTTATTGAAAAAACACAGAAAAGAATAACCCTCGTGCGTCCAGTAATATATGTACACAATACAGTACTGACACAGGTCAGGTTACAGTATTCAATACACGGGTCCAGTATATATATATATATATATATATATATATATATATATATATATATATATACACATAACAGGAATAATATAATATCGACACAGGTCAGGTATAGTTCGTGTCATTCCCAAATGAGACAGCAGTGAAACGGTTACTTTTAGGCCATGAAGACTGACAGGCCCTAATAGCGCGAGGCCCACAAAACACTCACTATACAGAGTGTGACATAATAGCAAATAATGCCACAGGATTAAACAGAGGCCCAGGACAAGCGGTAGACTGTGGTAGAAGTCTGAGGCATCCTGGAATAGACCAACCTCAGCTTGCAGCAGTAAGAGGTCAAGTGTACCGTGGTGCATCCAGATGGATCTACCACACAGCGGTGTCGCCCACGTGACACTATAGGTGACCGGGTCACAGTAACGAGTCTGCCTGAGCAACAATGAGGCAACAGAGGATCTGTCCGTAGACAGAGAGAACACCAGATGATGGCACAAACTGGATACCAGATGGGGCAGCAAACCGGACCTGAGATACACGGAACAGGCCAGAGCCACAGGTCAGAACCGATGTGGGTAGTCAGACAAGCCGAGGTCATACATGGAGCGAGTAGTCAGCCAAAGCCACAGGTCAGAACCGATGTGGGTAGTCAGACAAGCCGGGGTCATACATGGAGCGAGTAAGTCAGCCAGAGCCACAGGTCAGAACCGATGTGGGTAGTCAGACAAGCCGGGGTCATACACAGAGCGGATTCTCAGCAAAGCACAGGTCACAACGGAGCACAGAGACAAACTCAGAAACACCACGTAAGGGCAATGGCTCCTAGGCCCAGGGAGGTTTATAAAGAAGCAGGAGGAGGCGGGACCCAATTAGGCCACACAGAATAGGCCCATAAACAGGCGTCCGTGCTAGTGCTCGTTACCTGATGTAGCAATGAGGAA
The DNA here is from genome assembly GCA_037306005.1 of Rhinophrynus dorsalis. NCBI lineage: Eukaryota > Metazoa > Chordata > Amphibia > Anura > Rhinophrynidae > Rhinophrynus > Rhinophrynus dorsalis. The sequence goes on from CM074721.1 coordinate 556,529,188, forward strand.
GTGGCCGGAGGCCATGCCGGCCAGCGGCCATACAGAAGTAAGGAAGTACAGGATAGCCCAAAGGGAGACTGTGATATCTGGACACCATAGTGCTGAATTACAAACACAATGCTCAAAAATTTAGTTTTGAAGATCCAAGTGACTCTGATCCTAAGCTTTGTCCCTGGACATCACTCTCTCTCTCTCTCTCCCTGTTGAACTGGTAACATTTATGCTTGGCTATGAACTGTACTCACCTCAGGATTAACTGCTAAACCATTTCGCTTTACTTATAACTCTGCAACTATGTTTGTAGACCCTGAACCCTAGTTTTCCACTAATGACCTGTGCTTAAGGTGCTTGCTACCTTGACATCTGGCTTGGCTACTAGAAAAGCTATATACTGTGTCTGCAACTTCTAACCATATTGTGGTCTGTGCAAATAAAGTATTATTGCTGTATCACTTATGCAATACTGTTTATTTAGACTTCTGGCCTGTTCACTGCATACTGGGACCATATATTAACCAAACAAGAGTTCCTGGCCACCAAGAGGTTAAACAGGAACCAGACAGCGAGTAGCAATCCCACACCTCACCCACATCCACTTGGGCATGGAGTGTGAGAAGAGAGATCATAGGAGATTGCTGCCTCAAAAGCAGTCAGAGTTAGAGAGCCAGTAAGTTGAGGGAGAAGGAGAATAAGAGATCATGCACAGTGTTAATTATTGTTAATAATGGAGTGAGCATTCCAGGGAGCAGCGGGAAAGGGAAGAAATTGAGTTTGTTTTGGCTCCACAAACCTCTTCTCAAAGTTACATTGTCACCCAGGGCTGTGAAAGATGAATAGTCAGAAAACCGATCCTCAGGTGAGAAGTTCAAGTTAACCTTATAAGTGACCATATAAATTAAACATTTATACACATGAATATGTATGTGTTTGTACAGATACCTGTGTATGGATATGGGGGTGTGCTTCCCCCCATGAACATCTACGCTGACAACCGTTAATTCATATAGATCACTCTCTATTATGTTTGGAATGTTCTGCCTGAGTTATCAACATACCTTAACCCCTTAACGACGGATGACTTACCAGGTACATCCCGCAGAAACTGTCAGTGACAGAGGACGTACCTGGTAAGTCACGGAAGTCCGGGTCTCCGTGCGGCTGCACGACGCTCGGAGACTCCGGACTTGTTTGAAAAAAAAAAATAAAATGTTTGGCGGGCGTTAAGGTGACAGACGCGTACGAACGGGGCTGTCACTAAGGGGTTAATATCCTTGACAGCCATACTCAAAATTCAGTCTAATCTATCATAGTGTCTCTTAATTAAATATATTAGAGCAGTGTTGTCAAGAATTTAGATGTATATTGGGTGTCATTGGAGTTTTTGGTATATATGTCATTGTTAGATTTCTCTTATTTAAAGGACAGACGTGTGTGGGTATATATATATATATATATATATATATATATATATATATATATATATGAATATATATATAATACACATTTTATTTCTCTGTTGACTGAATGGAAATAAAACCATTGATTGCTCGTGGGCTAAGGGTGCCACCTAGTGGCCATGTGATGAACAGAGGAAACCACATGCCATTAAAGATTAACTAAGGTAGGATCTCAGATTTCCAATTAGATTACAATGCATATTCACCATACCTTTTGGGAGTGTTCCACTTTACATGTGGAAAAACTTATAAAAAGGAGAGCCAGAGGGCAGTAGGGGAGAGAGAGGCTGACTGACAGACTGACTGAAGAGTAAATGGCAGAGATCCAGAGAAATCCAGAGATTCCCAGGAGATACCCCATCAGAGACAGAGAGACCTCAGGGGAAGTGACACAACCATACTTAAGGATCTGCAAAAGGGCTGGTAAATATCTCTCTCAAACTTTATTTATTTTATTTTAGTTTCTCTGCATGTGTTATATGACCAATCAAATAATTGCATTGCCTTAAAGTTTATGGATATATGGAGATACAGTATTAGATTTTCTAACTGCAGACAGAAAATATTGATTCAGCTATCATTGGAAATTATATTGTTTCCTCTGCTGTAAAATATTTAATTTAGTCATATATCATCTTACAAATATTATGCTGAGAAACTAAGTAAACCAGTTAAGTTAGGACACTATTTTATATCTATTGCTTATTGGGTTTTAAGTAAAGTAGAGAGATTCTGAAATAAGTGCTTAAAGTAATATCTAGTGTTGTAAAAGAGTTGGTTACTCTGTTTCAATAGATAAAATACCCATGTCCCTGTAGGCCAAAGACAACTGTAACTGGAGACTGTCTATAATTGTGGTATATGGTTTTGTCCAGGTATTGTTCGCTATTACTTTTGAATATATTATTGTGTTTTATTATATTGTAGCTCAATCAGTTTATTATTGTGTGTTATTTCAATAATTAGTGTATAATAAATGTTATATTTTATTTACCAAGTGCGTTTTCACTGATATCATATGTTTATATTATCACCTTGTACAAACTACTTGGGAGGGACTGATTATATGAATGGTTATTGGTCATCTTTAGTGGCATCTACTCATTGATAACTCAGAAACCCTGTGGTTGTTGATCCCAATACCTTGGAGTTGCCTTAAAACAACTCAGCAGCAGTAGAAGCAAGAAAAGCAGTTGCAAATGCCGCAATGACATTGGGGCATTTGACAATGGCCAGTGGCCACTTGCCACGATAACTTGACCTGCTGGCACTAGGCCAGTAGGGCATATTTATTTTTTCTCAGAGCTTGTTCTTTACACAGAAACCAGAGGCCTAAAAAAAAACAACTAGGGGGACTTGTTTCTTACAAACCTAAGAACAGCAAATTTCTGATTCCTCAGGGATTGTGACTCTAACAAGCCTGAGTGCTAAAAATTATCTCTGATTCCTCAGGGCTTGTCATGCTAACAAGCCTGAGGGCTAAAAATGATATCTGATTCATCAGGGCTTGTGACGCTAATGTAACGGTTTTATGGACACTCAGACACAGTAGGTTTAGATAAAACACAGTTTTATTGAAAAAACACAGAAAAGAATAACCCTCACGGGTCCAGTAATATATGTACACAATACAGTACTGACACAGGTCAGGTTACAGTATTCAATACCCATGCGGGTCCAGTATACATATATACATATATAACAGCAATAATATAATACTGACACAGGTCAGGTATAGTTCGTGTGATTCCCAAACGAGACAGCAGTGAAATGGTTACTATTAGGCCAGGAAGACTGACAGGCCCTAATAGCGCGAGGCCCACAAAACACTCACTATGCAGAGAGTGACATATTAGCGAATAATGCCACAGGAGTAAACAGAGGCCCAGGACAAGCGGTAGACTGTCGTAGCAACCTGAGGTGCCCTGGAATAGACCAACCTCAGCTTGCAGCAGTAAGAGGTCAAGCGTACCGTGGTGCAACCAGATGGATCTACCACACCGGGGTGTCGCCCACACGCAGCAACGAGGCAACAGAGGATCTGTCCGTAGACAGAGAGAACACCGGATGACGGCCCCTAACTGGATACCGGATGGGGCAGCAAACCAAACCTGAGATACACGGAACCGGAATGTTCACCAAAACCAGGTCGGTACACAGAGCAGGAATGTCAGCCCATCCGAGTCAATACACAGAACAGAAATGTCAGCCAGGCTGGGTCGGTACACAGAGCAGGAACTTCAGCCAGTCCAAGTCGATTCACGGAGCAAGAACGTCAGCCAGGCCGGGTCAGTACAGAGAGCAGGAACGATACAGCAGAGTAGTCAGGCAGTCCGGGTCATACACAGGAATCACACCAAATACTGGAACAAGCGCTAGCAATGGAAACACCACAAAAGGGCACCTGAGAAGTGACAGGGCTCAGTATTTAAGGACAAATACTGGGCAGAGCAAAGCCACACCAACCAATAAGAGGCATCAGGAAGTAGAACTGACAGAATGTCGCCAGCAATAGCATGGGCACCGTGATAGCTAACAAGTCAAAGTCCTACACATCAATGTTCCCTTGGAGCTTGAGCCTAACAAGACTAAGTTCTACACATCAATGTTTACTCAGGGCTTGAACCTCTAACAACAAGTTTAAGTCCTACAAACCAATGTTTCCTCAGGGCTTGTGCCTAGGTCTAAGTCCTACAAATCAATGTTTCCTTATGGCTTGTGCCTGAGTCCAAGTCGTTCAAATTAATGTTTTCACAGGGCTTTAGGCTCTAACAAGTATACATCCTACAAACCACTCTTTACAAAATACTGTATCCCGTCAAGTTTCAGTCTGCCCTAATCAAAGCACACGTCAGGTGGTCCCTGTCTCTGTCAAGTTATCTACCAACTTATTATTTTATTTTTTATTTTGTTTTATTTATTTAGTTATTTATTTTTTATTAACAGTACCCCCAATTTCAGTTAACAACTACCCAAAAAAAAAAATCTTGTTCAACTGATTCTTCCCTCTGCCTCCACCAACACAGGCACCCTCCTCAGACCCCTTTAATACCATGTCTTATTTTTATTTGTTTTATTAATTTCTTTTTTACTGTCCCCTTTCCTGTCCTCCTAAAAAATCCCTCCCTACACTCTACCAACACAGGCACCCTCAGACCCCTTTTATACCTTGCCTGTGGGAAATAGAATAACATTTGCTATGTGTTTTGTGATAACTCTTCCCATTGATTTCAATACAATGAGCTTGGCAAGAAAAGCAGAAAAAATTGTACTTTTCACAAGTGGGAGCCAGGAAGTGTCAGTTTTCACTGATTTTGGTTTGAGGTTAAATTTTCACCCATCCCTACTAGCTGCCACTGGGGTGGACTGATACTTGACTTTATAGAGTATTTTATAGAGGATGATTTGTTAGATTTGTTGTTAGAGGCCTTAAACTTATTAGAGGCCCAAGCCCTGAAGAAACATTGATATGTAGGACTTAAACTTGTTTGGAACAAGCCCTAAGGACACATTGATTTGTAGGACTTAGGCTTCTTAGAAACAAACCACCAGAACATGAACCACGCCAAGATGAGTCGGTAGAGAGATCAGGAACGTCAGCTAGGCCAAGTCGGTACACGGAGCAGGATCCTCAGATGTGCCGGGTCGGTACACAGAACTGGGTCGTCAATCTCGCCGGGTCGGTACACAGAGCAGGAACGTCAGCTGGGCCAGGTCAGAACAGGAAGCAGGAATGTCAGCCAATCCGAATCGGTACACAGAATCAGGAACGAGACAATAACGTGGTCAGGCAGTCCGGGGTCATACACTGGATCAGAACAACGACAACTAGCGCCAGGCATCAGGTACACCATGAAAGGGCACTAGCAGAGTGACAGCCCAGGGTATAAAAAGGCTGTCACTAGGAGGACCAGTACAGGGCAGCCAATAGGAGAGCAGTATCAGCGAGATGGACAGAATGTCGCCCAGATCACGGGCGCCATGATAGTACCCTCCTCTCAAAGACCCCCCTCCGAGAAGAGGGACCAGGCTTCCGGGGGTACTTGGTATGGAATATGCGCTGTAATCTGGGAGCATGAAGGTCCTTGGAATCCACCCATGAACGCTCCTCTGGGCCATAACTTTTCCAATGGACCAAATACTGCAATTTGCCTCTGAATCTGCGTGAGTCAATAATATTTTGCACTTCATATTCCTCCTGGCCTTGGATCTGAATAGGCCCTGGTGCCACGGGGGTGGTAGTATAATGATTACAAACCAGAGGTTTAAGCAGTGATACGTGGAACACATTATGAATACGCATAGATGGTGGGAGGTCCAGAGCATAAGACACAGGATTAATTTTGCGAATAACTTTGAATGGGCCAATGAACCAGGGAGCCAACTTATTGCAAGGAGTCTGAAGGTTGAGATTCTTAGAGGAGAGCCAGACCCTGTCCCCAGCCTGGAAAGAGACAGCTGGCAGCCGTCTGCGATTAACTTGGCGCTGATACCGCTGGAATGAAGCATTAAGGGTCCTTTGTACCTGTGCCCAAGTGGAACGGAGTTGCTCCAAATGCTCATCCAGAGCTGGAATTTGTTGTGACTGAAATGAGTCTGGAAGCAAACAGGGTTGAAACCCGTAATTGATGAGAAACGGGGAGCTTCCAGACGATGAATTGACCGCACAATTCCTGGCAAACTCCGCCCAAGGCAACAGGTCGACCCAGTTATCATGATGGTCAGACACAAAAGAGCGTAGAAATTGTTCCAAGCCCTGGTTGGCACGCTCAGCAGCTCCATTGGTCTGGGGATGATAAGCGGAGGAAAATGATAACTGTATGCCCATCTGAGCACAGAAAGCCTTCCAGAATCTTGATACAAATTGGCTCCCACGATCAGACACCAATACTCTGGGTACACCATGTAAACGAAACACTTCCCTGGCAACTACCCTTGCCAACTCCTGGGCGGAGGGAAGACCGGGCAGCGGCACAAAGTGTGCCATTTTTGAAAATCGATCAACAGTCATCAGAATAAATGAATGTCCCCTAGACACCGGTAACTCCCCCAGAAAATCAATAGAAACATGAGACCATGGACGTTCCCCACTGGGTACTGGTTGCAGCAAGCCCAGAGGCAGGTGTCTAGGGGACTTGGCACGGGCACAGGTAGAGCAGGCTTTAAATAAGTATCCAGGCCCTTTTTAAAGGCGTCTAATGTATTTGATAGCACCACCTCCTCAGGCAGTGAATTCCATACCTTTATTGTCCTTACAGTAAAGAAACCCTTCCGCTGTTGTAGATTAAATCTCCTTTCCTCAAGTCTAAGCGGGTGGCCCCTTGTCCTATGTACTGTTCTGTTAATGAACAGGTCTTTGTAGAGCCCTTTGTATGGGCCCTGAACATAATTATATAGTGTTATCATATGCCCTCTAAGACGCCGTTTCTCTAGTGTATACAAGTTTAACTTTTCTAGCCTTTCTTCATAACTAAAACTTTCCATTCCCCTTACTAGTTTTGTAGCCCTCCTCTGCACTTTCTCTAGTTCCATAATGTTCTTTTTCAGAAAGGGCGCCAAGAATTGAACAGCATATTCTAGGTGGGGTCTTACCATGGACCTGTAAAGAGGCATAATAATATCTTCTTCCCTTGAGTCAATACCCTTTTTAATACATGGCAATATCTTATTGGCCTTTGCAGCTGCCAGCTGGCACTGCATGCTACTGCTAAGTCTATTGTCTACCATTACTCCCAAATCCTTTTCATTTGAAGATTTCCCCAGAGAAACACCATTTAAACTTGTATTTTTATTATTATACACAAAATGCATAACTTTACACTTGTCTATATTGAATCTCATTTGCCATTTGCTTGCCCAGTTACTCAATTTGTCCAAATCCTCTTGTAATGAAGACACATCCAGTTCAGACTTTATTACCTTACTTCATTTTGTGTCATCGGCAAACACTGATACATGGCTCCCTATGCCCTCTGGGAGGTCATTAATAAACAAATTAAAAAGAAGAGGACCCAGGACAGATCCCTGAGGTACTCCACTTATCACGTTTATCCAACTGGAGAACTTGCCATTTACTACCACTCTTCGCATTCTATCTTTCAGCCAATTTCCAATCCACACACAAACATTTTCCCCTAGGCCTATTTCATTCAATTTGTACAGTAACCTCTTGTGTGGAACCATATCAAATGCCTTGGCAAAGTCTAAATAGATCACATCAACAGCCGCTCCCGCATCTATATTATTAGTCACTTTTTCAAAAAATGCGATCAAGTTAGTTTGTCTCCATGGTAATCTAGGCAGGTACCAATGGCCTGCCATCGATGGCTTTAATAGTTAATGGAGCCTCCTTCGCCACCAAAGGAACATTGTGTGAGACTGCAAAAGATTCATCCATGAAATATCTGGCCGTGCCGGAGTCAACAAGTGCCAGGGTTTTCACAGCTAGGTCTGCCGAGGAAACTACCACCTGTATGGTAGGTAGTGATGATCGAGCACCCCAATGCTCGGGTATTCGGGTGCTCTGGCCGAGCACCCCCGGAGGCTCGAGTGCTCGGCCGAGCACCCGAGCCCCATTGAAGTCAATGGGAGGACTCGAGCATTACACCAGGCACCCCCTGCTCTGATGAGGGGAGGGTGCCTGGTCCATAGGAAAAGGGCAGAAAATGATGGAAACACCACAGAAATGGTTCAGGGACAGCATAGGGAGGATGTCTGGATTCATCTTGGACTCCAACGTCGCTGCTGGGAACGATGTTTCGCCCGTAGTACGCCATTTTTACAGACTGACCGTAAAACACACAAAAAGGAAGATAAAAACGACTTTAGGCGAAAAATTGTTACCAAACAGTATTTGCTGTATATTTACTTGTATATCATCTGCAAGTTCTGCAAAAAATTTCATCGATTTTTCGGAACTGGGGCCATGATTAAGAGGGAAACGTGCGCAGAGGCAAATTCTGCAAAAAATTTCATTGATTTTTCGGAACTGGGGCCATGATTAAGAGGGAAACGTGCGCAGAGGCAAATTCTGCAAAAAATTTCAGCGATTTTTCGGAACTGGGGCCATGATTAAGAGGGAAACGTGCGCAGAGGCAAATTCTGCAAAAAATTTCATCGATTTTTCGGAACTGGGGCCATGATTAAGAGGGAAACGAGCGCAGAGGCAAATTCTGCAAAAAATTTCATCGATTTTTCGGAACTGGGGCCATGATTAAGAGGGAAACGTGCGCAGAGTAAAGCAGGTGTTCAACGTGGTTATGGCCCGGGTAAGGTACAGCATTCAGGAACGGAGGCCGCAGCTACCACAGGTTTTACAACATGTCCGTTTGCCCTTGTTAAGTCCAAAATTTATAGTCGGAACAGTGGGGTCTGATCCATTCAGTAAAAGTGACGAAGTGACTTAGTGGATGAAGCCAAGAACTACCTTCTGCTCTGTCGAACACCCCAGCCCTATTTAATTCAATGGGAGGACCTGAGGCACTCCGATACAACCTGTATATCACAAAATGGAGGGCCTCATTCACATTGTGGTACAATAGTTCAGGTAGTGGTCCAACACTCATAAAGCCGATGCACTAAGTGAAAGGGCTGCCAAAAATTAGACTGAAATGTCACTCCAATACACCCTTTATTACACATAAAGGAGGGCATCATACACACCCTTGAAAAATTAGGATTAATAGCCTGCTGGTGACCCTCTAAAACATTAGGGGCGAGGGCATGCCGCTAAGCTGACCATCTAAAACATTAGGAATGAGGGTCTGCAGCTGAGCCGACCATCTAAAACATTATGGGTGAGGGTCTGCTGCGGAGCTGACCATCCTAAACATTATATGCGAAGGCCCGCTAGTGAGCTGACGCTATAAAACATTATATGAGAGGGCCCGCTAGAGAGCTGACCCAATAAAACATTATATAAGAAGGCCCGCTGGTGAGCTGACCTATACAAAAAGTTGTCAAACAGGGCCCGCTGGTGAGCTGGCCCTATATAAAAATTATATCACAGGGCCCGCTGGTGAGCTGGCCCTATATAAAAATTATATCACAGGGCCCGCTGGTGAGCTGGCCCTATATAAAAATTATATCACAGGGTATATGGAAGAGAGTCAACCATATACCCGTTTTTTGGGTTGAAGGGGTGAATGGGAATACAGAGTATTCCCATCATTGTAAATAACATATCTAAAGTGACTTTATGTTCACCCGGGGCTTTCCTCCAGTGGAGTGGAGAAGTCAGGGGAAATCCAGGCCTTGTTCATTTTTATAAGTGTCAACCTATCAGCATTTTCGGTGGAAAGGCGGATACGCTTATCTGTTATGATGCCACCAGCAGCACTAAATACCTGCTCAGACAGAACGCTGGCGGCAGGGCAGGCCAGCACCTCCAAGGCGTAGAGTGCCAGTTCATACCACGTGTCCAGCTTGGACACCCAGTAGTTGTAAGGCACAGAGGGATCATTGAGGACGCTGACACGGTCTGCTACGTACTCCTTCACCATCTTCCAAAACTTTTCCCTCCTTGTGACACTAGGCTGCGCATCAGGGTGAGGGTGCTGGCGGGGTGTCATGAAGGTGTCCCACGCCTTGGAGAGTGTTGCCCTGCCTTTCTCGGAACTGCTGTGTGCTCCCCTTTTCTCCCCTTCTCGGTTGGCCAAGGTAGCACGTACTCTGCCGCCAGCGTTGTCAGATGGAAAATTTTGGAGCAATTTTTCAACAAGAACCTTCTGGTATTGCACCATTTTGCTTGTCCTCTCCACCGGAGGAATGAGAGATGAGAAATTCTCTTTGTAGCGGGGGTCCAGAAGGGTGAACACCCAGTAATCCGTGTTGTCTAAAATGCGTATAACGCGTGGGTCACGGGAAAGGCAGCCTAACATAAAGTCAGCCATGTGTGCCAGAGTACCAACAGGCAAGATTTCGCTGTCCTCACCAGGAGGATGACTCTCAATCTCCTCATCCTCTTCCTCCTCTTCTGCCCACCCACGCTGAAGAGATGGAACTAAAGTTCCATGGCTACCCTCTGTAGCGGAGGCAACCGTGTCCTCCTCCTCCTCCTCCTCCTCCTCCGCCTCCTCCAATTGTCGCTGAGAAGACGAAGTGAGGGTGCTCTGGCTATCACCTTGTGTAAGCTCTTCCTCCCCCATTTCCACCTATTCCACATGCAAAGCGTCGGTTTTAATTGTGAGCAGCGAGCGTTTCAGTAGACACAGAAGTGGGATGGTTACACAGATAATAGGGTTATCGCCGCTCACCATCTGTGTCGATTCCTCAAAATTGCGTAAAACCTCACAGAGGTCTGACATCCATTCCCACTCCTCACTTCTGATTAGAGGAAGTTGAATGGAGAGGCGACGACCGTGTAAGAGCTGGTACTCCACTACTGCCCTCTGCTGCTCACAAAGCCGGGCCAACATGTGGAAGGTGGAGTTCCAGCGCGTGCTCACGTCACACAGCAGCTGGTGAGCTGCCAATTGTAAGCGCTGCTGCAGCTTCAACAGGCCGGCTGAAGCTGTTGATGACTTACGGAAATGTGCACACACGCGGCGCACCTTGGTCAAGAGATCATGCAAATTGGGGTAGGTTTTTAGAAATCGCTGAACCACTAAATTAAATACATGCGCTAGGCATGGTACGTGTGTGAGCTTGCCGAGCTCCAAAGCCGCCACCAAGTTACGCCCATTATCACACACAACCATGCCTGGTTGCAGGTTGAGTGGCGAGAGCCACTGCTCGGTCTGGTGACTAATCCCCTGCAACAGCTCTGAGGCCGTGTGCTGTTTGTCCCCAAGGCAGATCAGCTTCAGCACGGCCTGTTGACGCTTCCCCACTGCAGTGCTAAACTGCTTCCAGCTACCGGATGATGGGTGAGTGGCGCTGCGCGCAGAGAATTCGGAGGTGGAAACGGAGGAGGAGGAGGAGGAGCCAATAACGTAGGTGCTGGCGGAAACCCTGATGGAGGTAGGGCCCGCAATCCTCGGCGTGGGTAGCACCTGTGCCATCCCAGGGTCCGAGTCGCTCCCAGCCTCCACGACATTCACCCAGTGTGCCGTCAGGGAAATGTAGCGTCCCTGGCCACAAGCACTTGTCCATGTGTCAGTCGTTAAGTGGACCTTCCCAGTAACTGCGTTGGTCAGGGCACGGGTGATGTTACGGGACACATGGTGGTGTAATGCGGGGACGGCACACCGGGAAAAGTAGTGGCGGCTGGGGACTGCGTACCGAGGGACAGCTGCTGCCATCAGGCTGCGGAAGGACTCAGTCTCCACAAGCCTAAATGGAAGCATTTCGATGGCCAGTAATTTGGAAAGGTGTGAGGTTAGTGCTATGGCCTGTGGGTGGGTGGCTGGGTATTTTCACTTGCGCTCAAATGCCTGGGGTAACGACATTTGAACACTGCGCTGGGACAGGGAAGTGGATGTGGTCGCTGATGGTGCTTCAGATGGTACAGGTGCAGGGCGGGAGGTATGCGGGCCTGCGCCTTCGACAGGCGATTGGCCGGCACCGAAAACAGGGGAAGAGGAGGCAGTGGTGTGGCCTGCAGACACAGATTGGTGATCCGGGCGTTCCTCCCACTTATTACGGTGCTTGGATGCCATGTGTCGGATCATGCTGGTGGTGGTGAGGTTGCTAGTGTTCATGCCTCGGCTCATTCTGGTGTGGCACAGGTTGCAAACTACAATTCTTTTGTCGTCCGCACTTTCCTTAAAAAAACGCCATACCGCGGAACACCTAGCCCTTGGCAAGGGAGATTTACGCAAGGGGGTGCTCCGTTGATCATTTGCGGGCCGGTTTGGTGCGGTCCGCCTTCTTTCTTTAGCCACACCACTGCCTCTTCCAGCCTGTTGCGGTGCTGCAGATGGCTCACCCTCAGGACTGCTGTCATCGCTCGGCTCTCCACCTTCCCAGGTGGGGTCAGTGACCTCATCGTCCACCAAGTCCTCCTCCACTTCCTCACTCTGATCATCCTCCTCATTTCTTGATCCCACCACATACTCAGTCATTGACAACTGTGTATCATCCTCCTCATCAAGGTCTTGAGACAGTAATAGTGGTTGATTTGATGGCAACTGTGTCTCATCATCATCATCATCCACTTCCTTTGACCTTAAATGCCGTTCCCCTCTGTCATCTTCTTGTGATTGGGTACCCTCTAGAGGTTGTGAATCAGGGCACAAGATATCATGTTCCTCTGCTAGCGTGCTTGGAGAGAGGTTCAAATGAAGGATTGGTGATGAGACGAGCTCCTCACTATATCCCAGTGTGGGATCACTTCTTTGTCCAGACCCTCTATGGTGGGAGGAAGGATGATCAGGGTGAGGATTATGTTGACCAGACTCTTGGCTACTGAGAGTGGACTTGGTGGAAGACAGGGTGGTGCTTAACCGACTGGAAGCAGTATCAGCTGAAATCCAACCGACCACCTGTTCGCAGTGGTCTGACCTCGAGAGTGATGTCCTGCGACGCCCTGTAAACTGAGACATGAAGCTAGGTATGGTGGATGTCTTTCTTTCTTGTGCTCTGGCACCACGCACAGTTTCTACGCGTCCTGACCCGCGCCCTGAACTATCAGGATCACGTCCACTTCCCCGTCCCTTTTTACCCGCCTTCTTCATATTACACGGAATATGTGCTGCTAATCTGCAACTTTGCACACTAAACAGAATGTGCTGCTAATCTGCGGCTAGGCACAGTGAACAGAATATGTGACGTTTATTTTTTACTCTTTGCACACTAAACAGAATGTGCTGCTAATCTGCAACTTTGCACACTAAACAGAATGTGCTGCTAATCTGAGGCTAGGCACAGTGAACGGAATATGTGACGTTTATTTTTTACACTTTGCACACTAAACAGAATGTGCTGCTAATCTGCAACTTTGCACACTAAACAGAATGTGCTGCTAATCTGCAACTTTGCACACTAAACAGAATGTGCTGCTAATCTGCAACTTTGTACACTAAGCAGAATGTGCTGCTAAACTGCAACTTTGCACACTAAACAGAATGTGCTGCTAATCTGCAACTTTGCACACTAAACAGAATGTGCTGCTAATCTGCAACTTTGTACACTAAACAGAATGTGCTGCTAAACTGCAACTTTGCACACTAAACAGAATGTGCTGCTAATCTGCAACTTTGCACACTAAACAGAATGTGCTGCTAATCTGCGGCTAGGCACAGTGAACGGAATATGTGATGTTTATTTTTTACACTTTCCACACTAAACAGAATGTGCTGCTAATCTGCAACTTTGCACACTAAACAGAATGTGCTGCTAATCTGCGGCTAGGCACAGTGAACGGAATATGTGACGTTTATTTTTTACACTTTCCACACTAAACAGAATGTGCTGCTAATCTGCAACTTTGCACACTAAACAGAATGTGCTGCTAATCTGCAACTTTGCACACTAAACAGAATGTGCTGCTAATCTGCGGCTAGGCACAGTGAACGGAATATGTGACGTTTATTTTTTACACTTTGCACACTAAACAGAATGTGCTGCTAATCTGCGGCTAGGCACAGTGAACGGAATATGTGACGTTTATTTTTTACACCTTGCACACTAAACAGAATGTGCTGCTAATCTGCAACTTTGCACACTAAACAGAATGTGCTGCTAATCTGAGGCTAGGCACAGTGAACGGAATATGTGACGTTTATTTTTTACACTTTCCACACTAAACAGAATGTGCTGCTAATCTGCAACTTTGCACACTAAACAGAATGTGCTGCTAATCTGCGGCTAGGCACAGTGAACGGAATATGTGACGTTTATTTTTTACACTTTCCACACTAAACAGAATGTGCTGCTAATCTGCAACTTTGCACACTAAACAGAATGTGCTGCTAATCTGCGGCTAGGCACAGTGAACGGAATATGTGACGTTTATTTTTTACACTTTCCACACTAAACAGAATGTGCTGCTAATCTGCAACTTTGCACACTAAACAGAATGTGCTGCTAATCTGCGGCTAGGCACAGTGAACGGAATATGTGACGTTTATTTTTTTACACTTTCCACACTAAACAGAATGTGCTGCTAATCTGCAACTTTGCACACTAAACAGAATGTGCTGCTAATCTGCAACTTTGCACACTAAACAGAATGTGCTGCTAATCTGCAACTTTGCACACTAAACAGAATGTGCTGCTAATCTGCGGCTAGGCACAGTGAACGGAATATGTGACGTTTATTTTTTACACTTTGCACACTAAACAGAATGTGCTGCTAATCTACGGCTAGGCACAGTGAACGGAATATGTGACGTTTATTTTTTACACTTTGCACACTAAACAGAATGTGCTGCTAATCTGCAACTTTGCACACTAAACAGAATGTGCTGCTAATCTGAGGCTAGGCACAGTGAACGGAATATGTGACGTTTATTTTTTACACTTTCCACACTAAACAGAATGTGCTGCTAATCTGCAACTTTGCACACTAAACAGAATGTGCTGCTAATCTGCAGCTTTGCACACTAAACAGAATGTGCTGCTAATCTGCGGCTAGGCACAGAGAACGGAATATGTGACGTTTATTTTTTACACTTTGCACACTAAACAGAATGTGCTGCTAATCTGCGGCTAGGCACAGTGAACGGAATATGTGACGTTTATTTTTTACACTTTGCACACTAAACAGAATGTGCTGCTAATCTGCAACTTTGCACACTAAACAGAATGTGCTGCTAATCTGAGGCTAGGCACAGTGAACGGAATATGTGACGTTTATTTTTTACACTTTCCACACTAAACAGAATGTGCTGCTAATCTGCAACTTTGCACACTTAACAGAATGTGCTGCTAATCTGCGGCTAGGCACAGTGAACGGAATATGTGACGTTTATTTTTTACACTTTCCACACTAAACAGAATGTGCTGCTAATCTGCAACTTTGCACACTAAACAGAATGTGCTGCTAATCTGCGGCTAGGCACAGTGAACGGAATATGTGACGTTTATTTTTTACACTTTCCACACTAAACAGAATGTGCTGCTAATCTGCAACTTTGCACACTAAACAGAATGTGCTGCTAATCTGCAACTTTGCACACTAAACAGAATGTGCTGCTAATCTGCAACTTTGCACACTAAACAGAATGTGCTGCTAATCTGCGGCTAGGCACAGTGAACGGAATATGTGACGTTTATTTTTTACACTTTGCACACTAAACAGAATGTGCTGCTAATCTGCGGCTAGGCACAGTGAACGGAATATGTGACGTTTATTTTTTACACTTTGCACACTAAACAGAATGTACTGCTAATCTGCAACTTTGCACACTAAACAGAATGTGCTGCTAATCTGAGGCTAGGCACAGTGAACGGAATATGTGACGTTTATTTTTTACACTTTCCACACTAAACAGAATGTGCTGCTAATCTGCAACTTTGCACACTAAACAGAATGTGCTGCTAATCTGCGGCTAGGCACAGTGAACGGAATATGTGACGTTTATTTTTTACACTTTGCACACTAAACAGAATGTGCTGCTAATCTGCGGCTAGGCACAGTGAACGGAATATGTGACGTTTATTTTTTACACTTTCCACACTAAACAGAATGTGCTGCTGATCTGCAACTTTGCACACTAAACAGAATGTGCTGCTAATCTGAGGCTAGGCACAGTGAACGGAATATGTGACGTTTATTTTTTACACTTTCCACACTAAACAGAATGTGCTGCTGATCTGCAACTTTGCACACTAAACAGAATGTGCTGCTAATCTGCGGCTAGGCACAGTGAACGGAATATGTGACGTTTATTTTTTACACTTTCCACACTAAACAGAATGTGCTGCTGATCTGCAACTTTGCACACTAAACAGAATGTGCTGCTAATCTGAGGCTAGGCACAGTGAACGGAATATGTGACGTTTATTTTTACACTTTCCACACTAAACAGAATGTGCTGCTAATCTGCAACTTTGCACACTAAACAGAATGTGCTGCTAATCTGCGGCTAGGCACAGTGAACGGAATATGTGACGTTTATTTTTTACACTTTGCACACTAAACAGAATGTGCTGCTAATCTGCGGCTAGGCACAGTGAACGGAATATGTGACGTTTATTTTTTACACTTTGCACACTAAACAGAATGTGCTGCTAATCTGCAACTTTGCACACTAAACAGAATGTGCTGCTAATCTGCAACTTTGCACACTAAACAGAATTTGCTGCTAATCTGCGGCTAGGCACAGTGAACGGAATATGTGACGCTTTTTTTTTAAATTTGTGCCCCCCCAAACAAAATATAACTGCTGTCCCCACACACAACAGTCCTAAAAAGGACTTTTGGGTCTTTATATGGTGTTCCAACACTTTTCTTCTCCCTACACTGACTTTCCCTTCCTATCCTCATCTCTCCCTGGCTAAGACTGAGCCGAACTCGCTGGTCAGGTGCTATACAGCACCCGATCACGGGTTCTGGCCAGCCAATCAGTGTAATGCCAGCAGCCAACATGGCTGCTGGCATTACACTGATGTCAGAGCCTCCCCGCACGTTTATTGGCTGCGCAGCAGCCGCGAAACGTGCGGGGAGGAGACCCGAACATGGCGGGCGAGCACATGCGGTACTCGTACGAGTACCGCCATGTGCCGAGCAGAGCGATGCTCGAGCCGAACCGAGCTTCGGCCGAGCATGCTCGCTCATCACTAATGGTAGGCTTTTGACTGGTTGGGTCCATGGACTGCTGAACACCATCTAGGGCCTGTCCTCCAAGGTACCCTAGGTGCGTTCGTTTACCGGCCAGGTCGGGCAAGAACGCAACAGATGGCCCGCCTGGCCACAATACAAACATAGCCCTTGTCTGCGGCGGTGCGCCCTCTCTTCCTTAGATAGTCTAGTGAACCCCAGTTGCATAGGTTCACCATTTTCGCCAGCAGGAGTTGGAGGTAAGGGAGGTGAGGGAGGCATGGGTGGGAAATTCGATCTTACAGCCCACATTTCTCTCACCCTTTGCTTGCGGTCTTTAGTTGCCATTCGTTCCCTGATACAGGAATCCATTAGTATATTAAAATCGCTAAGATCATCAAGGTCAGTTTCTAATTCTCTAGCGGCCGTCTCGTCCTTTAATCGATCACTGAGACCCTGTGCAAATGCCGCTACCAACACCTCATTGTTTCCAGCCCACCTCTGCTGCAAGGGTACGGAATTCTATCGCATAATCCGCCACTGTGTGGAGATCATAAACCCCACTTTACTGCAGTGGGAAACGCATGAGGGGTTAATTCCAGGAAAATTTCTAACTGGTTAATAAACCCCCTACACAGGTTTGGTTCGCCATCATACCTGAGAGGTAATGGAGCGGTAGCCGCCAGCCCTTTATTAACGTTAGTGAGAGTACTCGACTGAGCATCCGGTGTTAAAACGGGGGGGGGCAACCGGGGCTGGTACTGGTTTGTTCATGTGTGCCGTGCGCTCAGGGAACGTTTGAACAGCCAATGCCAACTGGTCTAATCGTTGTTCTTGGAGGTCCATTCTCCATTGGATACTGTGTGCATTACCTTTACCGTTACCGTCTGAGGTCATGGCTCTTTCGTACTGTTACGGTTCAGTACACTCAGACACGGAGGTATAGGTAAAAACACAGCTTTATTGAGACACACAATGAACAATGTAACCCTCACGGGTCCAGTATAGCACAAACTGACACGACAGGTTACAAATGGTTAATCCACACGGGTCCAGTAAAGTGAACACACAATACTGACACCGGTCAGGTAAATGAAGCAGATACAGTGTATGAAACCCACTTAACCAGTGCAATGCTGGTCGCAGCGCAATACAGGCTAAATGTTGCCTGATGGTAATAGGAGGCAACAGAAACGGAACTGCAAACTCAGGCTCTGGACGCCTGTAAATGTGACCAATGGTGGATGCCCACCAATGACTAACGGAATGGTCAGAACTCGTGCTTATATGGAGGCCCTACCGGAGCAACCCAGCACCATGTGCACGTACTACCTGAAAGGGTTAATGGGCAATGGTATATATGGATGGCAACCGAAAGCGCCCTAATCGTCAACGGGATACAATACCCCAAACAACGCAGCTCAACGGAACCCAATATGATAGTGATAAGCGAGGCCCCTTCCCCTGAAGGGGTTAATGGTGCTATGGTCTGTACAACGGAAATCACCGGAGGCGCCCTACTGAACCAACACAGACCAAGCGAGTGCAACACGGAGTGGAAGCAGCGAGACTCTGACCACAGGTCTTAGTGTGCGAGCAACGGAACACAGATACTAGGACCAGTACACAGGAATGGTGCCCAACTGGTGGGCATGCAGTAGCAATACGGATCAGCCAACTGGAACGGCAGAACAGGAACAACGCCAAGATGAGTCAGTAGAGAGATCAGGAACGCCAGCCAGGCCAAGTCAGTACACAGAGCTGGGTCGTCAATCTCGCCGGGTCGGTACACGGAGCAGGAACGTCAGCTGGGCCGGGTCAGAACAGGAGCAGGAACATCAGCCAATCCGAATCGGTACACAGAATCAGGAACGAGACAATAACGTGGTCAGGCAGTCCGGGGTCATACACTGGATCAGAACAACGACAACTAGCGCCAGGCATCAGGTACACCACGAAAGGGCACTAGCAGAGTGACAGCCCAGGGTATGAAAAGGCTGTCACTAGGAGGAGCAGTACAGGGCAGCCAATAGGAGAGCAGTATCAGTGAGATGGACAGAATGTCGCCCAGATCACGGGCGCGGTGATAGCATCATAATCACCCTCACTAGTCCCTACGTTCTGCTGCTCTATTACAGACATCTCACGTTTGGAGGAGGTGACGAGCAATGTGACAGAGGGTCCCCTAATGTCACACTTGGCATTTCTTGGTGACGTGAAGAAGGCAGACTGGCAGTGGCAGCACTAGCAGCAGGGACAGGCAGCTGATCTGTGCTCCTGCTGATGGTGGCATTACTTGGGTGCCTGCTCTCCCCCAACAACAGTTCTGGCCTCTTAGTCTTCAGGATCCTGTTGCATTTGGACACTTAAGTGAAAGGGAAGGGAGGACTCCCAGGGTCAGAGGAATGGTGTGGGCTCCCTTCACTGATAGTCTAGACGCTCGCCAGTGTTTCCCTTCCACTCCAGCTGCTTCACCATTACTGCTACTACTAACACCAACCACATCAAGTTCAGCCGCATAGTCTTCCTCCTCAGTCTCACAGTCACTAGTAATATCAGGATATTGTTGATTACCTCTCCTTCACTCCTAATGCTAACAAGCTTCTGGACCTTAGTAGTAGTAGTAGTAGAACTGGCGGGACTGCTTAGGGTCTCTTGCTGTCACACTTGGTATCATTTTCTCCTTCCCCCTCCACTGAGTATTACAAGACACACTAGCAGCAGGCAAAGTATTGGTGGCAGGAGGTTCAGGACTGGCAGCAGGTACAGCACTGGAGGCAGCAGGGGCAGCACATCTGGCAGCAGGTACAGCACTAGTGGCAGCACATCTGGCAGCAGGTACAGCACTAGTGGCAGCACATCTGGCAGCAGGTACAGCACTAGTGGCAGCACATCTTGCAGCAGGTACAGCACTAGTGGCAGCAGGTACAGCACTAGTGGCAGCAGGAGCAGCACATCTTGCAGCAGGTACAGCACTAGTGGCAGCAGGTACAGCACTAGTGGCAGCAGGAACAGCACATCTTGCAGCAGGTACAGCACTAGTGGCAGCAGGTACAGCACTTGTGGCAGCAGGAGCAGCACATCTTGCAGCAGGTACAGCACTAGTGGCAGCACGTCTGGCAGCAGGTACAGAACTAGTGGCAGCAGGAGCAGCACATATAGCAGCAGGCACAGGCAGCTGACCTGTCCTGCGCTCACTAGTACTACCCTTTTCTCCCTTCCTTCCCATTCCCTTTTCTCTCTCCCTTCCCATTAATTCCCCAATATCCCTTGGGATGATTTATGGGGACTGGACAGCATTGGTTCAGTACTGATAGTCACTTCCTCCTCCTCCTCCTCAGACTCAGTGGACACATAATAAGGGTCCTTCCAGTTCCTCACTTTGCTGCTCATAGTGATAGCAGTCACTATCAGCCTCTCTTGCCTCAATTTAACAAATAATTCACAGCAGAACAGCACAGCACGTCTAACTCTCTCTGTAGCTGCTTCTGTCTGACTTCCGCGGAAAAGCAAAAACAATGTATATCAATGAGTGGAAACTTTCTAGCCACTGTAAAGTTGGCAGGAAATTTTGGCCAATGGGCGAAAAAAGAGGAAATTTTACTTGCGGTTTCAAAAGAAGAATTTCTCGGAAAAAAGTGGACAATAACGTGGTTTTCGTGGAATTTCTCACAGGAACACGGCGACAACTTTCACCCATACCTAATCCCTGCAAGTAGCCCCTAACATTTCAACAAATAGTTAAATACCCCAAGAAATGAATCTTAGATGAAAAAAATTGGAGACATTTAATTTGGATAGTTTCTTTGTGGCATGATTGATATTCCCCATACATTCATGTTTCATGTTGTTAGCAGTAAACAAACACACGTAGGTGCACTAGCAATTTACCATAATGAGCCCCCACTGTATTCATTAGAAACACTTTAAAAGCTATACAATTTGAAATAAAAACATGTCTTCAACAATAGAGTCCAGACAGTGTACTTCTCTCATTGATAGAATGCAGCAAATGTAATCCAAGAAAAAGGTTTATATTTTTTAATCATCAAAAATATTACTACTTTTTATTCCAGGCTAACATTTTATGGGCAAAAACCTTGGATTTCAATGAATTATACAAGAGAAACAGACAAGAACAAGTTCAATTGTTGATATGAATTTGAAACTTAGATGATTCACTGTAAAAGGCCAGGACTGTGTGACCTGATCTGACATGGCACATCAATTTTCACAAAGCTAGGAAGCTGGTTGGTTACATTCAGTTTCAGGAAAGCAACATTGAGATTCAAGAGTAAGTTACTCAACGTTCAGGTATGCTAAAGTATTTTTGATGTGACTTATTTTGACTTTTAGATGGCAATAAACCATTAATATTTTTTGGTTTCATTACTTTTGTGCATAAATAGCAAACAGGATTGAAAACAGGTTGATTTAAGAACTGGAACAATTCTTGGACAAGCCAACAAAAACATTTCCAAAAGACCCACCGTCTTCCATGGCGTATTTTTATTAACCAAGTTCTTTTTAGTCCATTTTTTTAGTTCACCAAAAAGGGGGTAAAACAGGGGTGACTGTTCAGGCAGAGACTTTACAGGTCTTGTTGGACTGTTGTGAACATCATACATATTAACCCTGCACATTAATTGGAATAGTCTTGCAGAGAACGTCAAAGAGAAGCAGGTCACTCAATGCTGATTTATTAAAATTGTCATCTTCATGTAAAGTAAATGGATTCACACTGTTTATTATCACATGACAAGGAATAGTAGAATCAAGCGTGCTAAGGTAAAGAATAGTGAAACAATGTGCAATTGTTACTACAGCAATACTAAATGACACAACCCAAATTGTTATGAAATAGTATAGAAATAATACAATGTGCTCCTACAAAATCTAAATAACATGATACACATATACAGTATTCAAGTGAATGATATTCTTTTTCCAGGATAAATGAGATATTTTGCAACAGGATATGAATTATAATGTATACTGTCTTCCATTTACAAAATATTTTGACCAATTATATTTCTTTCTTGTGGTCAATAACTGTATAAATATAAGTGGTCAAATGTCAATTACAAATTTTTATCATTCCATTCAATCCCATCCAGGAATTTCAAGGTATCAACTATATCCTTAAAGTCCCCGGTAATGTGGGGTTTTATATAAAGGTGACACATAATGTGATAAATTGTATTCAGGACAAAGTTGTTCTCCCTAGTTAAGTTTTTTTTATATCTTACGGAGAATACAAATACTGGAATCCTGTGACTCTAAAAATTATAGTAATCAAATTATTTTTATATTCAAAATACCATGTCTTTTCCTCCCTTCAACAGTAAACTTGAGCTTTTCTGAAATTATTTTGCTTGATTCCTGTTAAAAGGTCTATATATATTGATATATCATCATATACCAAATACAGTATTTCCAATCCATCATGTTATCCACCCCACACACACCTTATCCACAGGTTTAATTACTATTTTCTTATAATCCTGTAGTCGTATTAGGTTATCCAAAACCTATTTTTAAATGTATCCATATACTCACTCATATACTTTGAAGGGTTGAATGTGTGTCAATTGGAATGAATATAACTGAAAATGTGAGTCTGAGTCAAAAAAATATTTCTTCAAAGTTAAGGTCGATATAGGGTATTCAGGGGGACAAGATTTTAATAACTTTTCAAATACTGATTGCTTTGCAGGTATCAATTTCTATTAAATTATATTGAAGATAGTTAAAGGCTTAGTACAAGTTCTGTCCTCCATAATTCCTCCTCCACCTATCATCTTACATACTTGTTTCCACCCTTTTTTCTCCACATCTTTCTATTTATGTCTCATAGAATACTCTCTTCTACTCCAGGCATCCAACCACCAAAAATATCTTCCTCATGCAGCGTCTTCATTGGGGAGTATCTCTTATTTGTTCTTACTGCCTATAAGCAGTGTAACAGTGGTGGATTATTTCTAAAGGAGTATTGTGTTTTCATATCTCCTAATCTGGACTGTATAAAATCTGCTATAATAAGACCTTTTCTTCAACTGTATATCCTGAGATGTATCATACATGTTTTTCACCTTCCAGTTTTCAGTTGTTCTAATACTGTTCCTTAGTTGTATAATGTAGAAAAGCCATCAGAAACTTCACTGTCTTCATTAGTTCCACATCCAAGAATTAGGTTTAAGCTATTTAATACATGTGTGATTATCTCTCTACAGCTATTGGATGTCCTGCTACATGTTCTCTTAGGGTCAGTTCCACTCCCTGTTTTATTTATAATGATTCACATTATTTATTCTTCTATCTCCTTTAGTTTAAAGGATTTTATTGGAGAGACATCACAGAAAATAAAGCACTGAATTGACAAACATATGTATGTATGACATACCGTGGAAGCACACGGTTAATTTGAAACATAGCATAATGCATCCCAAATATAATGACAGCAATACAAAGAAGAGAGCATCAGTAATGTCAATATGAGGGCATAAAGCAATTTTTGTCAAGCGGTTAATTCAACACACAAAAGTATGACTTGACTGTGAATGCCCAGAGTTTTAAACTAGTAAGGGTAAGGGGGGAAAGGAAGGAGGGAGATGTATGGAAAGGGAGATAGAAGAGGAAAGTATAAGAAGACAAGAGATGGAAAGGTAAAGGTCAAGAGGGCTCCCGTTCAATCACTAGGAGGAAAGAGAAAGGATGGAAGAGATGGAAGGTGGCACCAAGCATAAGTAAAGATAAAGCTGAGACAAAATACAAAGAGCAGAGTAACTGAATAACCAACCAAGTAACCAGACCCCTAAATGACTGAGCGGGCACGAGACTGGACATCACAGAGAGGGATGAAAACCGTTCTCCTAATAGAATCTCCTGAAAAGAGGTTATTGCTGGACAAGAGTTTGCCAATCAAAAAGCAATTGGCTAAGGAGGGAGACATCTAAATTCTTCTGTCTCCAGGCTATTCTACGGAAAAGGAACTACTCTTCAACTTTAGTGATCCAAGCATTCACAGGAGGGAGGATTTTGATTTCCAATAGAGAGGGATAAATGCTTTAGCTGCATTCAAAATGATAAGAAATTTTTTTTTTGACAGTTGGGAAGGATGGTAGACCCTGATATTGAAGGATCTGCCATGGATCCGGTGATAGAGAAATGTTCAAGAAGTTCTCAATATATTGTAAGCAAGAGTCCCAAAATTGTAAACAATTTTGACACGGCCACCAAATGTGTAGAGAGATTGAGCAGCACCTCCAGCAGAGTTGTGAGATCTTAGAATCAAAGCAGTGGAGCCTATGTGGTGTGTAATACCATCTAAGGAAAGGCTTGTAATTCATCTCAACCATTTGGGCCATGAGAGATGATTTTGCTGTGCACCGCCAAATTCCATTCCAATCAACCAACTGAATGACCTGTCCTAGATCTTTTTCCCAGTCCAGAGCATATTTATGTTTGAGCTCCTTGTCAGGGTATGAAGGAAGTTTATAAACGGTGCGTAAGAATTTTGTATTACCTGAGCGTTTACTGAGTAGTTCTTCAAAAGGGGATAGCAGCCAATTTATTTTAATGGGAATATGTTGAGAGGACAAAAAGCGTTTTATCCTCATGTATGTCCAAATATCTCACTGATGGAGGTCTAGCTCCTCCTGTAGAACATTAAAATCTGTAATGCATTGCTCATTGCACATATCACCAAGGGTAAGGTCTTTCTGTTTAGTTCAGCTAGGGAATTGTGATTTCTGAAGGGTGACGGGCGAGTCGCATTGTAGAAACAGAGACGAACATGGGGAAGGGAATGAGATAAGGTGGGTAGATTCCAAGATCGAGGACCAGCAGGTAAGGACATTCCACACTATAGGATTAAAAGAGTGGGAATTCAGCCTCAATGTCCTTGGGAAGTAGGGAGTCCTGTAAAGGATCAAGAGGGTATGCATGAAGTCTTTCCATCTTGACCCACAGCCTATTTTTTGGGTTGAGGTCCCAATCCAGAATCGAAGCAAGAACTGTAGCCGGATAATAATGTTTGAGGCATGAAAGACCCAACCCTCCAACTGCACAGTGCCTGTGTAGGGTACTATCCCCAATTCTAGGGTGTTTATTCCCCCAAAGGAAATTTGAAAGGATACGTGTAGCTCTGGTAAAATGAGTTGAGGGGATACTAATCAGAAACATCTGGAAAAGATATAGAAATTTCGGTAGGATGCTCATTTTAATTGCATTTAACTTCCCTATCCAGGAGATGAAAAACGATTTCCATTTAGCAAGGTTCATCTGTATTGACTTCAATAATTTGGGGTAATTGAGTCCAAAAATCTGGGTTTGTTTAGGAGCAACAATCACTCCCAAATAGTCAATTGACTGCTCAGACCACTGAAACGGGTGAGCGGCTTTCAGTCTAGTGTAAAGATGACTAGGGAGATTTAGCTCTAATGTGCTCAATTTGGTCACATTGGTCTTAAAGTCTGAAACAATTGAGAATTCATGTAACTCATCTAGAAACGCAGGGAGAGCTATGACCGGGTGAGTGGTTGAATGGAGTACAGCAATTGCAAACATGGAAAGTTTAACCAGATTAGAGATGGAAGGCAGTAATATTCACACAATATTCTGGTTATTACAAACATGTTGGGCGAACGACTCCATTGTGACGACAAAAAGAAGGGGGGAAAGTGGGCATCCCTGACGTGTTCCACTGAAAATTGGGAAACTATGGGATAACAAGCCATTGACTTTGATCTTTGAAGTTGGGTTTGTGTACAGGGCTTGAACATATGCTAGAAAATTGGGGCCAAGTGTGGTATAATTTCGGACATAAAAAGCCAATTCACACAATCAAAAGCCTCTTCTGCATCGATCGCTAACAGAAGAGCTTGCAAGCTATGCGTATCAATGTGATGGATAAGATTTAACAACTTACGAGTGTTATCTCTCGCTTCGGGTTTCGGCATAAATCCTGACTGGTCTAAATGGATTAAAGTCAGGCAGCAATTTCTTTAATCTATTCGCCAAGATTTTAGCATAAATTTTCAGGTCAAGATTCAAGAGGGATATAGGACAATAATTCTGGCAGTGCTGGGGGATCCTTACCAGGTTTAGGGAAGACTGTGTTGTGCTCTTCCGCCAGTGTTGGATGGGAGGCTATATTGTCAGGTAGAGAGGAGAAAGCTTTGGTAAGCATGGGAGACAAAAGGGTATCAAATGACCTATAGCATGCTTGCGAGAAGCTGTCAGGTCCCGGACTCTTATCTGAGTGAAAAGATCAGATAGTTTCCAGGATATCTTGTTCTGAAATATGGGCCTCCAAAGAATCCGACGACTCTTTGCTTAATCTACAGAGATTCTCTGAGTTAAGGTTTTGGGTTACCAGTTCCTGATGATCAAAAGGAGGTGATGTGGAGGAGGAAATATTATATAGGGAAGAGTAAAAGTGGAAAGCAGCTGGAAAACAACTGCTATATCCAATGAGGAATGAACCAGCAAGCTAGTAGAAGACGTAATCAAGGCTAAGTAGTGGTTCTGGAAGCGATCTCGCAGCTGTCTAGGTAGAAGACGCCCAGGCTTGTTACCATATTCAAAATAGGACTGGTGCACCCTGAAAAAGGTGTGTTCAACTTTTGTATGCAACAAAGAAGTCAGTTGACTCCTCAGGGCCAGAAGTCTGGCTAATACATGTGAAGTTTGTGATGCTTTATGGACTTTTTCTAGTTTCTGAATCTCAAGCAACAGGGCATTAATCTCTCTATCCTACTCTTGTTTTCTGGTGGAAGCCGGTTTAATTAGTTTCCCACAGATTACACATTTATGGGCTTCCCACACTGAAAGGAGGTAGATCTCATCAGAGCAATTTTCAGAAACATAGTGTTTCAAAACGTTAGAAATATGAGCAATGGAGCCTGTGTGTTACAGTAAGAACTCATCTAATCACCAGAGAGAAAATGATTTGGGAGGCGATCTCCTTTGTATGGAAATAAGAAGAGGGGCATGATCAGACCAGGTGATGGTACCAATTTTTTCCTCTCGTAAAAAGAAGATAATCAATTCTGGAATACTGGTTGTGTGAAGGAGAGTAATTTGACTAGTCTTTTGTTGTAGAATGGAGTAGACACCAGGCATCCACAAG
The DNA here is from genome assembly GCA_037306005.1 of Rhinophrynus dorsalis. NCBI lineage: Eukaryota > Metazoa > Chordata > Amphibia > Anura > Rhinophrynidae > Rhinophrynus > Rhinophrynus dorsalis. Next base: position 556,556,411 of record CM074721.1, read on the forward strand.
GCGAAAAGAGTAGAGGGTTTTGGAGAAATGGCTAATTAACGATTGGGAGTAAGAGGAAGTACAAGCAAAGCAGTTCAAAGAGGGAACTAGAGGGAGATTAAAATCTCCTCCCACCACCAATGCCCCCTCTTGAAAGTTCAACAGCCTTTCAAGTGTGTTCGAAATGAAGGCAGCTTGGAGGGAATTTGGTGCATAGAGAGTGGCAAACGTGTAAAGGCATCCATCTATTGTGCCCTTAATATAGAGAAACCTACCTTCTCTATCAATGAGAGTGGATTGGTGTAGAAAAGTAATGTTTTTATGGAATAGAATGGCAACACCATTCTCTTTACAGGGCCAGAGCTCAAATAGGACACTGGGAAAAATCTCCTACACAGAGAGGGAACTGCCCTCTTTTTAAAGAGGGTCTCTTGCAGCATAAGGACATCATCTCTCAATCTATTCAAGCCTTGTAGTGCCAATGAGCACTTATGGGGAGAATTTAAACCTCTAACATTCCGAGATATTATACTTAGTGAGTGGTCAGTCAGGGGGGCCATAGCTGGAAGGAGTGGAAAGTGAGATACCGGGGTGCCTGATTTGACTCCACTAATGGACAATAACTTTGTGTCCACAGGGCTCCGGTATGTATACATGTCCAGGTTCTTGTCCAATAGACAGGAGCAGGAAGAAAAATGGGAGAGAAAGAAAGGGGGAGGTAAGATGAGAGAAAAGGGAGACGAGAAAGAGGAGGGGACAAGGAGAGTGGGAAGAGGGTAAAATACTCATTTAGGGGTGTAAGTTAGACAATAGTCAACTCCCCGAAAATATATATAAATTAGAGTAAGGGGGTGACCCTAACCTGAGCGTTCTCGCTCCTGACGCCATAAATAATGGCATCTCAACACGAAGACTCTGATCAGAGGGAACTGCCCAATCCTGAGGAGGAAACTCAGGTAACAAATAGAACAGTTAAAAAAGAAAAACTATAAACCATCCATCTAACTTTTCAGAAGGAGACATGGAATCTGGATAATGAAGTATGAATGGGGTATGTTCTCCCTGTCTAAGATTAAACCTGGAGTATGGGCCAAAGGACCACTTTCCCCGAGGACAGACACACCACTAAGGGAGATGGAAAAGAGTAGGATGGGAATGAATAAAGATGTGGATTTGGGTATTGCCCTATCCCAGTCTATCCGTAGAGACAGGGCCACAGAGACCACACTTGTGTAGCAAGAGTTGTATATCTACAAAATATATTGGAATGAGGAATCCTCCAGTTCCCACTGCAGCTTGTAAACTCCCGCGAGACAGCACTATGAATACATTTGATTTAGTAAAGATCTAAGAGTAGTGGATTCTCAATGTTAAAACATTCAAAATAAGGCGGTGGGACAAGAGAGAAAAAAAAAGGAAAAAAAAAACACAACACATGCCAATGTAGTCCACCTCCCTTCCCACATCCCGTGGCAACCACTCCCCATTAAGGAAAATACTCTTAGAGGGTACAGCCTAGGTCTAGTATTCTATATCTCAACCCCAGTGACATGTCACTTTGCCAATCAGGGAGTGCCCAGAGGCCCCAGAGAGCAGCAGGATCAAGGACCCAATCCTGAGCCATACGCCTCCACGCGAACCCCGGACCAGAGGAGAGCCACAGACCCCCATCAATAAGACCCATAGTATAGCATTCCTAGAAAATCCCCCATCCTAATAGTGTACAAAGTATTTATTAAACACTGTCAAAGTAAGATAAATGCATAACGGCAGTAACATAAACCATAAGCAAATATTAGAGGGAACATTGTGCGTATTTCAGGTCTCTGCCTAAAAGTCCCAGCAGTAGCACTAGTAAACCAGATCTACAGGGATTGTAGATAAAACTTGCTGAGGAACAAGAGAAATTTCAGTCCTCAAGTTCCAAATGTCTGTTAGCAGTACAAATACCAGTTTTACCAAGAAACTAAGGAGTGCAAAAGTAGAAAAAAGAGGAAATCTTAACTAACGCTTAAAGGAAGGTAATCCTCAGTCAGGGGCCTTCCTTGCTTGATTCACCACCACAGATGTAGTATGGGGAGAGCCCGGGACTCTTCTTCATCTCGTGCAGCCAAGGTGACAAAATGTCCATTTGATCTCCCCAAGAAAGTGAACTTTGTGAGTGTCATTTGGGCATATCCTCCTCTGCCACCTTAAAACCGAGCACAGTAATGAATGGTTGGCAATCGGCAAAGTACCTCAGGGTATGAAAGGCGCCATATTTGCTAACAGACAATGCTAATGAATAGAGGCAGATGTTATGAGCCTCAGGTCTCTCTTCCAAGGTAAATTAGTGGGCAACAAAACGCTGTATATTGATATGTGGCAGTTCTCAAACGAGACCGGAGGTTTGTTCTTAGCCACCATGAAAATGGATTCTGTATCTTTATATGACTGGAATCGGACAAACACGTCTCTTGGGGCCTCGTTTGGAGCTCTCTTTGGCTTCAATGATCTATGAGCACGGTCCATGTCATATGTCCTGGTGCTATCTGTGTGGATGAGGAATCCAAAAAGTCCCTGTAAAAATGTCAATAGAGAACCACAGCCTATTTCTTCAGGAATTCCTCAATATCTAAGCTTCTGCCTCCAGTTCCTGTTCTCGATGTCATCTAATTTGATCATTGTTTCTTGATGGGAACATTGAAGCGGAGAGATATGGGATACAGTTTGATCCTTAAATTTCACCCAAACTGCGTTGTCAGCTTCCAGGGAACTCACTCTGTCTCCTACTTGTGCCAGATCGCGTCATACTTCTGTTAGTTCATCTTTAATGAATAGTTTCAGATCTGCCAACAGGTTTTGAAGATCCTTCCTGGTTGAGGGTGAGCCCTGTTGATCAAGAGAGAAATTGTCCTCCGAATCACTCAGTTGAGGCAGAAGTGATTGTGAGTGTCCTCCGAATCAATCAGTAGAGGCAGAATTTTCTTACCATGTTAGGAGCGGAAGGGGCTCCCACCATTCTAGGAGGATGTAGGTCCTGTGATGTGTCAGTATGCTTCTGGAAAAAAGAATGCAGACTGCATTCTTTTTTTCTGTTTCTTTTTTTGTTAGGCATTCGCCTGGGTGTTTAAACTTCTGTTAGGATCAAAAATAAGATCTAAGTCAGTTGAATTAAGCATCGGGTTCCCCCTCAAAGCAGGAGCTCAAGCATTACACAGCCATCTAGGTTGATAATCAGGCCACGCCCCCTTCTAACTTCTTTAAACTCTACTGTCAATCATAACCTCTGAGGTCTTCTGATTCTTTAAATATTTCACTGATGGTTTTTACTATTTACTTGTCAGTTTAACAAGTCTACTTTTTCCCTATGATGTGTTCTACATATGATCAGGGTTATTAAATTCTCCAAGCAATTCTCCAAAATGGTCTCTTACTTTATATTAAATAAGACACTTGTATAAATAAAAGTAGGATGTTTATCAATCTAAGTCATCTAAGTGTTTTTAATTGAAAAAGAAGAACATAGTTAAACAGTGCAAAAAGAGACCTAAGTGTTACATAAATACTAATTATTGATTGTAAGAAATGTAACAGGAAACATTGTAAAGAAAGCTGATGTGTACATGTAAAATCAAGAAAGGCTAAAGACTGTGCTACTTAATATAGACAAGAATTAAAGTAGATCAGAAATACATACAATATCAAACAAATATCTGGATAAAATCTATTTTGGGTGAAAGAGGAGGCCCTTGAGAGAAGGGGAGTATATTGAAAAGATTTGGATATCTCTTGTGTGACAGTAATGGCTTCTATATAATGAGAGGGATAGGAGAAATGCGTATAGACGTAGACAATGTAGGTCCCCAAAACTACTATTTGTAAGTGCTATATGGTTCTCCTTATATCACCCCATTATGCTTACAGAATTATTCTTGTTATTTAAACATAGTTCAGTTCTTCACTCTGGCCTCTTATAGATATATTTTTGACAGTTTAACACATTAAAACACGTCCCGGCACCTCTGTTCTTTTCCTCTTCTTTTTTTCCTCTAGGTCACCTCGCCCTTCTCCAGTTCTATTGGCTCTATCTACTTGTATCATTTAGTCTACAGCTTATCAGCAATTACATAACATTAGACCTCCCAATTTCTTTCCAAATACTCATGATGGTAGTTTAGACATTTTAGCTCTTCTCAGTTAACATACAAATGATAGTATTTGATGGCAGATAATAAGAATTTGGCCCATCTAGTCTGCCCATTTTCCTACTGGAAAAACCTCAAACCTTATATGGTCCTTGGTCTTATCTTACGTTCAGGACAGCCTTATGTCTACCCCATGCATGCTTAAATTCAGTCACTTCATCAACTTCTTCCACTTCTTCTTATAGGTTATTTCACTTATCTTCTCTCCTCCAAGCTATAAATGATCACATCCTTTAGTGTATCCTGATATGTCTTTTCCTGTAAGCCATTCACCATTTCAGTAGCTCTACTCTAGATTATCTCTAGATTATCTATATCCTTCTGGAGATGAGGTCTTCAGTACTGTACACAATACTCTAGGTGAGGTCTAACCAGTGATCTGCAGACTGTCATGTCCACATTCCTAGCTATACAACCCAGCACCGTGCTTGCATTGCCCACCATTTTGTTACATTTCCTGCCTACCTTTAAGTCATCAGAAATACTTACTTCCAAATCTCATTCCTCCGTTGTCTCTGACAGCACAGTTCCCTTAATACTATATCCTGCCTTTGGATTTTTACATCCCAAGTGCAATATTTTACATTTATCAACATTAAACTGCAGCTGCCACACTCTTGTCCATTCTTCTAATTTGCCTAAATCATTTGTCACTTGGCTTATTCCCCCAGGAATACCTACCCTGTTGCAAATCTTTGTATCATCTGCAAAAAAAGGCATACCTTTCCTTGAAGACCTTTTGCAATATCACTAATAAAAATATTAAAAAGAATGGTTCACAGTACAGATCCCTGAGGTGTCCTACTAGTAACACAACCTTCTTTTGAATATGGTCCATTGACTACAACCCTCTGTTTTCTGTAATTCAGCCATTGTCTTATCCATTCAACTATTTGTATATCCAGACCCAAACACTGCAACTTATTAATTAGTTGTCTGTGAGGGAGAGTGTCACATGGTTTACTGAAATCTAGAAAAGCTATATATACTGCTCCCCCAGTCTATTATTTTAGTTACCCAGTCAAAAAATCTATAAGTTTAGTCTGACAAGATCTTCCTGCAGTAAACCTGAGCTGTTTGTAATCTTTAAAGCAATTTAAATTTAGATATGTAACAGTTCTTTCCTTTAACATGGTTTCCATTAATTGTGCCACTACTGACATAAGACTTATTGGTAACATAGTAACATAGTAGATAAGGCTGAAAAAAGACATGCGTCCATCAAGTCCAGCCCATGCCAATAACACTCCTGTTGATCCAGAGGAAGGCAACAAAAAAGCCCTCTGGAGCAATTTCCAGTGTAGGTGTGTGTGTGTGTGTGTCAAATAGTTCCCCGGCTCAATATCCTATTTGCTTTGAAGCCATCTGTCATAACTGTCAATATTGTTCTGTGCTAGACAGGCATCCATTGCTTTTTTGAATGCAGTTACATTATCTGCAAGCACAACATCCCGAGGCAAAGAATTCCATAGCCTTACCGCCCTTACTGTAAAGAATCCCTGCCTGTGTTTTAGTCGAAAGCGCCTTTCCTCAAGTCTTAATGGATGACCTCTTGTTCTTAGCTCAGCTCTTTGCATAAATAATTCTTTGGATAGTTCTTTGTATTGACCTTGAATGTATTTGTAAATGGTAATCATATCACCCCTTAGACGTCTCTTTTCTAATGTAAACAAACCCAGTTTGGCTAGTCTCTCTTTGTAACTCAGATCCTCCAATCCCTTTATCAGTTTTGTTGCACGTCTCTGCACCTTTTCCAGTTCAGCAATGTCTTTTTTTAGAACAGGCGCCCAAAATTGTACTCCATATTCTAGATGAGGCCTAACCAAGGATTTATACAGAGGTAGGATAATATTAGCATCCCTTGCTTCTACACCTCTTTTTATGCAGGCTAGTACTCTATTTGCTCTTACAGCAGCTGAGTGACTCTGCACACTGCTGTGAAGACTATTGTCTATCAGTACACCTAAATCTTTCTCTAATGAGGATTTCCCAAGTTGTTTCCCATTTAGAGTATATGTAGCAAGTTTGTTTCTACAACCCAAATGCATAACCTTACATTTATCTACATTAAATGACATCTGCCACTTTTCTGCCCATTCACTTAGTTTATCTAAATCCTTCTGTAGGGAAAAAACATCGAGCTCTGTATGTATTTCCTTACATAGCTTAGTGTCATCAGCAAAGATTGAGATGCTACTTCCAGTCTTCCAATCTTCTGGAACTACTCCTGTTGATAGTGATTAAACTATTCTCTATTTGTATATTTGTAGTCTATTTGTTTATGATATAGATGTCTTGTGTCATCAATCTATTATCTCTTTTATGTTTTATTCATTATTATAAATTGTACTGTTTGTACCCAGCACATCCTGAAAACTCTTAACTCTAATTGCCAGTACATGCAGTACCTGTATTGTCCCATATTGCCATTATATTCACAATCTTTGGATGTATGCTTTTTTGATTTAAACCAAGTATATATATATATATATATATATATATAACTTCCATTGCCAATACTAATATTTAAGGTTTTGTACATGCATATTTATGGTATTTAGGTAATAATTTCACTGTTTTCACTGCTTTGATATCAACATATTTTATTTATGCCCACGTGTATTTATTAAGCTATACATATTTACTTCTCTGTTGCTAACCCTCTGGTGAGTGCTTGTAATTCACACATTAATAGTTTTGTTTAATCGGACATACTTCTCTAGGGTAACCATGTTCCAACATGTTTTAGAAGTGAGACTGAAATCTACATCCTCTTCATCCTCAATACTACTTTGATGGTGAGGATCCAAAATTAAGACCTAGATACCAGACAATATCGCTCTTGTATCTTGTTTTTGGCTAGGTGCCCAAATATTAGTTACAAAACTGAAAAAGTGATACCCTGTCTTAATACACCTTGAAAAACGGGTATTGTTCCTGGTGCAGACACTGGGAACAACACAATCAAAATAATTCAAGTCAATAAAAATCACACTAGATTAGTCAACCTATCTTCCACTTTATTTTGATGCAGGAAAGTCAGATTGGTCCTTCCTTTCAGAAACCATTGAACACGTTGGAATTGGGCCCAGATTTTTCCATTATCTTGTAAAATAGTATAACAAAGCATTTACTAGAGTCAAAGTTAATGTCATGCCGTCCTCATCCATCACATAGCAGAACAGAACAAATTAAGGCTGCTCCCTCCTTTCATGAGTTGTAATCTTGATTATTGGATACCTTGTCAGCACAATAAGATCCAACAGAGATATCCAGGGCATTCATTCCAACTCAGGACAGGAAGCTTAAAATGGTGGAGGGCCTTTCATGACTCAGCATACCAGAAAAGTCTCAAATAATTTAATATGTACAGCTTGAAAAAAAGAGAAAGAGGGGTGATATGATAGATCCCTTTAAATATATTAAGGGTTTTAATATAGGTCAGGAGGTTAGCATTTCTGAGGAAAAAAGGAGTAAAGAGGTGGAAAGTTAGATGGTAGACATTAAAAAGTGAAAAATTCAAAAAATGTCCATCAGTATTTAGTTACAGTGTGTTAGACTCATGGAACAGCCTCCTAGCAGAGGCTGAAGGGATACTTATGGTCAGTAACTTTAGATGTTTTTTTTCTGCCTTGAAAATCTATGTTTTGCTGTTTCTATAAACAGTGTCAAACCTGGCTACTAGCTACGATTAGGGAATTTGCCCTATTTAGGAAAGTATCTTGGCCGACTTCAGATGAGTTAAAAATTAGGGATGTCAAAAATTTTTCGCCTCAAACAAAAATATAGGTTAAAAATGGCACTTCTTGCCTAGCAGAAAATGTCCCTTGAAAAGTGCAATGTTTCCTCTTTTTTAGACCTAGCTCCTTGCATTGAAATTAATGGGAAGACTGAATTTGCCCACAACACAGCGTGAATTTTATTTTATTTCCCACAAGAGTAGTATAAAAGGGGTCTGTGGGTTTCAGTGTTGGTGCAGTCTGGGGAAAGAATCAGTTGAATCAGTTGAACAGGGAATTGTGTTTTTTGGGATGAGGGTGTGTTGACTGGGAGTGTGGGGTCAGTTAATAAATAAATAAATAATAAAAACATTGGTACTTAATGGGAAAGAGACAGGGATCCCCCCAATGTAAGCTACGACTGGGACAGACTCATACTTGACAGGATAGAGTATTTTTTGAGGATGATTTGTAGGACTTAGACTTGTTATTAGAGGCCCAAGTCCTGAGGAAACATTGATTAGTAGAACTCTCGCTTGTTAGAGTCACAAGACCTGAGGAATCTGTGTGGATTTATGGATTCCAGCTGGTTGGAGTTACAAACCCAGTAGAATCAGTGATAGTTTATGGACTCAATATTGTTAGAGTCACAAGCCCTGAGGAATGAGTGATGATTTTTTTGACTCATGTTTGCAGTTTTAATAATAATAATAATAATAATAATAATACTGATGAATCATCCCTTCCATCATGGAATGGCATCTCCTCAGATACTACTTGATTCCATGCCTGTGATTATACTCCAACACATTGCTATGTGTGGTCAGCGCATCACACAATGTTCAATGGATGTACATGAACTGCCACATCCTCACATCTACAGAACCACTACCAGGTGGTGGAGGAGATAACAATGACAGAGGTGGATACCCAGGAGTTGTTGCTACATTTTCCTGGACCCTAGGGTGTTGGAGACCCAGGTGCTTCACTAGCCATCGAAATTTCAAATTCTGGATGGGTTTCTCTATTCTTCCTCCTCATTGATTTACACCTCAGCTCTTGTTGCCTTTGTGGACAGACAGGGAGTACAGAAACATCAGATTCTAATTTCCTATGTGGGTGATTGGCTTTAACGAGCTTCACATAAATGTCATTGTTTCTGTATTTCATGTATGTTATCAGGGTGGTTGTGTCAAAGTGCTTTCCCTCCTTTCCTCTTTTTCACTGATTTATCGCATACAGTGCATACTGAAGTCACTGGTGACTGCATTCTGCCTGCTTCAAGATAAAAATAGTCCCCCACCCAGGGCCCCAGGGGGAGGGGAATGGTGGAGAAGAATGGCATCTTCCTTCTCCTCCACAATCCCCTTCACTGGCTTGGGCAGTGAATGATGCGGCTACTGCTGCTGCCTCAGAATCAGCAATACAACTAGGACCCAGAGTATTGCTGGAAAGTGGAACCCACCCTAGTTCCGCATCACAAATACTGTTGGACCTTATTACCACAGAGGCACAGTAGTCTGTGGCACACTAGCTTTCCCCTCATTAGCCTTCTCCCCTTGCAACTCAGCAGCAGTAGCAGCAGCAAACTCTGCAAATTCTGCAATGTTTCTGCTGGTAGTGGTGGTGGTGAATGATGCCAATGCCCATTTGCACATCTGCCTCCCATTCCATTTTGCTTTCTGCTAAAAATCAATAATACATTTCTCTTCCCCACCATCTGCTCCACCATCACCCACATCACCACTACCCACATCAGTCCCTCCTTGCTGCTACTGCTGCTCTGTGAGAAACACACTGGTTTGACAAGATGACAAATTTGACAGAGGGTCCTCTACTTTCTCACTTGCCATCTGTACATGTGAAGAAGACAAACTGGCAGCACTATCAGCAGGTTCAGGCAGCATCACTTCTCCTTATACCTCATCAGGAGGCTCTACAGCCATCATGCTAGTCTCATGATCACTATCAGCACCTTTACCATCATCACCCCCTCCCTCACCCAACACTCTCTAGTTGCTGCATGGTAGTAGTGGGACTGATTGGGGATGGTAAGTATGACTTTGGGCCTCCTACTTGCCATCATCTCCTCCTACTCCTGAATATCAGAAAGTAAACTAGCAGCAGTAGCAGCAGGCACAGGTACCTGACCTGTGCTGCTCACACTGCTACTCAGTTCTTCATGAGCCTTTTCTGGTTTGCTCATAAATGTCCTCAAGATCACAAGGGACGATGTTGGGGGGGCTGGGTGTAACGGTTTGTTTGACACACAGACACAGCAGGTTTGGATGAAACACAGGTTTATTGAACAGTTGTAATAACAATAACCCTCACGGGTCCAGTAATATATCAGCAATATAGTACAGACACAGGACAGGTTATAATGAAGTATGCCCACACGGGTCCAGTATATACAAGTAATACAGCATACAATATACTGACATAGGTCAGGCAGTTTTCGTGTGAAACTCAAGTTAGGCAGCACTGAATGGGTTACTATTAGGCCGGGAGAACTGACAGGCCCTAATAGCGTGAGGCCCTTTAAGAAGCTCAGTCTTGAAGAGAAAGAACAATCTTGAGTAACGCCCAAGCAGTAACGGGACCAGAGCAACTTGTGGACTGCCGTGGCAGTGTCAGAGACTAGAGCAACTTGTGGACTGCCATTGCAGTAACGGAGATCAGGCAACTTGTGGACTGTTGTAGCAGTAATGGAGACTAGAGCGACTTGCCCAGAGAGGCACCCAACCGGGGACTGCATGGATGTAAGGAACACACAGCAATGTCGCCTGGGCAACCTATGCAACGGAGACTAGACTGCAGAGAGTGACTGTCCGGAGACAGCGAGAATCCTGTCACCCCCCCAAACGGAGGCCGGATAAGGCGTAAAAAGAGGGATACGCAACTACAGGGGCCCAGACGGGCCGGGTCAGTACACCGACCAGGAACGTCAGCCAATCCGAGTCGCTACACAGAGCACGAACGTCAGACGTGTCGGGTCGGTACACAGAGCAGGAACGTCAGCCAATCCGGGTCGGTACACAGAGCAGGAACATCAGCCAATCCGAGTCAGTACACAGAGCAGGAACATCAGATGGGCCGGGTCAGTACACAGAGCAGGAACGTCAGCAAATCCGAGTTGGTACACAGGACAGGAACAAGATGCAGAATAGTCAGGCAGTCCGGGTCGGTACACAGAGATCACACGAAATACAGGAACAAGCGCTGGTACGGAAACACCACGAAAGGGCACTGGATAAGTGACAAGGTCCAGTATTTAAGGACAAATACTGGGTGAGGACAAGTCACTTCAACCAATGAGCGATATCAATAGAGGAAACTGACAGAATGTCGCCCACATAGCACGGGCATCGTGATACTGGGAATCATTAGCTCTGGGGAATCAGGGCTTCCAGAACCTTCTATGCTGGTGGTGGTCACTTCCTCTTCCACCAACTCACTGGATGTGTCCAGCTCCTACTTTTTTTGTTAGATGGCTGCTCACGCTGTTAGCCAAATAGTCTGAGCCTCTGCTGCCTTATATAGTGGCAAAATATCCTAGCAAACTCTTCACATCCCTATCTGCTTGTGTTATGTTTCACTTCCTAGAAACATAATGTTTTTGGCAAAAAAACATGAAGTACAAGTCAGTGAAAACAGTGAGGATGTTAAGGGCTTGGTTTAAGGAGGATTTTTGCAAGAAAAATAGGATAACTTCATGATTTTGCTTATTTTTTTTTCATGAGAACACAACGGGACCTTTCATCCACCAGTATTAAAAATAAAATACTGAGGAATCCAGATGATCACTAATGACCTAGATAAGTGGGGCAACAGTTTTTTTCTCTTGGATTTGGAAAATAAAATGTATTTAAATGGTAATGTTAACCATACATTTCTATCTACTCCTTTCAGATAGCCCACTAGATATCTCAAGAACTTTTCACAAATTAATATAATATATAGCAGTCTCTAGATAGATAGATCAATAGATAGATAGATAGACACTCCCAGGATGGTTGTAAATAATAAAAAGAAATGGTGTCTGGGTGTACCACTCATTAATAAGTATTATAGTTCTATACAACTCTCACACATTTGCCTTTGGTTCCATTGCAGATTAATCAAATTGTTGTTTCAGTTACAATTCAAGGATATTATTGACCCTCTTCAACTTACTATTGTCCCTTTGACCAAGCCTAGATTCAACCAACACTTCCATATATAACATACCACAGCTGGGATTACTTTCTCAAACAGATGCAAATATCTACCAATTATTCACCACTGACATCTTTAATTTAGATCCCAGAATTCAAGCCTAGTAGAGAACACTAGACTTACTGGCATACTTAGTCATATTTGGGGGAAATGGGACAGGGGTTTGAGTCTATAATCTGAAATCCTTGAAAGCCTTCTAATACAGTTACATACTTACAGAATATGTAGTCAAAATAAAAGGGTTTTATCAGTTTAAATTTAGTGTTCATAAATAAAAAAAAAATCTCAGTCTTCCAAGCAATTATGGTTTGATATTTAAAAAGACTCCTTTCACACATATACCACCAGATGGTTCCAAGACAAAACCAATCCACCGTTACAGAGATCTACCTTCTGGGGTTCCTGGATCTTGGCAGGTGGAGGATTCCGCTCTTTGTGGCAATTCTTCTGATCTATGTGGTGACTATAGCTGGAAATCTTCTCATCATTGTGCTGGTTTCAGCCACTCATCATCTCCAGTCTCCCATGTACTTCTTCCTCAGCCACCTGTCCATGACTGATATCCTGGTCACATCAACTATTTCCCCAAACATGTTAGATGTAACATTGAAAGAAGGTGCCATCATTAGTTTTGTTGGATGTTTAGCACAGTTTTCCATGCTTTGTGTTTCATCAGCTACAGAATGTCTTCTTTTAACAGTAATGTCGTATGATAGATACTTGGCTATTTGCAAACCATTGCACTATACAACCAAAATGAATTTTACAATTTGCTGCCATCTGGTTCTGTGTTCTTGGATGTTAGGTATTTTTATGACACTGACTGTCATCATTCTGTTAAACAATTTACATTTTTGTGGTCCAAATATAATTGACCATTTCTTCTGTGATTATGCTCCGCTCTTACAACTGTCATGCTCTGATACCAAAATTGTTCAGTTTGTATTTGTATTGATAGCTACTCCTGAAATTATGATCGAAACTGTATTCATTATTTCAACTTATTTTTCTATCTTTCTCACTATACTTAAGATCTCTTCTTCCACTGGCAGACAGAAAGCTTTCTCCACTTGTAGCTCCCACCTTGCTGTGGTCTGTACATATTATGGGACTTTTATGGCCATCTATGTAGTGCCATCTGGAGGAAACTTATTTAACATGAACAAGATTCTATCCCTACTATACACCGTGGTTACTCCACTGCTCAATCCAATCATCTATAGTCTGAAGAACCAAGAAATAAGGAATGCTTTTAAGAAATATTTTCACAGACATCTAAACAGATTTTAGGTACAACAGAAATTGACTTCCAAATATGTTTATGTTGAATAGGTTGGGTTGTATGTATATAATAATAAAATACAGTAATTAAAAATGTTTTATGTAGATGTATAGGTATATAACTAAACAGAAAGTTAAGCGGTAGATACCCACTGTTTACTTGGGGTCACATGGATAAAAGAATGTTAGAGATGTTTCCAAAGCCTTAAGTTAATTACCCCAGGAAGACTGGAGAATACATCACATTGCTTCGTAATCAGTTGCACAAAATTTCAATGATTCAGTGAGTCACTGATTATTCACATGTGATTAATCAGGGATATAAGGAAAATCTGATGTATTGGAGCCCCCTGAGGATGAACATTGAGAAATACTACTTTATTAGAATAAACTCAACCACAGTGGTTCCTAACCCTATCCTCAGGGATGACTCACTGGCCAGATCATTAGCATCTATGCTTATAAGTACAGGTGAGTTAATCAGAGGCCCAGTCATTTAATTAACTCACCTGTGCAGAAGGGATCCATGAGGACACAGTGGGGAACCACTGGTATAAAGCAGTGATGGGCAACCCAAGGCCCACCAGTTGTTCAGGACTACAATTTCCATCATCACTAGCCAGTCAATGCTTATACATTGAGTGGAACGTTTCATTGCGGAGAATGAGAGAAAGAAAAAGTTAGGGCAAAAAATACTGGTTGAAAACATAGTGAAAAAGACGCCAGCAAATGGTTTATACCATCTGCAGCAGTAACAACAGCATCATCAATAACATCTCAATCCCAACATAACTCTGAACACATGTCATCATCCTCACAGAAAACAATTCATGTGTCTCAGGGGCAGCAGTCTAACATTTCTGGTGGTAGTGATGGTGTCGGCACATCTCTGTGGGAATTGCTCCCAGAATATGGATTGGTAACTGACACACATTGTAAACATTTGCTTACCTTGAGCTGGCCGCCAGACCCAGTGGGCGGCCGGTCTCGGCGTCCTCGCGGGTTAGCCTTGTCTGTTGGGAGTACGGGTGCACCCTGGTGTTCATCCAAGTGACCTCCCCCTGGTGGCTCCAGCCACATCTACTCAGGAACGCATCTCAGGGATTCCCTGGTGACGTGGTGTCTCGATTCTTAAAGGGACATTACACTAATTACTCCACCTCTTGGGGTTGGAGCAATTAGTAGACAAAATGCCTGGACGTCACTTCAGTTGCCCTTTTGTGGTGTTCCAGTGCAGTTGTGTTTCAATGTGCCCTGTGTATTACACGGTTTGTCTGACTACCCGATCTGGTGTTGACCTGTGGTTCTGTCTGACTATCCGCTCCGGGTATGACCCTTGGCTTGTCTGACATCCAATCTGGTACAAACCTGCAGCTCTGGTTGACTAACCGCTCCGTGTATGACCTTAGACTTCTCTGACTAACTGATCTGGTGTTGACCTGTGGCTCTGTCTGACTATCCGCTCCGTGTATGACCCTTGGCTTGTCTGACATCCAATCTGGTGCAAACCTGCGGCTCTGGTTGACTAACCCCTTTGTGTATGATTAAGGATTAAGCTGACTACTCTGCAACAATCTACGGAGGAAGGGGGTATTTCTCTCCCTAACTTCTATCACTACTATTTGGTTGTTCAGGCCCAATAAATGTTAGCTTATGTAATGCCTCAATCCAGTCACATTTTCCCATGAATTGAGGATTCACGTTTGAGACAGGAGTATCGAATCAAACATCTTGTGACAGTAGGTGCAGGAATATATTCTTTGCTAGTTCTGGCCATTCTGTCTTTGTCCCGGGTTTGGTCACAACTGCAGAATACTGTGGGGTACTCTGGGATTTCTCCCACGTACCCTTTGTGGGGGGTCTCCCCCATCTTCGTGCATTGGATTTTGGTCCAGAATGGACCAGGTTTGGCATTACTGAGTTGGGTCAGCTATATGAGTGATCCACACTTAAAACCTTTGGACAACTTAATGGGGAATTTGGCATCCCTCATAGACTTTTCTACACATATCTGAGGTTGCAACATACTTTGGCCACACTACGCTCTGAGAGGCCTTTTGAGATATTGGAATTTTAATCACTGAAACTGGCAAATAGTCTATCACGGTGCCCGTCCTCCCTTGTTTATGTTTTCCTGTCAGTTATCCTGTGTAATGCTCTCATTGGTTGCCCAGTGTTGAGCCCACCCAGTATGGCCTTTATATACTGGGCTCCTGCACCCTTTCGGTGCCCTTTTGTGGTGTTCCTGTACCAGTGCTAACTACTGCTCAGAAGTTCCCAGTGTACCGACTTGGCCTGTCTGACTACGCTTCAGTTCCTGCCTCTGTGTACCGACCCGGATTGCCTGACTACGCTTCAGTATCTGCTCCTGTGTACCGACCCGGCCTGGCTGACGTTCCTGCTCCCATGTACCGACCCAGACCGGCTGACGTTCCTGCTCCTGTGTTCTGACCCGGCCTGGCTGACGTTCCTGTTTCTGTGCACCGACCCGGCTTGATCAACCCTGTTTCCCTTGTCCTTGTCGCCTCTGAGACATTCTTATCCAGTAGTCATTAGCTTGTTCTACGCCTCCGCTCCAGTAGATGGCCAAGTGTTGTCTCAGTTAGAGCTCCTACTGAACGCCTCTGGCCTAGTCATCCGCTACTACCGGTTGCAAGCGTTGCCTCCGTGATTGCTCTGGTAAAGTGCCATTGGCTTGTCCTCCACTACTTCCATACCGGTTGCAAGTGTTGCCTCCATGATTGCTCCAGTAAAGTGCCATTGGCTTGTCCTCCTCTACTGCCATGCCGGTTGCAAATGTTGCCTTTGTGATTGCTCCAGTAAAGTGCCATTGGCTTGTCCTCTACTACTGCCATACGGGTTGCAAGTGTTGCCTCCGTGATTGCTCCAGTAAAGTGCCATTGGCTTGTTCTCCGCTACTGCCATTCCGGTTGCAAGTGTTGCCTCCGTGATTTCTCCAGTAAAGTGCCATTGGCTTGTCCTCTGCTACTGCCATACTGGTTGCAAGTGTTGCCTCTGTGATTGCTCCAGTAAAGTGCCATTGGCTTGTCCTCCGCTACTGCCATACCGGTTTCAAGTGTTGCCTCAGTTACTGCTCCGGTAAATCACCTTTGGCCTAGTCCTCCGCTACTGCCATACCGGTTGCAAGTGTTGCCTCCGTAATTGCTCCGGTAAAGTGCCATTGGCTTGTCCTCCACTATTGTCATACCGGTTGCAAGTGTGTTTACCTCCGTGATTGCTCCGGTAGTGCTCTACTGTTTCAGTTGGACTGATAGCTCATGTTTGTGTGCTGACCTTGGCTTGTTAAAGCATCATTCCAGTACCTTCGCATATGGGACTGTTTACCATCAGTGATGAACTTTAACTCCTGCAGTACCGGAATCCTGGGAACCTACTTCTCAGCCTGACCTGTGTCAGTACAGACTGTTTGTCTTTCTATATTGTGCTGGACCTGTGTGGGCTTTGAATATATTACCTGTCATGTGTCTGTACTATACTGTGGTATATTACAGGACCTTTGAGGGTTCTTACTGTATTATTGTATTCAATAAAACTGTGTTTTTATCCTAACCCTGTGTCTGTGAGTCAAACAGACCGTTACAGTATGAAAGTCTATGACCTCAGACAATAAAGGTGAAGGTAATACACAGAAGATCCATTGGAGAATGGATGTGCATGAGCAGCATTTGGATCAGTTGGCATTGGCCATACAAACTATTCTCAAACGTACAGTGCATCTTGATAAGCCTGTTCCTAATCCGGTGGTCTCCCCGGTTTCGACACCGGAGAGTCAGCCCGTGACTCCTGTGGCCTCAGATAAAATGGTGAACCCAATCTATGCAGAGGGTTTTTCAACCAAAGTGAGATATTTTTGGAGTTAACCCCTCATGCCTTTCCAATGACCGTAGTAAAGTTGGGTTTATGATATCTTTACTGACAGGCAGAGCCCTGCCATGGGCCAATCCCTTATGGGAAAATGCTAAATCTTGCACCAGGAATTTCAGAGAATTTGTGCAAACATTTCAGAGAGTATTTGAAGTTCCTGGTAGAACTGCCTCTGCTGCTAAATGTTTGATGGAGATACAACAGGGCAATCGTACGGCGGGTGACTACTCCATAGAATTTCGCACATTAGCAGCAGAGGTAGGTTGGAATAATGAGGCGTTGGTGACAGCATTTGCCCAAGGTCTGGCTGACCATATCAAAGATGAGACCGCAGCTAAAGAATTGCCTAGTGATTTGGATGAATATATTGACTATGCCATTCTGATTGACACTCGGATCCGTGAGAGACTGGTGGCTAAAGACCATAGGCTACGGCCTAGAAGCAGTTGGCATAGCAGTCTTTTGTGCCCACCCACCACCCCCTCTGTGCCTAAACCACTTGACCCTAAACAAGAGTCCTGTGAACCTATGCAAGTGGGTTTTACCAGATTAACCAGGGAGGAACGGGCACACTACAGGAGGCAGGGGCTATGTTTGTACTGTGGTAGAGATGGGCACATGTTACATTCCTGCCCCATACGTCTGGGAAATGAACGCATCTAGGGTACCTTGGGGGAAAGGCCCTAAGTGGTATTCAACCGTCCCCAGATCCAATCATGCAGAAACCCACGATCCAGGTGGTATTTTCTTGGGTAGAACACTCGGTGGAGGTTCTGGCTCTGATTGATTCCAGCGCAGCTGGTTATTTCATGGATAGTTCCTTTGCTGCGCTACACAAACTTCCACTGGTTAAAAGGGAATCACCCTTAGCCATTGAAGCCATTGATGGCAGACCATTAGAACCAGCTCAGATTACGCTGGAAACCATTCCACTACCTATGACGACTGCGGCCCTCCACAAAGAGGAACAGCAGTTCCAGATAATCCATTCCCCTTACCATGCGTTGATTCTGGGGTTCCCTTGGTTGCATCTGCATAACCCTCAGTTTGATTGGCAGAGTTGTGAGATTACTTCTTGGTCTCAGTATTGAATGAAGCATTGTGTGTCTCATCCTGTCAAGATCCTGTGTGCCTCTCCCTCCTTGCCAGATGAATACCAACAATTCAGTGACGTTTTTAGTAAGGGAGAGGCTGGCACCTTGCCTCAGCACAGGTCGTACATTGTGCTATTGATTTGCCCCCGGAGGTGGTGCCCCCTAGGGGACACATGTACCCACTGTCATGCGAAGAGAATCATGCTATGGAAGAATACATTGAGGATGCCCTCAATAGAGGGATCATTAGGAAATCTACCTCGCCTGCTGGCGCTGGGTTCTTTTTTGTGAAAAAGAAAAATGGCGAGTTAAGGCCGTGTATTGATTACCGTGGTCTAAAAAAGTTAATGCCCAAAAATGCCTATCCGATACCACTCATCACCGAACTATTTGAAAGGCTAAAAGGTTTCTCCATCTTTACGAAATTAGACCTACGTGCGGCCTATAACATGATCAGGGTAAAAACTGGGGATGAGTGGAAAACGGCATTTAATACTAGATCCGGGCATTATGAATATCTAGTTATGCCATTTGGTCTCTGTAACGCACCTGCGGTGTTTCAAGAATTTATTAATGATATCTTCCGTGATATGCTACAGTCCTGTGTGGTAGTCTACTTTGATGATATACTTGTACACTCAGCTAATATGTCCCAACACATCAAGGATGTCTCCGAGGTGTTGCTCCGCTTGAGCAAAAATAAACTATTCTGTAAAATGGAAAAGTGCAAGTTCACAGGTCCAGAGTGCCGTTTTTGGGTTTCGTGATCGCTAAGGAAGGTATCGCTATGGATCAGGAGAAACTCGCAGCCATATTACAATGGCCACGGCCCAAAGGGTTAAAGGCGAACCAGCGCTTTTTGGGGTTCGCCAATTATTACAGAAAGTTTATCAAGAATTTTCCACTATTGTGAAGCCACTGTCTGACCTTACGCACAAGGACACTAATCCTTCCCAATGGTCTAAGGCAGTCGAACATGCCTTTGAGACACTGAAATCTGCTTTCGCAGCTGCTCCTGTACTATCCCACCCCAACCCGTCCCTTCCATTTACACTGGAGGTCGATGCCTCTGAGATTGGGGTAGGGGCAGTACTATCTCAATGCCCAGTGGCAGGGGGCGCTCTCAGACCATATGGGTTTTTCTCTAAGAAGTTGTCTAGTGCTCCAAGTCATTATGAGATTGGTGACAGAGAACTGCTGGCTATCATTCTTGCCCTGAAGGAATGGCGTCACCTACTGGAGGGTACCAGAAGCCCTGTGCTAATCCTTACTCACCACAAAAACCTGACCTATCTTTCAGAGGCAAAGGGATTGTCCTCTCGTCAGGCCAGATGGGCTCTGTTTCTATCCCGATTCAACTTCATAGTATCATATTTTCCGGGTTCCAAGAATGTGAGGGCTGATGCCCTGTCTAGACAATTTGAGCCTGAAACCGATAGGGACGAAGTCCCAGTACTCATTATACAGCCTGACCGCATCCTGGCTACCCTACGTACTAGTATCACTTCACCACTGGGGGAAGAGATTCTTGCCACCCAGGCTATGGCCCCCCCATAAACCCCAGTGGGCAAGTGTTTTGTTGATGAGCCATTCCGTACGCGTTTACTTGAAACATGCCACTCATCTAAGGCTGCTGGGCATATTGGGAGGGATCAATTAATATGGTCTCTCTCACAAGTTTTCTGGTGGCCCTCCCTGAGGGCTGACTGTTCTGCTTTTACCGCAGCCTGTGCCACTTGTGCTCATGCCAAGACCCCTAGACACCTCCCAGTGGGTCTACTACAACCTGTGCCTAATGGTGAACGTCCTTGGTTCCATATATCCATTGATTTCCTGGGAGAATTGCCAGTGTCTAGAGGGTATTCATTCATCCTGATGGTGGTTGACAGGTTTTCTAAAATGGCTCATTTCATGCCCCTCCTTGGCCTTCCCTCTGCCCAGGAGTTAATGGTTGTTTTCGCTAAGGAAGTGTTTTGGTTGCATGGGGTACCTAGAGTTCTGGTATCCAACCGCGGGAGCCAATTTGTATCCAGATTTTGGAGAGCATTCTGTGAACAGATGGGCATTCAACTGTCCTTCTCATCTGCCTACTATCCCCAGACTAATGGGACCGCTGAACTTGCCAATCAGGGACTGGAACAGTTCCGGCTCTGTTTTGTCACAGATCATCATGATAACTGGGCAGACCTGTTGCCGTGGGCAGAGTTCGCCATGAACTGTGCGGTCAATTCATCGTTTCTCATAAACTACGGGTTCCAGCCTTGTTTGCTCCCGGACTCCTTCGAGTCACAGCAGATTCCAGCTCTGGACGAGCACATAGAGCAACTCCACTCCACTTGGGCACAGGTTCAGAGGGCCCTCAGTCAGTCATTCCAGCATCATCAGTGCTACGCCACCCTAGATGGCTGCCAGTGGTCTCCTTCCAGGTTGGGGACAGGGTATGGCTATCCTTCAGAAATCTCAAGTTCCAAGTTCCGTCTAACAAACTGGCTCCCCGGTTTATTGGCCCGTTCAGGGTGATTCGTAAAATTAACCCTGTCTCTTATGCCTTGGATCTCCCTGCGTCTATGCGCATTCATAATGTGTTCCATGTATCTCTCTTGAAACCTCTGGTATGCTACCGCTACACTACCACTCCTGTGGTTCCTGGCCCGGTAGAGGTGGAGGGTCAGGAAGAGTACGAGGTTGAAAGCATTATTGATTCACACAGATTTAGAGGAAAATTGCAGTACTTGGTCCATTGGAAAGGCTATGGTCCTGAGGAACGTTCTTGGGTTGATCAGAAGGATCTTTATGCTCCTAGATTACTGTGCAATTTTCACTCTAAATATCCTCAGAAGCCAGGTCCCTCTTCTAGGAGAGAGGTCTTTGAGAGGGGGGTACTATCACAGTGCCCGTGCTCCCTTGTTTATGTTTTCCTGTCAGTTATCCTGTGTAATGCTCTAATTGGTTGCCCAGTGTTGAGCCCAGTATGGCCTTTATATACTGGGCTCCTACACCCTTTCGGTGCCCTTTCATGGTGTTCCTGTACCAGTGCTAACTACTACTCAGAAGATCCCAGTGTACCGACTTGGCCTGCCTGACTAAGCTTCGGTATCTGCTCCTGTGTACTGACCCAGCCTGGTTGACGTTCCTGCTCCTGTGTACCGACCCGGACCAGCTGACATTCCTTCTCCTGTGTTCTGAACCGGCCTGGCTGACGTTCTTGTTCCTGTGCACCGATCCGGCTTGATCGACGTCCCTGTTTCCCTTGTCCTTGTCGCCTCTGCGACATTCTTATCCAGTAGTCATTGGCTTGTTCTACGCCTCTGCTCCGGCAGTCAGCCAAGTGTTGTCTCAGTTACAGCTCCTACTGAACGCCTCTGGCCTAGTTCTCCGCTACTACCATACCGGTTGCAAATGTTGCCTCCGTGATTTCTCTGGTAAAGTGCCATTGGCTTGTCCTCCGCTTCTGCCATACTGGTTGCATGTGTTGCCTCAGTTACTTCTACGGTAAATCGCCATTGGCCTAGTCCTCCGCTACTGCCATACCGGTTGCAAGTGTTGCCTCCGTGATTGCTCCGGTAAAGTGCCATTGGCTTGTCCTCCACTATTGTCATACCGGTTGCACGTGTGTGTACCTCTGTGATTGCTCCGGTAGTGCTCTACTATTTCAGTTGGAGTGATAGCTCATGTTTGTGTGCTTACCTTGGCTTGTTAAAGCATCATTCCAGTACCTTCACATATGGAACTGTTTACCATCAGTGATGAACTTTAACTCCTGCAGTACCGGAATCCTGGTAACCTACTTCTCAGCCTGACCTGTGTCAGTACAGACTGTTTGTCCTTCTACATTGTGCTGGACCTGTGTGGGCTTTGAATATATTACCTGTCGTGTGTCTGTACTATACTGTGGTATATTACAGGACCTGTGAGGGTTCTTACTGTATTATTGTATTCAATAAAACTGTGTTTTTATCCTAACCCTGTGTCTGTGAGTCAAACAAACCGTTACATAGTTGACCTTTCCATAAACAAATTTTTCTCATTTACTCGTGGCTGAGTAGGACTGTACACACAGATCTCACCACTCCTATAAACAGATGGAAGGTAGATGTCGGTGGACTTGAGGACTGGGAGTGGGATATGGCACTTAAAAGTCCTAGATTGGTTTTCGCTACAGCTAAACACCAACTCATTCAACTGAAAATCTTACACCGGGTCTATTATACACTCGTACACTTATTTAAAATGGGAAAACTACCTCATAGTAAGTGTGTTAAATGACGGAGGGAAGATACCGACTTTATCCATCTTATTTGACAATGCTCTCCTGTCAAACAATTTTGGAAGGATGTAGCTGATGTCCTGGTCCAGCTGGTGGTTTGGGAGCTTCCTTTTGTACCTAAGACATGCTTACTCTCCATTTTACCTGACCAAATAAATGTAACTTGGACCTAGGTCTAAGTCCTACAAATCAATGTTTCCTTAGGGCTTGTGCCTGACAAGTCCAAGTCATTCAAATTAATGTTTCCACAGGGCTTTGGGCTCTAACAAGTATACGTCCTACAAACCACTCTTTACAAAATACTCTATCCCGTCAAGTTTCAGTCTACCCTAATCAAAGCACACGTTGGGTGGTCCCTGTCTCTGTCAAGTTATCTTCCAATTTATTATTTTATTGTTTATTTTGTTTTATTTATTTATTTATTTATTTATTTTTTTATTAACAGTACCCCCAATTTCAGTTAACAACTACCCAAAAAAATTCATGTTGAACTGATTCTTCCCTCTGCCTCCACCAACACAGGCACCCTCCTAAGACCCCTTTAATACCAAGTCTCATTTTTTTTTTGTTTCATTAATTTATTTTTTACTGTCCCCTTTACTGTTCTCCTAAAAAATCCCTGCTCAACTAATTGGTTCCCCACACTCTACCAACACAGGCACCCTCAGACCCCTTTTATACCTTGCCTGTGGGAAATAGATTAACATTTGCTATGTGTTTTGTGATAACTCTTCCCATTGATTTCAATACAATTAGCTTGGCAAGAAAAACAGAAAAACTGCACTTTTCACAAGTGGGATCCAGGAAGTGTCAGTTTTCACTGATTTTGGTTTGTGGTGAAATTTTCACCCATCCCTACTAGCTGCCCCTGGGGTCGACTGATACTTGACTTGATAGAGTATTTTGTAGAGGATTATTTGTTAGATTTGTTGTTAGAGGCCATTGTAGGACAGACTTATTAGAGGCCCAAGCACTGAAGAAACATTGATTTGCAGGACTTAAACTTGTTTGGCACAAGCCCTAAGGACACATTGATTTGTAGGACTTAGGCTTCTTAGAAACAAACCCCCCCCCAAATTTTTCATTTTTTTGTAGGACCATGTTTTTTTTTTTTTTATTTACTTTTTTTTTTCCTTACAAACATACGCCCTGAGAAAAAAATAAAAATGCCCTACTGTTTAGTGCCAGCAGGTCATGTTGGCCAGTGGCCACTGACCATTGTCAAATATCCTCCATCCTGAGTCCATAATTCTGGAATTTGCAACTTCTGTTCTTACTGCTGCTGAGTTGTTTAAGCAGCAGGATGATTAAGCAGCTAAAAAGGAATGAGATCAACAGTAGCAGTAACATGGAAGATGGATGATGAAGGTTCCACTTCCCACAGCTAGCTCTGGTGATGCGCCTGAGGCAGTAGCAGCACAATAAGTAGCCCCCAGTCTACGGGGAGAAAAGAAGAAGTTGGCCATTAAATCTTCTTCACCGGCCCCTCCTCCAAAATCCTGGGTGTATTATTAGAATATATTTTTCCCTTGAGAGCAGGAACTGCATCATGCACAGTGTGTGTGATAAATAACATCTGGGAGCATAACTGCACCCAAACACCATGACACCCAAAACCAAGTACTGCAGCTGTCACTCTACCTCTTGTAAAGATCCCACTAAGGACACATGACAACTTCCAGACAGTTTAATACTAATGATGAACACTCCCAGACAGAATTCTAGTATATTCTGCGGGATGGAATCTCCTCAGATTCTGCCTGATGACCTGGTATCAATTCTCCTTCAAAACACTGGCGTGTGTGGTCAGTGCACCAGACAGTGTGCAATGGGTAGAGAAGAACTGCCATGTCCTAACCTCAAAAGGGTGGCTTTCATTTGGCAGGGGAGGTAAAGATGAACAAGGTGGATTGGCATAAGATGTAGTTACCTTAGAAGGTTATGGAGAGTTAGATGTTTCACTCATAATGGAACTTCCAGTTTCTTCCTGGGTTTCTCTATTATTCCTCCTCTTTGATCTCTGCCTTACTTTTTGTTGCCTTTCTGGAATGTCATGGGGTATAGCAACTGTGGCGCTTGATTTCTATGATGGGTGTTTGGCTTTAATACATTTGACATAGATGTTAGGGTGTCTGTGTTTCATGCGTGATACCAGTGAGCTTGTGGCAAGTAGGTGTGTTCCCTCCTTTCCTCTTCTCATGGACTTGTCACAAATTGTGCACAGTGCCATTGCAGATGAATGCACTGTGCCTGCCCCAACAGAAAGATAGTCCCACACCCATGATGACTTCAGGGGGAAGGGAACAAGTGGAGAAGAATGACCTCTTTCATCTTGTCCTCCTCATAACCCTTCACCATCTGTGGCAGCGGATAATGTTGCTGTAGTTGCTGCTACTGCCTCAGATTCAGTACTGCAACTAGGACTAGGAGTAGTGCTGTCACTGGCAAGTGGAACCTGTCCTATTACCTCATCACTTGTTGACCCCATTCCCACTGTGTCCATGGCAGTCTGTGGCACACTAGCTTGCTCCTCAGCATCCTGCTGCCCTTTTATCTCAGCATCAGAAGGAATTAGAGCAGTTGCAAATTCCTCTAATTCCAAAATCTCACTGCTAGTGGTGGTGGTGAAGCCCATTCTCATCCCTGTCTTCCATTCCTTCTAGGTTTCTGCTAAAAAGGCCATCAATGTCTCTTCCATCCCAGCTTCTCCAGCATCATAATCACCCTCACTAGTCCCTACATTCTGCTGCTCTATTACAGACATTTCATGTTTGGAGGAGGAGACGAGCAATGTGACAGAGGGTCCCCTAATGTCACACTTGCCATTTCTTGGTGACATGAAGAAGGAAGATTGGCAGTGGCAGCGCTAGCAGCAGGGACAGGCAGCTGATCTGTGCTCCTGCTGTTGGTGGCATTACTTGGGTGCCTGCTCTCCCCCAACAACAGTTCTGGCCTCTTAGTCTTCAGGATTTTGTTCCATTTGGACACTTTAGTGAAAGGGAGGGGAGGACTCCCAGGTCAAGAGGAATGGTGTGGGCTCCCTTCACTGATAGTCTAGACGCTCTCCAGTGTTTCCCTTCCACTCCAGCTGCTTCTCCATTACTGCTACTACTACTAACACCAACCACATCAAGTTCATCCGCATAGTCTTCCTCCTCAGTCTCACAGTCACTAGTAATATCAGGATATTGTTGATTACTCTCCTTCACTCCTAACACTAACAAGCTGCTGGACCTTAGTAGCAGTAGTAGTAGCACTGGTGAGACTGCTTGGGGATTAGGGTCTCTTGCTGTCACACTTGGTATCATTTTCTCCCCCCCCCCCCACTGAGTATTACAAGACACACTAGCAGCAGGCAAAGTATTGTTGGCAGGAGGTTCAGGACTGGCAGCAGGTACAGCACTGGAGGCAGCATGGGCAGCACATCTTGCAGCAAATATAGCAATGGTGACAGCATGTCTGGCAGCAGGTACAGCACTAGTGGCAGCAGGTACAGCACTAGTGTCAGAAGGAGCAGCACATCTTGCAGCAGGTACAGCACTAGTGGCAGCAGGAGCAGCACATATTGCAGCAGGCACAGGCAGCTGACCTGTCCTGCGCTCACTAGTACTACCCTTTTCTCCCTTCCTTCCCATTCCCTTTTCTCTCTCCCTTCCCATTAAATTCCCCAAGATCCCTTGGGTTAATTTAGGGGGACTGGACAGCATTGGTTCAGTACTGCTAGTCACTTTCTCCTCCTCCTCCTCAAACTCAGTGGACACATAATAAGGGTCCTTCCAGTTCCTCATTTTGTTGCTCATAGTAATAGCAGTCACTATGAGCCTCTCTTGCCTCAATTTAACAAATAATTCACAGCAGAACAGCACAGCACGTCTACCTCTCTCTGTAGCCGCTTCTGTCTGACTTCCGCGGAAAAGCAAAAACAATGTACATCAATGAGTGGAAACTGGAAATTTTGGCCAGTGGGCGAAAAAAGCAGAAATTTTACTTGCGGTTTCAAAAGAAGAATTTCTCAGAAAAAAGCGAACAATAACCTGGTTTTCGTGGAATTTCTCACAGGAACACGGCGACAACTTTCACCCATCCCTAATCCCTGCAAGTAGCCCCTAACATTTCAACAAATAGTTAAATACCCCAAGAAATGAATCTTAGATGAAAAAAATTGGAGACATTTAATTTGGATAGTCTCTTTGTGGCATGATTGATATTCCCCATACTTTGCTGGCTGTGCTGGTTTAGTTTCATGTTGTTAGCAGTAAACAAACACACGTAGGTTCACTAGCAATTTACCATAATGAGCCCCCACTGTATTCATTAGAAACACTTTAAAAGCTATACAATTTGAAATAAAATCATGTCTTCAACAATAGAGTCCAGACAGTGTACTTCTCTTCATTGATAGAATGCAGCAAATGTAATCCAAGAAAAAGGTTTATATTTTTTAATCATCAAAAATATTAATACTTTTTATTCCAGGATAACATTTTATGGGCAAAAACCTTGGATTTCAATGAATTATACAGGAGAAACAGACAAGAACAAGTTCAAGTGTTGATATGAATTTGAAACTTAGTTGATTCACTGCAAAAGGCCACGACTGTGTGACCTGATCTGACATGGCACATCAATTTTCACAAAGCTAGGAAGCTGGTTGGTTACATTCAGTTTCATGAAAGCAACACTGAGATTCAAGAGTAAGTTACTCAATGTTCAGGTATGCTAAAGGGATTTTGATGTGACTTATTTTGACTTTTAGATAGCAGTAAACCATTAATATTTTTTGGTTTCATTACTTTTGTGCATAAATAGCAAACAGGATTGAAAACAATTCTTGGACAAGCTAAAAAAAACATTTCCAAAAGACCCACCCTCTTCCATGGGGTATTTTTACTAACCAAGTTCGTCTTAGTCCATTTTTTTAATTCACCAAAAAGGGGGTAAAACTGATCAGGCTGGGACTTTCCAGTTCTTGTTGGACTGTTGTGACCATCATACATGAATTGTCATCTTCATGTAAAGTAAATGGATTCACACTGTTTATTATCACATGACAAGGAATAGTAGAATCAAGCGTGCTAAGGTAAAGAATAGTGAAACAACGTGCAATTGTCAATACAGCGATACTAAATGACACAACCCAAATTGTTATGAAATAGTGTAAAAATAATACAATGTGCTCCTACAAAATCTAAATAACATGATACACTTATACAGTATTCAAGTGAATGATATTTTTTTCCTGGATAAATGAGATATATTGCAAAAGGATATGAACTGATCCCATATGTATACTGTCTTCCATTTCCAAAATATTTTGACCAATTATATTTCTTTCTTGTGGTAAATAACTGTATAAATATAAGTGATCAAATGTCAATTACAAATTTTTATCTTTCCATTCAATCCCATCCAGGAATTTCAAGGTATCAACCATATCCTTAAAGTCCCCAGGAATGTGGGGACTTTATATAAAGATGACACATAATGTGATAAATAGTATTCAGGAAAACGTTGGTCTCCCTAGTTAAGTTTTTTTATATATCTTATGGAGAATACAAATACCAGAATCCCGTGACTCTAAAAATTATAGCAATCAAATTATTTTTATATTCAAAATACCATATCTTTTCCTCCCTTCAACAGTAAACTTGAGCTTTTCTGAAATTATTTTGCTTGATTCCTGTTAAAAGGTCTGTATATATTGATCTATCATCATATACCAAATACAGTATTTCCAATCCATCATATTATCCACCACACACACACACCTTATCCACAGGTTTAATTACTATTTTCTTATAATACTGTAGCCATTTTAGGTTATCCAAAACCTATTTTTAAATCTATCCATATACTCACTCATATACTTTGAAGGGTTGAATGTGTGTCAATTGGAATGAATATAACTGAAAATGTGAGTCAAATTGCTAAAAAATATTTCTTCAAAGTTAAGGTCGATATAGGGTATTCAGTGGGACAAGATTTTAATAACTTTTCAAGTACTGATTGCTTTGCAGGTATCAATTTCTATTAAATTATATTGAAGATAGTTAAAGGCTTAGTACAAGTTCTGTCCTCCATAATTCCTCCTCCACCTATCATCTTACATACTTGTTTCCACTCATTTTCTCCACATCTTTCTATTTATGTCTCATAGAATACTCTC
This sequence comes from Rhinophrynus dorsalis, assembly GCA_037306005.1. Classification (NCBI taxonomy): domain Eukaryota; kingdom Metazoa; phylum Chordata; class Amphibia; order Anura; family Rhinophrynidae; genus Rhinophrynus; species Rhinophrynus dorsalis. The sequence goes on from CM074721.1 coordinate 556,585,207, forward strand.
TTCTAGTCCATCATCCAACCCAAAAAAATATCTTCCTCATGCAGCGTCTTCACTGGGGAGTATCTCTTATTTGTTCTTACTGCCCTATAAACAGTGTAACAGTGGTGGATTATTCCTAAAGGAATATTGTGTTTTCATATCTCCTAATCTGGACTGTATAAAATCTGAATAACCAACCAGGTAACCAGACCCCTAAATGACTGAGCAGGCACAAGACTGGACATCATAGAGAGGGATGAAAACCGTTCTCCTAACAGAATCTCCTGAAAAGAGGTTATTGCTGGACAAGAGTTTGCCAATCAAAAAGCAATTGGGTAAGGAGGGAAACATCTAAATTCTTCTGTCTCCAGGCTATTCTACAGAAAAGGATCTACTCTTCAACTTTAGTGATCCAAGCATTCACAGAAGGGGGGGGGCTTTTGATTTCCAATAGAGAGGGATAAATGCCTTAGCTGCATTCAAAATGGTAAGAAGAAAATTTTTTTGACAGTTGAGAAGGATGGTAGACCCCGATATAGAAGGATCTGCCATGGATCCCGTGATAGAGAAATGTTCAACAAGTTCTCAATATACTGTAAGCAAGAGTCCCAAAATTGGAAAAAATTTTGACATGGCCAGCAAATTTGTAGAGGAGTCCCAGATTTTGAGCAGCACCTCCAGCAGAGTTGTGAGATCTTAGAATCAAAACAGTAGATCTATGTGGTGTGTAATACCTTCTAAGGAGAGGCTTGTAATTCATCTCAACCAGAAGGGCCAAGATATATGATTTTGCTGTGCAGCGCCAAATTCCCTTCCAATCAACCAACTGAATGACCTGTCCTATATCCTTGTCCCAGTCCAGAGCATATTTAGGTTGGAGCTCCTTCTCAGGGTACGAAAGAAGTTTATAAATGGTGCGTAAGAATTTTGTATTACCTGAGCGTTTACCGAGTAGTTCTTCAAAAGGGTATAGCAACCAATTTATTTTAAGGGGAATATGCTGAGAGGACAAAAAGCCTTTTATCCTCATGTATGTCCAAATATCTCACTGATGGAGGTCTAGCTCCTCCTGTAGAGCAATAAAATCTCTAATGCATCCCTCATTGCACATTTCACCAAGGGTAAGGTCTTTCTATTTAGTTCAGCTAGGGAATTGTGATTTCTGAAGAGTGACGGGTGAGTCGCATTCTAGAAACAGAGGCGAACGTGGGGAAGGGAGTGAGATAAGGTGGGTAGATTCCGAGATCGAAGACCAGCAGGTAAGGACATTCCACACTATAGGATTAAAAGAGCGGGAATTCAGCCTCACTGTCCGGGGAAGTAGGGATTCCTGTAAAGGATCAAGAGGGTATGCATGAAGTCTTTCCTTCTTGACCCACAGCTTATTTTTCAGGTTGAGGTCCCAATCCAGAATCAAAGCCAGAACTGTAGCCGAATAGTAACGTTTGAGGCAAGGAAAACCCAACCCTCCAACTGCACGGTGCGGCATTAGCCCCAATTCTAGGGTGTTTATTCCCCCAGAGGAAATTTGAAAGGATATGTGTAGCCCTGGTAAAGAAATTTGAGTGGATACTAATCAGAAACATCTGGAAAATATATAGAAAACTCGGTAGGATGCTTATTTTAATTGCATTTAATCTCCCTATCCAGGAGATGAAAAGCGATTTTCATTTAGCAAGGTTAATCTGTATTGACTTCAATAATTTGGGGTAATTGAGTTCAAAAATCTGGGTTAGTTTAAGAGCAATAATAACTCCCAAATAGTCAATTGACTGCTCGGACCACTGGAACGGGTGAGTGACTTTCAGTCTAGTGTAAAGAGGACTAGGGAGATTTAGCTCTAATGCATTCGATTTGGTCAAATTGACCTTAAAGTCTGAAACAATTGAGAATTTGCGTAACTCATCTAGAAAGCCAGGGAGAGCTATTACCGGGTGAGTCATTGAAAGGAGAACATCATCAGCAAACATGGAAAGTTTAACAAGATTAGAGATGGAAGGCAATAATATTCACACAATATTCTGGATATTACGAACATTTTGAGCGAACAACTCCATTGTGAAGACAAAAAGAAGGGGGGGAAGTTGACATCCCTGATGTGTTCCATTGAAAATTAGGAAACTATGGGATAACAAGCCATTGACTTTGACCTTTGCATTTGGGTTTGTGTACTGGGCTTGAACATATGCTAGAAAATTGGGGACAAGGGTTGTATCGTTTCGGATATAAAAAGCCAATTCACACGATCAAAAACCTTTTCTGCATCGATCTCAAACAGAAGGGCTTGCAAGCTATGCGTATCAATGTGATGGATAAGATTTAATAACTTCGAGTTTCAGCATAAATCCTGACTGGTCTAAATGGATTAAAGTCAGGCAGCAATTTTGCCAAGATTTTAGCATAAATTTTCAGGTCAAGATACAAGAGGGATATAGGACAATAATTCTGGCAATGCTGGGGGTCCTTACCAGGTTTAGTTAAGACCGTGATGTGCTCTTCTGCCACTGTTGGATGGGAGGCTATATTATTGGGTAGAGAGGAGAAAGCTTTGGTAAACATGGGAGACAAAAGGGTATCAAATGACCTATAGTATGCTTGCGAGAAGCTGTCATGTCCTGGACTCTTATCTGAGGGAAAAGATCTGATAGTTTCCAGGACCTGTTGTTCTGAAATAGGGGCCTCCAAATAATCTGAGGACTCTTTGCTTAATCTACAGAGATTCTCTGAGTTAAGGTTTGGGTTACCAGTTCCTGATGATCAGAAGGAGGTGATGTGGAGGAGAAAATATTATATAGGGAAGAGTAAAAGTGGAAAGCAGCTGGAAAGCAACAGCTATATCCGATAAGGAATGAACCAGCAAGCCAGTAGAAGATGTAATCAAGACACGGTTTACGCATTTATGGGCTTCCCACACTGTGAAGGGGTAGATCTCATAAGAGCAATTTTCAGTAACATAGTGTTTCAAAACATTAGAAATATGAGCAATGGAGCCTGTGTGTTACAGTAAGAACTCATCTAATCTCCAGAGAGAAAACGATTTGGGAAGAGATCTCCTTTACATGGAAATAAGAACAGGGGCATGATCAGACCAGGTGATGGTACCAATTTTCTCCTCTCGTAAAAAGAAGATAATCAATTCTGGAATACTGGTTGTGTGAAGGAGAGTAATATGATTAGTCTTTTGTTGTACAATGGAGTAGACGCCAGGCATCCACAAGGCGAAAAGAGTGGAGGGTTTTGGAGAAATGGTGAATCAACGATTGGGAGAAAGAGAAAGTACAAGCAAAGCAGTTCAAAGAGGGAACTAGAGGGAGATTAAAATCTCCTCCCACCACCAATGCCCCCTCTTGAAAGTTCAACAGCCTTTCAAGTTTGTTCGAAATGAAGGCAGCTTGGAGGGAATTTGGTGCATAGAGAGTAACAAATGTGTAAAGGCATCCATCTATAGTGCCCTTAATATAGAGAAACCTACCTTCTCTATCAGTGAGAGTGGATTGGTGTAGAAAAGTAATGTTTTTATGGAATAGAATGGCAACACCATTCCTCTTTACAGGGCCAGAGCTCAAATAGGACACTGGGAAAAATCTCCTACACAGAGAGGGAACTGCCCTCCTTTTAAAGTGGGTCTCTTGCAGCATAAGGACATCATCTCTCAATCTATTCAAGCCTTGTAGTGCCAATGAGCACTTATGGGGAGAATTTAAACTCTAGCATTCCGAGATATTATACTTAGTGAGTGGTTAGTCAGGGGGGCCATAGCTGGAAGGAGTGGAAAGTGAGATACCGGGGGGCCTGATTTGACTCCACTAATGGACAATAACTTTGTGTCCACAGGGCTCCGGTATGTATACATGTCCAGGTTCTTGTCCAATACACAGGAGCAGGAAGAAAGATGGGAGAGAAAGAAAGGGGGAGGTAAGATGAGAGAAAAGGGAGACGAGAAAGAGGAGGGGACAAGGAGAGTGGGAAGAGGGTAAAATACTCATTTAGGGGTGTAAGTTAGACAATAGCCAACTCCCCGAAAATATATATAAATTAGAGTAAGGGGGTGACCCTAACCTGAGCGTTCTCGCTCCTGACGCCATAAATAATGGCATCTCAACACGAAGACTCTGATCAGAGGGAACTGCCCAATCCTGAGGAGGAAACTCAGGTAACAAATAGAACAGTTAAAAAAGAAAAACTATAAACCATCCATCTAACTTATCAGAAGGAGACATGGAATCTGGATAATGAAGTATGAATGGGGTATGTTCTCCCTGTCTAAGATTAAACCTGGAGTATGGGCCGAGGACCGCAACCCCCGAGGACAGACACACCACTAAGGGAGATGGAAAAGAGTAGGATGGGAATGAATAAAGATGTGGATTTGGGTATTGCCCCATCCCAGTCTATCCGTAGAGACAGGGCCACAGAGACCACACTCCTACACTTGTGTAGCCAGAGTTGTATATCTACAAAATATATTGGAATGAAGAATCCTCCAGTTCCCACTGCAGCTTGTAAACTCCCGCGAGACAGCACTATGAATACATTTGATTTAGTAGAGATCTAAGAGTAGTGGATTCTCAATGTTAAAACATTCAAAATAAGGTGGTGGGGCAAGAGAGAAAAAAAAAGGAAAAAAAAAACACAACACATGCCAATGTAGTCCACCTCCCTTCCCACATCCCGTGGCAACCACTCCCCATTAAGGAAAATACTCTTAGAGGGTACAGCCTAGGTCTAGTATTCTATATCTCAACCCCAGTGACATGTCACTTTGCCAATCAGGGAGTGCCCAGAGGCCCCAGAGAGCAGCAGGATCAAGGACCCAATCCTGAGCCATACGCCTCCACGCGAACCCCGGACCAGAGGAGAGCCACAGACCCCCATCAATAAGACCCATAGTATAGCATTCCTAGAAAATCCCCCATCCTAATAGTGTACAAAGTATTTATTAAACACTGTCAAAGTAAGATAAATGCATAACGGCAGTAACATAAACCATAAGCAAATATTAGAGGGAACATTGTGCGTATTTCAGGTCTCTGCCTAAAAGTCCCAGCAGTAGCACTAGTAAACCAGATCTACAGGGATTGTAGATAAAACTTGCTGAGGAACAAGAGAAATTTCAGTCCTCAAGTTCCAAATGTCTGTTAGCAGTACAAATACCGGTTTTACCAAGAAACTAAGGAGTGCAAAAGTAGAAAAAAGAGGAAATCTTAACTAACGCTTAAAGGAAGGTAATCCTCAGTCAGGGGCCTTCCTTGCTTGATTCACCACCACATATGTAGTATGGGGAGAGCCCGGGACTCTTCTTCATCTCGTGCAGCCAAGGTGACAAAATGTCCATTTGATCTCCCCAAGAAAGTGAACTTTGTGAGTGTCATTTGGGCATATCCTCCTCTGCCACCTTAAAACCGAGCACAGTAATGAATGGTTGGCAATCGGCAAAGTACCTCAGGGTATGAAAGGCGCCATATTTGCTAACAGACAATGCTAATGAATAGAGGCAGATGTTATGAGCCTCAGGTCTCTCTTCCAAGGTAAATTAGTGGGCAACAAAATGCTGTATATTGATATGTGGCAGTTCTCAAACGAGACCGGAGGTTTGTTCTTAGCCACCATGAAAATGGATTCTGTATCTTTATATGACTGGAATCGGACAAACACGTCTCTTGGGGCCTCGTTTGGAGCTCTCTTTGGCTTCAATGATCTATGAGCACGGTCCATGTCATATGTCCTGGTGCTATCTGTGTGGATGAGGAATCCAAAAAGTCCCTGTAAAAATGTCAATAGAGAACCACAGCCTATTTCTTCAGGAATTCCTCAATATCTAAGCTTCTGCCTCCAGTTCCTGTTCTCGATGTCATCTAATTTGATCATTGTTTCTTGATGGGAACATTGAAGCGGAGAGATATGGGATACAGTTTGATCCTTAAATTTCACCCAAACTGCGTTGTCAGCTTCCAGGGAACTCACTCTGTCTCCTACTTGTGCCAGATCGCGTCATACTTCTGTTAGTTCATCTTTAATGAATAGTTTCAGATCTGCCAACAGGTTTTGAAGATCCTTCCTGGTTGAGGGTGAGCCCTGTTGATCAAGAGAGAAATTGTCCTCCGAATCACTCAGTTGAGGCAGAAGTGATTGTGAGTGTCCTCCGAATCAATCAGTAGAGGCAGAATTTTCTTACCATGTTAGGAGCGGAAGGGGCTCCCACCATTCTAGGAGGATGTAGGTCCTGTGATGTGTCAGTATGCTTCTGGAAAAAAGAATGCAGACTGCATTCTTTTTTTCTGTTTCTTTTTTTGTTAGGCATTCGCCTGGGTGTTTAAACTTCTGTTAGGATCAAAAATAAGATCTAAGTCAGTTGAATTAAGCATCGGGTTCCCCCTCAAAGCAGGAGCTCAAGCATTACACAGCCATCTAGGTTGATAATCAGGCCACGCCCCCTTCTAACTTCTTTAAACTCTACTGTCAATCATAACCTCTGAGGTCTTCTGATTCTTTAAATATTTCACTGATGATTTTTACTATTTACTTGTCAGTTTAACAAGTCTACTTTTTCCCTATGATGTGTTCTACATATGATCAGGGTTATTAAATTCTCCAAGCAATTCTCCAAAATGGTCTCTTACTTTATATTAAATAAGACACTTGTATAAATAAAAGTAGGATGTTTATCAATCTAAGTCATCTAAGTGTTTTTAATTGAAAAAGAAGAACATAGTTAAACAGTGCAAAAAGAGACCTAAGTGTTACATAAATACTAATTATTGATTGTAAGAAATGTAACAGGAAACATTGTAAAGAAAGCTGATGTGTACATGTAAAATCAAGAAAGGCTAAAGACTGTGCTACTTAATATAGACAAGAATTAAAGTAGATCAGAAATACATACAATATCAAACAAATATCTGGATAAAATCTATTTTGGGTGAAAGAGGAGGCCCTTGAGAGAAGGGGAGTATATTGAAAAGATTTGGATATCTCTTGTGTGACAGTAATGGCTTCTATATAATGAGAGGGATAGGAGAAATGCGTATAGACGTAGACAATGTAGGTCCCCAAAACTACTATTTGTAAGTGCTATATGGTTCTTCTTATATCACCCCATTATGCTTACAGAATTATTCTTGTTATTTAAACATAGTTCAGTTCTTCACTCTGGCCTCTTATAGATATATTTTTGACAGTTTAACACATTAAAACACGTCCCGGCACCTCTGTTCTTTTCCTCTTCTTTTTTTCCTCTAGGTCACCTCGCCCTTCTCCAGTTCTATTGGCTCTATCTACTTGTATCATTTAGTCTACAGCTTATCAGCAATTACATAACATTAGACCTCCCAATTTCTTTCCAAATACTCATGATGGTAGTTTAGACATTTTAGCTCTTCTCAGTTAACATACAAATGATAGTATTTGATGGCAGATAATAAGAATTTGGCCCATCTAGTCTGCCCATTTTCCTACTGGAAAAACCTCAAACCTTATATGGTCCTTGGTCTTATCTTACGTTCAGGACAGCCTTATGTCTACCCCATGCATGCTTAAATTCAGTCACTTCATCAACTTCTTCCACTTCTTCTTATAGGTTATTTCACTTATCTTCTCTCCTCCAAGCTATAAATGATCACATCCTTTAGTGTATCCTGATATGTCTTTTCCTGTAAGCCATTCACCATTTCAGTAGCTCTACTCTAGATTATCTCTAGATTATCTATATCCTTCTGGAGATGAGGTCTTCAGTACTGTACACAATACTCTAGGTGAGGTCTAACCAGTGATCTGCAGACTGTCATGTCCACATTCCTAGCTATACAACCCAGCACCGTGCTTGCATTGCCCACCATTTTGTTACATTTCCTGCCTACCTTTAAGTCATCAGAAATACTTACTTCCAAATCTCATTCCTCCGTTGTCTCTGACAGCACAGTTCCCTTAATACTATATCCTGCCTTTGGATTTTTACATCCCAAGTGCAATATTTTACATTTATCAACATTAAACTGCAGCTGCCACACTCTTGTCCATTCTTCTAATTTGCCTAAATCATTTGTCACTTGGCTTATTCCCCCAGGAATACCTACCCTGTTGCAAATCTTTGTATCATCTGCAAAAAAAGGCATACCTTTCCTTGAAGACCTTTTGCAATATCACTAATAAAAATATTAAAAAGAATGGTTCACAGTACAGATCCCTGAGGTGTCCTACTAGTAACACAACCTTCTTTTGAATATGGTCCATTGACTACAACCCTCTGTTTTCTGTAATTCAGCCATTGTCTTATCCATTCAACTATTTGTATATCCAGACCCAAACACTGCAACTTATTAATTAGTTGTCTGTGAGGGAGAGTGTCACATGGTTTACTGAAATCTAGAAAAGCTATATATACTGCTCCCCCAGTCTATTATTTTAGTTACCCAGTCAAAAAATCTATAAGTTTAGTCTGACAAGATCTTCCTGCAGTAAACCTGAGCTGTTTGTAATCTTTAAAGCAATTTAAATTTAGATATGTAACAGTTCTTTCCTTTAACATGGTTTCCATTAATTGTGCCACTACTGACATAAGACTTATTGGTAACATAGTAACATAGTAGATAAGGCTGAAAAAAGACATGCGTCCATCAAGTCCAGCCCATGCCAATAACACTCCTGTTGATCCAGAGGAAGGCAACAAAAAAGCCCTCTGGAGCAATTTCCAGTGTAGGTGTGTGTGTGTGTGTGTGTGTGTCAAATAGTTCCCCGGCTCAATATCCTATTTGCTTTGAAGCCATCTGTCATAACTGTCAATATTGTTCTGTGCTAGATAGGCATCCATTGCTTTTTTGAATGCAGTTACATTATCTGCAAGCACAACATCCCGAGGCAAAGAATTCCATAGCCTTACCGCCCTTACTGTAAAGAATCCCTGCCTGTGTTTTAGTCGAAAGCGCCTTTCCTCAAGTCTTAATGGATGACCTCTTGTTCTTAGCTCAGCTCTTTGCATAAATAATTCTTTGGATAGTTCTTTGTATTGACCTTGAATGTATTTGTAAATGGTAATCATATCACCCCTTAGACGTCTCTTTTCTAATGTAAACAAACCCAGTTTGGCTAGTCTCTCTTTGTAACTCAGATCCTCCAATCCCTTTATCAGTTTTGTTGCACGTCTCTGCACCTTTTCCAGTTCAGCAATGTCTTTTTTTAGAACAGGCGCCCAAAATTGTACTCCATATTCTAGATGAGGCCTAACCAAGGATTTATACAGAGGTAGGATAATATTAGCATCCCTTGCTTCTACACCTCTTTTTATGCAGGCTAGTACTCTATTTGCTCTTGCAGCAGCTGAGTGACTCTGCACACTGCTGTGAAGACTATTGTCTATCAGTACACCTAAATCTTTCTCTAATGAGGATTTCCCAAGTTGTTTCCCATTTAGAGTATATGTAGCAAGTTTGTTTCTACAACCCAAATGCATAACCTTACATTTATCTACATTAAATGACATCTGCCACTTTTCTGCCCATTCACTTAGTTTATCTAAATCCTTCTGTAGGGAAAAAACATCGAGCTCTGTATGTATTTCCTTACATAGCTTAGTGTCATCAGCAAAGATTGAGATGCTACTTCCAGTCTTCCAATCTTCTGGAACTACTCCTGTTGATAGTGATTAAACTATTCTCTATTTGTATATTTGTAGTCTATTTGTTTATGATATAGATGTCTTGTGTCATCAATCTATTATCTCTTTTATGTTTTATTCATTATTATAAATTGTACTGTTTGTACCCAGCACATCCTGAAAACTCTTAACTCTAATTGCCAGTACATGCAGTACCTGTATTGTCCCATATTGCCATTATATTCACAATCTTTGGATGTATGCTTTTTTGATTTAAACCAAGTATATATATATATATATATAACTTCCATTGCCAATACTAATATTTAAGGTTTTGTACATGCATATTTATGGTATTTAGGTAATAATTTCACTGTTTTCACTGCTTTGATATCAACATATTTTATTTATGCCCACGTGTATTTATTAAGCTATACATATTTACTTCTCTGTTGCTAACCCTCTGGTGAGTGCTTGTAATTCACACATTAATAGTTTTGTTTAATCGGACATACTTCTCTAGGGTAACCATGTTCCAACATGTTTTAGAAGTGAGACTGAAATCTACATCCTCTTCATCCTCAATACTACTTTGATGGTGAGGATCCAAAATTAAGACCTAGATACCAGACAATATCGCTCTTGTATCTTGTTTTTGGCTAGGTGCCCAAATATTAGTTACAAGACTGAAAAAGTGATACCCTGTCTTAATACACCTTGAAAAACGGGTATTGTTCCTGGTGCAGACACTGGGAACAACACAATCAAAATAATTCAAGTCAATAAAAATCACACTAGATTAGTCAACCTATCTTCCACTTTATTTTGATGCAGGAAAGTCAGATTGGTCCTTCCTTTCAGAAACCATTGAACACGTTGGAATTGGGCCCAGATTTTTCCATTATCTTGTAAAATAGTATAACAAAGCATTTACTAGAGTCAAAGTTAATGTCATGCCGTCCTCATCCATCACATAGCAGAACAGAACAAATTAAGGCTGCTCCCTCCTTTCATGAGTTGTAATCTTGATTATTGGATACCTTGTCAGCACAATAAGATCCAACAGAGATATCCAGGGCATTCATTCCAACTCAGGACAGGAAGCTTAAAATGGTGGAGGGCCTTTCATGACTCAGCATACCAGAAAAGTCTCAAATAATTTAATATGTACAGCTTGAAAAAAAGAGAAAGAGGGGTGATATGATAGATCCCTTTAAATATATTAAGGGTTTTAATATAGGTCAGGAGGTTAGCATTTCTGAGGAAAAAAGGAGTAAAGAGGTGGAAAGTTAGATGGTAGACATTAAAAAGTGAAAAATTCAAAAAATGTCCATCAGTATTTAGTTACAGTGTGTTAGACTCATGGAACAGCCTCCTAGCAGAGGCTGAAGGGATACTTATGGTCAGTAACTTTAGATGTTTTTTTTCTGCCTTGAAAATCTATGTTTTGCTGTTTCTATAAACAGTGTCAAACCTGGCTACTAGCTACGATTAGGGAATTTGCCCTATTTAGGAAAGTATCTTGGCCGACTTCAGATGAGTTAAAAATTAGGGATGTCAAAAATTTTTCGCCTCAAACAAAAATATAGGTTAAAAATGGCACTTCTTGCCTAGCAGAAAATGTCCCTTGAAAAGTGCAATGTTTCCTCTTTTTTAGACCTAGCTCCTTGCATTGAAATTAATGGGAAGACTGAATTTGCCCACAACACAGCGTGAATTTTATTTTATTTCCCACAAGAGTAGTATAAAAGGGGTCTGTGGGTTTCAGTGTTGGTGCAGTCTGGGGAAAGAATCAGTTGAATCAGTTGAACAGGGAATTGTGTTTTTTGGGATGAGGGTGTGTTGACTGGGAGTGTGGGGTCAGTTAATAAATAAATAAATAATAAAAACATTGGTACTTAATGGGAAAGAGACAGGGATCCCCCCAATGTAAGCTACGACTGGGACAGACTCATACTTGACAGGATAGAGTATTTTTTGAGGATGATTTGTAGGACTTAGACTTGTTATTAGAGGCCCAAGTCCTGAGGAAACATTGATTAGTAGAACTCTCGCTTGTTAGAGTCACAAGACCTGAGGAATCTGTGTGGATTTATGGATTCCAGCTGGTTGGAGTTACAAACCCAGTAGAATCAGTGATAGTTTATGGACTCAATATTGTTAGAGTCACAAGCCCTGAGGAATGAGTGATGATTTTTTTGACTCATGTTTGCAGTTTTAATAATAATAATAATAATAATAATAATAATGATGAATCATCCCTTCCATCATGGAATGGCATCTCCTCAGATACTACTTGATTCCATGCCTGTGATTATACTCCAACACATTGCTATGTGTGGTCAGCGCATCACACAATGTTCAATGGATGTACATGAACTGCCACATCCTCACATCTACAGAACCACTACCAGCTGGTGGAGGAGATAACAATGACAGAGGTGGATACCCAGGAGTTGTTGCTACATTTTCCTGGACCCTAGGGTGTTGGAGACCCAGGTGCTTCACTAGCCATCGAAATTTCAAATTCTGGATGGGTTTCTCTATTCTTCCTCCTCATTGATTTACACCTCAGCTCTTGTTGCCTTTGTGGACAGACAGGGAGTACAGAAACATCAGATTCTAATTTCCTATGTGGGTGATTGGCTTTAACGAGCTTCACATAAATGTCATTGTTTCTGTATTTCATGTATGTTATCAGGGTGGTTGTGTCAAAGTGCTTTCCCTCCTTTCCTCTTTTTCACTGATTTATCGCATACAGTGCATACTGAAGTCACTGGTGACTGCATTCTGCCTGCTTCAAGATAAAAATAGTCCCCCACCCAGGGCCCCAGGGGGAGGGGAATGGTGGAGAAGAATGGCATCTTCCTTCTCCTCCACAATCCCCTTCACTGGCTTGGGCAGTGAATGATGCGGCTACTGCTGCTGCCTCAGAATCAGCAATACAACTAGGACCCAGAGTATTGCTGGAAAGTGGAACCCACCCTAGTTCCGCATCACAAATACTGTTGGACCTTATTACCACAGAGGCACAGTAGTCTGTGGCACACTAGCTTTCCCCTCATTAGCCTTCTCCCCTTGCAACTCAGCAGCAGTAGCAGCAGCAAACTCTGCAAATTCTGCAATGTTTCTGCTGGTAGTGGTGGTGGTGAATGATGCCAATGCCCATTTGCACATCTGCCTCCCATTCCATTTTGCTTTCTGCTAAAAATCAATAATACATTTCTCTTCCCCACCATCTGCTCCACCATCACCCACAACACCACTACCCACATCAGTCCCTCCTTGCTGCTACTGCTGCTCTGTGAGAAACTCACTGGTTTGACAAGATGACAAATTTGACAGAGGGTCCTCTACTTTCTCACTTGCCATCTGTACATGTGAAGAAGACAAACTGGCAGCACTATCAGCAGGTTCAGGCAGCATCACTTCTCCTTATACCTCATCAGGAGGCTCTACAGCCATCATGCTAGTCTCATGATCACTATCAGCACCTTTACCATCATCACCCCCTCCCTCACCCAACACTCTCTAGTTGCTGCATGGTAGTAGTGGGACTGATTGGGGATGGTAAGTATGACTTACCATCATCTCCTCCTACTCCTGAATATCAGAAAGTAAACTAGCAGCAGTAGCAGCAGGCACAGGTACCTGACCTGTGCTGCTCACACTGCTACTCAGTTCTTCATGAGCCTTTTCTGGTTTGCTCATAAATGTCCTCAAGATCACAAGGGACGATGTTGGGGGGGCTGGGTGTAACGGTTTGTTTGACACACAGACACAGCAGGTTTGGATGAAACACAGGTTTATTGAACAGTTGTAATAACAATAACCCTCACGGGTCCAGTAATATATCAGCAATATAGTACAGACACAGGACAGGTTATAATGAAGTATGCCCACACGGGTCCAGTATATACAAGTAATACAGCATACAATATACTGACATAGGTCAGGCAGTTTTCGTGTGAAACTCAAGTTAGGCAGCACTGAATGGGTTACTATTAGGCCGGGAGAACTGACAGGCCCTAATAGCGTGAGGCCCTTTAAGAAGCTCAGTCTTGAAGAGAAAGAACAATCTTGAGTAACGCCCAAGCAGTAACGGGACCAGAGCAACTTGTGGACTGCCGTGGCAGTGTCAGAGACCAGAGCAACTTGTGGACTGCCGTGGCAGTGTCAGAGACTAGAGCAACTTGTGGACTGCCATTGCAGTAACGGAGATCAGGCAACTTGTGGACTGTTGTAACAGTAATGGAGACTAGAGCGACTTGCCCAGAGAGGCACCCAACCGGGGACTGCATGGATGTAAGGAACACACAGCAATGTCGCCTCGGCAACCTATGCAACGGAGACTAGACTGCAGAGAGTGACTGTCCGGAGACAGCGAGAATTCTGTCACCCCCCCAAACGGAGGCCGGATAAGGCGTAAAAAGAGGGATACGCAACTACAGGGGCCCAGACGGGCCGGGTCAGTACACCGACCAGGAACGTCAGCCAATCCGAGTCGCTACACAGAGCACGAACGTCAGACGTGTCGGGTCGGTACACAGAGCAGGAACGTCAGCCAATCCGGGTCGGTACACAGAGCAGGAACATCAGCCAATCCGAGTCAGTACACAGAGCAGGAACATCAGATGGGCCGGGTCAGTACACAGAGCAGGAACGTCAGCAAATCCGAGTTGGTACACAGGACAGGAACAAGATGCAGAATAGTCAGGCAGTCCGGGTCGGTACACAGAGATCACACGAAATACAGGAACAAGCGCTGGTACGGAAACACCACGAAAGGGCACTGGATAAGTGACAAGGTCCAGTATTTAAGGACAAATACTGGGTGAGGACAAGTCACTTCAACCAATGAGCGATATCAATAGAGGAAACTGACAGAATGTCGCCCACATAGCACGGGCATCGTGATACTGGGAATCATTAGCTCTGGGGAATCAGGGCTTCCAGAACCTTCTATGCTGGTGGTGGTCACTTCCTCTTCCACCAACTCACTGGATGTGTCCAGCTCCTACTTTTTTTGTTAGATGGCTGCTCACGCTGTTAGCCAAATAGTCTGAGCCTCTGCTGCCTTATATAGTGGCAAAATATCCTAGCAAACTCTTCACATCCCTATCTGCTTGTGTTATGTTTCACTTCCTAGAAACATAATGTTTTTGGCAAAAAAACATGAAGTACAAGTCAGTGAAAACAGTGAGGATGTTAAGGGCTTGGTTTAAGGAGGATTTTTGCAAGAAAAATAGGATAACTTCATGATTTTGCTTATTTTTTTTTCATGAGAACACAACGGGACCTTTCATCCACCAGTATTAAAAATAAAATACTGAGGAATCCAGCTGATCACTAATGACCTAGATAAGTGGGGCAACAGTTTTTTTCTCTTGGATTTGGAAAATAAAATGTATTTAAATGGTAATGTTAACCATACATTTCTATCTACTCCTTTCAGATAGCCCACTAGATATCTCAAGAACTTTTCACAAATTAATATAATATATAGCAGTCTCTAGATAGATAGATCAATAGATAGATAGATAGACACTCCCAGGATGGTTGTAAATAATAAAAAGAAATGGTGTCTGGGTGTACCACTCATTAATAAGTATTATAGTTCTATACAACTCTCACACATTTGCCTTTGGTTCCATTGCAGATTAATCAAATTGTTGTTTCAGTTACAATTCAAGGATATTATTGACCCTCTTCAACTTACTATTGTCCCTTTGACCAAGCCTACATTCAACCAACACTACCATATATAACATACCACAGCTGGGATTACTTTCTCAAACAGATGCAAATATCTACCAATTATTCACCCCTGACATCTTTAATTTAGATCCCAGAATTCAAGCCTAGTAGAGAACACTAGACTTACTGGCATACTTAGTCATATTTGGGGGAAATGGGACAGGGGTTTGAGTCTATAATCTGAAATCCTTGAAAGCCTTCTAATACAGTTACATACTTACAGAATATGTAGTCAAAATAAAAGGGTTTTATCAGTTTAAATTTAGTGTTCATAAATAAAAAAAAAATCTCAGTCTTCCAAGCAATTATGGTTTGATATTTAAAAAGACTCCTTTCACACATATACCACCAGATGGTTCCAAGACAAAACCAATCCACCGTTACAGAGATCTACCTTCTGGGGTTCCTGGATCTTGGCAGGTGGAGGATTCCGCTCTTTGTGGCAATTCTTCTGATCTATGTGGTGACTATAGCTGGAAATCTTCTCATCATTGTGCTGGTTTCAGCCACTCATCATCTCCAGTCTCCCATGTACTTCTTCCTCAGCCAGCTGTCCATGACTGATATCCTGGTCACATCAACTATTTCCCCAAACATGTTAGATGTAACATTGAAAGAAGGTGCCATCATTAGTTTTGTTGGATGTTTAGCACAGTTTTCCATGCTTTGTGTTTCATCAGCTACAGAATGTCTTCTTTTAACAGTAATGTCGTATGATAGATACTTGGCTATTTGCAAACCATTGCACTATACAACCAAAATGAATTTTACAATTTGCTGCCATCTGGTTCTGTGTTCTTGGATGTTAGGTATTTTTATGACACTGACTGTCATCATTCTGTTAAACAATTTACATTTTTGTGGTCCAAATATAATTGACCATTTCTTCTGTGATTATGCTCCGCTCTTACAACTGTCATGCTCTGATACCAAAATTGTTCAGTTTGTATTTGTATTGATAGCTACTCCTGAAATTATGATCGAAACTGTATTCATTATTTCAACTTATTTTTCTATCTTTCTCACTATACTTAAGATCTCTTCTTCCACTGGCAGACAGAAAGCTTTCTCCACTTGTAGCTCCCACCTTGCTGTGGTCTGTACATATTATGGGACTTTTATGGCCATCTATGTAGTGCCATCTGGAGGAAACTTATTTAACATGAACAAGATTCTATCCCTACTATACACCGTGGTTACTCCACTGCTCAATCCAATCATCTATAGTCTGAAGAACCAAGAAATAAGGAATGCTTTTAAGAAATATTTTCACAGACATCTAAACAGATTTTAGGTACAACAGAAATTGACTTCCAAATATGTTTATGTTGAATAGGTTGGGTTGTATGTATATAATAATAAAATACAGTAATTAAAAATGTTTTATGTAGATGTATAGGTATATAACTAAACAGAAAGTTAAGCGGTAGATACCCACTGTTTACTTGGGGTCACATGGATAAAAGAATGTTAGAGATGTTTCCAAAGCCTTAAGTTAATTACCCCAGGAAGACTGGAGAATACATCACATTGCTTCGTAATCAGTTGCACAAAATTTCAATGATTCAGTGAGTCACTGATTATTCACATGTGATTAATCAGGGATATAAGGAAAATCTGATGTATTGGAGCCCCCTGAGGATGAACATTGAGAAATACTACTTTATTAGAATAAACTCAACCACAATGGTTCCTAACCCTATCCTCAGGGATGACTCACTGGCCAGATCATTAGCATCTATGCTTATAAGTACAGGTGAGTTAATCAGAGGCCCAGTCATTTAATTAACTCACCTGTGCAGAAGGGATCCATGAGGACACAGTGGGGAACCACTGGTATAAAGCAGTGATGGGCAACCCAAGGCCCACCAGTTGTTCAGGACTACAATTTCCATCATCACTAGCCAGTCAATGCTTATACATTGAGTGGAACGTTTCATTGCGGAGAATGAGAGAAAGAAAAAGTTACGGCAAAAAATACTGGTTGAAAACATAGTGAAAAAGACGCCAGCAAATGGTTTATACCATCTGCAGCAGTAACAACAGCATCATCAATAACATCTCAATCCCAACATAACTCTGAACACATGTCATCATCCTCACAGAAAACAATTCATGTGTCTCAGGGGCAGCAGTCTAACATTTCTGGTGGTAGTGATGGTGTCGGCACATCTCTGTGGGAATTGCTCCCAGAATATGGATTGGTAACTGACACACATTGTAAACATTTGCTTACCTTGAGCTGGCCGCCAGACCCAGTGGGCGGCCGGTCTCGGCGTCCTCGCGGGTTAGCCTTGTCTGTTGGGAGTACGGGTGCACCCTGGTGTTCATCCAAGTGACCTCCCCCTGGTGGCTCCAGCCACATCTACTCAGGAACGCATCTCAGGGATTCCCTGGTGACGTGGTGTCTCGATTCTTAAAGGGACATTACACTAATTACTCCACCTCTTGGGGTTGGAGCAATTAGTAGACAAAATGCCTGGACGTCACTTCAGTTGCCCTTTTGTGGTGTTCCAGTGCAGTTGTGTTTCAATGTGCCCTGTGTATTACACGGTTTGTCTGACTACCCGATCTGGTGTTGACCTGTGGTTCTGTCTGACTATCCGCTCCGGGTATGACCCTTGGCTTGTCTGACATCCAATCTGGTACAAACCTGCAGCTCTGGTTGACTAACCGCTCCGTGTATGACCTTAGACTTCTCTGACTAACTGATCTGGTGTTGACCTGTGGCTCTGTCTGACTATCCGCTCCGTGTATGACCCTTGGCTTGTCTGACATCCAATCTGGTGCAAACCTGCGGCTCTGGTTGACTAACCCCTTTGTGTATGATTAAGGATTAAGCTGACTACTCTGCAACAATCTACGGAGGAAGGGGGTATTTCTCTCCCTAACTTCTATCACTACTATTTGGTTGTTCAGGCCCAATAAATGTTAGCTTATGTAATGCCTCAATCCAGTCACATTTTCCCATGAATTGAGGATTCACGTTTGAGACAGGAGTATCGAATCAAACATCTTGTGACAGTAGGTGCAGGAATATATTCTTTGCTAGTTCTGGCCATTCTGTCTTTGTCCCGGGTTTGGTCACAACTGCAGAATACTGTGGGGTACTCTGGGATTTCTCCCACGTACCCTTTGTGGGGGTCTCCCCCATCTTCGTGCATTGGATTTTGGTCCAGAATGGACCAGGTTTGGCATTACTGAGTTGGGTCAGCTATATGAGTGATCCACACTTAAAACCTTTGGACAACTTAATGGGGAATTTGGCATCCCTCATAGACTTTTCTACACATATCTGAGGTTGCAACATACTTTGGCCACACTACGCTCTGAGAGGCCTTTTGAGATATTGGAATTTTAATCACTGAAACTGGCAAATAGTCTATCACGGTGCCCGTCCTCCCTTGTTTATGTTTTCCTGTCAGTTATCCTGTGTAATGCTCTCATTGGTTGCCCAGTGTTGAGCCCACCCAGTATGGCCTTTATATACTGGGCTCCTGCACCCTTTCGGTGCCCTTTTGTGGTGTTCCTGTACCAGTGCTAACTACTGCTCAGAAGTTCCCAGTGTACCGACTTGGCCTGTCTGACTACGCTTCAGTTCCTGCCTCTGTGTACCGACCCGGATTGCCTGACTACGCTTCAGTATCTGCTCCTGTGTACCGACCCGGCCTGGCTGACGTTCCTGCTCCCATGTACCGACCCAGACCGGCTGACGTTCCTGCTCCTGTGTTCTGACCCGGCCTGGCTGACGTTCCTGTTTCTGTGCACCGACCCGGCTTGATCAACCCTGTTTCCCTTGTCCTTGTCGCCTCTGAGACATTCTTATCCAGTAGTCATTAGCTTGTTCTACGCCTCCGCTCCAGTAGATGGCCAAGTGTTGTCTCAGTTAGAGCTCCTACTGAACGCCTCTGGCCTAGTCATCCGCTACTACCGGTTGCAAGCGTTGCCTCCGTGATTGCTCTGGTAAAGTGCCATTGGCTTGTCCTCCACTACTTCCATACCGGTTGCAAGTGTTGCCTCCATGATTGCTCCAGTAAAGTGCCATTGGCTTGTCCTCCTCTACTGCCATACCGGTTGCAAATGTTGCCTTCGTGATTGCTCCAGTAAAGTGCCATTGGCTTGTCCTCTACTACTACCATACGGGTTGCAAGTGTTGCCTCCGTGATTGCTCCAGTAAAGTGCCATTGGCTTGTTCTCCGCTACTGCCATTCCGGTTGCAAGTGTTGCCTCCGTGATTGCTCCAGTAAAGTGCCATTGGCTTGTCCTCTGCTACTGCCATACTGGTTGCAAGTGTTGCCTCTGTGATTGCTCCAGTAAAGTGCCATTGGCTTGTCCTCCGCTACTGCCATACCGGTTGCAAGTGTTGCCTCAGTTACTGCTCCGGTAAATCACCTTTGGCCTAGTCCTCCGCTACTGCCATACCGGTTGCAAGTGTTGCCTCCGTAATTGCTCCGGTAAAGTGCCATTGGCTTGTCCTCCACTATTGTCATACCGGTTGCAAGTGTGTTTACCTCCGTGATTGCTCCGGTAGTGCTCTACTGTTTCAGTTGGACTGATAGCTCATGTTTGTGTGCTGACCTTGGCTTGTTAAAGCATCATTCCAGTACCTTCGCATATGGGACTGTTTACCATCAGTGATGAACTTTAACTCCTGCAGTACCGGAATCCTGGGAACCTACTTCTCAGCCTGACCTGTGTCAGTACAGACTGTTTGTCTTTCTATATTGTGCTGGACCTGTGTGGGCTTTGAATATATTACCTGTCATGTGTCTGTACTATACTGTGGTATATTACAGGACCTTTGAGGGTTCTTACTGTATTATTGTATTCAATAAAACTGTGTTTTTATCCTAACCCTGTGTCTGTGAGTCAAACAGACCGTTACAGTATGAAAGTCTATGACCTCAGACAATAAAGGTGAAGGTAATACACAGAAGATCCATTGGAGAATGGATGTGCATGAGCAGCATTTGGATCAGTTGGCATTGGCCA
The DNA here is from genome assembly GCA_037306005.1 of Rhinophrynus dorsalis. Taxonomy (NCBI): domain Eukaryota; kingdom Metazoa; phylum Chordata; class Amphibia; order Anura; family Rhinophrynidae; genus Rhinophrynus; species Rhinophrynus dorsalis. The sequence goes on from CM074721.1 coordinate 556,605,524, forward strand.
TACAAACTATTCTCAAACGTACAGTGCATCTTGATAAGCCTGTTCCTAATCCGGTGGTCTCCCCGGTTTCGACACCGGAGAGTCAGCCCGTGACTCCTGTGGCCTCAGATAAAATGGTGAACCCAATCTATGCAGAGGGTTTTTCAACCAAAGTGAGATATTTTTGGAGTTAACCCCTCATGCCTTTCCAATGACCGTAGTAAAGTTGGGTTTATGATATCTTTACTGACCGGCAGAGCCCTGCCATGGGCCAATCCCTTATGGGAAAATGCTAAATCTTGCACCAGGAATTTCAGAGAATTTGTGCAAACATTTCAGAGAGTATTTGAAGTTCCTGGTAGAACTGCCTCTGCTGCTAAATGTTTGATGGAGATACAACAGGGCAATCGTACGGCGGGTGACTACTCCATAGAATTTCGCACATTAGCAGCAGAGGTAGGTTGGAATAATGAGGCGTTGGTGGCAGCATTTGCCCAAGGTCTGGCTGACCATATCAAAGATGAGACCGCAGCTAAAGAATTGCCTAGTGATTTGGATGAATATATTGACTATGCCATTCTGATTGACACTCGGATCCGTGAGAGACTGGTGGCTAAAGACCATAGGCTACGGCCTAGAAGCAGTTGGCATAGCAGTCTTTTGTGCCCACCCACCACCCCCTCTGTGCCTAAACCACTTGACCCTAAACAAGAGTCCTGTGAACCTATGCAAGTGGGTTTTACCAGATTAACCAGGGAGGAACGGGCACACTACAGGAGGCAGGGGCTATGTTTGTACTGTGGTAGAGATGGGCACATGTTACATTCCTGCCCCATACGTCTGGGAAATGAACGCATCTAGGGTATCTTGGGGGAAAGGCCCTAAGTGGTATTCAACCGTCCCCAGATCCAATCATGCAGAAACCCACGATCCAGGTGGTATTTTCTTGGGTAGAACACTCGGTGGAGGTTCTGGCTCTGATTGATTCCAGCGCAGCTGGTTATTTCATGGATAGTTCCTTTGCTGCGCTACACAAACTTCCACTGGTTAAAAGGGAATCACCCTTAGCCATTGAAGCCATTGATGGCAGACCATTAGAACCAGCTCAGATTACGCTGGAAACCATTCCACTACCTATGACGACTGCGGCCCTCCACAAAGAGGAACAGCAGTTCCAGATAATCCATTCCCCTTACCATGCGTTGATTCTGGGGTTCCCTTGGTTGCATCTGCATAACCCTCAGTTTGATTGGCAGAGTTGTGAGATTACTTCTTGGTCTCAGTATTGAATGAAGCATTGTGTGTCTCATCCTGTCAAGATCCTGTGTGCCTCTCCCTCCTTGCCAGATGAATACCAACAATTCAGTGACGTTTTTAGTAAGGGAGAGGCTGGCACCTTGCCTCAGCACAGGTCGTACGATTGTGCTATTGATTTGCCCCCGGAGGTGGTGCCCCCTAGGGGACACATGTACCCACTGTCATGCGAAGAGAATCATGCTATGGAAGAATACATTGAGGATGCCCTCAATAGAGGGATCATTAGGAAATCTACCTCGCCTGCTGGCGCTGGGTTCTTTTTTGTGAAAAAGAAAAATGGCGAGTTAAGGCCGTGTATTGATTACCGTGGTCTAAAAAAGTTAATGCCCAAAAATGCCTATCCGATACCACTCATCAGCGAACTATTTGAAAGGCTAAAAGGTTTCTCCATCTTTACGAAATTAGACCTACGTGCGGCCTATAACATGATCAGGGTAAAAACTGGGGATGAGTGGAAAACGGCATTTAATACTAGATCCGGGCATTATGAATATCTAGTTATGCCATTTGGTCTCTGTAACGCACCTGCGGTGTTTCAAGAATTTATTAATGATATCTTCCGTGATATGCTACAGTCCTGTGTGGTAGTCTACTTTGATGATATACTTGTACACTCAGCTAATATGTCCCAACACATCAAGGATGTCTCCGAGGTGTTGCTCCGCTTGCGCAAAAATAAACTATTCTGTAAAATGGAAAAGTGCAAGTTCACAGGTCCAGAGTGCCGTTTTTGGGTTTCGTGATCGCTAAGGAAGGTATCGCTATGGATCAGGAGAAACTCGCAGCCATATTACAATGGCCACGGCCCAAAGGGTTAAAGGCGAACCAGCGCTTTTTGGGGTTCGCCAATTATTACAGAAAGTTTATCAAGAATTTTCCACTATTGTGAAGCCACTGTCTGACCTTACGCACAAGGACACTAATCCTTCCCAATGGTCTAAGGCAGTCGAACATGCCTTTGAGACACTGAAATCTGCTTTCGCAGCTGCTCCTGTACTATCCCACCCCAACCCGTCCCTTCCATTTACACTGGAGGTCGATGCCTCTGAGATTGGGGTAGGGGCAGTACTATCTCAATGCCCAGTGGCAGGGGGCGCTCTCAGACCATATGGGTTTTTCTCTAAGAAGTTGTCTAGTGCTCCAAGTCATTATGAGATTGGTGACAGAGAACTGCTGGCTATCATTCTTGCCCTGAAGGAATGGCGTCACCTACTGGAGGGTACCAGAAGCCCTGTGCTAATCCTTACTCACCACAAAAACCTGACCTATCTTTCAGAGGCAAAGGGATTGTCCTCTCGTCAGGCCAGATGGGCTCTGTTTCTGTCCCGATTCAACTTCATAGTATCATATTTTCCGGGTTCCAAGAATGTGAGGGCTGATGCCCTGTCTAGACAATTTGAGCCTGAAACCGATAGGGACGAAGTCCCAGTACTCATTATACAGCCTGACCGCATCCTGGCTACCCTACGTACTAGTATCACTTCACCACTGGGGGAAGAGATTCTTGCCACCCAGGCTATGGCCCCCCCATAAACCCCAGTGGGCAAGTGTTTTGTTGATGAGCCATTCCGTACGCGTTTACTTGAAACATGCCACTCATCTAAGGCTGCTGGGCATATTGGGAGGGATCAATTAATATGGTCTCTCTCACAAGTTTTCTGGTGGCCCTCCCTGAGGGCTGACTGTTCTGCTTTTACCGCAGCCTGTGCCACTTGTGCTCATGCCAAGACCCCTAGACACCTCCCAGTGGGTCTACTACAACCTGTGCCTAATGGTGAACGTCCTTGGTTCCATATATCCATTGATTTCCTGGGAGAATTGCCAGTGTCTAGAGGGTATTCATTCATCCTGATGGTGGTTGACAGGTTTTCTAAAATGGCTCATTTCATGCCCCTCCTTGGCCTTCCCTCTGCCCAGGAGTTAATGGTTGTTTTCGCTAAGGAAGTGTTTTGGTTGCATGGGGTACCTAGAGTTCTGGTATCCAACCGCGGGAGCCAATTTGTATCCAGATTTTGGAGAGCATTCTGTGAACAGATGGGCATTCAACTGTCCTTCTCATCTGCCTACTATCCCCAGACTAATGGGACCGCTGAGCTTGCCAATCAGGGACTGGAACAGTTCCGGCTCTGTTTTGTCACAGATCATCATGATAACTGGGCAGACCTGTTGCCGTGGGCAGAGTTCGCCATGAACTGTGCGGTCAATTCATCGTTTCTCATAAACTACGGGTTCCAGCCTTGTTTGCTCCCGGACTCCTTCGAGTCACAGCAGATTCCAGCTCTGGACGAGCACATAGAGCAACTCCACTCCACTTGGGCACAGGTTCAGAGGGCCCTCAGTCAGTCATTCCAGCATCATCAGTGCTACGCCACCCTAGATGGCTGCCAGTGGTCTCCTTCCAGGTTGGGGACAGGGTATGGCTATCCTTCAGAAATCTCAAGTTCCAAGTTCCGTCTAACAAACTGGCTCCCCGGTTTATTGGCCCGTTCAGGGTGATTCGTAAAATTAACCCTGTCTCTTATGCCTTGGATCTCCCTGCGTCTATGCGCATTCATAATGTGTTCCATGTATCTCTCTTGAAACCTCTGGTATGCTACCGCTACACTACCACTCCTGTGGTTCCTGGCCCGGTAGAGGTGGAGGGTCAGGAAGAGTACGAGGTTGAAAGCATTATTGATTCACACAGATTTAGAGGAAAATTGCAGTACTTGGTCCATTGGAAAGGCTATGGTCCTGAGGAACGTTCTTGGGTTGATCAGAAGGATCTTTATGCTCCTAGATTACTGTGCAATTTTCACTCTAAATATCCTCAGAAGCCAGGTCCCTCTTCTAGGAGAGAGGTCTTTGAGAGGGGGGTACTATCACAGTGCCCGTGCTCCCTTGTTTATGTTTTCCTGTCAGTTATCCTGTGTAATGCTCTAATTGGTTGCCCAGTGTTGAGCCCAGTATGGCCTTTATATACTGGGCTCCTACACCCTTTCGGTGCCCTTTCATGGTGTTCCTGTACCAGTGCTAACTACTACTCAGAAGATCCCAGTGTACCGACTTGGCCTGCCTGACTAAGCTTCGGTATCTGCTCCTGTGTACCGACCCGGACCAGCTGACATTCCTTCTCCTGTGTTCTGAACCGGCCTGGCTGACGTTCTTGTTCCTGTGCACCGATCCGGCTTGATCGACGTCCCTGTTTCCCTTGTCCTTGTCGCCTCTGCGACATTCTTATCCAGTAGTCATTGGCTTGTTCTACGCCTCTGCTCCGGCAGTCAGCCAAGTGTTGTCTCAGTTACAGCTCCTACTGAACGCCTCTGGCCTAGTTCTCCGCTACTACCATACCGGTTGCAAATGTTGCCTCCGTGATTTCTCTGGTAAAGTGCCATTGGCTTGTCCTCCGCTTCTGCCATACTGGTTGCATGTGTTGCCTCAGTTACTTCTACGGTAAATCGCCATTGGCCTAGTCCTCCGCTACTGCCATACCGGTTGCAAGTGTTGCCTCCGTGATTGCTCCGGTAAAGTGCCATTGGCTTGTCCTCCACTATTGTCATACCGGTTGCACGTGTGTGTACCTCTGTGATTGCTCCGGTAGTGCTCTACTATTTCAGTTGGAGTGATAGCTCATGTTTGTGTGCTTACCTTGGCTTGTTAAAGCATCATTCCAGTACCTTCACATATGGAACTGTTTACCATCAGTGATGAACTTTAACTCCTGCAGTACCGGAATCCTGGTAACCTACTTCTCAGCCTGACCTGTGTCAGTACAGACTGTTTGTCCTTCTACATTGTGCTGGACCTGTGTGGGCTTTGAATATATTACCTGTCGTGTGTCTGTACTATACTGTGGTATATTACAGGACCTGTGAGGGTTCTTACTGTATTATTGTATTCAATAAAACTGTGTTTTTATCCTAACCCTGTGTCTGTGAGTCAAACAAACCGTTACATAGTTGACCTTTCCATAAACAAATTTTTCTCATTTACTCGTGGCTGAGTAGGACTGTACACACAGATCTCACCACTCCTATAAACAGATGGAAGGTAGATGTCGGTGGACTTGAGGACTGGGAGTGGGATATGGCACTTAAAAGTCCTAGATTGGTTTTCGCTACAGCTAAACACCAACTCATTCAACTGAAAATCTTACACCGGGTCTATTATACACTCGTACACTTATTTAAAATGGGAAAACTACCTCATAGTAAGTGTGTTAAATGACGGAGGGAAGATACCGACTTTATCCATCTTATTTGACAATGCTCTCCTGTCAAACAATTTTGGAAGGATGTAGCTGATGTCCTGGTCCAGCTGGTGGTTTGGGAGCTTCCTTTTGTACCTAAGACATGCTTACTCTCCATTTTACCTGACCAAATAAATGTAACTTGGACCTAGGTCTAAGTCCTACAAATCAATGTTTCCTTAGGGCTCGTGCCTGACAAGTCCAAGTCATTCAAATTAATGTTTCCACAGGGCTTTGGGCTCTAACAAGTATACGTCCTACAAACCACTCTTTACAAAATACTGTATCCCGTCAAGTTTCAGTCTACCCTAATCAAAGCACACGTCAGGTGGTCCCTGTCTCTGTCAAGTTATCTTCCAATTTATTATTTTATTGTTTATTTTGTTTTATTTATTTATTTATTTATTTATTTTTTTATTAACAGTACCCCCAATTTCAGTTAACAACTACCCAAAAAAATTCATGTTGAACTGATTCTTCCCTCTGCCTCCATCAGCACAGGCACCCTCCTAAGACCCCTTTAATACCAAGTCTCATTTTTTTTTTGTTTCATTAATTTATTTTTTACTGTCCCCTTTACTGTTCTCCTAAAAAAATCCCTGCTCAACTAATTGGTTCCCCACACTCTACCAACACAGGCACCCTCAGACCCCTTTTATACCTTGCCTGTGGGAAATAGATTAACATTTGCTATGTGTTTTGTGATAACTCTTCCCATTGATTTCAATACAATTAGCTTGGCAAGAAAAGCAGAAAAACTGCACTTTTCACAAGTGGGATCCAGGAAGTGTCAGTTTTCACTGATTTTGGTTTGTGGTGAAATTTTCACCCATCCCTACTAGCTGCCCCTGGGGTCGACTGATACTTGACTTGATAGAGTATTTTGTAGAGGATTATTTGTTAGATTTGTTGTTAGAGGCCATTGTAGGACAGACTTATTAGAGGCCCAAGCACTGAAGAAACATTGATTTGCAGGACTTAAACTTGTTTGGCACAAGCCCTAAGGACACATTGATTTGTAGGACTTAGGCTTCTTAGAAACAAACCCCCCCCCAAATTTTTCATTTTTTTGTAGGACCATGTTTTTGTTTTTTTTATTTACTTTTTTTTTCCTTACAAACATACGCCCTGAGAAAAAAATAAAAATGCCCTACTGTTTAGTGCCAGCAGGTCATGTTGGCCAGTGGCCACTGACCATTGTCAAATATCCTCCATCCTGAGTCCATAATTCTGGAATTTGCAACTGCTGTTCTTACTGCTGCTGAGTTGTTTAAGCAGCAGGATGATTAAGCAGCTAAAAAGGAATGAGATCAACAGTAGCAGTAACATGGAAGATGGATGATGAAGGTTCCACTTCCCACAACTAGCTCTGGTGATGCGCCTGAGGCAGTAGCAGCAAAATAAGTAGCCCACAGTCTATGGGGAGAAAAGAAGAAGTTGGCCATTAAATCTTCTTCACCTGCCCCTCCTCCAAAATCCTGGGTGTATTATTAGAATATATTTTTTCCCTTGAGAGCAGGAACTGCAATGTGCACAGTGTGTGTGATAAATAACATCTGGGAGCATAACTGCATCCAAACACCATGACACCCAAAACCAAGTACTGCAGCTGTCACTCTACCTCTTGTAAAGATCCCACTAAGGACACATGACAACTTTCTGACAGTTTAATACTAATGATGAACCCTCCCTGACAGAATTCTACCATATTCTGCGGGATGGAATCTCCTCAGATTCTGCCTGATGACCTGGTATCAGTTCTCCTCCAAAACACTGGCGTGTGTGGTCAATGCACCAGACAGTGTGCAATGGGTAGAGATGAACTGCCATGTCCTAACCTCAAAAGAGTGGCTATCATTTGGCAGGGGAAGTAAAGATGAACGAGGTGGATTGGCATAAGATGTAGTTACCTTAGAAGGTTATGGAGAGTTAGATGTTTCACTCAAAATGGAACTTCCAGTCTCTTCCTGGGTTTCTCTATTATTCCTCCTCTTTGATCTACGCCATACTTCTTATTGCCTTTCTGGAGAGTCATGGGGTATAGCAACAGTGGTGCTTGATTCCTATGACGGGTGTTTGGCTTTAATACGTTTGACATAGATGTCAGGGTGTCTGTGTTTCATGCGTGATATCAGGGAGCTTGTGGCAAGTAGTAGTGTTCCCTCCTTTCTTCTTCTCACGGACTTGTCACAAATTGTGCACAGTGGCATTGCAGATGACTGCACTGTGCCTGCCCCAACAGAAAAATAGTCCCACACCCATGATGACTTCAGGGGGAAGGGAACAAGTGGAGAAGAATGGCCTCTTTCATCTTCTCCTCCTCATAACCCTTCACAGTCTGTGGCAGCGGATAATGTTGCTGTAGTTGCTGCTACTGCCTCAGATTCAGTACTACAACTAGGACTAGGAGTAGTGCTGTCACTGGCAAGTGGAACCTGTCCTTTTACCTCATCACTTGTTGACCCCATTCCCACTGTGTCCATGGCAGTCTGTGGCACACTAGCTTGCTCCTCAGCATCCTGCTGCCCTTTTATCTCAGCATCAGAAGGAATTAGAGCAGTTGCAAATTCCTCTAATTCCAAAATGTCACTGCTAGTTGTGGTGGTGATGCCCATCCTCATCCCTGTCTTCCATTCCTTCTAGGTTTCTTCTAAAAAGGCCATCAATGTCTCTTCCATCCCAGCTTCTCCACCATCATAATCACCCTCACTAGTCCCTACATTCTGATGCTCTATTACAGACATCTCATGTTTGGAGGAGGTGACGAGCAATGTGACAGAGGGTCCCCTAATGTCACACTTGCCATTTCTTGGTGACATGAAGTAGGCAAACTGACAGTGGCAGCACTAGCAGCAGGGACAAGCAGCTGATCTGTGCTCCTGCTGATGGTGGTATTACTTGGGTGCCTGCTCTCCCCCAACAACAGTTCTGGCCCCTTAGTCTTCAGGATTCTGTTCCCTTTGGACACTTAAGTGAAAGGGAGGGGAGGACTCCCAGGGTCAGAGGAATGGTGTGGGCTCCCTTCACTGATAGTCTAGACGCTCTCCAGTGTTTCCCTTACACTCTGGCTCCTTCACCATTACTGCTACTACTAACACCAACCACATCAAGTTCAGCCGCAGAGTCTTCCTCCTCAGTCTCACAGTCACTAGTAATATCAGGATATTGTTGTTGATTACCCCCCTCCTTCACTCCCTATGCTGCTGGACCTTAGTAGTAGTAGTAGTAGTAGTAGTAGTAGTAGTACTAGCACTGGCGGGACTGTTTGGGGATGGCAAGTGTGACTTAGGGTCTCTTGCTGTCACACTTGGCATCATCTTCTCCTTCCCCCCCACTGAGTATTACAAGACACACCAGCAGAAGGCAAAGTATTGTTGGCAGGAGGTTCAGGACTGGCAGCAGGTACAGCACTGGAGGCAGCATGGGCAGCACATCTGGCAGCAAATATAGCAATGGTGACAGCATGTCTGCCAGCAGGTACAGCACTAGTGGCAGCAGGAGCAGCACATCTTGCAGCAGGTACAGCACTAGTGGCAGCAGGTACAGCACTTGTGGCAGCAGGAGCAGCACATATAGCAGCAGGCACAGGCAGCTGACCTGTCCTGCGCTCACTAGTACTACCCTTTTCTCCCTTCCTTCCCATTCCCTTTTCTCTCTCCCTTCCCATTAAATTCCCCAAGATCCCTTGGGGTGATTTAGGGGGACTGGACAGCATTGGTTCAGTACTGCTAGTCACTTCCTCCTCCTCAGACTCAGTGGACACATAATAAGGGTCCTTCCAGTTCCTCACTTTGCTGCTCATAGTAATAGCAGTCACTATGAGCCTCTCTTTCCTCAATTTAACAAATAATTCACAGAAGAACAGCACAGCACGTCTACCTCTCTCTGTAGCCGCTTCTGTCTGACTTCCGCGGAAAAGCAAAAACAATGTATATCAATGAGTGGAAACTTTCTAGCCACTGAAAAATTGGCAGGAAATTTTGGCCAATGGGCGAAAAAAGCTGAAATTTTACTTGCAGTTTCAAAAGAAGAATTTCTCGGAAAAAAGTTGACAATAACGTGGTTTTCGTGGAATTTCTCACAGGAACACGGCGACAACTTTCACCCATCCCTAATCCCTGCAAGTAGCCCCTAACATTTCAACAAATAGTTAAATACCCCAAGAAATGAATCTTAGATGAAAAAAATTGGAGACATTTAATTTGAATAGTCTCTTTGTGGCATGATTGATATTCCCCATACATTGCTGGCCGTGCTGGTTTAGTTTCATGTTGTTAGCAGTAAACAAACACATGTAGGTTCACTAGCAATTTACCATAATGAGCCCCCACTGTATTCATTAGAAACACTTTAAAAGCTATACAATTTGAAATAAAAACATGTCTTCATCAATAGAATCCAGACAGTGTACTTCTCTTCATTGATAGAATGCAGCAAATGTAATCCAAGAAAAAGGTTTATATTTTTTAATCATCAAAAATATTACTACTTTTTATTCCAGGCTAACATTTTATGGGCAAAAACCTTGGATTTCAATGAATTATACAGGAGAAACAGACAAGAACAAATGCAAGTGTTGATATGAATTTGAAACTTAGATGATTCACTGAAAAAGGCCAGGACTGTGTGACCTGATCTGACATGGCACATCAATTTTCACAAAGCTAGGAAGCTGGTTGGTTACATTCAGTTTCAGGAAAGCAACATTGAGATTCAAGAGTAAGTTACTCAACGTTCAGGTATGCTAAAGTATTTTTGATGTGACTTATTTTGACTTTTAGATGGCAATAAACCATTAATATTTTTTGGTTTCATTACTTTTGTGCATAAATAGCAAACAGGATTGAAAACAGGTTGATTTAAGAACTGGAACAATTCTTGGACAAGCCAACAAAAACATTTCCAAAAGACCCACCGTCTTCCATGGCGTATTTTTATTAACAAAGTTCTTTTTAGTCCATTTTTTTAGTTCACCAAAAAGGGGGTAAAACAGGGGTGACTGTTCAGGCAGAGACTTTCCAGGTCTTGTTGGACTGTTGTGACCATCATACATATTAACCTGCACATTAATTGGAATAGTCTTGCAGAGAACATCAAAGAGAAGCAGATCACTCAATGCTGATTTATTAAAATTGTCATCTTCATGTAAAGTAAATGGATTCACACTGTTTATTATCACATGACAAGGAATAGTAGAATCAAGTGTGCTAAGGTAAAGAATAGTGACACTACGTGCAATTGTGAGTGCGGTAATACTAAATGACACAACCCAAATTGTTATGAAATAGTATAGAAATAATACAATGTGCTCCCTCAAAATCTAAATAACATGATACACATATACAGTATTCAAGTGAATGATATTCTTTTTCCAGGATAAATGAGATATTTTGCAACAGGATATGAACTGATTCCATATGTATACTGTCTCCCATTTACAAAATGTTTTGACCAATTATATTTCTTTCTTGTGGTCAATAACTGTATAAATATAAGTGGTCAAATGTCAATTACAAATTTTTATCTTTCCATTCAATCCCATATAGGAATTTCAAGGTATCAACCATATCCTTAAAGTCCCCGGTAATGTGGGGATTTTATATAAAGGTGACACATAATGTGATAAATTGTATTCAGGAAAGTTGTTCTCCCTAGTTACGTTTTTTTATACCTTACGGAGAATACAATACCGGAATCCTGTGACTCTAAAAATTATAGTAATCAAATTATTTTTATATTCAAAATACCATGTCTTTTCCTCCTTTCAACAGTAAACTTGAGCTTTTCTGAAATTATTTTGCTTGATTCCTGTTAAAAGGTCTATCTATACTGATCTATCATCATATACCAAATACAGTATTTCCAATCCATCATATTATCCACCCCACACACACCTTATCCACAGGTTTAATTACTATTTTCTTATAATCCTGTAGCCGTTTTAGGTTATCCAAAACCTATTTTTAAATGTATCCATATAGTCACTCAAATATTTTGAAGGTTTGAATGTGTGTCAATTGGAATGAATATAACTGAAAATGTGAGTCTGAGTCAAACTGCTAAAAAATATTTCTTCAAAGTTAAGGTCGATATAGGGTATTCAGTGGGATAAGATTTTAATAACTTTTCAAATACTGATTGCTCTGCAGGTATGCATTTCTATTAAATTATATTGAAGATAATTAAAGGCTTAGTACAAGTTCTGTCCTCCATAATTCCTCCTCCACCTGTCATCTTACATACTTGTTTCCACTAATTTTCTCCACATCTTTCTATTAATGTCTCATAGAATACTCTCTTCTAGTCCATCATCCAACCACAAAAATATCTTCCTCATGCAGCGTCTTCATTGGGGAGTATCTCTTATTTGTTCTTACTGCCCTATAAGCAGTGTAACAGTGGTGTATTATTTCTAAAGGAATATTGTGTTTTCATATCTCCTAATCTGGACTGTATAAAATCTGCTATAATAAGACCTTTTCTTCAACTTTATATCCTGAGATGTATCATACATGTTTTTCACCTTCCAGTTTTCAGTTGTTCTAATACTGTTCTTTAGTTGTATAATGTAGAAAAACCATCAGAAACTTCACCGTCTTCATTAGTTCCACATCTAAGAATTAGGTTTAAGCTCCAAGAATTAGGTTTAAGCTATTTAATACATGTGTGATTATCTCTCTACAGCTAGTGGATGTCCTGCTACATGTTCTCTTAGGGTCAGTTCCACTCCCAGTTTTATTTATAATGATTCACATTATTTATTTATTAAAGGATTTTATTGGAAAGACATCACAGAAAATAAAGCATTGAATTGACAAACATATGTATGTATGACATACCATGGAAGCACAAGGTTAATTTGAAACATAGCATAATGCATCCAAAATATAATGACAGCAATACAAAGAAGAGAGCATCAGTAATGTCAATATGAGGGCATAAAGCAATTTTTGTCAAGCTGTTAATTCAACACACAAAAGTATGACTTGACTGTGAAAGTCCAGAGTTTTAAACTAGTAAGAGTAAGGGGGAAAGGAAGGAGGGGGATGTATGGAAAGAGAGGTAGAAGAGGAATGTATAAGAAGACAAGAGATGGAAAGGTAAAGGTCAAAAGGGTTCCCGTTCAATCACTAGCAGGAAAGAGAAAGGATGGAAGAGATGGAAGGTGGACCAAGCATAAGTAAAGATAAAGCTGAGACAAAATACAAAGAGCAGAGTAACTGAATAACCAACCAAGTAACCAGACCCCTAAATGACTGAGCGGGCACGAGACTGGACATCACAGAGAGGGATGAAAACCGTTCTCCTAACAGAATCTCTTGAAAAGAGGTTATTGCTGGACAAGAGTTTGCCAATCAAAAAGCAATTGGCTAAGGAGGGAGACATCTAAATTCTTCTGTCTCCAGGCTATTCTACAGAAAAGGAACTACTCTTCAACTTTAGTGATCCAAGCATTCACAGGAGGGAGGATTTTGATTTCCAATAGAGAGGGATAAATGCCTTAGCTGCATTCAAAATGATAAGAATTTTTTTTTTTGACAGTTGGGAAGGATGGTAGACCCTGATATTGAAGGATCTGCCATGGATCCGTTGATAGAGAAATGTTCAAGAAGTTCTGAATATATTGTAAGCAAGAGTCCCAAAATTGTAAACAATTTTGACACGGCCACCAAATGTGTAGAGGAGTCCCAGAGATTGAGCAGCACCTCCAGCAGAGTTGTGAGATCTTAGAATCAAAGCAGTGGAGCCTATGTGGTGTGTAATACCATCTAAGGAAAGGCTTGTAATTCATCTCAACCATTTGGGCCAAGATAGATGATTTTGCTGTGCAGCGCCAAATTCCATTCCAATCAACCAACTGAATGACCTGTCCTAGATCTTTTTCCCAGTCCAGAGCATATTTATGTTTGAGCTCCTTGTCAGGGTATGAAGGAAGTTTATAAACGGTGCGTAAGAATTTTGTATTACCTGAGCGTTTACTGAGTAGTTCTTCAAAAGGGGATAGCAGACAATTTATTTTAATGGGAATATGTTGAGAGGACAAAAAGCGTTTTATCCTCATGTATGTCCAAATATCTCACTGATGGAGGTCTAGCTCCTCCTGTAGAACATTCAAATCTGTAATGCATTGCTCATTGCACATATCACCAAGGGTAAGGTCTTTCTGTTTAGTCCAGCTAGGGAATTGTGATTTCTGAAGGGTGACGGGCGAGTCGCATTGTAGAAACAGAGACGAACATGGGGAAGGGAATGAGATAAGGTGGGTAGATTCCAAGATCGAGGACCAGCAGGTAAGGACATTCCACACTATATGATTAAAAGAGTGGGAATTCAGCCTCAATGTCCGTGGAAAGTAGGGAGTCCTGTGAAGGATCAAGAGGGTATGCATGAAGTCTTTCCATCTTGACCCACAGCCTATTTTTTGGGTTGAGGTCCCAATCCAGAATCGAAGAAAGAACTGTAGCCGGATAATAATGTTTGAGGGAAGAAAGACCCAACCCTCCAACTGCACAGTGCCTGTGTAGGGTATTATCCCCAATTCTAGGGTGTTTATTCCCCCAACGGAAATTTGAAAGGATACGTGTAGCTCTGGTAAAATGAGTTGAGGGGATACTAATCAGAAACATCTGGAAAAGATATAGAAATCTCGGTAGGATGCTCATTTTAATTGCATTTAACTTCCCTATCCAGGAGATGAAAAACGATTTCCATTTAGCAAGGTTCATCTGTATTGACTTCAATAATCTCGGGTAATTGAGTCCAAAAATCTGGGTTTGTTTAGGATCAATAATCACTCCCAAATAGTCAATTGACTGCTCAGACCACTGGAATTGGTGAGCGGCTTTCAGTCTAGTGTAAAGATGACTAGGGAGATTTAGCTCTAAAGTGCTCGATTTGGTCACATTGGTCTTAAAGTCTGAAACAATTGAGAATTTATGTAACTCATCTAGAAAGGCAGGGAGAGCTATGACCGGGTGAGTGGTTGAAAGGAGTACAGCATCAGCAAACATGGAAAGTTTAACCGGATTAGAGATGGAAGGCAGTAATATTCACACAATATTCTAGTTATTAAATGTTGGCCGAACGACTCCATTGTGACGACAAAAAGAAGGGGGGAAAGTGGGCATCCCTGACGTGTTCCATTGAAAATTGGGAAACTATGGGATAACAAGCCATTGACTTTGATCTTTGAAGTTGGGTTTGTGTACAGGGCTTGAACATATGCTAGAAAATTGGGGCCAAGTGTAGTATCATTTCGGACATAAAAAGCCAATTCACACGATCAAAAGCCTCTTCTGCATCGATCGCTAACAGAAGAGCTTGCAAGCTATGCGTATCAATGTGATGGATAAGATTTAACAACTTACGAGTGTTATCTCTCGCTTCGGGTTTCGGCATAAATCCTGACTGGTCTAAATGGATTAAATACAGGCAGCAATTTCTTTAATCTGTTCGCCAAGATTTTAGCATAAATTTTCAGGTCAAGATTCAAGAGGGATATAGGACAATAATTCTGGCAATGCTGGGAGCCCTTACCAGGTTTAGGGAAGACCGTGTTGTGCTCTTCCGCCAGTGTTGGATGGGAGGCTATATTGTCTGGTAGAGAGGAGAAAGCTTTGGTAAGCATGGGAGACAAAAGGGTATCAAATGACCTATAGCATGCTTGCGAGAAGCTGTCAGGTCCCGGACTCTTATCTGAGTGAAAAGATCAGATAGTTTCAAGGATATCTTGTTCTGAAATATGGGCCTCCAAAGAATCCAACGACTCTACGGAGATTCTCTGAGTTAAGGTTTTGGGTTACCAGTTCCTGATGATCAAAAGGAGGTGATGTGGAGGAGGAAATATTATATAGGGAAGAGTAAAAGTGGAAAGCAGCTGGAAAACAACTGCTATATCCAATGAGGAATGAACCAGCAAGCTAGTAGAAGACGTAATCAAGGCTAAGTAGTGGTTCTGGAAGCGATCTCGCAGCTGTCTAGGTAGAAGATGCCCAGGCTTGTTACCATATTCAAAATAGGACTGGTGCACCCTGAAAAAGGTGTGTTCAACTTTTGTATGCAACAAAGAAGTCAGTTGAGTCCTCAGGGCCAGAAGTCTGGCTAATACATGTGAAGTTTGTGATGCTTTATGGACTTTTTCTAGTTTCTGAATCTCAAGCAACAGGGCATTAATCTCTCTATCCTACTCTTGTTTTCTGGTGGAAGCCGGTTTAATTAGTTTCCCACAGATTACACATTTATGGGCTTCCCACACTGAAAGGAGGTAGATCTCATCAGAGCAATTTTCAGTAACATAGTGTTTCAAAACGTTAGAAATATGAGCAATGGAGCCTGTGTGTTACAGTAAGAACTCATCTAACCTCCAGAGAGAAAATGATTTGGGAGGAGATCTCCTTTGTATGGAAATAAGAAGAGGGGCATGATCAGACCAGGTGATGGTACCAATTTTTTCCTCTCGTAAAAAGAAGATAATCAATTCTGGAATACTGGTTGTGTGAAGGAGAGTAATATGAATAGTATTTTGTCGTAGGATGGAGTAGACGCCAGACATCCACAAGGCGAAAAGAGTAGAGGGTTTTGGAGAAATGGCTAATTAACGATTGGGAGTAAGAGGAAGTACAAGCAAAGCAGTTCAAAGAGGGAACTAGAGGGAGATTAAAATCTCCTCCCACCACCAATGCCTCCTCTTGAAAGTGCAACAGCCTTTCAAGTGTGTTCGAAATGAAGGCAGCTTGGAGGGAATTTGGTGCATAGAGAGTGGCAAACGTGTAAAGGCATCAATCTATAGTGCCCTTAATATAGAGAAACCTACTCTCTGTATCAATGAGAGTGGATTGGTGTAGAAAAGTAATGTTTTTATGGCATAGAATGGCAACACCATTCCTCTTTACAGGGCCAGAGCTCAAAGAGGACACTGGGAAAAATCTCCTACACAGAGAGGGAACTGCCCTCCTTTTAAAGTGGGTCTCTTGCAGCATAAGGACATCATCTCTCAATCTATTGAAGCCTTGTAGTGACAATGAGCACTTATGGGGAGAATTTAAACTCTAGCATTCCGAGATATTATACTTAGTGAGTGGTCTGTCAGGGGGGCCATAGCTGGAAGGAGTGGAAAGTGAGATACCGGGGGGCCTGATTTGACTCCACTAATGGACAATAACTTTGTGTCCACAGGGCTCCGGTATGTATACATGTCCAGGTTCTTGTCCAATACACAGGAGCAGGAAGAAAGATGGGAGAGAAAGAAAGGGGGAGGTAAGATGAGAGAAAAGGGAGACGAGAAAGAGGAGGGGACAAGGAGAGTGGGAAGAGGGTAAAATACTCATTTAGGGGTGTAAGTTAGACAATAGCCAACTCCGCGAAAATATATATACATTAGAGTAAGGGGGTGACCCTAACCTGAGCGTTCTCGCTCCTGACGCCATAAATAATGGCATCTCAACATGAAGACTCTGATCAGAGGGAACTGACCAATCCTGAGGAGGAAACTCAGGTAACAAATAAAACAGTTAAAAAAAGAAAAACTATAAACCATCCAACTAACTTGTCAGAAGGAGACATTGAATCTGGATAATGAAGTATGAATGGGGGATATTCTCCCTGTCTAAGATTAAACCTGGAGTATGGGCCAAAGGACCACTTTCCCCGAGGACAGACACACCACTAAGGGAGATGGAAAAGAGTAGGATGGGAATGAATAAAGATGTGGATTTGGGTATTGCCCCAATCCAGTAGGGACAGGGCCACGGAGACCACACTCCTACACTTGGGTAACCAGAGTTGTACATCTACAAAATATTTTGGAACAAGGAATCCTCCAGTTCCCACTGCAGCTTGTAAACTCCCACTAGACAGCACTGTGAATACATTTGATTAAGTAAAGATCAAAGAGTAGTGGATTCTCAGTGTTAAAACATCCAAATTAAGGTGGTGGGACAAGAGAGAAAAAAAAAGGAAAAAAAAACACAACACATGGCAATGTAGCCCACCTCCCTTCCCACCTCCGGTGGCAACCACTCCCCATTAAGGAAAATACTCTTAGAGGGTACGACCTAGGTCTAGTATTCTATATCTCGCCCCCAGTGACATGTCACTTCGCCAATCAGGGAGTGCCCAGAGGCCCCAGCGAGTGGCAGGTTCAAGGACCCGATCCCGTGCAATAGGCCTCCGCGCAAACCCCAGACCAGATGAGAGCCACCACAGACTCCTACCACCAAGACCCGTAGTATAGCATTCCTAGAAAATCCCCAATCCTAACAGTGTACAAAGCATTTATTAAACAGTGTCAAATATGATAAATGCATAACGGCAGTAACATAAATCATCAGCAAATATTAGAGGGAACATAATGCGTATTTCAGGTCTCTGCCTAAAAGTCCCAGCAGTTGCACTAGTAAACCAGATCTACATGGGATTGTAGATAAAACTTGCTGAGGAACAAGAGAAATTTCAGTCCTCAAGTTCCAAATGTCTGTTAGCAGTACAAATACCGGTTTTACCAAGACCTTAAGGAGTGCAAAAGTAGAAAAAAGAGTTAATCTTAACTGACGCTTAAAGGAAGGCAATCCTCAGCCAGGGGCCTTCCTTGCTTGATTCGCCACCACAGATGTAGTATGGGGAGAGCGCGGGACTCTTCTTCATTGCATGCAGCCAAGGTGACAAAATGTCCATTTGATCTCCCCAAGAAAGTGAACTTTGTGGGTGTCTCTTGGGCATATCCTCCTCTGCCACTGTAAAACCAAGCACAGTGATGAATGGTTGGCAATTGTCAAAGTACCTCAGGATATGAAAGGCGCCATCTTTGCCAACAGATAACATCTGCCTCTATTCATTAGCGTTATGAGCCTCAGGTCTCTCCTCCAAGGTAAATTAGTGGGCAACAAATCGCTGTATATTGATATGTGGCAGTTCTCAAACGAGACCAGAGGTTTGTTCTTAGCCACCATGAAAATGGATTCTGTATCTTTATATGACTGGAATCGGACAATCACATCTCTTGGGGCCTCGTTTGGAGCACTCTTCGGCTTCAATGATCTGTGAGCACGGTTCATGTCATATGTCCTGGAGCTCTCTGTGTGCATGAGGAAACCAAAAAGTCCCTGTAAAAATTTCAATAGAGAACCGCAGCCTATTTCTTCAGGAATTCCTCAAAATCTAAGCTTCTGTCTCCGGTTCCTGTTCTCGATGTCATCTAATTTGATCATTGTTTCTTGATGGGAACATTGAAGCGGAGAGATATGGGATCCAGTTTGATCCTTAAATTTCACCCAAACTGCGTGGTCAGCTTCCAGGGAACTCACTCTGTCTCCTACGTGTGCCAGATCGCGTCATACTTCTGTTAGTTCAACTTTAATGAATAGCTTCAGATCTGCCAACAGGTTTTGAAGATCCTTCCTGGTTGAGGGTGAGTCCTGTTGATCAAGAGAGAAATTGTCCTCCGAATCACTCAGTTGAGGGAGACTTTTCTTCCCATTCCTCCATGTTAGGAGCGAAAGGGGATCCCGCCATTCTAGGAGGATGTAGGCCCTGTGATGTGTCAGTATGCTTCTGGAAAAAAGATTGCACACTGCATTATTTTTTCTGTTTTTTTGTTTTTTGTTAGGCATTCTCCTGCGTGTTTAAGCGTCTGTTAGGATCAAAAATAAGATCCAAGTCAGTTGAATTAAGCATCGGGTTCCCCCTCAAAGCTTGAGCGCAAGCATTCCAAAGCCATCTAGGTTGATAATCAGGCCACGCCCCCTTCTAACTTCTTTAAACTCTGCTATCAATCATAACCTCTGAGGTCTTCTGATTCTTTAAATATTTCACTGATGATTTTTAATATTTACTTGTCAGTTTAACAAGTCTACTTTTCCCTATGATGTGTTATACATATGATCAGGGTTATTAAATTCTCCAAGCAATTCTCCAAAATGGTCTCTTACTTTATATTAAATAAGACACTTGTATAAATAAAAGTATGATGTTTATCAATCTAAGTCATCTAAGTGTTTTTAATTGAAAAAGAAGAACATAGTTAAACAGTGCAAAAAGAGACCTAAGTGTAGCATAAATACTAATTATTGATTGTAAGAAATGTAACAGGAAACATTGTAAAGAAAGCTAATATGTATATATAAAGTCAAGAAAGGCTAAACGCTGTTCTACTTAATATAGATAAGAATTAAACTAGATCAGAAATACATAAAATATCAAACAAATATCTGGATAAAATCTATTTTGGGTGAAATAAACACTCTCTAGCTGTTGCATGGTAGTAGTGGGACTGATTGTGGATGGTAAGTATGACTTTGAGCCTCCTACTGTCACACTTGCCATCATCTCCTCCTACTACTGAATATCAGATAGTAAACTAGCAGCAGTAGCAGCAGGCACAGGTACCTGACCTGTGATGCTCACACTGCTAACCAGTTCTTCATGAGCCTTTTCTGGTTTGCTTATAAATGTCCACAAGATCAAAAGGGACAATGTTGGGGGGCTGGGAATAATTAGCTCTGTGGAACCAGGGCTTCCAGAACCTTCTATGCTGGTGGTGGTCACTTCCTCTTCTTCCAACTCACTGGATGTGTCACGGCCCTTCCAGCTCCTACTGTTTTTGTTAGATGGCTGCTCACGCTGTTAGCCAAATAGTCTGAACCTCTACTGCCCTGATTTGGAAAATAAAACGTATTTAAATGGTAACATTAACCTTACATTTCTATCAACTCCTTTCAGATAGCCCACTAGATATCTCAAGAACTTTTCACAAATTAATATAATATATAGCAGTCTCTAGATAGATAGATAGATAGATAGATAGATAGATAGATAGATAGATAGATAGATAGACACTGCCAGGATGGTTGTAAATTCTCTAGGTAAAAATAAAAAGAAATGGTGTCTGGGTGTACCACTCATTAATAAGTATTATAGTTCTATACAACTCTCACACATTTGCCATTGGTTCCATTGCAGATTAATCAAATTGCTGTTTCAGTTATAATTCAAGGATATTATTGACCCTATCCAACTTACTATTGTCCCTTTGACCAAGCCTACATTCAACCAATATAACATACCACAGCTGGGACTTCTTTCTCAAACAGATGCAAATATCTACCAATTATTCACCACTGACATCTTTAATTTAGATCCCAGAATTCAAGCCTAGTAGAGAACACTAGACTTACTGCCATACTTAGTCATATTTGGAGGAAATGGGACAGGGGTTTGAGTCTATAATCTGAAATCCTTGAAAGCCTTCTAATACTGTTACATACTTGCAGAATATGTAGTCAAAATAAAAGGGTTTTTATCAGTATGAATTAAGTGTTCATTAATAAAAAGAAAATCTCAGTCTTCCAAGCAATTATGGTTTGATATTTAAAAAGACTCCTTTCACACATATACCACCAGATGGTTCCACGACAAAACCAATCCACCATTACAGAGATCTACCTTCTGGGGTTCCTGGATCTCGGCAGGTGGAGGATTCCGCTCTTTGTGGCAATTCTTCTGATCTATGTGGTGACCATAGCTGGAAATCTTCTCATCATTGTGCTGGTTTCAGCCACTCATCATCTCCAGTCTCCCATGTACTTCTTCCTCAGCCACCTGTCCATGACTGATATCCTGGTCACATCAACTATTTCCCCAAACATGTTAGATGTAACATTGAAAGAAGGTTCCATCATTAGTTTTGTTGGATGTTTAGCACAATTTTCCATGCTTTGTGTTTCATCAGCTACAGAATGTCTTCTTTTAACAGTAATGTCGTATGATAGGTACTTGGCTATTTGCAAGCCATTGCACTATACAACAAAAATGAATTTCACAATTTGCTGCCATCTGGTTCTGTGTTCTTGGATGTTAGGTTTTCTTATGACACTGACTGTCATCATTCTGTTTAACAATTTACATTTTTGTGGTCCAAATATAATTGACCATTTCTTCTGTGATTATGCTCCGCTGTTACAACTGTCATGCTCTGATACCAGAATTGTTCAGTTTGTATTTGTATTGATAGCTACTTCTGAAACTATGATTGAAACTGTTTTCATTATTTCAACTTATTTTTCTATCTTTCTCACTATACTTAAGATCTCTTCTTCCACTGGCAGACAGAAAGCTTTCTCCACTTGTAGCTCCCACCTTGCTGTGGTGTGTACATATTATGGGACTTTTATGGCCATCTATGTAGTGCCATCTGGAGGAAACTTATATAACATGAACAAGATTCTATCCCTACTATACACTGTGGTTACTCCACTGCTCAATCCAATCATCTATAGTCTGAAGAACCAAGAAATAAGGAATGCTTTTAAGAAATATTTTCACAGACATCTAAACAGATTTTAGGTCAAAGATAAATTGATTTCCAAAATATATTTATGTTGAATAGATTTGGTTGTATGTATATAATAATAAAATACAGTAAGATAAAAATGTTTTATGTAGATGTATAGGTATATAACTAAACAGAAAGTTAAGCGGTAGACACCCACTGTTTACTTGGGGTCACATGGATAAAAGAATGTTAGAGATGTTTCCAAAGCCTTAAGTTAATTATCCCAGGAAGACTGGAGAATACATCACATTGCTTCATAATCAGTTGCACAAAATTTCAGTGATTCAGTCACTGATTATTCACCAGTGATTAATCAGGGATATAAGGAAAATCTGATGCATTGGGGCCCCCTAAGGATGAACATTGAGAAACACTACTTTATTAGAATAAACTCAACCACAATGGTTCCTAACCTTAATGAGATTACCACTGAAAATAAGAAAAGTGAGCTGTTGGTTCTGGTAGACTTTAATATTAATTGGCTGGACTTCAGTAATTAAAGATTTTGTTCATTGTTTAAGACATTAAACTTATCATTACTAATCTCTTCCCCAACTCGCATAAATCTTAAAACATCCAACCATGCTCTGCTAGACTGGATCCTGCAAATACAAAATCCAAGAATCAGACACTTTAGCAATGTAGTTAGCGATCACTCCGTAATCTACTGTGTTCACAAAATAATACCAATCAAATCAAGTTTTTTCTTTTGTTTTTACAATAAGGTATTAGACCTGCCTATAGAACTGTGAGACTGGCTGATGTGTCAATCTGAAACCTAGTCAAAAAATGCCTAATATTTTTAATATTTTACACAGCAACAAAGGTGACTTTTGTCAAGGTTTGGCTGAGCTGCTCTAACTCTGCTGCTTGATTCTACTGTCTGAGCTAATCAAGTGCTCTGCTATCCATTACTGCTGCCTTCCCTTTGCTGAATTAGCTCACCACTCTGTGTTGGCTCACCTGACTGCTATCAGCCAACCCTCCCAAGGTATTTAAAGATGCTTGGCTCACTTCCTGATTGCCCTTGTGTCTGATTCCATCTGCAAGCGTGTTATCCTGATTTGCTGATTATTTATGCATGACCTGGCTTCCTCTGACATCCATTCTGGTTCCTGACATCGCTGATCTCAGCATTCCTGACCCCAGCTTGGCTGAGTACCTGTCTTGGTCCCTGACCCTGGCTCATCTTTTGGTTTACACGTCTGGATCACGATTTTGCTTTGCTTGCTTTTGTTATTTTAATAAAGATGTTTTGACCTTTACATTTTTGCGTCGGTCTGGTTCCTGGTCCCAAACAACTCTCCCTTGTGGTGGCAATAAAGTACTAGGCCTGCCTACAAAACTGTGAGACTGGCTGACATGTCACTCTGAAAACTATTCAAGCAACTTTCTAAAATGTTTTATATTTTGTACAGGAACAAAGGTGACTC
Organism: Rhinophrynus dorsalis; assembly: GCA_037306005.1. NCBI lineage: Eukaryota > Metazoa > Chordata > Amphibia > Anura > Rhinophrynidae > Rhinophrynus > Rhinophrynus dorsalis. The sequence goes on from CM074721.1 coordinate 556,628,808, forward strand.
TCTCTTACGGTGGTTAATAAGGTACTAGGACTGCCTGCCTACCTACACAACTGTGAGACTGGCTGATGTGTCACTCTGAAAACTATTCAAACAAATCCATAATATTTTAAATATTTTGCACAGGAACAAAGATGACTCTCCCACACAGTGGCAATAAGGCACTAATGCTGGCACACTGCCTAAGCCCAATGCTACCTGCCTGCCTAAACAACAACCGGACACTCTCTATCTCCTTCTTCTCTCTCTGAGCTCCAGTAACGGAATAACAGTAAATGCACACTGTCTAGGTGTCTGTGTCATTAGTCCAACCCCCATCATGAAACAAAGAAGCTAATTGGACTAGAGAGGGCGGGAAAGTATCCTGCAGTCGAGTAGTTGTCACCAAATTTCCAAAATTTTCAACAACATTTCGGACCAGGGCTGTTCGGATTCAGAGTTTGTTTTACATACAACTCTTGCCTTTCGGCCAGCATGAATGATGCCGAATGACCCCTTATTCATTTAATTCCAAAGTTTGATGAATCGATTTGCACAAGCCTACCCCTGACCCTGTCATTCCCTTTTCCACAACATTGTGCTTCTGGGATATCATACTGAGGAAGGCAGAACTGGCGGCTAGCAGCAGTCATAACATCATGAGCACAGATCTGCTACCTGTGCCTGTTGCTAATTCTGCCAGTCTGCCTTCTTCACCTCAGGAGTGGGGAAATGTGACAGTAGTGGATCCTCTGTCACATTTGTCATCACCTCCAATCAGTGACATTCTAATAGAGAAGCAGCAGAAGCAGCAAAGAGAGACTAGTGGTGGTGATGATGAGGGTGAGAGTGGCTCATCTTGGGTGGAAGAGACATGAATTGTCCAAACAGAGAAGGAATGGGAGACAGAGATGAAAATGGGGATGAGCACCACCACCACCAGCAGTGATGACATTGTGGAGTTTGTTGCTGCTGTAGTTCCTGCTGCTGCTAAGTTGCAAGGGCAGCATGATGATAATGAGTAGGCTAGTGTGCTGCAGACCACTGTGGACACAGTGGGAATGGGGTCCAACAGTAGTGATGTGAGACTAATACAGGTTCCACTTGCTAGCAGCAATACTCTTCCCTGGTCCTAGTTGTAGTGCTGATTCTGAGGCAGCAGCAGCAACAGCAGTAACATCATTATCTGCCCCAGCCAGTGAAGGGGAAAGGTCATTCTTCTCCACCTTTCCCCTCCCCTGAGATTCTGGGTGTAGGACTATTTTTCTCTTGGGGCAGGCACAGTGCATTCATCAGCAACAGCACTGTGCACAATTTGTGTTGTCAGTGAAAAGGGGAAAGGAGGCATCAAACCTTGGCACAACCACCCTCATTACGTATATAAAATACAGACACCATGATATTTATGTGACCCATCAAAGAAATAGAGCACACTGTTGCTGTATCCCCTGATTCTCTGCAAAGACAAGAAGAGGTGAGGCAGAAATAAAAGAGGAGGAAGAATAGAGAAACCCATCCAAGGCTTGAAAGTTCCGTGGTGAGTGAGACACCTGGCTTACCATCATCTCCTTGCTCTAGGGTCTGGGCACAGGAAGATGTAACAACATCATCTTACAAACCAGCTCATTCATCATTACCTCCCCGCCAGGTGAAAGCCATTCTGTATATGTCAGAATGCGGCAGTTTATGTCCACTCATTGCACACTGTGTGGTGTATTGACCACACATGGCAATGTGGTGTAGGATAATCATAACCAGGGAATTAAGTGGTAACTGTGGAGATTCTATCACACAGAATATAAGAAGCTCAGTCTTGAAGAGAGAGAACAATCTCGAGTAACGCCCAAGCAGTAACGGGACTAGAGCAACTTGTGGACTGCCGTGGCAGTAACAGAGACTAGAGCAACATGTGGACTGCCGTAGCAGTAATGGAGATCAGGCAACTTGTGGACTGTCGTAGCAGTAACGGAGACCAGGCAACTTGTGGACTGCCGTAGCAGTAACGGAGACTAGAGCGACTTGTCTGGAGAGGCACCCAACCGGGGACTTCACGGATGTAAGGAACTATCACGGCGCCCGTGTATTCTGGCGACATTTTGACACTAGAGGTCTTATGCTTTCCTATTGGCTAGTGTTATGGCTCCACCGAGCGGTAGCCTTTAAGTACTGTGCTCGGTCACTATCACAGGGCCCTTTAGTGGAGTTCCGTTGCTTAGTGCCTTGCTGCTGTTATCGTGTGATTTCCTGTTTATGACCTAGACTGCCTGACTACTCTCTATTGGTTCCTGTTCCTGCTCCATGTACCGACCCGGCCTGGCTGACGTTCCTGCTCCGTGAATCGACTTGGATTGGATGACGGTCCTGCTCCGTGTAACGACCCGGCCTGGCTGAAATTCCTGCTCCATGAATCGACTTGGATTGGCTGACGTTTCTGCTCCGTGTACCGACCCGGCCTGGCTGACGTTCCTGCTCCGTGAATCGACTTGGATTGGCTGACGTTCCTGCTCCGTGTACCGACCTGGCCTGGCTGACGTTCCTGCTCCGTGTATTGACTGTAGTGGAGTCCGTTCCACTCCTGCGATTCCTGTACTACCGGATACGGTAGAGAGTTGATACAGTGCTCTGTCTCTAGTGTACTAGCCCAGTTGGTTGCTTCTTATACTGCACTACCATTGTGTACTGCGACCCACTAGTGCCTTGCTGCCTCCTTGCTCCATACCCAGGGTTGTTGCTCAGCTTGTTGCTCCGTATACGCTTGGCTTGTTCAGTTGTCACTGGGGTTGATCTCCCGGATGCCTCAGTTAGTCTCTGCTCCTGTTCTGTCATTCTAGAAGCCACGCACCCGTTCAGGGCCTTCCGGTTATACACCCGGGTAGGAGCTTTACTTTGGCACTATTATGCTGGCTTTGTCAATTCACCATTATCGAGGTTGGTCTCTGGACGCCTCTATCGGCTCTGTCCCCTGGCAGTTGCCAACAAGCTGTGCGTTTCACGATTATACCCGGTACCGTTACCGTGGGTCGCAGTTGGTGTATATACAGGGCGTTCCGTGGTTCCTCCGGTTGCAGTATTACTATAGTCTGTGTTTCCTCAAGGGCCTCATTCAACCTTCCTGGGCTAGTCGCCATTTTTGCACTTATCAGCATTTGAGTCTGTACACAGAGCAGGAACGTCAGCCGAGCCGGGTCAGTACACAGAGCAGGAACGTCAGCCGAGCCAGGTCAGTACACAGAGCAGGAACGTCAGCTGGTCCGGGTCGGTACACAGAGCAGGAACGTCAACCAATCCGGGTCGGTGCACAGAGCAGGAACGTCAGCCAATCCGAGTCGGTACACAGGACAGGAACGAGATGCAGAATAGTCAGGCAGTCCGGGTCGGTACACAGAGATCACACGAAATACAGGAACAAGCTATGGTACGGAAACACCACGAAAGGGCACCGGATAAGTGACAAGGCCCAGTATTTAAGGACAAATACTGGGCAGGGACAAGTCACTTCAACCAATGAGCGATATCAATAGAGGAAACTGACAGAATGTTGCCCGCATAGCACGGGCACAGTGATACTGGGAATCATTAGCTCTGGGGAATCAGGGCTTCCAGAACCTTCTATGCTGGCGGTGGTCACTTCCTCTTCCTCCAACTCACTGGATATGTCACGGCCCTTCCAGCTCCTACTTTTTTTGTTAGATGGCTGCTCACGCTGTTAGCCAAATAGTCTGAGCCTCTGCTGCCTTATATAGTGGCAAAATATCCTAGCAAACTCTTTACATCCCTAGCTGCTTGTGTTGTGTTTCACTTCCTAGAAACATAATGTTTTTGGCACAAAAACATGAAGTACAAGTCAGTGAAAACAGTGAGGATGTTAAGGGCTTGGTTTAAGGAGGATTTTCCCAAGAAAAATAGGATAACTACATGATTTTGCTTATTTTTTTTCATGGGAACACAACGGGACCTTTCATCCACCTGTATTAAAAATAAAATACTGAGGAATCCAGCTGACATTCCACGTCAACCACGTACTTCCATTCTTACCTGCAGTTATTTAAAAAGATCACTAATGACCTAGATAAGTGGGGCAACCGTTTTTTCTCTTGGATTTGGAAAATAAAACGTATTTAAATGGAAATGTTAACCATACATTTCTATCTACTCCTTTCAGATAGCCCACTAGATATCTCAAGAACTTTTCACAAATTAATATAATATATAGCAATCGCTAGATAGATAAATCGATAGATAGACACTCCCAGGATGGTTGTAAATTCTCTAGGTAAAAATAAAAAGAAATGGTGTCTGGGTGCACCACTCATTAATAAGTATTATAGTTCTATACAACTCTCACACATTTGCCATTGGTTCCATTTCAGATTAATCAAATTGTTGTTTCAGTTACAATTCAAGGATATTATTGACCCTATCTAACTTACTATTGTCCCTTTGACCAAGCTTACATTCAACCAATACTTGTACTTCCATATATAACATACCACAGCTGGGATTACTTTCTCAAACAGATGCAAATATCTACCAATTATTCACCACTGACATCTTTAATTTAGATCCCAGAATTCAACCCTAGTAGAGAACACTAGACTTACTGGCATACTTAGTCATATTTGGAGGGAACGGGACAGGGGTTTGAGTTTATAATCTGAAATCCTTGAAATCCTTAAGCCTTCTAATACAGTTACATACTTACAGAATATATAGTCAAAATAAAAGGGTTTTATCAGTTTGAAGTTAGTGTTCATTATTAAAAAGAAAATCTCAGTCTTCCAAGCAATTATGGTTTGATATTTAAAAAGACTCCTTTCACACATATACCACCAGATGGTTCCACGACAAAACCAATCCACCATTACAGAGATCTACCTTCTGGGGTTCCTGGATCTCGGCAGGTGGAGGATTCCGCTCTTTGTGGCAATTCTTCTGATCTATGTGGTGACCATAGCTGGAAATCTTCTCATCATTGTGCTGGTTTCAGCCACTCATCATCTCCAGTCTCCCATGTACTTCTTCCTCAGCCACCTGTCCATGACTGATATCCTGGTCACATCAAACATGTTAGATGTAACATTGAAAGAAGGTTCCATCATTAGTTTTGTTGGATGTTTAGCACAATTTTCCATGCTTTGTGTTTCATCAGCTACAGAATGTCTTCTTTTAACAGTAATGTCGTATGATAGGTACTTGGCTATTTGCAAGCCATTGCACTATACAACAAAAATGAATTTCACAATTTGCTGCCATCTGGTTCTGTGTTCTTGGATGTTAGGTTTTTTTATGACACTGACTGTCATCATTCTGTTTAACAATTTACATTTTTGTGGTCCAAATATAATTGACCATTTCTTCTGTGATTATGCTCCGCTGTTACAACTGTCATGCTCTGATACCAGAATTGTTCAGTTTGTATTTGTATTGATAGCTACTTCTGAAACTATGATCGAAACTGTTTTCATTATTTCAACTTATTTTTCTATCTTTCTCACTATACTTAAGATCTCTTCTTCCACTGGCAGACAGAAAGCTTTCTCCACTTGTAGCTCCCACCTTGCTGTGGTGTGTACATATTATGGGACTTTTATGGCCATCTATGTAGTGCCATCTGGAGGAAACTTATTTAACATGAACAAGATTCTATCCCTACTATACACTGTGGTTACTCCATTGCTCAATCCAATCATCTATAGTCTGAAGAACCAAGAAATAAGGAATGCGTTTAAGAAATATTTTCACAGACATCTAAACAGATTTTAGGTACAATAGAAATTGATTTTCAAATATATTTATGTTGAATAGATTGGGTTGTATGTATATAATAATAGAATACAGTAATTAAAAAATGTTTTATGTAGATGTATAGATATATAACTAAACAGAAAGTTAAGCGGTAGAGACCCACTGTTTACTTGGGGTCACATGGATAAAAGAATGTTAGAGATGTTTCCAAAGCCTTAAGTTAATTATCCCAGGAAGACTGGAGAATACATCACATTGCTCCATAATCAGTTGCACAAAATTTCAGTGATTCAGTCACTGATTATTCACATGTGATTAATCAGGGATATAAGGAAAATCTGATGTATTGGGGCCCCCTAAGGATGAACATTGAGAAATGCTACTTTATTAGAATAAACTCAACCACAATGGTTCCTAACCCTGTCCTCAGGGATGACTCACCGGCCAGATCTTTAGCATCTATGCTTATAAGTACAGGTGAGTTAATCAGAGGCCCAGTCATTTAATTAACTCACCTGTGCAGAAGGGATCCATGAGGACACAGTGGGGAACCACTGGTATAAAGCATTGATGGGCAACCCAAGGCCCACCAGTTGTTCAGGACTACAATTTCCATCATCACTAGCCACTCAATGCTTTTACGTTGAGTGGAAGGTTTCATTGTGGAGAATGAGAGAGAGAAAAAGATAGAGCAAAAAATACTGGTTGAAAGCATAGTGAAAAAGACACCAGCAAACTGTTTATACCATCTGCAGCAGCAACAACAGCATCATCAATAACATCTCAATCCCAACATAACTCTGAACACATGTCATCATCCTCACAGAAAACAATTCATGTGTCTCAGGGGCAGCAGTCTAACATTTCTGGTGGTAGTGATGGTGTTGACACATCTCTGTGGGACGTGCTCCCAGAATATGGATTGGTAACTGATACACATTGTAAGCATTTGATTACCTTTAGCCGGCTGCCAGACCCAATGGGCGGCCAGTCTCGGCATCCTCGCGGGTTAGCCGCGTCTGTTGGGAGTACCGGTGTGCCTTGGTGTTCATCCAGGTGACCGGCCTCCTTGTTGCTCCCCCAGGCGGCTCCAGCCGCATCTACTCGGGTGCGCATCACAGGGATTCCCTGGTGATGTCGTGTCTCGATTCTTAAAGGAACCTTACACTAATTACTCCAACTCTTGGGGGTGGAGCAAATAGTAGTTAAACTGCCTGGACACCACTTCAGTTGCCCGTTTGTGGTGTTCCAGTGCAGTTGTGTTTCAATGTGCACTGTGTATTACATGGTTTGTCTGACTACCCGATCTGGTGTTGACCTGTGGCTCTGTCTGACTATCCGCTTCGTGTGTAACCCTTGGCTTGTCTGACATACAATCTGGTGCAAACCTGCGGCTCTGTTTCACTAACCACTCTGTGTATGATTAAGGATTAAGCTGACTACTCTGCAACGATCTACGGAGGAAGGGGGTATTTCTCTCCCTAACTTCTATCACTACGATTTGGCTGTTCAGGCCCAATATATGTTAGCTTATGTAATGCCTCAATCCAGTCACATTTTCCCATGAATTGAGGATTCACGATTGAGACTGGAGTATCGAATCAAACATCTTGCGACAGTAGGTGCAGGAATATATTCTTTGCTAGTTCTGGCCACTCTGTCTTTGTCCCGGGTTTGGTCACAACTGCAGAATACTGCGGGGTACTCGGGAATTGCTCCCACGTACCCTTGGTGGGGGTGGGGGGGTCTCCCCCAACTGCGTGCATTGGATTTTAGTTCAGAATGGACCAGGTTTGGCATTACTGAGTTGGGTCAGCTATATGAGTGATCCACACTTAAAACCTTTGGACAACTTAATGTGGAATTTGGCATCCCACATATCTGAGGTTGCAACATGCTTTGGCCACACTACGCTCTGAAAGACCATTTGAGATATTGGAATTTTAATCACTAAAACTGGCAAATAGCCCACCTTTCCATAAACAAATTTGAGTAGGACTGTACACACAGATCTCGCCAACCTTAGAAACAGATGGGAGGTAGATGTGGGTGGGAGGACTGGGAGTGGGATATGGCACTTAGAAGTCCTAGATTGGTGTCTGCTACAGCTAGACACCAACTCATACAACTGAAAATCTTACACCGGGTCTATTATACACCCGTACACTTATTTAAAATGGGAAAAGTACCTCACAGTAAGTGTGTTAAATGACGCAGGTAAGATGCCGACTTTATCCATCTTCTTTGGCAATGCTCTCCTGTACAACAATTTTGGAAGGACGTAGCTGATGTCCTGGTCCAGCTGGTGGTTTGGGAGCTCCCTTTTGTACCTAAGACATACTTTCTCTCCATTTTGCCTGACCAACTACATGTAACTGGTGATCATGTACTTCTGGGGGAACTGCTGGTCATGGCGCGAATGGATGTGGGTCCACCCACCAAGATGCGTTGGATTAACTTAGTTAACTCCAATCTTCTACGTTTTCAGGGTATATACTTTCACAGGGGTAACCTGAATAAATTCAGAATGATCTGTGGACGTTAGATGGCCAGGTTCCTCTTGTGGCTTGAGAATAATAGATCACAGTAGGGGCTGTTGGACCTAGTCTACTGCTCGTATCCTACATTGGATTTCTACGGTATTAAGGCAGATCTTTGTTGTACAGACAAAGCCATTACTTTGCATTACACATAGAAGTGATCCCTTGTTGTGTAATTTGGGGCGACTTCACCTGTAGTGGACGGCCTTCTTATTTCATCATACACAACTGGATGTACACCCGTAACTTCACTGTATGGGTTTGGTCCCTGGTCAGGGTAGGGGTCTGCCTGTCTGCATGGGTACAGGGTTGGGTGTTAACCTTTTGAGTGCCAGAGGGGTACGAAACTCATTGCAGTGCAATACACAATGTCACTGCTGTTGGTGGCATTGATGTCCATGTCCAATTGCATCTCTCTATCCCATTCCTTATTGCTTTCTGGAAAAAAACTCTCATAGTCTCCTCCACACCAGCTGTTCATTTCACTTTCATCATCACCACCACCACCAGTCTCTTTCTGCTCTATGGGACAGGTTGGGAATGACAAGTGTGGCAGAGAGTCCCCTGCTGTCACACTTGCCATCTCCTTGGAAGATGGCACAGTGGCAGCAATAGCAGCAGGCACAGATAGCTGACGTGTTACTGCTCATACTGCTAGCCAGTTCAGCCATCTTTAATGTACTTCCCCACAGGGACAATGCTGGGGGAATTGGAATCAGTAGGTCAGCGGAATGCAGTCTCCCTTTACTGCTGGTGCTGCTGACTTCCTCCTCCCCTCTGTATCAGCAGCGGCATCATCATGATCATGGTTCATAGAGTCTCTCCTGCTGGTCATAGTTCTAGCCCGCACTTAAAACAAATTTTATTTGAATTCTAACTTTTATTTTTCTGCTTTTCTCTCTCTCTCTCTCCCTCTCTCTACCTGATTTAATCCATTTCACTCCTAAATTTCACCACTCTGGATGGCAGGGAATTCTGGGTTTTTATACTATGGAGATAGAAGGTTTCTCCTCCACTGAAACACATAGGAATGAAATGTTATCATTCTGTGGTATTAGCTAAATAGCAGAAAATCTATTGGTTTCTCTTTGGGCAGGAATACTCAAGGGAAAAGCAGAAAAATATATATTTTTTTTCCTCAAATATTGCCACGGGAACAAATCAGACTTTTCACTCATCCCTATTCACCCCTGGAGCTTAAGTTACTAATTATATACATTTCCAATTAAGCCCCAAGAAAGTAAAGTCCTTCCTGACTCGATATGGCATTCGGATATTTTCCTGGAGTCAGTTTCCACTTCATGAAAAAAGTAAAATGAAGATTATTTTTCCATCTCTGCATCTACTCACAAGGCTGGATTTTCCATTAGGCAGAGTAGGCAACTGCCTAGACCTCCAAATTCTGATAGATGTGCCTAAGATGTGGTGGACACACCCACATTCTAAGTTGTGGGTGTGGTCAGAGAAATCTCAGTGTCTGAGATACAGTGCAATGCATTAGAGAGCTCTCTAGCAACCAAGGGGATAAAGCCTTTGTGTTCTTGCTTAGTCAAAGTCAAAGACAAATTCCACCCTAGTGGATGGGACAAGAGTGGAATCATGTGACTCCTTAAATTTTAGCGAGGTCTCCTCTAGCATTCCATGGGTTCAACTCAATGGGCATTTGGGGATTTTTTTTTATCAGTTCCCTATACTTTAGTTTGTATGTTTAGTTTGTACAATTATCGGTCATAGTTTGCTTTATACATGAGGCTCTGTATGTCCTACACAAAACCTACAGGACAACAAGACTTTATTCTATGATTATTATATTTGGACATGATTTTAAGACTCTTCAGTGTGCCAAGTAGCTGGGGTGGGCCAAAGGTGCAGTTGTGTTTCCCCGAAAAAAAACCTCAAAAACCTTCTGGTTGTCTTCTTTCTTGCCAGAAAATATACCTTAAACATACCATTAAATTCTTCATAGAACTGTGAGACAGGCTTATGTGTCACCCTGAAAATTATTCAAACAAATTACTACTATTTTTAATATTTAACACAGGAACAAAGGTGACTTTCCCTTGCGGTGGTAATAAGGTATTAGACAGACATCATTGTATAAAACCAGTGTGGGAGTATATAGATGTGGGGCACATGGTTGTCTTACATGTCAGTATATCCCAAATGGTATTAAATCTTTTGAATCATTTATATCAGGCAAAGAGTTTCCCATAATGTGTCTTATGGATTGTGGATCACGTTTCGTCATTTATCTGCTATCCTGCAAATGCGGCCTACAATATGTGTGGCCGCACAAACCAGCATTTTAGTGGTTGCGGTGGGTTCCTTCATCATGGGGTGTCCAGACATTTTCTGGAACACCATGATAGGAAACCTAGAGATTTGCGGGTTTTTCCTATAGAACTTGTGGTCCCATGTGGGGATTATGATAGATCTAGGAGGCTGGCAATGAGAGAGGTGTATTGGACTGCAAATTGTTTATGTTTTGTTAAGGAGGTGAGGTTTCAGTCGTGCCTTGAAGACCATATGAGAGGTGCAATGGTGCAGGGTGGAAGAGCATTCCATTCATAACGAGCAATGAGAGAAAAAGGTATGACACGTGAGAGGGCTCTAGACACAAAAGAAGCTGAGAGAACACTGGGATTGGCCCATCATGGTGGTGGGATGGGGTAAAGTAGAAGATCAGAGTGGAAATGTAGGAAGGGGTAGAAGGGAGAAGGGTCTTGAATGAGAGAAGTAAAATTTTGTAAGAGATCCAAAGTTTAATAGGCAGCCATTGGAGAGATTTGAGGAGGAGGGGGGCAGGGACAAACCTAGGTTACAACAAGACAATTTGTGCTGCAGCATTCTGTATTGAAAACTAGTGAGAAGATCATAGTAGTCCATATGGGAAAGGATGAGTGCTTGTGTAAGAATTTTAGCTGTGGAGGAACAGTGGAAGGGACAGGTTTTTGCTATGTTATGCAAGAGAATGCAGCAGGATTTATCAATGGTGTTAATGTGATGAGGGAATTAGAGAACAGTGTCAATTATCACCCCTAGGCAGAGTAAGTCTGATACTGGATTTATGTTAGTGCCATTTACAGTCACCTGGAAGGGTACTACTGGGCCAGACATAGGTGTGATGGGTATTAGCTCCGTTTTAGACATCTTGAGCTTGAGGTGCCTATAAGCCATCCAGTCTAAGATAGCCGAGAGGCAATCTCTGACAATAGATTGAGTATCAGAAATCAGTCGAGGTGCTGATAAATAAAGCTGTGTGTCATCTGCATAGAGGTGATATAAGATTCCAAATAAGTTACCAAGTCACCAAGTGTTATTGTGTAAAAGGAGAACATAAGCAGTCCTAGAACAGAATTTTGAGGAACACCAACAGAACAGTGAAGATTTAACAAATTGATAAATACCCCAAGATAAATCTTAACCTTAGAAAGAAAAATTGGAAAAAGTAAATTAGTGATGGTCACTCTGTGGCATGATTGACATTCACAATGCATTGTTGGCTGTGCTGGTTTAGTTTCATGTTGTTAGTAACAAACAAACATACATGTGGGTGCACTAGCAATTTACTATAATGAGTCCCCACTGTATTCATTAGAAACTCTGAATCCCAAAGCCTTTTCCAGACACTTTAAAAGCTATACAATCTGAAATAAAAATATTTCTTCATCACTATAATCCAGACAGTGTGCTGCTCTGCATTGATGGAGTGCAACACATCCAAGAAAAAGGTATATAATTTTATCATATTTATAATTTTTTGCCAGGCTAACGTTTTATGGGCGAAAACCTTCAATAAATTGTATGGGAGAAACAGACAAGAATTTGGTGAGCAAGTTCAAGTGTTGATATGAATTTGAAACTTAGATCATTCACTGCAGAAGACCAGGACTGTGTGACCTGATCTGACATGACACATCAATACTCACAGAGTCTAGGAAGCTGTTTTTTCTTACATTTCTCCTTAAACTGTCAGGAAAGCAACATTGAGATTCAGGAGTAAGTTACGCAACATTCATGTCTGCTAAAGGGATCTCGATGTTACATATTTTGGACTTTTAGATGGTAATAATCCATTAATATTCTTTTGGTTTCATGACTTTTGTGCCCAAATAGCTATCAGGATTGAAAACAGTGAGGTGATATAAGAACTGGAACAAGTCTTGGAAAAACCAACAAAAACATTTCTAAAAGTCCCACTTTCTTAAATGGGTTATTATTACTGTTGCAGTTCTTCTTAGTCCATTTTTTTTAATTCCCAAAAATGGCATAAACCAGGGGTAAGTGATCAAACTGGGACTTTCCAGTTCTTGTTGGACTGTTGTGACCATCATTCACCTTCATCAAGCAGATTTATTAAAAATGGGCATCTTCATGTAAAGTAAATGGATTCACACTGTTTATTATCACATGACAAGGAATAGTAGAATCAAGTGTGCTAAGGTAAAGAATAGGGACACAACATGCAATTGTGAGTGCGGCAATACTAAATGACATAATCCAAAGTGCTAATACAAAGTGAAAAAATAATACAATGTGCTCCTACAGAATCTAAATAAAATCATACACTTATCTTATAATGAATTCAACTGAAAGATAATTGTTTTACAGGAGAGATGAGATATATTGCAACATGATATGAATCTATTCCATAGGTATAGTGTCTTCCCATTCCAATCCCTATTTTATTTATAATCATTCATATTATTTATTCTCCTGTTTTCTTTAAACTCTACTGTAACTCTGCAGATAACTCTCGGAAGTCTTCTGATTCTTTAAATGTCTCTGCAGAATCTCTGATGGTATTTATTCCTCTATTTAATAAGTCTAGTTTTTCGCTATTATGTGTTATACATATGATCAGGGTTATTAAATTCTCCAAGCAGTTCTCCAAAATGGTCTCTCACTTTACATTAAATAAGACACCAGGATCAATAAAAGTATGATGTTTAATCAACCTAAGTCATCTAAGTGCTGATAATTGACAAAGAAGAAGATTTGGAAACAATGTAAAGAGAGATCTAAGTGTAGCATAAATACTAATTGTAGGAAATGTAACAGGAAATTTTGAAAAGAAAGCTAAAGTATAAAAATAAAATCAAGAAAGGGTAAACACTGTTCTGCTTAATATAGATAGTAATACAATTAAATTAAAATATGTAAAATATCAAATATCTGGATAAAACTATTTTGCTGGGTGAGAGAGGTGGCCCTAGAGAGAAGGGGAATATATTGAAAAGATGGCTTATATAGAATGAGGGGGATAGGAAAAATGCATATAAAAGTAGACAATGTAGGTCCCCAAAACTATTATTTGTAAGTGCTATATGGTTCTCCTTATATCACCCTATTATGCTTTCAAGAATTATTCTTAACATAGTAACATAGTTGATGACGCTGAAAAAAGACATGTGTCCACCAACTCCAGCCCATGACAAAACACCCCTGTTGATCCAGAGGAAGGCAAAAAAACCATCTGAAGCAATTTCAAATTTAGCCCCAAGTGGGTAAAAAATTCCTTCCTGACTCCGAATGGCAGTCAGTTAGTTCCCTGGATCAACATCCTATCTGCATTGAAGCCATCTGTCATAATTTTCAATATTGTTCTGTGCTAGATAGGCATCTATTGCTTTTTTGACAGCAGTTGCATTATCTTCAAGTACAACATGTCGACGTAAAGAATACCATAGCTTTACCACCCTTAGTGTAATGAAACCCTGCCTTTGTTTTAGTCAAAAGCGCCTTTCCTCTAGTCTTAATGGATGACCTCTTGTTCTTAGCTCAGCTCTTTGTGTAAATAATTAATTGGCTAGTTCTTTGTATTGACCTTTAACAAATTCAAATACATTCATCATATCACCCCTTAGACGTCTCTTCTCTAAAATAAACAAACCCAGTTTGGCTAGTCTCTATTTGTAACTCAGATCATCCTATCTCTTTATCAGTTTTGTTGTACGTCTCTGCGCCTTTTCCAGTTCAACAATATCTTTTTTGAGAACTGGCGCCCAAATCTGTACTCCATATTCTAGATGAGGCCTAACCAAGGATTTATAAAGAGGTAGGATAATATTAGCATCCCTTACATCTACACCTCTTTTTATACAGGCTAGTACTCTATATGCTCTTGTAGCAGCTGAGTGACTCTGCACACTGCTGTGAAGTTTATCGTCTATCAGTACTCTTAAATGTTTCTCTAATGAGGATATGCGGCAAGTTCATTTCTACAGCCCAAATGCATAACCTTACATTTATCTACATTTAGTGTCATCTGCCACTTTTCTGCCCATTCCCTCAGTTTATCTAAATCCTTCTGTAGAGAAAAAAACATCCATCTCTGTATGTATTTCCTTACATAGCTTAGTGTCATCAGCAAAGATTGAGATGCTACTTTCAATTCCCACTTCTAGGTCATTAATAAACAAATTAAAAAACATTGGGCCCAGGACTGAACCCTGCAAAACCCCACTGATAACTTTAGATGAATTTGAAAAGGTTCAATTTTTAACAACTCTCTGCCATCTATCATTTAACCAGTTCTCAATCCATGTACAGATAGCACATCCCAAACCAAAGCTATTTGATTTATGCAGTAACCTGTTGTGAGGCACTGTATCCAAGGCTTTTGCAAAATGCAAGTATACTACATCAACAGCAATTCCCCTGTTCATATTACTACTTACTATTTTATAAAATGCAAGTAAATTTGTCTGATATGATCTATTCTTCATGAAACCATGATGATTCCTACTAATAATATTGTTTGTCTTCACATAGTTCTGAATAGTGTCGGTTAATAACCCTTCTAGTATCTTACACATTATAGAAGTCAAGCTCACAGGTCTATAATTTTCTGGTTTTGCTCTTGCTCCCTTTTTAAACAATGGAACCAAATCAGCTTTCCTCCAGTCATTGGGCACTATACCTGATGAATGTGAATCAATTAATATCAAGTATAATGGTCTTGATATTACTGAACTGAGTTCATTAAGTACCCCTGGGTGTATACAGTCAGGTCTAGGTGCTTTATTCACCATAACCCTCTCCAGTCTCTTTTGGACCTTGTCCTCAGTAACCAATGTGCATGATGGAGGAAATTCCGTGGTTTTGTCTGTTTGCCCATAGCCTGTCATTGCTGCTTCCTGTGTATATACTGAAGCAAAGAATGTATTTAGGGTGTTAGCGATAGCCTTATCCTCACTAATCAATTCACCTGTTTCAGTCCTAAGAGGACCAATATCAACCTTAACATTTTTGTTATTAATATACTTATAGAATTGTTTAGGGTTTTTCTTGCTCTCGTTAGCAATATTTCTCTCGTTTTCAATTTTAGCTAGCTTAATTGCTTGTTTGCAGATTTTATTACATTCTTTATATTTTTTAAATGATGCATCTGACCTGTTTGACTTAAACACTTTAAAAGCCTGGTTTTTATTTCTCAATTCCCTGCAAACCTCATTGATAAGCCACATTGGTTTCCCTTTACTCCTCTTATGCTTATTCCCCAATGGTATACATTGATGTGTATATTTGTCTAATAGCATTTTAAATACATGCCATGATTCTTGTGCATTTTTTATCTTTGAAAATTACACCCCACTGAATATCCTTTAATACTTCTTTTAGCTTTGTTAAATTAGCCTTTTTAAAATTGAACGTTTTAGTTAAACCCTTGCTATTGTTTTTCTCATAACAAATTTCAAAGGATACCATATTATGGTCACTGCTGCCCAAATGTTCCCTTACTTGTACATTGTTTATCATTTCAGAATTGTTTGAGAGCACTAGGTCAAGCAAGGCCTCGTTTCTAATTGGCTCCTCTACTAGGGAAGCTGTTTGAAGGGTTGCTAAAGGAATATATTCAAGAATTCTGCTGGAACAGGAATATTATTAGCAGGAGTCAACATGGCTTTGTGAAAGACAGGTCTTGTCAAACTAACTTGATCGCATTTTATGAAAAAGTGAGTAATAATATAGATGCGGGAGCGGCGCTTGATGTGATCTATTCAGACTTTGCCAAGGCATTTGATACGGTTCCACACAAGAGGTTACTGTACAAACTGAATGTAATAGGCCTAGGGAAAAATGTTTGTGTGTGGATTAGAAATTGGCTGAAAGATAGAATGCAAAGAGTGGTAGTAAATGGCAAGTTCTCCAGTTGGATAAACGTGATAAGTGGAGTACCTCAGGGATCTGTCCTGGGTCCTTTTCTTTTTAATTTGTTTATTAATGACCTCCCAGAGGGCATAGGGAGCCATGTATCAGTGTTTGCCGATGACACAAAATTAAGTAAGGTAATAAAGTCTGAACTGGAGGTGTCTTCATTACAAGAGGATTTGGACAAATTGAGTAACAGGGCAGGCAAATGGCAAATGAGATTCAATATAGACAAGTGTAAAGTTATGCATTTTGGGTATAATAATAAAAATGCAACATATAGTTTAAATGGTGTTTCTCTGGGGAAATCTACAAATGAAAAGGATTTGGGAGTAATGGGAGACAATAGACTTAGCAGTAGCACGCAGTGCCAGCTGGCAGCTGCAAAGGCCAATAAGATATTGGCATGTATTAAAAGGGGTATTGACTCAAGGGAGGAAGATATTATTATTCCTCTTTACAGGTCCATGGTAAGACCCCACCTAGAATATGCTGTTCAATTCTGGGCGCCCTTTCTGAAAAAGGACATTATGGAACTAGAGAAAGTGCAGAGGAGGGCTACAAAACTAGTAAGGGGAATGGAAAGTTTTAGTTATGAGGAAAGGCTAGAAAAGTTAAACTTGTATACACTAGAGAAACGGCGTCTTAGAGGGGATATGATAACACTATATAAATATGTTCAGGGCCCATACAAAGGGCTCTCCAAAGACCTGTTCATTAACAGAACAGTACAAAGGACAAGGGGCCACCCGCTTAGACTTGAGGAAAGGAGATTTAATCTACAACAGCGGAAGGGTTTCTTTACTGTAAGGACAATAAAGGTATGGAATTTACTGCCTGAGGAGGTGGTGCTATCGAATACATTAGACGCCTTTAAAAAGGGCCTGGATACTTATGTAAAAGAACATAACATAGAGGGCTATGTACGTTAGTATTAGGATTAATATTTTACTTAGGGCCTGTTGATCCAGGGAGAAATCTGATTGCCATTTGGAATCAGGAGGGAATTCTCCCCCCCCCCACCCCATTCAGGGCAGAATTTGAAATTGCTGTATTGTTGTGTTTTTTTTGCCTTCTTTTGGATCAACGATTGTAAACAGGAATAGGAAAAGGGTTGAACTAGATGGACGCAAGTCTTTTTTCAACCTAAATTACTATGTTACTATGTTACTATGTTAGTTGGGACATAAAATGATCATTTATCATAATTAAAAAATGATTTCCCTTTGCTGTGCCAGAAGTCATATTGCTTCAGTCAATTTCAGGATAGTTGAAATCTCCCATTATAATTACCTTTGCTGACCAAGAAGCCTTTTCCATTTGCTGTAAAAGTTGGGCTTCCGCCAACTCCCCAATATTAGGTGGCTTGTAGCAAACCCCTCCAATATCTTTTTATTATGTGTGCCCCCAGTGTGTATTTCAACCCACAAGGCCTCTACCTTTTCATTGGACCATTCATTTATATTTTCCCTTAAACTAGGTTTTAAGGCATGATTTACATACTGACATACCCCTCCTCCCCTTTTATTAACCCTATCCCTCCTAAAAAGTTCTTTAAACATTAGTGTTTCAATATTCCTCACTTTTTGGCTGCTTATAGATAAATTCCTAATAGTTTAACACATTAAAACTTGTCCCTGTGGACCTTTGTTCTGTCCCTCTTTTTCTCCTCTAGGTCACTTCTCTATCTACCTGTTTGGATCAACACGTTTTTGGGCTACTATGTCCCTTTGACAGGATTAGTGTCAAAGCATCAATTGTGGTGGATAAAGTTTTCATGGATATGATGATTTAGTCTATAACATGTCAGGAATCACACACCCTTAGACCTCCAAGTTTATTTCAAAATACTCATGATAGCAGTTTGGATGTTTTCTCTGTCGGGCTATTTATATGAAGGTATCCAAAGGGTTAAACAGAGAACCACTCAGGTTGGATTTCTTCACTTAAATAGGCAAATGACAATATAAAATAATTCGAGAACTTTATCTTTAATATGTATTGACACGCTACTTCACAGTAACGAATTGATCACAAGAATCAATCCTTCATATTTGTGCAAAAATATATCTATTTTATTAAAATACAAAGTATATATAAATATCAGCAACAATGAACTATATAAGTGATTAGCAATACTAATAGGTATACAAAATCAAACCACACTATTTATCATAAAGATTACCAGCGGTGCAAGGGTTAACCACCTATAGGTATATCCAGAGGTATAATAACAATAATTGCATTCAGCAGCATAGAATAGGTTAATTGATTGTTACAATTAATATAATACAGTTGGTTGCAGGGTCTCTTAATACCTCTGCCCCAGAAACTGTATAGACTATGCCAATGATGATGTAAGGGGTTTTGTGAGATGAATTAAATAATTCCTCTAACAATTCCTTGTATCATATATAAATAATAATTAAATTTAGGGAATAACTGGAATAGAATCCCAGATTTAAATCACTATAATTTAATTATCTACTGAATTCAATATTGAATACCTCTGAATAAAATACATAAATTGCAATTAATATAGTCAAACCAAATCACACAAATAATCTACTTAGAATTACTTCATGCAACATTTATCATAATTTTGACTACCGCAACCTATATATAAAACCTATAGGCACTCCACGGGTTAATCCACACATTTAAACAGATGCCACACCCAGCAGTTATTTTGTCTATTGAGATAATACTTTCAAATTACAAAATATAAGCCTAGCACATACACAGAGAATTCCAAAGAAAACACCACTAACAGCAGACAAATAGCGGTTAAAGGGTTAATAACTGGATTCAAAGAATACCCTGTATCAAATATTAACTATTATAATCTTCCCAGAACCACAAAATATTACTCTAGGAATACCAAGATTAATATTAGCTAATATAAATAACCCACGCTATATACTGTATTACACTGATTGGCAATTTATAACATTTCCCAATAATTATCTAGATTCTATTATTTCCAGAATTTAATAGCTAAATCTAGCTTATTATAAATTATCCCAAATGGTTGGCCAGTCCACCTAAGACAATTTAAAACTAAGTTCTTCAAACAGAAGAAAAATTATAAAATTCTGGATTAAATGAATCTAAATGAATAAATGATATAGTTACCAATCCAAGTTCCTTAGTATTTCTCTGTGAGATGGCAGGATCAGCAAAGCCTTCAGGAAGTCACCTTTTCTGTTTCAGCCAGTTAAGTTGAGTCCAAAGACCCTCTTTTAGGAAGTCAAAAAGAAAAAAAGACCCTTAACTAAGAGTATCTTGGCATTATATTGACAAATTTTGCCTTATCAGTTATCCCCACCTTTTTCTAATGATTGGATAAAGATCCATCTCATTATACCGTGACATCACCGGTCTGCCCTGATTGGATATTAATATATCCCAAATTATTCAAGGAATGCGGATATCCCAGTCATAATGCTCTCAAGACTCTAGGTGGAGCTCTTACTCTACTTAAATTTCTTACATATAATCAGCTTTTATGTCATCAATGATGTATGTAAGAGGGCATGAAACGTCATATAAATTCTGTCATTTTCTAGACGTTCTCATAGGGGAGTTTTTTTCTCATAAGATAACATACTAACAATGTCTGGCACAACTCACTTCATCACCATAAATGTCAGTCAGTTATTTCTCACTCCCTACCTTGGACTAATGGCTCATTGTTCACATATGATGTAATTTGAACACATTTTAAACAAAATTTCAGCTAATTCTACAATTAGAATTAACCCTGTATGGTCCCCCAGGACAAAGTCTCTGACATCTCTCTTCTCATTTAACATAAAAATAAAGTATTTGATGACAGATAATAAGCATTCGGCACATTTAGTCTGCCCATTTTCCTACTGTAAAACCTCAAATCTTATTTGGTACTTGGTCTTGTTTTATTTTTAGGACAAACGTATGCCTATCCCATGCATGCTTACATTCTGTCACTGTATTAACTTCTACCACTTTTGCTGGTAGGCTATTCCACTTATCTACTCTCCTCTCAGTTAAGTAACTTTCTGGCATTACGTCTAAACCTGTGTCCCTCTAGTTTTAGACTATGGCCTTTTGTCTTAACATTTTTACTCCTTTGAAATGTACTTCCCTCCTGAACTTTT
Organism: Rhinophrynus dorsalis; assembly: GCA_037306005.1. Taxonomy (NCBI): domain Eukaryota; kingdom Metazoa; phylum Chordata; class Amphibia; order Anura; family Rhinophrynidae; genus Rhinophrynus; species Rhinophrynus dorsalis. The sequence goes on from CM074721.1 coordinate 556,649,362, forward strand.
TTGAATCCCTTCATGGATTTGAATGTTTCTATCATTTCCCCTCTCTCTTCTCTCCTACAAGCTCTACATGTTCAGATCCTTTAGTCTATCCTGATATTTATTTTCCTGTAAACCAGTCACTATTTTAGTAGCCCTTCTCTGAATTCTCTCTAGAGTAACTTTATCCTGCTGGAGATGGTGTCTTTAGGTGAGGTCTAACCAGATATCTGTGGAGTGACATGTCCACTTCCCCCTTTCTGCTAGATATACAACCCAGCACCCTGCTTGCATTCCCTACCACTTGTTAAATTGCCTACCTACTTTAAGTTATCCAAAATAATTACTTCCAAATCTTCTGTTGTCTCTGATAGCACAGTACCCTTAATACTATGTTCTGCCTATGGATTTTTATGACCCAATTTCATTATTTCACTTTTATAAACATTAAAAAGCAGTTGTCACCCTCTTGTCCATTCTTCTATTTTACCTAAAACATTTGTCACTTGGCTTTTTCCCCCAGGAATGTCTATCCTGTTGTATAATCTGCAGAAAGCCATACCTTACCTTGAAGACCTTTTTCAATATCACTAATAAAAATATTAAAATTATGGGTCCCATTACAGATCCCTGAGGTACTCCACTAATAATACAACCTTCATCTGAACATTTTCCATTGACTACATTCCTCTGTCTTCTGTCACTCAGCCATCTTCATATCCATTCAACTATTTTCACATCCAGACCTAAACACTACAATTCATTAATCAGTGTTGCATGCTTTACTGAAATCTAGATGAGCTATATCTGCTGCTCCCCTTGGTCTATTATTTTAGTTACCCAGTCATAAAAAGCTATGAAGTTAGTTTGACAAGCTCTCCCTGCTGTAAACCCATTCTGTTTGGAATCTTGCAAGTGATTTAATATCAGATATTTAGCAATTCATTCCTTTAACATGGTTTCCATTAATTTTGCCACGACTGACATAAGACTTATTGGTCCGTAGTTGCCAAACTCTTCCCTACTACCTTTTAGTGAAGCATTACTACATTGCTACCTTCCAATCTTCTGGAACTACTCCTTTCAACAGTGTATATTTGTATTTGTACTCTATTTGTATATGATATAGATGTCTCGTGTCATTATCTATTTTGTGTTTTATTCATTAATATAATTTATACCTTTTGTACCAAGCGCATACTGAAAACTCCTAATTGGCCAGTACATGCAGTACCTGTATTGTCCCATATTACCATTATTGTTACAATCTTTAGATGTATTCTTTTTTATTTTAAAGGTATAGTAATGTTTCATAATAAAAGCAGCTCTAATTAATCATCATAGTATCAGGACTTTGGAGAGTGTTATTTCAGTTCTGTCAGAGTTGTAGTTCAAGAATAATTCAATGATAAAGTATCCCCCTCCCGCCCCTTTTACTGATGTAACACTTTTCAGCCAGATCAGAAGGGAGGTGCCCAGGTAGACTGCAGAGAGGGACAATCTTCAATTAAGATAAGGGAAAAACCTGAAAAGCTTGTCAAGGGGGGCAGGGCTTTCATTGTTCTCATAGGAAGAAGATTGTCCCCTTCTGTTATCTGTCTGGTCTATGGACTGGATTCCACATCTGAGAAGAGATGGCTTACACTAGGTAAAAAGGGCGGGAGGGGAAACTTTGCTTGTGAATAGCTCTCAAACCATAAAGGATTGAGAGATAAGACTTATATCATTCTTCATATTTTTTTAATGCCTACAAAATAAAATAAAGTTAAAACAAAGTATTACTATCCCTTTAAACAAGTGCATATATATATATAAATATATAAAAATACAGTAAAGACAAGACTGCACTCTCAGGTCCTCTTGTTATAGGTTAATAATTTATTGGTCAGCTTTTCGGCCACATAATTTGGCCTTTCTCGAGACAGTTAACAAAGTGAACATTCACCTCTCTTAAACCAGACTTGGCGCCAACGCCGGCTCGCATCGGCCAGCGATGACGTCAGCACCCACACGTGACAATAACAAACCAAAAACTAATCCCAATTAAAATCAAAAACAAGTGTTCAAATCAATAATAAGAATTAAACATACAGAAACAGCTATGAGAGATGGAACAGAGTGTAAAAATATAGTAATCTATGCATGTCAGAGCATATACTGCATAAAATCACTCGCACTACCTCTGAAAACAAATCTAGTCGGTATACCAACACAGACAGTGCTAGAAAGAACCCATCAAAACACTTGTCAATCGCTAATAAACGTTGCGAGCAGTGCCAGAGCTGAAAAGGAATAGCTATTTGTTTATGTGGCGTTGCGATGCAACTGGGTCCCATGGTGAGCTGCCCTTCCAGTTCCTGGACACGCTCAGCTCGATCGTCGAAGCTATCAAAACAAGTGTTAAGCTTTCTAAAACCAGAGCACATCGGTCAACCTGTATGTGTCCAGCATAAAAAATTGAAATCCACTGTGTTCTAAGATACAAAGAGCCTACCACTGCTAAAAAAGAACAAAGCTAATATATGGGAAACAATCTCAAATAGATAAATAAATATAATGAAGATGGAAAAAGCGAGAATCAGTCACAAATGATCCATCAAGGTTCACATGGCCGAAGGATCATTTAATGACAATCAGGGCACAAACACACAACTTTTTTTGTACTAGCACACTCTATTATGAGCTCCTACTGATTATTTGGATATAATAACACCAAGTCAGAGATGCATTAAATGTCCAAGCCTAAATGTGCATGAATGTACATGTATTTCTTAATGGCACCAACATCATATGTATACATTGCCTATACAAATATTTATGTTTTTTGAACATACATATTTATGGTATCTAGTAATTTCACACTTTTCACTGTTTGATATTAAAATATTTTATATATGACCACATATATTTTCACCTGTATATTACATATGATGTATTAATCTTTGCATATTTACTTCTCTGTTGCAACCCTCTGGTGAGCGCTTGTAATTCAAACATAAGTAGTTTTGTTTAAACATGTTCCCTCATGTTTTAGTTCCTTTACCATTAATCTCTAAATTTGTTTACAGTGAGACCCAAATCTGCATCCTCATCATCACCAATACTACTTTGATGGTGAGGATCCAAAATTACCACCTAGCTACCAGGCAATATTTTGTCTTTAAGCTATGTGCCAAAATATTAGTTACAAGACAAAAAAAGTTCATCCCTGTTTTAATACACCTGGAAAAACAGGTTTTCTCAGGAAGAACACAATCAAAATAATTCAATTAAAAAAAAAATCCCACCAGTGCATTTCATATGGAATTGCAAAAAAACTAGGGTAAGCATGTTGATTCTGTTCCGTTCGAGAATTCACTGTGGACTAGATCTCCGAAATTTACTTTGTTACCTTTTGTCTGGAACTATGTGATTCCCCTCCTAGAAAAGCTTGGGTTTTTCTCCTTCAGTCCCTTGCCCCGGATATGCAGTTTAGACAACGCTTGTGGGCCTGCCTGTCTATACTTAAATTGCTTGCTCCGTATCACAAATTACTCCATTCCCTACATACATTTTAGACTAAACAAAATGGCAAACATAATCTCATTACATTGCTTTCTCCTCTATATTCTATCATAGGCAATCTGAATTTCCTCCTTGGACAACATAAACCTAATTTTCTTAACTGGATTGCTGCCGGTTTGAGTGATTTAGATCATCTTATACCACATTCCAGAATGCCTTCAGTTACTGACTTACAATGCTTGGTGAACCTACCTAATACAAACAAGTGGAAAGATTTCCAAATGAGACATCTATTGATCTCTCCTCCTCTTTCCACTTTTAGACCTCGTCCTTTAACTCCTTTTGAGAATCTCTTGTTACCATCAGAGGTGCCTCCCAGATATCTCTTGGTCATCTATAAACTGCTTGGGTCTTCTGTCTCTGATCTCCCCATTCTGCAGAGGCTGTCCTGGGAAAGGGACTTGGGGATTACTGTCTCTCCCTCTCAATGGTACCGAGCTTGCTCTCTAAATAGCACTTTACTCACCAGTGCTTCTGTGCGGGAATCAAGTTACAAAATTATGATGAGGTGGTATTGCACCCTTCTCCAATTAGCAAAAATATATGAAACCCAAATGGGCTCTTGCTGTCATTGAAATGGCAGTGAATGAACTTTCCTTCATATATGGTGGTCTTCTCCTACATTGCAATACTTCTGACCATTGGTTCATGCAGTCCTTATCACATATTTTTGTTCCGTTTTCACCTGAATGCCTCCTCCTGCCTCCTCAGATCCTTTGAAGTTAGACAAACAATGAAGTAAAGCTGTGGGAAAAGCTAACAGAGTTCTAGTCATAAGCAGAAGGAAGAGAGAGAAAGCAATGCTGCTCTATAGACCACTAGTAGGACCTCACCTGGTGTATTGCTTACATCTCCAGAAGGACATTAAAAAACTGGAGACAACCCAAATAAAAGATCAGACTGGTGTAGGGAATTCATGACTCAGCATACCAGAAAAGACTAAAATAATTTAATATGCACAACTTGAAAAAAAAAGTAGAGGGTGACATGATACAACCCTTTAATTATATTAAAGGATTTAATATAGTTCAGGAGCTAAGCATTTTTTAGGAAGAAAAGGAGTAAAGAGGTGGAAAGTTAGATGGTAGACGTTAGAGAGTGAAAAATTCTAAAATAATGTCCATAATTACTTAGGTGCAGAAAGTGTGATAGACTTATGGGACAGCCTCCTAGCAGAGGATGAAGTGATAAGTACTGTCAGGAACTTAAAATGTTTTTTTTCTGCCATCAAAATCTAAGCTACATTTTTTCTATAAACAGTGTCAGACCTGGCTATAGCACTACTAGTTACAATTAGGGAAATCAGCCACTAATAAAAGCATCTTAGCCCATTTCAGATGTGTTAAAAATTAGGGATGGATGAAAATATTTGCCGCAAACCAAAATATATGCGTAAAATGGAACTTTGCACCAAGCAAAAAATGTCCCTTGAAAAGTGCAGTTTTTCTGCTTTCTTCATCTAACTCATTGTATTGAATTAAATGGGAAGATTGAATTTACACACAACATATAGACAATTACATTTTATTTATCACAGGCATAGTATAAAATGGGTCTGAGGGTGATTATGTTGGTGGAGTCTGGGGAAAGAATCAGCTGAACAGGGAATTATTTTTTTGTCGGGGGTTGTTGATTGGGATTGCAGGGACAGTTAATACAAACATAAATAAACAAGTAAAAAATTGGTAATTAATATGACAGAGACAGGGACCCCCCTGACGTAAGCTATTACTGGGGCAGACTGATACTTGACGGGATAGAGTAATTTACAGAGGATGATCTGTAGGGCTTAGACTTGTTGTTAGAGGCCCATGACCTGAGGAAACATTCATTTGTAGGAATTTGGCTTTTTAGAGACACAAGTCCTGAGGAATCGGTGATTTCTTGGACTCAGGTTTGCTAGAAGCACAAGCACTGGGGAATCCATGATGATCTTTTGGACTTCTGAGTGTTAGAGGCACAAGCCCTGAGGAATTGGTGATGATTCTTTTAAACTCAGGATTGCAGTTATAATAATAATGATGAATCCTCCCTGCCACTAGCTTAGTATAATCTGCTGAATGGAATCTCCTCAGATACTGCTCAATTCAATGTCAGAGATTATACTCCACCACAATGACATGTGTGGTCAGAGCACCACACAATGTGCAATGGGCAGACATGAACTGACACATCCTGACATCTACAGAATTGCTACCAGCTGGTGGGGGAGGTAGCAATGACAATGGTGGATCCCCAGAAAACATTGCCTCATCTTCCCAGAACCTAGAGCAAGAAGGTGATGGAGAGCTAGGTGTCTCACTTGCCATCAACCTTTCAGGCTCTGGCTGGGTTTCTCTATTCTTCAGCCCTACAAATAGGACACAAAGTATTGCTGGCAAGTGGAACCTGTCCTAGTCTTGCAGCACAAATACTGCTTGGACCCATTACCCCAGTGGCACAGTAGTTTGTGACACACTAGCCTGCTCCTCATCAGCATTCTCCCCTTGCAACCCAGCAGCAGTAGCAGCAGCAGCAAACTCTGCAAATTCCATAATCTCACTGCTGGTAGTTTTGGTGAGATGCCGATCTCCATTTGCACATCTGCCTTCCATTCCTTCATGCTTTCTGCTAAAAAAAATATGTCTCTTCCACTTCATCTGCTCCACCATCACCCTCATCACCACTACCCACACCAGTACCTCCTTGCTGCTGCTGTTCTATGAGTGTCTCGTTGATTGGTGATGATGACATATGTGACAGAGGGTCCCCTACTCTGGCACTTGCCATTAATACAGGTGAAGAAGGCAGACTGGTAGCACTAACAGCAGGCATAGACAGCATCATTTCTCCTTTCACCTCAGCAGGAATATCTACAGCTCACATTAGTCCCACCACCAGCTGCTTCACTATCAGAACCTTTATCCCCCTTCTTCACCCCAACGCTCTCTAGCTGCTGAGTGGTAGTAGTGGGACAGATAAGTGGGACAACAAATTTAAATGGTAACATTACCCATACTTTTCTATCTACTCCATTCAGAATGGCCACTAGATATCGCAAGAATGTTAACAAATTAATAATATAATATATAGCAGGCTTTAAAGGACTAGTATCTTATCTGTGTGCAAGATAGAGATAGATAGATAGATAGATAGATAGATAGATAGATAGATAGATAGATAGATAGATAGATACTGTGGCAAAATATACTCCCAGGATGAGTGCACATTCTCTAGGTAGAAATAAAAAGAAATGGTGTCTGGATGTACCATTAATAAGTATTATAGTGCTATACAACTCTCACACAAATGTAATTGGTTTCATTCTAGATAATTAAAATTGTGGATTCAATTACAATAGGATATTATTTACCCTACTATTGACCCTTACTAGTGCTGTGGAATATGCTGCCGCTATATAAACAATAATAATAAAGAATAATAATAATAAATCTAACTTACTATTGTCCCTTGGACCAACCCTATAATCAACCAATACTTGTACTTTCATATATAACATACCAAACCTTTCTAAAACAGATGCAAAGGGAGGAAGATATTATTCTGTCTTTTTACAGGTCCATGGTAAGACCCCACCTTGAATATGCAGTTCAATTCTGGGCGCCCTTTCTGAAAAAGGACATTATGGAACTGGAGAAAGTGCAGAGGAGGGCTATAAAACTAATAAGGGGAATGGAAATTTTTAGTTATGAAGAAAGGCTAAAAAAGTTAAACTTGTACACATTAGAGAAACGGCGTCTTAGAGGGGATATGATAACAATATATAAATATGTTCAGGGCCCATACAAAGGGCTCTCCAAAGACCTGTTCATTAACAGAACAGTACAAAGGACAAGAGGTCACCCGCTAAGACTTCAGGAAAGGCGATTTTGTCTACAACAGCAGAAGGGATTCTTTATGGTAAGGACAGTAAAGGAGTTGAATTAACTGCCTGAAGAAGTGGTGCTATTGAATACATTCGATACCTTTAAAAAGGGCCTGGATACTTTTTTTAAAAGAGAAGGGCTATATATGTTAGTAATGGAGGTTAATATTTCTTTAGTGTTTGTTGATCCAAGCAGAAATCAAGAAGGAATTTTCCCCCATTGAAAGCAGAATTTGAAATTGTGAAAATAATGGTGTTTTTGGCTTCTTTTGTATCAACAGTGGTAAATAGGAAAAGGTTTGAACTTGGACGCAAATCTTTTTTCACCCTAAACTACTATGTAGCTATGTAAAATTTCTACCAATTATTCACCACAGACACCTTTTTTTTTTTAAATGTATTTTATTATCAGATCACTCCATACATATACAAAGAAAGAGGTACATGGAATATCTTTCAAATACAGCAAGAGTATGCAAGCATGTATAACAATAAAAAGAACAGAGGCATATGAACAGGATGTACAGAGTCGACCTGAGGTTTTTATAATAATTCAACCCAAACTCCTAATATCTAATCTAACTAAGCTAAACTATAACCCCCGATCCCAGTTCCTCTCTCCTCCGAGCCCGCAGCACCCCCCAACCCCACCCACCAGCCAGCAAGTCCACAAAGACCTGATATGTATAGGAGTCACACACAAAGGTACAGAACAATTACACGTCACCACCATCCACACAACAAATGAATATGACCACAATCAATCAGCTCCAATAGAGTGCACACCGTCAGGAGTGTCAGCAGCATCTGCTCTAGCTGCCCACCAAGCCTGCCATCGCCCCCAAATCCCATCAAACCTAGCCGGAGTACCTCGGTGTAAGTAAACCAATTTATAATGTGAAAAGCACAGTGAGACTAGGTTTATCCACGCTTTACAATTGGGAGCCCTGTTTGACATCCAGTGCAGGGCCACCACCTTCCTTGCCATCACCAGGAGCTCACTCAAAAGAGTCCTGTCAGTTGCATCCTCAATCTCATCAGGGAAAACAGACAGCAGACATATCTTTGGGGTCACAGGAACAGGTCTTCCCAATACCAGGGCCACAATGCGCACTACCTCATTCCAAAACCCCCTGACTCCAGGGCATTCCCAAATCATATGCAAGTATGTACCTTGAGCAGTATCACACCGAAGACAACGATCGGATCCAGAACCCCTCATTTTAAACAGTCTGACCGGTGTGTAATAGATTCTATGTAAAATGTTCAGCTGAATCATTTGGTGTCTAGTCAACGTTGCCAACGGAGCTGGCCCCGCCTTAGCCAGATCCCATTCCCAATCTTCCAGCGGACCCACATCCTTTTACACCACAGACACCTTTTATTTAGATCCCAAAATTCAAGCCTGGTAGAGAACGCTAGACTTATTGACATACTTGGTCATATTTGGAGGGAATGGGACAAGATTTGCAGTCTATAATCTGTCATCCTTGGAATCCCTAATCCCTCTAATACAGTTATGTACTTGCAGAATATGTAAAGCAAAAAAAAAAATAAAAACAGTTTCAGCACTTTTCATTTAGTGTTCATTAATAAAAAAAATTAAATCTGCCAAGCAATTATGGTTTTATATTTAAAGAGACTTAATTCACAGATATTGCACCACATGGTTCCAAGACAAAACCAGTCCACCATTACAGAGATATGCCTTCTGGGGTTCCAGGGTCTTCATGAATGGAAGCATCTGCTCTTCTTGGCAATTCTTCTGATCTATGTGGTGACCATAGCTGGAAATCTTCTCATCATTGTGCTGGTTTCAGCCACTCATCATCTCCAATCTCCCATGTACTTCTTCCTCAGCCACCTGTCCATGTCTGATATCTTGCTCACATCATCTATTTCCCCAAACATGTTAAATGTAACATTGAAAGAAGGGACAATCATTAGTTTTGTTGGATGTTTCTCACAATTTACCATGTTTTGTTTGTCATCAGTTACAGAATGTCTTCTTTTAACAGTAATGTCGTATGATCGGTACTTGGCTATTTGCAAGCCATTGCACTATTCAACCATTATGAATTTCACATTTTGCCGTCATCTGGTTCTGTTTACTTGGATGTTAGGTTTTTTTATGACACTGATTGTCATCATTCTGTTAAACAGTTTAAATTTTTGTGGTCCAAATGTAATTGACCATTTCTTCTGTGATTATGCTCCTCTTCTACAACTGTCATGCTCTGACACCAAAATTGTTCAGTTTGTATTTGTATTGATAGCTACTCCTGAAACTATGATCGAAACTGTATTCATTATTTCAACTTATTTTTCCATCTTTCTCACTATACTTAAGATCTCTTCTTCCACTGGTAGACAGAAAGCTTTCTCCACTTGTAGCTCCCACCTTGCTGTGGTCTGTACATATTATGGGACTATTATGGCCATCTATGTAGCGCCATCTGGAGGACAGTTATTTAACATGAACAAGATTCTTTCCCTACTATACACTGTGGTTACTCCATTGCTCAATCCAATCATCTATAGTCTGAAGAACCAAGAAATTAGGACAGCTTTAAAGATATATTTTTACAAGCATCTAAAAAGATTTTAGGAAAATTAGAAATGGATTTCCAAATATATTTATGTTGAATAGACTGGTATGTGTGTTTATAATAGAAGAACAAGTTAAAAATATTTTATGTAGATTAATGGGTACATGAGTAAACAGAAAGTCAAGTGATAGAGATCCACTGTTTACTTGGGGTCACATGGAGAAAAGAATGTTAGAGACGTTTCTAAAACCTAAAAGTTAATTAATCCAGGAAGAGTAGAGTATACATCACATTGCTTCGGAATCAGTTGCACAACAGTTCTGGTCCTTAAGAGTTAATCACAGATAAACATGAATACTGAAGCTTAAAGTAGCTTCATACAGTCAGGATGAAGGAGTGCGCATAAACTTGAATATTTTATTAAACCAGCAGTAACAGTATGTGAATGTCTTATAAATGAATCCTTAAACATAGTAACATAGTTGATGAGGCTGAAAAAAGACATGCGTCAATCAAGTCCAGCTCATGCCAAAAACACCCCTGTTTATCCAGAGGAAGGCAAACAAAAGTCCCCTGAAGCCATTTCCAGTTAGTCCCAAGTGGGTAAAAAAGCACTCCTTTCTGACTCTAAATGGCATCAGATATTTCCCTGGATCAACATCCTATCTGCATTCAAGCCATCTGTCATAATTTTCAATATTGTTCTGTTCTAGATAGGCATCTATTGCTTTTTTGACAGCAGTTGCATTATCTGCAAGTACATCATCCCAATGCACAGAATTCCATAGCTTTACTACCCTTACTGTAAATAATCCCTGATAATCTAAGAACCCACACTGATTGACCTGGTAACTATATTTTTCTTTATTTTAATTCTGCTCAACTTCAGAATCACATATTTCCTTGATATTTGAGGAAAGATATTTATTATTTGCTAAGTATAAGCCTGGCCAGTTGTATGTAGCAAATATTATGATCAGCTATATTTAGTTATAGTAATTCTGAAATTACACAGAATTAATTAATTAATTCATTGTTATATTTTGCCAGAGAGATAGTAAAATAGTTATAGCAGTGAGATACATTTATCGTTGTATATATTGGTTAATATAATCTCTGTTTTTTCTAGAATATTGTGTTTCTGGAAAGATTATAATAGCTAATATTTAATCAGGGGAATTCTTTGAATTAATTTACTAACCCTCTAACTGCTATTTATCTATTTATTTGTGGTGTTTCTTTGGATTTCTTTGTGTATCTTCTAGGCCTAACTTTTGTAAATTGAAGGTTTATTTTAAACTTTCACTAGACAAAAGAAGCTGCCATCTTGGGTGTGGCGTCCTATCCTTATATGTGGATTAACCCTTGAAGTACCCTATTGGTTTTACAATATATTGATTTAGTCATATTTATGATATATGTTGCATGAAGTTGGTATACTGTCTAGACATATATTATTGGATTGATTTTAAGTATATTCTTGGTATAATCTATGATTGACTATATTAATTGCAATTTATATGTTTTATTCAGAAGGTATGCAATATTTGAAATCAGTACATAATTAAATTATAGTGATTTAAATCTGGGATTCTATTCCAGTTAATTTCTAAATTTGATTATTATGTACATGGTATAAGGGAATTGGTAGAGGACCTAGCTTAATATTAAAGCTTATTCACATAACAATATACCTTAAACCTCAATTATCATAGTTTTACAGTTTCTGGGGCAGAAGGTATTCATATACACTGCTGCCAACTGTATCTTATTAATTGTAAGGATCAATTATCCTTTTCTATGCTGCAACTATTGTTATCTAATACCTTTGAATATACCTATGTGTGTTTAACCCTGTAATTGCTGGTAATCCTCATGCTGATAATTCTGGTTTGGTTTACTATATATCTATTGTAATTGCTGGTCACTCATTTATTTCATTTTTGCTTACATTTTTTATTTGTATAGTATATTGTACTTTAATAAATTATATATATTTTTGCACAAATATGCGGGATTGATTATTTTAATCAATTCTTTACTGTGAAGTAATGTGTCAATACCTAATATAGTGTAAAGTTCTCAAAATTATTTATATTGTCATTTATCTATTTATGTGAAGATATCCAACCTGATTGGTTTCTCTTGTTTTAACCCTTTGGATATCTTCATCATAAATAGTTTGACAACTCAAACATGAAAATGCAAATAATTGGTTTTGATATATATATATATATATATATATATATATATATATATATATACACACACACACACACACACACAATATGGAATTGGATCCAACAGTGCAGAGGATAGACAAAAACTACAAAATATTATGGATACTAAATAAAAAGTGTTAGAGAGAGAGAAAATTGTTCTATCCTATTGAGCTGACAGATCATAAAGAGAAATAAGGAAAAGAAAAAAACGAAAAGTGCCAATAATCTCTATATTCTAAGAAAATACACAGTTTAATAGTATAATAAATGATATACAAATCAACTAAGACATATATATTCTAAAGCTGTAGTCCCATATATGATATCTGCAGATATAAAAACGAGTACTATAAAGGTAGGTACCAAAAAATATAAACTATAAAAAACAGTCCACCACCACACAAATATGTGACATTAGAAGTTGTATACTTATTTTTTTCAGTTATTTCTTTAAAAAATAATGGTTACTAAGCCTAGCAGCAGGCTTACAGAAAGAAAAACCTGAAAAAATATTTTACAGGCTTACAGAAAGTTAAACATTCAACGTATTACAACAAGGATTAAAACAATTGACTGCAGACTGAAATCTAGGCTAGTCCTGAAAAAAATGTATTTAGTCCTTAGTCTTGCCAAAAAGAATCCTGGAGAAATTATTTTTGGAGGCCCCAGGCTAAGAAAGAACAAGCTGTGTGAAAAAACTGTGTTTAAGTCTCAGGCTAGAAAAATAGTCCCGGACAAAAATTTGTTTGTACAATTCAGTCTTGCCAAAAACAAACCATGGAAACAATTTGTTTGTATGATGCAGGCTTTCCAAACACAAACCCTGTGTTTGTAAAGAACAATCCCTAAAAAAAAATGTTTTGCTATACTGGCCTAGTACCAGCAGTGCTAGATAGTGTGTTGGCAAATGCCACTTTTGACATTCCTGCATTTGCTACTGATGTAACTGCTGCTGCTGAGCCATCTAAGCAGCAGGAGGATTAGGCTGCTGCATGGGACTGGGATCATCAGCACTGATATAAAACAGGCAGTGGTACATTGATGCTTCTACTTGCCACTCGCCCTAGTGTTTGTAAGGCAGCAGCAACACCACAACAACCCATCATACCACTTCCGGTGCATCAAGAGAGAAGTTTTCCAGTGATGCTTTTCCACTTTCGCATCCTCTAAAACCATTGGTTGTGGTGGAATATTGTTTCCCTGTAAAGGACCCTGCACCTTTCATCATCAACTGCAATGTGCACAGGTACACACTGAGAAAAAGAGAATGAACTGGGTGGGAAGTATCACAATAATTAACACAGATGCACTCATATTAAACAGTAGGCATAACACAAACCTTAACACTTAAGTCAGCAATGCAAAACCAATCCCAAAGAAAGTACTTTCACTATGCCCTTTGTTCACTCTGCTAAGGAAACTTGATGTCAAGATAGAAGAAGCCTTAATAAAAACAATGAATACTGGCACCACCTTACCTTATTTAGCTGGACTGAATGTCTGCAGATACATTTGATTGCTCTTCACCATATTACCATGTGTGGTCAGTACACCACATAACGTACAATGGGTGGACACAAACTGCCAGATCCTCACATATAGAGATTCAATATCAGATGGTGATGGAGGTAAAGAAGGCAAAGGCGTTACACCACAGAAGGAGGCAGAGGACACTGAGGGTGCAGGGCAGAGACAGTGGGTACATTTTTCAGCACCTGGACCCTTGAACAAGAAGATGATGATGACACAGGTTTTATGTTCATCATCATACATCCAGTCTAGGTTTCTCTTCCTTCTCCTGAGATTTTCACCCCCATTCTTTGTGCCCTTGGGTGGGGTACAAGAGGCACAGTGACATTAGCTCTCATTTTCTTTTCCTGGAATTTGGCTTTAGCATGCTTAACAGAAATACTGTGGTGTCTAAGTTGCATGTGCTTTTTGAGGGCAGATGTGCCAAGATGTGTCCCCTCTTTTCCCTGTTTTCACTACCTTACCCCACATAATGCACAATGCATTCACTAATGGCTGCACTTCTCCTGCTCCAAGGTAAAAATAATTTGACCTTCTTCGCCAGAGTCACCTTCAATCACTGTGGCAGGTGATGCTACATCAGCACTAGATCTAGGACCAGAGTATTGGTGACAAATGCAGCCTATTCTACTCTCATATCACTGCTGGAAAAAGCCATTCCCATGGTCTGTGGCACACTATCCCTCTCATCATCATCCTGCTCCTGTGACAGATGAATGTCTGCCTCTGATGACTCAGCAGCATGAATTACAGAAGCAGCAAAGTCCACAATGTCACTGCTGATGGTGGCATTGATGTCCATCCCCACTTGCATCTCTTTATCCCATTCCTTATTGGTTTCTGGCAAAAAAACTCTCATAGTCTCCTCCACACCAACTGTTCCACTTTCATCATCACCACGACCACCACTAGTCTCTTTCTGCTCTATGGGACAGGTTGGGGATGACAAAAGTGGCAGAGGGTCCCTTGCTGTCACACTTGCCATCTCCTTCGAACATCGCACACTGGCAGCAGGCAAAGATAGCAGACATGATAGTACTCATACTGCTAGCCAGTTCAGCCATCTTTTATATACTTCCTCATAGGGACAATGCTGCTGGAATAGGAATCAGTAAGTCAGGGGTGTGACTGTGCAGTCTCCTTTTACTGCTGGTGCTGCTGACTTACTCATCCCCTCTGTATTAGCGGCAGCTTTTCTCTCTCTCCCTCTCTCTGCCTGATCTAATCTATTTCACTCGTACATTACACCACTCTGGATGACAGGGAATTCTGGGTTTTTATACTACAGAGACAGAAGGTTTCACCTCCAGTGAAAAACATCATAATGAAATGTTAACGTTCTCGAGGGAAATTTTGTGGTCTTAGCGAAATATCAGAAAATCTATGGGTTTTTCTTTGGGCAGAAATATTCATTGAAAAAGTGCAAAAACACCCTTTTTCATGGGTACAAAACACTTTTCACTCATTCCTTACATTTAATTATCTATAAGAGAAAGATACTCTTTATGAAGAAACAATTAAAACTAGGGAAAAATGTCAGAAAAGGAAAACAGGACAAAAGATTAAGAGCAAGAAAAACAAGACGAAATAAAAAATGATGAGAGAAAAAATGAGGGATGAGGATGAGCATCAACACCACCATCACCAGCAGTGAGCTTTTGGAATTTGCAGAGTTTGCAGTTGCTCTAATTCCTGCTTCTGCTGAGCTGCAAGGGCAGCAGAATGCTGAGGAGCAGGCTACTATGTAGCGATGGGTGGAAATTTTTGACTCTTAACTGAAATCGATGAAAAATGGCACTTTCTGCTTGGTTAGATATTTTGTGCAAAAAAGTGCTGTTTTACAGCTTTTTTCGCCTAGCTCATTGATTTGAAATCACTGGGTAGATAAATTTTCTCTACTTTTCTACAGCCATATACAAGGGTGTCAGGCTCTCACAGCAGCCATTCTGTGCTTGTGAGAGGAGAGAGCAGCATATTTTTGAGCTAGAGAAGATAATCAAATAAAGGGGAATTGAAGCTTAGTTTAGGGAGTCATTTAGGTAGGACATTTGTTCCCTGTAGTAGGGGAGTCTGGGGGCACAATGGGACAGAAGAAGGGAGGAAGAAGGTTGACCCAAAATACCCCAAAACTTGATGTGACTGACTGGCACAACACAGACCACCTCCGCCAAGTGATAGCCACTCTGTTGACATTATAATGTGGCCGTTCGTCTCCACCCATTGAACACTGTGTGGTGCACTGACCATACATAGTAGTGTGGTGTAGGAGAATCACAAGCAGGGCATCAAGTGGAATCTGAGGAGATTTCATCCTGTAGATTATGCTAAGATGCTGGCGGGGAGGGTTTATCATTACTTGATTACAAATCAATGTTTATTCAGGGATTGGGCCTCTAACAACAAATCTAACAAATTATCCTCTACAAAACACTCTATCAAGTCAAGTATCAGTCCACAACAGTGGCAGTTTTTCAGGTGGTTCCTGTCTCTATCACATTACAAAGTCATTTCTCATTTTATTGATTTTCTTTTTTTATTAATTGTCCCCCCAATACTAGTCAAGAAACACCCCCAAAACAAATTCACTGTTCAACCGATTAATTTCCCAGTCTCCACCCACTAACACAGTTACCCTCCTCAAACCCCGTTTATATCATGTCTTATGGCAATTTTCTTTTATTGTATTGTTTTATTAACTGCCCCCCAATCCCAGTAAACAACCTCCCCCCAAAAAAAATCCCCTGTTCAACTGATTCTTTCCCCACACCCCACCAACACATGCGCCCTCATGCCCTTTTTATACTGTGCCTTTGGAAAATTAAATAATATTTGTGTTGTGTGTAAAGTCAATGTTCCCATTGATTTCAAAGGAATGAGCTAGGAGAAAAAAGCGGAAAATCTGAATTTTTTGCAGGAAATTATTCTCAAAGTGGGGAGTGCCATTATTCGGCTATTTCGGTTTGAGGAAAAATCTTTCACCCAAGCCTAGTCATCACCAACGGCACTGTGCACAGTTTGTAAAGAGTCAGTGAGAAGGGGAAAGAAGGGAACACGCCTTGGCAAAACCACCCTGATATCACACATGAAACACAGACACCATGACATTTATGTCAACATCCACACTATACAAGGTTCAGCACTGATCTCTTGTTCCAAGCTGGGACACCTTAAAGATAAAAAGATCTGGACAATCTCTTATGTAGAAACTGTCCACTCTAAATTACATAAATAATTCAATCTTTATTAAGATCAAAAAATAAGTAAAACACAAAATAAAACACACAAAAAAATTCACAAAAATAAAATTATATGTATGCACACACTAAGTGAGCGGAAGCAATGTCACGCTCACTGAACTCTTAAAGGTAAATATTTAAAATTATTAAAACATCTGTTAAGAGGAAAATTCCATAAAACAACCTCTAGACCAAAAATATCAAAACCAAACTGTACCCTAGAATCATCTGTATACTCTACTCCCACCTGGGGTGGAGCACACAAACTGGGGTACAAGGAGCCCTAGGTAAATGATTAGTCTCGTTCAATAACAACAACAACAATAAACAAACTAACTGACTTGGGTCCCATTCCAGAGAGCACCATCCTGGCCACTATCGATGTAGAATCCCTTTACACCAACATTCCATACACACAGATGTCATAGCAGCATGCCAGGGATATCTGGAACAAAATAACACACCCATGGAACCGGTAACAAAATTCATACATTTTATACTCACCCACATTTACTTCAAGTTTGGACAGGACCTCTACCTTCAGAAAATGGGGACTGTGATTGGTACCCGAATGCCATCACAATATGCCAACCTGTTTATGGCAAAAGTAGAAATGGGCATCCTGTACACCTGACAGATAAAACCATTGGTCTATCTCCATTACATATATGATATTCTGGACCACTAGTGAAGAGGAACTTCTCAAATTCCATGAAAACTACAATACATTCCACCCCCGTATCAACCTAACACTCACGCACAAACATTAACTTCCTAGACACAACTATAAGTATTAAGAACAACTCCATCCACACATCCCTGTACCGCAAACCAGCAGACAGACCAACCTACCTGAAAAACAATAGCTTCCACCCAAAACACACAAAGACCTCCATCATATACAGCCAAGCCATCAGATACAACCGCATCTGTTCTCAGGTGACAGACCATGACAAGAACCTCCAAAACCTTAGAGGAGACTTTATAAAACAGGATTACAGCTCAAGGTGACAGTCAGATACAGAAGGCTACCCACATACTAAGAAAAGATTTGTTGAGCTACAAAGAACATCATAAAGGAAACTGGGTGCCACTCGTGGTCACTTATCATCCCCAGGTTGAAGTTCTACGCAAAATATCAAGAGACGTTCAAACAACATTACATATGGATGAAAGACTTAAGCACATATTCCCACATCCTTCCTTACTCTCCTTCAGACAGCCTCCCAAATTAAAACAACTGATGGTAAGGAGTGCCCTGAATAATAATTATACAAAAATTGGCACATCTCCCTGCCTACAGAAGAGGTGTGAAACCTGTGCACACATTTCTACCAGTAACAAGGTACCCATTCCAAACACCCAGTTACACCATAAGATCAATAGTACCTTCACCTGCAAATCATCCAATTTAATGTACCTTATCATGTGTGCAAAATGTCCAACAGCTCTTTATGTGGGGGAAATTGCATAAAAGATTTAATTCCTATTTAAATCCAATTTAAAGCTTCTTACAAACAAATTACTGATTCCTCAGGGCTTGTGACTCTAAGAATCCTGAGTGCTAAAAATTGTCTCCGATACCTCAGGGCTTGTGACTCTAAGAATCCTGAGTGCAAAAAATGATCTCTGATTCCTCACTGCTTGTGACGCTAACAAGTCAAAGTCCTACGAATGGCTTGTGCATAATTCAAAGTCCTACACATCAATGTTTCCTCGGGTCTTGGGCCTCTAACAACAAGTATGAGTCTTACAAATCATTCTCTGCAAAATACTCGTCAAGTATCAGTGTGCCCTAGTTACAACATATGTCAGGTGGTCCTGTCTCTGTCACGTTATGTACCAATGTTTTATTTTATCTTTTTTGTTTTATTTATTTTTTTATTAACTGTCTCCCCAATCTCAGTCAACAACCCCCAAACAGACCCCTTTTATACCATGTCTTATTTTTATTTATTTATTTATTTTACTATCCCCCGAACCTATCCCCTAACTGACTTCAGACGTGAGTTGAGTCAGTAGTGACCTGTGCTGTTCCAGTTCATGTCATACAGTATTGTATATTACTGCCTATACTGTTGTCATCTACTGTACCTTATTCTGTTCCTCAATAATGGTGATTTTATCCAAACATTCTGACTCCTGAGTTATCTGGTTACTGTGACACTGGTGCAGGTTATTTATGACTCAGCATACCAGAAAAGACTCAAATAATTTAATATGTACAGTGAGGGAAAACATTATTTGATCCCTCTCTGATTTTGTACATTTGCCCACTGACAAAGAAATGATCAGTCTATAATTTTAATGGTAGGTTTATCTGAACATTGAGACACAGAATAACAACAAAAAATTCCTGAAAAACGCATTTCAAAAAAGTTATAAATTGATTTGCATTTTACTGAGTGAAATAAGTATTTGACCCCTTTGCAAACATGACCAACAGTACTTGGTGGCAAAAACCCTTGTTGGCAATCACAGAGGTCAGATGTTTCTTGTAGTTGGCCACCAGGTTTGCACACATCTCAGGAGGGATATTGTTCCACTCCTCTTTACAGATCCTCTCCAAGTCATTAAAGGAGCAGTAAACTTTTTTTTATGAAAACACATATTTTATAGAGCATTTCCTGCTGAATAAAACAAGGTCACTCCTATCACAGTCGGATGTTTTATTCAAAATTTATAGCAGTTTAAATAATCAGGAAGTGAATTTACTGTGTTTACTTCCTGTTAGTTCTGACAGGAAGTGACAGGCAGTTTCTATCACATTCTATGGAGAACTGTATGTCTCTGACTTTTCTGACTTTCTTCTCCATTAGAATCTAACAGGAAATCTAATTAGAATTTGACCACTAGAGGGCACTGCTAATGTAAAAAAAAACATGGGTTTAAACTGTAATAACTCTGGAAATATAAATCTCTAGGGAGTGGGAGTACCCTTATTTTACTGAATAGGAAAATCCCTACAATATATATTTTTTCATTAAAAACGTTTATTGCTTCTTTAAGGTTTCGAGGCTGTCGTTTGGCAACTCGAACCTTCAGCTCCCTCCACAGATTTTCTATGGGATTAAGGTCTGGAGACTGGCTAGGCCACTCCAGGACCTTAATGTGATTCTTCTTGAGCCACTCCTTTGTTGCCTTGGCTGTGTGTTTTGGGTCATTGTCATGCTGGAATACCCATCCACGACCCATTTTCAATGCCCTGGCTGAGGGAAGGAGGTTCTCACCCAAGATTTGATGGTACATGGCCCTGTCCATCCTCCCTTTGATGCGGTAAAGTTGTCCTGTCCCCTTAGAAGAAGAAAAAACCCAAAGCATAATATTTCCACCACTATGTTTGACGGTGGGGATGGTGTTCTTGGAGTTATAGGCAGCATTCCTCCTCCTTCAAACACGGCAAGTTGAGTTGATACCAAAGAGCTCGATTTTGTTCTCATCTGACCACAACACTTTCACCCAGTTCTCCTCTGAATCATTCAGATGTTCATTGGCAAACTTCAGACGGGCCTGTACATGTGCTTTCTTGAGCAGGGGGACCTTGCAGATTTCAGTCCTTTATGGAAGTAGTGTGTTACCGATTGTTTTCTTGGTGACTATGGCCCCAGCTGCCTTGAGATCATTGACAAGATCCTCCCATGTAGTTCTGGGCTGATTCCTCACCATTCTCATGATCATTGAAACGCTACGAGATTAAATCTTGCATGGACCCCCAGACCGAGGAAGATTTACAGTTATTCTGTGCTTCTTCCATTTGTGAATAATTGCACCAACTGTTGTCACTTTCTCACCAAGCTGCTTGGTGATGGTATTGTAGCCCATTCCAGCTTTGTGTACATCTACAATCTTGTCCCTGACATCCTTGGACAGCTCTTTGGTCTTGGCCATGGTGGAGAGTTTGGAATCTGATTGATTGATTGATTGTTTGCTTCTGTGGACAGGTGTCTTTTATACAGGTAACAAGCTGAGATTAGAAGCACTCCCTTTAAGAGAGTGCTTCTAATCTCAGCTTGTTACCTGTATAAAAGACACCTGGGAGCCAGAAATCTTGCTGATTGATAGGGGGTCAAATTCTTATTTCACTCACTAAAATGCAAATCAATTTATAACTGTTTTGAAATGCGTTTTTCTGGATTTTTGTTGTTGTTATTCTGTATCTCACTGTTCAAATAAACCTACCATTAAAATTATAGACTGATCATTTCCTTGTCAGTGGGCAAATGTACAAAATCAGCAGGGGATCAAATAATTTTTTCCCTCATTGTAAGAGAAGATTGTCATAGGCTGATTGTAAGTGGCAGGATGGCGTATAGTGGGAGATCAATTTGGAAATGTAGGAAGGGGTAAAGACGTAAAGGGTCTTGAATGAGAGAAGCAAAATTTTGTAAGAGATCCGGAGTTTGATGGGCAGCCCTTGGAGAGATTTGAGGAGGAGGGGGGCAGGGACAAACCTAGAAGATAACAGGGCATTTGTGCTGCAGCATTCTGTATGGATTGGAGAGGATGTAGTTGGGATGCAGGAAAGCCAGAGAGAAAAAGATTACAGCAGTCCATGTGGGAAAGAGTGAGTACTTATGTAAGAATTTTAGCTGTGGAGTGATAGAGGAAGGGACAGATTTTAGCTATGTTACGCAAGAGAAAGCAGCAGGATTTACTAATGACATTAATGTGAGGAGAGAATAAAAGAGCAGTGTCAGTTATCACCCCTAAGCACCGTACTTCTGATACTGGATTTATGGTAGTGCCATCTGGAAGGCACTACTAGGCAAGACTATGTATCAGCTCCGTTTTAGACATATTGAGCTTGATGTGCCTATGATCTATCCAGTCGGAGACAGCCAAGAGACAATCTGTGATTTTAGACTGAATATCAGAAGTCAGTCGAGGTGCAGATAAATAAAGCTGGGTGTAATTTACATACAGTAGAGGTTATATATGAGTCAAAGTGAGTTAATGAGATCACCAAGTGTTATTGTGTAAAGAGAGAACAGAGGCGGTCCTAGAACAGAACCTTGAAGAACACCAAAAGAGAGGAGGATGGGAGAGGATGATGAGGTGGCAGAGGAGACACTGAAGGATCTGTTAGATAAGTGGATAGCCAGTCCATGTGCTAAATTACATATATTGTAAAATTTGGATAAGGAGTG
Source organism: Rhinophrynus dorsalis (assembly GCA_037306005.1). Taxonomy (NCBI): domain Eukaryota; kingdom Metazoa; phylum Chordata; class Amphibia; order Anura; family Rhinophrynidae; genus Rhinophrynus; species Rhinophrynus dorsalis. The sequence continues at coordinate 556,671,451 of CM074721.1, forward strand.
CATGATCAACAATGTCAAAAGCTGCTGAGAAGTCAAGTAGGATAAATATAGAATAATGACCTTTTGGTTTGGAAACATGAAGATCATTGACCACTTTTGTTTGAGCAGTATCTGTGAAGTGAACAGTTTGAAAGGCAGATTGTAAAGGGTCGAGCAGGTTGTGCATGATAAGGAAGTTAAGGAGTCAGGAGTAGGCTAGGTGTACCAAGAGATTAGAGGCAAAAGGTAGGAGAGAAACTGGTCGATAGCTAGAGGGTGAGGTACTGTCAAAGGAATTGTTCTTGTGGATGGGTGTTACTATGGCATGTTTGCAGTTGTCATGAAATTTAGCAGTGGCAAATGAGGAGTTACAAATCTGTAACAGGATAGGGTTTAATGTGGAGCAGAGGGACTGGATGAGGTCAACAAACCACCCTAAAAAATTCCCCCTTCATCTGATTCTTTCCCCTGTCTCCAACAACAAAGGCACCCTCCTTAGCCCTATTTAAACCATGACTTTACTTTTTTAATTTTATTTTTTACTGTCCCTCCCAATACCAGTCAACAAATTCCCCCAAAAAAGTCACTGTTCAACTGATTCTTTCCCCACACTCTACCAACACAGGGACCAAAAAACCCCTTTTATTTTATGTCTACAATGCAATGAACTAGGCAACAAAGCAGAAAAACTGCACATGTTAGATCCCTAACATTTCAACGAAATGTAAAATACCCGAAGATAAATCTAAAACTTTCAAGAAAAAAAATGGAAAAAGTAAATTTGTGATGGTCTCTCTGTGGCATGGCTGGCATTAACCATTGCTGACTAAGCTGGTTTAGATCCATGTTGTTAGCAAAAAACACACACACTAGCAATTTACCATAATGAGCCCCCATTGTATTCATTAGAAACTCTAAATCCCAAAGCCTTTTCCAGATACTTTAAAAGCTATAAAATCTGAAATAAAAATGTTTCTTCATCAATACAGTCAGACAGTGTGCTGCTTAGCATTAATAGAATACAACACAATCCTTCCAAGTGTTTATTTGAATTTGAAACTTATATCAATCACTGCAAAAGGCCAGGACTGTGTGACCTGATCTGACATGACACATCAATACACACAGAGTCTAGGAAGCTGGTTGGTTACATTTCTCCTTAAACTTTCAAGCAAGAATCACTGAGATTCAAGAAAATGTTACTCAACATTCAAGTATGCTAAAGGGATTTTGATGTTACATATTCTGGACTTTTAGATGGTAATAATCCATTAAAATTATTTTGGTTTCATGACTTTTGTGCCCAAATAGCAAACAGGATAGAATACAGTGAGGTTGATAGAAGAAGAACTGGAACAATTCTTGGACAAACCAGCAAAGACATTTCCAAAAGTCCCACTGTCTTCAATGGGGTATTTTTACTGTTCCAGTTCTTCTTAGCACATATTTTTTTTTTCAAATCACCAAAAAGGGAGTAAACCAGGAGTAAGTGATCAGACTGGGACTTTCCAGTTCTCGTTGGACTTTGTCACCAGCGTTCATCGTAACCGGCAAATTAACTGGAGGTTTTTTTTGCATAAAATATCAAAGAGAAGCAGATCACTCAAAACTGGTTTATTAAAAATTGTCATTTTCATGTAAAGTAAAAGGATTCACGCTGTTTATTATCACATGACAAGGACTAGTAGAATAAAGTGTGCTAAGGTAAAGAATAGTGACACAACGTGCAATTGTGAGTGCGGCAATACTAAATGACACAACCCAAAGTGTTAATACAAAGTGAAAAAATAATACAATGTGCTTCTACAAAATCTAAATACAATCATACACTTATCTTATACAGAATTCAAGTGAAAGATAATTGTTTTCCAGGAGAGATGCGATGCATTGCAGCAGGATATGAATCTATTCCAAAGGTATAGTGTCTTCCCTTTCCAATCCCTATTTTATTTCTAATCATTCATATTAATTATTCATCTGTTTTCTTTAAACTCTACCGTAACTCTGAAGAGAACTCTCTGAAGTGTACTGATTTTTTAACACGTCCCTATGATGTGTTATACATATGATCAGGGTTATTACATTTTCCAAGCAATTCTCCAAAATGGTCTCTTACTTTACATTAAATAAGACACCTGGATAAATAAAAGTATGATGATTAATCAACCAAAGTAATCTAAGTGTTTTTAATTGAAAAAGAAGAACCAAGAGAAACAGTGCAAAAAGAGAACTGTTACATAAATACTAATTATTGATTGTTAGAAATGTAACAGGAAACATTGAACAGAAAGCTAATGTGTATACATAAAATCAAGAAAGGTTAAACACTGTTCTACTTACTATAGATAGGAATAAAATTAGATCAAAAATATATAAAAATCAGACAAATATCTGGATAAAAACTATTTTGCTGGGTGAAAGAAGGGGAGTATATTGAAAACATTTGGAGATCTCTTTTGTGAAGTAATGACTTATATAGAATGAGGGGATAGGAAAAATACATATAGAAGTAGACAATGTAGGCCCCCAAAGCTATTATTTGTAAGTGTTATATAGTTCTACTTATATCACCCCATTATGTTTGCCAGAATTATTCTTGTTCTTTAAACATTAGTATTTCAATATTCCTCACTTTTTGGCCAATTATGGATACATTTCTGACAGTTTAACACATTAAGACACGTCCTGGACACCTCTGTTCTGTCCTTCTTCTGTTTGTCCTCTAGGTCACCTCTCGCTTCTCCAGTTCTACTGGCTGTATCTACTTGTTTGGATCAACACCTTTCTGGGCTGCTATGCCCCTTTGTCAGAATCAGTGTCAAAGCATCAATTGTGGTGGCTAAAGTTTTCCTAGATATGATTTAGGCTGTAACATACCAAGAACCCCACACCCTTATACCTCCCAGTTTATTTCCAAATACTCATGATCTAGCACAAACCTTATTTCGTCCTTGGTCTTGTCTTCTGTTCAGGACAGCCTTATGCCTATCACAAGCATACCTACTTTCCATTTCTTTATTAACCTCTATAACTTATCTACTACCCTGTCAGTGAAGAAAACATTTTTTTACATTACATCTAAACCTCTGTCCCTCTAGTTTTAGACTATGGCCTCTTGTCCTTAGATTTTTTACTCCTATGAAATTTACTTCCATGCTGTACTTTGTTGACTACCTTTATGCATATGGATGTTTCATAATATCCCTTCTCTCTTCTCTCCTCCAAGCTATACATGTTCAGATCCTTTAGTCTATCCTGATGTTTTCCTTTAAACCAGTCACTATTTTAGTAGCCCTTCTCTGAATTATATTTAGTTTATCCTCATACTGTACACAATACTCTAGGGGCTCAAATTAAAGGCAGGCATTAAACCACCCGCTAAGTAAAAAAGGCACATCAGCCACAAATAACACGATTTACGGCGGATTTAAAAGTAAGTCTACAAGAATAGCTAATGAGCGTAGGCACAGCCAAAACACGTAACACAAAAACCTGTGTTGCACCTTTTTTTGCATCACCGTGAGTCCCAATCACCCGTTAAAACGCAACTTAAGTCAAAATGTAACATTACGGCTGGCGTTGGCTAGCAACAATGATAGATGCACAAACCCCAGGCCCCAAAGTAGCAAAAGTAGCAAAAATGTTTTCAGGATGTGAATACATCCAAAATAATGGCCGCACCCTGTCTGTGTTTCTAGTTTTGGCGAGCTAGATCACAGGACCCAGGAGCGGAGGATAGCGATTAGAGCGAGAGAGAGAAAGAGAGGAGCATTCACAAGAGTAAGGTAGAAGGAGTTTAGAGTTTGGAGAAGTGCACTTAAATAGACACATAGCACACTTTGGTACATATCACATACACCCATACAAACACATACACACACACATAGTCTTTTTTTATAACACTTTACACATTTTTTAAAGTTTATTTTGTCAGTGTGTGACAGAGTGTGACAGAGAGTGAGTGGGATTGATTGTGTCTGTGAGGGCCTGTGGGAGTGCCTGGGTGTGAGTGGGTGACTGATGACTAGGAAAGGAGGACAGGAGAGAGGGATAGGGAGAGAAGTGGAGGAGGAAGGAGAGCAGGACATCACTGTTGAGTGGAGGGGTGGGAGAGGGAGATCCACAGGGTGGAGGGGGAGCTGGACCAGAAGAGCAGGCAAACAATGGACAGGGACAGAACCTACAGTAGGACGAGGGCTACCTGCTGGGACCACCATACACAGGCAGGGGCAGCACAGGCAGGACACTCTGCTTCTGACTCCACGCAGGCAGGAGGTGAGAAGGACAGTATCAGGGATCCCCATTATACTGAGGAGGAGAATAGGGCCCTCGTGGATGCTGTGCTGGAAAGGGAGACCATCCTCTTCCTGAGGGAGAGGGTCCCTGCCCTGTCTGAGAGGAAAAAGGCTGTCTGGAACCAAATATGCAGCCGGGTCAATGTGGTGGCCACCTGTAGACAGGACGTGGACTCAAAAAGAGATGGGGCGACTGCAAAAGGTAGGTTAAGAAGAAGATGGGGAATGCCGCCCTGCACGCCCGAGGCACCGAGGTGGTCCACCTGTCCCTATCCCCTTCTGCGGATGGGAGGAGAGGCTGCGCCTCCAAACTACTGGTAATTTCATCATCCCATAACCACACACCACATCAACCAACACAACCATCACACATAAACACAGTCATAAACCAACATATGCCCATCATTCATCCACACATCTGCACCAACACAGCACCCTGAGGGTCAAAACAGGACACAATACAAGGACAAATGTCAAGGTTCATCCATGCCCAAACCTGTCCAACTCCCTAGGTAACCCTCGTCTTGCTGTGCTGATCACACACAATACACACACACACCATGCTCTACAAAGTATTGTATGTTAAACATCAGAACTGTTCCTACACAATGTCACCCATGTACCCACAGGGAAACCAGCACATAACCCCTTGAGTGCTAGAGGGATTATCAATGCGTCGCTCAGCAATGCTTTGACAAACCCTCCGGTACTGAAAAAAAGGTTAACCAGGCAACAAACACAAGTGGATAGGCTAACGATTACATGCCACACAGGGGACTTTCACTAAGCGGTGAATAGGAGATGATGGAGAGAAATTAACACTTACATACCCTCACTTCACCAATCCTTATAGAGAATATTCAATAACATGAATCAAGTTGCAAAGGTCCCATTGTATAGACTCCATAGAAAACACTGCAGATGGGGAAATGAGATCCATGGAGAAGTCAGCATCATGTTCGGTTCACCAGGTCCACTTCACCGCTCACTGAATCACAAAAAGGACAGAGCAGGCCACAAATCACAGTGCCACTGAGAATACCTGATTGCATGTGCAACACACAGGCCTAAAACAATTCCACAGAACTGAAGGTGAAAAAGTAGGCCTTGGTGTTGTGTATGCAATCATTTACTCTGACTTGAAATTATATATCTCACATTTGATTCACACATGGATCCTCTGGAGTGCTGATACAATGGATGGATGGTACACCAGTCACTATTTGCAGGATACATATGTGAATCAAACATGAACCATTGTAGTTTGGTCAACAACAGGCCATGAATGATGGATATCTCTGATTGAGTATGTGCCTCACTCAGAAGGATGGATGGGCTCATCCCGAAAAAAAAAAAAACAGGCCTCAATCAAAGATATACTTCAATACTGGCTTGATTGTTACCCTTCAGGATTCAACTGAAACAGACCTAATGGACAGGATCCTGTCAAGTACATCAATCTCTGATTGCCAGGGTGGTATCTCATGTATCACAATGCAATGCATAGGATACCATCATGACAACCAGAGAGTCACATGTAAATAATACAAAATACTGCATTGTACAAGATAAACTGATAACATAGGGATGAACACCACTTGAATCCCAATCTGTTCAAAAAAGATATGTACACAAAGAAAAACGGTCGGATATGCATGTGGATACCTTTCAAATGGGTACAAATATGTCCCAACAAGATGTGAACCCAGAGATCAGTTCAGTACGTGGGATTGCCTTACTGCCCATATATGTGCACCCATCACAAACTAACTGTTATTAATATCATAACAATACACATATCTAGTATATCCCACATTACTTAGATGGGATATACAAGGTATGTTGTTATTTATGATATCAATAAATGTTAGTTTGTGATGGGTGTACATATATAGGCAGTAAGACAATCACATGTACTGAACGGATCTCTGGGTTCATATCTAATAAGGATTTTTTTTTTGTACCCATGTGAAAGGTACATACCCATATACATATCAGACCCTATTCCTTTCTGTGTCCCTTGCACAGGATGGCAATGGTTAATTTCACCTTGATGTAATATTGTAGGCATTGTAAAAAGATGTGGATCAATGTTATTCCTATCCCTCCTACCTTCATGGTTAGAGAGATATTTCTCTATGTGACAGCTGAAGATAGCAGTCATTTGACCACACAGATGCTCTTCAGCAGAGCCAAAATTGACCCATTTATAGATAAATACATCTTTGGGATGGTCTACAAAGTGTGCCATCCTGTTAAAGGGATGGTAATACTCAAAATGTTATCCCCTGAGTAAAACATCGGTATCCCCACTGCTGAAAGGTGTTGTATTCAAAAAGTCTCACAGCTCAAACCTGAATATATTGGGCAATATCCCAGTGGCCTGAAATTGTACAGTGGCACTGTTGCTACACCATCCAATGGACAGCTCTGGTCCCGGGACCATGAATCTCCATAGGATGATGTATCAACAGCGCCAACGTACAATTTCAGGCCACTGGGATATTGCACCAAAGGAATCAACTTGGAGCTGTGGTACAATTTGAATGAAAAACCCTTCAGCAGTGTGAGTACTCTTGTTTTACTCAGGGGATAAACCCTACAACATGTATTTTTCTTTTCACATTTTAAGTATTGATATCACTTTCATCCTATCATGGCTATGTTTACTAATCACACAATCTCATTTCTCCACACAGCTTACGGGCCTCCACAACAGCAGGAGCCTATGGAGGAGGCTTCCTCACCACCCAGTGAGGAATTTACAGAGGAGGGGACCAGCCGCTGGCCACCGTACTCACCACCCATATCTCCACCAGAGCTGTCTGCTACCCAATGGGTTGCACCTCCACCAGCTGTTACACAACTGGCTGCACCTCTACTGGCTGCGACCCAATTGACTGATCCCCAACTGGCTGCTGTACCCCAGTACAGCGACTGGATGCAACAAAAGGAGAGATGGATGCATCCTACCACCTCCAGGAGCTACTACCCACCAGAAGCACCACTACCACCACCAGGGAGGCAATGGCTGCCAAGGACTGTGTCCACCACCAAATATATGCCTTATTCCACCCAGATGGACCTACCCTCCTGGATGGCTCCCCAGCATGGCCCAAGGTATGATCCCAGGTGGGGGCCAATCACATTTCAGTGGCCAAGATATGACCCTTGGCCACTCGACTACCAACCCCTGGGCCTGACTGAGGAGCCCCAGCGCCCTCTACTGAGGGAAATATTCACTCCACCATCAGGACAGACATCACTGGGTAGCAGTGAGTCACTTGATGTGGTGGGCATATGCCCATCATCTACACCAGCCACTCAAACAGCTATCACAGCAGCAGCAGCCACAGCACAACACATCAGCTGAGGACACAGCAGCAGCTGAGGGCACAGCAGCAGCTCAGGATATGACAGCAGCTGGGGACACAGCAGCAGCACAGTCACTAGGCACATCCACCTCCAGCACTGCAAGCCCCATGAGGATGGAGGTGGAGTGCATGGTCCTACAGAGGGGACTACTCTGGTCAAGCCGAGTACAGATAACAACATATCAAGTAGTCAGAGGGAGTCCCAGAGGAACACTTCCAGGATAGAGGCAAGGATCATGCCCTGGAATCGGAGGTGATAAGGCTCAACACACAACTCCATCAGTACCATACAGGGATGATGGACATGTTTGCACAGGTTCTGGTGGAGTTGAGAGAACAGAACTGCAGGGAGAACCTGCTTGTAGAGAGGGAGCTGCATTCCATAGTGGCACTGCACCCACCACTCCCTCCAGTGTGACCCATGAAGCCAATCAGGATCAGACAATCAGCCAGGGCATACACCACTTGTTCTCTTCCCTCTTCATAAAAGAGCATTTTGCTTTTGAATCCTCTCTGATCTGCTTTGTATTCAGTTATTGATTGGGTGGCAGAGTTGTCTCCAATGCATTGCCAAGCAATGTAGTGAACACAACTTCTGACTAGGTAAAAAGTTTGTGGGATGTTACTTTAAGAGTAGTTCAAATATCAATTAATTATTTAAAATGCTCCATCTGGTATACCTGGTTACTAGCAGGCTGTCTCTAATGTATCACAGCGCTATAGATGTCTGTTTTAGGGGTTGTCAAAGAGAAGGTACTTTCATTCACATTTGGTGGGATTGAGGTAAGGAAAATCTGATATAGGATAGGATTTGTTCTCTTCTTTCTCTTATTGTATCTTTCTTTCTCAAGTTATTGCAATGTTTTTGTATGTTTTAAATCCAATTTATGTAAAGTTGTAAAAATAAATAAAAAAATATTGTTTATCAAAAAGAGGTAGAATACAGCCTTAATAGTAGTTTTCAGACAAGAAAAGGACTTGGCATTTATTATTTTAGATCACTTGAAGTTAGGGAAACAATGCAGTAAAGCCATGGAAAAAGCTAACCGGGTTCTAGGCATAAGCAGCAGAAAGACAAACATAGTAATGCTACTCTAAATACCACTGTAATGACCTCACTTGGTGTACTGTTTACATCTCCAGAAGGATATTAAAAAACTGGATGCAACCCAAAGAAAAAATCAAACTGGTGATGACTCATACCAGAAAAGGCTCAAATAATTTAACATGTATAGCTTGTAAAAAAGAGAGAGGAGTTATATTATAGAACTAGATTAAATATATTAAGGGATTTGATATATTTCAGGAGCTAAGCATTTTTGAAGATAAAAGAGGTGTAAATTTAGAAGGTTGAAGTTAACGGGTGAAAAATTCTAAAGTAATGTCCATAAGTCCTTAGTTATAGAAAGGGTGAAAGACTAATAGAACAGCCTCCTAACAGAGGCTGTCAGGAAGATCAAGTTAGATTTTTTCTGCCATCAAAATCTATGTTTTGCTGTTTCTATAAACATCGTCAAACCTGGCTATATCACTACTAGATACAATGAGGAAAATCATTTCACAAAGTATCTTAACCGACTTCAGATGAGTTAAAATTAGTGATGGGTGAAATTTTTTGACTCAAACCAAAATATAGGTGACTAGCAGAAAATTTCCCTTGAAAAGTGCAGTTTTTCTGCTTCTTTCACCTTGATCATTGCATTGAAATCAATGGAAAGATGGAATTTACACACAACACATAGAACATTTTATTTTATTTCCCACAGGTGTAGTATAAAAGGGATCTGAGGGTCCCTGTGTTGGTGGAATCTGGGGAAAGAATCAGCTGAACAGGGAATTTATTTTTTTTTTGTTGGGGGAGTTGTTGACTGGGATTGCAGTGACAGTTAATTAAAAAAAATATATTAAATTGGTACATAAGGTGACAGAGACAGGGACCTGACATAACCTATGACTGGGGCAGACTGATGCTTGATGGGAAAGAGTATTTTGTAGAGCTGGTGGTGGACATTTCCTCCTCCTCCGATTTACTGGATGCATCACGGTCTTTCTAGCTCCGCCTTTTTTTTGTCAGATGGATGCTCACGCTGTTAGCCAAATAGTCTTTGCCTCTGCTGCCTTAATTTTGCTAAATAAATAGCTTTAAAATATCCTAGCAACCTCTCTAACTCCTTAGCTGCTTTTGTTGTGTTTCACTTCATGAAAGCAATGTTTTTGGCATGTAAAAACTAAGTAAACATCAGTTAAGAGCAGAATGTTTGTAGCCATTTTAAAATATAGCAAAAACATTTTGGCAGTCGGAGAAAACAGTGAAGAATTTAAGGTCTTTATTTTAAGGCGGATTTTTCAATGAAAAAGTGGACAACCACATTGTTTTTGCAGATTTTTTCATGGGAACACAACGAGACCTTTCACCCACCTGTATTAAAAATAAATTGAAACACTGTGGAATCCAGCTGATAGTCCACGTCAAGCACAAATGTCCATTGTTACCTGCTGTTATTGAAAAAGATCACTAATGATTTAGATAAGTGGGGCAACAAGTTTTTCTCTTGGGTTGGTATAATAAAGCTTATGTAAATGGTAACATTACCCATACTTTTCTATCTCCTCCATTCAGATTGCCCCCTACATATCTCAAGAATGTTTCACAAATTAATATATTATTAAATAGAAAGAAAAAGTATTGGTGTCTAGGAATACCTGTTATTAATAAATATTATAGTGCTATACAACTATCACATTATCACGTTGCCCGTGATTGCTGCCTTTTCCTGTCAATTATCTGATTGGGCTCTCCATTGGCTACTTGTCTTCAGCCCGCCCTGTATTGCCTATTTAGACTGGGCTTGGGCACACTTTGGTTACCCTTTCGTGATGTCTTTATGTTGCTAGCACCTGCACTGTTTTTCCTGAGCTACCTGGGACTTGACTGATTCTACTACGCTCCAAAGATCCCCTGTGTACCTGCCTGACAGCTTTCTCTGTGTTTTGGTTCCTGCCTCCATTCCTGATCTGGTTTGGGCTGTTGTTCCTGCTGCCGTTCCTGATCCGGTTGGCTGCCGTTACTGTTCCTGTTTCCTGTCCTGACCTGGCTGTGTTCCTGCTCCTGGATCACGTGCAGAGTGTCTCCTCCTTCATCTCGCCTTGGGCGACATTCTTATCATTCAGTGGCTTGTGTAGTCCAGTACACGGGTACTGGATCGCTTCATTTGTAACTGGTTGCTTGCTGCGTTCCATACAGCACCGGTAGAGTCTTGTGTAATCCAGTACGCGGGTACTGGTTCGCTCCATGTATAACCGGTTGCTTGCTTTGTTCCATACAGCACTGGTAGAGTCTTGTGTAATCCAGTACGCGGGTACTGGTTCGCTCCATGTATAACCGGTTGCTTGCTGCGTTCCATACAGCACTGGTAGAGTCTTGTGTAGTCCAGTACGCGGGTACTGTTTCGCTCCATATATACCGGTTGCTCACAGTATCCTTTTAGCACCGGCAGTGTCATAGTTGGTCCAGTACACAGGTACTGATTTGCTCCATCATTACTGGGTGCTCGTTGACACCTATACAGCCCCGGCGAGGCCTCTGTGTGCTCAGTATAGGCGACTGGTTTACTCCACCAATATTCTAGTCACTGAGGCCTTCTCCACTGATACACCAGTACTCGCAGTTCTCTGGGTCTAGCGAGGCTGCCTTGCCCGGTATATTGGCAGGGCCGGCAGAGCCTCCTCTCTCTTTTTGTCAGTCTCAAGGTTGCCTTGCCCGGTATATTGGCAGGGCCAGTAGAGCCTCCTCTCTTGTTGTGCCAGTCTCGAGGCTGCCTTGCCCGGTATATTGGCAGGGCCGGTAGAGCCTCCTCTCTCTTGGTGTCAGTCTCAAAGCTGCCTTTTCCACTATATTGGCAGGGCCAGTAGAGCCTCCTCTCTCGTTGTGCCAGTCTCAAGGCTGCCTTGCCCGGTATATTGGCAGGGCTGGTAGAGCCTCCTCTTTTGTTATGCAAGCCTCCAGGCTGCCTTGCCCGGTATATTGGTAAGGCTGGTAGAACCTATTTCCATATTGTGCCAGTCTTAAGGTTGCCGTACCCGGTATTGGTAAGGCTGGTAGAGCCTTTCTATTATTCTGTACCACTATTCACTACTGCATTGTACGAATTACGTGTTGTTATATGTGTATGCCAAAACCCGCGAGGGTTGTCTTTAAACTTTCAATAAAGTTGTGTTTTTATCTTAACTCTGTGTATGAGAGTCAAAACAAACCGTGACACACATATATGCCATTGGTTCCATTCTAGATTATTCAAATTGTGAATTCAATTACAACAGTACATTATTGACCCTATTCAAGATACTATTGTCCCTATTGTCCCACTTTCCACCAATAATTCATCTTCCATATATAACATCCACAGCTGGGATTATTTTCATATAGATGCAAATATCTACCAATTATTCATTACTGCCAAGTTTAATTTAGATCCCAGAATTCAAGCCTGGTGGAAAATGCTAGACTTACTGGCAAACTTAGTCATATCTGGAAGGAAAGGGACAGGGTTTGAAGTCTATAATTTGACATCCTTGGAATTAACTAAATCCTCTAATACAGTTATGTATTTGAAGAATATGTAAAGTCAAAATAAAAGAGTTTTATCACTTTGAACTTACTGTTCCTTAATAAAGAAAATCTTCCAAGCAATTATGATGTGATATTTAAAGAGATTCTCTTCACAGATGATTCAAAGACATAACCAGTCCACCATTACAGAGATCTGCCTTCTGGGGTTCCAGGGTCTTCATGGATGGAGGATTCTGCTCTTCTTGGCAATTCTTGTGCTCTATGTGGTGACTATAGCTGGAAATCTTCTCATCATTGTGTTGGTTTCAGCCACTCGTCATCTCCAGTCTCCCATGTACTTCTTCCTCAGCCACCTGTCCATGTCTGATATCCTGGTCACATCAACTATTTCCCCAAATATGTTAGATGTGACATTGAAAGAAGGTGCCATCATTAGTTTTGTTGGATGTTTTTCACAGTTTTCCATGCTTTGTGTTTCATCATCTACAGAATGTCTTCTTCTAACTGTGATGTCATATGATAGGTACTTGGCTATTTGCAAGCCATTGCACTATACAACCATAATGAATTTCACATTTTGCCATCATCTGGTTCTTTGTTCTTGGATAGTAGGTTTTTTTATTACACTGATTGTTATAAATCTGTTAAACAGTTTACATTTTTGTGGTCCAAATATAATTGACCATTTCTTCTGTGATTATGATCCTCTTTTACAACTGGCATGCTCTGATACAAAAATTGTTCAGATTTTATTTGCTTTGATAGCCGGTCCTGTAATGATGACTGAAACTGTATTCATTATTTCAACTTATTGTTCAATTTTTTTCACCATACTCAGGATGTCTTCTTCCACTGGAAGACAGAAAGCTTTCTCCACTTGTAGCTCCCACCTTGCTGTGGTGTGTACATATTATGGGACTTTTATGGCCATCTATGTAGCACCATCTGGAGGACACTTATTTAACATGAACAAGATTCTATCCCTACTATACACTGTGGTTACTCCATTGCTTAACCCAATCATCTATAGTCTGAAGAACCAAGAAATAAGGAAAGCCTTTAAGATATATTTTCATAAGTATCTAAACACATTTTAGGTACGATAGAAATTGATTTCCAGATATATTTATTTTGAACAGACTGGGATGTATGTATGTAATATTAAATCAAGTTACAAATATTTTATATTGATTAATGGGTACATGACTAAACAGAAAGTCAAGTGATAGAGACCCACTGTTTACTTGGGGTCACATGGAGGAAAGAATACTAGCTATGTTTCCAAAGTCTTAAGTTAATAAACCCAGGAAGAGTGGAGTATACATCACTTTGCTTCAACATTTCTAGCCTTTAACGGTTAATCACTTTTAAACATGAATATTCAATCTTAAAGTAGCTTCACACAATCATGTTGAAGGACCACTCATATACCTGAATATTTTAATAAACCAGCAGTAAAAGTATGTGAATGTCTTCTAAATGGATCTCCAAAGAGGCTGAAGACCAATGAACCCTTCAGATGTAGATTGCTGGAATGTGAATACAAAATTCGGAGACAAAATTCTGAGACATTCTGAATTATTTGGCCAAATTTAACATACTTTAAAAAATGACTCTCCCTTGTAGTGGCAATAAGGTATCTAAATAAATGTGAGACTGCCTGAGTAACTCTGAAAACTATTTAAACAAATTCCTTATATTTGATTTTGCCTAGGAACAAATATGACTCTCCCTTGCAGTGGCAATAAGGTACTAATGCTGGCTGCCTGTCTATGCTACCTGCCTACACAACAACTGGCACTATCTTCTTCTGCTCTCTCTGAACTCCAACAGAGGACTAACAGGAAATATAGGCTGTCTGGGTGTCTGACGTGTTATCAGTCCAACCCCCATCATGAAATGAAGAATCTAATGGGACTAGCGAGGGAGGGAAAGTAGCATGCAAGGGAAGAACTTCAATCGAATGTCCACATTTTTTTATTGAATTTCTGACCAAGGACCATTCAGATTAAGGAAAAAAAATGAATGCCCCTTGCCTTTCAGCAGACCCAAATGACGACCAAATGAATCTTATTTGTCCGAATTCGGATGAACCGATTTGCACAAGTCTATTCACCTGTGATTAATCAGGGATATAAGGAAAATCTGATGTGTTGTGTGTCCTGAGGAAGAACATTGAGAAAGTTAGGGTCAATAATACTGTTTGAAGTTATAGTGAAAAAGAAGCCAGCAAATTATTTATATCAGCTGGAGTAGCAACAACAGCATCAACAATAACATTCTATTCCCATCCTCATCACAGAGAGCTATTCATGTGTCTAAGGAGCAGCAATCTAACATTTCTGGAGGTGGCGGCACATTTCTATGGTAATATGGGTTGGTAACTGATAAACATGAACACTGTGTATCTCTTAGGAGTGGTCCCAATGCAAGTGAGAAAGTTACATAATACCTGTAAGATAGTTACCTTCTAGGCAGAAATGATGACCCCCATCAACTACTGGTAATTTTGGCAAACAAAACAATGTGTGCGGCAAACACTGACACATACTGCTGTGGAAACTCTTAGTTGCCCAAAAACAAGTGTGGAATCTAAGCAAGTTCTCACAGTCAAATCAATTATGTTGAAGGTATCCAAGGGGTTAAAAAAAGAGAACCAATCAGGTTGGATATCTTGACATCCTATATAATAATTCGCTAAAACGTGTGTAACGCCGTGACATGCTCAGTAGTCACTGCTGCGCGTGCTGCAGTCATGCGCAGTAGAGACTGCCCGTGCCGTGGCTGATGCAGCGATCAGAGCATCCAGCTCTGTATCAGCCATGGCGCGGGCTGCCTCTACTGCGCGTGACTGACTGGGTAGCAGTGGCACTGTGGCCCGTGTAACGGGCCGTTCATCTAGTAAATAGATAAATGACAATATTAAATAATTTTGAGAACTTTACACTATATTAGGGATTGACATGTCACTTCACAGTAAAGAATTGATCAAAATAATCAATCCCGCATATTTGTTCAAAAATATATATAATTTATTAAAGTACAATATACTATATATAAAGTGTAAACAACAATGATATAAAGGAGTGATCAGCAATTATAATAGATATAAAGTAACTCAAACCACAATTATCACCATGAGGATTACCAGCAATTAAAGGGTTAACCACACATAGGTATAGTCAGAGGTATTAGATAACAATAATTACACTCAGCAGCATAGAAAAGGATAATTAATGCTTACAATTAATAAAATGCAGTTGGCAGCAGTGTATATGAATACCTTCTGCCCCAGAAACTGTATAAACTATGCTAATTGGGGTTTAAGGTTATTGTTAGGTGAATTAGCTTTAATATTCCCTTATACCATATATAATAATCATATTTAGAGACTAACTGGAATAGAATCCCAGATTTAAATCACTATAATTTAATTATCTATCGATTACAAATATTGCATACCTTCTGAATAAAACATATAAATTGCATTAAACATAGTCAATAACAGATTAGACCAGAAAATACTTAGAATCAATTCTGTCACATATATCTAGACAGTATATTAAACTTTGTGCAACATATATCACAAATTTGACTATAGCAATATTATGTAAAACCTATAGGGTACTTCAAGGGTTAATCCACGTATTAAGATAGGGTGGCACACCCACTATGGCAGCTTCTTTTGTCTAGCGAAAGTTTAAAAGAAACTTTCACTTTACAAAAGTTAGGCCTAATACACACACAAAGAAGTTTATAAGATACTCCAAGGGTTAATCCATTCTAAGGATAGGATACCACAGCCAAGACGGCAGTTTATTTTGTCTAGTGAAAGTTTAAAAGAAATAAAAAAAAAGAAAATATAAAGAAATCCAAAGAAACACCACAAATAAATAGACAAATAGTGGTTAAAGGGTTAATAAATTAATTTAAAGAACTCCCCAGATCAATATTAGCTAGTCCACAATACTTCAGGAAATCATAGCCAAAAAGCCCTCCCAAAACCTTACGTTTTAAAGTAAAAGATTTTTTTATCAAAATCTGCTCTGATTGGTTAAAGGACCATCTCATTATACAGTGATGTCACCAGTAGTACCTGATTGGATGCTCCTAATCCCTAATTTAACTAGGAAAGTGAGTAACCCCTAGTAATGATGGTATATAAACTGTAGATGGCACCCTTACTCCACATAAAAATTTTACATATAATCAATTTTTATGTCATCAATGATGTATGTAAGAGGTCATTAAACATCATATAAATATGCCATCCTCTCAGACGTTCTCATAGTGGAGTATCATTCTGTTTTAGACTTGATGTCTGGCACCTAGTCATATATCTCCATAAGTGACATTCAATTATTTTCACCCCCCCTACCTTGAATCAAAGGGTCATTGTTTTAACACGAGATCATTTACACACATTTTAAAAGAATTTGGTTGAAAATAAATATTATCCATTTCCTCCCCATCATGGCAATGTTTCTGACATCACTGCAGTGGATTATATTGTAAAAAACCCTAGAACACAGTTATCAAGCACTTGGTAGACTTACAGTTCTAAAAATCACCAACATCTAAAACCATCTGAGCATCAGGTAGAAGAAGCGGACAAAACCATACATGACGAAACCCATGGAATATATTCTATTAACAGCAGCACTGAGAATGAAAGAGGCATTAGTTTGTAAATCTCAGGCAAGCAGAAAACAAGTCTCAGGCTACAAAATGTGTTTGTAGAATTCAGTCTTGCCAAAAACAAATCCTCAAAACAAGTTGTTTGTAGGACTCAGGTTTGAAAACCACAAACACTGAGAAAAATTTGTTTGCAAAACATAATCCCTAAAAATATAGTATACCCTACAGGCCTAGCGCTAGCTGTGCTAGATAGTGTGTTGGCAAATACCACTCATGACATTGTGGCTACTGATGTAACTGCTGCATGGGACTGGGATCATCATCAACACTGACATAAAACAGGCAGGGTACAATGATGTTTCTACTTGTCACTAGACCTAGTGTTGGTGAGGCAGCAGCAACACCACAACAAGCCATCATACCACTTCAGGCGCATCTAGAGAGAAGAAGTTGTACAATGATGCTTTTCCACCTGCACCTTCTCTAAAACTATTGGTTGTAGTGGCATACGGTTGCCTGCTCCATTCATCATCAACTATAATGTGCAACGTGTGCACAAACATATGGCAAGGTGCTCCATCATGCTGGAAAAGGCATTGTTCGTCATCAAACTGTTCTTGGATGGTTGGGAGAAGTTGCTCTTGAAGGATGTGTTGGTACCATTCTTTATTCATGGTTGCGTTAGTAGGCAAAATTGTGAGTGGGCCCACTCCCTTGGTTGAGAAGCAACCCCACACATGAATGGTCTCAGGATGCTTTACTGTTGGCATGACACAGGACTGATGGTTGCTCTCACCTTGTCTTCTCTGGATAATCCTTTTTCTAGATGTCCCAAACAATCAGAAAGGGGATTCATCAGAGAAAATGACTTTTCCCCAGTCCTCTGCAGTCCTTTCTCTGTACCTTTTGTAGAATATCAGTCTGTCCCTGATGTTTTTCCTGGAGACAAGTGGCTTGTTTGCTGCAGGCCATCCTCCAAAATTCTTTACCTCACTGTGCATGCAGATCCACTGACACCTGCCTGCTGCCATTCCTGAGCAAGCTCTGCACTGGTGGTGCCCTGATCCCACAGTTGAATCAACTTTCAGAGATGGTCCAGGCACTTGCTGGACTTTCTTGGGTGCCCTGGGGCATTCTTCATAACAATTGAACCTCTCTCCTTTAAGTTCTTGATGATCTGATTATTGATTTATGTTCTATCTTACTAGCAGCAATATCCTTGCCTGTGAAGCCATTTCTGTGCAAAGCAATGATAACAGCATGTATTTCCTTGCAGGTAACCATGGTTAATAGAGGAAGAACATTGATTTCATGCCCCACCCTCCTTTTAAAGCTTCCGTCTGTTATTCTAACTAAATCAGCATAACAGAGTGATCTACAGCCTTGGCCACATTCACACTCTCACCTGTGTTAGCGAGAGAATCACTGACATGATGTCAGCTTGTCCTTTTGGGGCAGGGCTGAAATGCAGTGGAAATATTTTTTTGGGATTAAGTTCATTTTCATGGCACATTTTCAGGGACTTTGTAATTGATTGCAATTTATCTGATCACATATACTTTTCGCACCAATAAAGTGCCACTTCCAGAATGTTAAACACAATAAAAGCAGGTAGAGAGAGAGAGTGAGCGTGCTAGGCTGTTGTCCTGTGCTAAATTTGGAAAAATTAAGGCAGCAGAGGCTCATAATGTGTGCTGTCAATATGAGATCCTGGATGACAAAAAGGAGGAACTGAAAGACTGTGATGCATCAAGTGATTCTTCTGAGGAGGAAATGACCACTTCCAGAACTGAAAGGTATGGAAGCCCTGATTCCCTAGATCCAATGATGACCAGTCCCCAACACTGTCACTTGGAATCTGGGGGAAAATAGTGGCACAGGAAGAACTTTATAGAATATGAGCAATAGAGGTCAGCTATTACCTGCTGCTACTGCTGCCAGTGTTCCATGTTTTCGTACTCAGGAAGGAAGGGAGGAGGAGATGAAAAAAGTGTGATGGCATGGGACCTGAAGTCACAATTGCCATCCCCATGCTGTCCCACTACTACTACTCTGATGCAGCATCTAAAGACTCAGAGTGTTGGTGTAACGGTTTTTTAGGACACTCAGACTAGCTGGTTAGAATAAAACACAGTTTTATTAAAGACAATAAAGAGGAAAGATAGCCCTCTACAGGCAACACAAAATAATAGCGATATAATGACAGTTATGCCTTCACAGGCCCAATATACAGAAGCATAAGTATCACATATACTGTCTCAGGACAGGCACACAGTAGTGAAGATACTCAATGGTTAAAAACAATAATCAGTCAGTCTCTGTTGTGGTGTTTGGCATGCCCAAGGTGGTGATCAAGCAGCTATTGGTGTAGATGATGCAACACCTAAAGTTCTTAAGGCAGCAAGCTGCTAGGCAAAACTGGAATAGGGGTAGAGTCTGCAGAAGAGGTGCACTGAGTAGCCCCCACGGGAGTAGTAATGGATACAACTTAATCTGCGAGTGCTAGAGTCAGTAGACCCCACGGGTGTAACAACAGAGATAGCTTACACTGCAAGAGCTTGCCAATAGCCCCCTTGGGCGTAATAACAGAGACTAACGTACAGGATTTGCTTGAGCCAATAGCCCCCACAGGAGTAACAACGGAGACCACCCTGCTCTGCAAGTGCTTGAGCCAATAGCCCCCAACATTTTGTAAGAGATCCCGAGTTTGATAGACAGCCTTGGATAGACTTGAGGAAGATGGGGGCAGAGACAAACCTTGGAGATAACAGTGCCATTTGTGCTGCAGCATTCTGTATGGATTGGAGAGGATGGAGTTGGGAGCCAGACAGAAAAAGGTTACAGCAGTCCATGTGGGAAAGAGTGATTATGAAAGAAATTTATCTGTGGAGTGATAGAGGATTTAGTAATGATGTTAATGTGAGTAGCGAATAATAGAGCAGTGTCAATTATCACCCCTACGCACCGTACATCTGATACTGGATTTATGGTAGTGCCACCTGGAAGGCACTACTGGGCCAGACTATGTATCAGCTCTGTTTTAGACAAATTGAGCTTGAGGTGCCTATGAGCTATCCAGTCTGAGATAGCCAAGAGGCAATCTGTGACTTTAGCCTGGATATCAGAAGTCGAGGTGCAGATAAATTAAGCTGAGTGTGTTACGGTTTTCAGTACACTCAGAGGCAGGATGTTTGGTAAAACACAGTTTTATTGAAACCAGACAGAATAAAATAACCCTTGCGGGTCCAGCATATAAATAACACATAATACTGACACAGAACAGGTTACAAACGAAACATTAACCCACACGGGTCCAGTACATATATCTGACAGCAAAATATATATTACTGACACAGGTCAGGTTACAGTTCGTGTGAAACAACGATAGGAAGGTGCTATTAGGCTGGGAGGCTGATAGGCACAATAGCGGAAGGCCGAAGGAACACTCTCTACGCAGAGAGTGATACAATAGTAACTTAGCCACAATGGGTGAGCGAGACCCTGAAAAAGTAACGGACTACCGGACAACACAGGGTGACTGCAACCGGAGGTGCAGTGTAACACCAAACCTAATCAGCAGTAACTGTGACCCAAGGATAAAGACACCAGGACGCAAGGGTTTACAAAGCTCAGGCGTGATGGCAACTGCCAGGCAGTAGAGACAAACTGAGGCACCCAGGAGACCAACCTCAGTAGGGCAGCAATAACAAGCCAAGCGTATAGTGTGCCACCAGGAATAGCTCCTACCCTGGAGTATGGAGATACAAGGCACAATAGTGTGATATGGGTCGCAGTAGTTGAACAGCAGAGCAGCAATCGAGGCAACCAAAAGGGTTTATACAAGACCTGGACAGAGCACCGCTAAGATTCCCCAACTGGATAACTGGACGGAGTAGTAAAACCGGGCCTGACTGATACACCTGACAGGAGTCTCAACCAATCCGGGTTGATACACAAAGCAGGAACGTCCTCCAAACCGGGTCGGTACACAGAACAGGAACGTCA
Organism: Rhinophrynus dorsalis; assembly: GCA_037306005.1. Lineage (NCBI taxonomy): Eukaryota > Metazoa > Chordata > Amphibia > Anura > Rhinophrynidae > Rhinophrynus > Rhinophrynus dorsalis. The sequence goes on from CM074721.1 coordinate 556,692,312, forward strand.
GCCAATCTGGGTATCACAGTGCCTGTGATTCCTGTCACTCTCAGTTGTGGCTGTCACTGATTTGCTGACTGGGTTTGACCCGCCTCCTGATGACCTTTTTATACCTGGCTATCACATCTGTCAGAAGGCCTTTCGTGGTGTTCCTGAGCCAGTAGTGCTGTTGCTGTGTTCCTGTATTCTGAGTTCCTGTGTACCGATTCGGCTTGTCCTGACCATTCTCCAGTGTTCCTGCTTGTGTATGACCCGGCTCGTCTGCGTACCACCCTTGGATCCTGACCCGGCTAGACTGACGTTCCTGCTTGTGTATGACCCGGCTTGTATGATTGCCTCCTACGTGCTCCGACCCGGCCCAGCTGACTTCCTGCTCTGAAGATCGACTTCCAGCTTGTTCCAGTGACCTGCGTTCCAGTTGTCGCCGCCGCAACATTATCAGTCTCTGTTGCCTGCTTCAGTGTGACTGCCTTGCCTGGTGTTTCCCTCGATTTAGTGCTGTGCCTCGTTATATGTGCAGAGCTGTGTGTGAATCTGTGGGCCTTCCTCTCCGTGCAGAGCCTTGCAGTAGCGCTGAAGCCTCGAGTAAACGTGCCTTTTAACTCTTGCAGTGCTGCATCGATTTCACTCTCTCTATCTCCAGTACGAGCCTCGTTACCCGTGATACTGCTGCTGAGTTGGCCGCTCTCCGTCGGCAACTCTAGTCCACCATTGCAGAGTGTTCACATTGTTTGGGCCGTTTGGGCGCCTAAGGCTCTCCGGTATTGGTTACCGGCGATATCAGTGACACAGAGTGTTGGCAGTAAGGCTTCAGTGTTGGCTTATCCGGTACTATGCCCGAGGGGGCTAGTGGCTCTTGCATTCATATTCCAGCATTCGATTAAGCTTGAGGAGGCTGTTAGCTCTTGCATTGCCGGCCAGTTCCCGTTACGCCCGTGGGGGCTACTTGCACTTGCACAAACCAAAGCAGTTCCTGTAACTATGCCCGTGGGGGCTAAGTTGATTCCTATTCTGCTTAATATCCAAACACCTTGGCAAGGCAGCTCGATCTTCAGCAATTGATGAACTTTGTCTATCCAGCACAAGCCTTTTAACATCCAGGGCGTTTCAAACCTCCACATCTGAGACGGACTGTTATCTAGACATTAACCCCTTGGGGGTCCATATCATCCTAGTGCATACTGTCTTGCATTTATGTCTATTGTGCTATTACTATTGTAATATCTCAGTTTACTTGATCTGTGTATTTTCTACCGCCTCTAGAGGGCGAACTTGTGCATTATTCACTTTAAATAAAGTGTGTTTTATTTTCACTTACTGGTCTGAGAGTCCTAAAAAACCGTTACACTGGGTCGATGCACAGAGCAGGAATGTCAGCCAAGCCGGGTCGGTACACAGAGCAGGAACGTCAGCCAATCCGGGTCGATACACAGAGCAGGAACGTCTGCCAGGCCGGGTCTGTACACCAAGCAGGAACGTAATCAGGCAGAGTAGTCAGGCAGTCCGTGTCATACACAAGATTCACACGATATACAGAGCAAGCACTAAGCAATGGGAACACCATGAAAGGGCCCTGCAAAAGTGACAGGGCTCAGTACTTAAAGGCTAACACTGGGTGGAGCAACATCACGTTAGTCATTAAAAGGTATCAGGAAATAATACTGTCAAAATGTCGCCAGCAATACACGGGCACCGTGATAGGGTGTCATTTACTTACAGTAGACGTTATATATGAGTCGAAGTGAGTTAATAAGACTACCAAATTTTATTGTATAAAGAAAGAACAGAAGCGGTCCTAGAACAGAACATTGAGGAACACCAACAGAGAGGAGGATGGGAGAGGATGATGAGGTGGCAGAGGAGACACTGAAGGATCAGTTAGTTAGATACGTTGATAGCCAGTCCATGTGCTAAATTACGTATTCCTAAGGATTGTAGAATTTGGAGAAGGAGTGCATGATCAACAATGTCAAAAGCTTCAAAGAGATAAACAAAGATAAATATAGAATAATGACCTTGTGATTTGGAAACATGACGATCATTGACCACTTTTGTTTGAGCAGTATCTGTGAAGTGAACAGTTTGAAAGGCAGATTGTAAAGGGTCGAGCAGGTTGTGCATGATAAGGAAGTTAAGGAGTCAGGAGTAGGCTAGGTGTACCAAGAGCTTAGAGGCAAAAGGCAGGAGAGAAACTGGTCGATAGCTAGAGGGTGAGGTACTGTCAGAGGAATTGTTCTTGTGGAACGGTGTTACTATGGCATGTTTGTAGTTGTCAGGAAATGTAGCAGTGGCAAATGAGGAGCTACAAATCTGTAACAGGATAGGGTTTAATGTGGAGCAGAGGGACTGGATGAGGTCAACAAACCGCCCTAAAAAAATTCTCCCTTCAACTGATTCTTTCCCCTGTCTCCAACAACAAAGGCACCCTCCTTAGCCCTATTTTACACCTTGACTTTACTTTTTTAATTTTATTTTTTACTGTCCCTCCCAATACCAGTCAACAAATTACCCCAAAAAATGAACTGTTCAACTGATTCTTTCCCCACACTCTACCAACACAGGGACCAACACACCCCTTTTGTTTTATGTCTACAGTGCAATGAACTAGGCAACAAAGCAGAAAAACTGCACGTTAGTGCCCTAACATTTCAACAAATTGTAAAATACCCCAAGATAAATCTAAACCTTTCAAGACAAAAATGGAAAAAGTAAATTTGTGATGGTCTCTCTGTGGCATGGCTGGCATTAACCATTGCTGACTAAGCTGGTTTAGTTCCATGTTGTTAGCAACAAACAAACAAACACACATGTGGGTGCACTAGCAATTTACTATAATGAGCCCCCACTGTATTCATTAGAAACTCTAAATCCCAAAGCCTTTTCCAGATACTTTAAAAGCTATACAATCTGAAATAAAAATATTTCTTCATCAATACAGTCAGACAGCGTGCTGCTTTGCATTGATAGAATACAACACGATCCTTCCAAGTGTTGATATGAATTTGAAACTTAGATCATTCACTGCAGAAGACCAGGACTGTGTGACCTGATCTGACCTGACACATCAATACACACAGAGTCTAGGAAGCTGGTTGGTTACATTTCTCCTTAAGCTTTCAGGAAAGAATCACAGATTCAGGAGTAAGTTACTCAACGTTCATGTACGCTAAAGGGATTTTGATGTTGCATATTCTGGACTTTTAGATGGTTATAAACCATTAATATTCTTTTGGTTTCATGACTTTTGTGGCCAAATAGCAAACAGGATAGAATACAGTGAGGTTGATAGAAGAAGAACTGGAACAATTCTTGGACAAACCAGCAAAGACATTTCCAAAACTCCCACTGTCTTCAATCAGGTATTTTTACTGTTCCAGTTCTTCTTAGTACATATTTTTTTTCAAATCACCAAAAAGGGAGTAAACCAGGAGTAAGTGATCAGACTGGGACTTTCCAGTTCTCGTTGGACTTTGTGACCAGCATTCATCTTAACCTGCAAATTAACTGGAGTTTCTTTGCATAAAATATCAAAGAGAAGCAAATCACTCAGAGATGTTTTATTAAAGATGGTCATCTTCATGTAAAGTAAATGGATTCGTACTGTTTATTATCACATGACAAGGACTAGTAGAATGAAGTGTGCTAAGGTAAAGAATAGTGACACAACGTGTAATTGTGAGTGCGGTAATACTAAATGACACAATCCTAAGTGTTATGAAATAGTGAAAAAATAATACAATGTGCTCCTACAAGATCTAAATACAATCATACACTTATCTTACACAGAAGTGAAAGATAACTGTTTTCCAGGAGAGATGCGATGCATTGCAGCAGGATATGAATCTATTCCAAAGGTATAGTGTCTTCCCTTTCCAATACCTATTTTATTTCTAATCATTCATATTATTTATTCATCTGTTTTCTTTAAACTCTACCGTAACTCTGCAGATAACTCTCTGAAATCTACTGATTTTTTAACATGTCCCTATGATGTGTTATACATATGATCAGGGTTATTACATTTTCCAAGCAATTCTCCAAAATGGTCTATCACTTTACATTAAATAAGACACCTGGATAAATAAAAGTATGATGATTAATCAACCTAAGTCATCTAAATGTTTTTAATTGAAAAAGAAGAACCAAGAGAAACAGGTCAAAAAGAGAACTAAGTGTAGCATAAATACTAATTATTGATTGTTAGAAATGTAACAGGAAACATTGAACAGAAAGCTAATGTGTATACATAAAATCAAGAAAGGTTAAACACTGTTCTACTTACTATAGATAGGAATAAAATTAGATCAAAAATATATAAAAATCAGACAAATATCTGGATAAAAACTATTTTGCTGGGTGAAAGAAGGGGAGTATATTGAAAACATTTGGAGATCTCTTTTGTGAAGTAATGACTTATATAGAATGAGGGGATAGGAAAAATACATGTAGAAGTAGACAATGTAGGCCCCCAAAGCTATTATTTGTAAGTGTCATATGGTTCTCCTTATATCACCCCATTATGTTTGCCAGAATTATTCTTGTTCTTTAAACATTAGTATTTCAATATTCCTCACTTTTTGGCCATTTATGGATACATTTCTGACAGTTTAACACATTAAGACACGTCCTGGACACCTCTGTTCTGTCCCTCTTCTGTTTGTCCTCTAGGTCACCTCTCCCTTCTCCAGTTCTATTGGCTGTATCTACTTGTTTGGATCAACACCTTTCTGGGCTGCTATGCCCCTTTGTCAGAATCAGTGTCAAAGCATCAATTGTGGTGGCTAAAGTTTTCCTAGATATGATTTAGGCTGTAACATACCAGGAACCCCACACCCTTATACCTCCCAGTATATTTCCAAATACTCATGATCTAGCACAAACCTTATTTCGTCCTTGGTCTTGTCTTATGTTCAGGACAGCCTTATGCCTATCACAAGCATACCTACTTTCCATCTCTGTATTAACCTCTATCACTTATCTACTACCCTGTCAGTGAAGAAAACATTTTTTTACATTACATCTAAACCTCTCTCCCTCTAGTTTTAGACTATGGCCTCTTGTCCTTAGATTTTTTACTCCTATGAAATTTACTTCCTTACTGTACTTTGTTGACTACCTTCATGCATATGGATGTTTCATAATATCCCTTCTCTCTTCTCTCCTCCAAGCTATACATGTTCAGATCCTTTAGTCTATCCTGATGTTTTCCTTTAAACGAGTCACTATTTTAGTAGCCCTTCTCTGAATTATATTTAGTTTATCCTCATCCTTCTGGAGATGAGGTCTCCAGCACTGTACACAATACTCTAGGGGCTCAAATTAAAGGCAGGCATTAAACCAGCCGCTAAGTAAAAAAGGCACATCAGCCGCAAATACAAGAATAGCTAATGAGCGTAGGCACAACCAAAGCACGTAACACAAAAACCTGTGTTGCACCTTTTTTTGCATCACCGTGAGTCCCAATCACCAGTTAAAACGCAACTTAAGTCAAAATGTAACATTACGGCTGGCGTTGGCTAGCAACAATGATAGATGCACAAACCTACAGCCAAACCCAAGGCCCCAAAGTAGCAAAAATGTTTTCAGGATGTGAATACATCCAAAATAATGGTCGCACCCTGTCTGTGTTTCTAGTTTTGGCGAGCTAGATCACAGGACCCAGGAGCGGAGGATAGCGATTAGAGCGAGAGAGAGAAAGAGAGGAGCATTCACAAGAGTAAGGTAGAAGGAGTTTAGAGTTTGGAGAACTGCACTTAAATAGACACATAGCACACTTTGGTACATATCACATACACCCATACAAACACATACACACACACACACACCCACACACAGTCTTTTTTTATAACACTTTACACATTTTTTAAAGTTTATTTTGTCAGTGTGTGACAGAGTGTGACAGAGAGTGAGTGGGATTGAGTGTGTCTGTGAGGGCCTGTGGGAGTGCCTGGGTGTGAGTGGGTGACTGATGACTAGGAAAGGAGGACAGGAGAGAGGGATAGGGAGAGAAGTGGAGGAGGAGGAAGGAGAACAGGACATCACTGTTGAGTGGAGGGGTGGGAGAGGGAGATCCACAGGGCGGAGGGGGAGCTGGACCAGAAGAGCAGGCAAACAATGGACAGGGACAGAACCTACAGTAAGACGAGGGCTACCTGCTGGGACCACCATACACAGGCAGGGGCAGCGCAGGCAGGGCACTCTGCTTCTGACTCCACGCAGGCAGGAGGTGAGAAGGACAGTATCAGGGATCCCCATTATACTGAGGAGGAGAATAGGGCCCTTGTGGATGCTGTGCTGGAGAGGGAGACCATCCTCTTCCTGAGGGAGAGGGTCCCTGCCCTGGCTGTGAGGAAGAAGGCTGCCTGGAACCAAATATGCAGCTGGGTCAATGCGGTGGCCACCTGCAGACAGGACGTGGACTCAAAAAGAGATGGGGCGAATGCAAAAGGCAGGTTAAGAAGAAGATGGGGAATGCCGCCCTGCACGCCTGAGGCACCAAGATGGTCCACCTGTACCTATCCCCTTCTGTGGATGGGAGGAGAGGCTGAGCCTCCAAACTACTGGTAAGTTCATCATCCCATAACCACACACCACATCAACCAACACAACCATCACACATAAACACAGTCATAAAACAACATATGCCCATCATTCATCCACACAACTGCACCAACACAGCACCCTGAGGGTAAAAACAGGACACAATATTGTGTATTGTGTATTGTATATACTGGACCTATGTGGGTACTTATAGCTGTAACCTGACCTGTGTCAGTAGAGTTCTGTCTTCATACCTACTGGTCCCGTGTGGGTTATTCTGTACTATGATTCTTTAATAAAATTGCATTTTAACCTAAACCTGATGTGTCTGAGTGTCCATAAAACCGTTACAGTACGAGAGGGCCATGACCTCAGACGGTACAGGTGAGGACAATGCACAAAGCATCCATTGGAGGATGGATGTTCATGAGCAGCGTTTGGACCAGTTGGCCTTGGCTGTGCAAACTATACTTGAGTGCACCGCTCACCTAGACAAACCAGTACAAGTCTCGGTGGTTACGACACCGGGAGCTCAATCCGTATTGCAAGCCGGCTCAAGTAGAGGGTTAACTGCCACCGCTCCATTACCACTAAGATATGATGGCGATCCCACCCTGTGCAGAGGGTTAATTAACCAAATGGAGATTTTCCTGGAGTTAACTCCTCAAGCCTTTCCTAGTGACCGAAGTAAGGTGGGCTTTATGCTCTCGTTGCTAACGGGCCGAGCTTTGGCATGGGCCAAACCCTTGTGGGAATCAGTCAAACCATGTACTAAGAACTTCAGGGAGTTCTTAAGGGCATTTCGTAGAGTGTTTGAGGTCCCTGGAAGAGCCGCCTCTGCTGCTATAGGATTAATGGAGTCTCGCACAGATGCTGACTACGCTATTGAATTAAGTACACTGGCAGCAGAGGTGGGCTGGAACAATGAGGCACTGGTGGCAGCTTTTGCTCAGGGACTGTGTGATCGTATTAAGGATGAGACGGCAGCTAGAGACTTGCCGAGCGATCTAGACGAATTCATTGATTTTGCCAAACTAATTGACTCCCACATAAGAGAGCGAATGGCGGCCAAGGACAGTAGACAACGGGCCAGAAATTTTGGACAGGCAAATCAAAGTCTCCCACCCATGGCTCCCTCACCTCCTATACCTCCTGAGCGTAATCAAGAGAGTAGTGAACCGATGCAGTTAGGATTCACTAAGCTAACTAAGGAAGAACGGGCTCATTGCAGCAGACAGGGCCTCTGCTTATAATGTGGCCAAGCTAGGCATTTACTTTGCACCTGTCCTGTACGGCCGGGAAACGGACGCACCTAGGGTACCTTGGGGGACAGGACCTGGGTGGTGTTCAGAAGTCCCTAGATCCAGTGAATCAGAAACCCACTATCCAGGCTGTAATTTCCTGGGCAGATATCTCTGTGGAGGTTCTGGCTCTAAAAGATTCTGGTGCAGCTGGATATTTTATGGACAATTCTTTTGCTGCGTTACACAAGATTCCGCTGGTCGAAAGGGAATCTCCATTGGCCATTGAAGCTATCAATGGCAGACCACTGGTACCAGCACAGATTACTATGGAAACTATACCGCTGTCTATGCATATTGGGGCAATCCACACGGAGAAACAGTGTTTCCAGAATATTCAGTCTCCTCATCACGCGGTCATCCTGGAGTTTCCATGGTTACATCTGCACAACCCTAGGTTTGACTGGCAAAATTGTGAGATAACGGCCTGGTCTGAATACTGTTTTAAACATTGTATTTCTCACCCTACCAGGATCATGTGTACCTCTCCCTCCGTGCCAGCTGAATACCATCAATTCAGCAACATTTTTAGTAAGGGGGAGGCTAGTGCTTTGTCACAGCATAGGTCCTACGATTGCACTATTGATTTGCCTCCTGGTGTCATTCCTCCTCAGGGTCGGACGTACCCGTTGTCATGCGAGGAGAATCGCGCCATGGAGGAGTACATTTCGGATGCTCTGGAGAGGGGTATTATCAGGAAGTCATTCTCGCTCTCGGGGACTGGTTTCTTCTTTGTTAAAAAGAAAAATGGCGAGTTACAACCCTGCATCGATTTTCGTGGCTTGAATAAACTCATGTCTAAAAACGCCTACGCGATACCACTCATCACAGAAATATTTGACAGGTTGAAGGGATCCTCTATTTTTACCAAGTTAGACTTACATGCAGCATATAACTTAATCAGGATAAGAGTCGGTGACGAGTGGAAAACGGCGCTCAATACCAGATCTGAACACCATGAGTACCTAGTAATGCCTTTTGGGCTATGTAACGCTCCCACAGTGTTCCAGGAGTTTATCAGTGACATCCTCCGTGACATGCTCCAGTCTTTTGTAGTAGTGTATCTCGACGATATTCTCATTCATTCGTCCAACTTGTCGCAACACAACAAGGATGTGTCCACAGTTTTGCTTAGACTCCGTGAGAACAAACTTTTCTGCAAGATTGAGAAATGTGAGTTCCAGAAGTCCATGGTGCCTTTTCTGGGCTTTGTGTTCTCTAAGGATGGCATTGCAATGGACAAAGAGAAGCTTGCAGCCGTCCTGCAATGGCCATGTCCCAAGGGGCTCAAGGCTATCCAATGCTTTCTTGGCTTTGCCAACTATTATAGGAAATTCATTAAAGACTTTTCCACAATTGTAAAGCCACTATCTGACCTCACGCACAAGGGTGCTGACCCATCCCAATGGTCTTAGGAAGCAGAACAAGCCTTTGTGACTCTGAAATCTGCATTTTCTTCTGCTCCTATACTGTCCCACCCCAACCCCACCCTTCCATTTACCTTGGAGGTTGAGAATTCTGAGACTGGGGTCGGGGCAGTATTGTCACAGCGCTTGGAACCTGGGGGTATGCTAAAACCTTGTGGCTTCTTCTCTAAGAAATTGTCTAGTGCTCAGAGTAATTACGAAGTTGGGAACAGAGAACTCTTGGCGATTATTCTGGCACTTAAAGAATGGCGTCACCTACTTGAGGGGACTAGAACTCCGGTGTTGATCTTGACGGATCATAAAAACCTAACCTATCTTTCTGAGGCAAAGAGATTGTCCTCTCGACAGGCCAGATGGGCCTTGTTTCTCTCCTGTTTTAATTTTATTGTATCCTACCTGCCTGGGTCCAAGAATGTTAGGCCCGATGCCCTGTCCAGGCAATTTGGTCAAGAGTTGGAAAAAGATGAGACTCAGGTACCCATTATTCAGCCAGATCGCATTTTGGCTACTCTGCGAACCAGAATCACTTCACCACTGGGGGAGGAGATTCTTGCTACTCAGTCTGCCGCACCTCCTGAGACCCCAGTGGGCAAATGTTTTGTAGCCGAGCCTTTCCATACCCGTCTCTGTGTATCGACCCAGCTTGGCTGATGTTCCTGCTCTGTGTACCGACTCGGATTGGCTGATGTTCCTGCTCTGTGTACTGACCTGGCCTGGCTGCTGTTCCTGCTCTGTGTACTGACCCGGCCTGGCTGTCGCTCCTGTTCTGGGTACCAACCCAGGTCTGCTTACTGTTCCATCCGGTATCCGGTTAAGGGCCTGTCTCCAATTTCTCTGTCTATGGTCAGATCCGTTGTTGCCTCCGTTACTGCTCCGGCAACCTTGTACTGTTACCCGACCAGTATTGTGCCTCGTTATTCATCAGGTGCTTGTAGCACCATTCATTAGCACCACGGTACACTTGACCTATACTGCCCTCGCTGAGGTTGGGTTATCTTGGGCTCCTCAGGCTTTATCCATTCTGGCAGTCAACTCTGGCAGGTCTGAGCGTTCGTTAACCCCTTGAGGGTCGGTGCCTGGCACGTTGGGTACAGTTGTTACAGTTCCTGACTGGCGTTATCCCGTGCCTCCATGGCACTCCTCCTTTGGCAGCTCCAGTAGTCTACCGCTTGTCCAGGGCCTCCGTTGCTTTCGCGGCCTTAGTCGCCATTGTGTCACTCTCTGGGCAGAGAGTGTACTAAAGGCCATTGCACTATTAGGCCCTATCTGTCCTCCCGGCCTAATAATAACCACATTTATCTTTCTTATTTAGGATTCATACGAACTGTGCCTGACCTGTGTCAGTATTGTATTGTATATTGTATATACTGGACCTGTGTGGGTACTTATAACTGTAACCTGACCTGTGTCAGTAGGGTTCGGTCTTCATACCTACTGGACCCGTGTGGGTTATTCTGTACTGTGATTCTTTAATAAAATTGCATTTTAACCTAAACCTGACGTGTCTGAGTGTCCATAAAACCGTTACATCTTGGGACTGGGGCTGGGCTGTCCACGGTCTCCTGGTCTATTTGCTTTGGTTATGGAGCCACTTGCAATTCAGATTCGTATGCACCCTGAGATAGACGGATTTCATCTAGGAGGAAATGAGGACAAGATTGCATTATATGCTGACGATGTACTGTTGTTCCTGGGAGACACTGATCGTTCCCTTATCCAGATGCTTCGCTTGGTTGAGAAATTTGGAGACTATTCAGGTTTGAGGATAAATTGGGACAAGTCGTTGATTCTTCTTTTTAGACTCACCACCGGTTGACAAACTGGTTGCTACTACCCCTATGCACTGTGAGGATAGCATTACTTACCTGGGAATTCAGGTAACAAATCAACCAGGATCCTTTATACGAGATAACTTGGAGCCATTAGTTGCTCTTCTTCGTACCAAATTGTCTTCATGGCTCCGTCTTCCGCTGAAGGTGGTGGGGCGGGTGAATCTTTTGAAGATGATCTTTCTCCCTAAATTTTTATACGTTTTTCAGGCTGTGCCTGTGTATATTCCTAAACGGTATTTTATGGCGATAGAGAAAATTATAACTCTTTTTTTGTGGTCAGGGGGCCCTTCCAAGATAAAACTATCTACTTTGAAACGTCATCTGGCGGAAGGGGGACTCTCCCTTCCTGATTTTTATCATTAATATTTGGCAGCACAGGGTCAGTTTGCTCTGGCATAATATCAGGGTTCATTGTTGCACTCCTTTCTGGCAGTTCAGGAACCATGTCTTAAGAATGGATGTGACTTGTCCCATGTTCCCTTGTTTGGCCTGAGTACCTGCTCCCCCCCTCTCGAGGATGACACAGACACTGTGTGAGATTTGGGGGCTCATTTGGCAGATTTTGGGACACTCTGCTTTGGACCCATCCACCCCACTGTGGGGAGGGGTGAAACTCACTCATTTGAGTGGGTTGGACTTTGATCGACTTTGGATAAGATATGGGATATCTAATTTGGGTCATATCTACAACGGAAATGTCTTCAAATCCTTTGAGCAATTGCATCATGAATTTGGCATTCTCAATACTTTTTTCTTTTCCTATTTACAACTTCGACATGCACTTGCAGCTGAATGGGCGGGGGGGATGAGGAGATTCTCGAGTTTCCTTTGCTTACTCTGGCCCGTAGACGTCAATTTTGTAAACGTTTTTTTTTTTTATATATCATTGGTTAGAGGCGAAAACATTTACAGATGTATTAGTGTTACGACTCTGTTGGGAGCATGATCTGGGGAGGTTGGAGGATTGGGAATGGGACTTGGCGCGGAGAGGTCCTAGTGCGGTGGCAGCTACAGCACGGCATCAGTTACTCCAGCTAAAAATACTACACCAGACCTATTATACCCCAGTTCGGCTTCATAAAATGGGGAAGCGCCCAGATGACAGTTGTGTGAGGTGTGGGGATCAAGTGGCGGATTTTCTTCACCTGATTTGGTCTTGCGGACCAGTTTGGGCTTTTTGGCAATGGGTGGTTAGTACAATTAATCGGGTGGTACACTGGAGGGTCCCCCTTGATCCCAAGATATGTTTGTTGTCTGTCTTTCCTGATCAATTGCATCCTATTACTAACATTGCCCTGGTCAGGGAACTGTTGGTCATGGCGTGGAAGGTGGTGGCATTAGTGTGGATGTCGGAGAGATCCCCCTGCCATAATGCATGGTGTAATTTAGTTCAGAGTAACCTTCCCCACTATAGGGGCCTCTATGTACATAGTGGCACTCCAGATAAATTTTCTCTGATTTGGGACCCCTGGTTATTGCAGGACTAGTGTTTGAGCTTACTAAGACCTGATTACCTGACCAGCATGTTGATTGGCTCCTGGTACTTATACCTGTTTTCTTCTGCCTCATTTAATACCCTTTATGTCACATCTGGTCTGAGATTGATTAATTATCACTCATTGATAGTCTTTCATAACCGCTGGACCAGATTGAAGGGTCGGGACCTGGGGGTGTGGGGGGTCTTGCTCGGCCACACAGGGGGAAATGGGAGGGTCTGGGGTGGAGGGGGTGGTTAGGGCTATGGGAGTTAGGTCTGGGGGGGAGGTTTATGGTAGGAGGGGTGGTAGGGAGTTGGTTGGGAGTTAGTTTAGTTTTGCGAACAATTAAAACAAAAAACCTTGCAATTCGGGTTGCCTTATATTATAATAATGTATAATTTGCCTCTGTAATATTTGCTTGCTATTTTGCAACTGTTTCTTCATTTGTTTCTGTAATGATACCTGATTGCAATAAAAAAGACATTTAAATAAATAAATTAATTAATTAAAACACTGTGGAATCCATCTGATAGTCCACATCAAGCACATATATCCATTGTTACCTGCTGTTATTTAAAAAGATCACTAAGGATTTAGATAAATGGGGCAACAAGTTTTTCTCTTGGATTGGGAGAATAAAGCTTATGTAAATGGTAACATTACCCATACTTTTCTATCTCCTCCATTCAGATTGCCCCCTACATATCTCAAGAATGTTTCACAAATTAATATAATAGATAGAAAGAAAAACTATTGGTGTCAGGATTATCTGTTATTAATACGTATTATGGTGCTATAGAACTATCACATATTTGCCATTGGTTCCATTCTAGATTATTCAAATTGTGAATTCAATTACAACAGTACATTATTGATCCTATTCAACATACTATTGTCCCTATTGTCCTACTTTCAACCAATAGTTGTCCTTTCATATATAACATCCACAGCTGGGATTACTTTCATACAGATGCAAATATCTACCAATTGTTCTTTACTGCCACCTTTAATTTAGATCCCAGAATTCAAGCCTGGTGGAAAATGCTAGACTTACTGGCATACTTAGTCATATATGGAAGGAAAGGGACAGGGTTTGTAGTCTATAATTTGACATCCTTGGAATTACTAAATCCTCTAATACAGTTATGTATTTGCAGAACATGTAAAGTCAAAATAAAAGAAATGTATCACTTTGAATTTAGTCTTCCTTAATAAAGAAAATCTCAATCTTTCAAGCAATTATGATGTGATATTTAAAGAGATTCTCTTCACAGATGGTTCAAAGACATAACCAGTCCACCATTACAGAGATCTGCCTTCTGGGGTTCCAGGGTCTTCATGGATGGAGGATTCTGCTCTTCTTAGCAGTTCTTGTGCTCTATGTGGTGTCCATCACTGGAAATCTTCTCATCATTGTGTTGGTTTCAGCCACTCATCATCTCCAGTCTCCCATGTACTTCTTCCTCAGCCACCTGTCCATGTCTGATATCCTGGTCACATCAACTATTTCCCCAAACATGTTAGATATAACATTGAAAGAAGTTGCCATCATTAGTTTTGCTGGATGTTTATCACAGTTTTTCATACTTTGTGTTTCATCAGCTACAGAATGTGTTCTTTTAACAGTAATGTCGTATGATAGGTACATGGCTATTTGCAAGCCATTGCACTATATAAGCAAAATTAATTTCACATTTTGCCGCCATCTGGTTATGTTTTCTTGGATGTTTGGTTTTTGTCTTTCACTTTATATCATCATTCTGTTAAACAGTTTACATTTTTGTGGTCCAAATATAATTGACCATTTCTTCTGTGATTATGATCCTCTTTTACAACTGGCATGCTCTGATACCAAAATTGTTCAGATTTTATTTGTATTGATAGTCGGTCCTGTAATGATTATCGAAACTGTATTCATTATTTCAACTTATTGTTCAATTTTTTTCACCATACTTAGGATGTCTTCTTCCACTGGCAGACAGAAAGCTTTCTCCACTTGTAGCTCCCACCTTGCTGTGGTGTGTACATATTATGGGACTTTTATGGCCATCTATGTAGTGCCATCTGGAGGACACTTATTTAACATGAACAAGATTCTATCCCTACTGTACACTGTGGTTACTCCATTGCTTAACCCAATCATCTACAGTCTGAAGAACCTAGAAATAAGGAAAGCCTTTAAGATATATTTTCACAAGCATCTAAACACACTTTAGGTACAATAGAAATTGATTTCCAAATACATTTATGTTGAACAGACTGGGATGCGTGTCTATAATAGTAAATCATGTTACAAATATTTTATGTAGATTAATGGGTACATGACTAAACAAAGTCAAGCTGGCAGCTGCAAAGGCTAATAAGATATTGGCATGTATTAAAAAGGGTATTGACTCAAGGGAGGAAGATATTATTATTCCTCTTTACAGGTCCATGGTAAGGCCCCACCTAGAATATACTGTTCAATTCTTGGCTCCCTTTCTGAAAAAGGACATTATGGAACTAGAGAAAGTGCAGAGGAGGGCTACAAAACTATTAAGGGGAATGGAAAGTTTTAGTTATGAAGAAAGGCTTGAAAAGTTAAAATTCTACACACTAGAAAAATGGCGTCTTAGAGGGGATATGATAATGATATATAAATATGTTCAGGGCCCATACAAAGGGCTCTCCAAAGACCTGTTCATTAACAGAACAGTACAAAGGACAAGGGTCCACCCGCTTAGACTTGAGGAAAGGAGATTTAATCTACAACAGCGGAAGGGTTTCTTTACAGTAAGGACAATAAAGGTATGGAATTCACTGCCTGAGGAGGTGGTGCTATTGAATACACTAGATGCTTTTAAAAAAGGCCTGGATACTTATTTAAAAGAGCATAACATAGAGGGCTATGTACGTTAGTATTGGGATTAATATTTAGTTAGGGCTTTGTTGATCCAAGGAGAAATCTGATTGCCTACTTTTGGATCAACAATGGTAAACAGGAATAGGAAAAGGGTTGAACTAGATGGACATAAGTCTTTTTTCAACCTAAATTACTATGTTACTATGTAAGTGATAGAGACCCACTGTTTAATTGGGGTTACGTGGAGGAAAGAATGTTAGAGATGTTTCCAAAGCCTTAACTTAATTAAAGCAGGAAGAGTGGAGTATACATCACTTTGCTTTGGAATCAGTTGCACAACATTTTTGGTCTTTAAAGGTTAATCACTTTTAAACATGAATACTCATGCTTAAAGTAGGTTCACACAATCAGAGTGAAGGACCACTCATATACCTCAATATTTTAATAAACCAGCAGTAAAAGTATGTGAATGTCTTCTAAATGAATCTCCAAAGAGGCTGAAGACCAATGAACCCTTCAGTTATAGATTGCTGGAATGCGAATACAATGATTCAGTAAGTCACTGATTATTCACCTGTAGACTTTTATTTTTGTTTTTGCATGGCAAAAATTTTTGGAAAATTAGATTTCGGACACTTTTTTTTTAATTCGTTGGATCCAAATTTCGGACCGGACCTATTCGATATGGACAAAATTCGGAGGCATTCTGAATTATTTGGCAAAATTTAACATACTTTAAAATATGACTCTCGCTTGCAGTGGCAATAAGGTAAATACATAAATTTGCCACTGGCTGGGTCACTCTGAAAACTATTCAATTTTCTTATATTTGATTTTGCCCAGGAACAAAGATGACTCTCCCTTGCAGTGGAAATAAGGTACTAATGCTGGCTGCCTGCCTATGCTACCTGCCTGCCTACACAACAACTGGCACTATTGCCTTCTGCTCTCTCTGAGCTCCGGAAATGGACTAACAGGAAATGTAGGCTGTCTGATATGTTATTAGTCCAACCCTCATCATGAAAAGAAGAAGCTAATTGGACTAGAGAGGGAGGGAAAGTAGCGAGCACACGGGAATAACTTCATTTGAATGTCCAATTTTTTTAACAAATTTCTGACCTAGGAGCATTCAGATGCAGGAAAAAAAAACAAATGCCCCATGCCTTTCAGCATACCCGAATGACAACCGAATGACCCTTATTTCATCCGAATTCGGACAAACCGATTCGCACAAGTCTATTCACCTGGGATTAATCAGTTATATAAGGAAAATCTGATGTGATATGGCCCCTGAGGAAGAACATTGAGAAAGTTAGGGCCAATAATACCGGTTCAAGTTATAGTGAAAAAGAAGCCAGCAAATGATTTATACCAGATGCAGTAGCAACAACAGCATCAACAATAACATTCCATTCCCACCATATGTCTGAACACAAGTCATCCTCATCACAGAGAGCAATTCATGTGTCTAAGGAGCAGCAATCTAACATTTCTGGAGGTGGCGGCACATTTCTATGGGAATATGGGTTGGTAACTGATAAACATGAACACTGTGTATCTCTTAGGAGTGGTCCCAATGCAAGTGAGAAAGTTACATAATACCTGTAAGATAGTTACCTTCTAGGCAGAAATGATGATCCCCATCAAACTACTGATAATTTTGGCAAACAAAACAATGCGGCAAACACTGACACATACTGCTGTGGAAACTCTTAGTTGCCCAAAAGTAAGTGTGGAATCTGAACAGGTTTTAACTGCAGTGGATTATATTGTAAATAACCCTAGAACACAGTTATCAAGCACTTGGTAGACTTACAGTTCTAAAAATAAACAACATCTAACACCATCTGAGTATCAGGTACAAGAAGTGGACAAAACCATACATGACAAAACCCATGGAATATATTATATTAACAGCGGCACTGAGAATGAAGGAGGCATTAGTTTGTAAGTCTCAGGCTAGCAGAAAACAAATCTCAGGCTACAAAATGTGTTTGGAGAATTCAGTCTTGCCAAAAACAAATCCTCAAAACAAGTTGTTTGTAGGACTCAGATTTGAAAAGCACAAACCCTGAGAAAAATTTGTTTGCAAAACATAATCCCTAAAAATATGGTATACCCTACAGGCCTAGTGCCAGCTGTGCTAGATAGTGTGTTGGCAAATACCACTTGTGACATTGTGGCTATTGTAATTGCTGCATGGGACTGGGATCATATCAACACTGACATAAAACAGGCAGTGGTACATTGATGTTTCTACTTGTCACTAGCCCTAGTGTTAGTGAAGCAGCAGCAACACCACAACAAGCCATCATACCACTTCAGGTGCATCTACAGAGAAGAAGTTGTACAGTGATGCTTTTCCACCTGCACCTCCTCTAAAACCATTGGTTGTAGTGGCACGCGGTTTCCCTTTACAGGAGCCTGCACCATTCATCATCAACTATAATGTGCAAAGTGTGCACAAGGAAACAATGAGAAAAGAGATAGAATTGGGTGGGAAGAATCACAACATTTAACACATCTGCACTCATATTACGCAATAGGCATAATTACAACCAAACAACACTACCTTATCATGTATAACGCACAATCCATTAACTAATTACGGCACTGCTTCTGCCCCATGTCGAACTAATTATGATGAAGGTATCCAAGGGGTTAAAACAAGAGAACCAATCAGGTTAGATATCTTCACATAAATAGATAAATGACAATATTAAGTAATTTTGAGAACTTTACACTATATTAGATATTGACACGTTACTTCACAGTTAAGAATTGATAAAATAATCAATCCCGCATATTTGTACAAAAATATATTTAATTTATTAAAGTACAATATACTATATATACAAAACGTATAAGCAACAATTAAATAAATGAGTGATCAGCAATTACAATAGATATATAGTAAACCAAACCACAATTATCACCATGAGGATAACCAGCAATTACAGGGTTAACCACACATAGGTATATTCAGAGGTATTAGATAACAATAATTGCACTCAGCAGAATAGAAAAGGGTAATTGATCCTTACAATTAATAAAATACAGTTTGCAGCAGTGTATATGAATACCTTCTGCCCCAGCAACTGTATAAACTATGCTATTTGAGCTTTAAGGTATATTGTTAGCTGAATTAGCTTTAAAGTGAAGCCAGGTCCTCTGACAATTTTCCTTGTACCATATATAATAATCAAATTTAGAGACTAGCTGGAATAGAATCCCAGATATAGATCACTAGAATTTAATTATGTACTGATTACAGTTTTTGTATACCTTCTGAATAAAACATATAAATCAGAGATGTCAAGAAAATACTTCGAATCAATACAATAATATATGTCTAGACAGTATACCAACTTCATGCAACATATATCATAAACATGACTATAGCAATCCTATGTAAAACCTATAGGGTAATTCAAGGGTTAATCCACTGATTAAGATAGGGTGCCACACCCAAGCTAGCAACTTCTTTTTTTTCCAGTGAAAGTTTACAAAAAACTTTCATTAAGCCTAGTACACACACAAAGGAATCCAAAGAAACAACAAATAACTAGACAAATATAACAGTTAAAGGATTAACATTTTAATTCAAAGAGTTCCGAAGATCAAAATTATCTTATCCAGAAACATAATATTCTAGAAACAACAGAATTATATTAACTAATATATAAACCACTGTATTTAACTATATTACACTTATCTGGCAAAATATAACAATTTACCAGTAAATGAATAAATAAATTCTGCTTAATTTCATAGTCCCTAGAGGTAATATAGCTTGTTATAACTGATCCCAAATGGTTGGCCAGTCCAATTAAGACAATTATAAGACAAATTAGGTTTCTTCAAATATAGAAGAAATAAATATTTGATTCTGAACTTTTGCAGAATTTAAATAAAGAAAAAAATATATATAGTTACTAGTCCAAGTGTGTGGATTTCTGAGGAAAAAAGCCCCTTTCTGTCTCAAAACCTTATTTTTTAAAGTAAAATATTTTCTTATCAGAATCTGCACTGATTGGTTAAAGGACCATCTCATTATACAGTGATGTCACCAGTAATGCCTGATTGGATGCTCTGATCCTTAATTTCCATCTAGTATCATGCATATATTATGCTAATAACAAAAGTTTTAAAACATGAGTAGTAACGATATAAATGCTACAGATGGCACTATTACGCTACACTAAAATTTACCTTGATAATTATTCCTATCAATAGACAATAAGGTATTCTGGTTCATATTTCTGTAGTAAGAAGATCATTGGGTCACTGTATTTCATGTAGACATGTCATCTTATATAGACTTTCCCATATAGGAGAATCCTTGTCTTAGACTTTCTGTCTCGCACAAAGTCGTTTGTAATCATAACCTTCACTTAACTATTTTCACTTATCTTAATAAAGAGAAACCCCCATTGTCTAGAAGAATTAACTAATTTTAAACACATTTTAAAACACAGATTTTAGAAACTAGGTTGATAAAAAAATTTACTCTTTCCTTCCCATCATGGCAATGTCTCTGACACCCAAGAGAAAATATTCCCAAACCCATTATTTCAGTGAGGGGAGAATTGTAGAAGAACGGGCTTCTTCTTCTTCTTCAGAGTCACCTTCAATGGCTTTGGCAGGTGGTGTTACTGCCTTAGCATCAGCACTAGGTCTAGGAGCAGCAGTATTGGTGGCAGGTGTAGCCTATCCTACTCTCATATTATTGCTGGAAAAAGCCAGTCCCATGGTGACCACAGTGGTCTGTGGCACACTATGCCTCTCATTCTGCTGCTGTAACAGATAAACTTGATGACTCATCAGCAGGAATTACAGAAGTAGCAAAGTCCACAGTGTCACTACTGATGTCCATCCCAACTTGTGGCTTGTGGCTCTAGCTCATCTCTGCCAGGTATTTGGCCTCAGTTCCTGTTCTGCCTAAGCAGCGATCTATGTTCAATAGACTGACGGTGTTATTTCATCTAGCACCACTTACTGCTCCATTACCACCTTGGGCATGTCAAACACCACTACTGAGACTGATTGATTTACATGTACTTTAACCATTGAGTACCCTTTTGTTTCTATGCCTGTCCTGTGACAGTATATGTATATTTATTGCATCTGTATACTGGGCCTGAGAAGGCATCTGTAAGCCACTGTTCTTTCTATTATTCTGTATTGCCTATAGAGTGCGTTCATTCTTGTTTTATTAATAAAACTGTGTTTTAGTCTAACCTGCTGGTCTGAGTGTCCTACAAAACCTCACAACTCTCAACACTCCCCTCTTTGTCAAGAGTACAGTTACAGTCCATCTTGGGCCATTTCAGCTTTGCCTCACTCATCATACTACAATGTCGGCCATTCACTTTGCACCTCCTAACCCTTCTTTCTCATACTCAAGCACCAGACCATAACAGAGTACTCGACCAGACAGCCAAAATAGACCTAGTCATGTGGAGAAGGTTCCTGTCAGGTTGGAACGGCACTGTGGGGCCATCAATAGTCAGGTCAGGCCATAACCATCTATACAGACAATTTAGCTACATCACAAATCATCTTGAAAGGCAGGTCCTCTTCTCCTTACAACATGAAATGTCTCAGGAAATTTACATGGTTGGCACTTCAGGGAAATGTCTTCATTCTCAGCCATTTCATTCCAGGACATGATAACATAGCAGCTGAGGTCCTGGCCCACTTCAATTTACAGGATTTCTTCCATGCCCACCCATCAGCGAACAAGTTTCTATCACAAACCCTGGACTTCAAAGACCTCATCATGGAATAGCACATCTGATATCCCACATCCTCAATCAATCAACTCAGCCCTTGCCCCCAGCACTAAGAAAACATACAACAATTCTTGGAAGCTATATTCAGATTTCATCACCAACTTCAACCCATCCAACCCAGCATCCACAGAGGATATTCTAGAACTTGCTACATTTTGCCACTCCACTATGCACCTGGGTCCAATTACCATTAAACTATACCTATCAGACATACACACCATTTGGATCTCAAACATCAGCACCAAACATCTCTGTTCTCCAGCTATCAAATTAAACTTTTTCAAAAGTCTTTTCAAAAGCTCATCCCGCCTGCCCCATACCTGTCTAACTATAACAGGCACAACATTCAGTCCAATATATGATTTTGTCCTGCCTGCCCTTTCGATGAACATACCAACATCATACTCCTTGCCACCATAAATGTAGCATTTTTTGGCTTCCTAAGGGAGGGAGAATTCACTGCTAGGTCTCTGTCAGAAATCTACCTGACCAAAAGCAGCTTATCCGTCTTTCCTAGTCACTGTGTTCTACTCCTACCTCAGCCTAAACAGACCAGAGAGGCAAGGGTGTAGCCATCCCCGTCTACTGTACTAAGGATCAGTGGTGTGCTGTAGCAGCAATTCACAATCTGTCACCCTTCACAGCCAACAACCTAGCCAACAGTCCCATCCTACCTTTTCATGAGGTCCCTCCGACCACCACAAATTTCATTAAATATTTATGGACGGTTCTTTACAGTATAGGTCTGAACCCAGACAATCACTTGGGCCGCATCTGCAGCCTCAAAGCACAGAGTACCCACAGCCACAATATACAAAACTAGAGTGATGGCAATCATCTTTCTACTCAAGATTAGGGATGGGCGAAACTTTTCACTTCAAACTGAAATTGGATAAAAATGGCACTTTATGCATGGTGAAAAATTTCCAGCAAAAAGTTCCGGTTTTGGCTTTTTTTGGCTAGCTTATTCCATTAAAATCAATGGGAACATTGATGTTACATAGAACATAAAACAAATATTATTTAATTTCCCAAAGGCACAGTATAAAAGGGGTATGAGGGTGCCTGTGTTGGCGGGGTGTGGCAAAACAATCAGTTGAACAGGGAATTTGTTTTTGGGGGTTTCTTGACTGGTATTGGGAGGACAGTTAATAAAAAATAAATAAATAAAAAATAAAAATAAATAAATAAAAAAATAAATTTGTATTTAAATTGATAGAGACAGGAACCCCCTGACATAAGCTGTCACTGTGGTGGACTGATACTTGACTTGATAGAGTATTTTGTAGAGGATTATTTATTGTTAGAAGCCTTTGTAGGACTTATTAGAGGCCAAAGCTCTGTAGAAATATTGATTTGTAGGACTGAAGCTCGCTTAGCACAAGCCCTAAGGAAACATTGATTTGTAGGATTTAGGCTTGTTTTTTGTTGGACTATGTTTTTCTTTATTTATTTTTTATGTATTTATTTTTTTCAAAGTACTATGACCGTCAAGGAGTTCCGTAACCGGGAAAAAAAAATGCTCCACGGACGTTCAGTTGTGGCGCTAATCCCCCGGTCATTAAGGGGTTAAGCAGCAGGATAATTAAGCAGATGAAAGGGAATGGGATCAACAATAGCAGTAACATGGAAGATGGATGATGAAGGTTCCACTTGCCACGACTGGCTCCAGTGGTGTGCCTGAGGCAGTAACAGCAGAATAAGTAGCCCCCAGTATATGTGGGAAAAAAGAAGTTGGCCATTAAATCTTCTCCACCTGCCCCCCTCCAAAATCATCATGGGTGTGCTGTTATTAGAATACATTTTTTCCCTTGAGAGCAGGATCAGTGGGTCTCTTCAGCAACTGCACTGTGCACAGTATGTGTGTGGTAAATAACATCTGGGGACACAACTATATCCAAACACCAAGACACCAGAAACCAAGTACTGCTGCTGTTACTATACCCCTTGTCCAGACCCCGCTAAGGACACATGACAACTTGCTGACAGTTTAATAGTAATGATGATCCCTCCCTGCCAACATCTTAACATATTCTGCAGGATGGAATCTCCTCACATGCCGCTTGATACACTGCTTGCGATTCTCCTCCACCACACTACCATGTGTGGTCAGTGCACACAGTGTGCAATGGGTAGAGACCAACTGCCACATCCTAATATCAACAGGTAGCTATCATTTGGAGGGGGAGATAACAATGAATGAGGTGGATTGACAGAAGATGAAGTTACCCTAGAAGGTGATGGTGAGCTAGTTGTTTCACTCGTCATGGAACTTCCAGTCTCTGTCTGGGTTGCTCTATTCTTCCTCCTCTTTTATCGCCACCTCACCTCTTGTTGCCTTTCTGGAGAGTCAGTGGGTACAGTAAAAGCGGTGCTTGATTTCTGTGGTGGTTGTTAGGCTTTAACATGTTTGACGTGAATGTCATGGTATATGTGTTTCATGTGTGATATCAGGGCATTTGTGCCAAGGAGTATTCCCTTCTTTCCTCTTCTCACTGACTTGTCACAAGTTGTGCACAGTGCATTTGCTGATGACTGCACTGTGCCTGCCCCAACAGAAAAATAGTCCGTCACCCATGACTTCAGGTGGGAGGGGGAAGGTGGAAAAGATTGGCCTCTTTCTTCTTGTCCTCCACATTCCCCTTCACTTTCTGTGGCAGCTGCTAATGTTGCTGCTGTTGCTTCTACTGCCTCAGATTCAGAACTGAAACTAGGACCAAGAGTATTGATGGTGCTGGCAAGTGGAACCTGTCCTACTCCTGCATCACTTGTTGACCCCATTCCCACTGTGTCCACGGTGGTCTGTGGCACACAAGCCTGCTCCTCATCATCCTGCTACCCTTGCATCTCAGCATTAGAAGATATTAAAGCAGATTCCAAAATGTCATTGCTAGTTGTGGTGGTGATGCCCATCCTCATCCCTGTCTCCCATTCTTTCTCATTTTCTGCTAAAGAGGCCATCAATGTCTCTTCCACCCCAGTTTCTCTAGCATCATCATCACTAGTCCCTATGTGTTACTGCTGCTGCTCTATTACAGGCATCTCACTGCTGCTTGGAGGAGGTGATGAGCAATGAGACAGAGGTTCCCCTAATGTGACACTTGTCATTTCTTGGTGACGTGAAAAAGGCAGACTGGCAGTGGCAGTCCTAGCAGCAGGGACAGGCATCTGAGCTGTGCTCCTGCTGGTGCTGATATTACTTGGGTGCCTTCTCCCCCCCAACAACAGTTCTGGCCTCTTAGTCTTCAGGATCCTGTTCCATTTGGACACTTTAGTGAAGGGAAGCGGAGGAATCCCAGGCTCAGATTAATGGAGTGGGCTCCCTTGACCATTAGTCTAGATGCTCTCAAATGTTTCCCCTACCACTCCGGCTGCTTCACCATTACTGCTACTACTACTACTACTAACACCAACCACATCAAGTTCAGCAGAAGAGTCTTCCTCCTCAGATTCACAGTCACCAGTAATATGATTACTAGTGACTGTGATTATTGATTACCCCCTCCTTCATTCCTAAAGCTAACAAGCTGCTGGACCTTACTAGTAGTAGTACTAGCACTGGCGGGACTGTTTGGGGATGGCAAGTGTGATTTAGGGTCCCTTTCTGTCATACTTGGTATCATTTTCTCCTTCCCCCACTTCTGAATACTACAAGACACACTATCAGTAGGTTCATAACTAATTGCAGGAGGGGCAGCACATTTGGCAGCAGGTACAGCAAAGGTGGCTGCAGGTAAATAAATGGTGACTCCAGGTATAGCAATGGTGGTAGCAGAGGCAGCACATCTAGCAGCAGACACAGGCAGCTGACCTGTCCAGCTCTCACTAGTACTACCCTTTTCTCCCTCCCTTCCCATTCCCTTTTCTCCCTCCCATCCAATTAAATTCCCCAAGATCCCTTGGGGTGATTTAGGGGGACTGGACAACATTGGTTCAGTACTGCTAGTCACTTCCTCCTCCTCAGACTCAGTGGACACATAATAAGGGTCCTTCCAGTTCCTCCTTTTGCTGCTCATAGTGATAGGAGTCACTATGAGTCTCTCCTGTATCAACTTTCCCAATAAATAACAGCAGAACACCACGTGTACCTCGCTCTGTAGCTGCTTCTATTGTGTCTGCCTTCCGCAAATACTCCACGTTTTTATAGTGAAAAAGCAAAAACAATGTAAACCAATGTGTGGAAACTTTCTAGCCACTAAAAAATTGGCTGGTAATTTTGCCCAATGGGCGAAAAACATGGAAATTCTACTTAATGTTTGAAAAGTGGAATTTCTCACAAAAGAGTGGACAAATAACATGGTTTTCGTGGAATTTCTTGCGGGAACACAGAGACAACTTTCACCCATCCCTACTCAAGATACATACCAGACCCAACTGAAGAAATTAAATCAGCCCTAAGATCTCTATCATATTGAGATAAATGATGTTATCATCGCAAAAAAAAAGTACAACATTATTATTATTATTTTGATTGAAATAATTTGTGTAAATTGAACTAGACCTATTAACAAATGATGTTAATTATTATTAAGAGTTCTGGCACCCTTATGTGTATTTAAACCACTTGTGTGAATATGTTGGTTAGCGCCTGATGGAGGGTATGATTCCCCGAAACGCTGTGCACTTGGTGTAAATAAAATTGCTCTGTAGAACTTAAAACTTTAATAACGTGTGCAGTTATCTAATTTGTTCGATTTGCAGTGTGCCAAGTAGCCCCCTAACATTTTTATCAAATTGTTAAATAACCCAAGATAAATCTGAAACTTAGAAGAAAAACTTGGAAAAAGTGCATTTGTGATGGTCTCTCTGTGGCATGATTGACATTCACCATACATTACTTGCTGTGCTGGTTTAGTCCCATGTTGTTAGCAACAAACAAACGTGGGTGCACTAGCAATTTACCATAACGATCCCCCACTGTATTCATTAGTAACTCTGAATCCCAAAGCTTCTTTCCAGACACTTTAAATGCTATACAATCTCAATAAAAAATGTCTTCATCAACTGAGTCCAGACAGTATGCTGCTTTGCAATGATGGAATTCAATGCATATCACCAACAGTAAAGTATCTAATTTTCCTCTTTGAAAATATTAATAATTGTTTATGCCAAGCTAACAACAAACTTGTAAATCAATTGCACAGGAGAAATAGCCAAGAATTTGATGATCAAGTTCAAGTTTTGATATGAATATGAAATGAACATATTTTGGTGCAAAGGCCATGATTTTGTGAACTGATCTGATATCACACATCAATATTCATAAAAAATAGGAAGCTGGTTGGTTATATTTCTCCATAAAGTTTCTCCTTAAAGTGTCTCCTTAAAGATTCATCATGCGTAAGCTACTAAACATTCATGTATACTAAAGAGATTTTGAGGTTACACATTTTCAACCTTTAGATGGTCAGGAAATGTTAATATTATTTTGGTTGTATAACATCTGTGTCCAAATCAAAAACTGGATTGAAAAAAGTGAGTTTCATGCAAGAAGAATTGGAGCAATTTTTGTGCAAGCCAACAAAATAATTTCCAAGAGTTTCACTGTCTTCAATGGGGCATTCTTATTGTTCAGGAGGAAGATGCACTAAGGTGTGAAAATGAGGTGATAAAGTGGAGATGACTTCTCCTGTGATATCAATTCCCCAATTCCTATGTTATTCTATGAAGCCAATGCACTAAGAATTCTCCAGTTTTGGAGAACACAGTGTATTGGCTTTATAGAATAACATAGGAATTGGAGAAGTGATATCACTGGGAAAAGTCAAATCCACTTTATTACCTCTTTAACAATCCATAGTGAAGAACCCCCCAGTTCTTCTTAGTGCATGTTTTTTTTCAAATAATCAAAAAGGGGATAAACTAGGGATGAGTGGTCAGACTGTGACTTTCCCAGCCTTTGCATTGTATATTCCTCTGATACGCCAAAGGGTTAAAAATGGTCATCTTCATGTAGAGTAAATGGATTCACACTGTTTATTATCACATGACAAGGAATAGTAGAATGAAGTGTGCTGAGGTAAAGAATAGTGACACTACGTGCAATTGTGAGTGTGGCAATACTAAATGACACAACACAAAGTGTTAATACAAAGTGAAAAAATAATACAGAATCTAAATAAAATCATACACTTATCTTATACAGAATTCAAGTGAAAGATAATTGTTTTCCAGGAGAGATGAGATACATTGTAACAGGATAGGAATCTATTCCATAGATATAGTGTCTTCCCTTTCCAATCCCTATTTTATTTATAATCATTCATATTATTTAGTCTTGTATTTTCTTTAACCCTTTGAATGCCAGAGTGGAAATAGGGAAAAAATACAATGTGTTCCTACAAGATCACAATAAAATGATACACTCATATAATATTCAAGTCAAAGATAATTGTTTTACAGGATAAATTAGATATATTTCAACATGTAACATAGTAACATAGTAATTTAGGTTGAAAAAAAACTTGCTTCCATCTAGTTCAACCCTTTTCCTATTCCTGTTTACCATTGTTGATTCAAAAGAAGGCAATCCCCCCCCCCCCCTCAATACAGCAATTTCAAATTCTGCTTTGAATGGGGGGAAAAATCCCTTCTTGATTCCAAATGGCAATCAGATTTCTCCCTGGATCAACAAGCCCTAACTAAATATTAATCCCAATACTAACGTACATGTTCTGCTCTTTTAAGTAGACCTGGATCTATTCCATAGGTATAGCATCTTCCTTTTAAATTTTTTTTTTTTTTTTACCAATTGTATTTCTTTCTTGTGGTCAATAACTGTGTAAATGTAAGTGATGTCACATGTCAGTAAAACATCTTTCCTTTCAACATGGTTCTGGAATCTCAAGGTGTCATTCACATACTTCAAGTAGGAGGGAGTGAGGTGTCTATCTTTTATATAGAGGTGACACAAAATGGGATAAAATTTGGCCATTAGAGACTTAATTCAGGACTCCTTCAGTTTTATATATCTTAGGGAAAATATAAACAACAGAATACTTTGGCTCCGAGAAGTCAAGTAATCAAATTATTTTACATCAACCTATTTGGTAACAGGAACGCTGTACAATTCTCTTGTCTCTGGGTTATGAGGCAAAGGTTGAATTTGATTGACTTGTGTCTTTTTTTCAACCTAATTTGCCATGTTACATTCAAAATACCAGAGTATTTCCCTCCTTTACAGAGTAAACATAACCCTTTTGGAAATTATTTTTCTTGAGTCTTGTTAACCTCTTAAGGACCGGCAAATCTGAGGTGCATTTCACTTAAGGACCAGAGCAATTTTGACTTTTTTTGACTATGTCTTTGTTCAAGCATATTTTCTCTTTAATTCCTTTAATACACCCACACAAATTATATACTGTTTTTTAAGCACAATTAGGGCTTTCTTTTGATACCACAATTATATGAATACCTCATCGTTTAATTCGATTAAAGAAGAAAAAAAGAGGAAAAAAATGTAAAAAAAAAATGCTTACATTTTCCTGTCAAGATTTGTATACTAATAGTTCATTACAAAACAATACCCCTAAATATAATAATTTGCTTCTCCTGAATACGAGAATACCCCATATGCCTGGTATTTCAATCCCTTTCTCACATTAACAAGGTAAATATTACAAGATGGACACCAATATTTCCAACCTGTAATTTTTCAACAATTGGCATGTGAGTATCATAGCTTAGTTGACAGTGCCAGAACCCAAAAATGTCCCACAAAGGTACATGTTTCTGAAAAGTAGACAACATAAGGTAAATAATCAGTAGAATTTTGGAGTTTTTTATGTAGCTATTTTACCAGAAATATGTTCCAAAATTGTGTTAATATTTTTTTTTTGCAGTTTTCACACTTACATTTCAATATTACTGTTGATATCAAGCACGCTTCTGATACTGGATTTATGGTAGTGCCATTTACAGTCACCTGGAAGGGCACTACAGGGCCAGGCCTAGGTGGGATGAGGAGTAGCTCAGTTTTAGACATACTGAGTTAGGTGCCTATGAGCCATCCAGTCTGAGATAGCCGAGAGGCAATCTGTGACTTTAGCCTGGATATCAGAAGTCAGTCGAGGTGCAGATAAGTAAATCTGAGTGCTATCTGCATAGAGGTGATATTTGAGATCAAATGAGTTAATAAGATCAAGTGGTCCTAGAACAGAACCTTGAGGAATCCCAACAGAGAGTTGGACGGGGGAGGATGAGGAAGTAGCAGAGGAGACACTGAAGGATCTGTTAGATAAGAGGAGAGCCAGTCCAGTGCTGTGTTATGGATTCCTAAGGAGTGAAGAATGCGGAGGAAGAAAAAATGATCAATAGTGTCAAAAGATGCTGAGAGATCAAGCATGATAAGTATTGAATAGTGACCTTGAAATTTGGCAATGTGAAGGTCATTAACCACTCTTGTAAGAGCAGTTTCAGTGGAGTGAGCAGTACAAAATCCAGGTTGTAAAGTGTCCAGCAGGTCGTACGTGTTAAGGAAGTCAAGCAGGCGTGAGTAGGCTAAGCGTTCCAAGAGTTTAGAGGCAAAAGGCAGGAGAGAAACTGGTCGATAGCTAGAGGGTGTGTTACTGTCAGAAGAGTTGTTCTTAAGGATAGGTTTTACTAAGGCATGTTTGAAGTCGTCAGGAAAGGTAGCAGTAGCAAAGGAGATTTGTAATAGTATAGGGATTAGTGTGGGGGAGAGGGGCTGGATGAGGTGAGAGGGGAGTATATCAAGTGAGCATGTATTGGATGGAGCAGAGGACAGCAGGTTAGTCAGTTTCTCCTCCGTGACTGGTGAAAAAGAGTCCAGATTGCCAGGAGGGGAACAAGGGAGGCTAGGAGGAGATGTACAGGGTGGTATATTATTCTGGATGGAGTCCACCTTGGCTTTGAAATAGTCAGCAAAATGTTGTGGCTGTATGGAGTTTGTGGGAGAAGCAGATGGAAGGCGGAGAAGGGAGTCAAAGGAAGAGAAAAGGCATCGGGGGTTGAATTTATGAGTGTTGACAAGTTGTAAAAAATAAAGTTTTTTGGCAAGGGACAGAGAAGAGTTAAAGCAGGAAAGGAGGAACCTGTAGTGGAGAAAGTCTGCCAGAGAACCAGAATTTCTCCACAGTCGTTCAGCTGAACGGGTACAGGAGCAGAGGTGGTGTCTTTATTAAGCCATGGCCATGGGTAAGTTCTGCGAGTGGATTGGAGAGAGAGAGGCGCATGCAGGTTCAAAGAGGAGGATAGGACTGAGTTGTATGTTTTAACAAGGCTGTTAGTGTTAGGATTAATGGGAATAGATGAAAGTCCAGTAGCCAGGGAGGACTGGAGAGCCGTGAGATTAAGGGATTTGTGTGGAACTTGAGGAGCGTTGGTTTAAGTCTGGCAGCTAGGCAATTGTGACATCTCTGCTCTTCCCAGTGCAGCACCACCTACGATGTCTTATCATATTTTATTGATGTCCACATTAGTTTAACAGCTATGTTAAATTTGACATACTTCTCTAAGGTAAACATGTTCCATTGTGTTTTAGTTTCTTGACCATTAATCTATCACAGTTTAGGAAAGTGAGACCCACATTTACATCCTCATCATCATCAACATAACATTGATGGTAAAGATCCAAAATTATGTCCTAGCTACCAGACATATCACTTTTGAATCTTGTCATTAAGCTATATGTCAAAATATTAGGCTAAAAAAGTGTCATAAAAGGTGTCTTAAAGTCCTTGTCTGATGAATGCCTCGCCAGCACTATAACATCCAACAGAGATTCAAGACAGGAAAGCATAAAGTGGTTCTCTTTGCATATGATCTAATATAATAATGCATTTAGGACACAGAAATCCAGAGGTAGAATACAGCCTTAATAGTACTGTTCTGACAAAAACATCAGTTTCAGATCACTTGAAGTTAGGCAATCAATGCAGTAAAGCAGTGGGAAAAGCAAACTGGAGGCATAAGTAACAGGAATCGAGAGGTAGGAAGCTCCTCTATAGACCACTAGTATGACCTTCCCTGCTGTACTGCTTATATCTCCATAAGGACATTAAAAAACTGGAGGCAACCAAAGAAAAAATATCAAACTGGTGTGGGGTATTCATGACTAAGGATGGCAGAAAAGACACAAATAATTTAATATGAAGAGAATAAAAAAATCAGGGTGAGGGGTGATTTGATTGAAACCTTTAACAATTATTAAGGGATTTGATATAGTTCAGGACCTATGCAGGTTTAAAAAAAAAAAAGAGGAGTAAAGAGGTACAAAGTTTGAGGGTGAAAAATAAAAGGTGGAAAATTTCAAACTATAATTTTCTTTTTTTCTACAAATAGAAAACTCAAACTCTTTAGCAAAGTATCTTTGCCCACTTCAGAGGCATTAAAAATAAAATACTGAGGAATCCAGCTTACAGTCCACCTCAAACACATATTGCCACTGTTACCTGCTCTTACTTTGTAACATTACCAAGGACTTAGATAAGTGGATCAACGGGTTCTTCTCCTGGATTGGGAGAGTAAAGCTTATTTAAATTGTAACAGTGCCACTAATTTTATGTCTACTCCAGAGAGTTCCATTCAGATTCCCTGCAACCTATACCAAGACTGAAGACAGTTTAAAGTCAAAAGTCATATATCATGGTAAGACTGAGCACAGGAACAAGACACAAGGTAGTTCTCTCATAGGCAGACATTTCAAAGCAGATAGGGGTTTCCAGATGTGCTATTCAAACTCTTTTTTAGAAGCACAAAGAAACGGGGAATGTTGAGGACCATAGATGCAGTGGTTGCCGAGGAGACTTAGTGCTGCAGATAAAAGACATCGTGCCTACTTCCATTGGCAATTGGAAGACGTCCAGCAGTGCCATCAGCTCACAATTGGCAGTAAATGGTGGGATCCTGGTTAACCCATCTACTGTCTGGAGAAGTCTGGTTTTGCAGCCAAAAAAACCATGGCATGGAATCAAGGCCAAGCGACTCAACTGTGCACAAAAACACAGAAACTGGGGTGCAGAAAAATGGCAGCAGGTGCTCTGGACTGATGAGTCAAAATTTGAAATATTTGTCTGTAACAGAAGACAATTTGTTCACAGAAGGGCTGGAGAGTGGTACAAGAATTAGTGTCTGCAGGCAACAGTGAAGCATGGTGAAGGTTCCTTGCAAGTTTGATCCTGCATTTCTGCAAAGGGAGCTGAGGATTTGGTCAGAATTAATGGTTTCCTCAGTGCAGAGCAGTACAGGCAGATACTTATCCATCATGCAATACCATCAGGGAGGCATCTAATTGGCCCCAAATTTACTCTGCAGCTTGACAATGACCACAAACATACAACCAAAGTTGTTAAGAACTGTATTCAGTGTAAAGAAGAACAAGGATTCCTGGAAGTGATGGTATGGCCCCACAGAGCCCTGATCTCAACATCATCGAGTCTGTCTGGGATTACATGAAGAGAGAGAAGCAACTGAGGTGCGTAAATCCACAGAAGAACTGTGGTTAGTTCTCCAAGATGTTTGGAACAACCTACCTGACGAGTTCCTTATAAAGCTGTGTGCAAGTGTACCTAGAAGAATTGATGCTGTATTGAAAGCATAGGGTAATCACAGCAAATATTAACATGCCTATTTTTGAAATCATTCGCACTTTACAGCATTTTTCACACCTTTTGCTCAGTACTGTATATATAATACCCCCATTATTAATACATATTATAATGCTCTACAACTCTCATAGGTATGTAATTTGATCCATTCTAAATTGTTCAAATTGTGACTTCCTTTAGAACTAACAAACTCTCAACCAATACTTGTACTTTCATATACAACACACTTCACACCTGGGATTACATTCTCAAACAAATGCAAATATCTACCAATTATTCACCACTGACATCTTTAATTTAGATCCCAAAATTTAAGCCTGGTAAATAACTGTAGACTTATTTCACAGATTCTATCACTTTCCACTTTGCTGCCTTTGTAGGCTGCAGACTGACATACTTAGTCTTGTTTGGTGGGAATGGGACAGGGTTTCCAGTCTGTAATCTGACATTCTTGGAATCTCTAAGTCTACTCTTTGAATGAGGGGGTATGCAATGCAATGCTTTGCAATGCATTGAGTACCCCTCTGGCTCTCAAAGGGCGTATAGATATGTATTTGTAGTACCTGTAAAGTCAAAATAACAAGTTTGTGTCAGTATTGAATTTAGTGTTCATTAACTCTTTAACTCCTTAAGGACCACATGACATGCTATGTCCGTCACACAGTTCATACCCTTAAGCACCAGTGAAGGTCATAGCACATCACATGCTTTTTACTTACAGTGATCCTGCGGGAGAGCTGTAAGAAAAAACAAGGTCTGAAAATGACAGCTCCAAGTCTGGAATGATATCTCTCAGAACCCAACTTGGTGCACCGGTTCACGCAACAGGTCATGTGTACCGGTGCATCAGCAAGGATCAAAGCGGTCCATAAGGGAAGGTAATTTACCTGGACCTCTGATCCTTAAGGGGTCAAGGACCCATGATGTGCCAGGACTGTCATGGCAAGACTTACCTAAAGGACCAGTGATGGTCCTGGCATGTCATGGATTTCAGGGCTTCCTTGTGTGGCTGCATGCCGTTCAGGGAACCCTGAATTGGAACACGCAAAAATAAAAATAAATGTTCCATGATTCTTAAGGGGCTAATAAAGAAAATATCTCAGTCTGCTTAGCAATTACGGTTTTATATTTAAAAAGATTTTCTTCACAGATATTCCACCAGATGGTTCCAGGACAAAACCAATCCACCATTACAGAGATCTACCTTCTGGGGTTCCAGGGTCTCCACGAGTGGAGGATCCTGCTCTTCTTGGCAATTCTTGTGACCTATGCGGGGACGATAGGTGGAAATCTTCTCATCATTGTGCTGGTTTCAGCCACTCATCATCTCCAGTCTCCCATGTACTTCTTCCTCAGCCACCTGTCCATGTCTGATATCTTGCTCACATCTACTATTTCCCCAAACATGTTAGATGTAACATTGAAAGAAGGTGCCATCATTAGTTTTGTTGGATGTATTTCACAGATTTCCATATTTGGTGTTTCATCAGCTACAGAATGTCTTCTTTTAACAGTAATGTCGTATGATAGGTACTTGGCTATTTGCAAGCCATTGCACTATACAGCCATAATGAATTTCACATTTTGCCGCCATCTGGTTCTGTTTTCTTGGATGTTAGGTTTTTTTATTACACTGATTGTGATCAATCTGTTAAACAGTTTACAGTTTTGTGGCCCAAATATAATTGATCATTTCTTCTGTGATTTTGCTCCTCTTTTACAGCTGTCATGCTCTGATACCAGAATTGTTCAGATTTTATCTGTATTGATAGCCGCTCCTGAAACTATAATCCAAACTGTATTCATTATTTCAACTTATTGTTCCATTTTTTTCACCATACTTAGGATGTCTTCTTCCACTGGCAGACAGAAAGCTTTCTCCACTTGTAGCTCCCACATTGCTGTGGTCTGTACATATTATGGGACTCTAATAGCCATCTATGTAGCTCCATCTGGAGGAAACTTATTTAACATGAACAAGATTCTATCCCTACTATACACTGTGGTTACTCCATTGCTCAATCCAATCATCTATAGTCTGAAGAACCAAGAAATAAGGACAGCTTTTAAGATATATATTCACAAGCATCTAAGCAGATTTTAAAAACAGCAGAAACACATTTCCAAATATATTTATGTATAGTGAATGTAGTAGTAAAGCAAGTTAAAATATTTTATGTAGATTAACAAATACAGGGATAAACTAAAAGGTCAGTGATAGAGATCCACTGCTTACTTGAGGTTCCATGGAGAAATCAATGCTGACAGTAGGCAAAGCCTTAGGTTAATTAACCCAGGAACAGTGGGGTTTACAATGCATCACTTTGTAATCAGGTGTACAACATTTCTAGTCATCAACGGTTAATCACTTCTAAATAGGGGTGTATGAAAGTTGTCTCTGTTTTCCAGCAAGAAATCCTGTGAAAACTATATTGTTATCTGCTTTTTTCAGGATTAAAATCTTTGCAGTTTTTGTCCATTGGTCAAAATTCCCCACCGATTTTTCAGTGGCTAGAAAGTTTCTGCCTAGTGATTTAAGTGGTTTTTGCCTTTTTGCTATAAAAACTTGACATATTTGCGGTAGTGAAACACAATAGAAGCAGCTACAGAGTGAGGTATACAAGCTGTGCTGTTCTGCTGTTATTTATTTTGAAAATTGAGGCAGGAGAGGCTCATAGTGACTGCTATATCTATGAGCAGCAAAAGGAGAAAGTGGAAGGATCATTATTATGTGTCCACTGAGGAGGAGGAGGAGGAGGAAGTGACTAGCAGTACTGAACCAATGCTGTGCAGTCCCCTAAATCATCCAAAGGGATATTTGGGGATTTAATGGAAATTGAGGAAGATAAGGGTAGTACTAGTCAGCTGCCTGTGCCTGCTGCAAGAAGTGCTGTGCCTGTTGCCACCATTGCTGTAGCTGCTGCAACCATTGCTCTACCTGCTGCCAGACATGCTTCCCCTGCTGCCACTTCTGCTGTGCCTTCTGTCAGACATGTTGCCCCTGCTGCCACCAGTGCTGTGTGTGCTGCCAGTGCTGAACCTACTGACACCAGTACTGTCCCTGCTGTCAGACATGCTGCCCGTTGCCACCAATACTGTGCCTGCTGTCAGATGTGCTGCCCCTGCTGCCACCAGTGCTGAAGCTGGTAGCGTGTCTTGTAATACTCAGGAGGGGGTAAGGAGAAGATGATGCCAAGTAGACTTGTGCACGACCAAAATTTTTTGTAAAATTCGAATTCTGACTTTTTTTTTTCCACTCAGACCAGACCTGTTGTTCGATTAAAACGAAATTCGGCAACAGTCCTATTTATTTGTCGAATATAACATACTTTAAAAAATGCAATAAAAATGTAAATTAAATAAAATTAAATGGAACTATTTCCAGGGTCTACTATACAGCATACTTTTGTTAGAAGAGACTACAAAACTGAGGAAGACTGGTGCGAGGAGGACTCAGGATGGCAGCAACACTGGAGTGGAGTAGCCAGGACTCAGTAGATAGATACCGCTGATTTTTTTTTTTTACAAGAGATGAAAAACAGTGGAGCAAGACTGAACAACCTGTAGAGTGGGACAAAAATGTAGACTTTAAATTCCACCCCTGTGTCCCATCAAGTCAGGGGGGTGTCCTCTGCCCAACCTACCACGGTTCTACAGCTGGGTAAGATGGAGAGCTCAGTGTATTATGGTACTTTGGTACTTTTTTCTTCTAATCTGCATCGAACCTGAGAGCAGGGTAACCCAGCTTTGAAAGGTTGACTTTCAAAAAAAGTAATTTGTTTCCTGAGCTGGGGGGGACAATTGAGAGAGCTGGGGGCTAAGTATATTTCCTGTTACGGAAAATGCCCACTCACTTTGGACAGTGGCTGGGGGCCAAGAAAGCAACTCCTGGGCTACCAGGGACAAAGTAGGCCACACAGCCCTCTTGTTATCCCAGAAAGTTAAGGGATCTGTACTTGGGGGCAAAGAAGGTTTTGCAAGGTAAGCCTTATCCTCAAACATTTTCTATTTATGGGGAGCTGTTTGTTTTGTCTGAAGCATAAACTGTCCATTACCTCAGCATAAAAAGCAGCAGCTGTTCCACTGGAACAAGAGGAAGTGCTATTGGTGCTGCTACTGATAGGTCCTCACCATCTCACCTTTGATTCGAGGATCGCAAATTGTGGCAAAGCATTAACTCGGGACAATTGTCCATGCGCTCTTCCATGCACCGAGTCAGTTCCTTCTTCAGCCTCGTTAGAAGGGCAACAACATTGGGAAGTATATTACCCTCAGCACCAGGCAAGCGTCCCCTATTGTCGAAGATAAAATCCAGTACAGAGTGAAACAGGAGACTCAATTAGGCTGTATATCTTCACATAAATAGATAAATAACAATATTAAATTAATTTGAGAACTTTACACCATACAAGGTATTGACACGTTACTTCACAGTAAAGAATTGATTAAAATAACCAGTTATGCATATTTGTGCAAAATATATATAATTTAAGTAAAATATACTATATACATATAAAGTGTAATCAACAGTGATAAAAATGTGTGAACACCAATTGAAATAGATATACGGTAACTCAAACCAATGTCACCATTATTATTACTAGCAATTAAAGTGTTAGCTGCACATAGGTATATTCAGAGATATTAAATAACAGTAACTGAACCCAGCAGCATAGAAAAGGATAATTGATCCTAACAATTAAAGGGACTGTAATGTCTCCTTAAAGTTTTATAGTTTCATAGAGCCTTAGAAAATAAGCAGAATGGTGCAAACCCTATCTCTCAAACCGTTATGGAGTGAAAGAAATAGGCATTGAACGTTCGCCCTCTCTCTCTTTCTCCTGACGTCAGTGACTAGCTGACAGCAGGGGATTCCGTTCCGGGGACCAGCAGGCGGCTCTGCAGCAGAGCAGAGATTGCGTTATCTATAAAGAATTAATTTATTGGAAATGTCTACAAAGTGTGCTTGCAAACTAGTCACACTTTGTAGATCTTTCCAGTGAATGAATTCTTTATAGATAACGTGATGTCGGCTCTGCTGCAGACCCTCCTTGAGTCGTACAACTCGATTCTCCTGCTGTTAGCTTTACAGCTGACATCAGGAGAAGGGGAGAGGGAACTTTGAATCCCTATATCTCTCAAACCATAGCGGTTTGAGAGATAGAATTTGCACCATTCTACTTATTTTCTAAGGCTCTATAAAACTATAAAAAGTATTTATGGGACATTACTGTCCCTTTAATTAGAATACAATTGGCAGCAGCATATATGAATACCTCTGCCACAGAAACTGTATAGACTATGCTAATTGAGGTTTAAGGTATATTGTCATGTGAGTAAGCTTTAATATTAAACCAGGTCCTCTGACAATTCTCCTTATACCATATGCAATAGCGAAATTTAGAAAACTATCTGGAATAAAATCCCAGATTTAGATAAATATAATTTAATTATCTACTGATTTCAGTATTGCATACCTTCTGAATAAAACATATAAATTGCATTTATTATTGTCAAAGATAGATTATACCAGTGGTTCTCAGCTCCAGTCCTCAGGGCACACCAACAGGTCATGTTTTCTAGATATCCCTAATTAATCACAGGTGAATCATTCACAATGGCCGAGCCACTAATTACTCACCTGTGATTAAGCAGGAACAACCTGAAAACCTGCACTGTTGGTGTGCCCTGAGGACTAACGCTGAGAATCACAGGATTATACCAAGAACAGACTCAGAATTTAACCCTTTGAGTGCCAAGTGGGTACATTGTATGAGTTTGGACAGCTGTACCCGCTGTGCCAAGCTCGTACAATGTACCCACTAAAATGCGGTCACTGCATGAGCCGGTATAACCGGCATGCAGTGGCCGCATTTAAAAAAAAAAAGGCTGGGCAATTGTGGGGGGACATGAGGATCACTCCTCATGTCCCCCCTGTTATTGATCTCCCAGTCGATCGCACTGGGAGATCAATAAAAGAAGAGGAGAAGCGCAGCAGAAGCGCAGCTTCTCCTTTTCTGTCTCTCCTACCCGAACTTCCGGGTAGGAGTGGGCGGGACCGGGGGAAACCTCCAAACGTCATCGGTGACATGATCACCGATGACGTTAGGGAAGTTTCCCTTACCCGATTCACTCCTACCGGTGGTAGGAGTGAAAGGCAGGAGAGCTTCGGCTGGGAGATCAATTACTGGGGGGACACCAGGAGGGGTCCTGATGTCCCCCACGAGGTCTGAATAAATTAAAAAAATAAAAAAATAAATAAAAAGTGCACAAGTAACCCTGTGAGTGCCGCAGGGGTCCCCAGCACATTGCAAAGCAATGTGCTGGAGACCCCTGTGGCACTCACAGGGTCATTTCTTTGGGTTTTTTTTTTTCTTTTTTGAAAGACCTCATTGGGGGGATCAGGGGGGATTCTGATGCCCCTCAATGAGGTCTATTATAAAAAAAAAAAAAAAAAAAAAAAAAATTAACCCTGTGTGTGCCACAGGGGGGGTCCAATGCACCCCCCCCTCCTGTGCCACACACAGGGCTTCTATCATTACTTTGTTACTAGAGATTGTTGGGGGGCCATCAGGATTGGTCCTGATGGCCCCCCAACAAGCTCTGATTACAAAGTAATAATAAAAAAAAAAAATTAACCCTCTGAGTGCCAGAAGGGTCCAATGCATTGCTTTGCAATGCGCTGGAGACCCCTTTGGCACTCACAGGGACATTTATTTTGATTCCTTTTTTTTTTTTTTTTTTTTTTTTTTAAGACCTCATTGGGGGGAATCAGAGGGGTCCTGATACCCACCAATGAGGTCCATAATAAAAAAAAGTAAAGAAAAAAATTAACCCTGTGTGTGCCACAAGGGGGGCCAATGCAGCCC
Organism: Rhinophrynus dorsalis; assembly: GCA_037306005.1. Classification (NCBI taxonomy): domain Eukaryota; kingdom Metazoa; phylum Chordata; class Amphibia; order Anura; family Rhinophrynidae; genus Rhinophrynus; species Rhinophrynus dorsalis. The sequence continues at coordinate 556,731,954 of CM074721.1, forward strand.
CCCTTCTGCGGCGCACACACAGGGCATTTATCATTACTTCGTTATCAGAGATTGTTGGGGGGCCATCATGATTGGTCCTGATGGCCCCCCAACAAGCTCTGATTACCAAGTAATGATAAAAAAAAAAATTAACCCTCTGATTGCCACAAGGATCCAATGCATTGCTTTGCAATGCGCTGGAGACCCCTGTGGCACTCTCAGGGTCCCTCTGTTTGTGGACATATATATTTTTTTTTTACTAAGACCTCATTGGGGAGGGATCAGGGGGTCCTTATGCCCCTCAATGAGGTATATAATAAAAAAAAAAATTAAAACATAAATGAACCCTGTGTGTGCCACTAGGAGGGGAGTTCAATGCCGACCCCCTTCCTGTGGCACACACAGGACTTTTTATCATTACTTTGTGATCAGAGCTTGTTTGGTGGCCATCTGAATACAAAGTAACAATAAAAAAATGTAACCCTTTGTGTGCCACAGGGGCCCAAATGCATTGCTTTGCAATCCACTGGACCACCCCCTTTATTTTTTATTTAGACCTCATTGTGTGGGTTCTGATGCCCCCAACGAGGTCTACACAAAAATATTGTGGGAAAAAGCCCCAAAAAATGCACATGCCACAGGAGGGAGGGGGTCCAACGCAGTGCTTTGTATGAGGGGACATACATTGCACACTGGTAGTCACAGATCTCCCATACACACTATCAAACACTGCCCCACCATCACCACCATCCATGCTCCTCTGCTCATACCCACACACACTGCCTAATCCCTCACCCTCCCACATACTTTGTTACACTTGTAGTCACAGGTCCGCACGTACACTGGCTGACGCCCTAGCTTCTTTCATCTGTTAGCCATAAAATCACACATACACTGTTTGCTTTACCATTTCTGTTTCACTGGTAGCTACGCTCCTGTAGCGTAAATTGGTATGTCAACCCACAGCAGTGGGGTACCTGTGGGGTACAGTGGGGTGCCTGTGTGCCTGCCTGCTCAGCTAGCCACTGCTCCCCCATGTTCTGCAGTGCTTTGCAAATGTTATCTAAGGTGTGCTGCTGATCCATTACCTCATCATGGAGGAGGAAAGAGTGGTTCCCTGCCTACTTGGCTAGTGCACATAGTGTCACTGTGTCTTTCAACACATTGGGCTGCCCCCAATGAGCCATCAATGACAGGAAGCCATGCTGGCCACTCGGAGCACTCCATAAGTCAGTGGTAAAGTGCACTGACTGGCCACCAGTTTTTCCTAGCATGTCCTTCAAAAGCCCAATGCATGACCGGTACAGTGAAGGTGCTATAGTTCTATTGAATTTGGTGAGGAATGGAATTTAATATTGGGGTGCGACAGCCTCCATAAGTTGCTGAAAGGGCTCCCCATCTACCAAATTAAAAGTAGCACCCCCAACAGCTATGAGCTGTTTAATGTGGCGTGTGATTGTTCTGAACTGCTGTCTGCACATCCCCTTTGAATGAAACCCACCAAAATCTTCCATTGTGGCATGTATTGATTTTGGGATGGGCTGTGACTGTCTGCTGCTTTGCTGCATGATCCCCCTGTCCTTTCTCCTGCTGCCTACTGGTGGTGAGTGTGACACTGGTATATGCATTACTAGTAGTGCCACTTTCTGCACTGAACACTGACTTGTAGTAGTTGTTCAGTTGTTTGTTTGTTCATCCTGGAGGTGGCTAGATGACCCAACACCTGCCCACGGCTGACTTCCCTGGCACACAATTTGCATTTTGCTAGCCGGCCACCGCTAAGTGCCACAAAATGGTTCCACTCTTTGGAGCGACGGATGGCTCTGTAAGGTGGTGGAGAAGAAACTTCACATGCTGGATCAACCTCATTTTGCTTTTTATTTCTACGTACTGTTACAGGGGTAACAGTAGACCTAAAAATGGCAGCAGAGATGTTGGGACTGGGATTGGAGGATGATTGTAAGTAACAGTGGTAGTGGTGGAGGAGACACTAGCAGCTACTACCTGGCTGGGAGACTTAAATGGAACTGGTGAGGCAGGTGTTGCGTTGTGAATAGAAGGTACAAGTGTAACTGGAGAAAAAGGAGGAGTACTATGGGAAGCAGGGAAAAACTTAGCTAAGGGGAATAATCAAGGTCACTGGAAAAATCAAGCTCAGAGGACAAATCAAGCTTAGGAGGCATTGATCCCTCAGATTCTTCTTCTACCTCTTGTTGGTTTTGACAGGAAGAAAAATCATCATCAGCAGCAGATTTTGGGGAGACCTGCTCAATTCCCTCTTCTGCCTGGTGGCTACCGGGAAATGGTAACCTATCTCCCTCAATAACATTTTCTGGAGCAGATATGCTCTCAGTGGCAGTGACAGTGGTGGCAGGAAACATGTTATCCAAATACTGCAATAATTTCCTTTTGGGCTGCTTACATGGATATTCACTATAAAAATCCCACATTTATACCGCCCGCAGTGTCCGACCAGCAGTGTTACACACACTAGCTGTCCCCAGGTTTACAAAGTAGCTGTAGCAGAGGTTGTGACTAAACTGGAAGTGGCAGTAGTCATTGCGCAGGTGGTTCTGGGGGGATCATCACAAAACAGCTGACGTGACGCAGGTGACGGCTGCTTCATGGTCTCAGAGGAGGACCTGGATCTCTCTATCCTGCTATTAGAGGTAGAATGACCTGCATGTAACGGTTTTATGGACATTGAAAAAACACAGAAAAAGAATAACCCTTGTGGGTCCAGTAATATATGTACACAATATAGTACTGACACAGGTCAGGTTACAGTTATCAATACCCACACGGGTCCAGTATAAATATATAACAGCAATGATATTATACTGACACAGGTCAGGTATAGTTTTTGTGATTCCCAAACAAGACAGCAGTGAAATGGTTGCTATTAGGCCAGGAGGACAGACAGGCCAAATAACGCGAGGCCCACAGGACACTCACTACGCAGAGAGTGACACAATAGCGACTAAGGCCACAGGAGTAAACGGAGGCCTAGGACAAGCGGTAGACTGCCAGAGCAGTAATGGAGGACTGCAACTGTAGGCACAGAGTAACACCCAACTGAGACTGCAATGACTGTGACCCGCTGTATAATGGCACCAACTCCCAAGGGGTTAACGACTGCTCAGACCTGGAGTTGACTGCCAGATAGTTAGAACAGCCCGAGGCACCCAGGAATAGACCAACCTCATCTTGTAGCAGTAACAGGTCAAGCATACCGTGGTGCAACCAGATGGCTCTACCTCACCGGGGTGTCAGATCACGCGACACAGTAGGTGACCGGGTCACAATAACAAGGCTGCCTGAGCAGCAACGAGGCAACAGAGGATCTGTCCGTAGACAGAGAGGACACCGGATGACAGCCTTTAGCCGGATACTGGATGGAGCAGTGGGCCGGACCTGAGCGATACACGGAGCAGGAATGTCCGCCAAAACCAGTTCGGTACACAGAGATGAAATGTCAGCCAGGCTGGGTCGGTACACAGAGCAGGAACGTCAGCCAATCCGGGTCAGTACACAGAGCAGGAACGTCAGCCAATCCGGGTCAGTACACAGAGCAGGAACGTCAGCCAGGCCGGGTCGGTACACAGATCAGTAACGTCAGCCAGGCCAGGTCGGTACACAGAGCAGGAACTTATACAGGCAGAGTGGTCAGGCAGTCCGGGTCATGCACAGGAATCACACAGAATACTGGAACAAGCGCTTAGCAACGGGAACACCACGAAAGGGCACCGGAGAAGTGACAGGGCTCAGTATTTAAGGACTAGTACTGGACGGAGCAAAGCCACGCAAACCAATAAAAGGCATCAGGAAGTAGCACTTTCAGAATGTTGCCAGCAATAGCACGGGCACCGTGATACTGCAGTTCCCTTCTTATTTTTACTTTTTGGTCCGGAGTGCTGCTGAGTCTGACTAGCACTACTGAAAGTACTCTTCTTTGCCCGTCTGCTGCTAGTTCTGATTGAAAGAACATCACTGTGGTGGTGTTGGTGGTTGCTGGGTCACTGCAGCTGGTACCAGGACTGGGAACATCAGGTTGTTCACTGGAACTCAAATCCATCACAAATATGTAGGTAGTGAACTATAATAGTTTTAAAACTTAAAAACCTGGCCACATGACAGCTGTGAGACTGGCTGTGTCACTCTGAAAATTATTCAAATTCATACTATTTTTAATAATTAACACAGGAACAAAGGTGACTCTCCCTTGCAGTGGCAATAAGGTACTAGGCCTGCCTATAGAACTGTGAGACTAGCTGATGTGTCACTCTGAATATTATTCAAACAAATTCCTACTATTTTTAATATTTAACACAGGAGGAATGGTGACTCTCCCTTACGGTGGCAATTAGGTACTAGGCCTGCCTATAGAACTGTGAGACTAGCTGTGTCACTCTGAAAATTATTCAAACAAATTCCTACTATTTTTAATATTTAACACAGGAGGAATGGTGACTCTCCGTTATGGTGGAAATAAGGTACTAGACCTGCTTACAGAACTGGGAGACTGGCTATGACACTCTGAAAATTATTCAAACAAATTCCTAATATTTTTAACATTTTGCACAGGAACAAATGACTCTCCCTTGCAGTGGCAATAATTATCACTAATGCTGTCTGCCTGCCCATACTTAATGCTACCTGCCTGCCTACACAACAACTGGACACTCTATCTCCTCCTGCTCTCTCTGAGCTCCAACAATGGACTAACAAGAAATACAGGCTGTCTGGGTGTGTGACGTGTCATTAGTCCAACCCCCATCATGAAACGAAGAAGCTAATTGGACTAGAGAGGGGGGGGGGGAAGTATGGAAGGATAGTATCGCTCGTGTGAGTAGTAGTTGCCAAATTTCCGAAATTTTCGAGGACTTTCTGACCAGGGCTGCTCGGACTCGGATTTTTTTTACAGAAGACCGTTGCCTGTTGGACAGCCCGAATGATGCAGAATGACCCTTTTTTCTTTTAATGCCAAATGTTGATGAACCGAAGTCTAATGCCAAGTGTGACAGCAAGGAACCCTAAGTCACACTTACCATCCCCAAGTAATTCCACCAGTGCTAGTACTACTACTACTAAGGTCCAGCAGCTTGTTAGTGTGAAGGAAGGGATAATCAACAATATCCTCATATTTTATTAGTGACTGTGAGGAGGAAGACTCTGCAGTTGAACTTGATGTGGTTGGTGTTATTAGTAGTAACAGTAATGGTGAAGCAGCCGGTGGGACTAGTGTTAGGGGGGTGGTAGGGAAAGCATTTGAGAGTGGCCAGACTAGCGGTCAAGGGAGCGCACACCATTCCTCTGACCCTGGGAGTCATCCCCTTCCTTTAACTAAAGTGTCCAAGTGGCATGATCCTGTACACTAAGAGGCAAGAACTGGTGTTGGGGAGAGCAGGCGCACAATTAATACTACCACCACCAGAAGGAGCACAGATCAGCTGCTTTCTTCAGGTCAAAAAGAAATGTCAAGTGTGACATTAGGGGACCACATTGCTCGTCACCTCCTCCAAACAGCGTGAGATGTCTGTAATAGAGCAGCAGCAGCACGTAGGGACTAGTGGTGCTGGTGATTATGATACTGGAGAAGCCGGGGTGTAAAAGACATTGATGGCCTATTTTAACAGAAACTGAGAAGGAATGGGAGACAGTGATGAGGATGGGCATCACCACTAGCAACTAGATTTTGGATTTTGAGTAATTTGCAACTGCTCTAATTCCTGCTGCTGCTGAGATGCAAGGGCAACAGGTTGCTGAAGAGCAAGCTAGTGTGCCACTGACCGCTGTGGGCACAGTGAGAATAGGTTCAACGAGTGATAAGGGGCTAGGACAGGTTCCACTTGCCAGCAGTAGCAATACTCCTGTTCCTAGTTGCAGTGCAGCAACAGCAGCAACATTGTCTGCTGTCACAGACAGTGAAAGGGAATGTGGAGGACAAGAAGAAAGAGGCCATTCTTCCCAACCTGTTCCACCTTTTCCCTCTCCCCTGAAGTCATGGGTGTGGAATTATTTTTCTCTTGGGGCAGGCACAGTGCAGTCATCAGCAATGGCACTGTGCACAATTTCTGACAAGAGGAAAGGAGGGGACACACCTTGGTACAGCCGTCCTGGTATCATGCATGAAACACAGACACCATGACATTTATGTCAAACATGTTAAAGCCAAACACCCACCACAGAAATCAAGCACCACTGTTGCTGTACCCTCTGACTCTTCAGAAAGGCAACAAGAGGCAAGGCAAAAATCAAAGAGGAGGAAGAGTAGAGAGACCCAGGCAGGGACTGGAAGTTCCATGATGAGTGAAACAACTAGCTCGCCATCACCATCATCATCTAAGGTAACTACATCTTCTGCCAATCCACTATGTTCATCGTTATCTCTCCTGTCAAATGATAGCCACTCTGTTGATGTTAGGATGTGGCAGTTCATGTCCACCCTTTGCACACTGTGTCGTGCACTGACCACACATGCCAGTGTGGTGTAGGATAATGGCAAGCAGGGCATCAAGTGATGTCTGAGGAGATTCCATCCCACAGAATATGCTAGCATTCTGTCAGGGAGGGTTCATCATTACTATTAAACTGTCAGCAAGTTGTCATGTGTCTTTAGCGGGTTGTGGACAAGGGATATAGTGACAGCGGCAGTACTTGGGTTCGGGTGTCATGGTGTTTGGATACAGTTTTGCCCCCAGATATTATTTACCACACACACTGTGTACATTGCAGTTGCTGATGAGAGCCACAATTCCTGCTCTAAAGGGGAAAAAATATATTCTAATAACAACATACCCATGATTTTGGAGGAGGGGCAGGTGGAGAAGATTTAATGGCCAACTTCTTCTTTTCCCCAGATAGACTGAGGGCTACTTATTGTGCTGCTACTGCCTCAGGTGCATCACTGGAGCTAGTTGTGGCAAGTGGAACCTTTATCATCCATCATCCATGTTACTGCTATTGTTAACACCATTCCCTTTTCAGCTGCCTAATCATCCAGCAAGAACAGCAGTTGCAAATTCTGCAATTATGGGCTCAGACTCAGGAGGACATTTGAAAATGGCCAGTGGTCACTGGCCAACATGACCTGCTGTCACTAGCCCAGTAGGGCATTTTTTTCTCAGGGCTTGTGCTTAAAAAAATAAAAAAATAAAAACCATAGTCCTACAAAAAATCAATGTTTCCTTAGGGCTTGGGCCAAACAAGTCTAAGTCCTACAAATCCATATTTCATCAGGGCTTGGGCCTCTAAAAACAAATCTAACAAACCATCCTCTACAAATACTCTAGCCAGTCAAGTTTCAGTTCACCCCAGTGGTAGCTTATGTCAGGGGGTTCCTGTCTCTATCACTTTACTTACAAATTTATTTTTTTATTTTATTGATTTTTTTATTAACTGTCCCCCCAAACCAGTCAAGAACCCCGCCAAAACAAATTCCCTGTTCAACTGATTCATTCCCCAGACTCCACCCACCAACACAGACACCCTCCTCAGACCCCTTGTATACCATGTCTTATGAGGGGGGTATTTAATTGTATTTAGGATTTTTTTCTCCACACCCCACCAACACAGGCACCCTCATGCCCCTTTTATACACCTTTGAGTAATAAAATATTTCTTGTGTTGTTATGTTCTCATTGATTTCAGTGGAATTAGCTAGGCAAAAAAGCAGAAAAACTGCACTGTACACGGGAAATTATTCACAAAGCGGGAAGTGCCATTATTCAATAATTTCTGTTTCAGGCAAAATTTTTCGCCCATCCCTACTGCTAAACATGAATACTCCAGCTTAAAGGGATAGTAATGCTTCAGCTCCAATTAATCTTCATAGTATGTGGGCCATGGAGAATGTTATTTCAATACTTTCAGAGTTGTAGTTCAAGAGTAATTGAATGATAAAGAATCCTCCTCCCCCCTTTCACCTAGTGTAAGCCTCCTCCCTTCAGATGTGGAATCTGGTCCCTTGACCAGACAGATCTCAGCAAGGGACAGTCTTCTTACTGTGTAAACTAGAAGTCAGAGACGCTCAACTAGAAGAGAGCCTGCAATACAAATTTGTAGGCTCTCTAAGAGGGGTGTCCTACCCAGGGTAGAGTTTCTTTTAGACCACTAGTGCCTTTCACAGAGAGTCAATATCAGAAAGCATATCCTAATGGCCCTGCCACAACAGCAGTCCAACCACAAAGTGCCAGGCAATTCCTCTCTGCACAAGAGAAGCAGCCAACCCCAGATGTATGTTTCGGCCTCATCAGTGAGGTGTAGCTGATCTCTCTAGGCACTGTGGGCAAGGGGTCCAGTGCTGGATTCCCCTTTTACCCTTGGGCTGACTAATCCCAAAGATAGAAGAAGAGAGGAAGAGCGCACCATCTGAGAGTAATTCCGTAAAATATATTTTCAGGGTGCTATAATAAGTATTACTTACAAGACCAAATCTTGTAAGTCGCATACAGCCCACAAACACCAATGGGTAATAAGATGTATCTCTCCACACCTCAGGAGGAATCAGAGACCATCAAGTGTCCAAAGAGGGATCTCTCCTGCAGTAATCAGCCAGAAACACAGAGAAGAAAGAGAAATCCTGTAAGAGTATTACTGTAACTGATGGTACAAGAGTGCCCCCAAAAGAAACTTACTCACTGATCTCTCAAGTAGAAAGCAAATATCAATAAGCAAGATACATCAGATGGGTCACAATAGGAGATTTAGTCATCCAAAATATTTTATTATGCAACGCGTTTCGTATGCTTCTGCGTACTTCTTCAGGGTATAAAATACAATACATTGTGCATTAGTTATGTGAAGGTGCTATCCAGGACACCATTGGAAGACACTGCACACCGGAGTCCGTCTGTTTAAAGAATTCATTCTATATTGACTGTCTGTTTGGGTGTTTCTATTTGATTGATTCTTTTCTGTATATATAATCCAGTGTCTGCCTAGTAGAAGCGCAACAAAATTCCTTTTTTTCTTTTTAATCCCAAAGATAATTTGCATATGTAAACTAGGAGTCAGAGAGCCTCAACTAGGATCGTACTTGTAATAGAAATTTGCAGGCTCTCTAGGAGTGGTGCCCTACCCAGTGTGCAGTCTCTTTTACCCCACTAGTGCTTTACACAGAGAGGAAATATATTAAAGCATATCATACTGGTCCAGTCAAAATTGCAGTTCAACCACAAAGTGCCAGGCAATTTCTCTCTGCAAAGGAGAAGCAGCCAACCCCAGATGTACATTTCTGCCTTGTTAGGCCTCATCAGTGAGGTGTAGCTGATCTCGCTAGGCACTGCAAGCAAGGGGTCCAGTGCTGGATTCCCCTTTTACCCTTGGGATGACTGATTCCAAGGATAATTTGCATATGTAAACTAGGAGCCAGAGACCCTCAACTAGGATGTAGAAATTTTCAGGCTCTCTAGGAGTTGTACCCAACTCAGGGTGGGTATCCTTTTAAAACATTGCACACAAAACAGCATGTGACATCAAGGTGCTATAAACAAGTTGCCATGATTAAAAGGGTGACATGAGAATCTCGCCCTGCCAGAAAAGCACAAGATTATTATGTCGCAGGTACTAAACAGCACATCAAGTACTTGGCTTCCAATATATGTTGTCCCTCGAATTGTCACACTTGCAATAGATCAAATTATTTCTTCACAATGTACATGTAGCAGACACATGGAGAGCTGCCTTCTCCACCACAAAGCATTACACATTTAATCTTTAGTCCATCAATCTTAATTGATCTACAGCTTAGTGCTGCTCCAGGCTCTCTCTTCCATTGTCTGCATGCTCCTCTCTTCCCTGTCATTCTGCACACAGAGACAAGAGGAGAGAGAGAGCCCGGATCAGCGCTTGGGCTGGAATTTCATCTGAATTGAATAGGTCCGGTCCAAAATTCGGCTCCACCAAATAAAAAAAAATAAAAATTTTACCAAAAATTTTTGCCATTCACAAGTCTAGCATTTAATTAGCTCACCTGTGCACAAGTAGGGAAATCCTAAATACGTAAGGCTAGATTCAATAAACTCCGACGCTAAAAAAAACAGGCAATTGCATTTTTTTCAAGCATGGTAAGCTATTCAATTTCCTGTGCTTTGAAAAAATGCCAGCAAAAAAAAAAAACCTGCTGGATTTTAGCACATTAAAAATAACAAAACAAGTCATTCCATTGCATGTGTTAGCCCTTAAGATCCGATAAGGGGCCCACTTTATCGTGGTAAATTTAAAACCCAGCTTGGACGTAGAGTCCTATATTGGATCTCAAAACAGCCGACGCATCAATTGAAATAAAAAAAAAAGTCCTTTATTTCGAAATGATACATGACTGTGGAGAAACTTTCTCATGCCTTTCCCTCACAATATAATCTCTGCTGGATCTGTTCAAACAGTCCTGGCACGATGTTACATATCTGGTGGTCCTGCCCAATTATAGCTAGATTTTGGGAGGATATCACCCTCTCATTGACAGAATCTTACACACTATGGTTCCACAGGATCCATTGTTCTGTCTCTTCTTCGCTCCTGAACCCCTTTCCGTTACCTCTTCGCCGACATCTGTCCCTAATACACTTGATGCTCAGAGTTGCTAAAGCTCAGATCCCTATTCACTGGCTCTCCAAAAACCCACCACCTGTGAGCAGTTGGATTCACAGTATGAACGACCTTGCCTCTATGGAAAAATGTCTCACCATACATACAACCTCCCTTTCCTCCTTTTCTGAGCTCTGGTCTTGTTGGTCATCATTCAGGTCCTTGGGTCAGCCAGCACGCAGCCTGGTGGGAGGACAATAATGTAGCTGTACTAGCTGTCTATTCTCCATTCTCCCTGATGTCAGTGTTACCATAGAACATATGCTCCTGAGTGATTAATGGTGATTCTTAAAGTGAGTAAAATGACTGTAATGCTACTTTAATTTCAGCCTCTAAGCTAATTTGAGCGTGTTCTTTGAGGCTGCATTCAAGTGGAGTTTGAAAGAATCTGGTAAAAAAACTACATGCAAGTGTGTTTATTAAGGGTTAAAAAAAGTATATTTATTTTGTGTGGGTATTTCAAGGGTTAAAAAAAACAACATATGTTTTTCTCTGCTCCTGAGTGATTAAGGGTGATTGGTAAGGGGAGTCACCTGGTTGTAGTTCTACTTTAAATGCAGCCCGTAAGATCACTTGAGCATGCTCTTTGAGGCTGCATTCAAGTGGACTGCAAATATGTGGCGTTTGAAAGAATCTGGTAAAAAAATATATGTTTAGGAGAGACAGGATTAGAAAAGGGCGAGGATGTGAGTTTATATTTGAAATCAGAGCTAAATCCAGTTTAAGGGGGATATTAGTGAGGAAACTGGCCATAATGTAGAGTCCTTGTGGGTAGAAATTGAGACTAAATGTGGTGTAAAAGGTAAAAAAAAAAAGGTGTTGGTGTGTATATGCTACCAAACACCAAATATTCATGACTATGGTGAGGCCCAACTGTTATTGCAAATGAGGAATGCTGCCCAGCTTGGACATACTATAATTAAGGGAGATTTTAATTATCCATATATCAACTGGAAAAATGAGACCTGTCAGAGTGATAAGGGTAGCAGGTTTGTGAGCATACTTCGTGAAAGCTACATGTCACAAATGGCGGAAGTACAGACAAGAAATAACAGTGTATTAGAGCTAGTGATAACGAATAACATAGTGTTACACTTTGCTTTTTTCTTTTCCTTTTTTGGCCCTTTAGTTGTGCAGTACCTTGTTGTCGGTCCCGAATGCTGATTGGAGGCTGCAGGTATTTAGCCTCATTTGCTCCGTTACTTTCCACCCGATTATCGAGCTTGTTCTTGTATGCTGAGTTCTCCTAGCTGGTCCTTTTGTTGTTTTCCTCCGGTATTGACCCTTGGATGGTATCCTGACTTTGCTTTGTCCTTCCTCCGTTGTGCCTATTTGCTCCTGGTGATCCGTTGGCTCGTCTCCTGACTTCCCGCTTGGTTGCCTCTGCTTGACCCTGACACTCCCGCTTGCTCTGACCTCTCTCCCTCGCGGCAGCTCTCTGCCCTCCTGGGTGGTGTTATTATCATCCAGTGGTCTCCTCCTTCTGCCTAGCTGCTATTGCAGTCGCCTGCACCCAGTCTCCACCCGCTGACCGGGCTTGTCCGTTTCTGACAGACTTGGGGATCGGAGCCACATAGCTCCACCCCGCTGTTTCAGTGCCCATTCAGTGGGAGTCTCAGCGGAGAGCCTCGGCTGAGAACTCTTGCTTCTGTGCAAGTCTACCTGGCGTCTGCATCTGGAGGACTGCTAGTCCTGCCTTGGCCGGTAGGGTGTTGGGTTCTGCTGGTGTGGTATTTCTATGGAGGGACCTTTCCCTGTCCTTTCTCAGTGCTGGTTCCGGAGTGCCTACTCTTAGGTCTGAGCTTGCTCATGTTGTATTTGACTTTTGTCCAGTGGCTTTTGTGGTCCTAGCCCACTTGCCCACCGGGGTCAGTTCTCTACCTAATGTGCCTCATTCTATAGGGTCAGCAGGGTCACTTCAGGACAGTCTTGTTCTCTTTGATTTGAGACAGCCATTTGCTTCACTGGTATGCTCAGGTACTTCGGCCCTGTTTGGGGCTCTGCCTCTTTGGGGAGTTCCTTTCCATCCCATCATTGTTGGGTATACTTCGCTTAGGCCTTACCTGCTAGTTGTAGCTGCTTCCATGTAGATTCTTTCCTGGATTTGTTTTCCCCCAGTCTCTTTTCTGACTTCCGGCTCATCTGCACTAGGGATCCTCCGGTTAGTGGGAGCCTGAGAAGTATGGTACACCACTTTTCCTATCCTGGCCAGAGTCCCGGCTCAACCAGGATCAGACATTTGGCTTCACGGCCAGCACCTTTAATCCAGCTTAGGCTGCAGCAAGGGAAAATAGGTGACCGTCACCGATCACAAGCTACGCTCCCCAGCGACGCTTTCAAGCTTCTAGTTTCAGGTTCTTACTTTTCCGTAACACATAGAAATGGTATCCAATATTAAGGTAAGTGAACAATTTGGAAACAGTGATCACAACATGGTTACATTTGAGATCAGTTTGGCAAAGCAAAAATGTATACGTTCGACCAAAACTCTTAATTTTTAAAACGCTAACTTCAACTTGTTAAGAACTTCAGTGCAACACGTAGACTGGGATACTTTATTTAAAGGCAAAAATGCTGAGGAAAAATGGTCAGAATTCAAATTTAAGTTGCAGAAATGTACCCAACAGTATATAACAATGGGGAACAAATGCAAAAGAAGTCAATCACAGTCGATGTGGTTAACTGCACATGTAAAGAAGGAAATGGCAAGGAAAAAAAGCATTCAAACTATTTAAGTCTGAAGGAACTGAACATTCTTTCTTAAAATACATGGAGTGCAACAAAGATTGCAAAAAGGCAATTAGGGTAGCAAAAATAGAAAATGAAACCCGAATTGCAAGGGAAAGCAAGACTTATCCAAAAAAAGTTTTTCAAATATATAAATAGCTAAAAACTTAAGAGGGTTTTTTTTGGACCTTTCAAAAATTATATGGGTGAGTTGATTAGTGATAATAAGGAAAAGGCAGATGTCCTAAACACTTTCTTTGCATCAGTATGTACAAAGGAGCAAGGAATGGTAGAAGAGCCTCAACAAGTAACTAATAAAACCATACCATTATCAGATATTGGGTTAACTCATAAAAAGGTCATAAGAAGACTGAACACAATTAAGACTGACAAAGCACCAGGTCCTGATGGTATACATCCAAGGGTTCTTTAGTAACTCAATGTGGTGTTAGTAAAACCCCTATATTTACTGTTTACAGATTCTCTCACCACAGGCTCAGTGCCACAAGATTTGCAAAGAGCCAATGGAATGCTTCTATTTAAGAAGGGAACTAAAACAGAACCTGGGAATTATAGACCTGTGAGTTTGACCTCTGTAGTGAGAAAACTGCTAGAAGGGATAATAAGGGACTATATTGAGGATTACAACACAAAAAATAAGATCAATAGCAATAATCAACATTGTTTTATGAGGGCTAAACCATGCCAAACTAATCTTTTCAGCTTCTATGAGGAAGTAAGTAGCAACTTAGATAATGGTAAGGCAGTTGATGTAATATATCTAATTTTGCAAAGGCATTTGATACAGTGTCACACAGAAGGCTGGGGTATAAAATAAGGAAATTGGGGCTAGGAGATAACCTTTGCAATTGCTAGAAAACTGGTTGAAAGATAGGGAATAATGTGTGGTTGTAAATGGACAATTCTCCAATACAGTTGAGAATGGAGTACCTCAGGGTTCAGGTCCACTGCTTTTTAACATGTTTATAAATGACCTGGAAATAGATCTAGAAAGCAAAATATCAATATTTGCAGATGACACTAAGTTATGCAGGGTAGTTAACCCTTTAGTGACCAGCCGCGTGTGCCCATGACCGGCACTTAACAACAGGGTTTTTTTTTTCGGCGTTCTGCCGAATTACTTCCTGGACGTACATGTACGTCCTCTGTCACTAAGTGACAGTCTCTGCGGGACGTACATGTACGTCCATTGTCGGCATGGGGTTAATTCAGAACAGGATAATTGCTCTCTACAGAGGGATTTACATAAAATGTCAAATTGGGCAAACAAATGGAATAGGAAGTTTAATGTGGGGAAGTGTAAAGTCATGCATTTGGGAAGAAGTAATCCCAAGGCTACTTATGAACGTAATGGTATCATTTTAGAGAACTCGTTGATAGAGAAAGACCTGGGTATCTTTGTAAACTACAAACTTGGACACACAACAAAATCCTGTCTTGCATAAAAAGGGGTATCGAAGAAAGAGTGGATAGCTTCATTTTGCCATTGTACAAATCGTTGGTAAGACCTCACCTCGAATATGCAGTACAGTTTTGGGCACCAGTTCTGAAAAAGGATATACTACAACTGGAGAGGGTACAGCGAAGAGCAGCAAAATTAATCAAGGTAATGGAGGACTTGACGTATGAGGAACGACTAGACAAACTTGGTTTATTTACTCTAGAGAAAAGGCGACTAAGAGAGGTCACTACAAGGATCTCTCTGGTGACCTATTCATTCCAAGGCCTGATCAAATGACCAGGGGACACCCCTTGAGATTAGAGGAAAGGAAGTTTAGACTTCAGAATAGGAAGGGGTTTCTTACAGTAAGGTCTGTTAAATTGTGGAATTCCTTGCCCAAGGAGGTGGTTATGGCAAATACAATGGATACATTTAAGAGAAGATTAGATACATTTCTTTCAAAAGGGAACATATAGGGTTATACTGTATATTAGTAGCAAATCAGGAACTTATTTGGTAGGAGGAAAGCTATACAATTCTCATGTCACTGGGGTATGAGGCAAATGTTGAACTTGATAAACTTGTGTCTTTATTCAACCTAATTTACTATGTTACTATGTAAATGTATAAAATATGGTGGTTAGCGCGTGTCCTCCAGACACGATATTCAGTTCCACTACCAACTTATGATGCCTCCCTCCTCTCCACTATTTTTCATTATGCACATTCCCGCCCTTCATTCCTTACACTTGATTTTTTTTTTTCTCTTCTCCCTCTTCCCTCCCTGATACATAACCCTCTTAGTTACTTTTACAGTCATTTACTATAATCCTTTGGGGATCATTCTGCTGACTGATTTTCTCAGTAGCTGCATTACCTCTTTTCTCATTTTTCCAACTCTTTGCTTATCACATATGCCTGTCTCTATCTCTTTACATACTAACTTTTTTATTTTATTTTTTTTTAACTGCCCCACCAATCCCAGTCAATAACTCCCCAAAAAATTCACTGTTCAAATGACTTTTTCTCAGCCTCCACCAACAAAGGCACCCTCCTCAAACCCCTTTTATGTCAATCTTGTTATTTATTTTTTATTATCTGTTCCCCCAATCCCAGTCAATAAACCACCCCCAAAAAATTCCCTGTTCAATAGATTCTTTCCCCACACTCTACCAGCACAGGCATCCTCAGGCCCCTTTTATATTATGTCTATGGCAATTAAAATAAAATGTGTGTGTTGTGTATAAATTCAATGATCCCTTTGATTAAAATGCAATGAGCTAGGCAAAAAAGCAGAAAAAACTGCACTTTTCAAGGAAAATCATTTGCCAAGAGGAAGTGGTTTGAGGTAAAAATGTTCACCCACTCCTACTGCTGAAACGTCTAAGCATCAGGAGGATTAGGCTGCTTCAGCACTGAAATAAGAAAGGCAGTGGTACAATGATGCTTGTAATTGCCACTAGCCCTAGTGTTGGTGAGTCAGCAGCAACAGCACAACAAGCCATCATCAGGGCCGGTGCAAGGATTTTTGTATACACAGGTGAAGGTGCATTTTGATGCCCCCCCCTCCGACCCGGCCACAATCCCCTGCCCCCCCCGACCTTGCCACAATCCCTAGCCCCCGCCCAAATATTCATCTCCACACTCTGCCCAACCCATCCTCCTCCCCACCTCCACATTGCCCACACTGTCCACCTTCACAATGCCCACCTCCACACACTGTCCACACTGCCCAACTCACCCTAAACACACACACACACTCTCTCTCTCAGACTAAGCACACACTCTCTCTCAGACTAAGGGGAGTTGACCTACCAGACTTCTAGAAATATTAAGTGGCCCTCAATCTGACTGCTTTGACAGCTCTAGTGTCAACCCATTCACTCGCCGACTTGGCATTGATTGACTCCTCACATAGAATAGCAGAACCAAAACATCTCCTGCCAGAACACTTAACACTTTTGCTGCAGTGTACACTCATCGGACACTTATTGGCTCGCCCAGGGCACCTCTATAGCCACATACAGCTACCCCACGGATTTAAAGGGTACTTTGACAATATACAGTTCTTCCATGTATTGTATGCCAGCCTACACATCCCATAATACTCAGCCAGTCAATCAGAAATAATTTTCCCTATCTGAAAATACGTAGGATTACCATCCATCACACCAAGAGAATTACATATTTTCCCCTTTCTCCTGACTGTAGGTGGGGTCTGGTCCATAGACATCACTTTACGCATCATCCTAAATGCCTCTAAGGTTAAAATCAAAAGACTTACTGCTTTCACCGCCCCATTCTGCCAGATCTGTCAGAGACCCCAGCTCTCTAGCCAGGGCCAGCCCAAGGCATTATGCTGCCTGGGTCCATGGATGAAATGCTACCCCCACCCCAAAAAACACCCACTAAAAAACGTAAAAAGGGGGAAAATCTTGGTCAGGGCTGAGCAATCATAATCTAATTTCTGCACTAACATAATGTTAGTGCAGAGATGATATTTTTATGATGCCCAAGCCTAACCACAGTTTTTTCCCTTTTTACCAATACAAAAATAAGCTTAACAGGATACACACATTGCCCCCCATATCTCCACAATACCCCTTCCACAATGCCCCCTTCATCATCACAATGCCGCTTCCACAATGCCCCCTTCATCTCCACAATGCCACTTCCATAATGCCACTTCATCTCCACATTGCCCCCTCCACAATGCCCCTTCATCTCCACAATGCCTCTTCCACAATGCTCCCTTCATCTCCATATTGCCCCTTCCACAATGCCCCCTTCATCTCCACAATACCCCTTCCACAATGCCCCCTTCCTCTCCACAATGCCACCTTCCACAATGCCCCCTTCATCTCCACATTGCCCCTTTCACATTGCCCCTTCATCTCCACATTGCCCCATAAAGCCCCTTCATCTCAACATTGCCCCTCCCACAATGCCCCTTCATCTCCACATTGCCCCTTCATCTCCACAATGCCCCTTCCACAATGCCCCCTTCATCTCCACAATACCCCTTCCACAATGCCCCCTTCATCTCCACAATGCCCCTTTCACAATGCCCCCTTCATCTCCACAATGCCACCTTCCACAATGTCCCCTTCATCTCCACATTGCCCCTTTCACATTGCCCCTTCATCTCCACATTGCCCCATAAAGCCCCTTCATCTCCACATTGCCCTTTCGTCTCCACAATGCCCCTTGATTCCATACCTTGAGTCCTTGGTGGTCTAGTGGCATGGCATGAGAGTGATCTGTGTCTCCTTCGGCACAGAGCTGAAGCTCCCGCGCGCGTTATATAGCTAAAAAATAAGTGAAAAAAAATGTCCCTGCTCCCCCCTTTTCTGTGCCCCTCCGCTGCAGCGTTCTCAGGCGGCCACCTATCCTGCCTTATGCTAGCGCTGGCTCTGGCCATTATACCACTTCAGGTTCATCTAGAGAGAAGAAGTTGTGCAAGGATGCTTTTTCATCTGCACCTCCTCTAAAAGCATTGCTTGCGGTGGAATCTAATTATTCCCCTTTTCAGGATCCTGCACCTTTCATCATCAACTGCAATATGCACAGTGTGCACAAGGAAACATTGAAAAATAGAGAAATAACTGGGTAGAAAGTATCACAAAAATAAACCATCTGTACTAATATTAAGCAAAAGGCATAACTGCAACCAAACACCTCGACACTTACGTCAACAATGCAAAAATATCCCTCAAGAATCCAAGTACTGCTTTCACAAAGGCCTTTGTTCACTCCACTATAGAAACTTGATGTCAAAATAGAGGAAGGTTTAATAAAAATAATGAATCCCCCCTGCCACCACCTTACCATATTCAGTTGAATTGAATGTCTGCAGATGCTCATTCATTCGATCGCTCTTCACCACATTGCCATGTGTGGTCAGTCAACCGTACAATGTGCAATGGGTGGACACAAACTGCCAGATCCTCATATCTAGAGATTATCAGCTGGTGATGGAGGTAAAGGAGGCAAAGGTGTTACACAAAAGAGGAGATAAAGGATGCTGAGCATACCAAGGCAGAGACAGTGGGTACATTTTCCACCACCAGGATCCTGGAACAAGAAGATGATGATGATGACATAGTTGTTATGATCATCATCAAATTCCAGTTTGGGTTTCTCTTGCTTCCTCTGGGATTTTCACCTCTGTTCTTTGTGCCGTTGGTTGGGGGATAAGGGGCACAGTGACATTAGCTCATTTTCTTTTTTGGAACTTTAGCTTTTGCATGCCTAGCAGAAATTTTGAGGGCAGGTGTGTCAAGATGTGTCCCCTCCTTACCACCTTTTCATTACCATATCCAACATAATGTACAATGCATTCAGTAATGACTGCACTGCTTCTACCCCAAGGGGAAAATATTCCCACACCCCTGTTTTCAGTGAGGGGAGAGTTGAAGAAGAATGGCCTTTTCTTCTTCTCCAGAGTCACCTTCAATGGCATGTGGCAGGTGATGTTGCTGCCTCAGCATCAGCACTAGATCTAAGACCAGCACTATTGGTGGCAAGTGCAGTCGTTCTTACTCTCATATCACTGCTGGGAATATTTTTTTGTCGGGGGTGTTGACTGGGATTGGGGTGACAATTAATTAGTTCATTAAATAAATAAAATGAAATAAAAAAATGAGTATGTAACGTGATAGAGATGTATGCTGTAATTTGGTTAGACTGATATTTGATGTGATAGAGTATTTTCCAGAGGATGATTTGTAGGACTTAGATGTGTTGTTAGAGGACCAAGACCTGAGAGAACATTGATGTGTAAGACTTAGACTTGATGGGCAGGAATACTCAAGTGAAAAATGGAAAAACATCCTTTGTTAGCAAAATTCCTACTGTAACAAAATAGGACTTCTCACTCACCTATATTGATCACTAGAGTTTGTTACTAATTATCTAGAAGAAAAAGATCTTTATGAAGAAACAATTAAAAATAATCAGGAAGAAGGAAACATTGAAGAATAAGGAAAACAAAAAGGGAGAAAAAAATGGAGACTAAAGAGAAAAGGAAAAAGAAAAAGTGGAAAAAATTGGTAAAAGCTTCATGGAAAACATAGAGGCTGAAAAAGACTTACACCCATCAAGTTCAGTGCATGCCATATCACCACAATGATCCAGAGGAAGGGAAAACAACTCATTTAGAGCTCAATCCAAATGTTGGAATTAGAAAATGTCGGTAGAACAAAATATATACCAACGGACAAAATAAAATGTCTTGGTTGGTATTTAAATGTCCTACCGACATTTAGCACAACGGACGTTAGGACACAAAACTGGTGTTGTGTCCAAATGTGCATATTGTGCGTTAAGTTCCCAAAACACCGCTAAGTAATGCCAGTTTTGGGAACTTTAAAAAACCCCTTGAGAGAATTTGAAGTGAGGTTGCCCATATGTAAGGGCAGCCTCAATTCTAATTCCCTCATACCGGAACGGGCATCGGCTCGTAAAGAAGAGAGGTGGGGGGTGATGCCTTATTCTGTCTCTGCTGCTGCCTCAGCGGCCTCACACAGCGATGGAGACAGCAACAATTATATGCTAAGTCTTTTCTTTTACTTATGGCAATTCTTAAAATTTTTATTATTATGGAGGCATTTGTATTTTAAGACGTGGCACACTACTATATACTTTATCCCATTTGAGCGCCAGAGAGGTATGCGATGCTATGCTTTACAATGCATTGCGTACCCCTCTGGCACTCAAGGAGTTAAAGTATGTATGCTTTAAACTTTTGTTTTTCTTTTACAGAAAGAAGATACAAGAGAAGAAAGAAGGACAGAAGAGAGGAAAGAAGATGACCAGGAAGCTGAGGACTCCACTGGACACCAGGATTAATGGTAAATGTTACTTGTAATGTGATTTTTTTTAACTTAGTTGGGTTAACCCTATGAATGCCGGTGGGGTAATTATACCACACTGGCACTCATAGGGTTAATTCTACTAATATCTGACACTTTTTTTAATACTTTGGATGTATTGATATCGGCTTAGAGCCCCATCTCAATACATCCACTGAGGACTTAGGTTTTTTTAACTGCAAGTTTCTGCGTCAGCTGTTTAAACAAGCGATAAGGGACTCAAGTTAAAAAAAAAAAATAGGTGTTAACTTTCCTGAGATAACTTGAGTCCCTTATCGCTTGTTCTTGGCTAACTCAGACATTTGAATTGCTTTTTACAGTGTTTTCATCATTTTTTCATCACCCGATGGCTTTTTTTGCTGGTATTTTTTCACAGCACAGACATTTGAATACTTTACTGTGCTGGAAAAAATGCCGTCGGCAGAAAAAACAGCGGTCTACAATATCTGGATTGAGCCCTAAATCCATTTCCAGTTAAGCACCAAGTGAGTAAATTCAGATATTTTCTTGAATCCAGTTTACATATCATGAAAAGAAAAAAAAAAGTAAAAAAAAGTTAAAAAATTATAAAAAAAGATTTTTTTTCCATTACAGAGCTGGATTTCCCATTATGCAGAGTAGGAAACTGCCAATAGCTTCAAATTCTGAGAGACAGTGCCTAAGATGTGGTGGACATACCCACATTCTAAGTTGTGGGTGTGGCCAGAGAAATGTCAATGTCTCATTTGCAGAGCAATGCATTGGCGGTTCTCTAGCAACCAAGGGGATAAAGCCTTTTTGTTCATGCTTATTCAAAGTCAAGAGAATTTCTGTGCCAAGAAACAGTGGGTGGGACTAAGGAGGAGTCATGTGACCTCTTAAATGAGAGGTCTCCTCCAGCATTCCATGGGTTTAACCCAGTGGGAATTTGAGAATATTTTATCAGTCCTCTATACTTTAGTTTGTATGTATAAAAATTGGTATGTTGTAACAGTTTGTTTGACACACAGACACAGTAGGTTTGGATAAAACACAATTTTATTAAACAATAAATAACACAATAACCCTCACAGGTCCTGTAATATATACATAATATGGTACAGCCACAAGACAGGCTATACAGAGGTAAGCCTACACAGGTCCAGTATATGTAGAGAGTCCATAGAACAATATACTGACACAAGTCAGGCAGATCTTGTGTGAGTCCCAGCTTGTCAGTACTGAATGGGTTAATATTAGGCAGAGAATGTTGACAGGCCTTAATAGTGCAAGGCCCTTTAAGAAGCTCAAACAGAGGTGAGAGCTTCAACTCGAGTAACGCCCAAGATACTGAATACCAGACAATAGTGGACTGCTGTAGCAGTAACGGAGACTGAGCAACTTGAACACTGCCGTAGCAGTAATGGAGACTGAGCAACTTGCTCACTGCAGTAGCAGTAATGGAGACTGAGCAACTTGAGCACTGCCGTGGCAGTAACGGAGACTAAGCAACTTGATCACTGCGGTAGCAGTAATGGAGACTGAGCAACTTGATCACTGCGGTAGCAGTAATGGAGACTGAGCAACTTGCTCACTGCAGTAGCAGTAATGGAGACTGAGCAACTTGATCACTGCGGTAGCAGTAATGGAGACTGAGCAACTTGCTCACTGCAGTAGCAGTAATGGAGACTGAGCAACTTGAGCACTGCCGTGGCAGTAACGGAGACTAAGCAACTGGACACTGCCGTAGCGTTAACAGAAACTGAGCAACTGGACACTGCCGTAACAGTAATGGAGACTGAGCAGCTTGAGCACTGCCGTAGCAGTAACGGAATCTGGTCAACGTGAGCACTGCCGTAGCAATAACGGAAACTGAGCAACTCGCCCTGAGAGGCACCCAACCTGGAACTGCAAGTAAGGCAGACAAATGGGAATGACGCCTAGGCGACACGGAGGTAACCGAGACCAATCTGCAGAGCTGTCCGGAGACAGCGAGGGACTAGCACTACCCTAACCGGAGACCGGTCAGAGCATGCAGAGGAGGCACGGCCCCATGGCAGCCCAATCGGGCAGGATCCACACAGAGCAGGAACGTAAGACAGTCCGAGTCGGTACACTGTGCAGGAACTTCAGCCAATCCAAGCCGGTACACGGAGCAGGAATGTCAGCCAATCCAAGTCGGTACACGGAGCAGGAACATCAGCCAATCCAAGTCAGTACACGGAGCAGGAACTTCAATCAGGCCGGGTCGGTACACAGGAGATGAGAAGCACAATGGTCAGGCAGTCCGGGTCGGTGCACAGGCAGGTAACAAGATGCAGAGTAGTCAGGCAGGCCGGGTCGATACACTGAGAGCTCACAAGGTTCAGGAACAAGCGCTGGTACTGGAACACCACGAAAGGGCACCGGGGAAGTTCCAGAACCCAGCATTTAAGGATAAATGCTGGGCGGGACAACAACAGAGCAGCCAATAGCGGAAGCAGTAGTGGAATATAGACAGAATGTCGCCAAATAGCACGGGTACACAAAACCTACTAGACAACAAGACTTTTTTCTACTATTATTATATTTGGACAGGATTTTAAGATTATTCAGTGTGCCAAGTAGCCACTAACATTTCATCATATTGTTAAATAACACAGTATATATCTGAAATTTACAAAAAAAAAAAAATTGGAAAAAGTACATTTGTGATGGTCTCTTTGTGTCATGATTGACATTCACCATACATTACTGACTGCCGGTTTAGTTCCATGCTGTTAGCAACAAACAGACACACATGTGGGTGCACTAGCAATTTACTATAATGAGCCCCAGCTGTATTCATTAGAAACTCTGAATCCCAAAGCCTTTGTTTCCAAACACTTTAAATGCTATACAATCTCAATTAAAAAATGTCTTCATCAATCAAGTCCAGACAGTGTTCTGCTCTGCATTGATAGAAAGCAACACATTTAATCCAACAAAAATATATTTTTCATCTTCAGAAATATTAATAATTTATGCCAAGCTAACATTTTATGGGCAAAAAACTTGTAAATCCACTGCACAGAAGAAATAGACAAGAATTTGGTGACCAATTTCTAGTGCTGATATGAATTTGATCTTTCACTGCAAAAGGCCAGGATTTTGTGACCTGATCTCATCACACCAATATTCACAAAAGCTAGTTAGCAGGTTGGTTACATTTATCCTTAAAGTTTAAGCAAAGAAACACTGAGATTCAAGAGTAAGTTACTTAACATTCCTGTATTCTAAACAGATTTTTATGTTGCTTAGTTTGGACTAGATGGTCATGAAACATTAATATTCTTTTGGTTACATGACTTTTGTGCCCAAATAGCAAACAGGATCGAAAAATTCTTATGTGTTATGCTTTTGCCTATATTATCTGTGAATAGTTTTCTTCCATTGGTCACCTGAGCGCCAGACTGTATGTTGTATATGTTTGTTTAGAACTTGAGGACCGTTGGTTTAAGGCCAGCAGCTAGGCAATTATGACATCTCCACTGTTTCCAGTACAGCGCCATCTATGTTGTATTACCATATTTTACTGATGTCAGCATATATTTTCACCTTTATATTATATATGGTTTATTAATCTTTTCAAAAGATTATTACAGTACCAATACACTCTAATTACACTAGTACCATATTTACTTGCTAACCATCTGTTGAGTGCTGGTAATTCTAAAATTAGGTTAACAGCTATGTATAATTGGACATACTTCTTTAAGGTAAACATGTTCCACTGTGTTTTAGTTTCTTGACCATTAATCTATCACAGTTTAGGAAAGTGAGACCCAAATATACATCCTCATCATTATCAACACAACATTAATGTTGAAGAGCTAAAATTTTGCCTCGCCAGCACAATAAGATCCAACAAAGATTCAGGACAGGAGAACATAAAATGATTTTCTTTGCATAGGATCAAATATAATAATGCATTTGGTACACAGAAACCCTGAGGTAATGTACAGCCTTAATAGTACTGTTCTGACAAAAAAATCAGCTTCAGATCACTTGAAGTTAGGCAAGAAATGCAGTAAAGCAGTGGGAAAAGCAAACTGAAGGCATAAGCAGCAGGAAGCGAGAGGTAGGAAGCTCCTCTATAGACCACTAGTATGACCTCCCCTTCTGTTCTGCTTACGCCTCCAGAAGGACATTAAGAAACTGGAGGTAACCAAAGAAAAAATATCAAACTGGTGCGGAATATTCATGACTAATGATGGCAGAAAGACACAAATAATTTAATATGTACAGCATGAAAAAAATCAGGGTGAGGGGTGATTTAATTGAAACCTTTAACTATTATTTAGGGAATTTATATAGTTCAGGAGCTATTCACTGATTTGATATAGTATAGGAGTAAAGAACTACAAAGTTTGAGGGTAAAAAATAAAAGGTGAAAAATTTAAAAGCAATGTCCATAAGCACTACATTACGGAAAGGATGAGAGACTCATGCAACAGTCTCCTAGCAGAGGTTGTACTGGAGAACTTTAGATTACTTTTTCTGCCATCAAAATCTAATGTTCTTTGTTTCTACAAATGGAGAACTCAAACTCTTTAGCAAAGTATCTTTGCCCACTTCAGAGGTATTAGAAATAAAAACTAAGGAATCCAGGTTACAGTCCACCTCAAACACATATTTCCACTGTTACCTGCTCTTGCTTTGTAACATCAATAAGGACTTAAATAAGTGGATCAACAGGTTCTTCTCTTGGATTGGGAGAGTAAAGCTTATTTAAATGGTAACAGTACCACTAATTTTATGTCTACTCCAGATAGTTCCATTCAGATTGCCTGCAATATATCCCAAGACTGAAGACAGTTTAATGTCAAAAGTCATATACCATGGAAAGACCGAGCACAGCAACAAGACACAAGGTAGTTATACTTCATCAGAAATTTCTGTCATAGGCAGGACATTTTAAGACAGACGGGAGTTTCCAGATGTGCTATTCAAACTCTTTTGAAAAAGCACAAAGAAATAGGCAATGCTGAGGCCTGTAGATGCAGTGGTCACCAAAGATAAAAGACATCATGCTTACTTCCATTGGCAATTGGAAGATGTCCAGCAGTGCCATGAGCTCAGAATTGGCAGTAAATGGTGGGACCCCGGTTCACCCATCTACTGGCTAGAGAAGTATGGTCAGAAGTGGTCTACGTGGAAGACTTGCAGCCAAAATAAAGCCATACCTCTGACATGGAAAATTTTAAATATTTGTCTGTAGCAGAAGGTAGTTTGTTCACTGAAGGGATGAAGAGGGGTACTAGAATGAGTGTCTGCAGGCAACAGTAAAGCATGGTGGAGGTTCCTTGCAAGTTTGGTGCTGCATTTCTGCAAAGGGAGTTGGGGATTTGGTCAGAATTAATGTGGTCCTCAATGCTGAGAAATACAGGCAGAAAATTAGCCATCATGCAATACCATCGGGGAGGAATCTGATTGGCCCCAATTGTATTGTGCAGCATGACAACAACCTCAAACATACAGCCAACGTCATTAAGAACTATCTTCAGTGTAAAGAAGAACAAGGAGTCCTGGAAGTGATGGAATGGCCTCCACAGAGCCATGATCTTAACATCATTGAGTCTGTCTGGGATTATATGAAGAGAGAGAAGCAACTGAGGGACCTAAATCCACAGAAGAACTGTGGTTAGTTCTCCAAGATGTTTGGAACAACCTACCTGACGAGTTCCTTAGAAAACTGTGTGTAAGTGTATCGAGAAGAACTGACACTGTTTTGAAGGTAAAGGGTGTTCACCCAATTAAGAATTTGATTTAGATTTTTCTTCTGTTCACTCACTATGCATTTTGTTAATTGATAGATATAAACTATTAACATGTCTATTTTTGAAAACATTGTCACTTTACAGCATTTTTTCAAACCCATCTAAAACTTTTAGTAATAAATATATAAATATATATATATATATATATATATATCCACACCTATATGGCAAAATAAACTTACAAAGTGTACATTCACTAATGTTGTACAACTCTCATATATATGTAATTTGATTCCTTTCTAAACTACTCAAATTGCAAATATACAACAGAATATTATTGCTCCTATCCAAATTTTTTTAAACTAACCAAACACTCAACTAATACTTGTACTTTCATATACAACACACTTCACATCTGGGATTACATTCTCAAACAAATGCAAATATCTACCAGTTATTCACCACTGACATCTTTAATTTAGATCCCAGAATTCAAGCCCGGTAGAGAACTCTAGATTTATTTCACAGATTTTATCACTTTCCACTTTGCTGCCTTTCCAGGCTGCAGACTGACATACTTAGTCGTATTTGGTGGGAATGGGACAGGGTTTCCAGTCTGTAATCATCTAAAATCCTTGGAATCCCTAAGTCCACTAACTCTTTGAATGACACAGGGGTATGCTCTGCAATGCATTGAGTACCCCTCTGTCTCTCAAAGGGCTAATATAGTTATGTATTTGCAGAATATGTAAAGTCAAAATAAAAAAGTTTGTATCACTATTGAATTTAGTGTTCATTAACTCCTTAAGGACCCATGACTAGGGGTGGGTGAAAAGTTAGAAATTTCCAGCATTACTTTTTGCGAAAAACGAACAATCTTTTTTTTCACGAAAGCTTTCTTCAATGCAATATTTTCTGCCTTTTTGCCTATTCCAGCAAATGTTTTGCCTATTTCAACTTTTCTCCAATTCTAACACATTTTCTCCTTTTCATACACATCGTTCTCCTATTCTAACATATTTTTCTCCTATTCCAACA
This sequence comes from Rhinophrynus dorsalis, assembly GCA_037306005.1. NCBI lineage: Eukaryota > Metazoa > Chordata > Amphibia > Anura > Rhinophrynidae > Rhinophrynus > Rhinophrynus dorsalis. The sequence continues at coordinate 556,759,316 of CM074721.1, forward strand.
CATTTTTTCCTATGTCTAATAAGGTGTAACATTTCTCAGCACAATATTACTTCTTCTGAGGACTGTAGTGGAGAAATAAGTAGATGGAAGTCAAAGTTGTGAATCTCTCAGCAACATATACCTTGTACAATGTGTTATCATGCAGAGTGCATTTGTTCTTTGCCCACAATACTTACGTCCTGGCTTAAAGGGATAGTAATACTTAAAATGTAAAAAAACAAATATGTTGTAGGGTTTATCCCCCTGAGTAAAACAAGGTTACTCCCACTGCTGAAAGGTGTTTTATTCAAAAGTTATTACAGCTCAAAGTTACATTTTTAGGTGCAATATCACAGTGGCCTGAAATTGTACAGTCCCGTTGTTGCTACACGATCCTATGGAGATTTATGGTCTATGGACCAGAGCTGTTCATAGGATGGTGTAACAATATCTCCACTGTACAATTTCAGGCCACTTTGAGCTGTAATAAGGTTTGAATAAAACACCTGTTAGCAGTGAGAGTACCATTTTTTACTCAGGGGGATAACACTATAATGTATAGATTTATACTATTCCTTTAAGAGTCACTAGCACATATTCATGATGATGTCAAGGGACTAAAAAAATAAAGTATAACCTACAATGTGGCAGATGTGTATGGTAGTGGTGGACTGGCATGGCAAGACCTTGACAAACTGCATTCACCGTGGGAGGAGAGGGATCATCATCATTTAATGCACATGCTGCAGCAATGATTGCTGCAGTCAGTTTTTGTACTACCACTTTACTCCCATGTCCCTGCACTTCCACCCCTTTCCCACTCCTTCTTGTGCATTTGCTGGACATTATTCAACTACTGTGTGTTTTTATTCTCTACAGTACACAACTGATGGAGTGTGATGTCTTGCCTTGGTCCTCAACAAAATTCTCAATGCTGTCTGCTGTCTATCAAGTTTGTCTCAGTCACAGAGTTCACATCAGGCTCCTAGTCAGCTGTCTAATATATTTAGTTGTTTAATTTATGTCTTTTGTTTAATTTTCATTTATTTATTTTTTTTAGTTGTCCACTCTTATCACAGTTAGCCTGTCTCTTGCCAGTTAGTCACACCAAATTGTGGGGTATTTTGGGTCAACCTCCTTCTGTCTTCTTCTCCCACATTTTGCCCCCAGACTCCTCTACTACAGAAACCAAATGTTCTACCTAAATGACTCCCTACAACTAAGCTTCAATCCCCATTTATTTGCCTATCTTTACTAACTCAAAAAACATGCTGTTTTCTCCTCTCAAAACCACAGAGTGGCTGCTGTGAGAGCCTGACACCCTTTTATATGGCTGTAGAAAAGTTTCATGTGGTGGAGAAAAAAATTTCTACCCATTGATTTCAACACAATGAGTTAGGTGAAAAAAGCAGGAAAAATGGCATTTTTTCACAGTAAATTTTTTGGCAAGCGAAAAGTGCCATTTTTCGACAATTTCGGTTTGAGGCAAAACTTTTCATCCAACCCATGAAGTGCCAGGACCATCATGGGAAATCTTCCCTAAAGGACCAGTGACATCTTGGCATGGTATGAATTTCAGGGCTCTCCGTATGGCTGCAAGCCGTTAGGGAGCACTGAACTGGATTGCGCCCCCCCAAAAAAAATGCTCCATGGCCCTTAAGGGGTTAATAAAGAAAATATCTCAGAATGTTTAGCAATTATGGTTTGATATTTAATGATAATCTCTTTACAGAGATTCCAGATGGTTCCAAGACAAAACCAATCCACCATCAAAGAAATCTGCCTTCTGGGGTTCCCGGGTCTTCGCGGTTGGAGGATTCTGCTCTTCTTGGCAATTCTTGTGATCTATGTGGTGACCATCGCTGGAAATCTTCTCATCATTGTGTTGGTTTCAGCCACTCATCATCTCCAATCTCCCATGTACTTCTTCCTCAGCCACCTGTCCATGTCTGATGTCTTGCTCACGTCAATTATTTCCCCAAACATGTTAGATGTAATATTGAAGGAAGGTGCCATCATTAGTTTTGTTGGATGTTTTTCACAGTTTTCTATGTTTTGTGTCTCATCAGCTACAGAATGTCTTCTTTTAACAGCAATGTCGTATGATAGATACTTGGCTATTTGCAAGCCATTGCACTATACAGCCATAATGAATTTCACATTTTGCCGCCATCTGGCTCTGTTTTCTTGGATGTTAGGGTTTTTTATGACACTGATTGTGATAAATCTGTTAAACAGTTTACAGTTTTGTGGCCCAAATATAATTGACCATTTTTTCTGTGATTATGCTCCTCTTTTACAACTGTCATGCTCTGATACCAGAATTGTTCAGATCTTATCTGCATTGATAGCCGCTCCTGAAACTATAATCCAAACTGTATTCATTATTTCAACTTATTGTTCCATTTTTTTCACCATACTTAGGATGTCTTCTTCCACTGGCAGACAGAAAGCTTTCTCTACTTGTAGCTCCCACCTTGCTGTGGTGTGTACATATTATGGGACTCTTATGGCCATCTATGTAGCGCCATCTGGAGGACACTTATTTAATATGAACAAGATTCTATCCCTACTATACACTGTGGTTACTCCATTGCTCAATCCAATCATTTATAGTCTGAAGAACCAAGAAATAAGGAATGCCATTAAGATACATTTTCACAAGCATCTAAATAGATTTTAGGAAGAGCAGAAATGTATTTCCAAATATTTTTACATTGAATAGACTATGTAAAACAAGTTAAAATATTTTATGTAGATTAACAAATACAGGGCTAAACAAAAGTGATAGAGATTGACTGCTTACTTGGGGTCACTTGGAGATGTTTCCAAAGCCTTAAGTTAATTAACACAGGAACAGTGTGGTATACAATGCATAACTTTATAATCAGGTGTACAGCATTTCTAGTCATCAACAATTAATCACTGCTAAACATGAATATTCAAGCTTAATAGTATAATAATGTGTCACAAAAAAATCATCTCCAATTGATCTTCATAGTATTTGGGCCATGGAGGATGTTATTTCAATACTTTCAGAGTTGTAGTTCAAGAGTGATTGAATGATAAAGTATCCCCCTTCCACTTAGTGTAATGCTCCTCCCTTCAGATGTGGAATCTGGTCCCTTGACTAGACAGATCTCAGCAAAGGATATTCTTCGTATTGTGTAAACTAGAAGTCAGAGACGCTCAACTACAAATTTGCAGGTTCTCTAGGAGTGGTGCCCTACCCAGGGTCTCTTTTACCCAACTAGTGCTTTACACAGAGAGGAAATATCTTAAAACATATCATACTGGTCCAGACAAAACAGCAGTTCAGCCATGACATGCCATGCAATTCGTCTCTGCACAAGAGAAGCAGCCAAACCCAGACATACGTTTCAGCCTTGTTGGGCCTCATCAGTGAAGTGTAGCTGATTTCTCTAGGCACTGAGAGCAAGGGGTCCAGTGCTGGATTCCCCTTTTACCCTTGGGATGACTGATTCCAAGGATAATTTGCATATGTAAACTAGGATTCAGAGACACTCAACTAGGAACAAAGAAATATCCTAAAGCATATTATATTGGTTCTGCCAAAACAGCAGTCCAGCCACAAAATGCCAGGCAATTACTCTCTGTACAAGAGATGCAGCCAACCCCAGCTGTATGTTTAGGCCTTGTTGGGTCTTATCAGTGAGGTGTAGCTAAACTCTCTGGGCTGTCGAGGATATACAGGAAAGGGTTAAACAGGAAACCCAATTAGGTTGTATATATTCACATAAATAGACAAAGTAATAATATTACATTTGAGAACTTTACACAATACTAGGTATTGACAGGCTACTTCACAGTAAAGAATTGATTGAAATAATCAATTACACATATTTGTGCAAAAAAATATATATAATTTATTTAAGTAAAATATACTGCATATAAAATGTAATCAACAATTATATAAATGAGTGAACACCTATTGAAATAGACATACAGTAACTCAAAAACCAATATCACAAAACAGTATTACCAGCACAACCAGGATTAAAAGACTGCATAGGTATATCCAGAGGTATTAGGTAACAATAACTGAACACAGCAGCATAGAAAGGATTAATCGATCCTTACAATTACTGTAATTATAATACAGCTGGCTGCAGTGTATAATACTACCTGCCCAGAAACTGTATAGCCTGGCTAATTGAGGTCTAAGGAATATTGTTAGGTGAATTACCTTTAATAAAACAAAGCAGGTCACATAACTATCTCCTTGTACCATATAAAAAATATATATTTTAGAAAACGTATCCGGAATAAAATCCCAGATTTAGGTAAATAGAATTTAACTATCTACCATTTTTAATATTGCATACCTTCTGGATAAAACAGATACATTGCATTTATTATTGTCTCTAATAGAATAAACCAAGAATAGAATTTAATGTAATAATATTTGTCAACAAAGCACCATAAAACCAAATACATTCATGCAACATATACTATAAAAATGACAATAGAAATCTTATTTGTTACACCTACAGCACTCCTAGGGTTAATCCACAGATATCAGCCATATGGTTGCCTCACTCAAGATGGCGGTTTCTTTTGTTTAGTGAAAGGTTTAAATAAACGTCCCACTGTATAAGAGTTTGGCCAAAACACACATGCAACAAAGAAATTCATTGAAACACACACCAAAATAGACAAACAGCAGTTAATAAAAGAAGTTAAAGCATTCCCCAAATCAAATATAAGCTCAATAACCTTCACAGAAATACAAATATAGTATTCCAGAGGTAGATCAATATAGCCTTATATATATTAGTCAAATTATTGCTAACTGCTATCAACTATTTTACAATTACATGGATAAATTTGCAAATTAATTCTGCTTAGCTCCCAGAATAAACTACAACCATAAATGGCTCATTATAATACATTGCTGTATACAGCTGGCCAGGCTTATATCTAGCAAAATTATTATAAAATATTTTTCCTCAATTAAAGAGGAAATATATATGATTCTCAGTACGTTGCAGAATTAAAATAAAGAAAATATAATTGCCAGACAATAAGTGCAGGTTTCTTAGAGTTTTTTTGGGCCTAGCAGGAATACTTCAAGGAAATCAGCAGCCAAGAGCCAGGAAACAAGAGTAAGCCCTACAGAAAATCAATACCTTTTAAAGTACAAATTCTCTTATCAGACGTCACATCTCAACCTCCTCTGATTGGATATCATTATATATGACATCAGGATATATTATCTGCACTTTCCTGATTGGATACTCGAAACTTAAGTTATGAATTCTTGTAGCAATGGTTCTATTATTCCTGAAGATGGCGCACCAATACCATATTAAAAATTTCACACATTGGTCACTGGAATTAATGATTTATGACCGACTAAGGAATTTAGGGAGTGCTATACATCATATAAACATATTATATTCCAATGTCTGAGATTTTTACATAAGATAAAAGGTGTTTCGCTAGACATTTCATCGACAACTAGCTATAAATTCCAATCAAACTTCACCAAAATATTTCCACCACCTACATTGAGGCAAAGAGGGCCCATTGTTTCTAAAAATGATGTAAATGAAGCACACTTAAGGATTTAAGAAGGAATTTTCACAGACAAACCAGGGTTTTCAGAAAAATCTGAACCCTCTGCTCCTCGCCATGGCAGAGTCTCTGACAAAGCACTGTGAGCAAGGGGTTCAATGCTGTATTCCACTATTACCCTTGGAGTGACTAATCCCAAGGATAGTTTGCATATGTGAAGTAGTAGTAGCAGGAGACTGCACCCTGGGTAGGACACCAATCCTAGAGAACCTTCAAATTTGTATTGCAGACTGGTTCCTAGTTGAACGTCTACGATTCCCAATTTATACGTAGACTGCACCCTGGGTAGGACACCATTCCTAGAGAGTCTGCAAATTTGAACTGCAGCCTTGTTCCTAATTGAGCATCTCTGACTTCCAATCCACATATAAACTGAACCCTGGGTAGAACACCATTCCTAAAGAGCCAGCAAATTTGTATTGCAGGCTCGTTCCTAGTTGATAGTCCCAGACTCCCAATCTACATATGTAAATTATCCATGGGATTAGTCACCCCAAGGGTACAAGGGAAATCCAACATTGGACCCCTTGCTCCCAGATATCAGCTGCACCTCATTGATGAGGCCCAACAAGATTGAAACGTATGTCTGGGATTAGCTGCTCTCTTGTTCAGAAAGGAGTTGCATGGCATTTCATGGATGGACTGCTGTTTTGGTATGACCAGTATGATGTGCTTTATTATATTTTCTCTCTGTGAGAGGCACTAGTTGATTAAAAGAGACTGCATCTAGGTAGGTAGGTAGGTATTGCAGGCTCGTTTCTAGTTGAGAGCCTCAGACTCCAATCTACATATGCCAATTATGCTTGATATTAGTCATCCCAAGGGTAATAGAGGAAAACAGCATTGGTCCCCTTGCTCACAGTACCTTGAGAGATCAGATGTACCTCACTGACTAGGCCCAACAAGGCTGAAATGTACGTTTGATGTTATTTCCTTCTGTTGGTCAGAGAGGAATTAGCTGGCATTTGCTGGTTGGACTGCTGTTGTGGCAGGATCACTATGATATGCTTTAGAATATCTCCTCTCTGTGAAAGGCACTAGTGGGCTAAAAGAGACTGCCCCCTGGGTAGGACACCATTCCCATAGAGTCTACAAATGTGTATTGCAGGCTCATTCTTAGGTGAGCATCTCTGACTCCCAATCTACAATCTTCTTACTGTGATCACAAGGAAACCTTGCCCCACTTGACAGGTTTTTCAGGTCAATCCTTATGATCACTGAAGAGTGTCCTTCTCTGTGATCCATCTGGACAGTTTTGCTGCTCTGAGGTGAGCAGTGTTACATCAGTAAAAGGGGAGGAAGGGGATATCATTCAATTACTCTTGCACTGCAACTCTGACAGGATAGAAATAACACTCTCCATGGCCCAAATAATATGAAGATTAATTAGAGCTGCTTTTATTTTGAAACATTATTATCACTTTATAGTAACTTCACACAATCAGGTTGAAGAAGCGCTCACATTTTCATTAAACCATCAGTAAAAGTGTGTGAATGTCTTCTAAATGAATCTCCAAAGAGACTGCCAAGCAATGAACCCTTCAGTAATTGAATACAGTGATTCAGTGTGCCAGTGATTATTCACCTGTGATTTATCAGGGATATAAGGAATATCTGATGTCTTGGTGTGCCCTAAGGATAAACATATAAGAAATACTACCTTATTTGAATAACCTCATCCATAATGGTTTCTAATTCTGTTCTCAGGGATGCCTAACAGGCCAGGTTTTTAGCATCTCCATGCATGAGTACAGGTGAGTTATTCAGAGGCCCAGGGATTTAATCCTAAAGACATAGGGCTAGCTCTGGCACAATTTTACATATCTGGTGTTCCTGCCTGAATATAGTTAGATTTTGGGAGGATATTCTGTCTCTCATTCACAGTACCTTACACACTAAGATTCCTCAGGATCTATTGTTCTGTCTCTTCTACTTCCCTCCTGAACCCCTTCTGATACCTCTTCACCACCATCTGCCCCAAGTACACTTGATGCTTATAGTTGCTAAGGCTCAGATCCCTATTCACTGGCTCCCCAAATACCCACCGCCTGTAAGGAGTATGGACAACCTCGTATCTATGGAAATTTGTCTTACCATACATACAACCTCTCTTTCCACCATTTCTGAGCTCTGGTCTTGTTGGTCATCATTCAGGTCTTGCTATGTTGTTCAGTGACTTTCCTTAAGGTCTTTGTTGACCTTTTTTCTGTGTAATGTCTGTTCATTCAATAAAGATTTACTTAAAAATAAAAACTAAGTCCCCAGTGGTTGTATTGATATGGAGCCCTAAGCCCCATATCGATACATCCAAAGTGCACCCAAAATGTGTCCAAACTTAGTGGGATTAACCCAATGAGTGCCAGCTGGTTATAAATAGCCCACTGGCACTCATAGTTTTAACCCGTCTAAGGTAAAAAGCAACAGCCCCTGCAACATAACACTTACCATTAATCCTGATTTCCAGCGGAGTCTTCAGCATCCTGCTCAGCTACTCTCTATCTTCTCTCTTCCTTCTTCTCCATCTTCTTTCTTCTTCTCTCTTATTCCTTCCATCTTCTTTTCATGTAGCTGTAAAAAAGAGAGCCACAAAGAAATGTTCCATGGAAACAACCCGCACATCTATGCATAGTTTAACCCCTTGTGTCCCAGAGGGGAATGCAACGCATTGCAGAGCAATGCGTTGCGTACCTCTCTGTGACTCAAAAGGTTAAAGAATGCTTAGATGTGTGGATTCTTTAGCTCATGAAATGCCTCAATCAGTATAAAATTGTTCTAATGAATTCAATTAAATGGCAAAACATTTTGAATTAAAATATAGTCTTTTTCCATTTCTACACCAGTGTGTCCAGCCGTGGTGGTGGAGAAACTGAGTTGCGGCATCCTACCCCCTTTGCATTTTACAGAGCCAATGTCTGTTCTATTGTGAGGGAATCGGAACAGAGACTGCCTTTATATATTCAAATTCCCTAATAGCCATTGGCTGGGATGTGTACTGACACACCTCCCAGCTAATCAGCTTCAAGCACCTCCGCTCGAAGATACAAAGGGGTGTGTGTGTTGCAACTCATTTTCTGTATCACCACTGCAGCCGCACACAGTGGCAAAGAAATGGAAAAAGGCCAGAATATTTTCATACAAAATGTCTTGCCATTTAATAATGCATGGGGACAATTTTATATCCACCTGCTGAATCTGCACATCTAAGCATAGCTAACTTTTTCCCTTTAGGCTCACAAATACAGTGTGCTCTGGAGTAAGTGGACAGTTGGGACGTCACAGCATTGGAAAAGTGTTATAATATAATGATTTTGGGTTTACATCCTAACCAGCAGTAAAAAGGTTAAAGGGTTAAAGTTTAAAAGGTTGTTTGTTCTGGAATTGTGTGTAATTAATTAAGGGTGGGGGATTGTGAACAATCACCTGTGTAGGCCTGTATAAATCTAGGTACACAATATTATAACAGTCTGATATCCAATAGGATGGCTGGAGCCAGCCAATCAGAAGATGTTAGGATTTAACTAGTAACCCCCTGAGTGCCAGAGTAGCAGGCAGCACACCGCAAAGCAATGTGCCGTATATCCCACAGCACCCAAAAGGTCATAAAAAGAAAATTGGAAAACTGACTGTAACTTAAATATGAAGTATTAACTGAAATTAATCCAGATGGGGGGACACTGAGCAGAGCACACCATTTGAGGCCCACTGGGAGGTAAAGGATGACATACTCCCAGTGGCAATGCCCAGAACAAATCTTCAGGCTTCATTGGAACCACCCCTGACAGTACCTGCTTCCTGGTCACATAGATGGCCATTTTAGCCTGTGCCAGGAGCAGGTTTATGAGGAGGTCCTCAGCCCTACTGGTCCGAGCCACTGTGCACCCAAAAACAAGAGGTGAGGGGAGGAGTGCAGCCAGAAACGCAGGAGGAGACCCCTCAGGAATGACAAGAGGGGCTGCAGTCGGCTGCAGGTGAAGTATATATGATAAACTGACTCCACAGAATGGACAGGTGGCAGGGGAGTCCGTGAAATGGGCTAGGTACTCCCCCATGCTCTGTGCACCATGGAGCACTCTCCAACTCAAATCCCCAATGGGTCTTGACACCAAGGTAGAGTAGAGTGCCTTCCACCTGGGTCTCTCGCCCACGTCAAACACTCGCCTTCAGACAGTGTCTGGGTGACAGATGAGGGCGAGGAAGTGCACTGTGTGGAGACAAGGGAATACAACCTCTTCCTTGTCATGCCATGGAAACATGCCGAGTGTATCTCCCCCAACCAGCTCAAGTTGGGGCCTGGCGGAACGAAGGGGGATTGACGAGGCTTTGGTTGTATGCTCACAGCCGGAGGTGAGAGCTGCACAAGTAGATGTGGCTCTCCAGCCTGTAAGGCCTCGTCAATGAAGGTGCACGAGTCGGGGTGAATGGCCAGCTTGATCTCCTGGAGCAAACGGCACAGAACTCTGGGACTTTGGAGACCCATACGGTGCATGAGCACATCAGGCTCCACCCAGTCCGACTGTTCATAGTCCAGGTCATCCGAGCTTGGCGAAGGCGACAACATATGCTAGGGGCTTCCAACATCCGAGCCCCCAAAGCTGGATTATAGAGCAGGGGCTCAGCGAGAATGACTGTCCCCTGTGCTGTGCCCTGCCTTGACACGGAGACCATGCTCCAGGCCTTGAGGGTTTCCCAGTAGCATGCCGGCAGCACTGAGAGGTCACTCCCAAACCCCTCAGGCGTGATGAGGAATAGTTGCCAGTCATACCCCATATTGAGCAACTGGCGGTAGAAGCTGGAGGCGTGTGCGCACCACTGCGGAGACGAGTCCGCGTACAGGTATCTCTGCAGATACTGGAGGCGGAAGGTGTGCATCTGAGTGCGTATGCACACCACACCCTGACTGCCCTCTCCCAGTGGGAGGCACGCAATACCCGTAGAGATGCAATGCTTCCCCATCCAGAGGAAGTCCAGCAGCATTCTCTGGATCTAGCTGATGAACTCAGGGGTCGGGCTAAGGCAGATCAGCGGGTGCCATAGCTGAGAGGCCACCAGCTGGTTGATCACCAAAGCCCATCCCCTTAGGGAAAGCAATTTTGAAAGACCCCTCCACTGTCCCATCCGAGTGAGGACTTTTCCCTCTAGTTCTTTCCAGTTTGCAGGGACTGTGGGATTCGCAGAGGACAGGTACACTCCAAGGTATTTCAAAGCAGTAGACTCCCATTTGATGTTACAAAAGGTGGGAGGCAGGGAGTCCCAGTTGATCTGAGCAGAAGAGGCAGCTGAATAAACCTCTTGGCATTCTTTAGCCCGCTCCAGATCAACTAGGTCTTGAGCCACGAGGATAAGCCGAAAGGACGACCCTCATGTCTGGCTCCTTCAACACCAGCCCTGTGAGCCTCTTCCTCAACAAGCATAGGAAGGGCTCGATGGCTAGTGTATATAGTTGTCCAGACAAGGGGCATCCTTGCTGTACTCCTTGTCCAAATACCCAGAACCAGTTGATCTTGATTAAACACTCTGCAGAGGCATACAGCATCTTAAGGTAGCCCACAAACCGTAGGCCAAATCCGTATGCATGAAGAGTAGCTATAAGATATCTGTGATCCACTCTGTCAAACGCCTTCTCCTTGTCTAGTGAGACAAAGGCGAGTGATAGACCAGTCCTGTGGGCATAGCAAAGAAGATCCAGAACCAGAAAGATATTATCAAAGATGGTCCGGCCCGGGATTGTATAAGACTGGTCTAAGTGGATCACCTGTGCCAACATGGACCTGAGCCATAAGAAGACAGCATTGGCTATGATCTTATAATCCGTGCTGAGCAGCGAGACTGGTCGCCAGTTTTCGATAAGGTGGAGATCCCTCTTCTTGGGCAGCAAGGTCATTACTGCCCTTCGACAGGAAAGGGGCATCTCACAAATTTCTCGAGGTCAGTCCATCCAGCCCCGGAGATTTGCCATGGGGCGTTAGACTGAGGGCTTCAGAGAGTTCAGCTAGAAAGATAGGCTGATCCAGCCTCTCTCTTCCACCCTCGATGACCGTTGGAAGCCCATCCCACCTCGCAGGCATTTGGAGAGATGGGATCTGGAGCATAGAGCTCTGCATAGAAACTCCGGGCCCTGTCCCAGATGCTCTCTGGATCCAAAAGAGGGGCACCGTCCTCCGCAAGGAGGCAGGTGATATGTCTACGGTTACCCCCCTCTTCTCCAGTCCATAGAAGAGGCGCGAGCCACGATCCATCTCCCAAAGGAATCTCAAGCGGCTTTGCACGAAGGCTCCCCTGGCCTGGTGCCGTTCCAGGTGACAGAGAACCTCCTTCCTCTCTACGTATTCACGCTGCAAGGCTTGCTACCTGGATTCAGCAGCAAGCCTTTGCTCGAGGCCAAGCATCTCCTCCTGGAGTGCTTCAATCTCGGCACTGCGCTGACTGCTTACACCCCTAGTATACTCCTGACACAAGAGTCTCAAATGCACCTTGCCAACATCCCACCACTAACTCAACGTTGCAAAGATATCCTTGAAACCCCTCCAGTCCGCCCACCTCTCCTGGATCAATGCCGCAAACCTGTCGTCCTCCAACAAGATATTGTTGAAGTGCCAATAGGCGGTATTTGTCGCTGATGATGTGAGCAACAGCTTCACAGACGCACAGTTGTGGTCTGTGAACGAGGCCAACCTAATGCCACTGGACTGGGCCCGCGATGTGTAGTGGCTAGATACATACAGCCTATCGATCTGGGAGTGGGACACCCTACTGTTTCTCACCCTGACATAGGTGAAAGTGTCTGATGCCCCTGGGTGCTGTTCCCGCCAGATGTTGACCAGGGAGTAGTGGGTGATGCTCTCCCTCATGGCTGACGCAGATGGTGGATAGTGCTCTGTCCCGACACAGTCCAGACCTCCGAGGGTGCAGATGACGTCACCCCCGATTACTAAACACTCAACCCTGCCTCTCCACTCCAGATGCCAGTTGACTTCACCCTCCAGAGTGGTATGGGTCTCTTGCAGGAAGCTCACAGAGTACCACCCTTGCTGTAGATAGGAGAGTACCTGAAACCTGCGAAACCCATCCCTACAACCATTGGTGTTAAGAGCGCTGATGCTTTCGTCCCATCTCCTAGTGAGGCCTGATGGGACAGGCACAAATTTAAGAACTTATTGGCGTGGATATGTTCGGCAGACCCGAAGTTCTTGGCCCGATTGCTGGCCCTAAGATATTCTCTGAGAGAGTGGATGATTAACAGCAAATCATTCCACCTCTCAAGCCTAGCTTTGAGTGTGGTTGCACATTGACACATGTGTAATCGAACATTTCTTCATACAGACACAGATTGAATAGTGATGGTTCTTCTTTGTTGTGTCTCAAAGTACATTAGAACGCACATGTATTTTCTGGGTATATTGCCTATATGCATTAAACACTTGTATGTGCACACTAAATGCATTTTGAAACTAAACATTGCTACGTTAGAAACACTACTGTCCTGCTCATGTGTTGTCCACAATGTTTGAAAACTCCGTAGATGAGCATTCTAACTATACAGGTTTTGTACCTGGATGTTAGTACACAAATTAATTTGTGTTTTCTGTGTCTATATGAGAATGTTCCAGTAGAGGTTGCTGTGAACATCAGGTCAAATATTGCATCACCAACACAAACACTTGAAACACCGGGGGAGAGCTTCATAGAAGTGTTGTCAAGACATCAGTCCAGTCACATCGAAAATTTTCAGTTCAAGGAAGGGTCATGCTATGGATGCCTGTGGGACAAGAGGACAGGATTTTGAGCAGCAGTCTCAAACTGATCATCAAGCAACAACAATTTCAACTTCAGAATCCCCTAAATATTTTTTTTGTTACAGGTGAGAACACAAACCATTGCTTTGTAATGTGTTATATACTTGTCTGTAACCCATTATGTAGAGAACTAAGGAAATTTGAACTAGCCCTAGGGATATGTGCCCCTGACATGAATACAAGTATGTTCTGAGAGCTCCATGAAACTATGAATTTGTGAGTGACAGTGGTAGCCCAATTTGATTTGTTTCATGGAACTATTAGGACATATTCGTTGATGTATGTATTCATGTCAGGGGCACATATCACTGCACACTCACAGGTCAGCATGGTGTCCCTGGAGGTCTGATCCACGTTTCATGACCTATACATTGTGTAACTATACCACTGTAGATCCATCCCTCTGCTGCTCTTCTTAGCTGTAGCAAACTATGTTCCCATGTTGACTCTAATGGCCCTTTAATGCCTGATGTGACAGAGTGTTATCCAATGCATTGTGTCAGATAACATTCTTTCGCTACAAGGCTACCATGGTTGCTCTGGATTTGATCATGGCAAATCACGTTAGTTGCTGTATATCAAGTCCTGTAAGGTGATGAACATGGGTTATGTGTTGTACCTTGTTTCTCCTGGGCGTGATATTCTTGAGGTATGTATGTCAACGTGGAGAAGGGAATGGAAGATGGTTTTGTAATCCACACACACAATCTGCCACGTCCATGGTATGTATGATGTTTGGGGCCATACTGCTGCCAGTACAGTGCTGTGTCAATGATCCTGTGGGGTAGAACAGAACATCATGTGTGGGGTGGTTAGTGTGTTGGCACCAATTCACAGGACTGATGAGGGCCCGTGATGAACCTGTCTCTGATCTGCTCCCCTCTCAGGGTCTCCTCAACATGGCCGATGTCCATTGGCACTTCAGGTATGGGGGGTCCTGGGTCTGATCAGCCAGCCTGGTGTCCACTGAGATATTGTGCAGTATTGCTATTGCTATTGTGATGTCACACACCTTGCAAGGTGCATACTGGATTGCTCCCCCTGAGTAGTCCAGACATCTGAATCTGGACTTGAGGAGGCCAAAAGTCCTCTCAGTGACTTTCCGAGTTCTGCCATGAGTCTGGTTGTATCTATCCTGGGCATCTGTTTGGGGATTGGCGACCGTGGTCAGTAGCCAGGATTTATATCCATAGCCAGCATCACCTGTGGAATGTGAGTGACATGGTGAGACAGGTAGCACATGTTGTGTGAATGCTGATTTGTGTGGTGGACGTACTAGCTGTGAGTCAGGAGCATGCTGAGCAGTGCTGTGTGTACAGCTGTGTATATGGTGTGATTTAGTATTGTGAACTCACGCAGAAGACATCCCCCAGTATAAGTTCCATTCTTGAAATCTCTGTGGACTGAGGAGTTTTGGAGAATGTAGGAATCATGTGAGCTGCCAGGATATTTTGCACAGACATTCATAATCCTCATGTTACTGTCACACACCATCTGCATGTTCATGGAGTGGAAGGTCTTCCTGTTGATGTAGATACGTGCATCACGTGCTGGGGCTTTGATACAGACATGGGTGCAATCTATAGCACCCATGACCCTGGGCATACCTCTCCATATCAGTGGTGGGGAAATGTATATAAGTACTGGCCTTGCTTTTGAGGGCTGGCAAAACTTGGGACAGCACTCTGGAGAATGTGGCCTGTGACATGTCAGATACGTAACCCTCAGTGGACAGGAAGGTGTCACTTGCCATGAAGTGTATGGCACACAAGAGTTTTTGCAGGCCAGATAGGGCATGTTTGTAGATGTAGATGGGATCTACCTGATCCTTGATGACCTCAAACAAGGCAATGATGGTGTGTGGCCTCAACCTGTAGCGATCAATCATTGGTCATTCCAAAGATAGTGACCCTTGGACGGTATACCCTGGGCCTTGGGGATCATCTATCCATCCTCCACTGCTGCAGGGGTCCCTGTGGCAGCTGGGGAGCATCCTGTTGCTGCAGCTGTGCATCTGCAGGCAGGTGCTGTCCTCCAGGTGGGGATATGCTCCTGTGTGGCTGCTGAGCCAGAGCCTCCTCACTCGCAACAGATGAAGGCTATTATCCTTACACCTGCCCTCTAGCCCATTTACCTGGTGCTGGAGAGACTGGATTTCCTCTTCTTGTGTTTTGACTAGATTGTGGTAGCCACACATATCTTTCTCTAACTCAGAGATTCTTTCAATCTCAGCTTCCAGTGTTTGTTTTATTGGCACCATCTTTTCTTGCTTAGCCTCTAATTTGTTTCTCTGGAAGGCTATAATATTTAACAATTCGGGCACGATTAATAAAATCTGTACATCCAACTCCTTTGGCTTGGTTTGTTCTATACATTTATTTAAAGCTCGATAGTAGAAGCTATTGGGTTGCCACATTTGATCAAATTGGGATTCTACCCTTAATTCTATATCATCACTCCATTGCTGTGTATCACTTAATTTTTAGGCGAGAATGGATGGCATAAATTACCCTACCTTCTACAGACCATTTCATGTCTTCTCCTGATCTCTGTTCCATTGGATCAGACACAGAAGAATTTGACTGAGACATGTGTATGCACAAATGTTACTATGTAATATATCTGACAATAAAATTATTTGACAAATATGTCAACCCTGTGTATAGATCTCAGCAGTGCCTCCAATGATGTTGAACTAATTATGATGAAGGTATCCATGGGGTTAAAACAAGAGAACCAATCAGGTTGGATATCTTCACATAATGTCACGGTTTGTTATGGAAACAGCAGTGAAGATGGTCAGCAGGAACTGCAACCCCAGAGGACTAGGCCGGAACCAGGACTGGAACAACTCAGCATTCAGGAGACACTGGAACAGCTGCAATCAGGAACTCAGGAACACTGGAACAGAGGCCCAACTATCACTGGACAGAGTGATAGCAAAAGGTCAGAAACAACACGAAAGGGCACTTTTGGGTGCCCAATCCAGGTTTAAATAGGCAATATGAGGCGGGCTAAAGGCAGGCAGCCAATGGAAGCTCCCTACTGGTGATAGACAAGGAAATGTAGCAATCACGGGCACCGTGATACATAAATAGATAAATAACAATATTAAATCATTTTGAGAACTTTACACTATGTTAGGTACTGACACGCTACTTCACAGTAAAGAATTGATCAAAAGAATCAATCCCGCATATCTGTGCAAAAATATATATAATTTATTAAATACAATATACTATATATATATATATAAAGTGTAAACAACAATGATATAAATGAGTGATCATCAATTACAATAAATATACAAAAACTCAAACCACAATTATCACCATTAGTATTACCAGCAATTAAAGGGTTAACCACACATGTCTAGACAGTATATTAACGTTCATGCAAAATATATCACAAATATGACTATAGAAATATTATGTAAATCATATAGGGTACTTCAAGGGTTAATCCACTTATTAATATAGGGTGCCATACCCAGAAGGCTGCTTCTTTTGTCTAGTGAAAGTATAAAAACACTTTCACTTTACAAAAGTTTTAGACCCAAAACATACACAAAGAAATCCAAAGAAACACCACAAATAGCGGTTAAAGGGTTAATAAATGAATTCATAGAATTCCCCAGATCAATATTAGCTATTATAACATTTCCAGAAACACAAAATATTATTCTAAAAATACCAAGAATTATATTAACTAATATATAAAACAAGCTAAATAACTATGTTACACTTATCTGGCAAAATATAACAATTTACCAATAATAAATAAATTCTGCTTAATTTCAGAGTGTCTAGAGCTAATATTGCTTATTATAATTGATCCCAAATGGTTAGCCAGTCCAATTAAGACAATAATAAGAAAATTAGGTTTCTTCAAATATAGAAGAAATAAATATTTGATTCTGTACTTTTGCAGAATTTAAATAAAGAAAATATATAGTTTCTCTCTCAACTTGCATATTTATAATATGAAATCCCTCTAATCAAAAATCTGCTCTGATTGGCTAAAGGATCATCTATCACAGTGCCTGTGATCCTCCTCTGTCACTCTCGCTTGTGGTGTGCTCTGATTTGCTGAGTTGGTTTAGCCCGCCCCTGGTGACCTTTTTATGCCTGGCCGTGACACCTGTCAGGTGCCCTTTCGTGGTGTTTCAGAGCCAGTGTTGCTGTTGCTGTGTTCCTGTGTTCCGGATTCCTGTGTACCGATTTGGCCTGTTCTGACTACGCTCCTGTGTTCCTGATCGTGATTGACCCGGCTTGTCTGAGAACCACCTCCGTGATCTGACCCGGCTTGGCTGACGTTCCTGCTTGTGATTGACCCGGCTTGTCTACGTACCACCTCCGTGATCCGACCCGGCCTGGCTGACTTCCCACTCCGTGACCCGACTCGGCCTGCTCCAGTGACCTGCTTGTTCCTGCTATCTGCTCCTGTTGTCGCCGTGGCGACATTCTGACTTCCGCTGCAACTGCCTACCGGGCTGATAGTGTGACCTCCTTAACCCTTGCAGTGCCTAGTCCCCAGTGCTGAGTCTCCTTGCTAACTTGCAGAGCTGTGCTTCCGTTACTGATCCTCCTTGTACTTGCAGAGCTATTTGTAACGGTTTTTTAGGACACTCAGACCAGTAAGTGAAAATAAAACACACTTTATTTTAAAAGTAAGATAATGCACAGGTTCGCCCTCTAGTGGCGATAGGTAATACACAGATCGTGTAAACTGAGATATTACAATAGTAATAGCACAATAGATATACATGCAAGACAATAAGCAATAGGGTGATATGGACCCCCAAGGGGTTAATGACTAGATAACAGTCCGTCTCAGATGTGGAGGTTTGGCACGCCCTGGGTGTTAGTAGGCTGTGCTGGATAGACAAAGTTCATCAAGTACTGAAGCCTGAACTGCCTTGCCAAGGTGTTTGGATATTAAGCAGAATAGGAATCAACTTAGCCCCCACGGGCGTAGTTACTGGAACTGCTTTGGTTTGTGCAAGTGCAAATAGCCCCCACGGGCGTAACGGGAACCGGCCGGCAATGCAAGAGCTTATCAACCTCCTCAGACTTTGCTGAATGCTGGAATATGAATATGAATGCAAACCACAAACCGTAGGCCAAATCCGTATGCATGAAGAGTAGCTATAAGATATCTGTGATCCACTCTGTCAAACGCCTTCTCCTTGTCTAGTGAGACAAAGGCGAGTGATAGACCAGTCCTGTGGGCATAGCAAAGAAGATCCAGAACCAGAAAGATATTATCAAAGATGGTCCGGCCCGGGATTGTATAAGACTGGTCTAAGTGGATCACCTGTGCCAACATGGACCTGAGCCATAAGAAGACAGCATTGGCTATGATCTTATAATCCGTGCTGAGCAGCGAGACTGGTCGCCAGTTTTCGATAAGGTGGAGATCCCTCTTCTTGGGCAGCAAGGTCATTACTGCCCTTCGACAGGAAAGGGGCATCTCACAAATTTCTCGAGGTCAGTCCATCCAGCCCCGGAGATTTGCCATGGGGCGTTAGACTGAGGGCTTCAGAGAGTTCAGCTAGAAAGATAGGCTGATCCAGCCTCTCTCTTCCACCCTCGATGACCGTTGGAAGCCCATCCCACCTCGCAGGCATTTGGAGAGATGGGATCTGGAGCATAGAGCTCTGCATAGAAACTCCGGGCCCTGTCCCAGATGCTCTCTGGATCCAAAAGAGGGGCACCGTCCTCCGCAAGGAGGCAGGTGATATGTCTACGGTTACCCCCCTCTTCTCCAGTCCATAGAAGAGGCGCGAGCCACGATCCATCTCCCAAAGGAATCTCAAGCGGCTTTGCACGAAGGCTCCCCTGGCCTGGTGCCGTTCCAGGTGACAGAGAACCTCCTTCCTCTCTACGTATTCACGCTGCAAGGCTTGCTACCTGGATTCAGCAGCAAGCCTTTGCTCGAGGCCAAGCATCTCCTCCTGGAGTGCTTCAATCTCGGCACTGCGCTGACTGCTTACACCCCTAGTATACTCCTGACACAAGAGTCTCAAATGCACCTTGCCAACATCCCACCACTAACTCAACGTTGCAAAGATATCCTTGAAACCCCTCCAGTCCGCCCACCTCTCCTGGATCAATGCCGCAAACCTGTCGTCCTCCAACAAGATATTGTTGAAGTGCCAATAGGCGGTATTTGTCGCTGATGATGTGAGCAACAGCTTCACAGACGCACAGTTGTGGTCTGTGAACGAGGCCAACCTAATGCCACTGGACTGGGCCCGCGATGTGTAGTGGCTAGATACATACAGCCTATCGATCTGGGAGTGGGACACCCTACTGTTTCTCACCCTGACATAGGTGAAAGTGTCTGATGCCCCTGGGTGCTGTTCCCGCCAGATGTTGACCAGGGAGTAGTGGGTGATGCTCTCCCTCATGGCTGACGCAGATGGTGGATAGTGCTCTGTCCCGACACAGTCCAGACCTCCGAGGGTGCAGATGACGTCACCCCCGATTACTAAACACTCAACCCTGCCTCTCCACTCCAGATGCCAGTTGACTTCACCCTCCAGAGTGGTATGGGTCTCTTGCAGGAAGCTCACAGAGTACCACCCTTGCTGTAGATAGGAGAGTACCTGAAACCTGCGAAACCCATCCCTACAACCATTGGTGTTAAGAGCGCTGATGCTTTCGTCCCATCTCCTAGTGAGGCCTGATGGGACAGGCACAAATTTAAGAACTTATTGGCGTGGATATGTTCGGCAGACCCGAAGTTCTTGGCCCGATTGCTGGCCCTAAGATATTCTCTGAGAGAGTGGATGATTAACAGCAAATCATTCCACCTCTCAAGCCTAGCTTTGAGTGTGGTTGCACATTGACACATGTGTAATCGAACATTTCTTCATACAGACACAGATTGAATAGTGATGGTTCTTCTTTGTTGTGTCTCAAAGTACATTAGAACGCACATGTATTTTCTGGGTATATTGCCTATATGCATTAAACACTTGTATGTGCACACTAAATGCATTTTGAAACTAAACATTGCTACGTTAGAAACACTACTGTCCTGCTCATGTGTTGTCCACAATGTTTGAAAACTCCGTAGATGAGCATTCTAACTATACAGGTTTTGTACCTGGATGTTAGTACACAAATTAATTTGTGTTTTCTGTGTCTATATGAGAATGTTCCAGTAGAGGTTGCTGTGAACATCAGGTCAAATATTGCATCACCAACACAAACACTTGAAACACCGGGGGAGAGCTTCATAGAAGTGTTGTCAAGACATCAGTCCAGTCACATCGAAAATTTTCAGTTCAAGGAAGGGTCATGCTATGGATGCCTGTGGGACAAGAGGACAGGATTTTGAGCAGCAGTCTCAAACTGATCATCAAGCAACAACAATTTCAACTTCAGAATCCCCTAAATATTTTTTTTGTTACAGGTGAGAACACAAACCATTGCTTTGTAATGTGTTATATACTTGTCTGTAACCCATTATGTAGAGAACTAAGGAAATTTGAACTAGCCCTAGGGATATGTGCCCCTGACATGAATACAAGTATGTTCTGAGAGCTCCATGAAACTATGAATTTGTGAGTGACAGTGGTAGCCCAATTTGATTTGTTTCATGGAACTATTAGGACATATTCGTTGATGTATGTATTCATGTCAGGGGCACATATCACTGCACACTCACAGGTCAGCATGGTGTCCCTGGAGGTCTGATCCACGTTTCATGACCTATACATTGTGTAACTATACCACTGTAGATCCATCCCTCTGCTGCTCTTCTTAGCTGTAGCAAACTATGTTCCCATGTTGACTCTAATGGCCCTTTAATGCCTGATGTGACAGAGTGTTATCCAATGCATTGTGTCAGATAACATTCTTTCGCTACAAGGCTACCATGGTTGCTCTGGATTTGATCATGGCAAATCACGTTAGTTGCTGTATATCAAGTCCTGTAAGGTGATGAACATGGGTTATGTGTTGTACCTTGTTTCTCCTGGGCGTGATATTCTTGAGGTATGTATGTCAACGTGGAGAAGGGAATGGAAGATGGTTTTGTAATCCACACACACAATCTGCCACGTCCATGGTATGTATGATGTTTGGGGCCATACTGCTGCCAGTACAGTGCTGTGTCAATGATCCTGTGGGGTAGAACAGAACATCATGTGTGGGGTGGTTAGTGTGTTGGCACCAATTCACAGGACTGATGAGGGCCCGTGATGAACCTGTCTCTGATCTGCTCCCCTCTCAGGGTCTCCTCAACATGGCCGATGTCCATTGGCACTTCAGGTATGGGGGGTCCTGGGTCTGATCAGCCAGCCTGGTGTCCACTGAGATATTGTGCAGTATTGCTATTGCTATTGTGATGTCACACACCTTGCAAGGTGCATACTGGATTGCTCCCCCTGAGTAGTCCAGACATCTGAATCTGGACTTGAGGAGGCCAAAAGTCCTCTCAGTGACTTTCCGAGTTCTGCCATGAGTCTGGTTGTATCTATCCTGGGCATCTGTTTGGGGATTGGCGACCGTGGTCAGTAGCCAGGATTTATATCCATAGCCAGCATCACCTGTGGAATGTGAGTGACATGGTGAGACAGGTAGCACATGTTGTGTGAATGCTGATTTGTGTGGTGGACGTACTAGCTGTGAGTCAGGAGCATGCTGAGCAGTGCTGTGTGTACAGCTGTGTATATGGTGTGATTTAGTATTGTGAACTCACGCAGAAGACATCCCCCAGTATAAGTTCCATTCTTGAAATCTCTGTGGACTGAGGAGTTTTGGAGAATGTAGGAATCATGTGAGCTGCCAGGATATTTTGCACAGACATTCATAATCCTCATGTTACTGTCACACACCATCTGCATGTTCATGGAGTGGAAGGTCTTCCTGTTGATGTAGATACGTGCATCACGTGCTGGGGCTTTGATACAGACATGGGTGCAATCTATAGCACCCATGACCCTGGGCATACCTCTCCATATCAGTGGTGGGGAAATGTATATAAGTACTGGCCTTGCTTTTGAGGGCTGGCAAAACTTGGGACAGCACTCTGGAGAATGTGGCCTGTGACATGTCAGATACGTAACCCTCAGTGGACAGGAAGGTGTCACTTGCCATGAAGTGTATGGCACACAAGAGTTTTTGCAGGCCAGATAGGGCATGTTTGTAGATGTAGATGGGATCTACCTGATCCTTGATGACCTCAAACAAGGCAATGATGGTGTGTGGCCTCAACCTGTAGCGATCAATCATTGGTCATTCCAAAGATAGTGACCCTTGGACGGTATACCCTGGGCCTTGGGGATCATCTATCCATCCTCCACTGCTGCAGGGGTCCCTGTGGCAGCTGGGGAGCATCCTGTTGCTGCAGCTGTGCATCTGCAGGCAGGTGCTGTCCTCCAGGTGGGGATATGCTCCTGTGTGGCTGCTGAGCCAGAGCCTCCTCACTCGCAACAGATGAAGGCTATTATCCTTACACCTGCCCTCTAGCCCATTTACCTGGTGCTGGAGAGACTGGATTTCCTCTTCTTGTGTTTTGACTAGATTGTGGTAGCCACACATATCTTTCTCTAACTCAGAGATTCTTTCAATCTCAGCTTCCAGTGTTTGTTTTATTGGCACCATCTTTTCTTGCTTAGCCTCTAATTTGTTTCTCTGGAAGGCTATAATATTTAACAATTCGGGCACGATTAATAAAATCTGTACATCCAACTCCTTTGGCTTGGTTTGTTCTATACATTTATTTAAAGCTCGATAGTAGAAGCTATTGGGTTGCCACATTTGATCAAATTGGGATTCTACCCTTAATTCTATATCATCACTCCATTGCTGTGTATCACTTAATTTTTAGGCGAGAATGGATGGCATAAATTACCCTACCTTCTACAGACCATTTCATGTCTTCTCCTGATCTCTGTTCCATTGGATCAGACACAGAAGAATTTGACTGAGACATGTGTATGCACAAATGTTACTATGTAATATATCTGACAATAAAATTATTTGACAAATATGTCAACCCTGTGTATAGATCTCAGCAGTGCCTCCAATGATGTTGAACTAATTATGATGAAGGTATCCATGGGGTTAAAACAAGAGAACCAATCAGGTTGGATATCTTCACATAATGTCACGGTTTGTTATGGAAACAGCAGTGAAGATGGTCAGCAGGAACTGCAACCCCAGAGGACTAGGCCGGAACCAGGACTGGAACAACTCAGCATTCAGGAGACACTGGAACAGCTGCAATCAGGAACTCAGGAACACTGGAACAGAGGCCCAACTATCACTGGACAGAGTGATAGCAAAAGGTCAGAAACAACACGAAAGGGCACTTTTGGGTGCCCAATCCAGGTTTAAATAGGCAATATGAGGCGGGCTAAAGGCAGGCAGCCAATGGAAGCTCCCTACTGGTGATAGACAAGGAAATGTAGCAATCACGGGCACCGTGATACATAAATAGATAAATAACAATATTAAATCATTTTGAGAACTTTACACTATGTTAGGTACTGACACGCTACTTCACAGTAAAGAATTGATCAAAAGAATCAATCCCGCATATCTGTGCAAAAATATATATAATTTATTAAATACAATATACTATATATATATATATAAAGTGTAAACAACAATGATATAAATGAGTGATCATCAATTACAATAAATATACAAAAACTCAAACCACAATTATCACCATTAGTATTACCAGCAATTAAAGGGTTAACCACACATGTCTAGACAGTATATTAACGTTCATGCAAAATATATCACAAATATGACTATAGAAATATTATGTAAATCATATAGGGTACTTCAAGGGTTAATCCACTTATTAATATAGGGTGCCATACCCAGAAGGCTGCTTCTTTTGTCTAGTGAAAGTATAAAAACACTTTCACTTTACAAAAGTTTTAGACCCAAAACATACACAAAGAAATCCAAAGAAACACCACAAATAGCGGTTAAAGGGTTAATAAATGAATTCATAGAATTCCCCAGATCAATATTAGCTATTATAACATTTCCAGAAACACAAAATATTATTCTAAAAATACCAAGAATTATATTAACTAATATATAAAACAAGCTAAATAACTATGTTACACTTATCTGGCAAAATATAACAATTTACCAATAATAAATAAATTCTGCTTAATTTCAGAGTGTCTAGAGCTAATATTGCTTATTATAATTGATCCCAAATGGTTAGCCAGTCCAATTAAGACAATAATAAGAAAATTAGGTTTCTTCAAATATAGAAGAAATAAATATTTGATTCTGTACTTTTGCAGAATTTAAATAAAGAAAATATATAGTTTCTCTCTCAACTTGCATATTTATAATATGAAATCCCTCTAATCAAAAATCTGCTCTGATTGGCTAAAGGATCATCTATCACAGTGCCTGTGATCCTCCTCTGTCACTCTCGCTTGTGGTGTGCTCTGATTTGCTGAGTTGGTTTAGCCCGCCCCTGGTGACCTTTTTATGCCTGGCCGTGACACCTGTCAGGTGCCCTTTCGTGGTGTTTCAGAGCCAGTGTTGCTGTTGCTGTGTTCCTGTGTTCCGGATTCCTGTGTACCGATTTGGCCTGTTCTGACTACGCTCCTGTGTTCCTGATCGTGATTGACCCGGCTTGTCTGAGAACCACCTCCGTGATCTGACCCGGCTTGGCTGACGTTCCTGCTTGTGATTGACCCGGCTTGTCTACGTACCACCTCCGTGATCCGACCCGGCCTGGCTGACTTCCCGCTCCGTGACCCGACTCGGCCTGCTCCAGTGACCTGCTTGTTCCTGCTATCTGCTCCTGTTGTCGCCGTGGCGACATTCTGACTTCCGCTGCAACTGCCTACCGGGCTGATAGTGTGACCTCCTTAACCCTTGCAGTGCCTAGTCCCCAGTGCTGAGTCTCCTTGCTAACTTGCAGAGCTGTGCTTCCGTTACTGATCCTCCTTGTACTTGCAGAGCTATTTGTAACGGTTTTTTAGGACACTCAGACCAGTAAGTGAAAATAAAACACACTTTATTTTAAAAGTAAGATAATGCACAGGTTCGCCCTCTAGTGGCGATAGGTAATACACAGATCGTGTAAACTGAGATATTACAATAGTAATAGCACAATAGATATACATGCAAGACAATAAGCAATAGGGTGATATGGACCCCCAAGGGGTTAATGACTAGATAACAGTCCGTCTCAGATGTGGAGGTTTGGCACGCCCTGGGTGTTAGTAGGCTGTGCTGGATAGACAAAGTTCATCAAGTACTGAAGCCTGAACTGCCTTGCCAAGGTGTTTGGATATTAAGCAGAATAGGAATCAACTTAGCCCCCACGGGCGTAGTTACTGGAACTGCTTTGGTTTGTGCAAGTGCAAATAGCCCCCACGGGCGTAACGGGAACCGGCCGGCAATGCAAGAGCTTATCAACCTCCTCAGACTTTGCTGAATGCTGGAATATGAATGCAAGAGCCACTAGCCCCCTCGGGCGTAGCACCGGATAAGCTAACACTGAAGCCTTAAACTGCCACCACTCTGTATAACGGATATCGCCGGTAATCGACACCGGAGAGCCATAGGCGCCCAAAAGGCCCAAACAATGTGACTACTCTGCAATGGAGAACTAGAGTTGCCGACGGTGAACGGCCAACTCAGCAGCAGTATCACGGGTATCGAGGCTCGTACTGGAGGTAGAGAGAGTGAGATCGAGGCAGCACTGCAAGAGTTAAAAAGCACGTTTACTGGAGGCTTCAGCGCTACTGGAAGGCTCTGCAATGAGAGGAAGGCATACAGATTCAGACACAGCTCTGCACGGGTAGCGAGGCACAGCACTAATCGTGGGTAACGCCAGGCAAGGCAGTCACACTGCAGCGGGCAACAGAGACTGATAATGTCGCGGCGGCGACAACTGGAACGCAGGTCACTGGAACAAGTTGGAAGTCGATCTTCGGAGCAGGAAGTCAGCCAGGCCGGGTCGGAGCACATAGGAGGTAGTCATACAAGCCGGGTCATACACAAGCTGGAACGTCAGCCTAGCCGGGTCAGGATCCAAGGATGGTACGCAGACGAGCCGGGTCATACACGAGCAGGAACACTGGAGAATAGTCAGGACAAGCCGGATCGGTACACAGGAACTCAGAACACAGGAACACAGCAACAGCACTACTGGCTCAGGAACACCACGAAAGGGCATCTGACAGATGTGATATCCAGGTATAAAAAGGTCACCAGGAGGCGGGCCAAACCCACTCAGCAAATCAGTGTCTGCCACAAATGAGAGTGACAGGAATCACAGGCACTGTGATACTATTCCTCTATACTTAGCCTTCGATCCTTAAAGCTGCATATTAACCCTTGCTGTGCTGCCGCCTCCTTAGCTGAGCCTTCTAACACCGGTACAGAGCCTAAGCTATATCGCACTACTTCTGCTGAGTCGGCCGCGTATATGTCTGGGTTGGTCGGCGGCTCATCCTGTCAACCTCAGAGTAGTCGCGTTCGTTAACACGCCCGGTAAGGCGTTATTGGTTTGTACTGATACGTTTGTTCTCTGGTTTACGCCCGTAGGGGCTATTGGCTCTAGCTATTACAGCAAAGGGTTGTCTCCACTAGGAGGCTATTGGCTTCAACGTTTGCAGCGTAGTGTGGTCTCCGTTGTTACGCCCGTGGGGGCTACTGGCTCAAGCTCTTACAGGTTGTCTCCGGTATGCGCCCGTGGGGGCCATTGGCTCAAACTATCCCTGTACAGTTGGTCTCCATTATTACGTCCGTGGGGGCTACTAGCCAGCTCTTGCAGTGCAAGCTATTACCGTTGTTACGCCCGTGGGGGCTACCGACTCACGCACTTGCAGATTAAGTTGTATCCGTGGCTACACCCGTGGGTGCTATTCTGTGCAACTTTTCTGCTGATTCTACCTCTGGTCACGTATGGCCTAGCAGCTTCCCAGTCTCTAGAACTCTGGGTGTTTTACCATCTACACATACAGCTGCTCTATCACTACCTTGGGCGTGCCAAATACCACAACAGAGACTGACTGATTATTGCATTTAACCCTTGATGTGTTTCACTACTGTGTGCCTGTCCTGAGACAGTATATGTGATACTCTGGTTCTGTATACTGGGCCTGTGGGGGCATATCTGTCCAAATTTTGCTATTATTTTGTGTTGCCTGTAGAGGGTGATCATTCACCTCACTTTTCATTTAATAAAACTGTGTTTTATTCTACTAACTGGTCTGAGTGTCTTAAAAAAACGTTACACCATCTCATTACACAGTGACATCAGGCATATTATTATCATAATTTTTTGGGAATTTCTCAATACACTGGTAATAACGCTATTTACATCCACAAGATGTCCCTCTCTTTCCACATTAAATTTTTCCTTGACAATTTGAGAACTACTAGCAATGACTTCCTGTCTGGCACTCATAACAAAAGGGAGAGATCATAAGTTTATCAGAGACCCCATAAATATGTCACTCCACCAGCCCCTCTCACACAGGAGTACATGTTCTTCTAGACTCGTATAACTCCATAACTGACATTCAGTTATTTTCACCCCCTACCTTGAATCAAAGGGCCATTGTTTTAACATAAGATCATTTACACACATCTTAAAACAGAATCTAAGAGAATTAGATTTAAAAGAAAAATGAACTATTTCCTCCCCATCATGGCAATGTCTCTGACAATACAGTAATTCAGTAAGTCACCGATTATTCACCTGTAGACTTGTGCAGGGCAAACATTTTTGGTAAAATTTGATTTCGGACATTTTTTTTTTAAATTTGTTGGATCCAAATTTCGGACGGGACCTATTTGATTTGGACAAAATTCGGAGACATTCTGAATTATTTGGCCAAATTTAATATACTTTAAAGAACGACTCTCCCTTGAAGTGGCAATAAGGTATATAAATAAATCTGAGACTGCATGTATCACTCTGAAAACTATTCAAATTCCTTATATGTGATTTTGCCTAGGAACAAAGATGACTCTCCCTTGCAGTGGCAATTATGTACTAATGCTGGCTGCCTGCCTATGCTACCTGCCACTGTCTCCTTCTGCTCTCATGGAGCTCCAACAATGGACCAACAGGAAATGTAGGCTATCTGGGTGTCTGACGTGCTATTAGTCCAACCCCCATCATGAAACAAAGAAGCTAATTGGACTAGAGAGGGAGGGAACGTAGCAAGCGTGCAGGAAGAACTTCATTCGAATGTCCACATTTTTTAACTAATTTCTGACCCAGGACCATTCAGATTCAGGAAAAAAATGAATGCCCTTGCCGTTCAGAAGACCCGAATGACGACCGAATGACCCTTATAGTGATAAAGAAGCCAGCAAATGATTTATACCAGCTGCAGTAGCAACAACAGCATCAACAATAACATTCCATTCCCACCATATGTCTGAACACAAGTCATCCTCAACACAGAGAGCAATTCATGTGTCTAAGGAGCAGCAATCTAACATTCATGGAGGTGGCGGCACATTTCTATGGGAATATGGGTTGGTAACCGATAAACATGAACACTGTGTATCTCTTAGGAGTGGTCCCAATGCAAGTGAGAAAATTACATAATACTTGTAAGATAGTTACCTTCTAGGCAGAAATGATGACCCCCCATCAACTACTGGCAATTTTGGCAAACACAACAATGTGTGCGGCAAACACTGACACGTACTGCTGTGGAAACTCTTAGTTGCCCAAAAGCAAGTGTGGAATCTGAACAGGTTTTAACTGCAGTGGATTATATTGTAAATAACCCTAGAACACAGTTATCAAGCACTTGGTAGACTTACAGTTCTAAAAATAAACAACATCTAACACCATCTGAGTATCAGGTACAAGAAGTGGACAAAACCATACATGACAAAACCCATGGAATATATTCTATTAACAGCGGCACTGAGAATGAAGGAGGCATTAGTTTTTAAGTCTCAGCCTAGCAGAAAACAAGTCTCAGGCTACAAAATGTGTTTGTAGAATTCAGTCTTGCCAAAAACAAATCCGCAAAAGAATTTGTTTGAAGGACTCAGGTTTGAAAAGCACAAACCCTGAGAAAAATTTGTTTGCAAAACATAATCCTTAAAAATATGTTATGCCCTACAGACCTAGTGCCAGCTGTGCTAGATAGTGTGTTGGCAAATAGTACTTGTGACATTGTGGCTACTGTAATTGCTGCATGGGACTGGGATTATCATCAACACTGAAATAAAACAGGCAGTGGTACAATGATGTTTCTACTTGTCACTAGCCCTAGTGTTGGTGAGGCAGCAGCAACACCACAACAAGCCAACATACCACTTCATGCGCATCTAGAGAGAAGAAGTTGTACAATGATGCTTTTCCACCTGCACCTCCTCTAAAACCATTGGTTGAAGTGGCATGCGGTTTCCCTTTACAGGAGCCTGCACCATTCATCATCAACTATAATGTGCAAAGTGTGCACAAGGAAACAATGAGAAAAGAGATAGAACTGGGTGGGAAGAATCACAACATTTAACACATGTGCACACATATTACACAATAGGCATAATTACAACCAAACAACTTTACACTTAGGTCAGCTGTGCAAAACCAAGAAACCAAGAACTGCTGTCATTATGGCCTTTGATCACACTGCTAAGGTAAATTGATGTAAACATAGATGAAGCCTTAATAAGAATAATAATTGGAAGTCCACAGACACATCCCCAGATACATTTGATTGCTCTTCAACATATTACCATGTGTGGTCAGGTCACCACTCAATGTGCAATGTGTGCACACAAACTGCCAGATCCTCACATATAGAGATTCACTATCAGCTGGGGATGGAAGTAAAGAAGGCAATGGTGTTACACCAGAGAAGGAGGCAGAGGGCGCTGAGGGAGCCAGGGCAGAGACAAAGGGTACATTTTCCAGCACCTGAACCCAAAAAAAAGAAGATGATGAAGACACAGGTTTTATGCTCATCATCAAAATTCTAAATATTTTGGTGTCTATGTTGTTTCTACTTTATGAGGGCAGATTGCCAAGGTGTGTCCCCTACTTTGCCCTTTTTCACTACCTTATCACACATAATGCACAATTCATTAACTAATTATTGCACTGCTTCTGCCCCATGTCGAACTAATTATGATGAAGGTATCCAGGGGGTTAAAACAAGAGAACCAATCAGGTTGGATATCTTCACATAAATTGATAAATTACAATATTAAGTAATTTTGAGAACTTTATACTATATTGGGTATTGACACGCTACTTTACAGTAAAGAATTGATAAAATAATCAATCCCGCATATTTGTGCAAAAATATACATAATTTATTAAAGTACAATATACTATATATATAAAAAGTGTAAGCAACAATTAAATAAATGAGTGGCCAGCAATTACAATAGATATATAGTAAACCAAACCACAATTATCACCATGAGGATTACCAGCAATTACAGAGTTAACCATATTCAGAGGTATTAAATAACAATAATTGCACTTAGCAGAATAGAAAAGGATAATTGATCCTTACAATTAATAAAATACAGTTTGCCGCAGTGTATATGAATACCTTCTGCCCCAGAAACTGTATAAACTATTCTATTTGAGGTTTAAGGTATATTGTTAAGTGAATTAGCTTTAATACGAAGCCAGGTCCTCTGATAATATTCCTTGTACCATATATAATAATCAAATTTAGAGACTAGCTGGAATAGAATCCCAGATATAGATCACTATAATTTAATTATGTACTGATTACAGTTTTTGCATACCTTCTGAATAAAACATATAAATTACATTTAATGTAGTCAATCAGAGATAATGCCAAGAAAATACTTAGAATCAATCCAATAATATGTCTACACAGTATACCAACTTCATGCAACATATATCATAAACATGACTATAGCAATCCTATGTAAAACCTCCTAGTATATGCAGACAAACGAGAAGAGAAAGAAGAGTGCTCCCTAGTGCAATAAGTTTTGCCAATTAAAGGGATAGTAATGCTTCGTTTTAATTTTATTTTATTTTGTAGGCATTAAAAAAACATGAAGAATGATACGAGTCTTATCTCTCAAACCTTTATGGTTTAAGAGATATTCACAAGCAAAGTTTCCCCTCCCGCCCCTTTTTCCTAGTGTAAGCCATCTCTTCTCAGATGTGAATCTGGTTGTAAGACCAGACAGATAACAGCAGGGGACAATCTTCTTTGTATGAAAAGAATGAAAGCCCTTCCCCCTTGACAAGTTTTTCAGCTTTTTCCCTTATCTTAATTGAAGATTGTCCCTCTCTGCAGTCTACCTGGGCACCTCCCTTCTGATCTGGCTGAATGGGGCGGATACTTTGCTTGTGAATATCTCTTAAACCATAAAGGTTTGAGAGATAAGACTTATATCGTTCTTCATGTTTTTTTAATGCCTACAAAATAAAATAAAGATAAAACAAAGTATTACTATCCCTTTAAGGACCACCGCCAATAAACACCGTACTCACAGTGTTCAAAATCACTAATAGTGATCAGCATACATGGATTGAGGAATCTGACTGCCCCACTCAGTCAATTAGGAAAGGTGGATGCTGCATCTTCTGAAAGCACTCCTCTATTGTAGATGGAAAGCCATAAACACAAGAACAAATGAAGAAAGAAGAGCACAAGCCACCAGACCAGTATTCACAGTTGGTATCAAATAGGATTCAATATGATACTCTCAATTGAGGATCAAATAGCTGGTACTCCATACAACCAGCTAAAGCGAACAGGGATAACGTGAGACTGCCCGTTACAGTTAACCAATCTCTGCTAATGAAAGGGTCCTCCAAGAATAAAATGTAATTTATTTAAAATACATTAATAAAAAATAATAACATGCCGTGCGTAAAAAAAGTATCAATTTGGCCACAATAGCTCAGCATATGACGCGTTTCGGGGACATACCCCTTTATCAAATAACACTGGCAACAATAAAATCTCTCAAGATCATCACCTACCTGTGGTCCCCAGATCTCTTAAAGGGATAGTAATACTTCGTTTTAACTTGATTTTATTTTGTAGGCATTAAAAAAACATGAAGAATGATATAAGTCTTATCTCTCAAACCTTTATGGTTTATGAGATATTCACAAGCAAAGTTCCCCCTCCCGCCCCTTTTACCTAGTGTAAGCCATCTCTTCTCAAATGTGAGTCTGGTTGTATGACAGGACAGATAACAGAAGGGGACAATCTTCTTTGTACAAAAACAATGAAAGCCCTGCCCCCCTTGACAAGTTTTTCAGCTTTTTCCCTTATCTTAATTGAAGATTGTCCCTCTCTGCAGTCTACCTCGGCATCTCCCTTCTGATCTGGTTGAACGGGGGGGATACTTTGTTTGTGAATATCTCTTAAACCATAAAGGTTTGAGCGATAAGACTTATATCATTCTTCGTGTTTTTTTAATGGCTACAAAATAAAATAAAGTTAAAATGAAGTATTACTATCCCTTTAAATGCACTAGTATGCCCATCTCTTCCGGAACAAACCCGGTGAACGGAGAAAGCCGGAACTGAAAACTCAAATCTCGCAAGACAGATACACATTCTCGCGAGAAGAAAAGGATAAAAAAAATTGCCCAAAAGTATCCCTGTGGATGAATGAATCCGCTAAATCCCAAGAGACCAAATCAGCTCACACGAGAACAGATCAAGTCTCATGAGAGCAGAGAACACAGGAAGAAACAAATGACACAATGCATTCCAAAGAAATGGAGTGCAAAGAAAACAATTTAAAGATGCAAATTCGGCATAAAGAGAACTATGGGGACCAAAAAGAAGAGACGATATTGGATGTTCATATATCTAATACATAAAAAAATAACACATAAAAATAACATATAACAAATAACAAAAATAAAAAAACAAGGAATAAAAATAGAAATAAAAAAATAAAAATTAAAAAATAATAAATAAAAAAATAATAAAAAACAAAAATGTAAATAAAAAATAAACTAAAAATAAAAATACACTAAAAATAAAAAATAAACAATTTGAATATAAACACCAAATAAAAAAACATACACAATTCTCTGAAATAATTTTACACATACATATACACACATATATATATGTGAACCAAAAATTACGCAAACATATTAGAGTAATATTAGGTGTCCAGAGGACCAAAGAGAATTATTTACGGAAAACATAAATATAAAAATAAATGAAGTGCATACATATACGTACATATATTTTTTTAAAACATACATGCATATACACACACATATACTTCAATATAAATAATTTGTGATAACTGTGTGATGAGTTCTAAATAACACTTTATAATAGCTAATATATGTGCAAACTAAGTGTTACGTTTTCCGAATAACAGAACTAAATTGGTGATATGTGCACCAAAATTAAAATCAACTTATAATTGTCATAAAATGAAAATTATTATTATCTGAATTTGTCATATATGTTCAGTGTTTTCAAATGACAAATTATTATTAGTGATATATAAATAAAATATATAACCTAACAAAATAGGACAATTATATTTGTGAAAAAGGTGAATACTAAATAATGAGAATAACATAGAAAAATTCTGATATAATAAAAATTAATATATATTCTCCGTATTCTCATTTAGTCCACTGGGCACCATTCAATTTAACATTAACATCCAATATGACTCTCGATGATTTAGTGCTGATACTCCTCTAAGAGGATCAACATATTCAATAGGAGTAACTTTCAAACACTTAAGATCTTTATTGTGTGTTAAAGTACAATGTCAGGACACACTAAGATCCATGAACCCTCATTCTACATTTCTACGATGTTCACCAAAACGTTCACGTAGGGTCCTTGTAGTCCTCCCCAAACTTCTCCATAAATCCTGGTGCAGCTCTTAATAAAAGGTGTCATTGTACACCTCAAAGAGAAAATCAAATCTGCAGAGATTGGAGTGCAACAACAGGAAGAAAGAAAAGAAGAGAGAAAAGCGCTCTAAGTGCAGTAGATTAAAAACAATCAGAACAAAAGCCCCCCTTCCCCCATTGCACTTACAAGATGTTCGTCTTGGGCTTTGTGCATCTCAGGGGTCCCTGTCCATTACTGCCATGAAAACTGTGCCCTCCTTGTGTTTCTACCAATGTTGCAAATAGCCGACTTCCTCAATGCTGAAGTTGTAGTCTTCTTATCAACATTGGTAATTTTGTATCTTAAAATCATTCAATCTGTTGTAAATAATATTTATGTTGCACTGTCGTGCAGAAGTGGCTAGTGATAGTAAAAAAACGTTTTGCGTTGATGCCTCCATACCTCCGGGTATTTGGGAAAATGTTAACACAAGTCCAGTGATTTGATAATAATCATTACGTTTTTATTGATTTAATAAGTATTATTAAATAAACATTGTGTGTTTTACTTTATGGATGTCTGGAGTTATAGTGCAGCAGACTGCAGAGTGAATGTACTTGTAATTAGACCAAGGGAGGTCTTTTTGTTCAGCGGGCACATACTGTGATACGTCCATTTCAGCATTCTGCAAAATAACAATACTTATATCCAAATATTCTTAGAGCCGCTCTTAACAGCATTCTTTATATTTGACCTGAAGGGTCAAACCCACAGCTCTGTAGTTTCATGTCTGCTCTGCACTAATGTACAAGGTAGTTTCTTCCAGTATCTGAGACCATGACGGATCACACTGCAGCCCTGTGTTATTGCCTGCAAGTCAGCGCGGGAAGACTGACGGGAGAAGTGAGAGGGCTGCAGTGCGATCCGATTCTCTTAGACATCAGAAGAGCGTCACCACCTTGTAAATTACTGACAGTCAGGAATGTGAATGTGGCTTAATGATTTAGAGATTCTTGCTTTGCAGTTTGTTCAGGACATTTCCAGCCTCTCCCCCAAGCGCTGGCTAGTTTCTCATCTTCTCTAACCCCGACGCCCCTTGCCCAAGAATGTATTGAAAATACATGAACCCTTTGAGTGCCAGAGAGGTATGCAACACACTGCATTGCAATGTATTACATACCCCTCTGACACTCAAGGGGTTAAATCACATCAGACATCACAGTACCTAATCATGACCTTAATCTGCCAGTCTGGAATAATTTCAATTAGGCTATCCTTCTCCTGGCCTGCTGCCTCTGGTGTCACTTTGAAGCCAGGCAGGTACTTAGGCAGCAGTGTGATCACTTGTCCCTGAACTCCCTGTCCGCAAAGCACCATGTGGCCAGGCATGACAGACATCAGACAACCGCCTCCCCCCAAACTGAACTCACACGCTATCACAGTGCCTGTGATTCCTGTCACTCTCGGTTGTGGATGTCACTGATTTGCTGACTGAGTTTGACCCGCCTCCTGATGACCTTTTTATACCTGGCTATCTCTTATGTCAGTTGCCCTTTCGTGGTGTTCCTGAGCCAGTAGTGCTTTTACTGTGTTCCTGTATTCTGAATTCCTGTGTACCGATTCGGCTTGTCCTGACCATTCTCCAGTGTTCCTGCCTGTGTATGACCCGACTCGTCTGCGGACAACCCTTGGATCCTGACTCGGCTAGTTTGACGTTCCTGCCTGTGTATGACCCGGCCTTGCTGACTTCCTGCTCCGAAGATCGACTTCCAGCTTGTTCCAGTGACCTGCGTTCCAGTTGTTGCCGCCGCGACATTTTCCAGTTCCTGCTGCCCACGTCTGTGCCACTGCCTTGCCTGGTGATTCCTTCGATAGTGCTGTGCCTCGTTCTAGTGCAGAGCTGTGTGTATTCTGTGGGCCTTCCTCTCCTTGCAGAGCCTGATAGTAGCGTTGAAGCCTCGAGTAACATTACAGAGCCTTGCAGTAGCACTGAAGCCTCGAGTAAACGTGCATTTTAACTCTTGCAGTGCTGCCTCATATTCACTCTCTCTATCTCCTGTACAAGCCTCGTTGCAAGTGATACTGCTGCTGAGTTGGCCGCTCTCCGTCGGCAACTCTAGTCTTACGTTGCAGAGTGTTCACATAGTTGGGCCGTTTGGGCGCTTAAGGCTCTCCGGTGTTGGTTACCGACGATATCATTGACACAGAGTGTTGGCAGAAAGGCTTCAGTGTTGGCTTATCCGGTACTACGCCCGAGGGGGCTAGTGGCTCTTGCTTTATTATTACTGCATTCGATTGCACCTGAGGAGGCTGTTAGCTCTTGCATTGCCGGCCGGTATCCGTTACGCCCGGGGGGGGCTATTTGCACTTGCACAAACGAAAGCAGTTCCTGTAACTACGCCCGTGGGGGCTAAGTTGTTACCCATTCTGCTTACTATCAAACACCTTGGCAAGGCAGCTCGACCCTCAGCACTTGATGAACATTGTCTGTACAGCACAGCCTATTTAACATCCAGGGCGTGTCAAACCTCCACATCTGAGACTGACTGTTATTTGGACTTTAACCCCTTTGGGGGTCAATATAATCCTAGTGCATACTGATTTGCATTTATGTCCTTAATACTATTTTCCTTGTATTATCTCAGTTTACATTATCTGTGTATTACCTACCGCCTCTAGAGGGCGTAATTGTCATTATTCACTTTAATAAAGTGTGTTTTATTTTCACTTATTGGTCTGAGTGTCCTAAAAACCGTAACACACGCGCCACGACAGTCACTAGTTTTATTGAATTGCTGTACCTGTCGCACAGGACGATAGACCAGGACTAGACAGACCCAAAGAAGTAGTCAGTACGGTATAGTAAATGCAATTTATTAACGAAAATGAAATACAGAAATATATACAAATATACATAGAAACTAGCAAGTGGTACAAGCCAGAAAGCCTGCCATCAGGAATAATAGGTTGCATGGCTTAACCATCGAGCTGGAAACTAGGACTAGCCACTGGTAGTCTCAACAGGAATCAGGAGCAGGAACAGGAACCCAGGATCTTGCTCTGACAAGAGAGCTTACTGACTCAAGCCTGCAGTCAGTTAGAGGTAACACTGACTCCCACCTGCAAACAGTAGGGAGAGAATACTGACTCAAACCTGCAGTCAGTATGGAGTGAAGTGAATACTTACTCAAGCCTGTAGTCAGTAGGGAGTGATCACTGACTAACACCTGCAGTCAGCTATAAGGCAAGTCTACCAGAGGCCCAGGTCCGCACAAGAATGGGTGTCTGCTAAGGTTGGAGGAATACACGTAAGAGTAGTCAGACAGAGCCACAAGTCAGCAACAGAGGGGGTAGCCAGACAAGCCAGGTCATACACAGTTCAGGTAGTCAGCCAGAGCCACAGGTCTGCACCAGGACGGGTGTCCACTATTAGGGGAGTAGCAAAAGAATAGTCAGACAGAGCCTCAGATCAGCACCAGGATGGATGGAAGACTAGCCAGGTCATACACGGAGCCCAAGGTAACAGAACTGCTAGGCACAACAACACAAGGGCAACTGAGTCAGGACTCAGTCTGCCTTTTA
This sequence comes from Rhinophrynus dorsalis, assembly GCA_037306005.1. Classification (NCBI taxonomy): domain Eukaryota; kingdom Metazoa; phylum Chordata; class Amphibia; order Anura; family Rhinophrynidae; genus Rhinophrynus; species Rhinophrynus dorsalis. The sequence continues at coordinate 556,797,079 of CM074721.1, forward strand.
AACCCCTCCACAGGAAGAAGGTGGGCGGAGAAGCTCAGAGGGAGGAAGTAGGTAGAAGGAAGTAGGTAGGAGGAGACTACAGATAGCAAACAGATAAAACAGAGGCCTGCAGCATGCTTGAAGCCTCGCGTCAGGCAAGTCTCCAAAAAGAGGGGAATAGGAGAAATACATATCGTAGTTGACACTGTAGGTTCCCAAAATTATTATTTGTGTCAAATGGTTCTTATTTTATCCCATTATGCCTGCAAGAATCATTCTTTAAACATTAGAAACATAGAAACATAGAATTTGACGGCAGATAAGAACCATTCGGCCCATCTAGTCTGCCCAATTTCCTACTGTGTAAAAAACACACAACCTCAAACCTTTTTTGGTCCTTGGTCTTTTCTTATGTTAAGGACTGCCTTATGCCTATCCCATGCATGCTTAAATTCTGTCACTGTATTGACATCTACCACTTCTACTGGTAGGCTATTCCACTTGTCTACTACCCTCTCAGTGAAGTAAAACTTTCATACATTACATCTAAACCTGTGTCCCTCTAGTTTTAGACTATGGCCTCTTGTCCTAACGTTTTTACTCCTTTGAAATATACTTCCATCCTGTACTTTGTTGAATCCATTCATGTATTTGAATGTTTCTATCATATCCCCTCTCTCTCTTCTCTCCTCCAAGCTATACATATTCAGATCCTTTAGTCTATCCTGATATTTCTTTTCCTGTACACCAGTCACCATTTTAGTAGCCCTTCTTTGAATTTTCTCTAGAGTATCAATATCTTTCTGGAGATGGGGTCTCCAGTACTGTACACAATACTCTAGGTGAGGTCTAACTAGAGATCTGTAGAGTGGCATGACTACTTCCCTTTTTCTGCTACTAATGTCCCTAGCTATACAACCCAGTGCCCTGCTTGCATTCCCCATCTCTTTATTACATAAGTATTTCAATTACTCATCATTTTTTGGCTGCTTTTGGATATATTCCTGATAGTTTAACACATCAAAACAAGTCCCTGGGCACCTCTGTCTGCCCCCCTTTTTTTCCTCTAGGTCACTTCTCCCTTCTCCAGTCCAATTGGTTCTACTAGTTCAGATCAATGCTTTTCTGGGCTGCTATGCCCCTTTGTAGGGATCAGTGTCAAGGCACCAATTTTGATGGTTAAAGTTTTCACAAATCTTTTGACCAATCACAGTCATTTGTTTTTGTTTGCAACCCAGTGGAATATCATACTGATCTAATACCATTCTTAGACTGGCATTTTTTACAATAAGGGAGGTAAAGCTATAGAATTCTTTGCCTCAAGATGTTGTGCTTGCAGATACTATAACTGCTTTCAGTTATTCTGTGCTAGATAGGATACCTATATAGCTCAGAATAACATTGAGAATTATATTATGACAGGTGACTTCAATGCAGATAGGATGTTGATCCAGGGAACTATCTGACTGCCATTTGGAGTCAGGAAGGTTTTTTTTTCTTAATTGGAAATGGCTTTTTTCCCCTTCCCCATGATCAACAGGGTGTTTTGACATAGGCTGGACTTGATGGACACATGTCTTCAGCCTCATCAACTAAGTTACTATGTTAGATTCTCTGAAGAAGTGCAGTTTTATAGCACAAAACGCGTTAGAATCCAAGTATGCATTCAGTTTGTACCCTGAACTATTGAGACAGCGGTCTAAAGAAAAAGCAAACTCTGAAAAAATTGTAAATCAGAGTTCAATTATTAATGATATAAGGAGAGCAACATCAGAACCGATGGAGGGTGAGGAGGAATAAGGAGGCATACCTAATACGGAGGAAGACGGGAGGACGTTTTTCCCTGCCCGCAGCTGACATTAAGCTGACGAGTCGGGAACTGGAGAAACCCTGCTCACTTATTAAAAGCGGAGAAAGCATTTGCAATCTGTATCTTCAATAAGATTAAAGAGTCGGGAGGAAAAGAACCCTGCCCGCTGATACAACAGTGAATTATGGAAGGTGACTATTAATGTTCACATCATGATATATTGCCTTGCTTCTAAATTCTCCACACGGTAACAGATTATTGGATCTCAATAAGAAGAACTGGTATTTATGTTTAGATCAGAAGAAACAAGTTCTTCCATGCATAAACCTTGTCTCTGAATTAATTCTTTAAAGTTATGTTACAAGAACTGTGCATATTGTGGGTAAACATTTTGTATCTCAGAAAAAGATAGCTATTTGGGACTTATGAAATATATAGAATACTTTAATATACACCTTTTATAGAGTATTATTTATATAATTGTTTTTAGGATTTTTATATGTGTTATTAATAAATATTTTCTTCCACTATTTCAGTGCCAAACATGCTTTTATTATGTTTTATATCTATATACTTATGATAGATTTGAGCGCTTTACCCAATTCTTTGTTTAGGGCATTTTTTTAGTATGTTTTGACTCCCAGATCACAGTGGGTCTAGAGCTGCTAAATCAATATGTAATCTGTATTTGGAGCACCATTAACACCATTGTTGATGTCAATGTTACTATTTTTGTTTTGTATTTTGCTTAAACTATAAAGGTATCACATAAATTGATGATTTAATTAAAATGTTGCCCTCATAGGATTAACTATTATTACTTAGAAAACAGTGATACATAACAGGAAGAAAATAATACTGATTTTATGATGCTCCAGTAGTTTATTCCTTTTAACATAAAATTTGATCCGAATATATTATCCACTAGTATTGTTTTTAATGGATAATTTATAGACCTCACTTTCCATATGAATAATGTATATGTTTATTTATATAGCACCACAAATGTATGCAATGCTTTACAATTTAAGGGTCTAGATGATTAGAGGAAAGAAGGTTTAAACTTCAGCAGAGGAAGGTTTTTTTATGGTAAGGTCTGTTAAATTGTGGAATTCATTGCCCAGGGAGGTAGTTATGGCAGATAAAATGGATACATTTAAAGGGATAGTAATACTTTGTTTTAACTTTATTTTATTTTGTAGGCATTAAAAAAACATGAAGAATGATATAAGTCTTATCTCTCAAACCTTTATGGTTTATGAGATATTCACAAGCAAAGTTTCCCCCTCCCGCCCCTTTTACCTACTGTAAACAATCTCTTCTCAGATGTGGAATGCAGTCCATAGACTGGACAGATAACAGAAGGGGACAATCTTCTTCCTATGAAAACAATGAAAGCCCTGCCCCCCTTGACAAGTTTTTCAGCTTTTTCCCTTATCTTAATTGAAGATTGTCCCTCTCTGCAGTCTACCTGGGCAGCTCCCTTCTGCCCTGGCTGAGAAGTGTTACATCAGTAAAAGGGGCGGGAGGGGGACACTTTGCTTGTGAATATCTCTTAAACCATAAAGGTTTGAGAGATAAGACTTATATCATTCTTCATGTTTTTTTAATGCCTACAAAATAAAATAAAGTTAAAACGAAGTATTACTATCCCTTTAAGAGAAGATTAGATATGTTTCTTTCAAAAGGGAACATACAGAGTTATACTGTTTATCAGTAGGCTGATCAGGAAGGTCTGATAAAGATAGTTTAATTGGTAGCAGGAAAGCTATAAAATTCTCAGTTACTGGGGAATGAGGAGAAGGTTGAACTTGATGGACTTGTGTCTTTTTTTAACCTAATTTACTATGTTACTGTGTTACTATGATAAAGGGTTACAAGTGCTTTGCAATTTCTCATCATATTTTAGATGACTAGAGTATAAATAATCCATTGTAAACAATAGGCAGCTTGTATAATTTAAGTGGACTTTCCTAATAGTTTAACTGACAATAATAAATTGTAAAATAAGATAAATTAAATAAATGGTAATATATGAACAACCTGTATGTGTAAAAATAAAAAAAAATAGTGGTTAGTGATTTTAACACAATATTATCTGATGTCCTCCCTCATTAGTTAAAGAATGTTTGTGAGTCTTCTTATAAGACATATTGTAGCAATTTAATATATATATATATATATATATATATATATATATATATATATATATATATCTGACAGTTCATTAGAACAGATCTTGATGTAAATTATGTTGTTTTGGTTCTTTACAGGCACCAGATATCTAACTCATCATTAAGTCCTTTTGGACTCAAAGTGTTCAATTTAAAAATCCAGTATGTCTCCTGTTTAGAGTCTTGTTGCTATCTAATGTCATTAATAGTTTTGTATTTTGGGCGCACCATGTGTTGTTTAGCTATAATTTGTGAGTATGATTTCTTTGTTATCGCTTAATTTTATGTTGAATATCTCACGCCATTTTTGAGTCAATTCCTTGTATTATTTTTAGTTCATATCCTTTACTTTCATAACTCTCAGGACAAATAGATTTCTTTAGTCTCAATATCTCATTTTCATTGTCTGTAACATTTTAGGAATTAAGTGCCATTAGACCTTCCAGTTTTCATCCCTCTATTATCTCCCAATGTTCATGATAGCAGTTTAGACCTATTAGCACTTCTCACTTTTCCCTCGTTTATATACACTATTCATATAAGACATAGACTTCGCAGCTCATCTGTCTATTTTCTACATTGTGTTTTATTCAATATTATATTTTTTCTTTTTGTAACGAGCACGTCCTGGACAGTCTTAGCCTAATTGTCATCACATTTTTTGGATGTATGCTTTTTCGTTTTAACCAAATAGATAAATATAATTTCTGTTGCCTATACTAATATGTCTTGGCCATGCATATTAACAGTATTTCGGTAATAATTTCACTCTTTTCTATCTGTTTTGATATCAACATATTTTATTTTGTTTTATTTGGAGCGGAGCAACTCTGATGTTGTCATTTCAAATCAGCATATTGTGATATAATATATCTATTTAAGAAAAGAGTGAATACAGCAGGAAGTTTAACAGATACACTTGAGAAGGAGGGATGTCGACCTAAGACACCGAACGTGAACGCAGTGGAACCAACAGACATGGTAGGCAAGAAACAACTGAGAAGAAGCTGTTCAGAAGACAGACGTATATTGGATCCCATGGAGGGCAGAATATAAGTAGATTTAGGTTGCATGACTGTGAGTTGTTATCACTGTATCTGTTTGTATATACATGTTGCAGTTTACTGAAATGAGCTTCATTCTATTTAAAGGGATAGTAATACCTGAAAATAAGTTTATTTTATATTGTAGCCCTTAAAAAACCATGAAAAATGATATAAGTCTTATCTCCCAAACCTTTATGGTTTGGGAGATATTCGGAAGTAAAGTTTCCCCTGGAGTGACGCCATTGCTCCAGTCTTCAGATTTGGAATCCGGTCGCCGGACCAGCAGTGCCTCTCCAGAAGTGCTGAGATCACCATCTTTAAAAAGAATGTCTTAATTGGAATGGTCTACAAAGTGTGCTTTCAAGCCAGGCACACTTTGTACACAGTTCCAATTAAGTAGTTCTTTTCACAGGTCGTGATCTCGGCACTGCTAAAGAGCTGCCGGTTGCTATGTGGACCGAATTCCAAATCTGTCCACTAGATGGCAGACTTGGCTGAAACAGCAAGGAAAAGTGAACTTTACTATATTTTACATATGAATATCTCCCAAACCATAGAGGTTTGGGAGATAAGACTTATATAATCTTTCATGGTTTTTTAAGGGCTACAATATAAAATAAACTTCTTTTCAGGTATTATTATCCCTTTAAGCATCAACTCCTTAATGACAATATATGACCTATGATTCTAGTCTACATATGATTATTTGCCTTCTAGATAAGTGACTTGTAGTCATTGTTTTTACTTTTTTCCACATATGAGGTGATCTATGTGAACGAACAACGCTAAAGTTGAAGATATATCTCAAGATAGAAGTCTGTATTTGAATATTTGCCTTTAATGGATGTTCAGTAATTGTGGACCGCTAGATGTACCTGTTGTTGAGATCATAGGAATACTAGTGGATGCCTTTTCTCTCATTAAATTATTCTTTAAAGGAGATATTATTCCATTTTTTGGGGACTCTAGTCACAGTCGGTTACTTTTTCTGTTTTTTTATCATTTTATACCGGTATATTAGTTTAGGGATAGAGGGTTTATGTATGGATTAGTGTAGTTTTATTTTTTCACTGGGGACATGTTGTTTAGTGTTGGATAGTAGTTGAAGGCTTTGTGGGCCACTAATCACTATATTAGACCCTCTGGGGATGATGAGAACTTTATTCTAACATGTATTTACCAGAGTGAATTTATTCCAAATAATGGTAATATTATTAATAAAGCAAAATAGGGATATACTTGGAGTATCTCTTCTTATAATTGAGATTGATGCTGCATAAAGTCATCCCAACTCTATGTTGTATATGTTTGTTTGGAACTCGAGGAACGTTGGTTTATGTCCAGCAGCTAGGCAATTGTGACATCTCTGCTCTTCCCAGTACAGCACCACCTATGTTGTGTTATCATATTTTACTGATGTCCACATATATTTTCACCTATATATCTGGTTTAGTCACCTTTTCAAAAGATCATTGCAGTACCAATACACTCTAATGACATTTTCCTTATTAAACTGGTACCATATTTACTTCTCTGTTGCTAATTATCTGTTGAGTGCTAGTAATTCTAACATTTGTTTAACAGCTATGTTAAATTGGACATAATTCTCTAAGGTAATTAGGTAACACTGTGTTTTAGTTTCTTGACCATAATCTCATACCGTTTAGGAAAGTGAGTCCCAAATTTACATCCTCATCGTCATCAACACTACATTGTCGGTGAAGATCCAATATTATGTCCTAGATATCACTCTATAATATTGTCATTAGCTAAATGTTAAAATATTAGCAACAAGACTAAAAACGTGTCATGAAAGGTGTCTTAAAGTCCCTGTCTTAATATGATGAAGGAATATATATGGAAGATTTGCAGCAAAAAAAATCCATACTTCCAAAACAGACACAAGGCCAAGTAACTCAACTATGCACAAAAACACAGGAACTGGAGTGCAAAAAAATAGCAGCAGGTTTTCTGGACTGATGAGTCAAAATTTTAAATATTTAGCTTTAACAGACGGCAGTTTGTTTGCAGAAGGGCTGGAGAGAGGTGCAAGAATGAGTGTCTTCAGGCGACAATGAAGCATGGTGGAGGTTCCTTGCAAGTCTGGGGCTGCATTTTTGCAAAGGGGGTTGGTGATTTGGTCAGAATTAATGGTCTCCTCAATGCTGAGCAGTACAGGTAAATACTTATCCATCATGCAATACCATCAGGGAGGCATCTGATTGGCCCCAAATTTATTCTGCAGGATGAAACAACCCCAAAAATACAGCCAAAGTGATTAAGAACTATCTTCAGCATAAAGAAGATCAAGGTGGCCTGGAAGTGATGGTATGGCCCCAACAGAGACCTGATCTCAACATCATTGAGTCTGTATGGATTACATGAAGAGAGAGAAACAACTGAGGCTCCTAAATCCACAGAAGAACTGTAGTTAGTCCTCCAAGATGTTTGGAACAACCTACCTGCCAAGTTCCTTAACAAACTGTGTGCAAGTATAGCTAAAAGAACTGTATATTGACATGTCTATTTCTGAAAACATTCTTACTTTACAGCATTTTTTCACATATTTTGCTCAGTACTGTATATATTTTACCTATATATATATATATATATATATATATATATATATATATCTTAAAGGGATAGTAACACTTCGTTTTAACTTTATTTTATTTTGTAGGCATTAAAAAAACATGAAGAATGATATAAGTCTTATCTCTCAAACCTTTATGGTTTATGAGATATTCACAAGCAAAGTTCCCCTCCCCGCCCCTTTTTCCTAGTGTAAGCCATCTCTTCTCAGATGTCAGTCTGGTTGTATGACAGTACAGATAACAGAAGGGGACAATCTTCTTTGTATTAAAACAATGAAAGCCCTTCCCCCCCTTGACAAGTTTTTCAGCTTTTTCCATTATCTTAATTGAAGATTGTCCCTCTCTGCAGTCTACCTGGGCATCTCCCTTCTTATCTGGCTGAACAGGGGGGGGATACTTTGTTTGTAAATATCTCTTAAACCATAAAGGTTTCAGAGATAAGACTTATATCATTCTTCATGTTTTTTTAATGCCTACAAAATAAAATAAAGTTAAAATGAAGTATTACTATCCCTTTAAGTATATACCAAGGTGTGATCACAGCACCCTGTGTCCATGGTGAGTGACTATCTAGAGACTTGTAACGATAATATGGGTCACTTCTATCCACAGCTCCGTCAGTAGTAGGAGCCACACAATAACTATTAGAAAACAAAGAAAAATGGAGAGCGGAACAAATTATCGTGTAACAATATACTAAATATTTATTCTATAAAAAGGCATAATATGAATAGAATATACCTATATTACCAGACAAATAAAATAATGACAATAAAAAATAATAACATGCTCTGGAACTCAAGAATATACAAAGTAAAAAAAAATATATATCCCTGTATCCACTGGTATTCCTTCAACGGTGTAAGATATGCTAGTATGCGAGAGACTGAATAATAGATTATATTAAATGATGGTATATGAGACGTCCTCCATGATTAAATCAGTCACATAAACAAACGTAGCTATCTGAGCGGTGTAATCACTCAATCAGTCGGCTGCACAGTGGACAGATCTCACATTGCACTTTAATATGATGTCATCATGGTGCCATTTTGGCACTAAATATACGCAGGAAGCTAGCAGTCATATTCAGTATTGAACTCTCTGAAGAAGTACCAATAGTTGGTGGGAAACGCGTTGGAGATCTACCAGAAGTATTCATTATCTGACATCTAGATACAAAAGGATTTCCAGATATGGTACGGCGAACACAGGTTTAACGGGCATATACCACTAGAACATCTGACTCCATTCAAGGACGGGAGGTCTTAGATTAGTGACTAAGAAAGTGAGGCTGCAAGAACATCAGCAAACAAAGTTTGATGAATATCGATGACAAAGAGTGATGGGAACACAGCTGGGGTCGTTTTAGATACCGCTAGATCTGTTAACATATGTGTGTTGACAACTAACGATACCCAAGGTAAAGACTGCCTTTATACATTGACTTGATCGCTATTACAGCCTACACCATAGTCACAAGAAGTTGCATGTTGATTAACATCTGATACACAGATCTGCCCGCTTTTACATCAGTGCACCAGGAGTTAATACTATAGTTTGAGACATTGTCCTAAAGAATAACTGTGCAGCTGACCGATTGAGCAATTACACCACTGAGATAGCTGCATTTGTTTACGTGACTGATTTAATCACAGAAGACATCTCATATACAATCATTGAATATCATCTATTATTCAGTCACTTGCATACCAGCATATCTTACACCGTTGAAGGAATACCAGCGGATACAGAGATATATATTTTTTGACTTTGTATATTCTTGAGCTCTGGAGCATATTATTGTTTTTATTGTCGTTATTTTATTTATCTGGTAATATAGGTATATTCTATCCATATTATGCCTTTTTATAGAATAAATATTTAGTATATTGTTTTGCTCTCCCTTTTTCTGTATTTTCTAATATATATATATATATATATATATATACACACACATAAACAACAAAATAAACTCATAGAATGTAAATTCACAAACTAGAGAGAAAAAGAAAGGGGGTCTGTGTATACCTATAATTATTAAATATTATAATGTTGTACATAGATATGTAATTTGATCCATTCTAAATTATTGAAATTGTGAATTTATTAACAACAGGATATAATTGACCCTATCCAGCTTTCTTTAGAACTAATCGAACACTCATCCAATACTTGTACTTTCATATACAACACACTTCACACCTGGGATTACTTTCTCAAACAAATCCAAATATCTACCAATTATTCACCACTGGCATCTTTAATTTAGATCCCAGAATTCAAGCCTGGTAAATAACTGTAGACTTATTTCACAGATTCTATCACTTTCCACTTTGGTGCCTTTCCAAGCTGCAGACTGACATACTTAGTCTTGTTTGGTGGGAATGGGACAGGGTTTCCAGTCTGGAATCATCTGACATCCTTGGAATTCCTAAGTCCACTAACTCTTTGAATGACACAGGGGTATATGCTTTGCAATGCATTGAGTACCCCTCTGTCTCTCAAAGGGCTAATATAGTTATGTATTTGCAAAATATGTGAAGTCAAAATAAAAAGTTTGTATCACAACTGAATTTAGTATTCATTAACTACTTAACCCTTAAAGGGATAGTAATACTTCGTTTTAACTTTATTTTATTTTGTAGGCATTAAAAAAACATGAAGAATGATATAAGTCTTATCTCTCAATCCTTTATGGTTTATGAGATATTCACAAGCAAAGTTCCCCTCCTCCGCCCCTTTTACCTAGTGTAAGCCATCTCTTCTCAGATGTGGATCAGGTTGTATGACAGGACAGATAACAGAAGGGGACAATTTTCTTTGTATGAAAACAATGAAAGCCCTTCCCCCCTTGACAAGTTTTTCAGCCTTTTCCATTATCTTAATTGAAGATTGTCCCTCTCTGCAGTCTACCTGGGCATCTCCCTTCTGATCTGGTTGAACAGGGAAGGGATACTTTGTTTGTGAATATCTCTTAAACCATAAAGGTTTCAGAGATAAGACTTATATCATTCTTCATGTTTTTTTAATGCCTACAAAATAAAATAAAGTTAAAACGAAGTATTACTATCCCTTTAAGTACCATGTGATGTGTTATGACCAGTGCTCAGTTTATACACTTCAGGACCGGTTATGGTCAGAGTGCATCACGTGCTTTTTACTTATAGTGATCCTGTGGGAAAGTTGTAAGTAAAAATGGGTCTGAAATTGACTGCTCCAAGACTGGAGTGAGCTCTCACAGAACCCAACTTGGCGTGCCGGTACACGCAATAGGTTATGTGTACCAGCACATCGGCAAGGATCAAAGCACTCCTTAAGGAAAGGTAATTTCTCTGGACCTCTGGTCCTTAAAGTGTTAAGAACCCATGATGTGCCAGGACTGTCATGGCATAACTGCCCTAAAGGACCAGTGACAGTCCTGGCATGTCATGGATTTCAGGGCTCCCCCGTGTGGCTGCGCACCTTTCCGGGGGCCCTGAATTGGATTGTTCAAATGAAAAAAAAAGTTCCATGATTCTTAAGTGGTTAATAAAGGAAATATCTCAGTCAGCTTAGCAATTATGGTTTGATATTTAATGATAATCTCTTTACAGATATTCCACATGGTTCCAAGACAAAACCAATCCACCATTACAGAGATCTACCTTCTGGGGTTCCAGGGTCTCGGCAGGTGGAGGATTCTGCTCCTCTTGGCAATTCTTGTGATCTATGCGGTGACCATAACTGGAAATCTTCTCATCATTGTGCTGATTTCAGCCACTCGTCATCTCCAATCTCCCATGTACTTCTTCCTCAGCCACCTGTCCATGTCTGATATCTTGCTCACATCAACTATTTCCCCAAACATGTTAAATGTAACATTGAAAGAAGGTGCCATCATTAGTTTTGTTGGATGTTTTTCACAGATTTCAGTGTTTGGTGTCTCATCAGTTACAGAATGTCTTCTTTTAACAATAATGTCGTATGATAGGTACTTGGCTATTTGCAAGCCATTGCACTATGCAACCATAATGAATTTCACATTTTGCCGCCATCTGGTTCTGTGTTCTTGGATGTTAGGGTTTTTTATTTCACTGATTTTCATCATTCTGTTAAACAGATTACATTTTTGTGGTCCAGATATAATTGATCATTTCTTCTGTGATTTTGCTCCTCTTTTACAGCTGTCATGCTCTGATACCAGAATTGTTCAGATTTTATCTGTATTGATAGCTGCTCCTGAAACTATAATCCAAATTGTATTCATTATTTCAACTTATTTTTCTATCTTTCTCACCATACTTAGGATGTCTTCTTCCACTGGCAGACAGAAAGCTTTCTCCACTTGTAGCTCCCACCTTGCTGTGGTGTGTACGTATTATGGGAGTCTTATGGCCACCTATGTAGCGCCATCTGGAGGACACTTATTTAACATGAACAAGATTCTATCCCTACTATACACTGTGGTTACTCCATTGCTCAATCCAATCATCTACAGTGTGAAGAACCAAGAAATAAGGAAAGCCTTTAAGATATATTTTAAAAAGCATCTAAACAAATGTTAAGACAAGCAGAAATGTATTTCCAAATATATTTATGTTGAATAGACTGTATTGTGTGTATGTAATAGTAAAATAAGTTAAAGTATTTTTTGTAGATTAACGAATACAGGGATAAACTGAAAGGTCAGTGATAGAGATCCAATGCTTACTTGGAGTCACATGGAGAAAATAATGCTAGAGATGTTTCCAAAGCCTTAAGTTAATTAACCCAGGAACAGTGAGGTATACAATGCATCACTATGTAATTAGGTGTACAATATTTCTAGTCTTCAATGGTTAATCACTGCAAAATAGGGGTGGGCAAAAGTTGTCAATGTTTTCCCACGAGAAATCCCTTGAAAACTATGTTATTGTCTGCTTTTTTGCGATTAAAATCTTTGCGGTTTTCGGCCATTGGCCAAAATTCCCCACCAAATTTTTTCAGTGTCTCGAAAGTTTCCGCCCATTGATTCACATGGTTTTTGCCTTTTTGCTATAAAAACGGGATGTATTTGCGAAAGGGAAACACAACAGACGCAACTACAGAGTGAGGTAGACGTGATGTGCTGTTCAGCTCTTATTTATTTTGAAAATTGAGGCAGGAGAGGCTCATAGTGACTGCTATCACTGTGAGCAGGATGAAAAATAATAAATGAAGGAACTGGAAGGACCCTTATGTGTCCACTGAGGAGAGAGTGAACACTACTGAACCAATGTTGTCCAGTCCCCCTAAATCATCCCTAAAGATCTTGTGGAGATTGGGGAAATTAACCCTAAGTAACACTTGCCATCCCCAAGTAGTGCCACCAGTGCAAGTACTAATACTAATAAGATCCAGCAGCTTGTTAGCATTAGGAGTGAAGGAGGGGGTAATCAACAATATCCTCCTATTACTAGTAGTGACTGTGAGGAGGAAGACTACGTGGCTGAACTTGATGTGTGTGGTGTTAGTAGTAGAAGTAACAATAATGGTGAATCAGCCGTGGGACTAGTGTTAGAGGAGTGATAGGGGAAGCATTTGAGAGCATCAAGACTAGTGGTCAAGGAAGCCCACACCATTCCTCTGACCCTGGGAGTCATCCCCTTCATGTTCAAATGGAACGTGATCCTGAAGACTAAGTGGCCAGAACTAGTGTTGGGGGAGAGCAGGCACACAATTAATACCACCACCAGCAAGAGCACAGATCAGCTGTCTGTGCCTGCTCCTATTGCTGCCAGTCTGCCTTCTTTAGGTAAAAAAGAAATGCCAACGGTGACATTGAGGGACCCTCTGTGACATTGCTTATCACCTTCTCCAAGCAGTAGTGAGATGTCTGTAATAGAGCAGCAGCAACACATAGGGACTCGTGGTGCTGGTGATTATGATGCTGGAGAAGCCGGGGTGGAAGAGACATTGATGGCCTTTTTTAACAGAAACTGAGAAGGAATGGGAGACAGAGATGAGGATGGACATCACCACCACCACTAGCAGTGAGATTTTGGAATTTGAGGAATTTGCAACTGCTCTAATTCCTTCTGATGCTGAGATACAAGGACAGCAGGATGCTGAGGAGAAAGCTAGTGTGCCACAGACCACCATATGCACAGGGGGAATGGGGTCATCAAATGATGTGAGGCTAGGACAGGTTCCACTTGCTAATGCCAGCAATACTCCTGGTCCTAGTTGCAGTGCAACAACAGCAGCAACACTATCCGCTGCCGCAGACAATGAAGGGGAATGTGGAGGACAAGAAGAAAGAGGCCATTCTTCCCAACCTGTTCCACCTTTTCCCTAGCCCCAAAAGTCATGGGTGTGAGATTATTTTTCTGTTGGGGCAGGCACAGTGCAGTCATAATCACCAATGACACTGTGCACAAATTGTGACAAGTCATTGAGACGAGGAAAGGAGGGAACACACCTTGGCATAAGCTGACTGATATCACACATGAAACACAGACACCATGACATTTTTGTCAAACATGTTAAAGCCAAACACCCACCACAGAAATCGAGCATTACTGTTGCTGTACCTCCTGACCCCCCAGAAAGGCAACAAGAGGCAAGGCAAAAATCAAAGAGTAGGAAGAGTAGAGAAACCCAGGCAGAGACTGGTAGTTCCATGACGAGTGAAACAACTAGCTCGCCATCACCATCATCATCTAAGGTAACTACATCTTCTGCCAATCCACTATGTTCATCATTATCTCTCCTGCCAAATGATAGCCACTCTGTAGATGGTAGAATGTGGCAGTTTCTGTCCACCCATTGCACACTGTGTGGTGCACTGACCACACATGACAGTGTAGTGGAGGAGAATCACAAGCAGGGTGTCAAGTGGCATCTGAGGATATTCCATCCCACAGAATTTGCTAAGATGGTAGCAGGGAGGGTTCTTCATTACTATTAAACTGTCAGCAAGTTGTCATGTGTCCTTAGCGGGGTGTGGGCAAGGGGTATAGTGACAGCAGCATTACTTGGGTTCTGGGGTTTGGATACAGATGTGCCCCCAGGTGTTATTTACCACACACACTCTGCACATTGCAGTTGCTGATGAGAGCCACAGTTCCGGCTCACAAGGGAAACATTTCTATGCTAATAACAACATACCTATGATTTTTGGATGAGGGGCAGGTGGAAAAGACTTATTGGCCACATAGACTTATTGTGCTGCTACTGCCTCATACACATCACTGGAGCTAGTTGTGTCAAGTGGAACCTTCATCATTCATCTCCCATGTTACTGCTATTGTTAATATCGTTCCCTTTCAGATGCCTAATCACCCTGTTCCATAAACAACTCAGCAACAGCAGCACAAACAGCAGTTGCAATTTCCACAATTATGGGCTCAGACTCAGGAGGACATTTGACAATGGCCAGTGGCCACTGGCCAACATGACCTGCTGGCTCCAGGCCAGTAGGGCATTTTTTTTTCTCTGAGCTTCTGCTTTGAAACAAAACATAGTCCTACAAAAAAATAAACAATTTTTTGGGGGTTTGTTTCTAACAAGCCTAAGTCCTTCAAATCAATATTTGCTTAGGGTTTGTGCCAAACAAGCTTAAGTCCTACAAATCAATGTTTCCTCAGGGCTTGGGCCTCTAACAACAAATCTAACAAATAATCCTCTACAAAATACTCTAGTCAAGTATCAGTCCACCCCAGTGGCAACTTATGTCAGGGGGTTCCTGTCTCTATCACTTTGCATACAAATTTCTTATTTTATTTTATTATTTTATTAACTGTTCCCACAATACCATTCAAGAACCCCCCAAAACAAATTCCCTGCTCAGCTGATTAATCCCCCAGACTCCAGCCACCAACACAGGCACCCTCCTCAGACCCCTTTTATACCATGTCTTATGGGGGGTTTTAAATTTTATTTAGGATTTATTTTTTTAATTTCTGACCCCCCAATACCAGTAAAAAAAAAACCCAAAAACATTCCCTGTTCAACTGATTCTTTCCCCACACTCCACCAACACAGGCATCATCATGACCCTTTTATACTATGCCTTTGGGAAATATAATAATATTTGTTATGTGTTGTAAGTAAATTCAATGTTCCCATTGATTTCAATGGGATGAGCTATGCGAAAAAAGCAGAAAAACTGCACTTTTCACAGGAAATTATTCGCAAAGTTGGAAGTGCCATTATTCAACAATTTCAGTTTGAGGCAATATTTTTCACCCATCCCAACTGCTAAATATAAATATTCAAGCTTAAAGAGATAGTAATACCTAAAATGTAAAAAAAAAATGTTGTAGGGTTTATCCCCCTGAGTAAAACAAGAGTACTCCCACTGCTGAAAGGTGTTTCATTCAAAAGTTATTAATTTTCAAAGTTGAATTTTTTAGGTGCAGTATCACAGTGGCCTGAAATTGTACAGTGGCGCTGTTGCTACACCATCCCATGGAGATTTATGGTCCTGAGACCAGAGCTGTCCATAGGATCGTGTAGCAACAGCGCCACTGTACAATTTCAGGCCACTGTGATATTGCATGTGAATACAGTGATTCAGTGAGTCACTGATTATTCACATGTGATTGATCAGGGATATAAGGAAAATCTGATGTGATGGTGTGCCCTGAGGATGAACATTGAGAAATACTACTTTATTAGAATAACCTGAACCACAATGGTTCTTAACCCTGTCCTCAGGGATGTCTAACAGGCCAGGTCTTTAGGATCCCTGTAACGGTTTGTTTGACTCACAGACACAGAGTTAAGATAAAAAACACAGTTTTATTGAAATTCAGTAATACACAAAGAACCCTCACAGGTCCTGTAATATACAACTTATAGTACAGACACACGACAGGTAAATTAGGCCCAAACAGGTCCAGCACAAATATAGGAGACAACAGTTTATGCTGACTCGGGTCAGGCAGATTATAAGGTTTCCAGGTTCCAGCAATGCAGGAGTTAACGTTCACCAAGATAGGAAAACAGTCCCATATGTGAAGGTATTGATCTGATTCATAAACACGCCAAAGACAGACTTCACAGTGAGTACCAGTCCACTGAAGTAAGCAGGAGCGTTACCGGTGCAGACACGGAGGCAACACTTGCAACTGGTTATGGACAGAGTGGAACGTAACCAATGACAATGTACCGGTGCAATCACGGAGGCAACACTTGCAGCCGGTTTTGACAGAGTGGAGCGTAACCAATGGCAATGTACCGGTGCAATCATGGAGGCAACACTTGCAGCCGGTTTTGACAGATGGAGCGTAGCCAATAACAATGTACCGGTGCAATCATGGAGGCAACACTTGCAGCCAGTTTTGACAGAGTGGAGCGTAACCAATGGCAATGTACCAGTGCTATCACGGAGGCAACACTTGCAACTGGTTTTGACAGAGCGGAGCGTAGCCAATGGCAATGTACCGGTGCAATCACGGAAGCAGCACTTGCAACTGGTTTTGACAGAGTGGAGCGTAACCAATGGCAATGTATCAGTGCTATCACAGAGGCAACACTTGCAACCAGTTTTGACAGAGTGGAGCGTAACCAATGGCAATGTACCGGTGCAATCATGGAGGCAACACTTGCAGCCAGTTTTGACAGAGTGGAGCGTAACCAATGGCAATATACCAGTGCTATCACGGAGGCAACACTTGCAACTGGTTTTGACAGATGGAGCGTAGCCAATAACAATGTACCGGTGCTATCACGGAGGCAACACTTGCAACCGGTATTGACAGAGTGGAGCGTAGCCAATGGCAATGTACCGGTGCTATCACGGTGGCAACACTTGCAACCAGTATTGACAGAGTGGAGCATAGCCAATGGCAATGTACCGGTGCTTTCACTGAGGCAACACTTGCAACCGGTTATGGACAGATTGGCAGACTAGGCCAGAGGCGCTCTGTAGAGCCACATTGGAACAATACTAGACAAGCTTGCGGGTACAGAAGTGCCAAACAAGGCAAGGCACCGGAAGTCAGAATGTCAACGAGGTGACCAGGACCAAAACGGAGATCTGCCGAGTCGGAGTCCAGGAGCAGTAACATCAGCCAGGCCGGATCAGGATACAGGAGCAGGAACGTTGGTCAGACCGGGTCGGTACACAGTAGCTGGAACGTCATCCAGGCCAGGTCGATACACAGGAACAAACAGTGAAGAATAGTCAGGCAATCCGGGTCGGTACACAGGCACAGGAACTAGAGAGTAATCAGGCAAGCCAAGTCGATACACTGGAAACTCATAATCAAATGTAGCACTGGCACAGGAACACCACGAAAGGGCAATGTGTGAGTGCAGGAGCCCAGTATATAAAGGCTATACTGGGTGGGCTTAACACAGGGCAACCAATGAGGACCTCATATTGGATAACTGACAGAAGGAATCACGGGCACCGTGATAATCACCCTGTGTGAGTACAGGGGAGTTAATCAGAGGCCCAGTTATTTAAGTAGCTCACCTGTGCACAAGTAGGAAAATCCTAAAGACATAGGGCTAGATTCAATAAACCTTGATGCCAAAAAAACAGGCAAGGGCATTTTTTCAAGCATGGTAAGCTATTCAATTACCTGTGCTTTGAAAAAATGCCAAAAAAAAAAAGTCCAGGCGCTAAAATTAGTGGCATTTTCGCACATTCAGAATAACAAAAATGCCAATAAGTATAATTCCATTGCATACATTAGCCCTTAAAGGGATAGTAATACTTCGTTTTATCTTTATTTTATTTTGTAGGCATTAAAAAAACAAGATGAACAATATAAGTCTTATCTCTCAAACCATAAAGGTTTGAGAGATATTCACAAGCAAAGTCTCCCCTCCCGCCCCTTTTTTAGTGTAAGCCATCTCTTCTCAGATGTGGAATCCAGTCCATAGACCAGACAGATAACAGCAGGGAACAATCTTCTTCCTATGAGAACAATGAAAGCCCTGCCCCCCTTGACAAACTTTTTAGGTTTTTCCCTTATCTTAATTGAAGATTGTCCCTCTCTGCAGTCTACCTGGGCACCTCCCTTCTGATCTGTCTGAGCAGTGTTACATCAGTAAAAGGGGCGGGAAAGGGATACTTTGTCATTGAATTACTCTTGAACTACAACTCTGACAGAATTGAAATAACACTCTCCAGAGTCCAAATACTATGATGATTAATTAGAGCTGCTTTTATTATGAAACATTACTATCCATTTAAGATCCGCTAAAGGGCCCACTTTATCACTGTAAATTTAAAACCCAGTTTGTGGGGGGGCGTTCCCAACTGCCGATGGATATGGACGCATGTTAAGGCTGCTCCCGGGCATTTGGCTTTTACTGCTCATATTACAGTCTCATTTGCGGCTGTATGATGGCCAGATAGGGCTACACCCTGTTCTTCAACTTTGTGGGTTCAACTGATGCCACCCAAAAAGAAGAAGAGACCTGGGTCAACTGGGAATCTGAGCGGACCTCTGGCTCCCTACTTACGCGCGCCATTACGCACGCCTTCTGGGCCGCAGGCGACGTCTACGCGACAGAGCATGGTTAGCAGTGTAGCAGAGGTTCCTGTTTTGGTGCACACGGCTCCTGACATGGCGCAGCCTCCCTCTATCTCACCTGATGTTCTTGCAGCATTATCTATGAAGGAAGACTTGAGGCTGATGGCCGACGACATTAAGAACGCTCTGGCTTCTGCAATAGCGGAACTCCGGCAGGATGTTCAGTCTCTGGCCTCCAGAGTTGATACCATTGAGGAGGCGCAAACTGAATTAGCTTCATCACTCTCCACTCTAGAGCAATTGTGTGTGTCGCAGCAAGAAACTATCAGCTATTTACAATATAAAATAGACGACTTGGATAACCACGGACAGCGGTGCAACCTGTGCCTGAAGGGAATGCCAGAGTCTACCCCACAGAAGGACTTACGTTCTTTTCTGCAATCATTTTTTGCCGATATTCTGCAAAGACCTCCTGAGGATAAAATACTTATTGACAGGGCTCACAGGGCCATTCTGAGCAGAGGGAGCCCTTCAGACCCTCCACGCGATATTGTTTGTAAGCTGCACAACTTCACTGACAAGGACGCTATCGTGGCTCCCTGCAGGAACAAACCTTTTGTTAAATACGCAGGTGTGGAGATCCAGGTTTTACAGGACCTATCCCCTTTCACACTGTCACTACATTACCAGCTCAAACCTCTGACTGGACACCTCAGAGCTCAAGGTATTCTCTATCACTGGGGTTTTCCCTTCCAACTCACTGCTAATAATGCGGGTCACACAGCATCGCTCAGGGATCCCAGTGAAGTGGAGGAGTTTTGCACCACCTTGGCTATCTCATCTCCACCAGCCCCGGTGCTGCAGAGTAAAGATCCACGCCCGAAGCTGGAGGTGAACCAGCGTTTCCGATGGCACTTAGTGGTTATTCCTCCAAAACACAAGTGACGCAGAACGGACCCTTCGGCTGCTGCGATGGAGGACGGGGGCTCCTCTTGTACTCCTGACTTTTGTTGGATGCCCTTCCTGATGACCCTCCGTTGGGGTTTCCTGGTACTTACCTACATGGGATTTCCCTCCTGTGTGGGCTTTGTCTTCTCCTTGGAACTGATTGACCTGCTCACGAGGACAATTTTCTTTCCTCTGCGGTTCCGTTACTGGTGATCCAGGCCCGTTATGGATACTATATGACGGACTGCAGCTGAGTATATTACCACCTCTCTCTTATGCACTAAATTGTTTAAATTGTTTAGCTCCATGCTTAATGCATAATTGCTTAGATCTATATTTTCAGATTGTAACACGTTCACTGTTGTATAAGTCTCACATGTTATAGATCCCTGGGGAAATGTTTTATGGTGGGGTTGGGAGTTGCTGAGTTGGGTCCCGGGGATGCAGGGCTCTCGCTTTCCCCCCAAGCGCTTACCGTTTCGGGACTTGTCTGAAGCATAGACTTCTTACCGATCCGAGTATGGATCAATTTTTTTTGGTGTCTGAAATGCAGACATTTATAGCCTTGCCTGTCCGGGACTCACAGTTCTGTAGGGGGGAACCGGGTGGGGGGATGGGCGGTATGGGTTCACGTTTCTTTCAGTGTGATCTTGCATGATACTTGGCAGGCACAGGGATGCTTGGTCATGGATCCCTCCGGGTTGCATGACTGAGAATAGGATCCTGTTGTGGACTGAGTGTCACCATATTTGAGTTTTGCACCTACAGTTTGCCCTCTGATCCTCAGGGGGCTGGAGGGGGGTGCGGCATACTGCTATGCGGTGTGTTGTGCTCCACTCTGGGACCCTGGGGGTGTGGAGAATTTTTGTTACGGACTAATGGGTTTTGTGGGACCTGTTTCTCCATTTATCTTTGCCGCTTGGTTTCACAACGCGTTTTATTGTAAGTCAGCCTGCAAATCAGCCTGTAAAATGCATCTTATACTTGCCCGGTCACATGCCTTCCCTTTCTGGGTACATGAATACGCTGTGTTCTCATTGTTTGTTTGTGGCCTTTCTGTATATAGCATTTGGCCTTTGGGCCTACCCCGCAACTGTGTATGGCACTAACCTCCGCTGGTTTACTCCAGCAGTGGCGAGTGTGGCGGGATATTCCCTAATGCCACTTATGCTTTTCATTCTCTTCCTTTCTTTTCTATCCCTCTTCTATTATCTTCTTCCTTCTGCCCCTTCTTTCCATCCCTCTCTCTCCCTCTTTTTCCCCTCTTTCCCCCCTTCCCCTTCCCTATGCCCTATGTTCTGTTTATGAAGAGAGTATGGGTCCTGCAGAGTGGGTGGCCTCTCCTCTTGTACTTTCATGCCTTTACCCCACATTAAATTTGTTTCCTATAATGTAAAAGGCTTTAACAGCCCTGAGAAATGCTCCATGGTGATGCGTGAGTTAATTCACTTCCAGTCAGACATCGTTTTTCTCCAAGAAACTCATTTGGTGAGGCCCTCTCAACCGAGACTCACGACGCGACACTTCCCAACTGTATGGATAGCATCCTCTCTTGAAAAAAAACGGGGAGTTGCTATACTGGTTGGTCACCACATTCCCTGGGTCTGTACCTCTGTAAAGGCCGACCCTCAAGGTAGGTTTCTGTTTCTGAAGGGTACTTTGGCCAGCGCTTCAGTTCCATTAGCTACTATCTACGCCCCTACTTCTGGTCACTCACACTTTTTTACTGATACTTTACGAATTCTGCAGGACTTCCAGGACGGCTTGCTCGTTTTGGGGGGAGATTTTAATTTGTATTTTGATCCTGCTTTGGATCGCACCTCTAGCTCATCTGTTCCGGCTTCTAAGGTACCATCTCAAGTGCTGTCTCGCCTTGCAGATATGGCACTGGTAGATTCTTGGCATATTGTAAATCCACACTCTAGAGACTATACTTTTTTCTCCAATCCCCATAACTCCTATACCTGCATAGATTATTTCTTCTTAATTCAATACCATCTGCGTATGCTGTCCAAGGTAGTGATTGGGTCGATTACTCTTTCAGATCACGCTCCGGTGTTTCTAACATTGATTTTTGATAATCTGCCTCGCCCCGATAGAATTTGGAAGCTCAACAAATCTCTTTTGGAAGATCAGGATGTCAGGGACCGGGTACTGCAGGGTCTGGAGCTTTTCTTTGACACTAATGATACACCGGATGTATCGGCCTTGGCGGTCTGGGAGGTACACAAGTGTTACTTTAGGAGACTGCTCATATCATCAGGCAGTAGGAAAAAGAAAGCTGCGAGACAATTTCTAGATCGCTTAGTAACTAACATTGTGGACTTGGAAGCTAAACATAAGATTACGAGATCTCCTCAAGTACTAGGACTGCTCACCAGGTCTAGATCTGAGTTGGATTCGATCTTACGAGCCAAATCTTTGAAATCCCACATGTGATTTAAGTACCAACATTACCTACAGGGGGATAAGTGTGGCAAGCTACTTGCTTCTGTGGTCCTGAAAACTAGGATGTCTTCCAGAGTTCATTAACTGATCTCTCCCCCAGGTACCTCTGTGCTTACCTATGTAGATATAGCGGCATAATTTGCTAAGTTTTATGAGACTCTATACAACCTCCGTCCCATTGCTCCACCGGATTCGCCACGGGATTCTGACTTGAAGATCCGAAGCTTTCTATCCCAGGCCAATATGCCCCATCTTAAACTGGAAGACTCGAGAAAACTGGAATTACCGATCTTGGAGGATGAGGTCCATGCAGCTCTGAAGTCCACCCCGTTAGGAAGGAGCCCGGGCCCGGACGGTTTTTCGATTAAATACTACAAAATGTTCTCCTCATTCCTGGTTCCGCGTTTAACTTCTTTCTTCAATGTTGTTATGTCTGGTTCCCCTTGGTCTCCTCATGCTTTGAGGGTGTTCGTGACTGTCATTCCTAAACCGGGTAAAGACCCTACTAGCTGCGGCAACTACAGGCCCATTTCCTTACTGAACAACGATTTGAAACTTTTCGCGAAAGTACTTGCTTCTAGACTTAAACCCTTATTACCTTCCATTATCACACCAGATCAGGCGGGATTTGTTCCGGGTAGGGAGACCAGAGATAATGTTATCCGAACCTTCGTCCAACAAAGATCCTTCTCTGTTACTTTCTCTAGATTCGGAAAAAGCTTTTGGCAGAGTGGACTGGAGGTTCATGACTGCAGTATTGAAATGGATTGGTTTGGGGAACCATTTCCTGACTGCTGTTCTCTCATTATATAACTCCCCTTCAGCTCAAATTAGTGTTAATGGGATTCTATCCCTTCCTTTCCCTGTTCGGAATGGGACTCGGCAGGGGTGTCCGTTTTCTCCCTTGTTATTTGTTCTCACTTTAGAACCCTTTCTATCAGCTATCCGGCTGAATGCTTCGATTTCAGGTGTGGAGGTGGGGAACAGATGTGTTAAAATCTCTTGTTTTGCAGATGATATTTTAGCCAGCTTAACTAATCCTATGTCCTCCCTGACAGCTCTTACTAGACTCATGGACCATTATGGTTCACTTTCGGGTATGAAGATCAACACTCAGAAATGGGAGATTTTGGGTATTTGTATCTCGCCGGATCTGCAGTCTGAGTTACAGTCAAGATGCCCCTTTCTTTGAAATCTTAAATACTTAGGGATTCTTATCCCACAAACTATTTCCCAAGTGGTGCAGCTCAACTTTGATAGGCTGGAACAGACAATTAAGCAGGATATCTCGTCATGGGATAATATCATTCTTTCCTGGACAGGTAGGATCAATCGATCCAAAATGATTCTGTTGCCCAAAATACTTTATATACTCAGGTCCTTACCTCTACCTATTCCTCAGAGGTTTCTTCGAAAGTTGCAGAGCCATCTTCGCAGTTTTGTATGGCGTTCCAAATCTCCACGGATTGGAGCTTCCATACTATCCAGACCAACGAGCAGGGGAGGTCTTGGGATGCCTGAGGTAACGGAGTACTGGCAAGCGATTTCCTTGCAATTCCTCCTGGAGCTCTGCAGTACGCGGCCTTGGATGGATTGGGCAATCCTTCTCCAATCCTCATACCCTTCCGTCTCCTTCCAACAATTATTACGGATCCCGTATCGCTCTATTCCTAAGGACCTTTCCAGGAATGCGATCATTGGGAACCTTGTATTACTATGGTCTAAATGGTGTGAATCATATGGACTTTCCCACTTTCCATCTCCCTTGCTCTCTATCCTGGGGAATCCCGCTTTCACGCCGGGTTTACATCAGCGACACTTTACCTGGTGGCAGACTGCTGGCCTCTCGGATTTGGATCACCTTATGTCTTCCTCTAAGCTCCCGACGTTCTTGGCCTTAAAATCGGACTTTAATATTCCAGATAGCGAAATTTGGTGCTTCAACCAAATATCTCAATATTTCTCGATGCAGGGCTTACGGAACTTACTTCTTACTCCTTTTGAAAGATTGATACTTGCTGATACGCCGGGAAGCGTTCCCAAGCTTAGATCAATCTTGCACCTCATAGACTCTATGACACCTTCTTTCCATAGGCGGGCATGGGAACGAGACTTAGGGGTAACCATCTCAGATACTCAATGGTATCGGGCATTTCAGCTTCGATTTTCTTTATTGACCAATGTTGCGAATAGAGAGGTTACATACAAGCTGACAATGAGATGGTACCGTACTTCGATGCTGTTGAGCCAAATTAACCCCCATCATTCGGGTACTTGCTGGAGGTGCAGTCTAGAAGATGGTTCTTTGGTGCATATCTGGTGGGACTGAGATCTGATCAAGCCGTTCTGGAAGGCTATTTTTCCACATTTGGTGGTCCTCACTGGATTACAACTACCTATTTCGTCTCAGGTATGCTTGTTGGATATCTGGCCCTCTGACCAAGACCTTGGGAATGTCACAAGGGGCCAATTAAGATCATGGCTACTGTTGATGACAGCCACCAGAGCTTGTGTACCTGCATTGTGGGGCTCATCTACGCCTCCTTCTATGTCTGACTGGAAGTTGCGTCTCAAGCGGATATTTGAAATGGAACGTATGTATTTTATCTCGAAATCAGGGAATTTCAATCCCACATTTTACATTTATAAATGGCAGGCCTTTCTGTCTACTTGAGGTTACTCCCGACCCATATTCTCTTGAATTTATGATGCTATTACCCATTGTGTATTTTACCTGCATCCCTGCCCATTCCCCTCTCTTCTTCATCTTTCCTTCCTTCTCTCGATCTCTTTTCCATTTCTGACCTAAATATTCTCGTCCTTTCTCCTTTCTTCTTTCAACAGATTGGTATGAGGCTGGAGGGTCTAAATAATGTAGATTGTGCATATTGCTTGTAATGCCTTTCCCTCTGTAATTCCATATATTCCGATTCGGTTAATTTGTAACTTGTATATTGTTACTTTATATGTATATGTGGGTTGTTTCTCTTTTGGACATCAATAAAAATCTTCAAAAAAAACCAAAACAAACACCCCCCCCAAAAAAAACAAAACCCAGTTTGTTGGGCCGTGAAGTCCAATATCGGATCTCAACACAGCCGACGCATCAATTGAAATTTTAAAAAAGCCTTAAAAAACCTAAGTCCTTTATTTTGAGATGATACATGACTTTGGAGAAACTTTCTCATGCCTTTCCCTCACAATATAATCTCTGCTGGAGCTGTTCAAACAGCCCTGTATCACAGTCTCCCTTAGGAGGCCTAAGTGATCCTGTGCTTCCTTCCTCTGCAGTGATGTCTGCCGGCATGATTTCCAGCTACTTCCACATTTCTGACGTAACTGAACGGGCGCTGGTATGTGCTAGTGTTTATGGGCCAATTCTGATTTGCCTAATTGATTCCCACCTTGTTCAGCTAATTTATGAACTCCTTGGGTCTAGGCGTCATTGCCCTTACATGGTGTTTCTGTTAGTTGCTCTTGTGTTATCGTTGTGACCCGTGCCTAACCTATGAATCTGCTCTGTGTATGACCCCGGCCTGTCTGACTTCCCACATTGGTTCTGACCTGTGGCTCTGGCTAACTAAATCTCTCCATGTATGACCCTGGCTTGTCTGACTACCCACATTGGTTCTGACCTGTGGCTCTGGCTAACTAAATCTCTCCATGTATGACCCCGGCTTGTCTGACTACCCACATTGGTTCTGACCTGTGGCTCTGGCTAACTAAATCTCTCCATGTATGACCCCGGCTTGTCTGACTACCCACATTGGTTCTGACCTGTGGTTCTGGCTGACTACTAGCTCTGTGTATGACCCCAGCTTGTTTGACTTCCCACATCGGTTTTGACCTGTGGCTCTGGCTAACTATTTTGCTCCTTGCAGTCCCCAGCTTGTCTTACTATCAACCTTGGTTCTGACCTGTGGCTCTGGATGAATACTCGTTCTGTGCATTACCCAGCATTTAGACTGTTCGCACCTGAGCTACACTACTCTATCTTGCTCACTCTCTGTTGCATAGGGTTGGGATTTCTGTTGGACACTCTAGCCTCGTATAGCTGGTTCTCTGGTGGTGGCCTTTGCACATTTCTACTATCCCTTGGTGAAGCTCAGTAATCCACCGCTAAGCACAGAGTGCAGCTCTGGGTAGTAGACTGGAGATTATAGTCCTGTGTCTGGGGTTGTGTGGGCATTATCATTTATTACTGTGTACTATCAATAAAGGTGGTCTTACATTATATATACCTGTGTCTGACCTTCATTTCATACTGGGTACCATGACACCGTGACACTATGTTATAAATCTGGTGGTCCAGCCCGATTATAGCTAGATTTTGGGAGGATATTCTGTCTCTCATTCACAGAATCTTACACACTAAGGTTCTTCAGGATCCATTGTTCTGTCTCTTCTTTCCTCCTGAACCCCTTCCATTACCTCTTCGCCGACATCATCCCTAATACACTTGACGCTCACAGTTGCTAAGTCTCAGATCCCTATTCACTGGCTCTCCAAAGACCCACCACCTGTGAGCAGTTGGATTCACAGTATGGATGACGTCTTCTCTATGGAAAGATGTCTTGTCATACATATAACCTCCCTTTGCACTTTTCCTGAGCTCTGGTCTTGTTGGTCATCATTCAGATCTTCAGGTCAGCCAGCACACAGCCTGGTGGGAGGACAATGATAATATAGCTGTACTAGCTGTCTATTCTCAATTTTCCCTGATGTTGATGGTACCATATAAAATATTCTTCTGAGTGATTAAGGGTGATTGTTAAGGGGAGTCAACTGGCTGTAGTGCTACTTTAATTATAGCCACTAAGCTCATTTGAACATGTTCTTTGAGGCTGCATTCAAGTGGACTGAAGACAAGTGGAGTTTCAAGGGTTAAATGTCACGGTTGCCAAGGAAAACCCCAGAGTCAGGCAGTATAGTTAAAATTCACCTTTATTAGAATCAATAATAATAAGTAAATAATATATAAATATATATTTAGCAAGAATCAGGAAGCAGCAGAGGCTGAGACTCTATCAGAAATAGGAGGTTGCCTCCAAGTTCTCAGACTGCACAGACTAGGCCGCAGTCAATGGTAGTCTCAATCACGGATAGGCACAGAGTAGACCCGGAAGGTCTCCCCTAAGGGTGGTAACCGGAGAGACGACTGACTTACACCTGCAGTCAGTAAGGGGAAGGCCGTCTCTCAAAAGGGAAGGCAACAAAGGAGACTACTGACTCACGCCTGCAGTCAGTAAGCTAGGGTCACAGAGCCACAGGTCTGCTCCAGATAGGATGTCCAATATTTTGAAGGCAACACAGAGAGGCTAGTTGGACAGAGCCCCAGGTCAACACCAGATTGGATCATCAGACAAGCCAGGGTCAATACATGGAGCAGATAGTCAGTCAGAGCCATAGGTCAACACCAGAATGGTAGTCAGACAAGCCAGGGTCATACACAGAGCAGATAGTCAGCCAGAGCCACAGGTCTGCACCAGATTGGATGTCCACTACATAAGGGAGAACGCACAGAGGATAGTCAGACAGAGCCACAGGTCAGCACCAGACTGGATGGTCAGACAAGCCAGGGTCATACACAGAATATCAGGAACAAACAGGTAGAACTGCACTGGACAACAACGTAAGGGTAACTGAGATATGATTCGGTTCCCTTTTAACCCAGCCAGGAAGTAGGTGGGTGGAGAGTACAAGACCAGACAACATAAGACTGAGGCCTGCGTCAGTACACAGCCTTGCACCTGAAAGTGACACATCGGAGCCGAGATGCGTCCTCTATGGTCTCTAACCCTGCGTCATAATATGCAACCGCGTCTTATGGGGAGAGGACACGGACAGCTGCTGAAGGCAATAAGCACGCATGCTCTTTGAGGCTGCATTCAAGTGAACTGCAAATACATGGAGTTTGAAAGAATCTGGTAAAAAAGTACGTTTAGGAGAGACAGGATGAGACTTGATGGGCAGGAATACTCAAGTGAAAAGCGGAAAAACATCTTTCTTCATTAAAATTCCCACAGGAAAAAAATGGGAATTTTCACACATCTCTATTCATTTAATTATCTAGAAGAGAAAGATCTTCTTTATGAAGAAACAATTAAAATTAAAAAGGACGAAGGGCAAAAAGCAAAATAGGGGAAAAATTGAAGAGCAAGGTAAACAAAAAGGAGAATAAAGAGAAAAAGTAAAAAAAAGGAAAAGTAGATGTGATTCATATCTCCTATCTCTCGTCTATTAGTTGATATGAAAATCTTAGCTAACATACTTGGTAACAGGCTTAGTACTGTCTTACCTAAACTCATTCACTCTGACCAAGCAGGATTCATGCCTGGTAAAGCCACTTTTCATAATCTTAGACGACTCTTTCTTCATCTAAGGACTAAACATGTTAATGCAGGTAATAGAATGGTGGTGTCCTTAGATGCCTCAAAGGCATTCAATTCTGTAGAATGGCTTTATCTCTGTGTTATCTTCAGCATTTTGGATTTGGTTCTACATTCATTGCCTGGGTTCAGATTCTTTATGCTTCTCCGTTCGCCAGTATCTTACGGAAGAGCCCTGGGGCCAAAAAAAATAAAATAAAATTTTGACTTTAAAAGTCAAAATTTTGTCTTTAAAAGTCGAAATTAGATTTTTTTTTTTTGTTGGCCCCAGGGCTCTTCCGTAGTATCCTTACTGGTGGAATGAGATCTCGTTGCTTTTTGCTACATAGGGGTACACATCAGGGTTGCCCACTTTTCCCAGGCCTTTTTTCACTAGCCGTGGAACCACTGGTGGTTCAGATTCGCAGGGACAACCATGCAAGGGGTTTGCTTGTGGGAGGTAGGGAAAAAAAATGGGTACTCTGTTCTTCTGATATTTTTGTGTTCCTTGGTGACTCGGTGCCTCTCTTAACAGCATATTGACTCTACTTCATGATTTTGGTGTCTTATAGGGTCTAAAAATCAATTGGTCTAAATCTTTAATTCTATTTATTGATCCCCTACCATACCCTTCTGCTCTTGCCAACACTTCTATGCAATGCACAGACTCAATCAAATACTTAGGATTGACAGTCCGGGCAAGCCCTGGCTTTTCATAGAGGATTGCCACTTTTAAATCACTTTAACTTTGGCATGGATCAATCTTCCACTTAATGTCATTGGGAAAGTGAACCTGGTAAAGATGATATTCTTGCCCAAAGTTTTGTATGTGTTCCAGGGAACTCCTATATCTATTCCCAAGCATTATTTTCAGCAGATCAGTCGCATTCTTACCTATTCTCTATATAAATTACATGGCAGCACAGGGCCAATATGCCTTGGCCTATGCAATGCCATCAACAACACATACATTTCCAAGCCTTGATGAACCTTTTCTTAGACAGGCTATTCTCTACTTCATGTTGCCCTACTGGGTCCTGATGTTCTCACTTGCCCGTCATCAGCCACCTGTTCAGTTCACGCCTCCTGGACTGCCATCCAACATACTTCTGGCTATGTAGAGAAGGATCATCAAATCCCATTGTGGGTGGAGGCTGGTTTGCCCCATCTTTGCTCGCTTGAGTTTGGCCGAGCTTGGACCGATAACAGCATCACTCTTTTGGGACAATTATATGCAAACAATACTTTCAAAATGTTTGAACAACTGCAGCTTGAATTTGACATTCTAAATAAATATTTTTTATGTTACTTAAGGTTAACACATGACCTCTCAGCTCTTTGGTCTGACCTATATCTGGATATCTCTGTGTTCCCTCTGCTAACTTTACTTGAGAGGTTGCCAACATTCTAACATTTATCCTGTCTTTATAATTGGCTGCTTAAATCTACTGTGAATTACTTTGGCGCATTGAGACTGTGCTGGGACACAAATGTGGAGACCCTGGAGGACTGGAAGTGGAGCTCCGCTAAACAAAGCCCGAAAGCTTCTACAGTTTGCCATCAGCTTCTACAACTCAAAATCTTACATAAAGTATATTATACACCGGTCAGACTCTATAAAATGGGTAGAAAGGTTCACAACAGCTGTGTGAGGCGCGGGGATGCTGGGGCTTCTACGGACATGCCCAAATGTCAGACGTTTTTGGACGGACGTGATTGAGGAGATATCTCGGGTAGTACATTGGGCACTTCCTTTGGATCCCAAAATATGCTTACTTTCTGTCTTACCTGACCAACTTCATTGATCTACAGACTATACATTGATAAAAGAACTTCTTGTTCTGGCACTCAGGGTGGTGTCGAGACTGGATGGCGACTGACTCCTCTACCCGGACACACTGGTTTAGATTGGTTAACAGTACTCTTCCTCACTACAGGGCAGTATATTTATATATATATATATATATATATATATATATATATATATATATACATATATATATATATATATATATATATATATATATACACAGAGGGACCCCTCAAAAATTCAATGATATCTGGAATAATTGGTTAATGTACTCCTCCTGGTATGTGTCGAGCCCTTAACGATAGGTCTTGAGGGGGGGTTTTGTGAGTGGATGTTGCAGTGCTGTTACATCCCCCTTCCTCCCGCAGGATTTCATGCATACATTTACATTGTACAAGGCATTTGTGGTGATCTTATCCTTTCCTATTCTTATGCCCTTAAATACTGACACTACTGCTTTTGTCTATTTTGGCCTGATGTGACCATTATTGACCGCTGCTGATGTCTGTGGGGATGGGTCAGGGGGTAGGTCTGTCTTGCCCGCAGGAGGGGGGTAGGTTTAGGTGTTGGGGTTTGTTAGTCAGGGGTTTTTGAGTTTAAACAAAAGGAAAAAAATAGAGCATCTTTGCTTCTTGTATTTGATTTATGTACTATAGGACGTGTGCATGTATAATTCTGTATTGTAAAATACAACTTCCTATTTGTTATACCTATTTATCTGTCACGGTTTTTAGAAGAACACTCAGACAGAACAGTAAGGTTAAAATAACTTTATTCGAATAAAGTGCATACACGATTGTAGGCCCTAAGACCCACAATACAGAACAGGAAAATATATACAAGATGAACAGTGAACAGGACTGGACTAGACAATCAGGATACTGGCAATAATATAACAGAATCTGACAATCCAGTGAGGATTAACGTACCATCCCAGAACAGATGGGTAGGTGCCAACACAGGAGGTCCACGGATAGGACAGGGCAACCCAGACGCCTGGGTACTGGAACCCGTAAGGGCAAATGCAATGAACTGGACCTGGCTAGCAGTACAGAATTCTGGCAGAACCGGCAATGACAATGCCCACATAGTAACTGCAACTCCCATAGGGAGTGAGCCCAGTGCTACTAGGGAGGCAGACACAGTGAGTGATCAGAGTAACTCAGTCAGGGTGAATAACACTGCACCGGTACTTCGATTTTACACACCACTTAGATGGCAGTAGAGCAGCTTGAGCACAATGCTCAGCCTTAGGTCGACAGAAAACAGCGCCCCGCGGCGCACATCGAGAAACAGACGCAAGGCTCTGGAAACCGGTGACCTTAAGGGGTCACCTAGAGGCACAGACAATGCACGGTAATCATGTGGATTGGAATCCATGGCTGGCAACGGCCACAGTGTGGAAGACAGCCAACTACGGTCAGCAATGGAGCGGGTACTCAGCCAGGATACAGTCAGCAACGGAGCAGGTACTTCAGCCAGATCTCGTCAGTAACGGAGCGGGTTCTCAGCCAGAATATAATCAACAATGGAGCGGGTTCTTCAGCCAGATACAATCAACAAACGGAGCGGGTTCTCAGCCAGGATACAGTCATCAACGGAGCGGGTTCTTCAGCCAGATACGGTCAGCAACTGCGCGGGTTCTCAGCCAGGATACAGTCGGCAACGGAGCGGGTTCTTCAACCAGTTAAGGTCAGCAACCGAGCGGGTTCTCAGCCAGGATACAGTCGGCAACGGAGCGGGTTCTTCAGCCAGATACAGTCAGCAACCGAGCGGGTTCTCAGCCAGGATACAGTCAGCAATGGAGCAGGTTCTTCAGCCAGATACAGTCAGCAACCGAGCGGGTTCTCAGCCAGATACAGTCAGCAACCGAGCGGGTTCTCAGCCAGGATACAGTCAGCAATGGAGCGGGATCTTCAGCCAGATACAGTCAGCAACCAAGCAGGTTCTCAGCCAGGATACAGTCAGCGACAGAGCATGTTCTTCAGCCAGATACGGTCAGCAACGGAGCGAAGCAACAGGAACTAAATCATAGTCAGGCAGGCCAGGTCATACACGAATCAGCATAGGCACAGAACAAACTCAGGAACTCGTACACCACGAAAGGGCGCCTAAGGGAGTACATCCCAGGGTATATAAATGCAAGCCCTAGTGGTAGCAATTACGACCAGCCAATCAGAAAACAGCAGTGAATAATAATGTCGCCGCTCAGCACTGGAAGCATGGGCACTGTGATAGTATCACTCTGCTCTAAATAAAAAACTATTTATAAAAAAAAGGAAAAGTGAAGAAGGCAAAACCCCCTCATTTTAGCCATTTCCAATTAAGCACTAAGTGAGTAAAAAAAATTCCATCCTGACTCGATATGACATTTGCATATTTTCCTGGATCCAGTTTCCACCTGATGAAAAAAAAGATTTTTTTTTTCTCCCTTACAGGGCTAGATTTCCCATTAGGCAGAGTAGGCAACTGCCTAGAGACAGTGCATAAGCTTTGAAGGCCACACCCACATTCTAAGTTTTGGGTGTGCCCATAGGAATCTCAATGTCTGATTTGCAGAACAATGCAATGGAGAACTTTCTAGCAACCAAGAGGATAAAGACTTTTCGTTCTTGCTTGTTCAAAGTCATGAGTCTTTTCTGTGCCAAGAAACCGTGGATGGGACTAGGGTGAAGTCATGTGACTTCATTAATGTTAGAGGGGTCTCCTCTAGCATTCCATGGGTTAAACCCAGATGGCATTTGGGGATTTTTTATCAGTCCTTTATACTTTAGTTTGCATGTAGAAAAATTGGTCATATTTTGCTTTATACATGAGGCTTTGTATGTCCTGCATAAAACCTACAGGACAACAAGACTTTATTCTATGTTTATTATATTTGGACATGATTTTAGACTATTCAGTGTGCCAAGTAGCCCCTAACATTTCATCAAATTGTTATATAACCCAAGACAAATCTGAAACTTAGAAAAATTGGAAAAAGTACATTTGTGATAGTCTTTCTGTGGCTTGACTGACATTCACCATACATTACTGACTGTGCCGGTTTAGTCCCATGTTGTTAGCAACAAACAAATACACATGTGTGTGCACTAGCAATTTACTATAATGAGCCCCCAATGTATTCATTAAAAACCCTGAATCCCAAAGCCTTTTCCAGATCCTTTAAAAGCTATACAATCTGAAATAAAATAATTTATTCATCAATATAGTCCAGTCAGTATGCTGCTCTGCACTGATAGAATTCATCACATATCATCCAACAGTGAAGTATATATTTTTTATCTTCAAAAATATTAATCATTTATGCCAAGCTAACATTTCGTGGTCAAAAAATGTGTAAATCCATTGTGCAGGAGAAACAGACAAGAATTTGGTGACCAATTTCAAATGTTGATATGAATTTGATCTTTCACTGCAAAAGGCCAGGATTTTGTGATCTGATCTCATCACACATCAATATTCACAAGAGCTAGGAAGCTGGTTGGTTACATTTCTCCTAAAATTTTAAGCAAAGAAAAACTGAGATTCAGGATTAAGTTACTTGACATTCCTGTATGCTAAAGGGATTTTTATGTTACGTATTTTGGACTTTTAGATGGTAATATATTATTTTGGTTATATGACTTTTGTGCCCAAATAGCAAACAGGATAGAACACAGGAAGGTTCATACAAGAAGAACTGGAACAATTCTTGTAAAAAAACAACAAATACTTTTCCAAAAGTCCCTCTGTCTTCAATGGGGTATTTATACTGTTCCAGTTCTTCTTGGTCCATTTTTGCAATACAACAAAAAGGGGGTAAACCTGAAGTAAGTGATCAGGCTGGGAATTTCCAGTTCTTGTTGGACTCTTGTGACCATAATTCATCTTAACCTGCAAATTACTTGGAGTTGTTTTGCAGAAAATGTCAAAGAGAAGCAGATCACTTCAAGCAGATTTATTACAAAATGGGTATTTCCATGTAAAGTAAATTGATTCACACTATTAATTATCACATGACAAGGAATAGTAGAATGAAGTGTGCTAAGGTAAAGGATAGTGACACAACGTGCAATTGTGAGTGCAGTAATACTAAATGACACAACCCTACGTGTTATGAAATAGTGAAAAAATAATATAATGCGCTTCCACAAAATCTAAATAAAATTATATATTTATACAGTATTCAAGTGAAAGAAAATTGTTTTCCAGGATAAATGAGATACATATATGAATCTATTCCATAGGCAGAGTGTCTCCCCTTTCCAAATTATGTTTTGACCAATTGTATTTCTTTCTTGAGGTCAATAACTGTGTAAATATAAGTGATGTCACATGTCAGTAATCAACTTTCCATTGAATCCAATCCTGGAGTTTGAAGGTATCAGTTGCATCCTTCATGTAGGAGGGGAGTGTGATGACTATCTTTAGAGGTGACACAAAATGGGACAAAATTCAGGACTCCTTAAGTTTTCATATATCTTAGGGAAAATATAAACACCAAAATGAAAATGCAAAATGAATATTCACATTCTTGTTAAAAGGTATATATATATATATATATATATATATATATATATACATGTATATATACGCAATATAGTCGGGATGAACTAAGGTGTGATAATGGGGGGATAACTTCTCCAGTGATATCACTTCTCTAAGTCCTATGTTATTCTATAAAGCCTATTCACTAAGATTTCCCCAACTTTGGTGATATCACTGGAGAAGTCATCCCTGTTTTATTTATTTTGTCTCACTCTTCATTTGGATTAGTTTGAGCAGATTCTTGTTATTAATCTCTGGAGTGCAGTACAGGGGCAGGAATTAACCCCTGTTGCCTTTCACCAGTTGTATGTCCATCAATCGGTTTAACACTAAATGTGAGTAAGAAAAAGTTGTTTACCTCTATTTGGATATCATTCAAATAGCCCCAATGTGTGTTCTTTTTCTCCTTCTCTTTTGAAGGTCCTCCTTGTACACTGAGCAGCTGAACTGGTGGGCAGTGTAACATGTCAATGCAATATCTTATACCTCTTACACTCTCAGCGAACAAGACTGTATTAAGACGACTGTTTACTCTTCTCTTTTTATATCTCTGCTTCATCACCTCTTTATCACTCCTTAGTGCATAACCCCCTATAGTATTCATGATCTATTGCACTAATCCCCCACACCTTATCTTATGAAAATGTTGTAGAAATGCCATCAGTTTTAGGTTTAAAGCTATTTGTTAATATCTCTGTGGTTTTCTCACTACAGCTACTAGATGTCCTGATTACATTTCTTTAGACCAACTCCTAATTTATAATTCTTCATATTTCTTTTATTCTTTATTTATTCTTTTATCCAAACTCAGTAGATAACTGTCTGAAGTCTACTGATTCAGTAATGACTCTGTAGAGCCTCTATTTTACAAGTCTAGTTGATCCCTATGATGTGTTATACATATGATCAGGGTTATTAAATTCTTCAAGCAAGTCTCCAAAACGAGGGGAATAGGAGAAACACATATAGAAGTTGACATTGTAGGTCTCCATAACTATTATTTGTGTCATACCCCAAATATATATATATACATCTAACAGTTGATTACAATAGTTCTTGATATAAAATATGTTGTTCTTATTTATAGGCACCAAATATCTAACGCCTCATTAAGTCCTTTCGGACTCAAAGTGTTCAATTTAAAACTCCAGTATGTCTCTTGTTTAGCTGCTTGTTGCTATCTGAATGTCTTGTGGACTATTTCTGTTCCTGTAGTGCTAATGCTAATGTCACTGATAGTTTTGTGTTTTGGGCACACCATCTGTTGTTTAGCTATAGTTTACGAGTATGATTTCTTTGTTATCGTTTCATTTTATTTTGAATATCTCACATCATTTTTACTTTCATAACTCTCTGGACAAATAGATTTCTTTAGTCTCAATATCTCATTTTCTTTCTCTATAACATGTCAGGAGTTACGTGCCATTAGACCTTCCAGTTTTCAGCCCTCTATTGTCTCCCAATGTTCATGATAGAAGTTTAGACCTATTAGCACTTCTCACTTTTCCCTTGTTTATATACATTATTTGTATAAGACATAGATTTCACAGCTCATCTGTCTATTATCTACTTTGTGTTTTATTCATTATTTTATTTTTTCTTTTTATACAAAGCATGTCCTGTACACTCTCAGCCTATTTGACAGGTAAATGTGGAACCTGCATTATCCCACATTACCATTATCTTCACATTCTTTGGATTAACGCGTTTTCATTTTAGCCAAGTAGATAAATATAATTTCTGTTGCCTATACTAATATTTCTTGACCATGCATATTTACAGTATTTCAGTAATAATTTAACTCTTTTCTATCTGTTTTGATATCAACATATTTTATTTTATTTTATTTCAAGCGGAGCAACTCTGATGTTGTCATTTAAAATCGGCATATTGTGATTTAATATATCTATTTAAGAAAAGAGTGCATCTAGCAGGAAGTTTAACAGGTACACTTGAGAAGGCAGGATGTCGACCTAAGACACCTAGCATGAATGCAGTGGAAACAAGGAACATGGAAGGCAAGAAACATCTGAGAAGAAACAGTTCAGAAGACAGACGTATATTGTATCCCAATACTGGATCCCACTGAGGGCAGAAGATAAGTGGAGTGAGATTGTGTGACCATGATGTCGACCTAAGACACCTAGCATGAATGCAGTGGAAACAAGGAACATGGAAGGCAAGAAACATCTGAAAAGAAACAGTTCAGAAGACAGACGTATATTGTATCCCAATACTGGATCCCACTGAGGGCAGAAGATAAGTGAAGTGAGATTGTGTGACAATGAGTTTTAAAAAAAAAAAGCATTAGACATGTTAGCAAGGGTAAAAGAAAAAGAAAACCACTGTGGTACTCAGCAGAAGTGGCAAATATAGTAAAAGAGAAAAAAGAAGCATTTAAGAAATATAAGCAGACGCAGAAGGAAGAAGATAGGTATCAGTACAAAACTAGGCTGAAGGAGGCCAAAAGCATTATTAGATGTGCCAAAGCACACACAGAGGAAAAAATTGCCCCGTCAATAAAAAAGGGGGATAAAACATTTTTTAGATATATAAGTGAAAGGAGGAAAACTCCTTTCCTGAAACCAAAAGATGGAAACTATGTAAATGAGAATAAAGGGCTAGCTGACTGTCTCAATGAATATTTCTGTTTAGTTTTTACACAGGAAGATGAAGGGAAGGGACCTCTGTTAGAAAAAAGAAATGGCAAGACACGGGAAACATGCATGTTTACAGAGGAAGAAGTTCTACTTCAACTTTCTAAGGTAAAAACAGATAAATCAGTGTTTCCAGATGGGATACACCCAAAGTTATTAAAACAACTTAAATGTGTTCTGGCAAAACCTTTAACAGAATTATTCAGTCACTAGCGACAGGAATAGTTCCAGAAGATTGGAAGGTAGCAAATGTAGTACCGCTTCACAAAAAAGGTAGCAGGGAAGAGGCTGGTAACTACAAACCAGTAAGTCTTACATCAGTAGTGGGAAAATTAATGGAGACTATGTTAAAGGAAAGAATTGTTGAATATCTGAATATAAATAGCTTGCAAGATACCAAACAGCATGGGTTTACAGCAGGGAGATCTTGTCAAACTAACCTCATAGATTTTTTTGACTGAGGGGAAGTAGTCATGCCACTCTACAGATCTCTAGTTAGACCTCACTTAGAGTATTGTGTACAGTACTGGAGACTTCATCTCCAGAAGGATATAGATACTCTAGAGAAAATTCAAAGAAGGGCTACTTAAATGATGACTGGTCTACAGCAAAAGAAATATCAGGATAGACTAAAGGATCTGAACATGCATAGCCTGGAGGAGAGAAGAGAGCGGATATGATAGACACATTCAAATACATGAAGGGATTCAATAAAGTACAGGATGGAAGTATATTTCAAAAGAGTAAAAATGTTAGGACAAGAGGCCATAGTCTAAAACTAGAGGGACACAGGTTTTGATGTAATATAAGAAAGTTTTACTTCAATGAGAGGGTAGTAGATAAGTGGAATAGCCTACCAGCAGAAGTGGTAGAAGTTAATAAAGTGACAGAATTTAAGCATGCATGGGATAGGCATAAGGCGGTCCTTAACGTAAGAAAAGGCCAAGGACCAAAAAAGGTTTGAGGTTGTTTTTTTTAATTTATTTATTTTATTTTTCTAACAGTAGGAAAATGGGCAGACTAGATGGGCCGAATGGTTCTTATCTGCAGTCAAATTCTATGTTTCTATGAGTTGTTATCACTGTATCCGCTTATATATATATGTTGCAGTGTACTGAAGTGAGCTTCATTCTATTTAAGCATCAACTCCTGAATGACAATATATGACCTATGATTCTAGTCTACATGTGATTATTTGCCTTCTAGATAAGTGACTTGTGATCATTGTTTTTACTTATTTCCACATATGAGGTGATCTATGTGAACGAACAACGCTAAAGTTGAAGATATATCTCAAGATAGAAGTCTGTATTTGGATATTTCCTTTATGAAAATACCTTTAATGGATGTTCAGTAATTGCGGACCGCTAGATGTACCTGTTGCTGGGATCATAGGAATACTAGTGGATGCCTTTTGTTTCATTAAATTATTCTTGAAAGGAGATATTTTACCTATTTTGTGGACTCTATTCACAGTCAGTTGCTTTTTCTGTTTTTTTTTATCATTTTATACCGGTATATTTGTTTAGGGATAGAGGGTTTATGTATGGATTAGTGTAGTTTTATTTTTTCACTGTTGACATGTTGTTTAGTGTTGAATAGTGGTTGAGGGTGCTTGTGGGCCACTAATCACTATATTAGACCCTCTGGGAATGATGGGAATTTTATTATAAAATGCATTTACCAGAGTAGATTTATTCTAGATAATGGTGATATTATTTCTAAAGCAAAATAGGGATATACTTGGAGTATCTCTTCTTATGAATGGAAATGATGCTACATAAAGTCATCCCTGCATTTTTTATAGAAATTGTTTTAGTAAGATTAGTGTCTTTTCTTGATTAGTGGATGTGACACTACCATTTTCCTAGTGATATTCATGTTGTATTTGTTAATATACCGTGACCTTGTAGCTTGGTTATATAAATCTAATTTTGCAAATATACAATAAGATCCAATAGAGATTCAAGACAGGATATCATAAAATGGTTCTCTTTGCATATGATCTAATATAATAATGCATTTAGGACACAGAAACATATAGCCTTAATAGTACTGTTCTGATAAAAACATCTGTTTCAGATCACTTGAAGTTAGGCAAACAATTCAGTAAAGCAGTGGGAAAAGCAAACTGGAGGCATAAGCAGTAGGAAGAGAGAGGATGGAATGTTACTCTTTAGATCATTGGTATGACCTCATCTGCTGTACTGCTTACATTTCCGGAAGGACATTAAAAAGCTGGAGGCAGCCCAAAGAAAAATATCAAACTGGTGCGGGGCATTCATGACTAAGGATGGCAGAAAAGACACAAATCATTTAATATAAAGAGAATAAAAAAATGAGGGTGAGGGGTGATTTGATTGAAACATTTAACTATTATTAAGGAATTTGATATAGTTCAGGAGCTAAGCATTTAAAAAAAAAAAAAAAGAGGATAAAAAATAGAAGGTGTAAATTTCAAAAGTAATGTCCATAAGTACTACATTTCAGAAAGGATAATAGACTCATGCAACAGCCTCCTAGCAGAGGCTGTAGGGGTTGTATGGAACTTAGATTATTTTTTCTGCCATCAAAATCTAATTATCTTTGTTTCTACAAATAAAGAACTCAAACTCCTTAACAAAGTATTTTTGCCCACTTCAGACGAGTTAAAATAACACTGAGGAATACAGTTTACATTCCACCTCAAACACGTATTTCCGTTGGTACATGCTCTTACTTTGTAACATCACCAATGACTTTGATAAGTGGATCAACAGATTCTTCTCCTGGATTGGGGGAGTAAAGCTTATTTAAATGGTAAGAGTACAACTAATTTTATGTCTACTCTAGATAGTTCCATTCAGATTCCCTGCAATCTATCCCAAGACTGAACACAGTTTAATGTCAAAAGTCATATTCCATGGCAAGACCGAGCACAGCAACAAGACACAAGGTAGTTATACTGCATCAACAATTTCTCTCATAGGCAGGAAATTCAAAGCAGACAGCGGTTTCCAGATGTGCTATTCAAACTCTTTTGAAGAAGGACAAAGAAACGGGCAACGTTGAGGACCGTAGATGCGGTGGTCGCCAAGGAAACTCAGTACAGCAGATAAAAGACACATCATGCTTACTTGCATTGGCAATTGGAAGATGTCCAGCAGTGCCATGAGCTCAGAACTGGCAGCAAACAGTGAGACCTTGGTTCACTCATCTGCTGTCCAGAGAAGTCTGGTCAGAAATGGTGTACATGAAAGACTGGCAGCCAAAAAAGCCATACCTCATGGAATCAAGGAAAAGCGACTCAACCATGCATAAAAACACAGGGACTGTAGTGCAGAAAAATGGCAGCAGGTGCTCTAGACTGATGAGTCAAAATTTTAAATATTTGTCTGTAGTGGAGGCCAGTTTGTTCACCGAAGGGCTGGAGAGCCATACAAGAATGAGTGTCTGCAGGCAACAGTGATGCGTGGTGGAGGTTTCTTGCAAGTTTGAGGCTGCATTTCTGCAAAGGAAGTTGGGGATTTGGTCAGAATTAATGGTCTCCTTAATGCAGAGAAGTACAGCCAGAAACTTACCCATCATGCAATACCATCAGGGAGGCATCTGATTGGCCCCAACTGTATTCTGCAGCATGCCAAAGACCCCAAACATACGGCCAAAGTCATTAAGAACTATCTTCTGCGTAAAAAAGACAAGGAGTCCTGGAAGTGATGGTATGGCCCCCACAGAGCCCACATCAATTCTGTCTGGGATTACATGAAGAGAGAGAAGCAACTGAGTCTGCCTAAATCCACAGAAATAATGTGGTTGGTTCTTCAAGATGTTTGGAACAACCTACCTGCTGGGTTCCTTAGAAAACTCTGTGCAAGTGTATTTATAAGAATTGATGCTGTTTTGAAGGTAAAGGGTGTTAACACAAAATATTGATTTGATTTATATTCTGTTCACTCACTATGCATTTTGTTAATTGATTAATATAAACTATTAACATGCCTATTTTTGAAAACATTCTAACGTTACAGCATTTTTTCACACCCGCCTAAAACTTTTGTACAGTATGAAAAGCATTGAAAATATAGATTCGAGTCATTATACCTCTAGCTCCATACCTGCTACAACCACCGTTTGAGTTATTTTTATCTGATAATCGATTTATCATATTGAGAGAGAAGGACGGGAGGCTGATTATATCACTGTTACCTGCATATTCCCGGCTGAACTATCCCATTGGAGACATCTCTGGGACTCTCACCTTAAGCAGGATAGAAGGCTGGAAACCAACATAGCTATTTGTATTCCCTCTGTCTGGTCATCATTTGGAAGTAAACCCGGGATTTACTCTTACTGAGAAGTCAGTCATACATTTATAGCTGACACTAAGGACGGGAGTACACAATCCGCCCACTATTACAGTGACAACACCAGATTTCCTGGGACACTATACATTATCAGTATAGCCTGTATTTATATGGAATACAGCTCATAAAACAGAATCCTGCTTGATATATTTATACATATATTTTATCTGAATGCAACTCTGAGGTGGTTTGCTCCTATTATTGAAGCACTATTGATATTGTTTAATTGCACCTTTTTGGAGGACTCCATGTATGAGAGGTTTTTTATTTATTTTATTGGCAATTTTTGCTCCCAATGACTCCCAAGTCCTTTTCATTAGTAGATTTCCCCAGAGAAACACTATTTAAACTATATGTTGCATTTTTATTATTATACCCAAAATTCGTAACTTTACACTTGTCTCTATTGAATCTCATTTGCCATTTGCATGCCCAGTTACTCAATTTGTCCAAATCCTCTTGTAAAGAAGACACATCCAGTTCAGTAAAGTATTACTTTACTTTATTTTTTTGTCATCGGCAAACATTGATACATGGCTCCCTATGTCCTCTGGGAGGTCATTAATAAACAAATTAAAAAGAAGAGGACCCAGGACAGATCCCTGAGGTACTCCACTTATCACATTTATCCAATTGAAGAACTTGCCATTTACTACCACTCTTTGCATTCTTTCAACCAATTTCCAATCCACACGCAAATGTTTTCCTCTAGGCCTAGTTCATTCTATTTGTACAGTAACCTCTTGTGTGGAACTGTATCAAATGCCTTGGCAAAGTCTAAATAGATCACATCAACCGCATCTATATTTTTACTCATTTTTTCATAAAAATCATGTTAGTTTGATAAGACCTGTCTTTCACAAAGCCATGTTGGCTCCTGCTAATGATATTCCCGTTCAAGCTGAATTCTTGAATATATTCCCTTAGCAACCCTTCAAACAGCTTCCCTACCACAGATATCAAGCTTACAGGTCTGTAATTTCCTGGCTGTGACTTTGATCCCTTTTTAAATATTGGCACCACATCTGCTTTACGCCAATCCATGGGCACCATACCTGAAATAAAAGAATCCCTGAAAATCAAATATAACGGTCTGGCCAGGGCCTGGCTTAGCTCTTTAAGTACTCATGGGTGTATACCATC
Organism: Rhinophrynus dorsalis; assembly: GCA_037306005.1. Classification (NCBI taxonomy): domain Eukaryota; kingdom Metazoa; phylum Chordata; class Amphibia; order Anura; family Rhinophrynidae; genus Rhinophrynus; species Rhinophrynus dorsalis. Next base: position 556,840,364 of record CM074721.1, read on the forward strand.
TGGCCCCAGGGCTTTGTCTACCTTAACATCATTCAATTGCTGTGACTGTTCTGTAAAAGCAGTTTGCGGATTCTTGTCCATTGGGTGTTCCTTGGTAAAAACAGAAGAAAAGAAATTATTTAAAATATCTGCCTTCTCTCTGTCCTCACTAACCATCTCACCCATTTCAGATAACAAGGACCCAACATTATCAGCCATAAATGTATTTAAAGAATTTTTTTGGGTTGCTCTTGCTCTCCTTAGCAATATTTTTTTCACTCGCCAGTCCAGGTAATTTAATAGCCTTTTTACAGGTTTTGTTGGCATTTTTGTATTCTGCAAATGCCTCTGCTGATCCCTCAGCTTTATAATGTTTAAATACCGCTTTCTTGTTATTTATTTCATTAATTACTTTAGTGGTTAGCCACATTGGTTTTAATTTGCTTCTTTTGTATTTGTTTCCAACAGGGATAAATATATATGTATATTTTTGCGATGTTATTTTGAAGGCATTCCACTTACCTTCTGTGTTTTTTTCTGACAATATATTCTATCCCAGTCAACAAGACCAAGCAATGAATTAAACCTGCTAAAGTTAGCCTTTTTAAAATTCAGTGTTTTGGTGGAACCCATACAAAATTGCTTTTTTGAATTTTTGAGTGACACCATGTTATGATCACTATTCCCCAAGTGCTCCCTTACTGGGATGTTAGAGATAAGTTCTTCATTGTCAGTTATTACCAGATCCAGACACGCATTCCCTCTGGTTGAGGTCTGCACTAGTTAAGACAAAAAATGATCATTCAACAAGTTCAGAAACTTACTGTTTTTAGCAGAATTAGCTGTTCCATTTTGCCAATCTATTTCTGGATAATTAAAATCCCCCATAATTATAGTTTCCCTACTTGAGAAGCCTTTTCTATTTGCATTAATAGCTGTGATTCTTCAAGGTTACCAATGTTTGGTGGTTTATAACAAATACCCACTAATATTTTTTGGCCAGTTTTACCCCAGTGACTATTTCAACCCACAGGGATTCCACATGGTCACTACTGTCATCACATATATCTTCCTGCAAATGAGGCAATAATGCTGGTTTGGCATACAGACAGACCCCACCATCTATTTTGTTTGACCTATTTTTTCTAAATAACATGTAGCCCTCCAAATTGATTGACCAATCATATGTGTCATCCCACCATGTTTCTGTTATGCCTATCATTTCAAAGTTTTCGATTTCAGCTCCAGTTCCCCTATTTTTACCAGTTAAACTTCTGGCATTTGCAAGCATACAATTTATGCCACTGCTATGCTCCATTTGTGATTTAATTTTGATGTGGTTTATAGGCTTCTCTCTATCATCTATACTAACCCCACCCCCAGATCCACCCACCTGGTTATTAAGTACATCATCTTCCCTTTCTATACTATCTAGCCCAGTACTTATTGGCCCCTCCCCCCTTCCTAGTTTAAAATCTCTTCCAACCATCTAGTCATCCTCTCCTCAAGCACTTGAGACCCTCTTGCATTCAGATGCAAGCCATCCCTACTATAGAAATTGTACCCCAAAGCAAAATCAGACCAGCGCTCTAAAAACCCAAAGCCCTCCTTCTTACACCAAGACTCCAGCCATGCATTGAGCTCCCTAATCTCCCACTGTCTCTCTGGTGTAGCACATGGCACAGGTAGTATCTCTGAGAATACTACCTTGGAGGTCTAGTTCCTAATCCTACTCCATAAATCCCTAAAATTACCTTTTAGGACTCTCCACCTTCCTCAAATTTTGTCATTGGAAACAATATGCACCAAGACAGCTGGATCCTCTCCAGCCCCTCCCAATAATCTGTCCACCCTGTCTGCAACATGCCGAACCTGGACACCAGGGAGACAGCAAACCATTCAATTGCTGCGATCAGAGCCACAGATTACCCTATCTGTTCTCCTAATAATAGAGTCCCCTACCACCACGACCTGCCTAGGCTTCACTTCCCTCTGGATCCCCTCTGTGCTAGAGATGCTGTTATCCTGGCTGTTAGGGAGAACAGTCTTCTCCAGCAATTCCACTTCTGGGTTTGCCTCCACAACATCTTCACTTAAATGAGCAAATTTGTTGGGATGGAAAAACTCAGGACTGGCTGCCCTCTTCCTCTTCCCTCCCCCAGTGCAACCACTTCTGTCACCCAACTATGTGCCTGGGTCCTTTCTACCTGATCTCCTCCCTCTTTTCTAGGTGACCCAGCTAGACTCTGCTCAGTTAGCAAGAGACTCCTCTCAAGGTTGTCAATATCTCTCAGTGTTGCAATATGACTCTATAGAGCTCCAATCTGAGTTTCTAGAAGGGCACTTGCTCTCACTTGCCACAGCGGTATGGACCCTGGAACTGCTGTTCCAAGCATGCATACATATGGCAAGATGTGCACTGAGTGAGATCTCCAAGCTTGCTCATCATGTATGGTGCAAATGCGAGTTCTTAAAGATGTAAACAATTAATTTACCTTTGTTCCTCTAACTCCTGTGTTAAACTAACTGCTGTGTTTCACAAACTGTACACTTATTCCAGAGCATTTATTAAAGAACACACTGTATTTGTGAGCACTCTCTGTGAGTCCTGTACTTAGATTTATACAGGCCTACACAGGTGATTGTTCACAAATCCCACCCTTAATTAATTACACACACTCCCAGAACAAACAACCTTTTAAACTTTAACCTTTTAACCTTCTTACTGCAGGTTAAGATGTAAACCCAAAATCAGTATATTATAACACATTTCCAATGATGTGATGTCCCAACTGTCTATTTATTCCATAGCACACTGTATTTGTGAGCCATTCTTGGAATCCCTAAATCCGCTATCTCTTTGAATGACACAGGGGTATGCTTTGCAATGCATTGAGTACCCCTCTGTCTCTCAAAGGGCTAATATAGTTATGTATTTGCAGAATATGTAAAGTCAAAATAAAAAGTTTGTATCACTATTAAATTTAATGTTCAATAACTCTTAAGGACCCATGACGAAGGGCGGGCGAAAAGGGAGAAAAATTTCCTGCATGAATTTTTACGAAAAACGTGCAATTTTTCTCTTTTTTTCAGAGAGCTTTCTCCTTTTCTCCAATGCAAAATGTTTTTAACTATTCCAGCATTTTCTTTTGCCTATTCCAACACATTTTCTCCTACTCCGACACATTAGTCTCCTATTCTAACACATTTTTCTCCTATTCTAAAATATTTTCCTATTCCAACATATTTTTTCTTAAATTGAATATGGTGCAACATTTATCAGCACAATATAACTTCTTCTGAGGGTTTTAGTGGAGAAATAAGTAGCTGGAAGTCAAAGTTATGAGACATACAGCAACACATACTTTGAAAAATGTGTTAGCATGCAGAGTGCATTTGTCTTTTGCCCACAACACGTACTTCCTGCTTAAGTGACACTGGCACATGTTCATGATGATGTCAAGTGATTAAAAATTAAAGTACAACCTACAATGCGTCAGATGTGTAGGGTAGTGGTGGTTGGGGATTGGCATGGTGTGATTGGTGGGACCTTGACAAACTGCATTCACCCCGGGAGGAGAGGGATCATCATCATTTATTGCCCATGCTGCAGCAACCATTGCTGCAGTCAGTTTTTGTAATACCACTTTGCTCCCACGTTCCTTCACTGCTAAACCTTTCCCCCTCTCGCTTCTGCATCTGATAGACATTACTCAACTACTGTGTGTGTTTTTACTCTCTACAGTACACCACTGATGGAGTGTGATGTCTTGCATTGGCCCTCAACAAAATTCTCAATGTCATCTGTTGTCTATCAAGTCTGCCTCAGTCACAGAGCTCCCAGTCAGTTGTCTAATATATTTGTTTAATTATTTATGTATTTTTTTTTATTTTTTTTTTAAGTTGTCCACTCTTATTACAGTTAGTCCAAAAGATAAATATATAACTAAAAAACAAAATCAACAACATCCCCAGACTTCCCCAGCACAGATACAATACAAGTAAAATCAACAAGCAATTTTGACCCCAGCTGCCTATGTCCTGCCAGTCAGTCATACCAACTTTTGGTGTATTTTGGGTCAACCTCCTTCCTCCTTTCTTCTCCCCCATCATGCTCCCAGACTCCCCTACAACAGAGGACAAATATCCTACCTAAAAGACTCCTTAAACTAAGCTTCAATTCCCCTTTATTTGCCCATCTTCTCCAGCTCAAATACGTGCTGCTCTCTCCTCCCACAAACACAGAATGACACACAATGAGAGCCTTTTATTTGGCTGTAGAAAGGTTTCGTGTGGTGGAGAAACATTTTTCTATGATTTCAACATAATGAGCTAGACGAAAAAAGCAGGAAAAATTGCACTTTTCTCTAGAAATTTTTCAGCAAGCAGAAAGTGCCATTTTTCGCCAATTTCAGTTTGAGGTGAAAATTTTCACCCATCCCTACCCATGATGTGCCAGGACCATCATGGGAAAATTTCCCTAAAGGACCAGTGATGGTCCTGGCATGTCATGGATTTCAGGGCTCCCCGTGCGGCTGCACGCTTTTCAGGGAACTCTGGAAAAAATAAGTTATCCATGGTCTTTAAGGGGTTAATAAAGAAAATATCTCAGTCTGCTTAGCAATTATGGTTTGATATTTAATGAGAACCTCTTTACAGAGATTTCAGATGGTTCCAAGACATAACCAATCCACCATTAAAGAGATCTGCCTTCTGGGGTTCCAGGGTCTTCATGGATGGAGGATTCTGCTCTTCTTGGCAATTCTTGTGATCTATGCGCTGACCATAACTGGAAATCTTCTCATCATTGTGCTGGTTTCAGCTGCTCATCATCTCCAGTCTCCCATGTACTTCTTCCTCAGCCACCTGTCCATGACTGATATCCTGGTCACATCATCTGTTTCCCCAAACATGTTAGATGTAACATTGAAGGAAGGTTCCATCATTAGTTATGTTGGATGTTTTTCACAGATATTCATGCTTAGTGTTTCATCAGCTACAGAATGTCTTCTTTTAACAGTAATGTCGTATGATAGGTACTTGGCTATTTGCAAGCCATTGCACTATACATCCAAAATGAATTCCACATTTTGCCGCCATCTGGTTGTGCTTTCTTGGATGTTAGGTTTTTTTATTACACTGACTGTCATCATTCTGTTAAACACTTTACATTTTTGTGGCCCAAATATAATTGATCATTTCTTCTGTGATTTGGCTCCTTTTTTACAGCTGTCATGCTCTGATACCAGAATTGTTCAGATTCTAGCTGTATTGATAGCTTGTCTTCAAACAATGACTGAAACTGTATTCATTATTTCAACTTATTGTTCCATTTTTTTCACCATATTTAGGATCTCTTCTTCCACTGGCAGACAGAAAGCTTTCTCCACTTGTAGCTCCCACCTTGCTGTGGTGTGTACATATTATGGGACTCTAATAGCCATCTATGTAGCTCCATCTGGAGGACACATATTTAACATGAACAAGATTCTATCCCTACTATACACTGTGGTTACTCCATTGCTCAATCCAATCATCTACAGTCTGAAGAACCAAGAAATACGGAAAGCCTTTAAGATATATTTTCACAAGCATCTAAATAGATTTTAGGAACAGCAGAAATGTACTTCCAAATACAGTTATGTGTGTATGTAATAGTAAAACAAATTAAAATATTTTATGTAGATAAATGAATACAAGGCTAAACAAAAGGTCAGTGATAGAGATCCACTGCTTGCTTGGGGTCACATGGAGAAATTAATGATATAGATGTTTTCAAAGCCTTAGGTTAATTAATCCAGGAACAGTGGGGTTTACAATGCATCACTTTGTATTCAGGTGTAAAACAGTTGTAGTCATCATTGATTAATCACTGCTAAACATGAATACTCAAGCTTAAAGAAATACTAATGTTTCACAAAAAAAGCAGCTCCAATTAATCTTCATAGTATTTGAGCCATAGAGAGTGTTATTTCAATACTGTCAGAGTTGTAGTACAAGAGTAACTGACTGGTAAAGTAAGCCACCTCCCCTCAGATGTGGAATCTGGTCACTTCACCAAACAGATCAGAGACGCTGAACTAGGAACAAGCCTGCAATAGAAATTTGATTGCTCTCTAGGAGTGGTGTCCTACCCAGGGTGCAATCTCTTTTAGCCCACTAGTACCTTTCGCGGAGAGGAAATATCATAAAGCACATCATACTGGTCCAGCCAAAACAGTAGTCTAGCCATGGAATGTCAGGCAATTGTTCTCTGTACAAGAGAAGCAGCCAACCCCAGACATATGTTTGAGCCTTGCAGGGCCTCATCAGTAAGGTGTAGCTGATCTCTCTAGGCACTGTGAGCAAGGGTCCAATGTTGTATTACCCTATTACACTTGGGATGACTAATTCCAAGGATAATTTGCATATGTAAACTAGGAGTCAGAGATACTCAACTAGGAACGAGCCTGCAATACAAATTTCCAGGTCCTCTAGGAGTGGTGCCCTACCAAGGGTGCGTTCTCTTTTAGGACACTAGTGTCTTTCACAGAGAGGCAATATCATAAAGCACATCCTAATGGTCCTGCCAAAACAGCAGTCCAACCACGAAGTTCCAGGCAATTCCTCTCTGCACGAGAAGCAGCCAACCCCAGACGTACATTTTGGTCTTGTCGAGCCTCTTCAGTGAAGTGTAGATGATCTCTCTAGACACTGTGAGCAAGGAGTCTAGTGCTGGATTCCCCTTATACCCTTGGGATGACTAATCCCAAGGATAATTTGCATATGTAAACTAGGAGTCAGAGAGCCTCAACTAGGATCTAGAAATTTTCAGGCTCTCTAGGAGTGGTACCCAACTAAGGGTGGGTATCCTTTTAAAATAGCGCGTGATGTCAAGGCACTATAAACATGTTGCTATGGTTAAAAGGGCGAGATTAGAATCTCTCCCCACCAGAAAAGAGCAAGATTCTCATGTCACGGGTATTAAACAGCGCATCAAGTACTTGGCTTACAATATGTGTTGTTCCTCAAATTGTCACACTTGCAAATGATGTAGCAGACACATGGAGAGATGCCTTCTAAACCACAAAACATTACACATTTATTCTTCAGCTGCTTTTATTTTGAAATATTACTATCCCTTTAAAGTAGCTTTACTCAGTCATGTTGAAGGTGCGTTCATATACTTGAATATTTTATTAAATCAGCAGTAAGTATGTGAATGTCTTCTAAATGACTCTTTTAAGAGGCTGCCAAGCAGGGAACCCTGCTGGAATGTGAATACAGTGATTCAGTGATTATTTGCCTGTGATTATTAAGGGATATAAGGAAAATTTGATGTGTTGGTGTTCCCTGAGGATGAACATTGAGAAATACTACTTTATTAGAATAACCTCAACCACAATGGTTCCTAATCCTGTCCTCAGGGATGCTTAACAGGCCAGATCTTTAGCATCTCTGTGCATGAGTACAAGTGAGTTATTCAGAGGCCCAGTCATTTAATTAACTCACCTGTGTGCAAGCAAGGAAATCCTAAAGACACAGGGCTCATTTTTCAAGGATGGTAAGCTATTCAATTACCTGTGCTTTGAAAAAATGCCAGCAAAAAAAAACAAAGAACCTGCCTGGCGATAAAATTAGTGGCATTTTATCCCGTTCAAAAAAAACGCCAAAACATGTAATTCCATTGCATGTGGTAGCCCTTAAGATCCAATAAGGGACTCACTGTATCTCTGTATCACTGTTTGGCCGTAGAGTCCCTTATCGGCTCTCAAAACAGCAATCGCATCAATTGAAATAAAAACCTGAGTTCTTTATTTCGAGATGGTACATGACTCTGGAGAACCTTTCTCACGCTTTTCTCTCACAATCTAATCTCTGCTGGAGATGTTCAAACAGCCCTGGCAGATTGTTACATATCTGGTGGTCTGCCCGATTATAGTTAGATTTTGGTGGATATTCTGTCTCTCATTCACAGTGTCTTTCACACTAAGGTTCCTCATGATCCATTGTTCTGTCTCTTCTCCTTCGCTCATGAACCCCTTCAGTTACCTCTTCACCACCATCTGCCCCAAGTACACTTGATACTTACAATTGCTAAGGCTCAGATCCAATTCATTGGCTCTCCAAATACCCACCGGCTGTGAGCAGTTGGAATCACAGCATGGACAACCTCTTCTCAATGCAAATACAGCCTTGTTTTCTGCCTTTTCTGAGCTCTGGTCTTGTTGGTCATCATTCACATCTTTGGGTCTGGTTTATTATATCTGCTATGTTGTTCACTGACTTTCCTTAAGGTCTTTGTTGACCTTTTTTCCTGCATGATTTCTTCATTCAATAAAGATTTACTAAAAAAAAAAAAAAAAAAAAAAAAAATGAGGTCCCCTGTGGATATATTGATATGCAGCCCTAAGCCCTACATCAATACATCCAAAGTACACCCAAAATGTGTCCAAACTTAGTAGAATTAACCCTTAGAGTGCTAGTGGGTTATAATTATGGGTATGGGTCAGAGGGACAGAAAATTATGGGAGGTAAAATTAATGTTACAGTTTGACTCTTTGACCTATGGTCTGAACAGGGACAGGGAATTTCTGTCACAGTACTTAATTGTGAATTAACTTATACGACAGTCCCTCTGGAATCATAAATACCTGGACCCAGAGGAAGAATGCTATCTAAATCACATCCTCTACCATTGACTGATCAAGGAATTGGTATCTGGACTAACGTTCTTATCTGATTTCCATTATAAACAATGTGATGTGTACGTGTATTTAAGAGAGACATTTTCATATTTATCTGTATAACATGCCTGAGGAACAGACCTAAGAAGTCTTGAAAGCTTGCATTTTAAATCTGTTTAGTTAGCCAATAAAGGTATCGACTTTACAAAAAATGTTGCATCTCATAGGGGAGTCTCTCTCTCTGTTTTACACTTTATGTGTCTAGTTTAAACATTTATCTCCATAACTGACACTCAGTTATTTTTCCCCCTACCTTGAACCAATGGGCCATTGTTTTAACATGAGATTGATTATATACATCTTAGAACAGAATTTCAGTTAATTTTTGGTTTTGAAAATTAACCCTCCACTCTCCACCAGGACAAAGTCTCTGACAACTGCATGTGTGAACGTTATAGCAACCTTACAGGATATCTACTTTCTAGGCAAGAATGATGATCACCCATGAACTGCTGGCAAACAAAATAGTTTGTGCGCCCAGCACTGACACGTGTACAGCAGTAATAAACCTTAGTTGCAGCAGGTTATATTGTAAATGAACCTAGGACAAAGCTATCAAGAATTCTGTAAACTCACATTTCTAAAAATTAAATGAAGTAGCAAAAACCACACATGATAGGGAAATCCATTGCACATGTACTATTAACAGCAGCACTGAAGAGGAGGGTGAGGCATTTGAAAGGATGCTACCATCTACCAATGATTTGAGTCTGCTATGACCACTGATTAAGGTTTGACAATAATCTGAGAATAATGCATATATATAAAGACTTCTGTGTGCCTGGAAAGCACACGCAGGAGGCGGCATTAAAGAGAGTTATACAAATCTCCTCAGTACTGACTCTCCCATAGGTCCTTTCATCGGGGTCATGATTTTCATCTCTGCAAGGAATTGCTGGGCCTTCTACACACACAAAGACCATAAAAACCCATTACATAATAAATTAAATTCAATACTCTATACACAAAACGCAATATGCAAAACCACATAACGTAAACACAATACGCTATATACAAAACACAAAAGCTAAACACTATATGCAAACTGCAGTTACCGTCTTTTTATGGTCCATAGCAAAACCGACCTCTGAAATTTCGTACCCCAAGAAGGTGACCTGTTTGCAATGTAACTCACACGTCTCTAATTTGCAAAATAGATTATTCTTTCTTAATCTTTGCAGAACTCGGGCTACATCTACTAGGTACTCTTCAGGCAGCAAAGAGACTGGGGATGTGGTTAGCACTTTCACCACATTCATTAGGCATGTCTTGGAACAGTTGATGACCATGCCATGACTTCCACCCTTACCCAATCGAACGCTGGATTGTGTTTGCGTAACCATGGATAGCCCAGGATCACAGGATAGTGAGGAACGTGGATCACCTGGAATTGTAAGTACAATGGGAACCCAAGATGTCCTGGGCCATCGTACCGGAATCCTCTCTCCCAAAGTGGCTGGCTTATGTCGGATCTGCCGGTGAAATAGGAGCTGGAGCGATTGGCAACTTGGCGTCAATACAAGGTCGAAGTCGACGAAAGTCAGCAGGGTTGATATCGACTAAGCGGGAGGTCGACAGTGCTTGTGCTGTCTCTCCTGGACCATAGTGGTGAATGTGGAGCACTGGAGTCAACAAGACAGATTCGACTTCAAGTTGGTGAGGCGAGCAAGCAGGAGTCAAGGCGGAGAGTCAAGTCGTAGTCGGAGAAGGCTGGAAACAGAAAGTGAATAGCTCTGAATGCTTTTCTTGGATGGGAGTCAGAGGGGCCTCTTTAGACCTAATAATGACACGTGGAGACTTCTTAGTCCAACATGAACTCAACTTTATTGGAACCCAAAGCCATCTTTTATACAGTCAGAACAGTGTATTCATATAACACAAGACAAAGAAAACAAAGGACAGTAAACAAATGATTCAGGCATTACAAAATAGGGCAGCCATGACTGAATTATATACAAAGGGACTTTGGGCAAAGGTAAACAATAGACAGAGACTTGAGGGGCTGGAATACACATTCTGGGAACAATGGCCAGGGAGTCGAAGCATGTTTGAATATTCAGCTTCAACCCCTGTCCAATCTGAGACAGCCTGTCGACCAGTCCCCGAGTTGCCTACTTTTCCGCAGGTTACCATAAGGGGAAACCTTCGAATGTCGAGCCCAGGGAATTGGCCAATCAGGGGCTCCCTATTGGCCCAGTCCCAAAGTGTACGACACTGAATAGAACAATGAGATTGAGTTAAAGAGTTCCCGGCTGGGGGGTTGTATCACATAGTCCAACATGTTTAATCGTTTTAACCCCTCTTACGAGGGCTGACCCACCTGGGCCCAGTCGATGTTCCAGAGAGAGTCGTAATTAGCAATCCAGTCTCTTTGGCTGGCCTAAGGTCCAAAATAATGTTCCGGTTTTTAATAATGGGTTGAAAGTCTGTAGGCCCAGACAGTTCCTCCAGGAACGGCCTACAGCCCGTTACAGTAAGGTTTTGTGATGGAGAGCCCTTACAGCCATAGACAAAGGAGCCGTTTCGTGGGTGATCTGCGGCAGCTATAAGGGTCTGCCATCAATCACCTCAATGGCAAGTGGAGTAGTAAGGAGCTGCAATGGGAAGGTGTGCTTCTGGGTGAAGGAACTATCGATAAAGAGGCCCGCTGCACTGAAGTCAATAAGTGCCTCTGTAATAATGGAACACTCACCCCAAGAGAGCCCAATGGAGACTAGTGGTTTAACCTTATGGATAGCTGGGGACGCAGAGACTCCTCCTAAAGTGTATCCCCTATAGAGCTTTAGGTGAGGGGGTTTCCTGGATGTGTGGGGCAAGTTCGCAGTAGGTGCCCTGCCTTACCGCAGTAATGACACAGGCCCTCCCTCCTACTAAAGGCTGTTTCCTCAAATGAAAGGCGAGTGAACCCAAGCTGTATGGGTTCCACATCACCTAAGGTCTTGAGACTAGGAGGTGTTGGAGGAGAGGGAGGCAAGGGTGAGGATGAAAAGCTCAGGACTAGATGGATGGGATACCTCCGCAGGTGCTCCCTGAAGGAAGGTCTCTCACAGATACAGGAGTCAATCAATATGGAATATGAGACCAGTTCCTCTAAATCTCTGGGGAGGTCCCAGGCTGCAATCTCATCTTTAACCATATCCGAAAGCCCATTAGAGAAAGCAGCCACAACTGCCAGGCTAGAAAACTCTATGGAATAACCTGAAACCGTCCTTGTACCCTGATGGATGGATATTATTTGCTTGGCAGCCAAAGTGGAGCGAGCCTGTACATCAGACACCCTTTTGAAGGATACCACAAACTCAGGGTAATGGTGTACTACTGGTTTCTGAGTCTCCTAAAGAGGATTAGCCCATGCCAAGGCCCTGTCAGAGAGTAAGGAAATCACGAGGCCCACCTTCCTCCTATCAGATGGGAAGGCCTGTGGTACCATCTCAGGTAGATACTGACCTGGTTCAGGAAACCTCTGCACTGGTTAGGGTCGCTCCCATAATGCTGGGGAAGCGGGGAAGAACAAGTCATGCCTCTAACAACAGTGGGATCACCATTAGCAGCCAGAGTGGGAGCGGCAGCATGCTCTAGGGGCAGCCTGTGCCGTGGGTTGCCTAGGTGGTGGAGGAGGATGTGCAGTATGGAGCAACAAAGTCTGGAGGGCTAATGCAAACTCGTCTATGCACTGGCCTACCTGGTCAAGCCTGAAAAAACATTTGATGGATTGCCTGCGCCTTCTGGGTTCATGGCCCTTGTGTATTGTAAGGGACCAGTACCAATCAGACACAAAAATATAAAATGCAAAACACCTTTATTAAAATAAAAAAAACAAAGCAAAATCGTGATCCAGGAGCTTAAACCAAAAGAGAAGCTGGGGTCAGGAACCAAGTCAGGTACTCGGACAAGCCGGGTCAGGAATACGGAGATCAGTGATGTCAGGAACAAGCCAGGAGCCAGAAGGGATGTCAGAGGAAGCCATGTCATGCACAGATAATCAAGAACTCAGGAGAACACACTTGCAGCCAGAAGCAGACACAAGGGTCAGGAGGAAGTGAGCCTAGCTGCTTTAAATACCCTGGAAGGGGTTTGCTGATAACAGTTGAGTTACGATGGAAACTGAGAGGTCAAAGTTTGTTAAGCATCAACTGACTCAGCCTAACACACAGAAGGAAAGGCAGCAGTAATCAATCAGCCGAGTGTTAGACCAGATCAGTCAAACCATGACAGTGATTCAATAAATTCATTATGCATACTGTGTGCACCAATTGTATTGATATTTGGTAAGTAATCAATCAGGGAATAGGTAGGGGCATTTAAAAATGGTGTTTTGTTGTTCCTGCTTTGTCTTCTGTGTCTCTGGCTTAGCTTATTGTCAGGTGACTACGAAACAGTATATTGAGATAGCCCTGATTTTATTTATATAATTGTTTATACTATTTTTTTTTTTTTTATCCTATGATGTAAAACTGGCAAATTTTGAAATTAAAAAGCACTTTGTTGAATTCCCTTTCCTTCAATTGTAATAACCTGAGCAGAGTCAGGTCAAGATCTCTGCAGGCTTTTGTTGTTGTTAGTGGGTATAAGCCCCCTCACAACCACCAATTTTGTGAGTATAACTTATGTGTCACATACGCAGTTGTCAATGTGATAACAAGCACAATTAGCTGTCATCTGGTTGTGTTTTCTCCACTATATTCTTGGCTTCCGTTTGGTCGTATTGAAGAGCAGCCCTGATAAGAGATTGAAGAAGATTCCTACATTACTGATACTGTTGTGGGGACAGTTATAAAATCCCTTCTGTGCAGATTTCAGTTAACACGTGTGTGTTTGGCTGAACACTAATTTTATGAGTGTAATTCTTTATGTGGTGATGGATTAGTGAGAACATTTTACTTGTTATTGCACCAGAAGTGCCCTATTGTTTCTCTTTTTACAAGCTTAAAGTAATGGAACCCGAAGGTGGGTAAGTAAAAAATTAGAATAAGTCCAAAAGCACAATACCAGTAAAGGGAAATCCAGAAAGATGGTCAAAGGCAAGCAGAGGTTAGGGTAGGCAGCACAGGATCAAATCTGGCTGGTAAGCCAAGGTCTCTAGCCAGAAGTCAATCAGGTACACACAACAGAAGTCGAGTTGCAAGGGGAAGGAGTCAGACAATGAAGCATCTTCCATTAAAAGAGCAGGGCTTAAATACAGATCGATACCAGAGCTGTGTAACGAGGCCATGTGTGTGCCCAGTACAATACAGTGACAAGGCAGTAACTATCATGGCGTTGGTTAGGAGGGCCAGGAAGCTATTGATCCTGATAGTTCCCTTCCCGAGGACCAACCTCCAGGTGCTGTCAGAACAATCAGAATGAGTCTGATGAAACAGAAGTTAACATGCAGGGTTGTAAATAGGGGTGGGCGAAAAGTGTGAAAAGTTTTCTGCATGGCTTTTTATGAAAAACGGATGATTTTTCTCTTTTTTCGTGAAAGTTTTTTCTTTTTCACCAATGCAAAATTTTCCTCCTTTTCGCCTATTCCGGCAAATTTTTTGCCTGTTCCAACACATTTTTCTCCTATTCTAACACACATTTCTCCTATTCTAACACATTCTAACACATTGTTGTCCTATTCTAACACGTTTTGCTCCTTTTCTAATGTATTTTTTCCTATTCCAAAGCAAATTTTTCCTATGTTTAATATGGTGCAACATTTCCCAGCACAATATTACTGCTTGTGAGGGCTGTAGTGGAGAAATAAGTAGCTGGAAGTCAAAGTTGTGAGTCCTACAGCAACATATTTTGCCCACACATTTATACATGTATGGGATGGGAATACAATTCTACCTTTATATAAATCCTTGGTAAGGCCTCATCTAGAATACAGAGCACAGTTTTGTGCACCAGTTAAAAAACATTATTGAATTATAAAGAGAGATTAGCTAGACTGGATTTGTTTACAGAAATGTCTAGGGGTGATATGATTACCATTTATAAATATACTAGTGCAAAAGCGCGTGTACATGGGCCAAGGTCCAGGTGATGTTAACCATTTGAGTGCCAGAGGGGTATGTAATGCATTGTAAAGCAATGTGTTGCGTACCCCTCTGGCACTCATAGGGTTAAGAGACAGGTCCTGCTCTGCGTCCTGATGCCAATGCAGTCATGCACTGTGGAGACTGCCCAAAAGCACAGAATGCTCCCAGCACAGAACTCCCAGTATTCCACACAGAATGCTCCCAGCACAGAACTCCCAGCATTCTGTGCGTTCAGGCAGTCTCTACTGCACATGACAGCTTTTGGCAAACATCCTAGCAAATTATTATATAGGATTCAATGTCAATTTAAAAGCCTTTATAAGAAGCTGTTGACTCTAAGAGCTGAGCAAAAAAAAAAGAGGTCATCCATTAAGCCTAGAGGAAAGGTGCTTTTGACGAAAACAAAGGCAGGGATGTTTTATGGTATTAACATATTGTTATGGATGCCTTAACATGGCATCTTGTGCTTGCAAATACTGCAGTTGCTCTCAAAAATAGTGGTAACCTTTCTAGCTCGGGACAATATTGAGAATTGTGACAACTGGTTTCAACAGATGTTGATCCAGGGTAATATCTGACTGCCATAAAGGAATTTTGTTTTACCCACTTGGGACCTAGTTGGAAATAATTTTTTCCACACTGCATCAACATGGACGATATGGCATGAGCTAAACTTTATGGAAGCACATATTTTTTCCAGCCTCAACTTTGTAAGATGCCAACACTGTGAAGGCCTATTCGGCTTGAAAAAGTTGCCTCAAAAGGCCACTCTGCTTGTACAGTATGCAATAGCAGAATAGCTATTTTCAGAGTTATTTTATGCTCTCATGGTATTTATGCCAAACTGGAAAATTTAGCATACCTATAGGCCAGAATGGAATAACGAAAAAAGGAATGAGGCTCAGCGAAAAAATAAAGCTTTATCTTACTGTTTTGCTGGGTGAGTTTCCATTCTAAAAGAGTGAAATCTTTAATTGCAACACTACTGGGGCCCATCAATGAAACCTCTAGACATCAGGGTGCGTAAACTGTTCCCTGATGTAGTATAAATACAGATGTTTATTAAGATTCATATACAGAATGCTGTTGCCTTTTTATGTTTGCTTTAATGTTGTACGTACATTTTTGACGGCACACATTTCTCATTATCTAAAAATTGAAACCAGCATATAGAATGTACCGAATACAGCCTCTCCATGACATGCAGCCATCTAAAATGTTTTGGTACACAAGGCCGTAGCTACCCATGGAAAAGGGTTTCACTAATTTCTGAACAGTAATAGTATTTGTCATGTTGTATTATTATTACTTGGATTTAAATACATCATTTTCTTGGATAAACATTAAGGGTCTGCCTTTACTGCCACTGAATTCACTAAGTAGTTGGATTCAAACCAGTTTATCTAGGAAAATCTTCTTTTATGCTGTTGCATTGAATCAATATCATATGAAATCTATACTGGCATCTCTAACAGTGTTTAGCCTGACAAACAGCAGCAGGTAAAATTACAGGCAAGTTTCATGTTTCCAAACAACCTGATGAATAGCGATACTTTCTTAGATTATTATTTTGATTTTAAGATTGTTGGTTGAAGGAGAAAATTGGTTATTTTGGAAATATCCCGAATATTGATTCTATTTGATTCTACTCTCAATACAAATGGGATCTTTAAGCTTTTATGGACTTGAGAGGTATGAAATGCATTGCTGTGCAAGACTGCACAGCTCTCTGGAGTTTAAAGTGTTAATTGGACCCAAACTCCAACAAACAAGTTCATTTATTTTTTTATTAAGAAAAACTAGGTTTTGAATTAATGTTTCAGTGCTTGGCAATGCAGTATGTTAAAGGGACACTAGCATCTAAAATATCTCTCAACAGAGCTTTCTAAATACCTTATATAGCGGCAGTCAGACAACTCAACAACACAAACTTCAAGCATACTGGGTCTGAAATGAAACAGTTGCTAAGAGTAGAAGGTGCAGATTGTCACCATTAATTCGAATGTACTTACATCTATAAACCATGAACCGGGTAGGAATTACAGCCCTTTTCATACCTAGATCCTCTGATTTAGGGGACCAAAAGTAATTGGCTGCTTAGGTGGGTGTCGTTGAATCAATAGTTGACACAAAAAAAGTTAACAAGAGGTCCAGAGGTGATAACAGATGTGGGATTTGAATTTAGTGTCTGTTGCTGTTGACTAACAACAAGAGAGACAAAAGCAGTGTCAATGTCAATAAAGCAGGCCACAATGAGACTGATAAAACAGAAGAAATAGATCAGGAACATTGTCAGATCATTAGGTGTGTCAAAATCAACTGTGTGATACATTGCTAATAAGCAGGAATTCACAGGGGGCTCAGCAGTAACACACAAACTGATAGACCACAGAAGACCACTGTCAGAGAATCTGATCAATATGAGTTAATGGTCTGTGGCAGCCATTTTTGCTTGCTCTTATTCCAAACCCATGTGTTTAAGAAAACATGTTTTCTTCTTACAAAAGGCTGAGAGCGAGTTATAAGACTCAAGGCCGTACATAAGACTGGACTTGGTTATTCTAGTAACACTTCATACATAATATATTTTCTTAGCAGAGGCAATAATGTCAGCTGAATTTATTGAGATCAGTATTAGTTTTTTGCAATAAATCAGGTTCTTATGTAATCTTTTCATGTAGGTTTGACTCATATAATGAAGTGCTACCCATCTTTATTATTATTTTTTTACTTTTATGTAAAAGGCTTCATAAATATATCAGGGAATAGTGCTATATCTTTATATATCCTTTCTCTTTGACATTTTACAGCAAAAACTGCATGTGCCCACTGAGAAATGCAAGAAGAGAACCAGACCAGTGTTAGAGAATTCTATTTGATGGGATTTCGAGATCAAAGTACACGAGATAGCTTATTCTTCTTGACTTGTGTTCTGTATATCCTTATACTGTGTGCAAATCTTTTGATCATTGCTCTGATATCATTCAGTCATCTACAATCTCCAATGTACATTTTCCTTGGCCATCTCTCTTTTTCTGATATTTTGCTTACCACAAATATTGTCCCCAATATGTTATATATCCTAAAGACCAAACGGGCTGTTATAAGCATTACTGGATGCTTTACACAACTATATTTCTATGGTTTCTCAGCTGCAGCAGAATGTTATATTCTGACTGTCATGGCTTATGACCGATATCTGGCCATCTGTCACCCATTACAATATATCACTATGATGGACTTTAACCTTTGCCTTGGCTTACTGATGTTATCATGGCTATTGAGCTGTTTATCACAACTGATACCAGTTACACTGATATCTAATTTAGTTTTTTGTGGTCCCAATGACATTGACCATTTCTTCTGTGACCTTGCACCACTTTTGTCACTTTCTTGCTCAGATACATCAGTTGTAGAGCTGGAGGTCTTCATGTCATGCCTTCCTATACTTCTCTTTCCATTTGTATTTATCCTTGTGAGCTATGTTTATATATCACTTGCCATCCATGGCATATCATCCAACTCTGGCAGACAGAAAGCTTTCTCCACTTGTAGCTCCCATCTGGCTGTTGTTTGCACTTATTATGGGGCATTGATGGCTAAATACATGGCACCCGCCAAAGGACATTCAGCGATCCTAAACAAGGCCATCTCTCTTTTTTATATTGTGGGGACTCCACTTTTTAATCCCATTATATATAGTTCAAGAAATAAAGAGTTCAGGACAGTCCTTCATAAATACATCAGTACTAGGTACTGATATCATTTAATGGGAGCTATGTGTATTTTAAAGCCAAAATTTTGATCAAACTTATGTAAGTAGGTACTGATATCATTTAATGGCAGCTATGTGTATTTTAAAGCCAAAATGTTGATCAAACTTATTTAAGTAGGTACTGATATCATTTAATGGGAGCTCTGTGTATTTTAAAGCCAAAATGTTGATCAAACTTATGTAAGTAATACATACTTAAATGTTTCTCACCTGTAGAGCAGCTTAGGTGCTTTTTTTGCTCATTTCTGTATGTATTGTTGCATCAGGGAACTTTTGCATTTTGCATGATGTAAGACTTGTCATATAGAAGAGTATTTGGTTGAGATAAATACACAAGCTGTGCATACTCAACCTGAACAACCATTTCTGAAAGCAAAAGACAGTACACAGAGAAATGGTGGCGATGGAGAGCCTTTAAATACTCTTAATTTGCTTACTAATGTGGTAGGTCATATTCTGATTAAGGGTATAGGAAATTATATTCAGAAGAACAAAGGTCAGTTTTGAATAATGACAAGACAAATAACTGGCTTAGCAAATTGGAGTCATTGATTGTAAAGAATCTGTTGCATCTTTCAAACAAGAGAAATTGAAAAAAATTACCAAATTATCACAAAGATTACTATGCCTCTGGTTACCAGTTTTATCAGATAGAAAAGCCAGGAACATGTGAAGAAACAGATTTCTAGAGGGGAAGGGAAATCCCAGAGACAATAAAACTGTCAATTCATGTCCAGGAGACAAAAGCACAAGTTTAAGAATAAAAGAAGATGTGCAAAGGGGAGGACACAAAAACATTCAAGGTGAGGGGGCAGAAAGTGCTTCAGTAGCACTAAGAACATTTCAAACATTGTAGCAACAGTGATTTACAGTTTGTCTTGTCTAATCTTATTTTGTCAAAAACTGAAATGTCAGCAATTACTAAAGGACTTGGTTGGTTCCAGATCTACAACAAGGTAAGATGATTTTGAACTTCAGAGTTCTACATATAAAATCTTGAACTGAAAAATAGCATATAGAGGCTACTGATAGACCTCAACACACAGGCTCAAGAGTGCCTTTAATCCTTCATGCACTAAATCTTGTCACATTTATCAACATCATGATTTTGATTCTACTTACAATTTATTGGCATACTTTTGTGTAAATATTATTTTTAATTTGAAAATCAATATTATCTGTAGCATTGCTATCATGAAAAATATTAGCTCATCACATTCTTCAGTGTTCATGGATTATTATGTTGGGCAACAAGGAATATGCTCCTTGGATCATGTTCCACTGCTCCTTTGTATATTCTCTTCTATGGAGAGATGATGTAGAATCTGGGAAATGACAATGGGAACCGGGACTCAAACAGACCTAGACAGATAGTGGGGAAGGGGACTCCATTAATAGGAAGACAAACAGTTCAATCTGTCACCAGAATCGCTACAATAGAACAGTTTGATGTCTACCTGTGCCACTCAGAAAGGCAATGGGAGAATATGGAGTTAAACGAGTGGCTAAAGACTTGGTATAATCAGGAGAGTTTTGGGCTCTTTTCCCTTGGAGGCAATCTTTATACTTGAAATGGATTGCACTTTAAAGGAAAGGCAGGCTACAGAGCTAGGGCTTATGATGGTTAGAACGTTGGAGGAGACTTTAATGAAGGAAATGGTAGAGGAGGATGCAACACAGAATGGGGAAGGCAGTATAAGTGAGGAAATAGAAAAGAGTAGGGGCATGGGGTGGAGAGGGAAATGGGCTAGTTCATCTAATAGGAAGGTGCCAACAAGCAAATACTTATTTCAAAGAATGCAATTTTTCAGAATGGCAGTATCATAAAATGCATGTGCATGTTCCTAGTCTGACTGGTAAGATGGGAGAACTAGAAATGATTGCAATTTATGAGCAGTATGATCTAATTGGTGTGTCTGAAACCTGGTTAGATAATACATATGACTTGGCAGTCAGTCTAGAGGGTTATTCAATTTTTAGAGGGTATAAGGTAAATGAAACAGGAGGAGGGATGCCTATATGTACAGCATGCCTTAAAACCTAATATAAGGGAAGATATAAATGAAGGGTCCGTTGAAAATGTAGAGGCCCTGTGAGTGAAGATACACATCGGGGACACACATAATAAAAATATGTTAATGGGGATTTGCTACAAGCCACCTAATATTGGGCAGTTTGAAGAAGCCCATCTGTTATTACAAAAGGAAAAGGCTTTTTCAGTTATGAAATGTAATCATTATGGGAGACTTCAACTATCTTAAAATTAGAGAAATATGACTTTCACACAACAATGGGGTTTATTTTTTTAAGTATATTTAATGGTAATTTCATGTGGCAAGTGGTAGAGCAGACAACTAGAAAAGGAAAGGGAACATCTAGGCAGCAGTGACCACAATATGGTATCCTTTGAAACATCTTCTGAGAAACCCATTAGCAAGGGTTTCACCAAAACTTTCACTTTTAAAAAGGCTAAAAGCAGCATTAAAGCATATTTAGCAGGATGTGATCTTCGAAGATAAAAATGCACAAGAAAAATGGAATTTGTTTAAAATGCTCATAGATAAATACATATATCCATATATACCACGGGGAAGAAGCACAAGAGGAGCAATTGAAGGCCAGTGTGGCTTAATTTATCAAAATAAATGAGAAATAAGAAGCAGGTGTTTAAGGTGTTAAAGTCAGAAGGGTCAGATGTATTATTTAGAAATTATAAAGGATGTAATAAAATCTGCAAACAAGCAAATAGGCTAGTTAAAGTTGAAAATAAGAAAATTATTGCAAAACAGAACAATAAAAACCCTAAACAATTCTACAACTATATAAATAAAAAAATAAGGTTGATACTGGTCCTTTTAAGGCTGAGGCTGGTGAATAGATTAGTGAGGATAAGGCTATGGCTGATACCTTAAACACATTCTTTTCTTCTGTAACTACAAAGGAAGCAACTGTGGCAGGCTATGGGTGAACAGACAAAATGACTAGGGATTAGTGATGATCGAGCACCCCAATGCTCGGGTGTTCGGGTGCTCTGACCGAGCGCCCCCGGAGGCTCGAGTGCTCGGCCGAGCACCCGAGCCCCATTGAAGTCAATGGGAGGACTCGAGCATTACACAAGGCACCCCCTGCTCTGATGAGGGGAGGGTGCCTGGTCCATAGGAAAAGGGCAGAAAATGATGGAAACACCACAGAAATGGTTCAGGGACAGCATAGGGAGGATGTCTGGATGCATCTTGGACTCCAACATCGCTGCTGGGAACGATGTTTCGCCAGTAGTACGCCATTTTTACAGACTGACCGTAAAACACACAAAAAGGAAGATAAAAACGACTTTAGGCGAAAAATTGTTACCAAACAGTATTTGCTGTATATTTACTTGTATATCATCTGCAAATTCTGCAAAAAATTTCATAGATTTTTCAGAACTGGGGCCATGATTAAGAGGGAAACGTGCGCAGAGGCAAATTCTGCAAAACATTTCATAGATTTTTCTGAACTGGGGCCATGATTAAGAGGGAAACGTGCGCAGAGGCAAATTCTGCAAAAAATTTCCTCGATTTTTCTGAACTGGGGCCATGATTAAGAGGGAAACGTGTGCTGAGCCGACCATCTAAAACATTATGGGTGAGGGTCTGCTGCGGAGCTGACCATCCTAAACATTATATGCGAAGGCCCGCTAGTGAGCTGACGCTATAAAACATTATATGAGAGGGCCCGCTAGAGAGCTGACCCAATAAAACATTATATGAGAAGGCCCGTGAGCTGACCTATACAAAAATTGTCAAACAGCGCCTGCTGGTGAGCTGGCCCTATATAAAAATTATATCACAGGGCCCGCTAGTGAGCTGGCCCTATATAAAAATTATATCCCAGGGTATATGGAAGAGAGTCAACCATATACCCATTTTTTGGGTGGAAGGAGTGAATGGGAAGGAGTGAATGGGAATACAGAGTATTCCCATCATTGTAAATAACATATCTAAACTGACTTTATGTTCCCCCGGGGCTTTCCTCCAGTGGAGTGGAGAAGTCAGGGGAAATCCAGGCCTTGTTCATTTTTATAAGTGTCAACCTATCAGCATTTTTGGTGGAAAGGCGGATATGCTTATCTGTTATGATGCCACCAGCAGCACTAAATACCCGCTCAGACAGAACGCTGGTGGCAGGGCAGGCCAGCACCTCCAAGGCGTAGAGTGCCAGTTCATACCACGTGTCCAGCTTGGACACCCAGAAGTTGTAAGGCACAGAGGGATCATTGAGGACGCTGACACGGTCTGCTACGTACTCCTTTACCATCTTCCAAAACTTTTCCCTCCTTGTGACACTAGGCTGCGCATCAGGGTGAGGGTGCTGGCGGGGTGTCATGAAGGTGTCCCACGCCTTGGAGAGTGTTGCCCTGCCTTTGTCGGAACTGCTGTGTGCTCCCCTTTTCTCCCCTTCTCGGTTGGCCAAGGTAGCACGTACTCTGCCGCCAGCGTTGTCAGATGGAAAATTTTGGAGCAATTTTTCGACAAGAACCTTCTGGTATTGCACCATTTTGCTTGTCCTCTCCACCGGAGGAATGAGAGATGAGAAATTCTCTTTGTAGCGGGGGTCCAGAAGGGTGAACACCCAGTAATCCGTGTTGTCTAAAATGCGTATAACGCGTGGGTCACGGGAAAGGCAGCCTAACATAAAGTCAGCCATGTGTGCCAGAGTACCAACAGGCAAGATTTCGCTGTCCTCACCAGGAGGATGACTCTCAATCTCCTCATCCTCTTCCTCCTCTTCTGCCCACCCACGCTGAAGAGATGGAAATAAAGTTCCATGGCTACCCTCTGTAGCGGAGGCAACCGTGTCTTCCTCCTCCTCCTCCTCCTCCGCCTCCTCCAATTGTCGCTGAGAAGACGAAGTGAGGGTGCTCTGGCTATCACCATGTGTAAGCTCTTCCTCCCGCATTTCCACCTCTTCCACATGCAAAGCGTCGGTTTTAATTGTGAGCAGCGAGCGTTTCAGTAGACACAGAAGTGGGATGGTTACACTGATAATAGCGTTATCGCCGCTCACCATCTGTGTCGATTCCTCAAAATTGCGTAAAACCTCACAGAGGTCTGACATCCATTCCCACTCCTCACTTCTGATTAGAGGAAGTTGAACGGAGAGGCGACGACCGTGTAACAGCTGGTACTCCACTACTGCCCTCTGCTGCTCACAAAGCCCGGCCAACATGTGGAAGGTGGAGTTCCAGAGCGTGCTCACTTCACAAAGCAGCCGGTGAGCTGGCAATTGTAAGCGCTGCTGCAGCTTCAACAGGCCGGCTGAAGCTGTTGATGACTTACGGAAATGTGCACACACGCGGCGCACCTTGGTCAAGAGATCATGCAAATTGGGGTAGGTTTTTAGAAATCGCTGCACCACTAAATTAAATACATGCGCTAGGCATGGTACGTGTGTGAGCTTGCCGAGCTCCAAAGCCGCCACCAAGTTACGCCCATTATCACACACAACCATGCCTGGTTGCAGGTTGAGTGGCGAGAGCCACTGCTCGGTCTGGTGACTAATCCCCTGCAACAGCTCTGAGGCCGTGTGCTGTTTGTCCCCAAGGCAGATCAGCTTCAGCACGGCCTGTTGACGCTTCCCCACTGCAGTGCTACACTGCTTCCAGCTACCGGCTGATGGGTGAGTGGCGCTGCGCGCAGAGAATTCGGAGGTGGAAACGGAGGAGGAGGAGCCAATAACGTAGGTGCTGGCGGAAACCCTGATGGAGGTAGGGCCCGCAATCCTCGGCGTGGGTAGCACCTGTGCCATCCCAGGGTCCGAGTCGCTCCCAGCCTCCACGACATTCACCCAGTGTGCCGTCAGGGAAATGTAGCGTCCCTGGCCACAAGCACTTGTCCATGTGTCAGTCGTTAAGTGGACCTTCCCAGTAACTGCGTTGGTCAGGGCACGGGTGATGTTACGGGACACATGGTGGTGTAAGGCGGGGACGGCACACCGGGAAAAGTAGTGGCGGCTGGGGACTGCGTACCGAGGGACAGCTGCTGCCATCAGGCTGCGGAAGGACTCAGTCTCCACAAGCCTAAATGGAAGCATTTCGATGGCTAGTAATTTGGAAAGGTGTGAGGTTAGTGCTATGGTCTGTGGGTGGGTGGCTGGGTATTTTCGTTTGCGCTCAAATGCCTGGGGTAACGACATTTGGACGCTGCGCTGGGACAGGGAAGTGGATGTGGTCGCTGATGGTGCTTCAGATGGTACAGGTGCAGGGCGGGAGGTATGCGGGCCTGCGCCTTTGACAGGCGATTGGCCGGCACCAAAAACAGGGGAAGAGGAGGCAGTGGTGTGGCCTGCAGACACAGATTGGCGATCCTGGCGTTCCTCCCACTTATTACGGTGCTTGGATGCCATGTGTCGGATCATGCTGGTGGTGGTGAGATTTCTAGTGTTCATGCCTCGGCTCATTCTGCTGTGGCACAGGTTGCAAACTACAATTTTTTTGTCGTCCGCACTTTCCTTAAAAAAACGCCATACCGCGGAACACCTAGCCCTTGGCAAGGGAGATTTACGCAAGGGGGTGCTCCGTGGAACATTTGCGGGCCGGTTTGGTGCGGTCCGCCTTCTTTCTGTAGCCACACCACTGCCTCTTCCAGCCTGTTGCGGTGCTGCAGATGGCTCACCCTCAGGACTGCTGTCATCGCTCGGCTCTCCACCTTCCCAGGTGGGGTCAGTCAACTCATCGTCCACCAAGTCCTCCTCCACTTCCTCACTCTGATCATCCTCCTCATTTCTTGATCCCACCACATACTCAGTCATTGACAACTGTATATCATCCTCCTCATCAAGGTCTTGAGACAGTAATAGTGGTTGATTTGATGGCAACTGTGTCTAATCATCATCATCCACTTCCTTTGACCTTAAATGCCGTTCCCCTCTGTCATCTTCTTGTGATTGGGTACCCTCTAGAGGTTGTGAATCAGGGCACAAGATTTCATGTTCCTCTGCAAGCGTGCTTGGAGAGAGGTTCAAATGAAGGATTGGTGATGAGACGAGCTCCTCACTATATCCCAGTGTGGGATCACTTCTTTGACCAGACCCTCTATGGTGGGAGGAAGGATGATCAGGGTGAGGATTATGTTGACCAGACTCTTGGCTACTGAGAGTGGACTTGGTGGAAGACAGGGTGGTGCTTAACCGACTGGAAGCAGTATCAGCTGAAATCCAACCGACCACCTGTTCGCAGTGGTCTGACCTCGAGAGTGATGCCCTGCGACGCCCTGTAAACTGAGACATGAAGCTAGGTATGGTGGATGTCTTTCTTTCTTGTGCTCTGGCACCAGGCACAGTTTCTACGCGTCCTGACCCGCGCCCTGAACTATCAGGATCACGTCCACTTCCCCGTCCCTTTTTACCCGCCTTCTTCATATTACACGGAATATGTGCTGCTAATCTGCAACTTTGCACACTAAACAGAATGTGCTGCTTATCTGCGGCTAGGCACAGTGAACAGAATATGTGACTTTTATTTTTAACACTTTGCACACTAAACAGAATGTGCTGCTTATCTGCGGCTAGGCACAGTGAACAGAATATGTGACTTTTATTTTTAACACTTTGCACACTAAACAGAATGTGCTGCTAATCTGCAACTTTGCACACTAAACAGAATGTGCTGCTTATCTGCGGCTAGGCACAGTGAACGGAATAAGTGACTTTTATTTTTTACACTTTGCACACTCAACAGAATGTGCTGCTAATCTGCAACTTTGCACACTAAACAGAATGTGCTGCTTATCTGCGGCTAGGCACAGTGAACAGAATATGTGACTTTTATTTTTAACACTTTGCACACTAAACAGAATGTGCTGCTTATCTGCGGCTAGGCACAGTGAACAGAATATGTGACTTTTATTTTTAACACTTTGCACACTAAACAGAATGTGCTTCTAATCTGCAACTTTGCACACTAAACAGAATGTGCTGCTTATCTGCGGCTAGGCACAGTGAACGGAATAAGTGACTTTTATTTTTTACCCTTTGCACACTCAACAGAATGTGCTGCTAATCTGCAACTTTGCACAGTAAACAGAATGTGCTGCTTATCTGCGGCTAGGCACAGTGAACAGAATATGTGACTTTTATTTTTAACACTTTGCACACTAAAAAGAATGTGCTGCTAATCTGCAACTTTGCACACTAAACAGAATGTGCTGCTAATCTGCAACTTTGCACACTAAACAGAATGTGCTGCTTATCTGCGGCTAGGCACAGTGAACGGAATATGTGACTTTTATTTTTTACACTTTGCATACTAAACAGAATGTGCTGCTAATCTGCAACTTTGCACACTAAACAGAATGTGCTGCTTATCTGCGGCTAGGCACAGTGAACGGAATATGTGACTTTTATTTTTTACACTTTGCACACTAAACAGAATGTGCTGCTAATCTGCAACTTTGCACACTAAACAGAATGTGCTGCTTATCTGCGGCTAGGCACAGTGAACGGAATAAGTGACTTTTATTTTTTACACTTTGCACTCTCAACAGAATGTGCTGCTAATCTGCAACTTTGCACACTAAACAGAATGTGCTGCTTATCTGCGGCTAGGCACAGTGAACAGAATATGTGACTTTTATTTTTAACACTTTGCACACTAAACAGAATGTGCTGCTAATCTGCAACTTTGCACACTAAACAGAATGTGCTACTTATCTGCGGCTAGGCACAGTGAACGGAATAAGTGACTTTTAATTTTTAACACTTTGCACACTAAACAGAATGTGCTGCTAATCTGCAACTTTGCACACTAAACAGAATGTGCTGCTTATCTGTGGCTAGGCACAGTGAACAGAATATGTGACTTTTATTTTTAACACTTTGCACACTAAAAAGAATGTGCTGCTAATCTGCAACTTTGCACACTAAACAGAATGTGCTGCTAATCTGCAACTTTGCACACTAAACAGAATGTGCTGCTAATCTGCAACTTTGCACACTAAACAGAATGTGCTGCTAATCTGCAACTTTGCACACTAAAAAGAATGTGCTGCTAATCTCCAACTTTGCACACTAAACAGAATGTGCTGCTAATCTGCAACTTTGCACACTAAACAGAATGTGCTGCTAATCTGCGGCTAGGCACAGTGAACGGAATATGTGACGTTTTTTTTTTAAACTCTGCCCCCCAAAACAAAATATATCTGCTGCCCCCACACACAATAGTCCTAAAAAGGACTTTTGGGTCTTTTTGTTGTTCAAACGCACTTTTCTTCTCCCTACACTGACTTTCCCTTCCTATCCTCATCTCTCCCTGGCTAAGACTGAGCCGAACTCGCTGGTCAGGTGCTATACAGCACCCGATCACGGGTTCTGGCCAGCCAATCAGTGTAATGCCAGCAGCCAACATGGCTGCTGGCATTACACTGATGTCAGAGCCTCCCCGCACGTTTATTGGCTGCGCAGCAGCCGCGAAACGTGCAGGGAGGAGACCCGAACATGGCGGGCGAGCAGATGCGGTACTCGTACGAGTACCGCCATGTGCCGAGCAGAGCGATGCTCGAGCCGAACCGAGCTTCGGCCGAGCATGCTCGCTCATCACTACTAGGGATGGGTGAAAGTTATCATTGTGTTACAGTGAGAAATGTTGAGAAAACCATGTTGTTATCTGCTTTTTCTCAAGAAAATCCACTTTAAAACTAACGGTTAAAATTTTGGCATTTCACCCATTGGCCAAAATCTTTTGCCATTTTTTTAATGGCTAAAAAGTTTCCGCCCATTGATTTACATTGTTTTCGCACTTCCACTATAAAAACGTGACGTTTTTGCCGAAGGCAGACACAATAGAAGCAGCTACAGAGCGAGATAGACGTGCTGTGCTGTTCTCTTGTGATATTTAGCAAAACTTGAGGCAGGAGAGGCTCATAGTGACTCCTATCACTATGAGAAGAAAAAAGAAGAACCCCTATTATGTGTCCACTGAGTCTGAGGAGGAGGAGGAGGAGGAGGAAGTCACTAGCAGTACTCAACCAATGCTGTCCAGTCCCCCTAAATCACCCCAAGGGATCTTGGGGAATTTAATAAGAAGGGAGGGAGGGGGGAAAGGGAATGGGAAGGAAGGGAGGAAAGGGAATGGGAAGGAAGGGAGAAAAGGATAGTGAGAGCAGGACAGGTCAGCTGCCTGTGCCTGCTGCAACTAGTGCTGCCCCTGATGCCAGTGCCACCATTTCTGATCCTGAAGCCACTAGTGTTGTACCTGTTGCCAGATGTGCTTCCCCTGCTGTCAGTGCCACCATTTCTGATCCTGCAGCCACTACCTGTTGCTAGTACTGAACCTTCTGACAGTGCTGAACCTGCTGCCACCAATACTTTGCCTGCTGCTAGTGTTTATTGTAGAACTCAGGGGGGGGAAGGAGAAAATGATGCTAAGTGTGAAAGCAAGGGACCCTAAATCACACTTGCCATTCCCAAGCAGTCCTGCCAGAGCTAATACTATTGCTACTAAGGTCCAGCAGCTTGTTAGCCTTACGAGTGAAGGAGGAGTAATCAACAATTTACTGATATTATTAGTGACTGTGAGACTGAGGAGGAAGACTCTGCGGCTGAACTTGATGTGGTTGGTGTTAGTAGTAGCAGTAATTGTGAAGCAGCCAGAGTAAACACCATTCTCCTGACCCTGGGACTGGAAGTCCTCCTCTTCACTTCACTACAGTGTCCAGGTGGAACATGAACCTGAAGAGGCCAGGACTGGTGTTGGGGGAGGAGAGCAGGCTGAGAATTAATACCACCAGCAGAAGCACAGATCAGCTGCCTGTGGCTACTGCTATTTCTGATAGTGCTAGTCTGCCTTCTTCTTCAAGTCAAAAGACAATACAAGTGTGACATTAGGGGACCCTCTGTCACATTTCTCGTCACCTCCTCCAAGCAGCAGTGAGATGTCTGGAATAGAGCAGCAGCAGCAACAACAGCATGTAGGGACTAGTGGTGGTGGTGGTGGTGATGATGCTAGATAAGCTGGGGTGGAAGAGACATTGATGGCCTTTTTAGCAGAAACTGAGAAGGAATGGGAGACGGGAATGAGGAGGGGCATCACCACCATGACTAGCAAGGACATCTTGGGATGAGAGGAATTTGCAACTGCTCTAATTCCTTCTGATGCTGAGATGCAAGGGCAACAGGATGCTGAGGAGCAGGCTAGTGTGCCACAGACCACAGTGGACACAGTGGGAATGGGGTCAACAAGCGATGCTGGACTAGGACAGGTTCCACTTGCTAGCAGTAGCAATACTCCTCCTGATCCTAGTTGCAGTGCTAAATCTGAGGCAGTAGCAGCAACAGCAGTAACATTATCCACTGCCACAGGCAATGAAGGGGAATGTGGAGGACAAGAAGAAAGAGGCCATTCTTCTCCACCTTTCCCCTTCCCTCTGAAGTCATCATGGGTGTGGGACTATTTTTTTGTTGGGGCAGGCACAGTACAGTCATCTGCAACAGCACTGTGCACAATTTGTGACAAGTCAGTAAAAAGAGGAAAGGAGGGAACACACCTTGGCACAAATGCCCTCATATCACACATGAAACAGACGCCATGATATTTACACCAAACATGTTAAAGCTGAATACCCACCACAGAAATCAAGCACCAATTTTGCTGTCCTTGACTCACCAGAAAAGCAACAAGAGGTGTGGCAGAGATCAAAGAGGAGGAGAAATAGAACAACCCAGGCAGAAACTGGAAGTTCCAGGACGAGTGAAACAACTAGCTCTCCATCACCTTCTAGGGTAACTACATCTTCTGCCAATCCTCCTCATTCATTACCTCCCCCACCAGCCACTCTGTTGATGTTAGGATGTGGCAGTTCGTCTCTATCCATTGCACAGTGTGTTGTGCACTGACCACACATTCCAGTGTGGTGGAGGAGAATCACAATCAGTGCATCAAGTGGCATCTGAGGAGATTCCATCCTGCAGAATGTGCTATGATGGTGGCAAGGAGGGTTCATCACTACTATTAAACTGTCAGCAAGTTGTCATGTGTCCTTAGTGGGTGTGGAAAAGGGGTACAGTGATAGAGGCAGTACATGATTTTGGGTGTCATGACATTTGGATAAAGTTCTGCCCCCAGATGTTATTTACCACACACACACTGTGCACAGTGCAGTTGCTGAAGAGACCCACTGATCCTGCTCTCAAGGGAAAAAATATATTCTATTAACAACACACCCATGATTATTTTGGAGGAGGGGCAGGTGGAGAAGATTTAATGGCCAACTTGTTATTTTTTTCCACAAATACTGGGGGCTACTTATTCTGCTGCTACTGCCTCAGACGCATCACTGGAGCCAGTCGTGGCAAGTGGAACTTCCATCATCCATCTTCCGTGTTACTGCTATTGTTGATCCCATTAACTTTCAGCTGCCTAATCATCCTGCTGCTTAAACAACTCAGCAGCAGCAGTACGAACAGCAGTTGCAACTCAGGAGGACATTTGACAGTGGCCACTGGCTAACATGACCTGCTGGCATTAGTCCAGTAGGGCATTTTTATTTTTTTTCTCAGGGCTTGTGTTTTAAAATAAATAAATAAATAAAAACTAGTCCTACAAAAAATTAAACAATTTTTTGGGTTTTTTTTCTAATAAACTTATATCCTACAAATCAATGTGTCCTTAGGGCTTGTGCCAAACAAACGTAAGTCCTACAAATCAATCTTTCTTCAGAGCTTGGGCCTCTAATAAGTCTAAGTCCTACAAAGGCCTCTAACAACAGATCAGACAAATCATCATCTACAAAATACTATCAAGTCAAGTATCAGTCCACCCCAGTGGCAGCTTATGTCAGGGGGTTCCTGTCTCTGTCACTTTAAATACAAATGTCTTATTTTATTTTATTGATTTTTTTTATTAACTGTCCCTCCAATATCAGTCAAGAAACCCCCCAAAACAAATTCCCTGTTCAAATGATTCATTCATTCACCAACACAGGCACCCTCCTCAGACCCCTTTATACCATGTCTTATGGTTTTTATTTTATTTAGTATTTATTTTTTTATTAAGTGCCCCCCAATCCCAAAAACATTCCCTGTTCAACTAATTCTTTACCCACACCCCACCAACACAGGCACCCTCCTGCCCCTTTTATACAATTCCTTTGGGAAATAAAATATTATTTGTAATGTATTGTGTGTAACTTCTATGTTCCCATTGATTTCAATGGGTGAAAAAAGCAGAAAAAAGTGGAAAATCTGCACTTTTCGCAGGAAATTTTTCATCAAGCGGAAAGTGCCATTTTTTGCCGATTTTAGTTTGAGGAGGGAAGTTTTGCCCATCCCTAAAAATGACAGAATTTTCTCTCGCTTACTGAGGACAAAGTCCAAAAGAGACCGGAAAAGGTTATTGTGAATAAAGCAACTAGATCTGATGGCAGCGATAGCAAGATCATCATACTTAATAGTTATTGATTTCTTTTGCATCAGTCATAGTGCCCTGTAATTGGAGGAAAGCAGATATGGCAAGGTGGCAAGATCTGTACCTGGAAATTATAGGCCTGTGAGCTTTATGTCCGTAGTGTTTAAGATATTAGAAGGTTTACTAATTGACAGTATTCAGTGTGGTTTTATGAAGAATAGATAATGTCAAAATAATTTATTAGCATTTTATGAAATATTTAGTAGTAATTAGTGATGAGCGAGCACCCCAATGCTCGGGTGTTCGGGTGCTCTGACCGAGCGCCCCCGGAGGCTCGAGTGCTCGGCCGAGCACCCGAGCCCCATTGAAGTCAATGGGAGGACTCGAGCATTACACCAGGCACCCCCTGCTCTGATGAGGGGAGGGTGCCTGGTCCATAGGAAAAGGGAAGAAAATGATGGAAACACCACAGAAATGGTTCAGGGACAGCATAGGGAGGATGTCTGGATGCATCTTGGACTCCAACATCGCTGCTGGGAACGATCTTTCGCCCGTAGTATGCCATTTTTACAGACTGACCGTAAAACACACAAAAAGGAAAATAAAAACGACTTTAGGCGAAAAATTGTTACCAAACAATATTTGCTGTATATTTACTTGTATATCATCTGCAAATTCTCCCAAAAATTTCCTTGATTTTCTGAAGTGAGGTCATGATTAAGAGGGAAACGTGCACAGAGGCAAATTATCTCAAAAATGTCCTTGATTTTCTGAAGTGAGGCCATGATTAAGAGGGAAACGTGCGCAGAGGCAAATTATCTCAAAAATTTCCTTGATTTTCTGAAGTGAGGCCATGATTAAGAGGGAAACGTGCGCAAAGGCAAATTCTCCCAAAAATTTCCTCGATTTTTCGGAACTGGGGCCATGATTAAGAGGGAAACGTGCGCTGAGCTGACCATCTAAAACATTATGGGTGAGGGTCTGCTGCAGAGCTGACCATCCTAAACATTATATGCGAAGGCCCGCTAGTGAGCTGACGCTATAAAACATTATATGAGAGGGCCCGCTAGAGAGCTGACCCAATAAAACATTATATGAGAAGGCCCGCTGGTGAGCTGACCTATATAAAAATTGTCAAACAGGGCCCGCTGGTGAGCTGGCCCTATATAAAAATTATATCACAGGGCCCGCTGGTGAGCTGGCCCTATATAAAAATTATAGCACAGGGCATATGGAAGAGGAGGAGGAGGATGAGAAGATTAAGAGTCAACCATATACCCGTTTTTTGGGTGGAAGGGGTGAATGGGAATACAGAGTATTCCCATCATTGTAAATAACATATATAAAGTGAGTTTATGTTCCCCCGGGGCTTTCCTCCAGTGGAGTGGAGAAGTCAGGGGAAATCCAGGCCTTGTTCATTTTTATAAGTGTCAACCTATCAGCATTGTCGGTGGAAAGGCGGATACGCTTATCTGTTATGATGCCACCAGCAGCACTAAATACCCGCTCAGACAGAACGCTGGCGGCAGGGCAGGCCAGCACCTCCAAGGCGTAGAGTGCCAGTTCATACCACGTGTCCAGCTTGGACACCCAGTAGTTGTAAGGCACAGAGGGATCATTGAGGACGCTGACACGGTCTGCTACGTACTCCTTCACCATCTTCCAAAACTTTTCCCTCCTTGTGACACTAGGCTGCGCATCAGGGTGAGGGTGCTGGCGGGGTGTCATGAAGGTGTCCCACGCCTTGGAGAGTGTTGCCCTGCCTTTGTCGGAACTGCTGTGTGCTCCCCTTTTCTCCCCTTCTCGGTTGGCCAAGGTAGCACGTACTCTGCCGCCAGCGTTGTCAGATGGAAAATTTTGGAGCAATTTTTCAACAAGAACCTTCTGGTATTGCACCATTTTGCTTGTCCTCTCCACCGGAGGAATGAGAGATGAGAAATTCTCTTTGTAGCGGGGGTCCAGAAGGGTGAACACCCAGTAATCCGTGTTGTCTAAAATGCGTACAACGCGTGGGTCACGGGAAAGGCAGCCTAACATAAAGTCAGCCATGTGTGCCAGAGTACCAACAGTCAAGATTTCGCTGTCCTCACCAGGAGGATGACTCTCAATCTCCTCATCCTCTTCCTCCTCTTCTGCCCACCCACGCTGAAGAGATGGAAATAAAGTTCCATGGCTACCCTCTGTAGCGGAGGCAACCGTGTCTTCCTCCTCCTCCTCCTCCTCCGCCTCCTCCAATTGTCGCTGAGAAGACGAAGTGAGGGTGCTCTGGCTATCACCTTGTGTAAGCTCTTCCTCCCCCATTTCCACCTCTTCCACATGCAAAGCGTCGGTTTTAATTGTGAGCAGCGAGCGTTTCAGTAGACACAGAAGTGGGATGGTTACACTGATAATAGCGTTATCGCCGCTCACCATCTGTGTCGATTCCTCAAAATTGCGTAAAACCTCGCAGAGGTCTGACATCCATTCCCACTCCTCACTTCTGATTACAGGAAGTTGAACGGAGAGGCGACGACCATGTAACAGCTGGTACTCCACTACTGCCCTCTGCTGCTCACAAAGCCGGGCCAACATGTGGAAGGTGGAGTTCCAGCGCGTGCTCACGTCACACAGCAGCCGGTGAGCTGGCAATTGTAAGCGCTGCTGTAGCTTCAACAGGCTGGCCGAAGCTGTAGATGACTTACGGAAATGTGCACACACGCGGCGCACCTTGGTCAAGAGATCATGCACATTGGGGTAGGTTTTTAGAAATCGCTGAACCACTAAATTAAATACATGCGCTAGGCATGGTACGTGTGTGAGCTTGCCGAGCTCCAAAGCCGCCACCAAGTTACGCCCATTATCACACACAACCATGCCTGGTTGCAGGTTGAGTGGCGAGAGCCACTGCTCGGTCTGGTGACTAATCCCCTGCAACAGCTCTGAGGCCGTGTGCTGTTTGTCCCCAAGGCAGATCAGCTTCAGCACGGCCTGTTGACGCTTCCCCACTGCAGTGCTACACTGCTTCCAGCTACTGGCTGATGGGGGAGTGACGCTGCGTGTAGAGAATTCGGAGGTGGAAACGGAGGAGGAGGAGCCAATAACGTAGGTGCTGGCGGAAACCCTGATGGAGGTAGGGCCCGCAATCCTCGGCGTGGGTAGCACCCGTGCCATCCCAGGGTCCGAGTCGCTCCCAGCCTCCACGACATTCACCTAGTGTGCCGTCAGGGAAATGTAGCGTCCCTGGCCACAAGCACTTGTCCATGTGTCAGTCGTTAAGTGGACCTTCCCAGTAACTGCGTTGGTCAGGGCACGGGTGATGTTACGGGACACATGGTGGTGTAATGCGGGGATGGCACACCGGGAAAAGTAGTGGCGGCTGGGGACCGCGTACCGAGGGACAGCTGCTGCCATCAGGCTGCGGAAGGACTCAGTGTCCACAAGCCTAAATGGCAGCATTTCGATGGCCAGTAATTTGGAAAGGTGTGAGGTTAGTGCTATGGCCTGTGGGTGGGTGGCTGGGTATTTTCGCTTGCGCTCAAATGCCTGGGGTAACGACATTTGGACGCTGCGCTGGGACTGGGAAGTGGATGTGGTCGCTGATGGTGCTTCAGATGGTACAGGTGCAGGGCGGGAGGTATGCGGGCCTGCGCCTTCGACAGGCGATTGGCCGGCACCGAAAACAGGGGAAGAGGAGGCAGTGGTGTGGCCTGCAGACACAGATGGGCGATCCAGGCGTTCCTCCCACTTATTATGGTGCTTGGATGCCATGTGTCGGATCATGCTGGTGGTGGTGAGGTTTCTAGTGTTCATGCCTCGGCTCATTCTGGTGTGGCACAGGTTGCAAACTACAATTCTTTTGTCGTCCGCACTTTCCTTAAAAAAACGCCATACCGCGGAACACCTACCCTTTGGCAAGGTAGATTTACGCAAGGGGGTGCTCCGTGGAACATTTGCGGGCCGGTTTGGTGCGGTCCGCCTTCTTTCTGTAGCCACACCACTGCCTCTTCCAGCCTGTTGCGGTGCTGCAGATGGCTCACCCTCAGGACTGCTGTCATCGCTCGGCTCTACACCTTCCCAGGTGGGGTCAGTCACCTCATCGTCCACCAAGTCCTCCTCCACTTCCTCACTCTGATCATCCTCCTCATGTCTTGATCCCACCACATACTCAGTCATTGACAACTGTATAACATTCTCCTCAACAAGGTCTTGAGACGGTAATAGTGGTTGATTTAATGGCAACTGTGTCTCATCATCATCATCATCATCCACTACTTCCTGTGACCTTAAATGCCGTTCACATCTGTCATCTTCTTGTGATTGGGTACCCTCTAGAGGTTGTGAATCAGGGCACAAGATGTCATGTTCCTCTGCAAGCGTGCTTGGAGAGAGGGTCAAATGAAGGATTGGTGATGAGACGAGCTCCTCACTATATCCCAGTGTGGGATCACTTCTTTGACCAGACCGTGTATGGTGGGAGGAAGGATGATCAGAGTGAGGATTATGTTGACCAGACTCTTGGCTACTGAGAGTGGACTTGGTGGAAGACAGGGTGGTGCTTAACCGACTGGAAGCAGTATCAGCTGACATCCAACCGACCACCTGTTCGCAGTGGTCGGACCTCGAGAGTGATGTCCTGCGACGCCCTGTGAAATGAGACATGAAGCTAGGTATGGTGGATGTCTTTCTTTCTTGTGCTCTGGCACCAGGCACAGTTTCTCCGCGTCCTGACCCGCGCCCTGAACTATCAGGATCACGTCCACTTCCCCGTCCCTTTTTACCCGCCTTCTTCATCTTACACGGAATATGTGACTTTGATATTTTAGTTTGAAAACTTAACAGTATTTCTTCCTATTCTGCAACTGCGCAGAGTACACAGAATAGGCTGCTAAACTGCGGTGACGCACACTGAATATAATATGTGAATTTGATATTTTAGTTTGAAAACTTAACAGTATTTCTTCCTATTCTGCAACTGTGCACAGTACACAGAATAGGCTGCTAAACTGCGGTGACGCACACTGAATGGAATATGTGACTTTGATATTTTAGTTTGAAAACTTAACAGTATTTCTTCCTATTCTGCAACTGTGCAGAGTACACAGAATAGGCTGCTAAACTGCGGTGACGCACACTGAATATAATATGTGACTTTGATATTTTAGTTTGAAAACTTAACAGTATTTCTTCCTATTCTGCAACTCTGCACAGTACACAGAATGTGCTGCTAAACTGCGGCGAAGCACACTGAATGGAATATGTGACTTTGATATTTTAGTTTGAAGACTTAACAGTATTTCTTCCTATTCTGCAACTCTGCACAGTACACAGAATGTGCTGCTAAACTGCGGCGAAGCACACTGAATGGAAGATGTGACTTTGATATTTTAGTTTGAAGACTTAACAGAATGTGCTCTAATCTGCAACTTTGCACACTAAACAGAATGTGCTCTAATCTGCAACTTTGCACACTAAACAGAATGTGCTCTAATCTGCAACTTTGCACACTAAACAGAATGTGCTCTAATCTGCAACTGTGCACACTAAACAGAATGTGCTCTAATCTGCAACTTTGCACACTAAACAGAATATATATATATTTTTTTTTTTTTTTTGTTTTTTTCCCCCCACACCAAATAACCTGCTGCCCCCACACACAGTAGTCCTAAAAAGGACTTTTGGTTCTTTTTTTTTCACAATTTTTGTTTTTTTCCTCCCTACACTGCCTTTCCCTTCCTATCCTCAGCTCTCCCTGGCTCAGACTGAGCCGAACTCGATGGTCAGGTGCTATACAGCACCTGACCACGGGTTCTGGCCAGCCAATCAGTGTAATGCCAGCAGCCAACATGGCTGCTGGCATTACACCGATGTCAGAGCCTCCCTGCACGTTTATTGGCTGAACAGCAGCCGCAAAACGTGCGGGGAGGAGACCCGAACATGGCGGGCGAGCACATGCGGTACTCGTACGAGTACCGCCATGTGCCGAGCAGAGCGATGCTCGAGCCGATCCGAGCATCGGCCGAGCATGCTCGCTCAACACTAGTAGTAATCTGTACAATGAAGCTGATGTTGATAGGTACGTCTATGTGGACAATGAAATCGATTTTGCCAACAAGCAAATACTTATTTCAAAGAGTAATGTCCAGCAAATGGACAAGGGGCAGGGGGGGAAGGTTGGAGCATTGCAGGGATGTGAAAGTAAAGTAGTAGTTCAAAAACTGACTGCAGAAATGGTTGCTGCAGCATGTGCAATCGATGATGATGATCCATCTACTACAAGGGAGGATGCAGTTTGTCAAGGTTCCAGCAAAACTTCCAGTACCACCAGTGTCAGTAGAAATAAAGAACCAAATAAGAAGAACACTGAAGACGACAAGTTACATTCAAGTACTGATGGTGTCAATAGCATAATAGAGGAAGGTGTAGCAGCTGATCTGCCTACTGCATCAGACAATGAGAAAAACAAGCACCAAAACACCTGTCCTCAAAGTTGTAGTGAACTTTGTTACAGTAAAAGTAAAAAGAAATAGTTTGAGACTTCTAAAAGCTTAGAGGAATATAAGGGTAGTGACCAAGAACTGTCAGGTGATGCTGATGCTGCTGAGAATGACCTAATGATGACTGATGATGATGATGCAGAACTAGAATATATGCCTCCAGAATCCTTCTCTTGTTCAGATACAGATGAAGATGAGAGAGATGATGATATGGCTATATGGTTAGCAGAAAGTCAAAGGCTGAATATTCCACCACTGTCTACAAACTGTTTGAGAAAGCCATTGGAAAGTCTGACCCTGGACAGGCATAAATGTCAAAAAGCACACAGTCACCTTATCAGTCTTCATCGGCATCATCGCCTCTTCAAAGTCCAAGTCCCATTCGGCCACACAAACCTGTTTTGAGTACCCAGCAGCAGCAACAACAACAGCAACACAGGTTATTAACATCCACAATGTTAGATGTGACGAGTGCCACTGCTGCTGCTGTAAGTGCTGCACCTTTGACACCAGTAGTAGTGGCAGTAGAATTGCATCAACATCTAGCTCCAGTAGTAGTAGTAGCAGCATCTCCTCAGGAACCTATCAGTCCATGAACTCCATAGTATGGAGTATGGACATCCTTCACTCAGGATCCTCCAGCTATCCATTGTCTGTGAAAAAAGTCTGACTGGGAGATACATTATCAGCAGGCCAAAGGTGCTACAACTAGCAGCAGCAGAGGCAGTCTAAAAGTTTCCAGGGCTTTAGGGCAGAAAAATGAAGTTCAGTCCAAATAACACCTATGGCTCCTACTGTAGAGGAGTATAATGACTCTGGCTTTGCTGTAGGAAACGGCAAGAATCATAGACTGCCCACACATGCTGCCTCTACCGCCGCCACATCCTCTAGTCATGTTTTTAAACCAATATAGTTTCAGGCTTCTTCTGGCATGCCCTACCAACCCACATTGAGTTCTTGGGAATGAGTCAAAAGCTTCACAAAAACAATCCAAAAGTACGCCTGTGGAATGACGGCTCTGTCTGAATTGTACAAGCAGGGGGTTAGTGTGGTGGCAAAAGGCTGAAAAGTGCGTATGCCAAGAAAGTCCACCTGACAACAGATATGTGGACAAGTGGTCTGAGCACAGACTATACAACTTTGACTGATCTCTGGGTTTCCCTCCCTGCACCAACAGTGGGCAACACTAGCTTACAGCATCAGGGGAAAGCCAGTAATCATGCTTCTGGTTGTGGCAGTGTGATTAACCCTTTGAGTGCCAGAAGGGTACCCTTCTGGCACTCAAAGGGTTAAAAGGTGGCTGTTAGGAACCATACAGACAAAAAAAATGTAAAACTGCATAACACCTTTAATGAAATAACAAAATCAAACAAAGCAAAATCATGATCCAGAAGCGTAAACCAAAAGACAAGCCAGGGTCAGGAATACGGAGATCAGCGAAGTCAGGAACAATCCAGGAGTCAGGAGTAAGAAGGGACGTCAGGGGAATCCAGGTCATATACAGATAATCAGCAACGCAGTTTAGGTTTAGGGCATAGGCCACAGGGTTCACCCGCCAGAGGATATGGAAAGGCCCCACAAACCAAGCAGCTAGTTTCTGAGATGGCACCCATAGGTGGAGATTTCTGGAGGGCAACCAGACCCTCTCCCCGACCTGGTAGGAGGGTACGGGTAGGCATTTATGATTAGCCTGGAACTCCTGGAATTGTTGCAAGCATCACAGTGACTCTTGGTCCTGCACCCATGTGGAACGGATTCATTGGAGATGATCCTCCAATGCTGTAATGCCCTGGGGAGAGAACAAATCTGGCATAATGGAGGGGTGACACCCATAATTCACCATGAGGGGGGAGAGCCATGTAGAAGCCGAGACAGCACTGTTATGACAATCTCCGTCCAAGATAGCAGGTCTGACCAATTATTCTGATGGTCCGAGATGTAGCACCGCAGAAATTGCTCCAAGGCCTGATTAGCCCTTTCCGCAGCCCCAGTCGATTGTGGGTGATAGACCAAGGAGAAGTAGAGTTTGATACCTAGTTGCGCACAGAAGGCCCTACAGAATCTCGGGACAAACTGGCTATCCCGGTCAGAAACAATGACTTTGGGAACCCCGTGTAGCCGATAGACCTTGACAAAGACCGTAGCCAACTCTTTAGCAGATGGGAGTTTTTTGAAAGGTATGAAGTGAATCATTAATGACCATGAGAATGACTGTGTTACCATTAGACAAAGGGAGGTTGACTATGAAGTCCATGGCAAGGTGTGACCATGGCTTCTCCCCATTAGGCATGGGTTGGAGGAGGCCCACTTGAAGGTGACAGGGTGATTTAGTCTGGGCACAGACTGGACTGGAAGCGACAAAGGCAGCAATATCTTTGTTAAGTTCTGGCCATCAGAAAAGACAGGAAACCGACCAGAGAAGCTGGTTCTTACTGGGATGCCCTGCTGACTTCGTATTATGATATGTGGAAAGTACCTTGGTATGGAGGTTACTAGGTATGAAACAGCACCCAGAAGGAGTCTCAACAGGTGCATCTACTTGGGCGGCCTGTACTCTCTCCCAGAGGGGAGATATAATGCTTGTACGTGTGGGGCAAGTTCACAGCATATGCCCTGCCTTACCGCAGTAAAGGCACAGGCCCTCACTTCTCCTAAAGGATCTGTCAGCAACTGAAAGGCGAGTGAACCCAAGGTAGTTGCTTGTCAGCTGAGTTAGAGTGGCCCGGTACATCAGATACCCTTTTAAAGGATGCCACAAACTCAGGGTAATTGTACACAGTAGGTTTCTGCATCTCCCAAAGGGGATTAGCCCATGCCAAGGCCCTGTCAGAAAGTAAGGAAATCACAAGGCCCACCTTACTCCTATCAGATGGAAAGGACTGTGGTGCTATCTCCAGATCCATATTGACCTGGTTCAGGAAACCTCTGCACTGGTTAGGGTTGCACCTCATAACTCTGGGGAAGCAGGGCAGACCCAGTCATTCCTCTCACAACATTGTAATCACTATTGACACTATTGAGCGACAGCAGCTATAGGGGCAGCCTGTGCCGGGGGTTGCTGAG
Source organism: Rhinophrynus dorsalis (assembly GCA_037306005.1). Taxonomy (NCBI): domain Eukaryota; kingdom Metazoa; phylum Chordata; class Amphibia; order Anura; family Rhinophrynidae; genus Rhinophrynus; species Rhinophrynus dorsalis. Next base: position 556,881,766 of record CM074721.1, read on the forward strand.
GTGGCGGAGCCAGATGCGCAGTACTGAGCAATGAAATCTGGAGGGCTAATGCAAACTGGTCCATGCGCTGGTCTACTTGGTCCAGCCTGAAAAAAACTTTTGGTGAATTGCCTGCGCCTTCTGAATACATTGCCCTTGTGTACTTTTAGGGACCAGGAACCAGACAGACACAAAACTGTAAAAATGCAAAACACCTTGAATGAAATAACAAAAGCAAACAAAGCAAAATTGTGATCCAGAAGCGTAAACTAAAAGACAAGCTGGGATCAGGAACCAAGACAGTTATTCAGCCAAGCCGGGGTCAGGAATACGGAGATCAGTAAAGTCAGGAACAATTCAGGAGTTAGGAGCCAGAAGGGATGTCAGAGGAAGCCAGGTCATACACAGGTAGAACAATCTTGCAGCCAGAAGCTAACACAAGGGTTAACTAGGTAGTGAGCCAAGCTGCTTTAAATACCCTGGGAAGGTTGGCTGTTGGTTGATAGCAGTCAGGTGAGCAAACACAGAGAGGTCAGGTGATTCAGCCTGATCCAATAAAGGGAAGGCAGCAGTAATGGATAGCAGAGCACTGAATTAGCTCAGACAGCAGAATCGAGCAGCAGAGTAGAGCAGCTCAGCCAGACGTTGACAGTGGCAGAAGCAGCAGCAGGATAGCCCATACCATCCTCATGCCACCTTGTGCATGTAGAGTTTTGAGAGACAGTCCCACAAAGCTGTAGATGTTCTAAGTAAGCTAGAGCACATGATAGAGGAATGGATTATACCCAGCTCCTTAAAAGCTGGTTTCATCTCTGCTGATAACGGCTCCAACATAATCGCTGCTTTGAGAATAGGTGATATGGTGCATGTGCCCTGCTTTGTCCATGTGCTTAATTTAGTTGTTACCAGATTCCTGCCAGAGTGCAAAACCCTCAGAGAGATCCTTACTATTGCACACAAAATCTGTGCCTATTTTAGTCACTCCTACAGTGCACAGAACACTATATATTCCATACAAGTGTCATGTCCCTCGCCGTCCTTGCCAGTAGCTCTACTGGCTTCAGGACGGCTGGGCGCATGCGCGCGTTCTCGCGCATGAGCAGTTGCGAGGTCTGACGTCGGTCGTCGCACCGACGTCATTCACTGGGCGCCCGGCGTCCATTTAAACTGGCGGCAACCGGGACTCGGCTCTCAGTTGTCGCTTGAGTCCCGGGCGGTCTGCTTGCCGCAGTTTCGCCTCCCAGTGCTTCCTGCCTGCGTCTTAGCTCTGCACCCTCCAGTCCAGCCATCCTGTACCTCTGGTCCTCCAGCCTGCTTGCACCTTTGGCCCTCCAGCCAGCTTGCACCTCTGGTCCTCCAGTCACCCTGCACCTTTGGCCCTCCAGCCAGCTTGCACCTCTGGTCCTCCAGTCACCCTGCACCTCTGGTCCTCCAGCCAGCCTGCACCTTTGGATCCTCCTGTCCAACCTACATCTTCTGCCAAGCTTCCACTCTACAGACCTTCCTCCTGGACCTTGTATTGGATCTCAGGTACTGACCTCTGGCTTGTTACTCTGGACTTGCATTATCTCAGCCTGCCCTGACCTCTGGCTTGTTGCTCTGGACTTGCATTATCTCAATAAACCTACCCTTGGCCTATCTACTGTTTCCCTGCATTCTGGGTTCCTTATTTGCTTATTTGCTTATCTCAGATTATATAGCTTCCTGCTAATCTCTGGGTGGCTCCTCCCACCCAGAGATAGGCTTCAGTAAGCTTACATCCTTACAACAAGAGAGTAACAACCTGCCCCATCAGCAGCTGAAAATGGAGGTCCCTACCAGGTGGAATTCCACAATGTACATGCTAGAGCATTTTTAGGAGCAGAATAAGGCCATTAGCGACTACACCATGTAAAACTGGAAGGCTTTGGAGGAAGCCTCTTTGCCACCTGTCCAATGGAAACTTATGTATGATGTAAATGAGCTGCTGAAACCCTTTGAGGAGGAAACTATGCTGGTGAGTTTCATTGAGGCGGGAATTAGTGAAATTCTACCACTGTTATTTTTATTGCAGAAAATAAATGAGAAGCATGGCTAAGGATTCTTACCATAACAAGACCACAGACATGCATCAGATGTTAATGACTGTTAGGCTGGTAGCGAGGTAGAGCCCCAAAGATGGGTACCTATAACAGAGTAGCTAGTGAGCGCTGCCTTGATAGCGAAGCTAGGGATTGTTGGAGACCTCCTGTGTACCCTTGCTGCAGCCGCAACTGTAATAAAGGTGTTGGCCGCGAAGCCAGATGTCTGACCTCAGTTAGGCCGGGGCCGGGATCAGGATGGACACCTGACAGATATTGACAGATAGGTACCAATTGGGAGGAACTCAGAATGAAAAGGAGACCAAACCTGTGAGGATACTCAGTACAGAGGTTAAGCCCCTGATGGGACAAGTATAGATAGGACTGGACGAAACAACTCCCCACAGAAGTCCAGATGATACTTCTAGGAGCTACCAACAAAAATAGGCAAGACTCAAGCCTAGAATAACACTGACCAAAAAGGGAGGAAAAGGCTCCATAAGAACCCAGGGAGATAGGATGCTGGGAAGCGTAGTCAAAGACGGTAGAATACCAGGACAATATACATCACTGCTGGCCTAGACACCCAGAGAACAAGAAACAGAACAATGATTCAAACCCAGCTCTAATGCTAGATAGATCCCCCTGCATCCTAAGGATGCAGACTTGGAGAAGATCCTCTGCCCGCTCATCACCGATGAGGCTCAGTAAGGCCAAAACATGTTTGGGGTGGGCTTATTCTCTCGCTCAGAGAGGAATTATCAGACATTGTATAGCTTTCATTTTGACAAGTGTGCTTCATAATATTTCTTCTCTATGTATAAAGCTTGTGAGCTAAAAGAGATTGCACCCTGGTGAAAGACAACAATCTTAATGAGCTGTTGTCATACCCTTTCAGGTTCATAAGAACAGCTGAGCATTACTAACCAATACTTTTGCACAGTTAAAGGACCTTGAAGACAAGAGTCAAAAGAAAGACTACTATTCAAAAATGGCGAAGCGGTACAATCTAACCAGTATAGCACTAGGGGTTTTGTAGCAGCTAAATCAGAGTGTGCAGACCCTTTGTTGTTATGTTTGACTGAATATGCAAATCAGATGTTTAGAAGTTGTACTTCAATGTGCTTTTTTCATTGGTTTACAAATTAATGATATTGGAGACACTGGACATTTAGAAAAGTGAGCCCTGATGTTTTAAATGAAATTAATATTCAATATTTTAAGACGTTAGTGTGAAGTTAGTACAATAAACGTCTGTTTACTCGTGGGATCAATTAAAACATACATTCTCTGTAGCTTTCTCATGATAATAAATTTATGCTTTTATATTATTGTCACAAGTGTATTGATATAATCTTGCTTTAATTGGTCACTTGTTAACATTTTCATCACTTAACATTGTAAAAAAATATATAAGTATGTCTCATAAATTGTGAAACTGCTGATCAGGCTCCAGATTTTAAGTAGGCCATGTAGCTGTACCTGCATCATTATTGCTTTTCTCTCGTGATAAAACAATTTAACGTTTAGAAGAAACAAGTTGAAACCTTCACTTCCAGCACTGAACATTATTTCTGCTGTGCAAGATTTTCCAACTTCAAGGGCTGGTAAGTAAATTAATTTTGTACAGGATGAAGCTATCACATTTTTATAAGATGCACACATATGTTGTACAAATAGGTATGTTAAAGATGTATTATTCTCTACCTTGTTCTAGTTGACAAAGAAGAAGAAGGACAGAGCTATTTTTTATGTCTATTGGGTTGGTGTTTAGCAAATGTACACATTATCAAAACTATATTAGCATGCTGTTTATTACAACCTTAATGAGGTTTTCATGAACTGAATGAATTATAAGGGGCTGGATATTTTGACTGATAATAGTGTATAGTATTTGTCAAAGAATATAGTATGTGGATATATAAAAGCAAAATGGAACAATTCTAAGGCAAACCAAATGCACTATAGTTACATATTTTCTGGGTTTTACTGTGGCATATATAATAATTATTTAATCTTTCCTGATGAAAAGATGGGTATTACTCCATTAACCAGAGCTTCTTGTTTAAACTACTAATGCATAGCATGATCCTGTATGTTCCTTTCTCTTAGAAATATATCTAATCTTCTCTTAAATATATTGATTGTAACTGCCATTACCATGTCACTGGGCAAACAATTTCACAATTTACACACCTTACTGTAAAGAATCCGGTTCTCTGCTGAAGATGGAACCTGCTTTCCTCTAATCTTAAGCGGTGACTCCTAGTTATTTAACCAGGCCTTAGAATGAATAGCTCACCAAAGAGATCCTTGTATTGATCGCTCATAATACTTGTACATTGTGATATCTCCTCTTAGTCATCATTTCTCTAGAGTAAATAAACCAAGTTTGTTTAGTCATTCCTCATAAGTCAAGTCCCCCATTCCCTTAATTAATTCTGTTGCTCTTTGCTGTATTCTCTCCAGTTTTACAATATACTTTTTCAGCACTGGTGCCCAAAACTGAACTGCATGTTCTTCTTAGATCTTCCCACCAATGATTTGTACAGTGGTAAAATAACATTATCCACTCTTGCTTCACTGTAGGGGGGTTACTAAAATGTACCAACATTCCTATTTATTTAAATGGATCCTTATATCCCATTGATTGTTAGAGAAGTCTCCAATGTATTACTAAGGAGTGCGATAGACACCCCTCTAGTATCCAAGGGCTGACAAACCCAATATAAATAAAGTGGATTGTTCTTTTGTTCCCTTTGCTACGGATGATTTGCTGCATAATTACTCCACTTTTTCTTTACACATAAGGTCCATTGGTAGGGGTGTATGAAAATATTCTAAATTAGTTGAAGAGCCCATTACACGGGCCACAATGCCACTGGCAGCCGGTCACGGTGCAGTCATGCTCAGTAGAGACTGCCCGCCCCACGACTGATACAGACCGGGATGCTCCTTCGGAGTGCCCCGCTCTGTATCAGCTGCGGTGCGGGCAGTCTCTACTGCGCATGATTGTGGCGTAACACACGTTTTAGCGAATTATTATATAGGATGGTATGTTTAAGCATTGCCACTGAAGTTCTCCATAACAAGTCATGCAGCCTGCAGTTACTTAACATCTCTAGAATTTGACCTTATCACACATAAAAGATCCAAACCCTCATCATGTCCCATCTTAACTACTGCAACTCACTCCTAATTGGTCTTCTTCTCACCTGACTAACCTCACTACAGTCCATAATGAACTCTGATTCCAGAACAACCTACCTCACTCATCCCTGCTCTAATACCGCTCCTTTCTGCCAGTCCCTACACTTGCTCCAGTTGTCCTTTACAATGAAATTCAAAATATCAGTAGAAAACAGTTCCCTTACTAACACAGCAACCCCCTAAATGTCATCTCTTGATCCCCAATACACTGTCACTTGTCATATTTGCTTCACACAGGATCTTCTACTCTCTGCAGCACTTATTACATCCTCCCACCTACAGGACTTCTCCCATGCTGCACCGGAGCTCTTGAATTTCCTCTCCTGTCCATCAGACTCTACCCCAGGCTTCAGATATTTAGATGCTCCCTGAAAACTCACATTTTCGAGGAAGTCTATCAACTATCCCCCTAACCATTATGAGCAAGGCCAGATTAACTGTCTCTACATCTACTCACACTTTTTACTGTTCTGCAATACTCTCCCACCTACAAACTTGTCACAACCTCACTGTTCACAGAGAACATTTCTATTCTGAACAGACCCACTACTTGTCTGATCCACTGCATTGAAATGTACAGTGCAGTTCATGTGTTACAAGGCACTTACACCCCATAACACTTAATGTGTCCTGAGCTGCCTTCCTCTAGACTGTAAGCTCTCATGAGCGAAGCCCTCTGATATGTTCTATCTGTATTGTTTTATATATGTGTATGTCTATTCCCTGTTCAACAGCATTGTGGAATAAGTTGACAATTTATAAATAATGGATAATGATAATAAGTTATAAAGAAATAATGTCAAGTTATAAATATGTCTCTATCTGAGACAATTAACATTTTTTTACATACATAGTTTATACAGCCTATCTTTTAACATCATCTATACTTCTATACAGAATAACTTGTATGCAGTGTAAGATTTAACTACTAATTCTACCCTTTGGCTTGGTTTGTCCCAAATACGAACTATTGTTTTTTTTTTAACTAGTCATGAGGGAAGGAACTTTAAAAACCATGGTCTTGGGGTTTATTTGATTCCACTACATCCACGTTTTCTCTGCAGCTGATAAACTCTTGTTATTAATTCTTAATCTTGCAAATTCTGTTTATCTGGCCATTTTAAATGTGGAGATCTTATGAATTTTAGCTTCCTCAGTTGACAACACAAGGAAATAATTGTTAAATGTTTGAATGTAAATGGTTTCCAAGATCCCAAACAGATCTTATCAAACTAACCTCATATATTTTTTGACTGAGTAACTAAAATAATAGACCAAGGGGGAACAGTAGATATAGCTTATCTAGATTTCAGTAAGGCTTTCAACACTGTCCTTCATAGAAGACTCATTAATAAATTGCTGTTTGGGTCTGGGCGTAAAAATAATGGATAAGACAGTGGCCGAGTCACAGGATACAGAGGGTGGTAGTCAATGGAGAATATTACTAATATTACTAATAATATCATGTTATTAGTGGGGTCCCTCAGGGATCTGTAGTGGTGGTCATTCTGTTTAATATTTTCATTATAACATTATTTAAGGTAAGGTATCCCTTTTTGCAGATGAAACAAAGTTCTGTAACATGGTAGAATGGACGAGTGTGGCAGGTGCAGTTTAATGTTGATAAATGTTAAATAATTCACTTTGGAGAGAATTCATAGATGGGCTACTAAAATGGCAAATGATTTACAGACCAGGAAAGGCTAAAGACTCTGAACATGTATAGCTTGAAGGAGAGAATAGAGAGAGGGGATATGATAGAAACATTCAAATACATGAAGGGATTGAAAAGGAACAGGTGGGAGGTACATTTCAAAGGAATAAAAATGTTAGTACAAGAGGCCATAGTCTAAAACTAGAGGGACACAGGTTTAGATGTAATGTTAGAAAGTTTTACTTCATTGAGAGGGTGGTACATATATGGAATAGCCTACCAGCAAAAGTGGTAGAGGTTAACATAGTGAGGTAATGTAAGCATGCATGGGATAGGAATAAAGCTGTCCTGAACATAGGACAAGACCAAGGACCAAAGAAGGTTTGAGGCTTTTACAGTAGGAAAATGGGCAGACTAGATGGGCTGAATGGTTCTTATCTGCCATCAAATTCTATATTTCTATGTCAAAGAGCGACACATACACAGTCTGACACCCCAGCCTTTTTCCACTGTCCATTGGTGGTCACAGAACCATACAAACACTGTCTGACACCCCATCCTTGTTCCTTTCTTCACTGGTACTCACTGAACCACACAAACACTTTCTGACACCCCAGCCTTGTTCCACTGGTAATCACAGATGCACACATACACTGCCTGACACCCCAGTATTGTTCCATCTTCACTGACAGTCACAGAACCATCCATGCACTGTCTGATACCCCAGCCTCCCTCTACTCTTTATTGGTAGTCACAGAACTATACAAACACTTTTTGGCACCTTCTCAGATTCCTCTCAGTCTTGTTGAGCGAGAGAGATGTCTAGAGGCTAGAGAGAGAGAGCTGGATCTAACTATAGATAGACCTGGCTAGTACTTGCAGAGGCCTAAGCTTTGTAAAGTTTTTGGCTGCAGGGCCAGATATCCAACTCCAGAGGAGCTTGGATTTGGACCAGGATAAACTACTAGGTGCATAAACAATATAGAGGGCAAACAAACACAATCTAAAAGTGGAGTATTTATTTTTTCATCCAATTTCAACAATTCAAATGCACGTACAAGAATATAAAAAACACAGGCTTATCTCTCATAGCGATCCTGTCGCTGATGCAGGATTAACGATTCTTATCCTCCGTGCCCCCTGCGTGTCTTTTGATCTCCAAGGCACTTCTCTTTAATTCAATAATACACCTCCTTTTTTCTTTCCACAGCACCAGCCGGAATCGCTATTACTATGCCGGGTCTCGGCTGTAACACACAGCACCGGCAACAGTACTCCAGTGATTGATAAAACACAACAACATATAGCTCTAGCCGACGCGTATCGCGGGCTTCTCTGTCCGCTTCCTCAGGGCTTACAGGCTCCATCATTTCTCCAGTTTAAATGGACTCGCATCACATCCGGTAAATCCGATGCGAAGTCCCCCAACGGAGTTTGACTTTAACCCTTTGTAACCTCATTACTATTATCTATATTGCACTTCCAAATAGAGACATTTATAATCATTATTACAATACTTATAAACTTGGTGATACCCCCTCTAATCACCTGAAGCAATATTCACATACTGATAGGTGATTATCAATTTTATATATGGCTAAAATCAAATCAAATAATATAAAATAAAATACAATCAAATTACTGAAAACAACAACATAGTTCACTAGTATCACAAAAATTATACATGGTTCTAGTGTCTATATTATACTAGTCTATAAACTGAAGTAAAATCTCATACTATACTCAGCCTCTGGTTTGTCTGTGGACTTCCAGCATTCTCCATATAAAGCACCACCAATAAATATATAAAAAACTGTATAAAAAATATTTCAAAAAAGTTAAAAAAAATTTTTAAAAAATTAAATGAATGCTGCCAAATCTAAATCCACGTTCAAACCCTCTGGCTGTAGGGTTTTTAACAAATATATCCAAAAAGTCTCTCTCTGTCTTAGCTTTAGCAACCTATCACCTCCTCTTCTATCCACTTTTACTTGTTTCTAGCGTCGGCTAGAGCTATATGTTGTTGTGTTTTATCAATCACTGGAGTACTGTTGCCGGTGCTGTGTGTTACAGCCGAGACCCGGCATAGTAATAGCGATTCCGGCTGGTGCTGTGGAAAGAAAAAAGGAGGTGTATTATTGAATTAAAGAGAAGTGCCTTGGAGATCAAAAGACACGCAGGGGGCACGGAGGATAAGAATTGTTAATCCTGCATCAGCAACAGGATCGCTATGAGAGATAAGCCTGTGTTTTTTATATTCTTGTACGTGCATTTGAATTGTTGAAATTGGATGAAAAAATAAATACTCCACTTTTAGATTGTGTTTGTTTGCGCTCTATATTGTTTATGCATGTAGATCCCGTGAGGGTGGTGGTCGCAAGAAGCCACTAAACGAGCAGCATCGCTAAAGTCTGATTAGTGGAGAAAGAAGAGAGATACATTGTTACAGTCTCAGAGGATACAAGAACTGTGGAGGAGTAAAAGACATTTATAGACTTTTATGTGCATTCCCATACTCTTTGCCGATAGTGACATTGAGAGGGTATTGCAGATTGTGGAGATTATTTCAAAATTAATATTATTTAGTATGTATACCTAGCTCTCTGTCTGAAGTGATTTTGAGCAGGTATTATTTACTCTTATTAGTATTATTTTCATGTTCCATTATATAGGGTTACTTAGTGATATTGTGGTTAGTGGACTAGTCAAGTCTATCAAATTGATTTTGCCTTAGATTTAATAGAGACTCCACTCCATTCTCAGAGAGCGCCATAATAGTTTGGTGAGTAAACTACTAGGTGACTGCTGGTAGGCAACTCTTGAGATGAGTATGTACAAGTGATTCCCAGCATGCAGAGGAACGAAGATAACTGATGGATGGGGGCTCTGTGAGAAGCAAATGCAGATTGACTATCAGTACAGGAACTGGAACAGACCTGAGGCAGGTCAGGGTTGAGATTGAAAGACTGTGGCTGTCAAGGAGACAGGAACGAGATGGAGTCGAAGATCGAGCAGGAGTTGGAACTTGGGAAGTTGAACACTGAATGAATCAGAGTCAGCGATCTAGCAGGTGTTGGAGCACAGATAGTTAAACAAAGCATGAACTGGAGTCGGAAGCCAAGCCAAGATCGATGCACAAGAAGTTGAGCTGGGAGACTGAAGCAAGCAGAGTCAAAGTCAAAGCACTGGTTGTCGATGCAGAATCTAGGCAGGGAGCAAGGGCAGGTGAGCCAAGTCGGTACACAGGAATGGAGATCAGAAGCTGAATCAGAAGGATAAGCTGGAATCAAGGTCAGATGATCAGGGTTGAAGCAAAAATAATAAACTCTCAGGATACTCTTATGTAACAGGCACATAGAACGAGCATCTACCTGTTGGTAGGACAGGTAGATAAAGGATGCAGCATCCAATCTAGACAAACATGGCATGGCTAGACTCAGTTGGCCACAACCGTGACACACCCCAGCCTTGTTCTACAGTTCACTGGTAGTCAAAGACCCACACCTACACTGTGTGACAGCTCAGACTTGTCCCACTGTCCACTGGTAGTCACAGAAACACACATATACTGACACCCCAGTCTTGTTTCACACTTCACTGATAGTCACAAACTCACAGATCCATACATAGATGTCTGACATCACAGCCTTGTTCTACTGGCAGCCATGTACCAAATATATTTTTTCCATTTTATGAATGTAAGAAAAATTATATAATACATTTGATCCAAAGACAATGCATGTTAAACCCGGGGAAAAATATCTATATATAGATTTTTACCATCTGCCCGAAAAAAAGAGTACTGGGGATCATTTACAAAATCTGGTCACCTTATCCTATATGTGAAAGAGGTCTTCTACACTTTGCAAAGATATGCTATCGAGACCTTTCTAGCATTTTGAGTCTTCAAAACCCAATTTAAATCATAAGAAGTGCTTTATTTCTCTACAATAGTGCATTTGTTTGCCCCTGAATTCCTCAAATTCTTTTCTTTTGAAAATATGGCCGATAGGTCAAATTTTCCAATTAGCCATTTTCAAACATGGGACCCCTGCGGATGTTAGAACATTTACTATAAATTGTATTTTTCTATTATCATTAGGAAATGAAAGGAAACAGGACAACTGTTGCCAACTTTTTTCTTCTTGGTTTTGACCATCTTGAGAGTTTAAAGGCTTTGCTCTTCATTATATTTCTACTGATCTACATTTTGACAGTGCTTGGAAATGTTTCAATCATTGTACTGGTGTCCGTTAGTCAACGACTTACGTCCCCTATGTATCTATTTTTAAGAAACCTTTCAGTGTGTGAGGTAATTTTTACTACAAATATTGTACCTAAAATGCTACAAGTTATATTAGAAAGAGGAAGTAAAATATCCTTCTCTGGGTGTGCCTTCCAATTATACTTCTTTGGTGCAACAGGAATTGCAGAGTGTCTCCTTCTCACAGCCATGTCATATGATCGTTATCTGGCAATCTGCAAACCACTGCATTATTTCTCCATAATGAACTATAGAAAACACCTCTACCTTGTTATCTTCTCATGGTTAGTGGCCTTAATTTTACCAGCAATTTCCATCGTTATGATCTCTATGCTGGATTTCTGTGACTCTAATGTTGTTGATCATTTCTTCTGTGATCTTGCTCCGGTACTTGAACTCTCTTGCTCAGACACTTCCCCTGTGGAATTTGAAGTATTCGCACAGACTATCCCTGTGTTTGTATTCACTTTTATTTACATTGTTGCAACGTACATTAGCATCTTCATTGCTATCCTGAAGATACAATCTACATCTGGGAGACAGAAGGCCTTCTCCACCTGCAGTTCTCACCTTACTGTTGTGTCTACATATTATGGAACCATGATTTCTCTGTATGTTACTCCAACACAAAGGCAGTCCATAGCTGTGAACAAGACTCTTTCCTTGCTGTATAGTGTGGTGACCCCATTGTTAAACCCAATTATATACAGTTTAAGAAATAATGAAATAAGAAAAGTGATAGCGTCACTTATGCTGAAAAAACTGAAAGAATGAAAATGTTTTATATTATATCTATGAACATGAAAAAACAAACAAATCCATACAAGTTACCCAGATGTGAACCCTGTATAAAGACTATATTATATCAACGTGTTAGTACATTTTAAAATAGTAAGGTTTTGGTTGCATAGTTTGGCCTAAGTATGTTTAAGCTTGATTACATCACCGAGGTACCTCATTGCATGCAAGTCCTGCCTAATACATATTGCCATCTAGTACATATTTTCATTTGATACATATTGTTGTCATCTGATACTTATTGCCCTTTCTATCTAAATTTAAAATTAAGGCTGATGGACACTTGTGGGGAAACGCATTGGAATTAAAAGCACTTAATTAAAAACCATGAGAAAATTAAAAATATCTAATATGAACAGACAGACCTACTTTCAAACAGGGCGAGCTTGCAAGTAACGAAAATCTCATTATTTTGAAATGTATTAACACATTGGTATAATATACGCTTTGTACAGGGTTCACATTTAGGTAACTTTTATGCACGAGTTTTAGCTTTTGTTTTAAGCATTTGTCTAGCTTGTAAATTATACAATAACTAACCCGCTGAGTATCAGAGGGGAGCATTCAAACGGTTAGATGAAAAAATATATGTTTTATGTATTTCTACCAGAGTTAAACAAAGATACTGGAAAATGTTTAATTCAAAGATTATTAGAGCTCATGCTTGTTTTTATTAAGAAGTCAAATTGCCTATAGTTTTTATTATTTTACTATAAACTACTTATAAACTTAATGGAATAATTTTAGGTGACTCGTTGCTAGAAAAAGACCTGGGTATCCTTGTCAACTACAAACTTGGAAACAGTGACCAGTGTCAAACAGCAGTAGCAAAGGCAAACAATGTCCTGTCTTGCATAAAAAGAGGTATTGAAGCAAGAGTGGATAACATTATTTTGCCATTATACAAATCATTGGTAAGACCTCACCTTGAGTATGCAGTGCAATTTTGGGCACCGGTTCTGAAAAAGGATATACTAGAACTAGAGAGGGTACAGCGGAGAGCAACAAAATTAATTAAGGGAATGGAGGACTTGACATATGAGGAACGACTAAACAAACTTGGTTTATTTACTCTAGAGAAAAGACGACTAAGAGGAGACCTTATCACATTGTACAAGTATATGAGAGGTCAATACAAGGATCTCTGCGGTGAGCTATTTATTCCAAGGCCTGATCAGGTGACCAGGGGACACCTCTTGAGATTAGAGGAAAGGAGGTTTAAACTTCAGCAGAGGAAGGGTATTTTTACGGTAAGGTCTGTCAAATTGTGGAATTCATTGCCCAGGGAGGTAGTTATGGCAGATACAATGGACACATTTAAGAGAAGATTAGATACATTTCTTTCAAAAGGGAACATACAGAGTTATACTGTTTATCAGTAGGCAGATCAGGAAGGTCTGATAAAGACTAATTTAATTGGTAGCAGGAAAGCTATAAAATTCTTAGTTACTGAGGTATGAAGCGAAGGTTGAACTTGATGGACTTGTGTCTTTTTTTCAACCTAATTTACTATGTTACTATGTTACTATGTTACTAGCAGTGTGGGATGGCATTGTCCATCTATGATGTTTTGTGATATTTGTATTCAGTGATGTAAAGTGTCATTTTTGGATACGATTTTAGGCGTAACACACACACATTGTTCACATACAGAGAGGTATATTTTGGCATACTCATGTGTCACTGACACGTGTCTGAGACACACTTGTGTTACACACACACACACTGAAGTGTTACACAGAGAGACACACACCTATGTTACACACACACACAGACTTGTGTTACACAGTTGCACACACATGGCTGCAAAACTACACACATAGAGATAGGAGACAGAACAGAGTGCAGACATTTTATAGTACAGTAGAGTATGATTAACTGTTTCAGTAATAGATAAGCAATGCACTGCGTACCCCTGTGGCATTGAAAGGGTTAAAGTGAGACGCAGGGAGGCGCAGCATGAAAACTCCATAGGGCAGACTTGGCCACTTTTACACTCTATGTCCTTTGTCATAAGACTGTGCCTCCTCCTTGGTGTTTTACACAGTTTACGTGTTACAGAGTAAGACTTAACCCTTTGAGTGCCACTGGCTCATGCATAAGGTTGTGGCACACAAAGGGTTAAAGTTATAACTCTTCATATGTGACATGTAAATTAGGTAAAAAGGCAAAGGGGGAGGGACAGGTTTACCACAAGGGACACAGGGTGCTCATTACAAGTCTAGCGCTGATATCTGGGAAAAAACTGGACAAAAAGAAAACTAGAAAATGTGTGAGCAGGTGCTCAGCCTTCTACATATCATAACAACCAGTGAACAGTATGTTTCCTTAAAAATCAACTAGTATCCTAAAAGACAGAGTGTGTATATATAGAAAAAACCAAAAAGAAAAACATAAAAAGAGAGGTCTATGATACCTGTACATCACAATCTCTGTCTTTGGCATGAAACCTTGGTACAGCGTGAGAGACCAGTTTCCTTTACTGACGACAATTTGTGTTTTCTGGAAAGGAGTGATTCAAGAACTTCTGTGGTTTATTAAGGTTAAGGAACAAAAGGAGAGCTCTATGATACAGTACTGAGACACTAAAAATATATTGTGTGTGAGTCAACTGTGTGCGTGTTCCACAACAATGTTGGGTGCACACACACACTATAGCACACCGATACCTTATTTAGCAATGAGGCTTAAAAAGCTAAATCTGAATATGAAAGAATAAATAATAATAAAATATAAAAGAATATAAAAACAAGGATGTTTGTCAGAAGCTGTCATGCGTAGTAGAGATGGCTGCGCACGCTGCAGTCATGCTCAGAGAGGACTACAGTCTGAATTTCGGAGGGCCCTGCTCCGTATCAGCCGTTGCGCTGGCAGTCTCTACTGTGCATGACTGCACCACGGCCGTTGCTGGGTGGCACTGTGTCCCGTGTACACGGGCTCTTCAACTAGTTAAAACATAAAAGACATGCACAGTGGGCTGACTGACAACCCTGGATATTGTACAAAGCTGTTGTTATAATCGAAGGCTATGCAGAATCAAATGTTCCCATAGAATTGAACAGCAAGTCCCTTAATGACATTTGTGTGGAAGTCTGTGTAAATGAGGTAATTTCATTCAGCATAGCCTCTGATTATCAGAACATCTTTGTAGATTATATTCAGGGTTGTCAAGTCAGGCCACTGTGCATGTCTTTTATGTTTTAATTATTTGTCATGTTTTTATATTCTTTTACTAGCAATATGTGACAGCGTTGCCCGTCATTGTAGTAGGGTATGTGTTATTTAGCATTTTTTGTTTGAAATGTTGTAGGTGGCATGTTGAAGGTATTTTGTAAGAATTTTTTGTTTGTTTGTATTGTACATTTCATTTAGCTGTATTGACTGATGATGTTTTTGTGTGTACTGTGTGAAGCAGAAAGAATCATATTGCACACATACATAGACACACACAGATACAGTGACATATACAGACATTGATCATACATACACATGTACATACATGCGTGCACACACACACACACATACAGATATTATTACAGGCCTGTAAGTGCCAGAGAGGTAGGCAAGGCATTGCTCATTGTGTTGCTTAATCCTCTGGCACTGAAAGGGTTAAACAACTGTCCCAGTATGTAGCGAGAGTCATGGAGTCCACAGTCCCTGAAGTGGACTCTGTACATGCACACTCAGAGGCTGCCAGATAACCGCCGGCCCGACTCCCTGGCCAGGAAGACACCTCCTGCCCCAAGCCTCAGCCAAGAGCGTTACTAGGGACGCAGCCCGGGCACCGAGAGCAGGAACTGAGGAGGGATGGTGTGTGTGGTTGGAGCAAGGATGGTGTGTGTTGTTGAAGCAGCAATAGTGCGGCATGTATATTTTTTTGCCAGGGTACTTACACAATGCAGGTGTGTGACAGCGGGCAGAGAGCGGCGGTGAAGAAGCTTGTGTGTAAGAGTGTGTACTACAGAGTGGCCCCAGCATGGTCTGTCTCCAGCCCCTCAGCCACGGGTAATAGCCCCATCCAGCTGCTGCTTGCAGAGAGCTCCTTGAAGGGCCGCATGACCGGGCTGTTGCAGGGTGGAGTGTTGTGCTTCATGAAGGGGGAACATGAAGGATTTGGTACTGGGCCTGCCTGCCTCCGAGCTACATGAAGTAGCTGGGCTTCCTGCAGCAGAAGCACCTTGTGCACCAGGAGCTGAAAGCATTATTGTGTTGTGGATACCAGAAATGAAGGTACACTGGAGCCGATCCTGCCCTCTCTCTGTTGGATCAGCTCATTGTGTGCCTCAGGTAGGTGGAGGGACCCCTGGGGACTCTGTGTGTGTGGCTTGTGTGTGTGTGTGGCTTGTGTGTGTGGCTTGTGTGTGTGGCTTTTGTGTGTTTGTGGCTTGTGTGTGTGTGTTTGGCTTATGTGTGTGTATGTGTGTGGTTTGTGTGTGTGTGGTTTGTGTGTGTGTGTGTGTGGCTTGTGTGTGTGTGGCTTGTGTGTGTGGCTTGTGTGTGGCTTGTGTGTGTGGCTTGTGTGTGTGTGGCGTGTGTGTGTGGCTTGCGTGTGTGTGTGTGTGTGTGTGGCTTGCGTGTGTGGCTTGCGTGTGTGTGTGGCTTGTGTGTGTGTGGCTTGCGTGTATGTGTGGCTTGCGTGTGTGTGTGGTTTGCGTGTGTGTGTGTGTGTGGCTTGTGTGTGTGTGGCTTGTGTGTGTGTGTGGCTTGTGTGTGTGTGTGTGTGGCTTGCGTGTGTGTGGCTTTTGTGTGTGTGTGTGGTTTTTGTGCGTGTGTGACCTTTGTGCGTGTGTGGCGGGCTTGTGTGTGTGTGTGTGTGTGTGTGGGGCTTGTGTGTGTGTGGGGCTTCTGTGTGTGTGGGGTTTCTGTGTGTGTCGGGCTTCTGTGTGGGGGGGGCTTGTGTGTGTGTGGCTTGTGTGTGTGTGGTGTGTGTGTGGCTTTTGTGTGTGTGGCTTGTGTGTGTGGCTTGTGTGTGTGGCTTGTGTGTGTGTGTGGCTTGTGTGTGTTTGTGTGGGGCTTGTGTGTGTGGGGCTTGTGTGTGTGTGGGGCTTGTGTGTGTGTGTGTGTGTGGCTTGTGTATGTGGCGTGTGTGTGTATGTGGCATGTGTGTGTGGCGTGTGTGTGCGTGGCGTGTGTGTGTGTGTGGCTTGCGTGTGTGTGGCTTGTGTGTGTGTTTGTGTGTGTGTGTGTGTGTGGCTTGCGTGTGTGTGTGTGGCTTGCGTGTGTGTGTGTGGCTTGCGTGTGTGTGGCTTGAGTGTGTGTTTGTGGCTTGTGTGTGTGTGTGTGTGGCTTGTGTGTGTGTGTGTGTGGCTTGTGTGTATGGCTTGCATGTATGTGTGTGGCTTGCGTGTGTGTGTGGCTTGCGTGTGCGTGTGTGTGGGGCTTGCGTGTGCGTGTGTGTGGGGCTTGCATGTGTATGGGGCTTGTGTGTGCGTGTGGCTTGCGTGTGTGTGGCTTGCGTGTATGTGTGTGGCTTGTGTGTGTGTGTGGCTTGTGTGTGAGTGTGTGTGGCTTGTGTGTGTTTGTGTGTGGCTTGTGTGTGTGTGGAGCTTGTGTGTGTGTGGCTTGTGTGTGTGTGTGTGGCTTGTGTGTGTGTGGATTGTGTTTGTGTGTGTGTGTGGCTTGTGTGTGTGTGTGTGTCTTGTGTGTGTGTGTCTTGTGTGTGTCTTGTGTGTGTGTTTGTGGCGTGTGTGTGCGTGGCATGTGTGTGTGTGTGTGGCTTGTGTGTGTGTGTGTTTGGCTTGCGTGTGTGTGTGTGGCTTGTGTGCGTGGCTTGTGTGTGTGTGTGTGGCTTGCGTGTGTGGCTTGCGTGTGTGTGTGTGTGTGGCTTGTGTGTGTGTTTGTGGCTTGTGTGTGTGTGTGTGTGTGGCTTGTGTGTGTGTGGCTGTGTGTGTGGCTTGCATGTGTGTGTGTGAGGGGCTTGCGTGTGCGTGTGTGTGGGGCTTGCGTGTGTGTGTGTGTGGGGGGGGCTTGCATGGGTGTGGGGCTTGCGTGTGTGTGTGTGTGGCTTGTGTGTGTGTGTGGCTTGCGGGTGTGGCTTGCGTGTATGTGTGTGGCTTGTGTGTGTGTGTGGCTTGTGTGTGTGGCTTGTGTGTGTGACGTGTATGTGTGTGTGTGGCATGTGTGTGGCTTTTGTGTGTGTGTGGCTTTTGTGTGTGTGTGTGGGGGGCTTGCGTGTGTGTGTGTGGGGGGCTTGTGTGTGTGTGTGGCTTGTGTGTGTGTGATTGTGTGTGACTTGTGTGTGTGTGTGGCTTGTGTGTGTGTGTGTGTGTGGCTTGTGTGTGTGGCTTGTGTGTGTGTGGCTTGTGTGTGTGGCTTGTGTGTGGCTTGTGTGTGTGGCTTGTATGTGTGTGGCTTGTGTGTGTGGCTTTTGTGTGTTTGTGGCTTGTGTGTGTGTGTTTGGCTTATGTGTGTGTATGTGTGTGGTTTGTGTGTGTGTGGTTTGTGTGTGTGTGTGTGGCTTGTGTGTGTGTGGCTTGTGTGTGTGGCTTGTGTGTGGCTTGTGTGTGTGGCTTGTGTGTGTGTGGCATGTGTGTGTGGCTTGCGTGTGTGTGTGTGTGTGGCTTGCGTGTGTGTGTGGCTTGTGTGTGTGTGGCTTGCGTGTATGTGTGGCTTGCGTGTGTGTGTGGTTTGCGTGTGTGTGTGTGTGGCTTGTGTGTGTGTAGCTTCTGTGTGTGTGTGGCTTGTGTGTGAGTGTGGCTTGTGTGTGTGTGTGTGGCTTGCGTGTGTGTGGCTTTTGTGTGTGTGTGTGGTTTTTGTGTGTGTGTGGCCTTTGTGCGTGTGTGGCGGGCTTGTGTGTGTGTGTGTGGGGCTTGTGTGTGTGTGGGGCTTCTGTGTGTGTGGGGTTTCTGTGTGTGTGGGGCTTCTGTGTGGGGGGGGCTTGTGTGTGTGTGGCTTGTGTGTGTGTGGTGTGTGTGTGTGGCTTTTGTGTGTGTGGCTTGTGTGTGTGTGGCTTGTGTGTGTGGCTTGTGTGTGTGTGTGTGTGGCTTGTGTGTGTTTGTGTGGGGCTTGTGTGTGTGTGGGGCTTGTGTGTGTGGGGCTTGTGTGTGTGCGTGTGTGTGGCTTGTGTATGTGGCGTGTGTGTGTATGTGGCATGTGTGTGTGGCGTGTGTGTGCGTGGCGTGTGTGTGTGGCTTGCATGTGTGTGGCTTGTGTGTGTGTGTGTGTGTGGCTTGCGTGTGTGTGTGTGGCTTGCGTGTGTGTGTGTGTGTGGCTTGAGTGTGTGTTTGTGACTTGTGTGTGTGTGTGTGTGTGGCTTGTGTGTGTGTGTGTGTGTGGCTTGTGTGTGTGTGTGGCTTGTGTGTGTGGCTTGCATGTATGTGTGTGGCTTGCGTGTGTGTGTGGCTTGCGTGTGCATGTGTGTGGGGCTTGCGTGTGCGTGTGTGTGGGGCTTGCATGTGTATGGGGCTTGTGTGTGCGTGTGGCTTGCGTGTGTGTGTGTGTGTGGCTTGCGTGTGTGTGGCTTGCGTGTGTGTGGCTTGTGTGTGTGTGTGTGTGGCTTGTGTGTGAGTGTGTGTGGCTTGTGTGTGTTTGTGTGTGGCTTGTGTGTGTGGAGCTTGTGTGTGTGTGGCTTGTGTGTGTGTGTGTGGCTTGTGTGTGTGTGGCTTGTGTTTGTGTGTGTGTGTGGCTTGTGTGTGTGTGTGTCTTGTGTGTGTGTTTGTGGCGTGTGTGTGCATGGCATGTGTGTGTGTGTGTGTGTGGCTTGTGTGTGTGTGTGTTTGGCTTGCGTCTGTGTGTTTGGCTTACATGTGTGTGTGTGGCTTGTGTGCGTGGCTTGTGTGTGTGTGTGTGTGTGTGGCTTGCGTGTGTGTGTGGCTTGCGTGTGTGGCTTGCGTGTGTGTGTGTGGCTTGTGTGTGTGTTTGTGGCTTGTGTGTGTGTGTGTGTGTGTGTGTGTGTGTGTGGCTTGTGTGTGTGTGGCTTGCGTGTGTGTGTGGCTTGCATGTGTGTGTGAGGGGCTTGCGTGTGCGTGTGTGTGGGGCTTGCGTGTGTGTGTGTGGGGGGCTTGCATGGGTGTGGGGCTTGCGTGTGTGTGTGTGGCTTGTGTGTGTGTGGCTTGCGTGTGTGGCTTGCGTGTATGTGTGTGGCTTGTGTGTGTGTGTGGCTTGTGTGTGTGGCTTGTATGTGTGGCGTGTATGTGTGTGTGTGGCATGTGTGTGGCTTTTGTGTGTGTGTGGCTTTTATGTGTGTGTGTGGGGGGCTTGCGTGTGTGTGTGTGGGGGACTTGTGTGTGTGTGTGGCTTGTGTGTGTGTGATTGTGTGTGACTTGTGTGTGTGTGTGGCTTGTGTGTGTGTGTGTGTGGCTTGTGTGTGTGGCTTGTGTGTGTGTGGCTTGTGTGTGTGGCTTGTGTGTGGCTTGTGTGTGTGGCTTGTGTGTGTGTGTGTGGCGTGTGTGGCTTGTGTGTGTGTGTGTGTGGCTTGCGTGTGTGGCTTGCGTGTGTGTGTGGCTTGTGTGTGGCTTGTGTGTGTGTGTGGCTTGCGTGTATGCGTGGCTTGCGTGTGTGTGTGGTTTGCGTGTGTGTGTGTGTTTGTGGCTTGTGTGTGTGTGGCTTCTGTGTGTGTGTGGCTTGTGTGTGTGTGTGGCTTGCGTGTGTGTGTGTGGCTTGCGTGTGTGTGTTTGGGGGGGTCTTGTGTGTGTGTGCGTGTGGGGCTTGTGTGTGTGTGGCTTGTGTGTGTGTGAGGGGCTTGTGTGTGTGGGGGCTTGTGTGTGGCTTGTGCGTGTGTGTGGCTTGTGAGTGTGTGTGTGTGTGGCTTGAGTGTGTGTGTGGCTTGCATGTGTGTGGCTTGCGTGTCTGTGTGTGGCTTGCGTGTGTGTGGCTTTTGTGTGTGTGTGTGTGTGTGTGTGGCTTTTGTGTGTGTGTGGCTTTTGTGTGTGTGTGGCCTTTGTGTGTGTGTGTGGCTTGCGTGTGTGGCTTGTGTGTGTGTGTGTGTGTGTGTGTGTGTGGGGCTTGTGTGCGTGTGTCGCTTGCTTGTGTGTGTGGTTTCTGTGTGTGTGGGGCTTCTGTGTGTGGGGGGCTTCTGTGTGTGTGGCTTCTGTGTGTGTGGCTTTTGTGTGTGTGGCTTGTGTGTGTGGCTTGTGTGTGTGGCTTGTGTGTGTGGCTTGTGTGTGTTTGTGTGGGGCTTGTGTGTGTGTGTGGGGCTTGTGTATGTGGCGTGTGTGTATGTGGCGTGTGTGTGCGTGGCGTGTGTGTGTGTGTGTGGCTTGCGTGTGTGTGGCTTGTGTGTGTGTGTGTGTGTGGCTTGCGTGTGTGTGTGTGGCTTGTGTGTGTGTGTGTGGCTTGCGTGTGTGTGTGTGGCTTGCGTGTCTGTGTGTGTGGCTTGAGTGTGTGTTTGTGGCTTGTGTGTGTATGTGTGGCTTGTGTGTGTGTGGCCTGTGTGTGTGTGTGGCTTGTGTGTGTGGCTTGCATGTATGTGTGGCTTGCGTGTGTGTGTGTGGCTTGTGTGTGCGTGTGTGTGGGCTTGCGAGTGCGTGTGTGTGGGGCTTGCATGTGTATGGGGCTTGTGTGTGTGTGTGTGTCTTGCGTGTGTGTGTGGCTTGCGTGTGTGTGGCTTGCGTGTATGTGTGTGGCTTGTGTGTGTGTGTGTGTTTGTGTGTGGCTTGTGTGTGTGTTGCTTGTGTGTGTGTGGCTTGTGTGTGTGTGTGTGTGTGTGTGTGGCTTGCGTGTGCGTGTGTGGCTTGCGTGTCTGTGTGTGTGGCTTGAGTGTGTGTTTGTGGCTTGTGTGTGTATGTGTGGCTTGTGTGTGTGTGGCTTGTGTGTGTGTGTGGCTTGTGTGTGTGGCTTGCATGTATGTGTGTGGCTTGCGTGTATGTGTGTGGCTTCCGTGTGCGTGTGTGTGGGGCTTGCGTGTGCGTGTGTGTGGGGCTTGCATGTGTATGGGGCTTGTGTGTGTGTGGCTTGCGTGTGTGTGTGGCTTGCGTGTGTGTGGCTTCCGTGTATGTGTGTGGCTTGTGTGTGTGTGGATTGTGTGTGTTTGTGTGTGGCTTGTGTGTGTGAAGCTTGTGTGTGTGGCTTTTGTGTGTTTGTGTGTGGCTTGTGTGTGTGTGGCTTGTGTTTGTGTGTGTGTGTGGCTTGTGTGTGTGTGTGAGTGTGTGGCTTGTGTGTGTGGCGTGTGTGTGTTTGTGGCGTCTGTTTGTGTGGCATATGTGTGTGTGTGGCTTGTGTGTGTGTGTGGCTTGTGTTTGTGGCTTGTGTGTGTGGCTTGTGTGTGTGTGTGTGTGTGTGGCTTGTGTGTGTGGCTTGTGTGTGTTTGTGTGGGGCTTGTGTGTGTGTGTGGGGCTTGTGTATGTGGCATGTGTGTGTATGTGGCGTGTGTGTGCGTGGCGTGTGTGTGTGTGTGTGGCTTGCGTGTGTGTGGCTTGTGTGTGTGTGTGTGTGTGACTTGCGTGTGTGTGTGTGGCTTGCGTGTCTGTGTGTGTGACTTGAGTGTGTGTTTGTGGCTTGTGTGTGTATGTGTGGCTTGTGTGTGTGGCTTGTGTGTGTGTGTGGCTTGTGTGTGTGGCTTGCATGTATGTGTGTGGCTTGCGTGTGTGTGTGTGGCTTGCGTGTGTGTGTGTGGGGGGCTTGCGAGTGCGTGTGTGTGGGGCTTGCATGTGTATGGGGCTTGTGTGTGTGTGTGTGGCTTGCGTGTGTGTGTGGCTTGCGTGTGTGTGGCTTGCGTGTATGTGTGTGGCTTGTGTGTGTGTGGCTTGTGTGTGTTTGTGTGTGGCTTGTGTGTGTGGAGCTTGTGTGTGTGGGGCTTGCGTGTGCGTGTGTGTGGGGCTTGCATGTGTATGGGGCTTGTGTGTGTGTGGCTTGCGTGTGTGTGTGGCTTGCGTGTGTGTGGCTTCCGTGTATGTGTGTGGCTTGTGTGTGTGTGTGTGGATTGTGTGTGTTTGTGTGTGGCTTGTGTGTGTGAAGCTTGTGTGTGTGGCTTTTGTGTGTTTGTGTCTGGCTTGTGTGTGTGTGGCTTGTGTTTGTGTGTGTGTGTGGCTTGTGTGTGTGTGTGTGTGTGGCTTGTGTGTGTGGCGTGTGTGTGTTTGTGGCGTGTGTTTGTGTGGCATATGTGTGTGTGTGGCTTGTGTGTGTGTGTGTGTGGCTTGTGTTTGTGGCTTGTGTGTGTGGCTTGTGTGTGTGTGTGTGTGTGTGGCTTGTGTGTGTGGCTTGTGTGTGTTTGTGTGGGGCTTGTGTGTGTGTGTGGGGCTTGTGTATGTGGCATGTGTGTGTATGTGGCGTGTGTGTGCGTGGCGTGTGTGTGTGTGTGGCTTGCGTGTGTGTGTGCGTGTGTGTGTGTGACTTGCGTGTGTGTGTGTGGCTTGCGTGTCTGTGTGTGTGGCTTGAGTGTGTGTTTGTGGCTTGTGTGTGTATGTGTGGCTTGTGTGTGTTGCTTGTGTGTGTGTGTGGCTTGTGTGTGTGGCTTGCATGTATGTGTGTGGCTTGCGTGTGTGTGTGTGGCTTGCGTGTGCGTGTGTGTGGGGCTTGCGAGTGCGTGTGTGTGGGGCTTGCATGTGTATGGGGCTTGTGTGTGTGTGTGGCTTGCGTGTGTGTGTGGCTTGCGTGTGTGTGGCTTGCGTGTATGTGTGTGGCTTGTGTGTGTTTGTGTGTGGCTTGTGTGTGTGGAGCTTGTGTGTGTGTGGCTTGTGTGTGTGTGTGTGGCTTGTGTGTGTGTGGCTTGCGTGTGTGTGGCTTGTGTGTGTGTGTGTGTGTGGCTTGCGTGTGTGTGTGTGGCTTGCTTGTCTGTGTGTGTGGCTTGAGTGTGTGTTTGTGGCCTGTGTGTGTATGTGTGGCTTGTGTGTGTGTGTGTGGCTTGTGTGTGTGTGTGGCTTGTGTGTGTGGCTTGCATGTATGTGTGTGGCTTGCGTGTGTGTGTGTGGCTTGCGTGTGCGTGTGTGTGGGTCTTGCGTGTGCATGTGTGTGGGGCTTGCATGTGTATGGGGCTTGTGTGTGTGTGTGGCTTGCATGTGTGTGTGGCTTGCGTGTGTGTGGCTTGCGTGTATGTGTGTGGCTTGTGTGTGTGTGTGTGGCTTGTGTGTGTTTGTGTGTGGCTTGTGTGTGTGGAGCTTGTGTGTGTGTGGCTTGTGTGTGTGTGTGTGTGGCTTGTGTGTGTGTGGCTTGTGTTTGTGTGTGTGTGTGGCTTGTGTGTGTGTGTGTGTGTGTGGCTTGTGTGTGTGGCGTGTGTGTGTTTGTGGCGTGTGTGTGTGTGGCATATGTGTGTGTGTGGCTTGTGTGTTTGTGTGTGTGTGTTTGGCTTGCGTGTGTGTGTGTGGCTTACATATGTGTGTGTGTGGCTTGTGTGCGTGGCTTGTGTGTGTGTGTGGCTTGCGTGTGTGTGTAGCTTGCGTGTGTGTGTGGCTTGTGTGTGTGTGTGTGTGGCTTGTGTGTGTGTGGCTTGTGTGTGTGTTTGTGGCTTGTGTGTGTGTGTGGCTTGTGCGTGTGTGTGTGTGGCTTGCGTGTGTGTGTGGCTTGCATGTGTGTGTGTGAGGGGCTTACGTGTGTGTGTGGGGGGGGCTTGCATGGGTGTGGGGCTTGCGTGTGCATGTGTGCGTGGCTTGTGTGTGTGTGTGTGGCTTGCGTGTGTGGCTTGCGTGTATGTGTGTGGCTTGTGTGTGTGTGTGGCTTGTGTGTGTGACGTGTATGTGTGTGTGTGGCATGTGTGTGGCTTTTGTGTGTGTGTGTGTGGCTTTTGTGTGTGTGTGGCTTTTGTGTGTGTGTGTGGGGGGGGCTTGCGTGTGTGTGTGGGGGGCTTGTGTGTGTGTGGGGCTTGTGTGTGTGTGATTGTGTGGGGCTTGTGTGTGTGTGTGGCTTGTGTGTGTGTGTGGCTTGTGTGTGTGTGTGTGTATGTGTGTGTGTGTGTGTGGGTGTGTGAGTCTGTGGTGTAGGAGCAAGTGGCAACCATTTTGTTTTTTCAGTCACTTGGATAGTGATGGGCGGGCTGGATAGTGGGGACAGGCCAACTCCCTGAATGATTTAAATCATTCCTTCATTGAATCACCCAATGGGAACAGTAACTACTTACTTAAACTGAGGTAGCATAGAAATATAAAACACAGTGGCTCTTCAGTTGAGGCAACATAGCAATATACTGAGGGATCAAATAGAAAGTGGTGTTTGAGGCTTGCCCTCTGTAACATACAGCAAAGCATCTCTCTCCCTTTAAGGAGAAAGGGCGGGAATCAGGAAGCAGGAAGTGGAGGAGTGACAGTTGAAAACAGACAGTGAGGTGACTGAAGAGACGAAAAGAGTTAACCCTTTGAGTGCCAGAGGGGTACGCAACACATTGCAAAGCAATGTTTTGCGTACCCCTCTGGCACTGAAAGGGTTGAATAAAAGAGTTGCTATTAAGTTTATCCCTGAGTTTGCATTTTATGGAAACATTACACCCTCGTACTGAAACAGAGTGTATAGAGGGTTACAGTTATCTGTGGGAGGTGACACAGTGTGTATGGAGGGTTACAGTTATCTGTGGGAGGTGACACAGTGTGTATGGAGGGTTACAGTTATCTGTGGGAGGTGACACAGAGTGTATGGAAGGTTACAGTTATCTGTGGGAGTTGACACAGTGTATGGAGGGTTACAGTTATCTGTGGGAGGTGACACAGTGTATGGAGGGTTACAGTTATCTGTGGGAGGTGACACAGTGTGTATGGAGGGTTACAGTTATCTGTGGGAGGTGACACAGTGTGTATGGAAGGTTACAGTTATCTATGGGAGGTGACACAGTGTATGGAGGGTTACAGTTATCTGTGGGAGGTGACACAGTGTATGGAGGGTTACAGTTACCTGTGGGAGGTGACACACAGTGTATGGAGGGTTACAGTTATCTGTGGGAGGTGACACAGTGTATGGAGGGTTACAGTTATCTGTGGGAGGTGACACAGTGTGTATGGAGGGTTACAGTTAACTGTGGGAGGTGACACAGTGTGTATGGAAGGTTACAGTTATCTATGGGAGGTGACACAGTGTATGGAGGGTTACAGTTATCTGTGGGAGGTGACACAGTGTATGGAGGGTTACAGTTACCTGTGGGAGGTGACACACAGTGTATGGAGGGTTACAGTTATCTGTGGGAGGTGACACAGTGTGTATGGAGGGTTACAGTTATCTGTGGGAGGTGACACAGTGTGTATGGAGGGTTACAGTTATCTGTGGGAGGTGACACAGAGTGTATGGAGGGTTACAGTTATTTGTGGGAGGTGACACAGTGTGTATGGAGGGTTACAGTTATCTGTGGGAGGTGACACAGTGTGTATGGAAGGTTACAGTTATCTGTGGGAGGTGACACAGTGTATGGAGGGTTACAGTTATCTGTGGGAGGTGACACAGTGTATGGAGGGTTACAGTTACCTGTGGGAGGTGACACACAGTGTATGGAGGGTTACAGTTATCTGTGGGAGGTGACACAGAGTGTATGGAGGGTTACAGTTATCTGTAGGAGGTGACACAGTGTATGGAGGGTTACAGTTACCTGTGGGAGGTGACACAGTGTATGGAAGGTTACAGTTATCTGTGGGAGGTGACACAGTGTATGGAGGGTTACAGTTATCTGTAGGAGGTGACACAGTGTATGGAGGGTTACAGTTATCTGTGGGAGGTGACACAGTGTATGGAGGGTTACAGTTACCTGTGGGAGGTGACACACAGTGTATGGAGGGTTACAGTTATCTGTGGGAGGTGACACAGTGTGTATGGAGGGTTACAGTTATCTGCGGGAGGTGACACAGTGTGTATGGAGGGTTACAGTTATCTGTGGGAGGTGACACAGAGTGTATGGAGGGTTACAGTTATCGGTGGGAGGTGACACAGAGTGTATGGAGGTTTACAGTTATCTGTGGGAGGTGACACAGAGTGTATGGAGGTTTACAGTTATCTGTGGGAGGTGACACACAGTGTATAGAGGTTACAGTTATCTGTGGGAGGTGACACAGTGTATGGAGGGTTACAGTTATCTGTGGGAGGTGACACAGTGTATGGAGGTTTACAGTTATCTGTGGGAGGTGACACAATGTATGGAGGTTTACAGTTATCTGTGGGAGGTGACACACAGTGTATGGAGGTTACAGTTATCTGTGGGAGGTGACACAGTATGTTTGTGGGGTCATGATCCTGAGTGAGAGTGTGTGTGGACCAGAAGTTATTGATATCCCCTACTTCAGGAGCGAGTTGTTACGGTTTTTAAGACACTCAGACCAATAAGTGAAAATAAAACAGAGTTTATTAAAGTGAATAATGACACTTACGCCCTCTAGAGGCGGTAGGTAATACACAGATAACGTAAACTGAGATAATACAAGGAAAATAGTATTATGGACATAAATGCAAGTCAGTATGCACTAGGATGATATTGGCCCCAAAGGGGTTAAAGTCCAAATTATACTCAGTCTCAGATGTGGAAGTTTGACACGCCCTTGATGTTAAATAAGCTGTGCTGTACAGACGAAGTTCATCAGGTGCTGAGGAACGAGCTGCCTTGCCAAGGTGGTAGATGATAAGCAGAATGGGTAACAACTTAGCCCCCACGGGAGTAGCTACAGGAACTGCTTTAGTATGTGCAAGTGCGAATAGCCCCTTAGGGCAATATGGAAACCGGCCTGCAATGCAAGAGCTAATAGCCTCCTCAGGTGTAATCGAATGCAGTAATACTAGAGCCAGAGCCACTAGCCCCCTCGGGCGTAGTACCGGATAGCCAACACTGAAGCCTTTCTGCCAACACTCTGGGTATATGATCTCGTCGGTAACCAACACCGGAGAGCCTTAAGCGCCCAAACGACCCAAGCTTTGTGAACACTCTGCAACGTTAGACTAGAGTTGCCGACGGAGAGCGGCCAACTCAGCAGCAGTATCACTTGTAACAAGGCTCGTACTGGAGATAGAGAGAGTGAATATGAGGCAGCACTGCAAGAGTTAAAATGCACGTTTACTCGAGGCTTCAGCGCTACTGCAAGGCTCTGTAACGTTACTCGAGGCTTCAATGCTACGATCAGGCTCTGCAAGGGGAGGAAGGCCCACAGAATACACACAGCTCTGCACTAGAACAAGGCACAGCACTATCGAAGGAATCACCAGGCTAGGCAATGGCACACTCGTGGGCAGCAGAGACTGGAAAATGTCGTGGCGGCGACAACTGGAACGCAGGTCACTGGAACAAGCTGGAAGTCGATCTTCGGAGCAGGAAGTCAGCCGGACCGGGTCATACACAGGCAGGAACGTCAAACTAGCCGGGTCAGGATCCAAGGATGGTCCGCAGACGAGCCGGGTCATACACAGGCAGGAACGTCAAACTAGCCGGGTCAGGATCCAAGGGTGGTCCGCAGACGGGCCGGGTCATACACAGGCAGGAACACTGGAGAATGGTCAGGACAAGCCGAATCGGTACACAGGAACTCAGAATACAGGAACACAGCAAAAGCACTACTGGCTCAGGAACACCACGAAAGGGCAACTGACATAAGAGATAGCCACGTATAAAAAGGTCATCAGGAGGCGGGTCAAACTCAGTCAGCAAATCAGTGACATCCACAACAGAGAGTGACAGGAATCACAGGCACTGTGATACGAGTGGCAGCTGTATTTTTTTTTTGTCAGTTGGATAGTGGTGGGTGGGCTGGAGGGGGCGAGCCAACTCCCTGTATGATAAACACGCCCCCATTGAATCACCCAATAGGAGAAGTAAAGTCCCCATTGAATCACCCAATAGGAGTTGTGTCTCCTAATGAGACATGAATTATGTAATGAGGCATTCTGTTCAATGTGTGTTTGTTTTCTGAGGAGACATAAATTATGTTCTGTGTGTGGGGTACCATAAATTATGCAATGAGGCTTATTCTTTTATATATATATATATATATATATATATAGATTACATTTCATTTTCATATTTTGTTTTTTTAGCCTCATTGCTAAATAGGATATTGGTATGCTTTAGTGTGTTTGTGTGTGCATCTGTCATTGTTGTGGAACACACACACACAGTTGGATCACTCACGGTATATTTTTAGATTCTCAGTACTGTATCATAGAGCTCTCCTTTTGTTCCTTTGTTTATTTATTTTTTAAATCTGATAAACTTAATAAACCACAGACGTTCTTGAATCACTCCTTTGCAGAAAACAAGCCTTTTCTGCAGCAAAGGTAACTGGTCTCTCACACTGTACCAAGGTTGTATGCCAAAGACAGAGACTGTGCTGGTACCGGTCATGTTCTCCTTCCGATAACCACACTGTTTCCTGAGGTGACTGTGTGTCATTTTGAAGGAGAGACAGAATGTTTGCGTGTGTGTGTCAGCATCACGGTGCCCGTGCTATGCTGGCGACATTCTGTCAGTTTCCACTCCTGCTTATGCCTATTGGTTGTAGTGACTTTGTACCGCCCAGTATTTGTCCTTAAATACTGGGCCTTGTCACTTCTCCGGTGCCCATTCGTGGTGTTTCAGTTACCAGCGCTTGTTCCTGTTTTCGTGTGATCTCTGTGTACCAACCCAGATTGCCTGACGACTCTGCATCTCGTTCCTGTCTGTGTACCGACCCGGACTGCCTGACTTCTCTGCTACTCGTTCCTGCTCTGTGTACCGACCCGGCTGTCATTCCTGCTCTGTGTCCTGACTCGGATTGGCTGACATTCCTGCTCTGTGTACCGACCCGGCCCGGCTGGCGTTCCTGCTCTGTGTACTGACTCAGATTAGCTGACGTTCCTGCCTGTGTACTGACCCGACTCGGCCTGGTTGGGTTCCGATGACTGTGCATCTTTCCTGTGGACGCCTTATCCGGTCTCTGGTGGGGTTATTATCCAGGATTCTCTCTCTCTCTGGACAGTACCTTGTACCTCCATACGCTGGCAGTCTAGGTGGGAGATTACACTACTGAATTTCGTACATTGGCAGGAGAGGTAACGAAAACGATCTATATGAGTTTATTGATTTCGCTATACTAATTGATTCCCGCATCCATGAAAGACTCGTGGCTAAAGACCGCAGGCAGAGGGCCAGAAGTTTTGGACAAGCCAGTCAAAATTTCTTGCCCATGCCTCCCTTGACTACCATGCCTTCTGACCGTACCCTGGAAAGTATTGAACCAATGCAGCTAGGGTTCACCAAGTTAACCAGGAGGAATGGGCGCATCGCCGTAGGCAGGGCCTATGTCTGTATTGTGGTCAACACAGACACCTGTTGCGTACCTGTCCTGTACGGCCGGGAAATGAACGCACCTAGGTTACCTTTGGAGACAGGCCCTAGGTGGTGTTCAGCAGTCCCTAGACCCAATTAAGCAGAAACCCACGATCCAGGTGGCATTTTCGTGGGCAGAACTGTCACCCAGTTGTAGGAATCCTGCAAGAGAGGGAGTGCTGGGGAGCGTCGCTAGGGTGCGTAGCTGGTCGAGCGTGGGCTGCCTATTGTCAAGCTTTGCTGCGGCTACGGCCGGTTACAGATGCCAGCCGCAAGGCTGGATGACTCGTCCCAGAGGAGCTGGAGGCAAGCCCAGGATAGCCTGGCAATAAACAGCACAATCTCTCCTGCAGGGGAGAGTGCTGGCTAGAGAACGCTGAGTGGGGTTCGTCGCTGGGGAGCGTAGGCCAACAAGTGGCTGAAACTCTCCAGAGAAAGGTAAAGGAGTCAGACTAGGTGGGTGGTCTGCGACAGGCAAGGACTAGTGCCGCCAGGCCAGAAGTAACAGCAGAATAGATGACGGCAAGCAGGGTCATACACCGTCTGGCTAGGAGAACACACAATCGGCAGGCAATGAATGGTCAAGACTAGCAGGGTCATACACTGTTTGAACAAAGATGGGCAAACTCGGCAGGCAAAGGATGGTCAAGACTAGCAGGGTCATACACGGCTGGAACAACAGATGGGCAAACTCGGCAGGCAAAGGATGGTCAAGACTAGCAGGGTCATACACTGTTTGAACAAAGATGGGCAAACTCGGCAGGCAAAGGATGGTCAAGACTAGCAGGGTCATACACTGAGAAACAAGGAATCTGGGCTGGGCAAGACTAGAACGCTATAGAAAGCTCAAGAACTGGACAGAACTCAGAGCACTAGGAGTAGTCTCACAGGCTTCAGGAACACTATAACAGTGCACCGAAGCCAGGGATCGGCACACTGATATAGGCGTCTCGTGCAACGTCATCCGCACGCGACGCATGGTGCACAGGAGAAAACGCCCGAGATCAGGAAGCCGTCCGCGCATGCGCACAAGGCGGCAGCCGCCGCGGGAGAGACCGACCGGATGAAACCGGAGCAGGGACTCGGCGGGTAGGTGACACTGCCCCACCTCCAAGGGGCGCCTCCGGAGCTCAAACAGCCTGCCCCGCGGAGCAGGAGCGACGAAAGGTGCGGACCAGGGCCGGAGCGTGCACCTCCGAGGAGGGAACCCAGGACCTTTCTTCGGGACCGTAACCCTGCCAATTAACCAGATACTGAAGACGACCACGAACCCTGCGGGAATCCAGGATGGCGTCTATGATGTATTCCTCCTGGCCATCCACCATAACGGGAGCCGGAGGAGAAGGGGTTGCAGCAGGCATAGACGAAGGTAGAAATGCCTTAAGCAGGGAAACGTGGAAGACAGGGTGAATGCGAAGACTCCTGTGTAAAGCCAATCTATAGGAGACCGGAGAGAGCCTACGCAGGACCTGATAAGGACCCAAGTACCAGGGACCCAGCTTGTCTAATGGCTGGGCGAGCCGTATATGTTTGGTGGAGAGCCATACCCGATCGCCGACTCGATAGAGAGGCGCCGGAGTCCGACGACGATCGGCAGCGATCTTGTGATGCACCTGAGCGGAAAGCAAGGAGGCGCGCAGGGACTGCCAATGGGAGGCAAGGGACTGCACCCTGCTTTCCACCGCGGGTACTAGGGACGTGCCCGGAGATACCAAGAGCACTCGAGGGTTGTAACCGAGGGCGGCAAAAAATGGGGAGCAACCCAGGGAGGTATGACGGAGGGAATTATAGGACAGTTCTGCCAAAGACAGTAGGGAAACCCCATTGTCCTGCTGGTGGTTGCTGTATGTCCGCAGGAAGTGTTCCAGATTCTGGTTCAGCCTCTCAGTCTGTCCGTTGGTCTGCGGATGATAAGCAGAAGAGTGATGAAGAGTCACACCCAAACGGGAACAAAATGATCTCCAGAATTTAGACACAAACTGGGTACCCCTGTCTGAAGTTATATGCAGGGGAACTCCATGAAGGCGTACGACATCTGATAGAAAGATCTCAGCCAGTTCCGCAGCCGACGGTAGTTTGGACAGAGGGGTGAAATGCCCCTGCTTAGTAAATCGGTCGATCACGACCAGAATAGCGGTCTTACCCACAGATAGGGGTAGGTCCACCACGAAGTCCATGGACAAATGGGTCCAAGGAAGAGACGGTACCGGTTGTAACAAGGCCACCGGACGGGTGTGTGGAACCTTCATGCGGGCACACACTTCGCAAGAGGCTACCAACGAGTTGACGTCCGAACGACAGGTAGGCCACCAGAAGTAGCGCGTGAGCAGATCTAAGGTCCGATCAACCCCTGGATGACCAGCCACGGGGGAGCAATGAGCCCAGGACAACACCTCAGCGCGGTATGGTTCAGGAACAAACAGTTGTGCCGAAGGGACATGAGACACCAGAACCGAAGAGGACTGAGCCTCATGGATTTTCTGAAGAGTGACGGTGGAAATGGCACTCAGGATCAGCGAGGACGGAATGATGGGTTCAGGATCGGAATCTGGAAGAAGCACTGCCTCACACTGTCTGGACAAGGCATCTGCCTTTTTGTTCTTGGTCCCAGGGATGTACGTAATGGTATAGTTGAACCGTGAAAAGAAGAGAGACCACCGAGCCTGTCGGGCATTGAGTCGTTTGGCCGTGGCTAGATAGGCAAGATTTCGGTGATCCGTCAAAATAGTAACAGGATGTGCGGACCCCTCGAGGAGATACCCCCACTCCTGTAGGACTAACTTCACGGCCAGCAATTCTCTATTTCCGGTGTCATAGTTGTGCTCTGCCGGAGAGAATCGATGTGAAAAGTAGCAACACGGTCGTAAGGTACCAGAAGAACCTACCCGCTGGGACAAAACAGCCCCGGCTGCGGATTCAGATGCGTCGACTTCCACAGTGAAAGGAGATGCAGGATCTGGATACAAGAGAAGTGGAGCCGAGGTGAAGGCCTGTTTGAGGACCTGGAAGGCAGTAAGTGCCTCTGGGGGCCATATGCGGGGATCGGAGTCTTTACAAGTCAGGCGTACGATGGGCTGGATAATCCTGGAAAAGTTCCTGATGAATCGCCTGTAATAATTGGAGAAGCCCACGAACCGCTGCACCCCCTTGAGGGTGCGAGGAACCTGCCAGTCCAGAACAGCACTGACTTTGCTGGGATCCATGGCTATACCTGAGGCAGACACTATATATCCCAAAAAAGGGAGAGAAGATTTCTCGAAGCTGCACTTCTCCAGCTTGGCGTACAGGTGATTAGCCCTCAGGCGAGACAAAACGACACGTACATGCTCTCGATATTCCGTCAAAGAGGCAGAGTAAATTAGTATATCATCCAGATATACGATAACGTACTTGAGCAGCAGGTCACGGAATACGTCGTTTACCAGCGCCTGAAATACCGCAGGGGCATTGCACAGGCCAAAAGGCATCACGCGATACTCGTAATGCCCAAAGCGAGTATTGAAGGCGGTCTTCCACTCGTCTCCTTTTCGTATGCGTACCAGGTTATAGGCTCCACGTAGGTCCAGCTTGGTGAACACAGTGGACCCACGGAGCCTGTCTAGGAGTTCAGGAATAAGAGGCAAGGGATAGGTATATCTCCGTGTAATTGCATTGAGACCCCTATAGTAAATGCACGGGCGGAGAGACCCATCCTTCTTCTTACGAAAAAGAACCCTGCTCCAGCAGGTGAAGAGGAGGACCGGATAAAACCCCTGGCTAGATTATCACGAATATAGTCCTCGAGAGCAGCAGTCTCAGGCAAGGAAAGTGGGCACGTCCGTCCCTTAGGGGGTGAGGTGCCAGGTAGGAGTTCTATGGCACAATCGTACTCCTGATGTGGGGGGAAAACCTCAGACCTGGTCTTGGAGAAAACATCCAGGAAGGAGCGATAAGGTGTAGGCACCGGGAAAGGCCCCTCCGTGGGTGGGGAATCAAGATCCATGGAAGAAATTGAAAGGACAGAAGAAGCGTCGTGGGTAAACACCAGTGAAGAAGCCGCCCAATCAATCCTGGGGTTGTTCTTTACCAACCAGGGGTGACCCAGGATAACCGGCGTCATGGAGGAGTGAATAATGTCAAATTTCACGGACTCGACATGGGTGGAAGCGACTCGTAATGTCAAGGGAATGGTCCTGTGGGTAATACGGCCAGTACCCAGGGGAGAACCATCGACTATGACAATGCCCACGGACGGAGTTCTAGGAACCAAGGGTATGTCGTGCTGCAGGGCAAAGGAGTGATCGAGGAACGAACCGGCCGCACCGGAGTCCACCAAGGCCCTAGTAGAAAGAGACCCGGTGTGCCAGGTAAGGGAGACAGGAACAGTCAGCCGTGGATTCCGCATGGAGGGGTATGACGCATGACTTAGGGGAATCCCCTCCACTCCTCCTAAGTCCTGCCGTTTCCCGGCTTGTGTCCCGATTCTCCGCAATACAGGCAGAGGCCTGAAGAACGACGCCTAGCCTTCTCCTCCTCAGGAAGGCGGAAAACACGACCTATCTCCATAGGTTCTGAAGTGGTCTCATGGGTTGCCGTAGGAGGGTTGTGGAACTTGGGCGCTAGGCTCACCATAGAACGTGCCAGAGGGCGTCGTGACCGCTCCTTCTCCTGCCGTCTTTCCTGTATGCGAGTCTCCAGAGATGAGCACAGAGAGATCAAACCCTCAAGGGACTCGGGTATGGGTCGGGTGGTCAGCTCGTCCTTCAGACGATCGGAAAGACCGCGACGGAAAGCTGCCTTCAAGGCCCCATCGCCCCAATCCGTCTTGTACGCCAAGGTGCGGAATTCGATGTCGTACTGTGCAAATGGCTGGTGGCCTTGTTGCAGGTCTAGGAGGGATGCCTCCGCCATAGCTCGTCTTCCAGGAACGTCAAAGACAGAACGAAAAGCAGCCAGGAAATTATCACAATCCTGAAGGAGAGGAGATTGACGATCCATAAGCGGAGACACCCAGGCCAAAGCTTGTCCCCGTAGCAAGGAGATGATAAAAGTCACACGAGCCTGATCAGAAGCGAAAGCCTCGGGTTGACTTCTGAAATGAAGGAAGCACTGATTCAGGAACCCGCTCAGGAGCTTGGCATCACCCTCAAACTTATCCGGAAGGGGTATACGAGTGGGCAGAAAGGCCTGAGCAACAGGAGAAGAGACAGGCCCAGGGATAGGCGTAGGTGTAGCGGGACCGGACGCCTCCAAACGAAGATGCATACGCTGAAGCATGGCCGTTATGGAGTCCAATTTCTGGTCCAGGCACTGTATCTTGGAGGAATGCCGGTCCAGAACAGCTGCTTGTTGGAGTACCGCTTGCGAGAGATCCTCTGGATCAATCGACATTATAATTACTGGCACTGTTATAACTGTCACCCAGTTGTAGGAATCCTGCAAGAGAGGGAGTGCTGGGGAGCGTCACTAGGGTGCGTAGCTGGTCGAGCGTGGGCTGCCTATTGTCAAGCTTTGCTGCGGCTACGGCCGGTTACAGATGCCGCCGCAAGGCTGGATGACTCGTCCCAGAGGAGCTGGAGGCAAGCCCAGGATAGCCTGGCAATAAACAGCACAATCTCTCCTGCAGGGGAGAGTGCTGGCAAGAGAACGCTGAGTGGGGTTCGTCGCTGGGGAGCGTAGGCCAACAAGTGGCTGAAACTCTCCAGAGAAAGGTAAAGGAGTCAGACTAGGTGAGTGGTCTGCGACAGGCAAGGACTAGTGCCGCCAGGCCAGAAGTAACAGCAGAATAGACGACGGCAAGCAGGGTCATACACCGTCTGGCTAGGAGAACACACAATCGGCAGGCAATGAATGGTCAAGACTAGCAGGGTCATACACGGCTGGAACAACAGATGGGCAAACTCGGCAGGCAAAGGATGGTCAAGACTAGCAGGGTCATACACTGTTTGAACAAAGATGGGCAAACTCGGCAGGCAAAGGATGGTCAAGACTAGCAGGGTCATACACGGCTGGAACAACAGATGGGCAAACTCGGCAGGCAAAGGATGGTCAAGACTAGCAGGGTCATACACTGTTTGAACAAAGATGGGCAAACTCGGCAGGCAAAGGATGGTCAAGACTAGCAGGGTCATACACTGAGAAACAAGGAATCTGGGCTGGGCAAGACTAGAACGCTATAGAAAGCTCAAGAACTGGACAAAACTCAGAGCACTAGGAGTAGTCTCACAGGCTTCAGGAACACTATAACAGTGCACCGAAGCCAGTGATCGGCACACTGATATAGGCGTCGCGTGCAACGTCATCCGCACGCGACGCATGGTGCACAGGAGAAAACGCCCG
This sequence comes from Rhinophrynus dorsalis, assembly GCA_037306005.1. NCBI lineage: Eukaryota > Metazoa > Chordata > Amphibia > Anura > Rhinophrynidae > Rhinophrynus > Rhinophrynus dorsalis. Next base: position 556,918,179 of record CM074721.1, read on the forward strand.
AGACAAGGAAGCCGCCCGCGCATGCGCACAAGGCGGCAGCCGCCGCAGGAGAGACCGACCGGACGAAACCGGAGCAGGGACTCGGCGGGTAGGTGACAAGAACACTCAGTAGAGGTTCTGGCCCTGGTTGATTCCGGCGCAGCCGGATACTTTATGGACAATTCCTTTGCTGCTCTACACTAGATTCTGTTGGTCGAGAGGGAATCTCCATTAGCCATTGAGGCCACTGATGGCAGACCATTGGTACCAGCCGAGATCACTATGGAAACTATACCGCTGTCCATGAATATTGGGGCTCTTCACACTGAGAAAGAGCGGTTCCAGATTATCCATTCTCCTCACCATGCGGTCATTCTAGGGTTTCCATGGTTACATCTACACAATCCCCAGTTTGACTAGCAGACTTGTGAGATAACATCCTGGTCTGAGTATTGTATGGGGCATTGCGTTTCTCATCCGACTAAAATCATGTGTACCTCTCCCTCCATGCTGGCTGAGTACCATCAATTCAGCTACGTTTTTAGTAAGGGAATGGCTAGCGCTTTGCCTCAGCATAGGGCTTGGATTTGCGCTATTGATCTTCCTCCTGGCGCCGTCCCTCCCTGTGGTCGCACGTACCCGTTGTCGTGCAAGGAGAATCGGGCCATGAAGGAATATCTCATATACCCTCAAAAGAGGTATTATCAGAAAGTGAACCTCGCCCGCAGGGGCTGGTTTATTTTTTGCAAAAAAGAAGAATGGTGAGTTAAGACCCTGTATCGATTATCGTGGGTTGAATAAGCTTATGTCCAAGAACGCCTATCCGATACCACTCATCACTGACCTGTTTGACAGGTTGAAAGGTTCCTCTATTTTCACTAAGTTAGACCTACGGGCTGCATATAACCTGATCAGAATAAGAGCCGGGGACGAGTGGAAAACAGCGTTCAATACCAGATCTGAACACTACGAATACCTAGTGATGCCTTTTGGTCTATGTAACGCACCTGCAGTGTCCCAATAACTTATTAATGACATTCTCCGTGATATGCTACAGTCTTGCGTAGTAGTTTATCTAGATGATATACTCATACACTCGTCTAGTTTGTCTCAACACATCAAGGATGTGTCTGAAGTTCTGCTCAGATTACGCAAGAATAAATTATTCTGTAAAATCAAGAAATGCGAGTTCCACAAATCCATGGTGCCTTTCCTGGGCTTCGTGATCTCTAAAGATGGCATTGCTATGGACAAGGATAATGTCCGGGGCAGGCAAAACCCTTGCAGATATTTTGACAGGAGTGGCCAGGGGGCCTTTGGACCCCTGGCCACTCCTGTCAAAATCACACACCCCTGTATCTCTAGGACTGGCAGTATGGAATATCTCCTCCTTACTGCCACTCTTCTGTGCGTGTGTGTGCGCCAGGCATATATAAGTCTTTTTATATATATAAATATATATATATATATATATATATATATATAGATTTAATCATCATATAGTTTCTTTTTTTATTTGTTTATTTTTAAATTAAACTTTATTGGATATTGCAAGGCATACATAAGATGAACAGACAGTCTTTAGTATAAGATATCCATTATACAGATTCAACAAGTAAATCTAATATAGTACATGAAGAAACATAATGAGGAAGGAAGGATACATGAGGTCAAAAGACCTCCCACTGTGAACAGGAATGTAAAAACATGCAATATTCTGAGGGTGGAGATGAGGAATTGGATATTTTGCTGTTTGAGGGGGAAATTGAACCAGTGGGGGAATGACTAACTCGGGACATAACAAAGTTGACTGGTATGGTTCCGGAAGGAGAGAGAAAAGAGAAATGGTAGAGTGGAGAAAGGGAGGAAAAAAAAAGGGGAAAGGATGACATCAGGCTGGAGTCTCTCATCGAGGAGGGACAGACCCAGACAGGGAGAACCCAGACGTCCCACCAGACGTATACACCACCCTGGACATCCTAGACTCAGAGTAGGTAAGACAGATGAGAGAAGAAGAAAGATGATAATCCAGGGGGAGGAATAAAGAGCTCAGCGTGAAGGAGAGGGAAGGAAGAGATGCAAAGGGTTGGTGCAAGAATAATTTAAGGTGAGGAGGAGAGCAGGGGCCCCAAGTGATTAAGCCATAAGAGGAAGAGAAGGTTTGATACGTTTAAGAGAGAGCAGATGAAGTCGTTCCATATCATAGTAATATTTTGTCTTTAGGACCCAGTCCTTGATCGAAGGAGGAGCGATACTGCCCCAGTGGAGGGGAATACGATATTTGGCTGCATTAAGTAGAGTGTGAATGCAAGAGCGAGTAGTTTGTGGAATGCATGGGCTAGAGTCCGGTAGTCGGAGAAATAAGCAAATGATGGGATCTAATGGGAGGGAACAGTTATGGGCATCATTGATATGCCTCAAAACCTTTTCCCAAACTGGGGAGATACGGGAGAAGGACCACCAAATGTGGAACAGGGAACGGGTGCCTCAGAACACCTCCAGCATTGCGAGGAGGAGTGAGGAGAGAAAGAAGCTATACGTGAGTGAGGTACCAGCGCGTCACCAATTTGTAGTTGAGTTCGCTGGTCGCTGTGTCTCTAGCTGATCTGTAAAGAGTGCGTATAATAGAGTACTAAGCCAAGGTGTCAAAGGATGTCCCCATTTCCCTTTCCCATAGACATATAAAATAGAATTTAGAGGGATGTGGAGAAGTCAGAAGAAGAGAATGACAAAAAGACAACGGGAGTAAAGTGGGTGGTTTCTCCCGCATGGTCTTCTCAAAAACTGTAAGGGGGCGCATGGGTGTTTGAGGACCAGAAAAGGAAGTAACCCAGTGTTTGATCTGAAGCTGTAACAGCCAGAAATGACTATCCAAGAGTGGAGGATGGGGGGAAGCATTTGTGGGGGATGTCGAGAAATAGGAGGAGAGGAATTCCAAAGTGTCTTGGGAATTTGTCTTCAAAAAGAGCAGATGGATTATCTAGACCCCCAGGAAAATCCGAGTTACCTATGACTGAGATAAGAGGAGATGGGAATGGTGATAAAGAAAGGGAATTATTGAGGTGTCTCCATGTGTGCAATATATGACCTAATATTGGGTGTCTCCGTATTGGAGGTGGTAATTGAGATTTAGGTGATAGACACGGTTGTAGAGGGTCAAGTAGGCCTAGAAAGGAACTAAGGGTGTATGTCCAGGGAGCCTGAGACTGAAGAGCAAAGTCTAAAAGTTTTGCCAACGTGGAGGCATAATAATATCTCCAGATATCAGGGGCACCCAGGCCCCCTGCAGATGTAGGGTGGGAGATGATGTTGAAACAGATTTGAGGTCTTTTATTTGACCAAATAAAGGATGAAAACATAGACTGTAGTAGACATAGGATTTGTTTGGGAATGTGAGTTGGGAGGGCATTTAGATGAAGAGTCTGGGGAGCACCATCATTATCAGCAAGTTTGTTCTACCAAAGCAGGAGAGAAAAAGGCGAGACCACGTGGCAAGATCATTAGAGATAGAAGCAATAAGTGGAGATAGGTTAATATCACAAAGGGACGAAAGGTCTGGAGAAAGGCGAATACCCAGATACACAATATAATCTGTAGACCACTTGAATTTAAAGTTGGATCTTATAGAGGTGGAACGCTTAGAAGAGAGACCCACCATTAAAGCTTCAGATTTATCATAATTAATGCGTGCCTGTGACAGGAAGCAATTTTCATCCAATAGACGGCTAAGTGGTGGGAGTGAACTCAAGGGGCATGTTAGGAAGAAGAGGACATCATCATCATCTAGTTTCTTTATGCTTTGATGTCCTCCACATTGATTTGCAGTCTCCAGACCGTTTTCTCTCAGGAACTGCGAATGCATGGCTAGTCATACAATGTTAAACTATTTCTGCAGCAGAAAAGATTACAGTTCCTTAACTACGGCACTAAGAGCACCAAGTACTGCAGGTATAGTGTCAAAGGCTGTATATTTCGCCACTTTTAAGGAGCACTGTGCCTGTCTATAAACTGTTTGAGAAAGCCATTGGAAAGTCTGAGGTGGAGGACAGATGGGACCACTGCTATGACCGATAAGTAATGTGTGTCAATAATCTGAGAAGGAGGATAGAATATGACAATGGTAAAAATACAAACACAAATCACACCATGCCAGTTCCCCACCACCACCACTACAATACATATCTACCACATTGTAGGTTGTACTTTATTTTTGTTATTACTTGATATCATCATGAATATGTGCCAGTGTCACTTAAAGGGATAGTAATACTTCGTTTTAACTTTATTTTATTTTGTAGGCATTAAAAAAACATGAAGAATGATATAAGTCTTATCTCTCAAACCTTTATGGTTTATGAGATATTCACAAGCAAAGTTCCCCTCCCCGCCCCTTTTTCCTAGTGTAAGTCATCTCTTCTCAGATGTGAGTCTGGTTGTATGACAGGACAGATAACAGAAGGGGACAATTTTCTTTGTATGAAAACAATGGAAGCCCTTCCCCCCTTGACAAGTTTTTCAGCTTTTTCCATTATCTTAATTGAAGATTGTCCCTCTCTGCAGTCTACCTGGGCACCTCCCTTCTGATCTGGTTGAACAGGGAAGGGATACTTTGTTTGTGAATATCTCTTAAACCATAAAGGTTTCAGAGATAAGACTTATATCGTTCTTCATGTTTTTTTAATGCCTACAAAATAAAATAAAGTTAAAACGAAGTATTACTATCCCTTTAAGCAAGAAAATGTTGTGGGCAAAGGACAAATGCATTCTGCATGCTAACACATTTTGCAAGGCATATTTTGCTGTAGGACTCACAACTTTGACTTTCAACCACTTATTTCTAAACTTCAGCCCTCAGAAGAAGTAATATTACAGTGGAAATGTAGCACCAATAGGAAATATAGGCGGAAAACTTGTTAAAATAGGCAAAAAGGAGGACATTCTTGCATAGGGGGAAAGGAGAAATTTTTCGTGGGAAAAGCAAGAAATCGCCACATTTTCATAAAATTTTTCGCAGGAAATGTCTCACACTTTTCGCCAACCCGTACTTATAACTTTTGAATGAAAAATGTCACTCTTGTTTTACTTAGCATGAAAGACCATATAACTTAACGTATATCTATATCAATATGTGCATATATAAATGTAATATATATATATCATTGCTCTGCAATGTGCTGCGATCTCTGTAGTATTCTAGGGGTTAAATAATAACCTTTAAAGAGGTATATAAACTGCTGCAGAGAAATTGAGTTTGCTCTGACCACTCCCACAAGTCAGAATGTGGGTGTGTACAACGCAGATGAGGCACCGCCCCTCAATATTTGGCTCTCTATGCAATTTCCTGCTCTGCCTACTTGGAAATACATCAATTATTATAATTATAATTATCTTCCTTTATGTATATAGCACCAACTTATTCCACTGAGCCGTACAATAGGGAATAAACATTCAGAGGCATAAAGCAGTACAAATACAAAATCGAAAACAATATGATCAGAGGGTCCCCTGCTGGTGGGATCTTACAGTCTAGAGGAAGGTAGGTGGCACACAGAAGGAGTAAGTGCTATGGGGGGTAAGTGCTTCCTGCCACATGATATGACAGTCAGAGGGATTAAACATTTAACCCTTTGAGTACCAGAGGGAAAGCCAATGCATTGTTATGCAATACGTTGGATACCCATCTGACGTTCACAGGATAGATTTCATTGTATTTCAGGCTAAACTAGTCTTCTTAAAGGGATAGTAATACTTAAAATGTAAAAAAAAAAAAATATGTTGTAGGGTTTATCCCTCTGAGTAAAACAAGAGTACTCCCACTGCTGAAAGGTGTTTCATTCAAACGTTATTCATTTTCAAAGTTGAATTTTTTAGGTGCAATATCACAGTGGCCTGAAATTGTACAGTGGCGCTGTTGCTACATGATCCTATGGGCAGCTCTGGTCAGTTGACCATAAATCTCCATAGGATGGTGTAGCAACAGCGCCACTGTATAATTTCAGGCCACTGTGATATTGCACCTAAAAAATTCAACTTTGAAAATGAATAACTTTTGAATGAAACACCTTTCAGTAGTGGGAGTACTCTTGTTTTACTCAGGGGGATAAACTCTACAACATATTTTTTTTTACATTTTAAGTATTACTATCCCTTTAAGTACATTGTGGGAGGATAATGTTACCCCACCCCAATCTTTCCATCCTTATCAGAATAAAGAGTGCTAATAAATAATATTAGGTCCTGAACAAATGAAACAAAAAACTATTGGGAATATACTCCCTATACTGTTTAAAATTATTTTTAAACAACATTCATTAATATGGAGAACTTATACCCATTATCAGTTGATACAAATAATAAAAGGTTAAATAAATCAATATGGGTTCCAGAGGCTCCATATTCATTTATTTAGTGCCAAAGAAGGGATGCCAGGACCCTTCCTCTACACTACCCCTGGATTTAAATACAGATAGCACTGCTGACACCACATCCTCAGGGTAGAGTTTCCAGAACATGCAGGACTGGAGTGGATATTGCTGGGCTTCACTGTGTCCTTGTATCCGTGCAGCAGCCATTTTTCATCTGACCAGTTCTAACCCTGTGATTGTCAGCGTGCTATCCAACTCATTGCATTGCAATATGTTGGATACTAGAAAGGTGAAAGTAATGAAATAGCAACTCTACCTTAAGGATATGGGGGACTTTTGATGTTCCCAAGGTGGCTATGTGCAGTAGCAGCACCTGTGAGAAGGTGCCTGACACTACTGTGTCTGTGAGGGTGACACCAGGCACACCAACTATCATAGGATTAGGCTTACCTTGACTTGAGTCTCAGCCTGCTGACATTTTTATCAAGGCTTGCCTTGCCCAAGGCCTCAGTCTGCTAAACAAATTTCAAGGCTTATGTTGATGTGAGAAATGTTTTACTTACAGCTTTAGACTTTTACACTTCCACTTCGGCAGGAATTCTCACACCCATTGAAAACATAAGTGCAAATTGATACCTTTTAGGGGAGTTTCATTGGTGGTACCGACACACCTGAAAGATTCATGGATATCACTGGGAATTTTCATGGAAAAGAGAAACACTTTGTTTTTCCTGTGAAAATTTCCATAAAAGAAGACTTTTCGCCCATCCCTGCTCCTAAGTGGCCTCACAAATCATAAAATTGTTCAGTTGAATGTTTATATTTTCTCCATTATCTATATTTCTCTGACTCAACTAAATACAACTGGTGTTATCTTCCTTGTGCTCTCTTCTTCCTTTAAATCTCCCATTGAAGATCAAAAGCCATTCCCACTGAAAGAAATTTGAAGCAACAGTAAGCTGGAAGTGGTGGGAAGGATTTGAGCAAGTGACATCACCAGAGGAGGAGAAACAAAACAAATAATTTTTCCTGTTGCCACTCACCATTATTGACTATCAAGAAACACAAGTCAGCACCAACAACTTCTGCTTCCTGGTTAAGATGTGTTGTAAGTGCTGCTGCCATCTACTACTACTAGCACCACTGCTACATCTAGCCCCTATTGTACTGATGATGTGATAAACAGTAGTTCCCTGGGAACCTCACAGTATATGAAATCTATAGTATTGATGATCAAAAAGCTATAAATGCAAAAAACGGATATGTATTTAAGTGTATACAAACAATAAAGATATTTATGATTCATGAAATGGTCCAGCCCAAAGATTTGGGCTTATAGATAAATAAACACTCAGAGATATGGTCTGATTAAAGAAATGCACAGAAAATATTAATAACATTATTATACGTTTATGAGCAACAACTGGCTGAAGCAATAAAAAGGGATCTTGTTAAGCACTGAGATATACACACCTGTAGTCCATGCTGCATGCCATCATTCAAATAAAACTAAATGTTGAAATAAAAATGATATTGTCTTGGACAGGCAGAGGGTCTCCAAACACCATGGCATTGCCTGACCCATTACATCAAGAAAATATATGCATAATATTTATGAACTGTTCGTGCTCATTTCAGTTCATCTAGAGATAAATGCACAGTGAGTTTGGCAGCAATCTTCCTCTTGCTGGGTTTATGGAAATAAAGTATATATATCATAGAAATCTTAATTATTTCTGTGCACATTTTAGTTAAAAAGTACAGTGAGGGTGGTGTGTGCAGTGATCCTCCATTTGTGGGTTTAGAAAATGAAGTACATATATAAAATAGAAACTGAACTATCTATGCTAATTTCAGTTCATCTAGAGATAAAAAACACAGCGAGTATGTGCAGTAATCCTCCTCTTCTTGGGTTTGTGGAAATTAAATATATATAAAATTGAAAACTGTCCATGCTCATATCCATACAGCTAGAGATAAAAATCACAGTGATTATGTAAGGAAGTATATATATATATATATATATATATATATATATATAAGAGAAATGGACTGTTTGTGCTCATTTCTGTTAATGTAAAGATAAAATGCATAGTGAGTATGTGTAGTAATCCTCTTCTTGTGTCTATGGAAAGGAAGTATATAAAATACAAGGGAACAGTCCATGCCCATTTCGGTACATTTACAAATAAAATACACAGTAAATATATGTAGTGATCTTCCTCATCTAGTTTTTGGAAATGAAGAATATATGACATTGAAATTGTCTGTACTCATTTCAGTTTAGATAAAACACACAGTGAATATGTATTATAATCCTCTTCTTGGGTCTATGGAAAGGAAGTATATATCATACTGAATCTGTCTGTGTTCATTTCAGTTAATCTAGAGATAAAACACACAGTGAATATGTGTTATAATCCTCTTCTTGGGTCTATGGAAAGGAAGTATATATCATACGGAATCTGTCTGTGTTCATTTCAGTTAATCTAGAGATAAAACACACAGTGAATATGTGTTATAATCCTCTTCTTGGGTCTATGGAAAGGAAGTATATATCACACGGAATCTGTCTGTGCTCATTTCAGTTAATCTAGAGATAAAACACACAGTGAATATGTGTTATAATCCTCTTCTTGGGTCTATGGAAAGGAAGTATATATCACACGGAATCTGTCTATGTTCATTTCAGTTAATCTAGAGATAAAACACACAGTGAATCTGTGTTATAATCCTCTTCTTGGGTCTATGGAAAGGAAGTATATATCACACGGAATCTGTCTGTGTTCATTTCAGTTAATCTAGAGATAAAACACACAGTGAATATGTATTATAATCCTCTTCTTGGGTCTATGGAAAGGAAGTATATAAATACAAGGGAACAGTCCATGCTCATTTCAGTACATCTACAGATAAAATACACAGTAAGTTTGTATAGTGATCTTCCTCGTTTAGTTTATGGAAAGGAATAATATATCAAATTGAATTTATCTGTACTCATTTCTGTGTATCTTGAGATAGAAAGCACAGTATGGCAGTAAGCTTCACCTTCTTGGGTTTATGGAAATTATAAATATATAAAATAGAAATGAATTGCCTGTGCTAATTTCAGTGTGTCTTGAGATAAATCGCATTGTAACATTGTGCAGTAGTCCTTCTCTTGGGCTTATGGACATAAAGCACGTATGAAGTAGAAATAAAATATAATATATTGTGTGCTTAAAAAATACGTGTACAAAATAACTTATTAAAGAGTAAACACCAGTCTACTAAAAAGTAAAAAATACACTATCACTACTGCAATTATAAATAAACATAAATAATTATACTACATAACTTCCCCACTGACTGAAAGATAATCCAGTTTTATATGCACGAGGAAAGATGTTAGTACAGTGGCTCAGTGGTTAGCACTGTTGCCTTGTAGTGTTGGGGTCCTGGGTTCAAATCCCACCAAGGACAACATCTGCAATGAGTTTGTATGTTCTCACTGTGTTTGCGTGGGTTTCCTCCGGGTACTCCGGTTTCCTCCCACACTCCAAAAAACATACTGATAGGTGAATTTAGATTGTGAGCCCCAATGGGGACAGGAACCAATATGAGTGTAAAGCACTGCGGAATCTGTGTGCGCTATATAAATAAAGGAATATTATTATTAGTAGTATGCTATTAATCCAGCCTTATCGATTGCCAAATAATTTGAAGGTGTTAATTATATTAATTTGATTCTATGATTATAGGATAATACATCATGTGTACTCATGAAAGGCTGTTATGTTAATATCCAAAATATCCAGTCATATTATATGAGGGCAGTGTTAATAAAGCTTATATATTATACGTGCAATGGCGCGTTCCAAATGTGATGGACATTCATGAATACAGTTGTGTTGTTAATGTTTAATGTTAATGTTTAATTGGCTCCTGTACTCATTCATCACAGAGAGATACGGCAGTAAATTGAGGATACCGAAATGTTTGAATAGATAAGCGTGAGCATCGTCAGGCAGGGAAAGATAAAGTGTAAACAGAGGTGGCGAGTAATATTGATATGCAATAGAATCTTTACTTAGAACCATTGTGGATCTACTAAGCACTGAAATGACTAACATTTAGCATGTTCATCCATGTTATTGGCCTGTTTGCTGCCCTAATATGTACACTGACAATGGATGTTGGGAACATTTGTCAACAACACAAATAAATTAATAAAACTTCAGACTGAACCATTACATGTATGATTTATAAACATTAATAACACCCCTGATCATATAGATGAACGACATGGATAGTAACATATAGTGTATCATCTTATGAACATAACATGTAATTAATACTAGATTACATTTCATACAACATATGTATAATATAAAATAGGTGATTGGTGGAAGCACTGCCAGCTAATGCCCAGGTGCAAATTCCTGAGAGGTATAGCAAATATAAGAAACCAACAGGCATGGCTGGTGAGATGTGTTAAATAAGTCAACAAGGGGATTTTATTATAGATAGATAGTTATTGCATATCTGTCTGTCTATCTATCTATACATCTGTACATCTGCCTATCACATATTTATCTACATCATATCTATCTATATCATATCATAACATATCATATTTATCTATGTATCTATCTATCTATCCATCTGTCTATCACATATCTATCTATCTATCACATATCTATATGTCTATCTATCTCATATCTATATATCTAATCACATTATCTATCTATCTATCTATCTATCTATCTATCTATCTATCTATCTATCTATCTATCTGTCTCATATCTATTTATCTATCAATCTCATATCTATCTATCTATCTATCTATCTATCTATCTATCTAATCTCATTATCTATCTATCTATCTATCTATCTATCTATCTATCTATCTATCTATCTATCTATCTATCTAATCTCATTATCTATCTATCTATCTATCTATCTATCTATCTATCTATCTATCTATCTATCTATCTACCTACCTATCTACCTACCTACCTACCTATCTATCCTTCTATCTATCTATCTATCTATCTATCTATCTATCTATCTATCTATCTATGTCAATCTCATATTTATCTCATCTACCTATTTATCTATTTCATATCTATCTATCTATCTATCTATCTATCTATCTATCTATCTATCTATCTCAGTCTCATATTTATCTCATCTACCTATTTATCTATCTATTCCATATCTATCTATCTATCTATCTATCTATCTATCTATCTATCTATCTATCTATCTATCTCATATCTATCTCTTTATCTATCTCATATCTATCTATCTATCTATCTATCTCATATCTATCTATCTAGCTATCTCATATCTATATCTATCTGTCTGTCTGTCTGTCTATCTATCTCTCTGTTTCTTAACAATAGAGAACATTTACAACTTCTTTTGATATAAATGACGTTTGAATGTTGCTTTCAAACCCTGAACATGCTATAAAATCTTCAGAAAAATATTGCCCATTACAATGCTATTTTTTAAATATCAGAATTGCTCTGGTTTGTTCTTGTAAATATGACCTTAACCCTTTGAGTGCCAGAGGGGTACGCATCGCATTGCACAGCAGTGCGTTGTGTACCCCTCTGGCACTCAGAGGGTTAATATCAACATTATCTGCAGCTGAAAAAAACCCTAAGACACTGATGTACCATCAAAGTCAGATACAAGTCTGTACTGATTAAATGGAACCTGTAACTTATTTAATTCTGAAGACTAATTGTAAAGCAGTACATTAGAGATTTTTTCCAGTAATAAAGAGGTTAAACCTCATTCAAGTAAATGGAAATTTGGAGAACATGAATTAGTCTGCTATGGTGCAGTGAATTGATCCAAAATTGTTCAAATACCTCTTAGTAGAGAGATCTCTTTGTCCATAGTAGAGTTAGGTGTCAATGAAGCTGTTGCATAAGCCGACACACCTGCAGATTTGAGTCCATTTCCCATATGGTATATCATTTCAGCATCTGCTACTACAGATCTTAGCTCTAAAATTTCATCTGTGGAAATCTGAAAACAATAATAAGTATTACATTACAATTCACTGCATAAAAAAGTAGGATTAACAACACAAATCCCAGTGTAATCAGACATGTGCAGTCAATTTATTTCAAGCCAGAAGAAGGGGGAAAAACATAGGTTCAAATGTCAGTACACTTTTCTATGTAACGTATATGCTACAGGGATTTTCCTGCTGTGTTAACCCAGAGTGGTCCGCAATAACCCATTTTTTTTTTACTCATCATGAAAATAATTATGCATGTTTTCATAGCTCTTGAAAACTTTAAAACCTTTGAGTGCCAGAGGGGTATGCAATGCATTGCATAACCCTCTGGCACACAAAGGCTTAAAAACTCTTGGATAAAAATGTTATGGTACTTTAGAAAGTAGCTAAATGTGACTTTAATCCTCCCTATTTCCAAAGTGACAGCTGATTATAGCTCTTCATAGCACATAATATTTATTTTTGGACTTTAACAAAATTATTTAAGGGAATGGAGGACTTGGCGTATGAGGAATGACTAGACAAACTTGGTTTATTTACTCTAGAGAAAAGACGACAAAGAGGAGACCTTATCACATTGTACAAGTATATGAGAGGTCAATACAAGGATCTCTGCGATGAGCTATTTATTCCAAGGCCTGATCAGGTGACCAGGGGACACCCCTTGAGATTAGAGGAAAGGAGGTTTAAACTTCAGCAGAGGAAGGGTTTTTTACGGTAAGGTCTTTTAAACTGTGGAATTCATTGCCCAGGGAAGTGGTTATGGCAGATACAATGGATACATTTAAGAGAAGATTAGATACATTTCTTTCAAAAGGGAACATACAGAGTTATACTGTTTATCAGTAGGCTGATCAGGAAGGTCTGATAAAGACTAATTTAATTGGTAGCAGGAAAGCTATAAAATTCTCATTTACTGGGGTATGAGGAGAAGGTTGAACTTGATGGACTTGTGACTTTATTCAACCTAATTTACTATATTACTATGTTACTATGTTACTTATATATTTACTGCAGGAGAAACTTAAGAGCATGGCTGACGAGTACCAGAATAATGAAAACACAGGAATAAACCAGTTAATGAATGACATGTTATCATGGTTTGAGCAGGATCCACAAATAGCGTCCTTAAAAAGCAACAAGGAATACATTCTTGCTGAACCCCTGCTTTAGACATATAATTTCTGAATTTATGCCAAAGCATAATCCGCAGCATGTCTCTGAGGAATTGGATACTGTGAAAGAGTATAAAAATGTCCTTATAGAAACATTGGAGGGCTGCATTGTGGTGGATGAGAGAGAGAAAAGTAGGGCAAAAAAGAAATAACAGAAAGCATAGTGAAATATAAGTAAGCTAAGAGTTTATATCATCAGCATCGACAGCATCAGCAAGAACTTCCCAAAACATTCATAAAACAAACAACAAACCTGCACTCCTCCAATCTAATTGTGAATGGTGTGCCCTGTGTTAGGCATGTATAATAACTGTTGATAAATCTGAGGTTTTAGTGCCCACATTTTTGACCAAAAGAGAGTTGTAAGCTTGCCAACCCTGCCAAGGTACCTCAAGTATGGCAAATGCCTATTTTAAACACCTAAAAACCCTATTTAAATGGAAAATAAAAAATAAAAAATAACTCCTGACGAGATGTTGTAAGAAACATGTTGAGCTTTTAATAAAGCTTATTTTTGAGTGTTTGAAGGTGCCCATGTATGCAATTAAAAAAAATACAAATATTTTAAAAAGGTGTAAAGGAGAACTTGTCTTGTGTGCCTGAATTGAGTGGATACCTATACAAAAGAACTGAAACTCAATCAACCTTTATAGGTAACATGTTCCCATCCCAGCAGGCCACATCAGGAATAATCAGGAGCAAACAAACTGGATACAGGAAAGCCTAAATAAACCTTTTAAAGGCCTAGAATCTATCTTTCCAAAGTATTGAAGTATTGAAGTATTGAAGTATTTCCACCAACATCTACATGGCTTACTGAGGACAAGGTCCAAAAGAGACTGGAAAGGGTTATAGTGAATAAAGCGCCTGAACCGGACGGTATACACCCAAGGGTACTTAAGGAACTTAGTTCAGTAATAGCAAAACCATTATACTTAATATTTATTGATTCGCTTTCATCAGGCATAGTGCCCTGTGATTGGAGGAAAGCTGATGTAGTTCCATTGTTTAAAAAAGGAGCAAGATCCAAACCAGGAAATTATAGACCTGTGAGCTTGACTTCCATAGTGGGTAAGATACTAGAAGGGTTATTAACTGACACTATTCAGAACTATGTGAAGACAAACAATATCATTAGTAGGAATCAGCATGGTTTCATGAAGAACAGATCATGTCAGACTAATTTACTTGCATTTTATGAAAGAGTGAGCAGTAATTTGGACAGGGGAATTGCTGTTGATGTAGTATACTTGGATTTTGCAAAAGCCTTTGACACAGTGCCTCACAACAGGTTACTGCATAAATTAAAAGGCTTCGGTTTGGGTGGTGTTATCTGTACATGGATTGAGAACTGGTTAAATGATAGATGGCAGAGAGTTGTTGTAAATGGAACTTTTTCAAATTGGTCTAGGGTTATAAGTGGAGTGCCGCAGGGTTCAGTCCTGGGCCCAATGCTTTTTAATTTGTTTATTAATGATCTAGAAGTGGGAATTGAAAGTAGCATCTCAATCTTTGCTGATGACACTAAGCTATGTAAGGAAATACATACAGAGCTTGATGTTTTTTCCCTACAGAAGGATTTAGATAAACTAAGTGAATGGGCAGAAAAGTGGCAGATGTCATTTAATGTAGATAAATGTAAGGTTATGCATTTGGGTTGTAGAAACAAACTTGCTACATATACTCTAAATGGGAAACAACTTGGGAAATCCTCATTAGAGAGAGATTTAGGTGTACTGATAGACAATAGTCTTCACAGCAGTGTGCAGAGTCACTCAGCTGCTGCAAGAGCAAATAGAGTACTAGCCTGCATAAAAAGAGGTGTAGAAGCAAGGGATGCTAATATTATCCTACCTCTGTATAAATCCTTGGTTAGGCCTCATCTAGAATATGGAGTACAATTTTGGGCGCCTGTTCTAAAAAAAGACATTACTGAACTGGAAAAGGTGCAGAGACGTGCAACAAAACTGATAAAGGGATTGGAGGATCTGAGTTACAAAGAGAGACTAGCCAAACTGGGTTTGTTTACATTAGAAAAGAGACATCTAAGGGGTGATATGATTACCATTTACAAATACATTCAAGGTCAATACAAAGAACTATCCAATGAATTATTTATACAAAGAGCTGAGCTAAGAACAAGAGGTCATCCATTAAGACTTGAAGAAAGGCGCTTTCGACTAAAACACAGGCAGGGATTCTTTACAGTAAGGGGGTAAGGCTATGGAATTCTTTGCCTCGGGATGTTGTGCTTGCAGATAATGTAACTGCATTCAAAAAAGCAATGGATGCCTATCTAGCACAGAACAATATTGACAGTTATGACAGATGGCTTCAAAGCAAATAGGATATTGAGCCGGGGAACTATTTGACACACACACACCTACACTGGAAAGTGCTCCAGAGGGCTTTTTTGTTGCCTTCCTCTGGATCAACAGGGGTGTTATTGGCATGGGCTGGACTTGATGGACGCATGTCTTTTTTCAGCCTTATCTACTATGTTACTATGTTACTATGTATGTTACTATTCATGAACATGTCATCATCATCACAGAAAACAATTCTTATGTATCAAGAGGAGACAATCTAACATTTGTGGTGGTGGTGCTTTCTCCCAGAGTATGGGTTAGTAACCGACATACACAAAAACCATATAGCTCTTAGGAATGGTTCCAATACATGTGAGGTGGTTGCAGCATACCTGCAGGATAGTTACATATTAGGAAAACATTAGGGCCTCGCTGACTACTCATAACCAAAACATTGTGTGTGGCCCACACTGATGTGTACTGCAGTGGAAACCCCTAGTTGCCCATCTGCAAGTGAGTAGTCTGGTTATATTGTTAATGAAGTGGGACACGGCTATCAAGCAGCAATGTTAGGAGACTCACATTTCTAAAAATGATCCAGTATCAAATACTACATGACTGAGCACAAGTGTATAACACTACACAAGACATGAAAACCCATGGCACATGTACTATTAACACAGTATTTAGTATGAAGAGGTGGAAGAAGAGGAGGAATTTGAAGGATGTTTGACATAACCTACTAATAATGCAAGGTTAAATTTGATTCAAACATGATAATGAAAGTATTTGTTGAGCATTCAATCCTAGGTACTATTACATTATTCGCCAACAACATACACATCTTCCACATTCCGTGTAACCTTATTTTTATTTTTTTATTTATATCTTTAAATTAAATGGTTAGCATAGCAGCAGGTTTACAGAAAGACTGAAAAATATTTTATGCAGGCTTACTGAAAAATATTACAAAAACAAAGAAAAAGTTTCTGCTGCGCTCCATTCCAAAGTGTAAAACAAAAAAAGGGAAAAAAGGAGAGAAGATGGAAAGAAAAAGAATAAACAATAACAATGTGTCACGGTTTTTAATGACTCTCAGACGTAAGGTTTGGTAAAAACGTAACTTTATTGAAAAGTTAAGGCAATCCCCATAGGTAAACATACATAACAATACAACAATAATAGTCCATAGAATAGGTTCTACCCAAGTGACAGTAGCAATAACAGGCTCTACCGGCCTTGCCTATACCGGGTAAGGCAATCGTGAGATGACATATACCGGTTCTACCGGCCTTACCAATACCGTGCAAGGCAGCCCAAAGGAGACTAAGTATAGGCTCTACCGGCCCTGCCAATACCGGGTAAGGCAACCTTAAAGATGGTAATGTACAAGGTTCTACCGGCCTTACCAATACCATGCAGGGCAGCCTGGGGAACACTGTAGTAGGCTCTACCAGCCCTGCCAATACCTGGTAAGGCAACCTTAAGGATGGTAACGTACAACGTTCTACCGGCCTTACCAATACCGGGCAGGGCAGGCTGGGGAACACTATAGTAGGCTCTACCAGCCCTGCCAATACCTGGTAAGGCAACCTTAAGGATGGTAACGACAAGGTTCTACCGGCCTTACCAATACCGGGCAGGGCAGCCTGAGCGAGTAGACCAGCCATCAGATGACTATGACAGCAGAGAGGAATAGGAACAAAGGTCTTACTCAGCAGCAGTCTATTGCCAGGGAAAATCGGACAACTGCATTGGAGTGGACAGCGACCTAGCCTCAGTACTGGATAGATCAGGAGCAAACCAACGTCCGCACGTTGGGACCTACAATAAATATTGCCAGCAGGTTAATGGAGTAGACTGGCGTCCGCACGCTGGGACCAACAGAGTATCGCAACCAGGTTTAATGGAGTAAACCAGCGTCTGCACGCTGGAACCAACAGAGTATCACAACCAGGTAAAATGGAGTAAACCAGCGTCCGCATGCTGGAACCAACAGTGTATATCGCAACCAGGTTTAATGGAGTAAACCAGCGTCCGCACGCTGGAACCAACAGTGTATATCGCAACCAGGTTTAATGGAGTAAACCAGTGTCCGCACGCTGGAACCAACAGTGTATCGCAACCAGGTTTAATGGAGTAAACCAGCGTCCTCACGCTGGGACCAACAGTAAATGTAGCCACCAGGTTTAATGGAGTAAACCAACGTCCGCACGCTGGAACCAACAGTGTATATCGCAACCAGGTTTAATGGAGAAACCCAGCGTCCTCACGCTGGGACCAACAGTAAATGTCGCCACCAGGTTTAATGGAGTAAACCAGCGTCCACATGCTGGAACCAACAATGATAAGCAGCAGCGAAAAGAACAATGTCTCTGGAGCGATGGGGCTAGATCAAGAGCCCTACACTCCAACGGGGAGTCCACCGGGGCGAGACTGATGCACTGACAGATGACTGGAACCACCGGAACCGCCGGTGCAGAGCGAACCGGCTGGAGAAGCGGCAGGCAGGAGACTCAGGAACTCAGTAAGATTAACCCGCTAGGTGCTTGAACACAGGAACACCGGAACACTAGCATACAGGAACATTGGAACACTGGAACACCGGAATGCAGGATCAGCAGGATCAGCAGGCCCAGAAGCCTGACATGCAGATCAGACCAAGTGAAGTCAGAAACAACACGAAAGGGCAACCTGGAAGTGCTCAGCCTGGGTTTAAAAAGGCTGTGTGAGGAGGGCTAAAAGCAGACAGCCAATCAGGAATACTCAGCAAATGAAAGACACAGAACAGCACGAATCATGGGCACCGTGATACAATGTAAATCAAACAATTGGGTAAATGAGTAAATAAATAAAACAGATAGTCCACCAAGGAAAGTCCTCGCTGCTCGCTTCCAATGGGCAGGGCTCCCACCACTGGAAAACACAAAAGAACAAGCGGCGCCGAGGATCCTCTCTAAGTGCAGTATTCAAATTACTTGATCCTTTACCAACATCATATAAGTGTAGACTCTTGGAAATGTACTCACATTCTTCTGAGGCTATTTCCAGCCTCCAGGAATAGTCACCTTTACTGGCTCACACCCCAGTCTGGTATCTTTGGTACAACTCCAATCTCACTTCAGACTCCGTAAGAATGTGGAAGTGTCAACAAGCACTAGGTAATTACAAAACCAAGCACTTCTTCTTAAACCACCTCTTATTTTCAAATTTATAAAGAGATTTAGCCTGGGACCAGAATAAGGGGGATCCCAAATGACACCAGTAATTTAATAATCCAGATAATGCTGGATTAACCAAGAGAATTTTTTTTTTAAATGAAAACATTAAAAAAAAAATATACATAAAATTAAAAATGAATATTAAGATAAATCAAAACCAACACTGGCTTATTGCATTTCGTGGAACATGCCCACTTCATCAGAAGCCCAAAGTAATATACAGGGTGATAAATCCACATTATATAATCCTAACATTAATCACCATTGGTTATCAACAAATAATTGATATTTGAATTTACCTATTAAATTCCTCTAAAAAGGATTAAAGCAGACCCATTAACCATTTTTGACTATTTTTAACTCACCATACATTCTCCATATTCAATTCAACGCCAGTTGCGTCATCAAAAAGTTCCCATCTGACCTCAAACACGGATGCGCATAGCATGACCACATAACACCAACACGGAAGATACACAACACCCGGAATGCTACTTCCGGGACATTCAAGTTTAAGGTCAATATACAATGCGCATGCGTGGGATCAAATAATACAGCACCAAGGACAAATCTCGCAATAAAAAAATCGCTAGACTTCTATTCATCCCAGAGCAGTGTACAAAGGCATAGCACACATGCGCCTCAAACCCAATGCGCATGAGTGGTACCCCCAAAAATGCACACTTACTCCAGGGTATAATATTAGGGACAAATCTCGCGAGAAAAACCACGAGACTCTTCCACATCCCAGAACAGCGTGTAAAGGGATAACACAAACGTGCATCAAGCACAATGTGCATAAATGGCACTCCCAGACACATACATCTGCTCTAAGAAGGGAGAAGAGAGGGAGAAAAAAAAAAAAAAAAATATATATATATCTCCTATATAATAATTCGCTAAGTTGTGTGTAACGCCCGACATGCGCAGTAGACACTGCTGCACGTGCGGCAGTCATGCGCAGTACAGACTGCCTGTGCCGCGGCTGATACAGAGCTGGGCGCTCCGAAGGAGTCTCTACTGCGCGTGACTGCCCCGCGACCGGCTGCCAGAGGCACTGTGGCCCGTGTGACGGGCTGTTCAACTAGTATATATATAAATGACCCCAAGAACCATGTTAACAGTCCAATAAATGTCAACCACGACTCAATATCAGCATGAGGGGACTATATGATAATAAAACCCCCAAAACCCCAAGGAGATGAGCCCAAGAAATTGGAAGAAGACAGAAAAAAAAAATAAAAAATATATATATATGTGTATATCTATTAAATAATCATTCTATTTTTGACTAAATTCTAAAAATAAAAATCATGATTATAGATATAACCATGTAAGTGCATCTCTTTAACCTTCTGTTAATATTATACCCTAATAAAACACAAGTCTATCTCCTCATTTAACCCTTTTCCTCCTAAAGTGTTTAAAGTATGGATCCAGTAGGCTTCTTGTCTACAAAGCCCACAAAATCTATCAACCTGTGAACTAACCAACTCTATTCCTAATACAGAAAAATTAGACATACCTCCTAAATTACATAATGAAAAGTGCTTGGATACCCCATGATCCATATCTCTACAAATAATTTTCCTCCGATGTTCTCCAATTCTTGTCCTCAAATCCCAAGTCGTGCGACCCACATAAAGTGCCCCACAGCCACATTGTATCAAATATATGACATAACTACTATTACAATTAATAAACTGATGAATTGGATAAGAGTCAGCACCATCTAAGTCCCTGAATTCCCTAGCTCCATGGACCATCAAAGGACATGTTTTACATCTCTTTTTATTACATTTATAATTGCCCATAGATCCGGGAGTGGATTTTAAAATGAGATTCTCCTTCTTTTCCTTAGAAGGTCCATTTTTAGGTCTACTAGGGGCTATAAATGTTCTAATAGTCTTATTCCACCTAAAAGTAACCAAAGACAATTCCCCCCAGATCATCCCTCAAAAGAGGATCTTGTAATAGTATTATCCAATGATCTGTAATAATTCCCTTGATCCTACCCCCAAAACTATTATAGCGAGTAGTAAAAGATATTTTCCTATGGCGGTTTTATTATCCCTAGTTTTAATCAAATTATTACGATCTAATTTTAATGCCCTCTCAAATGCCTCATCAATAATACACTCCCGGTATCCCCTCTCCAAGAAGGATTTTTTAAGTTCTTTACCTTTTTCGATAAAATCCTCTTTCTAACTGCAATTACGTCTCAAACTATGAAACTGAAAAATATTACTAGGCTAAAAAATTGATTGCAGACTTCAAACAAGGCTATAGCCTTGAAAAAAATATTTTGAAGGCCTCAGGCTTGCAAAAAACAAGCCTTGAAAAAAATGACTTTTATGCAGTTCTGGACAAGTGTCCTCAGTACCAGATTCCTAATGGTGGCACTGGAAAATACCACTAGTGACATTCTTGTACTTGCTACTGATGTAATACCTGCTGTTAAGTCGTCTAAGTAGAAGGAAGATTAGGCTTCTGCATGGGACTGGGATCATCAGGAGTGACAAAAGACAGGTGATGGTATGATGATGGTTCCACTTGCCACTAGTCCTATTGCTGCCGCTGAGGTAGCAGCAACACCACAACAAATCTCCACAACTTCATGTGCATCTAGTTAGAAGATGCTGGCTACTTATTGTAACGGAATCTAGGAAGGGACCACGTCACCTTCCGCCGTCATTCACTGGTCTCTCCTTCTCGACGCTGGACTGTCGGCGTCGGATGCACCGGTGGAGCAAATAAACCATCCGTTGGTCGACTCAAAGTGGAGTCGAACCTCGAAGTAGTTGACTCTACGTCGAAGGATACAGATCGAGGAGGGGTCGACAAGGCTCCCGAGCAGTCGAGTGTTGCAGAACTGGAACACCGAGCAGTAGAGAGTGAGGCCTCTACTCCCGGGATACAACAAACAGGGAAAGTGTAGCAGGAACGAAGGTAGCGGTCGCCAAGCAGTTTGAGCACTCTGTAGCTCGAATCAAAGGATCGCTGGAACTTGAAGAAGCAGAGGAAGTGTCCACATTGCAGCCTGACAACATCCGAAGTTGGGTAGCAGGATACTGGCAGCAGACGGTCGAACGATGCAGGATACTCAGCTCAGATGGGCGTCAGAGTGGCCACTTTGATACCATAAGAACATAAGACTCCAGGACGCTTGTTCACTCCAAAAGTAACTTTCTTTATTGACACAAACCACACATATTTATACACGGCAAGCACATTGAAACTCATGGGGAAACCAGATACAATGGGGACATGATTCAATCACAATACAGTAGACAAAAGGCCAACAGCAGATGGCCTAACAAACACAATGACTCAGACATGATTACATTTCAGACACAAAAGGGTTTGATTAATGCCAGACACAAGATACAAAGACTTGAGGGGTGGGAATACGCATTCGAGGAACAATGGACAGGGGTTGAAGCACGTACGCAACTGGTTTGAATATTCAGCTTCAACCCTGGCCAATCAAAGCGTACAGTGAGTCCGCTGGTCGACCAAGCCCCAATCCGCCTACTTTTCCCCATGTTAAGTCTATGGGAGACCTTTAAACCTCCTGCTCAGGGATTAACCAATCTGGCGTCGACTTATTGCCCTTGGTTTCCCGTTCACCATACAGTGTCGGTCCTCGAACTGGGAACCTCCGACCCATAGTCAGTGAATGTGTAAACCCTCAAACATACTACGTACAGTAAACTAGACCATTCGACACACAGTAACCAAAGCCTATGAACATAAGTCTTTTATCTAGGATAATGGCTGGCCAGTTTGTATGCCAGGGCCCAAAGCAAAGTCCAAACAGTGTAAAATGTCCACAGTGTTTGGCTAAACAAACTTATGGCCAGACAAGGCCATAGACACAGACAAGGGCTCAAGTAATGGGTAGGATCTGTTACAGTTATACTTTTCCTGCACCTCCTCTAAAGGAAGGAACTATGCCTTATCAACAGCAACTGCACAGTGTGGAAGGAAACATTGTGAAATGCAGGAAGTCCTGAGAAGTATCACAATTCACACATCTGCTCTCATATTAAGCAACAGGCATATTGGAAACCAACCACCTTGATCCTTCAGTTGGCAGTGTTAAACCATCCCTAATCAACTACTGCTGACTTTTGACCTCTCCATGAACAAAAAGACTTAATAAAAAGAATGAATCCTCCCTACCACCGCTTTAGATTATTCCGCAGATGCTCCCTGATACTATTAATTTGATTTCTCTCCACCACAGTCTCATGTGTGGACAGTGTACTACACAATGAGCAAATGAGTAGCTACAAACTGCTAGATCCTCACATTTACAGACTGGCTCTCAGCTGGTGGTGGGAGGAAACAGAGGCAAAGGTGGCACACCAGAAGAGATAGATGATCCTTAGAGTGCCTGTATCGGGGGAATGGGTACATTTTCCTGCACTCAGAGCCTAGCATGAGAAGACTATGGTAATGCAGATGTTATGTTCATCATCAAGCTTCCAGGCTGGGTTTCACTTATCTTCCTCTGGAATCTTTGTCCCCATTCATTTTGCTTCTGGGGAGGGACAAGGGACACAGTGACAGTGTTTTTGATGTTTGGTTTTCATGTGTTTAACATAAATGCTGTGGTGTTTCTGTTGCATATCATTTATGGGGGCAGATGTGCCAAAGAATGTCCTTTCTGTTCCCTCTTCATTACTTTATTACATTTAGTGCTCACCGCAATCACTGATGAGTGCACTGATGATTTGCACACCCATAATTTCATTTAGAGGAAAGGTGACAAAGAACGACCTTCTTCTTCTTCTCCAGAAGCACCTTCACTGGCTGGGAAAGGTGTTGCTGCCTAAGCATCAGCACTAGAGCTAGGATGAAGAGTAGTGGTGGCAAATGGAACCTGCCCTAGTCCCATATCACTATTTTCTGAACCAAATCCCATATTATTCACTTTGGTTTGTGACCCAATATCCTGCTCATTATCAGCAACAGGAATTACAGCAGCAGCAAAGGCCAGAATGTCACTGTTGATGGCTGTGGTGATTCCCATTCCAAATTGAATCTCTTTCTCCATTTCTTATCACTTTCTGCTAAAAACACCCACATACTCTCCTCAACACCAAATGCTCCTCTATCCTCACTCTCATCACCACCACCCCCACTCTCTTGCTGCTTTATGGGACTGCTTGGTGATGGCGTTAACAAATGTGACAGAGGTCCTCCTGCTGTCACACCTGCCATCATCTTAGAAGGAGGCACACTAACAGTAGCAGAGGACACAGACAGGTGACCTTTGCTGCTCATACTGCTGCCCAGTGACCCTTCTTTATTATCTTTACCCAGATCTCTAGGGACAATGTTGGGGGACTGGGAATCATTTGGTCTGGGTAATGTAGGCTCACTTTACTTTTGGTGCTGCTGAATTCCGTCATCTCTGTTTCAGCA
This sequence comes from Rhinophrynus dorsalis, assembly GCA_037306005.1. Classification (NCBI taxonomy): domain Eukaryota; kingdom Metazoa; phylum Chordata; class Amphibia; order Anura; family Rhinophrynidae; genus Rhinophrynus; species Rhinophrynus dorsalis. The sequence goes on from CM074721.1 coordinate 556,942,680, forward strand.
GTATCAGCAGTGTCCCACTAATTTTTCTTGCTATTCATTGTGTTAGCCAGTACTCAAAATGAGTTCTCTCTCTCTTTCTCTCTCTGCTTTCTCTCTCTTTCTTGCCTGTTTCATAAAATGCTGCATGGAGGGAAGATCTGTGTTTTTACATTATGATAGGGGAAAGTTTCACTGCCATGGAAAACATAGGCGGAAAATGGAACCATTGTCATGGGACAATTGGTTGTGTTTGTGAAACAGTGAAAACTCTATAGTGTTCTCTATGGGTGGAAATTCCCAAAGAAAACCAGAAAATCATGCTTTTTATCAAAAATTCTCACAGGAACAAAATGGACCTTTCACCCATCCCTAATCTCCCCCCTCATTTCTATGTGTAGTCAAAATGTGCAGCGTGTTGAGCCATATTACCTTAGTCTCACATATGCAAAATCTCTTTCTGCTGTGGTAATGGCAATGTCAGTACCGAAGACAAAACAAAACAAAACAAAAAAAGGGAAAAAAGGAGAGAAGATGGAAAGAAAAAGAATAAACAATAACAATGTGTCACGGTTTTTAATGACTCTCAGACGTAAGGTTTGGTAAAAACGTAACTTTATTGAAAAGTTAAGGCAATCCCCATAGGTAAACATACATAACAATACAACAATAATAGTCCATAGAATAGGTTCTACCCAAGTGACAGTAGCAATAACAGGCTCTACCGGCCTTGCCTATACCGGGTAAGGCAATCGTGAGATGACATATACCGGTTCTACCGGCCTTACCAATACCGGGCAAGGCAGCCCAAAGGAGACTAAGTATAGGCTCTACCGGCCCTGCCAATACCGGGTAAGGCAACCTTAAAGATGGTAATGTACAAGGTTCTACCGGCCTTACCAATACCATGCAGGGCAGCCTGGGGAACACTGTAGTAGGCTCTACCAGCCCTGCCAATACCTGGTAAGGCAACCTTAAGGATGGTAACGTACAACGTTCTACCGGCCTTACCAATACCGGGCAGGGCAGGCTGGGGAACACTATAGTAGGCTCTACCAGCCCTGCCAATACCTGGTAAGGCAACCTTAAGGATGGTAACGACAAGGTTCTACCGGCCTTACCAATACCGGGCAGGGCAGCCTGAGCGAGTAGACCAGCCATCAGATGACTATGACAGCAGAGAGGAATAGGAACAAAGGTCTTACTCAGCAGCAGTCTATTGCCAGGGAAAATCGGACAACTGCATTGGAGTGGACAGCGACCTAGCCTCAGTACTGGATAGATCAGGAGCAAACCAACGTCCGCACGTTGGGACCTACAATAAATATTGCCAGCAGGTTAATGGAGTAGACTGGCGTCCGCACGCTGGGACCAACAGAGTATCGCAACCAGGTTTAATGGAGTAAACCAGCGTCTGCACGCTGGAACCAACAGAGTATCATAACCAGGTAAAATGGAGTAAACCAGCGTCCGCATGCTGGAACCAACAGTGTATATCGCAACCAGGTTTAATGGAGTAAACCAGCGTCCGCACGCTGGAACCAACAGTGTATATCGCAACCAGGTTTAATGGAGTAAACCAGCGTCCTCACGCTGGAACCAACAGTGTATATCGCAACCAGGTTTAATGGAGTAAACCAGTGTCCGCACGCTGGAACCAACAGTGTATCGCAACCAGGTTTAATGGAGTAAACCAGCGTCCTCACGCTGGGACCAACAGTAAATGTAGCCACCAGGTTTAATGGAGTAAACCAACGTCCGCACGCTGGAACCAACAGTGTATATCGCAACCAGGTTTAATGGAGAAACCCAGCGTCCTCACGCTGGGACCAACAGTAAATGTCGCCACCAGGTTTAATGGAGTAAACCAGCGTCCACATGCTGGAACCAACAATGATAAGCAGCAGCGAAAAGAACAATGTCTCTGGAGCGATGGGGCTAGATCAAGAGCCCTACACTCCAACGGGGAGTCCACCGGGGCGAGACTGATGCACTGACAGATGACTGGAACCACCGGAACCGCCGGTGCAGAGCGAACCGGCTGGAGAAGCGGCAGGCAGGAGACTCAGGAACTCAGTAAGATTAACCCGCTAGGTGCTTGAACACAGGAACACCGGAACACTAGCATACAGGAACATTGGAACACTGGAACACCGGAATGCAGGATCAGCAGGATCAGCAGGCCCAGAAGCCTGACATGCAGATCAGACCAAGTGAAGTCAGAAACAACACGAAAGGGCAACCTGGAAGTGCTCAGCCTGGGTTTAAAAAGGCTGTGTGAGGAGGGCTAAAAGCAGACAGCCAATCAGGAATACTCAGCAAATGAAAGACACAGAACAGCACGAATCATGGGCACCGTGATACAATGTAAATCAAACAATTGGGTAAATGAGTAAATAAATAAAACAGATAGTCCACCAAGGAAAGTCCTCGCTGCTCGCTTCCAATGGGCAGGGCTCCCACCACTGGAAAACACAAAAGAACAAGCGGCGCCGAGGATCCTCTCTAAGTGCAGTATTCAAATTACTTGATCCTTTAACAACATCATATAAGTGTAGACTCTTGGAAATGTACTCACATTCTTCTGAGGCTATTTCCAGCCTCCAGGAATAGTCACCTTTACTGGCTCACACCCCAGTCTGGTATCTTTGGTACAACTCCAATCTCACTTCAGACTCCGTAAGAATGTGGAAGTGTCAACAAGCACTAGGTAATTACAAAACCAAGCACTTCTTCTTAAACCACCTCTTATTTTCAAATTTATAAAGAGATTTAGCCTGGGACCAGAATAAGGGGGATCCCAAATGACACCAGTAATTTAATAATCCAGATAATGCTGGATTAACCAAGAGAATTTTTTTTTTAAATGAAAACATTAAAAAAAAAATATACATAAAATTAAAAATGAATATTAAGATAAATCAAAACCAACACTGGCTTATTGCATTTCGTGGAACATGCCCACTTCATCAGAAGCCCAAAGTAATATACAGGGTGATAAATCCACATTATATAATCCTAACATTAATCACCATTGGTTATCAACAAATAATTGATATTTGAATTTACCTATTAAATTCCTCTAAAAAGGATTAAAGCAGACCCATTAACCATTTTTGACTATTTTTAACTCACCATACATTCTCCATATTCAATTCAACGCCAGTTGCGTCATCAAAAAGTTCCCATCTGACCTCAAACACGGATGCGCATAGCATGACCACATAACACCAACACGGAAGATACACAATACCCGGAATGCTACTTCCGGGACATTCAAGTTTAAGGTCAATATACAATGCGCATGCGTGGGATCAAATAATACAGCACCAAGGACAAATCTCGCAATAAAAAAATCGCTAGACTTCTATTCATCCCAGAGCAGTGTACAAAGGCATAGCACACATGCGCCTCAAACCCAATGCGCATGAGTGGTACCCCCAAAAATGCACACTTACTCCAGGGTATAATATTAGGGACAAATCTTGCGAGAAAAACCACGAGACTCTTCCACATCCCAGAACAGCGTGTAAAGGGATAACACAAACGTGCATCAAGCACAATGTGCATAAATGGCACTCCCAGACACATACATCTGCTCTAAGAAGGGAGAAGAGAGGGAGAAAAAAAAAAAAAAATATATATATATATCTCCTATATAATAATTCGCTAAGTTGTGTGTAACGCCCGACATGCGCAGTAGACACTGCTGCACGTGCGGCAGTCATGCGCAGTACAGACTGCCTGTGCCGCGGCTGATACAGAGCTGGGCGCTCCGAAGGAGTCTCTACTGCGCGTGACTGCCCCGCGACCGGCTGCCAGAGGCACTGTGGCCCGTGTGACGGGCTGTTCAACTAGTATATATATAAATGACCCCAAGAACCATGTTAACAGTCCAATAAATGTCAACCACGACTCAATATCAGCATGAGGGGACTATATGATAATAAAACCCCCAAAACCCCAAGGAGATGAGCCCAAGAAATTGGAAGAAGACAGAAAAAAAAAATAAAAAATATATATATATGTGTATATCTATTAAATAATCATTCTATTTTTGACTAAATTCTAAAAATAAAAATCATGATTATAGATATAACTATGTAAGTGCATCTCTTTAACCTTCTGTTAATATTATACCCTAATAAAACACAAGTCTATCTCCTCATTTAACCCTTTTCCTCCTAAAGTGTTTAAAGTATGGATCCAGTAGGCTTCTTGTCTACAAAGCCCACAAAATCTATCAACCTGTGAACTAACCAACTCTATTCCTAATACAGAAAAATTAGACATACCTCCTAAATTACATAATGAAAAGTGCTTGGATACCCCATGATCCATATCTCTACAAATAATTTTCCTCCGATGTTCTCCAATTCTTGTCCTCAAATCCCAAGTCGTGCGACCCACATAAAGTGCCCCACAGCCACATTGTATCAAATATATGACATAACTACTATTACAATTAATAAACTGATGAATTGGATAAGAGTCAGCACCATCTAAGTCCCTGAATTCCCTAGCTCCATGGACCATCAAAGGACATGTTTTACATCTCTTTTTATTACATTTATAATTGCCCATAGATCCGGGAGTGGATTTTAAAATGAGATTCTCCTTCTTTTCCTTAGAAGGTCCATTTTTAGGTCTACTAGGGGCTATAAATGTTCTAATAGTCTTATTCCACCTAAAAGTAACCAAAGACAATTCCCCCCAGATCATCCCTCAAAAGAGGATCTTGTAATAGTATTATCCAATGATCTGTAATAATTCCCTTGATCCTACCCCCAAAACTATTATAGCGAGTAGTAAAAGATATTTTCCTATGGCGGTTTTATTATCCCTAGTTTTAATCAAATTATTACGATCTAATTTTAATGCCCTCTCAAATGCCTCATCAATAATACACTCCCGGTATCCCCTCTCCAAGAAGGATTTTTTAAGTTCTTTACCTTTTTCGATAAAATCCTCTTTCTAACTGCAATTACGTCTCAAACTATGAAACTGAAAAATATTACTAGGCTAAAAAATTGATTGCAGACTTCAAACAAGGCTATAGCCTTGAAAAAAATATTTTGAAGGCCTCAGGCTTGCAAAAAACAAGCCTTGAAAAAAATGACTTTTATGCAGTTCTGGACAAGTGTCCTCAGTACCAGATTCCTAATGGTGGCACTGGAAAATACCACTAGTGACATTCTTGTACTTGCTACTGGTGTAATACCTGCTGTTAAGTCGTCTAAGTAGAAGGAAGATTAGGCTTCTGCATGGGACTGGGATCATCAGGAGTGACAAAAGACAGGTGATGGTATGATGATGGTTCCACTTGCCACTAGTCCTATTGCTGCCGCTGAGGTAGCAGCAACACCACAACAAATCTCCACAACTTCATGTGCATCTAGTTAGAAGATGCTGGCTACTTATTGTAACGGAATCTAGGAAGGGACCACGTCACCTTCCGCCGTCATTCACTGGTCTCTCCTTCTCGACGCTGGACTGTCGGCGTCGGATGCACCGGTGGAGCAAATAAACCATCCGTTGGTCGACTCAAAGTGGAGTCGAACCTCGAAGTAGTTGACTCTACGTCGAAGGATACAGATCGAGGAGGGGTCGACAAGGCTCCCGAGCAGTCGAGTGTTGCAGAACTGGAACACCGAGCAGTAGAGAGTGAGGCCTCTACTCCCGGGATACAACAAACAGGGAAAGTGTAGCAGGAACGAAGGTAGCGGTCGCCAAGCAGTTTGAGCACTCTGTAGCTCGAATCAAAGGATCGCTGGAACTTGAAGAAGCAGAGGAAGTGTCCACATTGCAGCCTGACAACATCCGAAGTTGGGTAGCAGGATACTGGCAGCAGACGGTCGAACGATGCAGGATACTCAGCTCAGATGGGCGTCAGAGTGGCCACTTTGATACCATAAGAACATAAGACTCCAGGACGCTTGTTCACTCCAAAAGTAACTTTCTTTATTGACACAAACCACACATATTTATACACGGCAAGCACATTGAAACTCATGGGGAAACCAGATACAATGGGGACATGATTCAATCACAATACAGTAGACAAAAGGCCAACAGCAGATGGCCTAACAAACACAATGACTCAGACATGATTACATTTCAGACACAAAAGGGTTTGATTAATGCCAGACACAAGATACAAAGACTTGAGGGGTGGGAATACGCATTCGAGGAACAATGGACAGGGGTTGAAGCACGTACGCAACTGGTTTGAATATTCAGCTTCAACCCTGGCCAATCAAAGCGTACAGTGAGTCCGCTGGTCGACCAAGCCCCAATCCGCCTACTTTTCCCCATGTTAAGTCTATGGGAGACCTTTAAACCTCCTGCTCAGGGATTAACCAATCTGGCGTCGACTTATTGCCCTTGGTTTCCCGTTCACCATACAGTGTCGGTCCTCGAACTGGGAACCTCCGACCCATAGTCAGTGAATGTGTAAACCCTCAAACATACTACGTACAGTAAACTAGACCATTCGACACACAGTAACCAAAGCCTATGAACATAAGTCTTTTATCTAGGATAATGGCTGGCCAGTTTGTATGCCAGGGCCCAAAGCAAAGTCCAAACAGTGTAAAATGTCCACAGTGTTTGGCTAAACAAACTTATGGCCAGACAAGGCCATAGACACAGACAAGGGCTCAAGTAATGGGTAGGATCTGTTACAGTTATACTTTTCCTGCACCTCCTCTAAAGGAAGGAACTATGCCTTATCAACAGCAACTGCACAGTGTGGAAGGAAACATTGTGAAATGCAGGAAGTCCTGAGAAGTATCACAATTCACACATCTGCTCTCATATTAAGCAACAGGCATATTGGAAACCAACCACCTTGATCCTTCAGTTGGCAGTGTTAAACCATCCCTAATCAACTACTGCTGACTTTTGACCTCTCCATGAACAAAAAGACTTAATAAAAAGAATGAATCCTCCCTACCACCGCTTTAGATTATTCCGCAGATGCTCCCTGATACTATTAATTTGATTTCTCTCCACCACAGTCTCATGTGTGGACAGTGTACTACACAATGAGCAAATGAGTAGCTACAAACTGCTAGATCCTCACATTTACAGACTGGCTCTCAGCTGGTGGTGGGAGGAAACAGAGGCAAAGGTGGCACACCAGAAGAGATAGATGATCCTTAGAGTGCCTGTATCGGGGGAATGGGTACATTTTCCTGCACTCAGAGCCTAGCATGAGAAGACTATGGTAATGCAGATGTTATGTTCATCATCAAGCTTCCAGGCTGGGTTTCACTTATCTTCCTCTGGAATCTTTGTCCCCATTCATTTTGCTTCTGGGGAGGGACAAGGGACACAGTGACAGTGTTTTTGATGTTTGGTTTTCATGTGTTTAACATAAATGCTGTGGTGTTTCTGTTGCATATCATTTATGGGGGCAGATGTGCCAAAGAATGTCCTTTCTGTTTCCTCTTCATTACTTTATTACATTTAGTGCTCACCGCAATCACTGATGAGTGCACTGATGATTTGCACACCCATAATTTCATTTAGAGGAAAGGTGACAAAGAACGACCTTCTTCTTCTTCTCCAGAAGCACCTTCACTGGCTGGGAAAGGTGTTGCTGCCTAAGCATCAGCACTAGAGCTAGGATGAAGAGTAGTGGTGGCAAATGGAACCTGCCCTAGTCCCATATCACTATTTTCTGAACCAAATCCCATATTATTCACTTTGGTCTGTGACCCAATATCCTGCTCATTATCAGCAACAGGAATTACAGCAGCAGCAAAGGCCAGAATGTCACTGTTGATGGCTGTGGTGATTCCCATTCCAAATTGAATCTCTTTCTCCATTTCTTATCACTTTCTGCTAAAAACACCCACATACTCTCCTCAACACCAAATGCTCCTCTATCCTCACTCTCATCACCACCACCCCCACTCTCTTGCTGCTTTATGGGACTGCTTGGTGATGGCGTTAACAAATGTGACAGAGGTCCTCCTGCTGTCACACCTGCCATCATCTTAGAAGGAGGCACACTAACAGTAGCAGAGGACACAGACAGGTGACCTTTGCTGCTCATACTGCTGCCCAGTGACCCTTCTTTATTATCTTTACCCAGATCTCTAGGGACAATGTTGGGGGACTGGGAATCATTTGGTCTGGGTAATGTAGGCTCACTTTACTTTTGGTGCTGCTGAATTCCGTCATCTCTGTTTCAGCAGTATCAGCAGTGTCCCACTAATTTTTCTTGCTATTCATTGTGTTAGCCAGTACTCAAAATGAGTTCTCTCTCTCTTTCTCTCTCTGCTTTCTCTCTCTTTCTTGCCTGTTTCATAAAATGCTGCATGGAGGGAAGATCTGTGATTTTACATTATGATAGGGGAAAGTTTCACTGCCATGGAAAACATAGGCGGAAAATGGAACCATTGTCATGGGACAATTGGTTGTGTTTGTGAAACAGTGAAAACTCTATAGTGTTCTCTATGGGTGGAAATTCCCAAAGAAAACCAGAAAATCATTCTTTTTATCAAAAATTCTCACAGGAACAAAATGGACCTTTCACCCATCTCTAATCTCCCCCCTCATTTCTATGTGTAGTCAAAATGTGCAGCGTGTTGAGCCATATTACCTTAGTCTCACATATGCAAAATCTCTTTCTGCTGTGGTAATGGCAATGTCAGTACCGAAGAGGTCCCTGGGGATGCCAAAATTGCAGTGCAAAAAAAATGGGCCTCTTCATACATGCCAAGAGGCAAGCAAGTTATGGTATACTGCTGAAGACAGACTGATAACTATCACTCTGATGCTGCATGAGGATATATCATCATCATCATCATCATCATGATAATCATTTTCAGCTGTTGTCTGTCTTGTGCTTTCTGATCTCTCTCTCCCATACACACACATATAAATCAACTGGAAAAAGACAATGAATTTGGATGAAAATGCCAACAAATCATAGCACAGGTACAAGACACCCCCTTTGACCATCTTTAACAAAGCTGTACATTTTCTAACTCTAATACAACTTTTTTTTTACAATCCTTGATGAACCATTAAAACAATAATCATGTATATTTCAGTATAGTCCCTTATTGCTGTAGTTGGAGACTTTTAATTGCCCTTTGTGGAATTGTATGAATATATATAACGTGTTCTCTACACTGTTGTATGATAATTATAAATCAGGGCACTGAATGTTACAATGCATTGCAATCATCACTGAACAAAATGAAGAAAAATTGTGAAAATGTGAAGACAAAAATTGTTTTTTTCTGCCCAGTCTGCCTGAACAGTAACATGAAATGGAAATAGTAGACTTCAACCCAACATCAGTGAAAAAGAACATCCACTAGATGGATAGTTTCATAGCGAAAAGAGTGTGAATAAAAAGCTGATAGCATGGTAAGTGAATCACTGTGTACTAGAAAACAATGGTCCGGTTGCACCATAGCAACATAATAAAAAAATATACAAGAATTCCTATTGATGAGAGACCTTTCTACAATTCAAGAGTTAACCCTTTTAGTGCCACTGGCACTAAAATGGTTAAACTCCCCATTTAAATCATCATCAAATGATCATATTTATCTGCTTTCTATGCAATTGAACTGCCATGGAATTAAACCACTTTTACCTAGCACACAAGCCTCAGCCAAGGATGAATGCATATTTCTCCATAACCAGGTAATAATTCTGGCGACTAGCGCTACTAAGCAGCTAGTCACCAAACAGGGAATTATTAGAAACAAAGTTGCTTAGCGGTGGTAGCTCCGCTTTAAGCACAGGCGAGTCAATCAAAATGAACGATCCACTGAGTAACTCACCTGTGCTTTATCAGGGAAATCCTTACATCCTGGCCTGTTGGTGGCCCTTAAGGACTGAACTTGAACAGACCTACCCCAGGACCTGGCAATATGCTTTGATATTGTTATCTATCTTTCTATGCATATCTGTCTATTTCATATCAATCTGTCTGGCCATCTCATATTTATCTATCTTTCTATGTATCAACTATCTATCTAGCTTTTTATCTAGACTGTATTTGCTAATCCTCAGCTGACTATATCAGGCTGAATGAGATTAGCCATTCCAAAGACCCAGACATTAGGAAAATATCAAATTTGCACTTGCAGCCACCTGGCGTTAACCACTAATGTCAGTGTTTGCCAATATGCACTGCAGGCCCATGCCACGCTCAGGGAAATGCTATATGTCTTATTTAGTAGATATGACTTAAACAGAGTGGATAAGAGAATAGCACAGATTATCCCATTGTTCTCTTCTTCCCACAAGCAATGTGAAGAGGAGGAATTCTGCAGTATATAAGTGAATTAGGCAAGTGTAGGGATTGGAAGTTGATTCCAGAACCTGATATAAAGCAGAATTGCCAGTGTAGCTTCACCTAAAGTGATTCAGAATCATTTAAACATTCACAAGATACTGAAATGTCTCTGTCCAGCTATAGACTGCAGCAGAGTTCAGATGCAAAAAAAAAAAAACAAACAACACTAAATGGATAAACTGGTATATGAAACACACATTGCTGGGTACATTGGTCCATATTTATAAAAGCACTGACGTTATTCTGGAGTAAACCAATTGTACCACAGGGGAAAAGTAACAAATTCTGTTAAATTAAATTGAGATTTTAACACCTTGAGTGCTAGAGAGGTGTCCAATGAATTCAAGGGGAGAGAAATTTCTATTCAAGGACATAGGAATTTAGGAATATTTATCTGTTCCCTGTGATGCTGTTGGTTCACTCCAGAATAACGCCAGTTTCTATACATATGGGCCATGGTTCTGTAACACAGAGTAAGATCGATATATTTCCAGGTTAGGGGTCTAAGAACATAAGGGGGAGATGCACTAAGCGATGATAAAGAGGTGATAAAGTGGAGATGACTTCTCCAGTGATATCACTTCTCAAATTCCTTTGATGTTATATGGAGCCTATTCACTAAGATCTCCAAAACTGAAGAAATGTTAGTGCATGGGCTCCATAGAATAACATAGGAGGAGATTCACTTAACAGTGAAAAAGCAGTGATAAAGAGGTGATAAAGTGGATTTGACCTCTCCAGTTTATCTCTAACCCAAATCCTATGTTATTCTATGGAACTACTAAGTAAGATTTTTTTTCATCTTTGGAGATCTTAGTGAACAGGCTCCATAGAATAACACAGGAACTGGAGAAGTGATATCAATGGAGAAGTCATCTACACTTTATCACCTCTTTATCACACCTTAGTGCATCTCCCCCAGGAACTGGAGAGGTGATAAACTAGAGAGGTAATCTCTACTTTATCACCTCTTTATCCCCACTTATTGAATTTGCCCCCTGGGATTGGTACTGTATAAGGCTATTCATGCAGTTATATAAGACACAACATTAACTATATAGGTGAATGAGTGGACTACAGGGGCCATCAATTAACCTTTTGAGTGCTAGAGGGGCACTGCATTGGCACTCAAAAGATTAATAGCTGGACTACATAGCATAGGGAACACCTATGTTTAACTCTTTGAATGCCAGAGAGGTATGCAAAGTAGAACAATTCTGAGACTACCACCTGCACTGTAGTGGTCAAATGCATATTCATATTGATATTTAATCACTTGATGATAGCCCCAATCACAGTGAAATGCAATGTAAAAGAGATGCCTCTAGCACTCAAAGGGTTTAACCATTTGAGCACCAGAGAGGTATCCAAAACATTGTCATGCCATGCATTGGATAACTCTGTTGCACTGAAATGGATGAAGCCCTTTTTAAATCCATGGCCACTTGGGGGGATTTTTATTTGTCCTGTAGAGGGCACTTACTTGTCCAAGAATGTCTCCTATTTGCCCTTATACATAAGCCCCCAATTCCTTATTATTCCTCAGCATGACAATTCCTTCCTTATCTGTACACAGACCTTGTGTGAACATAACCAGACAATGGCCACCGAACTGGTGATTCTGGGATTTGGAAACCTTCACGGCCTTAAAATTTGCCTTTTCCTTCTCTTCCTTGTAATTTATATTTTTACACTATTTGGGAACATACTGATCATCCGTTTAATAATAGCCAGTCCTAGACTCCATTCCCCTATGTACTTTTTTCTTTGCAATCTTTCTTTGTGTGAAATAATATTCACCACCAATATTGTCCCAAACATGCTCAATGTTATATGGAAGGAAGGTGGAACCATAACAGTGTATGGCTGCATCACCCAGTTCTACCTCTACTGTTCATCTGGGAGTGTAGAATGTCTTCTTCTCACAGTGATGGCTTTTGACAGATATTTGGCCATTTGTAACCCCTTGAGATACTTATCAGTGATGGACTTCAGGATTCGTAATAAGCTGGTTTCGTTGGCATGGTTTTCCGGATTTCTAATAATGTCAGTTATAACAATAACACTCTTTAGTTTAAAAACCTGTGAATCTCATATCATTGACCATATATTCTGTGATTTAGCTCCCATTTTGCAAATGTCTAAAATTGATACTTTCCTTATTGATATTGAAGCTCTGTTTGTAGTCATTGCCCTGGGTATATTTCCATTTGTGTGTATAATTATAAGTTATTCCTATATATTTTACACCATCCTTAGAATACCTTCTGGCACAGGGAGACAGAAAGCCTTCTCCACCTGCAGTTCCCACCTTGCATCGGTTTGTACGTACTTTGGGACACTGTTCACCATTTATCTGATTCCTTCTCAAGGACGTTCAATGGAAGTAAACAAGATTCTCTCTCTGTTATACATTATTGTGACACCCTTGTTTAATCCCATTATATATAGTCTGAGGAACCAGGAAATGAAGACATCCTTTAGATCTTGTATCTTCTTCTACAGGGAGGGAAGATCTCTTAATGTTTATTTTATTAAGAAATAAAAAATATGCATGAATTATAATAGACTATCATCATTCCTTAACTTAACAATGTATATTTGCAAAAAACATTTTTTAATTCTCAATATAATTATAAACATTGCATTAGAAGTCAAATATATTGCGTGTTGTGTATATAGTAACAGCCGGTGACAGATTCATAAGTCATTCAGCCATTCCTGATCTAGAAAAAACAATAGATATATTGTTAGCCCTTTGAGTGCAAGAGGTGTACGCAATGCATTGCAGAGTAATGTGTTGCGTACCCCTCTGCTACTCAAAGGTTTAAGAAGGGGCACAAAGGAGATGTACAAGAAATATAAAAGGGAGGAGGATCAGCTGTATCCACATTACGTATGAAGATCCACGATGTGGAGATATGGAGAGTCACGATTTGTAAGCGATCTACCTACGGCTTGCCCTGTTTTTGCTGTGCGTGTTATTACAGATGACATCCTGTATTGCAAGAAGAGTTCTCTGAGGTTGAACGATAAATCACTAAAAACAAACTGTTCTTGAATGGTGACAAAATGGTTACCACAATATTTGGAACAAAGAACAAATTACATAAAGGGATATAATTGCTTAAATTTAACTAATTTTAACATTGTAGGGATTAAAAATATGAATAGAATATGGGCCGTCCTGCGGCTCTTCAGCACAGCCAAAACAGCGCTATATAAAAATAAAAACGTAATTGGAATGGTCTACTAAGAGTGCTTGCAAACCAGGAACACTTTGTAGACTGTTACAATGAGGTATTTATTCCTATATCATGCTATTTTGGCTCTGCTGAAGAGCCGCAGGACAGTCCAGGGACCAGAAGTTGCTTCTCTCAGCTAGATGGCAGTCTTCTGTGAAATGGGAATTTTAGATGCTTCGATCTCTCAAACTAAACAAGTTTGCGATAAGACATACCTCATTCTAATAAACTATTTTTAATCTCTACAATATTAAAGTTAGTTAAATTTAAGCAATACTATCCTTTTAAAGAGATAGTAATGTCTCATTAAAAATTAAGGTGCCTTATACTTTGTAATAATGCTCTGTACCGTTGCCAGTGTTCTAACCAGTGTAGTTTTTGTGTAACTTTTGTGTAACTTCACCGTACAGATCACAACGAGGGCCAACATTGTGGCTAGCAGCATGAAGAAAACCCTGCCCCCCTTGACGAAACCGGGCAGGTTTTTCCTTGTGTTGATACAAGATTGTCCCTCATGATGATCTGTCCAGACTGGCTTTCTGATCTAAGGAAAGAATAGTGACATCTGTAAAAGGCGCGAGAGGAAGGAACCTTATAATATAATCACACACAAACTACACCAAACACTGACAACGGTACAGAGTGGTATTACAAAGTATAAGGAATAATTGAACAGTGATCTGTGAAATGAAAATCTACACTTGCAATATTTGCTGGAAAAATGTAATAAGTATTTTGTGTGTGGTGTAGTGTGGTAAGGGAGAGGTTAAACAACAAAACTGTTTGCGGTCTGGTGCTGTGGGAGTGGCTAATTGCTGTGTTGTAAGAGGTGGGTTTTTGCTTTAAATACCAGATACACAATGAATATTTGAATCTTGCCTCAGTGTGTAAGTGCAGGAGTGTGGTAAATGTTGGGAATTTAAAAACAGGGGGATTCAAATACAGGGGATTAGACAGGTGAACACATTTTTTAGACATATTGTGCAGATATTTTTTTCCCTGCCTTTTTATCTTGTGGTAACTGGCACATATGAGTGAAAGCATGATTGTCTATTTAACTCAGTGCACAAACTGCCATATGTTTGCACACCTGGAACAACCATTCTATTCATACCTCTGTGCAGTTGTGAGCAAGTGGTCTCTCTGGAAGCTCGTATTAGAGATCTGGGGGGCAAGTTGCAACATTAAGAGAGACTGCCAATCTTGAGAGGAAAGTGGTGGTAGGTAGTTCTGGGGGTGGAGACTGCACAAAGAATGAGCAGATAGCCAGATGGACTTGAGTTAGACATAGCAAGGGGGGGGCAGAGGAATAGGAAGGACACTCCTGTGGTTACTATCCCTAACAGATTTGCTGCTTTGAGTAATAAAGTTGGGGATGTTGACACAGGAATGCCTTTGCTGGAGAGGACTGTTCTCTCTAACAGCCGGGAGAACAGCCTCTCTAGCACGTTTGTGATCTGGGACTCAGGCAGACCTAGACAGATGGTGGTAAAAACCTCAAACCTTTTTTGGTCCTTGGTCTTTTCTTAAGTTAAAGGGATAGAAATACTTCATTTTCTCTTTGTTTTATTTTGTAGGCATTAAAAAACATGAAGAACGATATGTCTTATCTCTCAAACCTTTATGGTTTGAGAGATATTCACAAGCAAAGTTTCCCCTCCCGCCCCTTTTACCTAGTGTAAGCCATCTCTTCTCAGATGTGGAATCCAGTCCATAGACCAGACAGATAACAGCAGGGGACAATCTTCTTCCTATGAGAACAATGAAAGCCCTGCCCCCCTTTTACCTAGTGTAAGCCATCTCTTCTCAGATGTGGAATACAGTCCATAGACCACACAGGTAACAGAAGGGGACAATCTTCTTCCTGTGAGAACAATGAAAGCCCTGCACCCCTTGACAAGTTTTTCAGGTTTTTCCCTTATCCTAATTGAAGATTGTCCCTCTCTGCAATCTACCTGGGCACCTCCTTTCTGACCTGGCTGAACAGTAAAAGGGGTGGGAGGGGGGATACTTTGTCATTGAATTACTCTTGAACTACAACTCTGACAGAATTGAAATAACACTCTCCAAAGTCCAAATACTATGATGATTAATTAGAGCTGCTTTTATTATAAAACATTACTATCCCTTTAAGGACAGTCTTATGCCTATCTATCACGGTGCCCGTGATTCGTGCTGTTCTGTGTCTGTCACTTGCTGAGTATTCCTGATTGGCTGTCAGCTATTAGCCCTCCCCACACAGCCTTTTTAAACCCAGGTTGAGCACTTCCAGGTTGCCCTTTCGTGGTGTTTCTGACTTCACTTGGCCTGATCTGCATGTCTGGCTTCTGGGCCTGCTGTTCCTGCTGATCCTGCTGATCCTGCGTTCCGGTGTTCCAGTGTTCCAATGTTCCTGTATGCTAGTGTTCCGGTGTTCCTGTGTTCCAGCACCTAGCGGGTTATTCTTACTGAGTTCCTGTGTGTCCTGCCTGCCACTTCTCCAGCTGGTTCGCTCTGCACCGGCGGTTCCGGTGGTTCCAGTCATCTGTCAGTGCATCAGTCTCACCCCGGTGCACTCCCCGTTGGAGTGTAGGGCTCCTGCTCTAGCCCCGTCACTCCGGCGACATTGTTCTTCTCGCTGCTGCTTATACATTGTTGGTTCCAGCGTGCGGACGCTGGTTTACTCCATTAAACCTGGTGGCGACACTTACTGTTGGTTCCAGCGTGAGGACGCTGGTTTACTCCATTAAACCTGGTTGTGATATATACACTGTTGGTTCCAGCGTGCGGACGCTGGTTTACTCCATTAAAACCTGGTGGCGACATTTACTGTTGGTCCCAGCGTGAGGACGCTGGTTTACTCCATTAAACCTGGTTGCGATTTACACTGCTGGTTCCAGCGTGAGGATGTTGGTTTACTCCATTAAACCTGGTTGTGATATACACTGTTGGTTCCCGCGTGCGGACGCTGGTTTACTCCATTAAAACCTGGTAGCGACATTTACTGTTGGTCCCAGCGTGAGGACGCTGGTTTACTCCATTAAACCTGGTTGCGATATACACTGTTGGTTCCAGCGTGAGGACGCTGGTTTACTCCATTAAACCTGGTTGCGATATACACTGTTGGTTCCAGCGTGCGGACGCTGGTTTACTCCATTAAGCTGGTGGCGATATTTATTGTTGGCCCCAACGTGCGGACGTTGGTTTGCTCCTGATCTATCCAGTACTGAGGCTAGGTCTCTGTCCACTCCTATGCAGTCGTCCAATTTTCCCTGGCAATAGACTTCTGCTGAGTAAGACCTTAGTTCCTATTCCTCTCTGCTAGTCATGTGACAGCTGGTCTACTCGCTCAGGCTGCCCTGCCCAGTATTGGTAAGGCCGGTAGAACCTTTGTCGTTACCATCCTTAAGGTTGCCTTACCCGGTATTGGCAGGGCCGGTAGAGACTACACTCAGTACTCCTTTGGGCTGCCTTGCCCGGTATTGGTAAGGCCGGTAGAACCGGTATATGTCATCTCACGGTTGCCTTACCCGGTATAGGCAAGGCCGGTAGAGCCTGTTATTGCTACTGTCACTTGGGTTGCCTCGCCCGGTATTTTAGGCAAGGCCGGTAGAACCTATTGTGTGGACTATTGTTGTATTGTTATGTATGTTTCCCTATGGGAATTGTCTTAACTTTTTAATAAAGTTACGTTTTTACCAAACTATCACAGTGCCTGTGATTCTTGTCACTCTTTCTTGTGGATCGCTCTGATTTGCTGAGCCAGTTTGGCCCGCCCCTGGTGACCTTCTTATGCCTGGCCCAGACACCTGTCAGATGCCCTTTCATGGTGTTTCTGAGCCAGTAGTGCTGTTGCTGTGTTCCTGTGTTCCGGATTTCTGTGTACCGAATCAGCTTGTCCTGACTATTCTCCAGTGTTTCTGTTTGTGTATGACCCGGCCTGACTGCGTACCACCTTTGGATCCTGACCCGGCTTGGCTGATGTTCCTGTTGGTGTATGACCCGGCTTGTATGACTACCTCCTGCATGCTCCGACCCGGCCTGGCTGACTTCCTGCTCCGAAGATCGACTTCCAGCCTGTTCCAGTGACCTGCGTTCCAGTTGTCGCCGTCGCGACATTCTCACCTGCTGTTGCCAGTCACCGTGTGACCGCCTTGCCTGGTGTTGCCTATTATCTGTGCAGTGTACCGCTACCCTTGTAGAGCTGTGTGTGCCTCAGTGTGCCTCCCTCATCCTGCAGAGCCTTGTTGTTTTGCTGAAGCCTCGAGTAAACGTGCTTATTAACCCTAGCAGTGCTGCCTTGCTCTCTCTCTCTATTTCCAGAACAGAGTCCCTTTCTCGGTGCTACGTCTGCTGAGTTGGCCGCTCACCGTCGGCGACTCTATCCATTCCGTTGCAGAGTAGTCACGTATTGTGGGCCGGTTGGGCGCCAAGGGCTCTCCCCTATTGTCGGTTACTGGGCGATATCCGTTAAGCAGAGTCGCGGCAGAGAGTAGGCTTCAGCGCTAGCAGATCCGGTATATACGCCCGTGGGGGCTATTGGCTCTAGCACTTCAAATACCGGTATCCGGTTAAGTCTGAGGAGGCTTAGTAGCTCTCGCATTGCAGGCCGGTTTCCGTTACGCCCGTGGGGGCTATTCTCACTTGCACTCGCAGAAGCAGATCCAGTAGGTACGCCCGAGGGGGCTAGTTGGATCCCCGTTCTGCTTATTACTCGAACACCTTGGCTAGGCAGTCACGTCTCCAGTACATGGTGAACTTTGTCTACCAGCGCATCCTTATAACACCCAGGGCGTGCCAAACCTCCACATCTGAGACTGACTGTTTATCATGTTCTTAACCCTTTGGAGTGATATTCCATTCTATTCATAATATTTGTACATGTCATCTTATTGTGCATTTGCACTTGTAACCTATCAGTCTTCACTGTGTGTTTATTTTAACCGCCACTAGAGGGCGAACATTTGCATTATTGTTACTCTGAATAAATTGTGTTTTATTTCACATACTGGTCTGAGTGTCCTAAAAACCGTTACACAAACCTTACGTCTGAGAGTCTTTAAAAAACGTGACACTATGCCATGCATGCTTAAATTCTGTCACTGTATTAACCTCTACCATTTCTGCTGGTAGGCTATTCCACTTATCTACTACTCTCTCAGTGAAGTAAAACATTCTTACATTTCATCTAAACCTGTGTCCCTCTATTTTTAGACTATGGCCTCTTGTCCTAACATTTTTACTCCTTTGAAATATACTTCCATTCTGCACATTGTTGAATCCCTTCATGTATTTGAATGTTTCAATCATATCCCCTCTCTTTTCTCTCCTCCAAGCTATACATGTTCAGATCCTTTAGTTTATCCTGTTATTTATTTTCCTGTAATCTGTCTCCAATATCACTTCAATCGTACAGTTTGCTGTCTCCCGGGAGCTCGGATTCGACATGCGGCTGATCGGGTTCATAGATTGTTGGGAGGGGCTGGGCATGACCCGGCTGTCATGGTACATTTTGGTACTAATGACAAAGTCAGTGGAAAATGGAGGTCCGTTAAGAAGGATTTCAGGGACTTAGGTTATAAGCTTAAGCAGAAGACCTCTAAGGTAGTATTTTTTTAAATACTCCCTGTGCCACATGCTACATTAGAAAAGCAATGGGAGATTAGGGAGTTAAATGAATGGCTAAAGACTTGGTGTAAGCAGGAGGGGTTTAGGTTCCTAGAACACTGGGCAGCCTTTTCCCTTGGGGGGCAATCTTTATAGTCATAATGGATTGCACCTTAGCGGAAGGGGGGCCATGGTGCTGGGCGTTAGGATGGTTAGAGGGCTGGAGGAGACTTTAAGCTAGAAAGGGATGGAACACAGGATGGGAAAGGTATAATTCAGCAAATGGAATTAGTGCAGGGCATGGGGTGGAGAGGGGAAATGGGCTAGATCATCTAATAGGGAGTTGCCATTGTTACAGCCTGATAAAAAGTTGGGGGAACTAGAAATTATTGCAACACATGAGCAGTATGATCTGATTGGTGTGTCTGAAACCTGGTTAGATGATGCATATGACTTAGCAGTTAATCTAGAAGGCTATTCACTTTTTAGGAGGGATAGGGTTAATAAAAGGGGAGGAGGGGTATATCTATATGTAAAGTATGCATTAATATCTAGTTTAAGGGAAGATATAAATGAAGGGTCCAATGAAAAGGTAGAGGCCTTGTGGGTTGAAATACACACTGGGGTGCGCACATAATAAAAAAAATGTTAGTGGGGATTTGCGACAAGCCACCTAATATTGGGGAGATGGAGGAAGCATAACTTTTACTGCAAATGAAAAAAGCTTCTAGGTCAGCAAGGGTAATCATAATGGGAGATTTCAACTATGCTGAAATTGACTGGAGCAATATGACCACCGGCACTCCAAAGGGAAATCATTTTTTAAGTATGATAAATGATAATTTTATGTTCCAACTAGTAGAGGAGCCAGCTAGAAAAGAGTCCTTGCTTAACCTAGTGCTCTCAAACAATTCCGACATGATAACCAATGTAAAAGAAGGGGAACATTTGTGTAGCAGTGACCACAATATGGTATCCTTTGAAATTTGTTATGAGAAACCCAATAGCAAGGGTTTAACTAAAACATTTCATTTTAAAAAGGCTAATTTTACAAAGTTAAAAGAAGCATTAAAGGATATTCAGTGGGGAATAATTTTGAAGGATAAAAATGCACAAGAATCATGGAATGTATTTAAAATGCTCTTAGACAAATATACACATCAATAAATACCATTGGGGAATAAGCACAAGAGGAGTAAAGGGAAACCAATGTGGCTTAATAATGAGGTCTGCAGGGAAATGAGAAATAAAAAAACAGGCTTTTAAAGTTTTTAAATCAAACAGGTCAGATGCATCATTTAAAAATATAAAGAATATAATAAGATCTGCAAACAAGCAATTAAGCTAGCTTAAACTGAAAATGAGAGAACCATTGCTAATGAGAGCAAGAAAAACCCTAAACAATTCTACAAGTATATTAATAACAAAAAAGTTAAGTTTGATATTGGTCCTCTTAGGACTGAGAGAGGTGAATTGATTAGTGAGGATAAAGCTATGGCTGACACCCTAAATACATTGTTTGCTTCAGTATATACAAAGGAAGCAGCAATGATGTGCCATGAGCAAACAGACACAATGATGGAATTTCCTCCATTATTTGCATGGCTTACTGAGGACAAGGTCCAAAAGAGACTGGAAAGGGTTATGGTGAATAAAGCACCTGGACCAGACGTTATACACCCAGGGGTACTTAAGGAACTTAGTTCAGTAATAGCAAGACCATTATACTTAATATTTATTGATTCACTTTCATCAGACACAGTGCCCTGTGATTGGAGGAAAGCTGAAGTAGTTCCATTGTTTAAAAAGGGAGCAAGATCCATACCAGGAAATTATAGACCTGTGAGCTTGACTTCCATAGTGGGTAAGATACTAGAAGGGTTACTAACAGACACTATTCAGAAATATGTGAAGACAATTAATATGATTAGTAGAAATCAGCATGGTTTCATGAAGAATAGATCCTGTCAGACTAATTTACTTGCATTTTATGAAAGAGTAAGTAGTAGTTTGGACAGTGGAATTGCTGTAGATGTAGTATACTTAAATTTTGCAAAAGCTTTTGATACAGTGCCTCACAACAGGTTATTGCATAAATTAAAAGGCTTTGGTTTCGACAGTGTTATCAGTACATGGATTGAGAACTGGTTGAATGATAGATGGCAGAGAGTTGTTGTAAATGGAACCTTTTCAAATTGGTCTAAAGTTATAAGTGGGGTGCCACAGGGTTCAGTCCTGGGCCCAATGCTTTTTAATTTGTTTATTAATGATCTAGGAGTGGGAATTGAAAGTAGCATCTCAATCTTTGCTGATGACACTAAGCTACGTAAGGAATTACATACAGAGCTAGATGTTTTTTCACTACAGAAGGATTTAGATAAACTGAGTAAATGGGCAGTAAAGTGGCAGATGTCATTTAATATAGATAAATGTAAGGTTATGCATTTGAGCTGTAGAAACAAACTTGCTAAATATACTCTAAATGGGAAACAACTTGGGGAATCCTCATTAGAGAAAGATTTAGGAGTGCTGATAGATGATAGACTTCCGGACCTTGGTTAAGCCTCATCTAGAATATGGAGTACAATTTTGGGCGCCAGTTCTTAAAAAAGACATTGTTGAACTCGAAGAGGTGCAGAGATGTTCAACAAAACTTATAAAAGGATTGGAGGAATTGAGTTATAAAGAGAGACTAGCCAAACTGGGTTTGTTTACATTAGAGAAGAGACGTCTAAGGGGTGATACGATTACCATTTAGAAATATATTCAAGGTCAATACAAAGAACTAGCCAATTAATTATTTAGGCAAAGAGCTGAGCTAAGAACAAGAGGTCATCCTTTAAGACTAGAGGAAAGGTGCTTTCGACTAAAAAAAAGGCAGGGATTCTTTACAGTAAGGACAGTTAAGCTATGGAATTCTTTGCCTAGGTATGTTGTACTTGCAGATAATACAAATGCTTTCAGAAAGGAAATGGATGCCTATCTAGCACAGAACAATATTGAAAAATATGACAGATGGCTTCAAAGCAGATAGGATGTTGATCCAGGGAAATATCTGACTGCCATTTGGAGTCAGGAAGGAATTTTTTTACCCACTTGGGGCTAAATTAGAAATTGCTCCAGTGGTTTTTTTTTTGCCTTACTCAACAGGATCAACTGGGGTGTTTTTGGCATGGGCTAGACTTGATGGACAGAGGTCTTTTTTCAGCCTCATCAACTATGTTACTATGTATGAACCTTAATTTTTAATGAGACATTACTATCTGTTTAAACTCCACAATATCCATTTAATCATCATAAGAAACTCAACTTTTCATTTGGTCCAAGTAAAAACCTATAACTATCTTGGTGTGTGGCTAGGCCTCAATCTCCCATTTGTTCTCCATATTAGTATCCAAACTTTATTTGAAAGTAGACGCTGTCTTTAAAAATCCTATCTAAATTCCCTGTAAGAAAATATATCTTGCCACAGATGTTATTTTTCACGATCCGCTATAGGCATGTAGTATATGCTTCTGCGCCACAAGTGTATGAAATCTCAACACTCATTCATTATGCTGCTTTGTTCCTCACAGTAATTACAATACCCATCGGTGACATATATACACTCATTTCAATGAATAAAATATGTTCTTATATGTCGCAGACTCACCAATATTTCAACTCCATTCCATCTCGGTTTTTATCAAGGTACATGAACATATAATGTAAATATAAGTGAAGGCCTGCGTTTTTAGTTTTATTTATTTTATTATTTGTTCATTTTCACAATGAGTGTGCATAAGCAGCATGTCTATGAGCAAACCTGACCAACCAAACAAAAATGCTCTGAGAGTAAAGAAGCAGCAGCCTGATTGAATTTGTTGAAACATATGATATGGCAGTTAGGAGGTGATCAAGATGAAAGATTATATTACAGCACCACCAACAGCAGTAGCAGTATTATACCGATGGGCAGACACATACAACAGCATGGTATATGGGCTAAAAAAGTCTGTTTACTGAGGACGTACTTATTTTATTTATTTTTATTTAGAAAATGTTTTACGAGGAAGAATACATTGAGATTTCTCTCGTTTTCAAGTATATCCTGGACAGTTTTCAGTAGAGAGTTGCATATTTACACAAACTGAGAAACATTATATATTACATGTTATTAAATATACATACACATATGAATATACATACATATGGAAATGTTTAAATTATAAACAGTTACACTCTGGTTTTAGATATAAAGAAGCATTTACTTTTAAGGATTTTAGACTGAGAGCAGATGTGATTATTTCCGGCAGATTGTTCCAGGTCTTCCTGCTTCTTTCTTGTATTGTGGTATACACAATACACACACAGTGATGGTCACTCCCTCGACTTGATCTTCACTAACCTCTGCTCGGTCTCCAACTTCTCTAATGTCCCCTTTCCCCTCTCTGACCACCACCTCCTCACCGGTAACCTCATCATACCACGCAAACCCATCACCCCCGCCACAATCAAGCGCATGCGGAGAAATCTGCATACTCTTGACAAGCAACAATTTTCCACCTCCCTGCAGCCTCTTCTCAACCCCATCCTCACACTTACTTGCCCAGACAAAACTACTGCTCTCTACAACAGCACTCTCACTTCAGCCCTTGACATCGCTGCACCTGCAACTCCACGCCACCCACGCACAACCCCACTACAACCCTGGCACACAAGACTAACGCTATACCTCCAAAGGTGCTCACACACTGCTGAAAGGCACTTGAGGAAATCGCGCTCCACAGCTGACTTCACACACTACAAATTAATTCTCCGTTCGCATAGCTCTGCCCTCTCCCTGGCAAAACAGTCATTCTTCTCCTCTCTAATTTCTAATCTTTCCTCCAACCCCAAACTCCTTTTCTCAACCTTCACATCTCTTCTAAACCCACCAACACATACACCTTCCACTAACTTCTCTGCCCAAGATCTCGCCAACCACTTCAAGAACAAGATTGAATCTATCAGACATGACATTTCATCACTACCACCCCCACCCAGCCAGTCCAGCCCTGTCGCCTCTCCCACATACACACTAAGCTCCTTCCCACCTGTCACTGAGGATGAAGTCTCCCTTCTCCTCACTCGCTCAAACCTAACCACATGCCCTCTCGACCCAATCCCATCTCAGCTCACCCAAGAACTCTCCCCTCTACTAACTCCAATCCTTACTCACTTATTCAACCTCTCTTTGTCAACCGGCACCTTCCCATCCTCTTTCAAACACGCACTAATCACTCCCATCCTAAAAAAACCCTCCCTGGACCCAAACTCACTGTCAAATTACCGGCCAATTTCCCTACTCCCGTTCGCCTCCAAGCTTCTCGAGCGCCTTGCATATAACCGGCTCACTAAATTCCTCTGCTCCCATTCCCTGCTAGATCCCTTGCAATCTGGATTCCGCCCTAATCACTCCACTGAGACTGCCCTCACTAAAGTGGCCAATGACTTGCTCTCAGCCAAGTCAAAAGGCCACTACTCTCTACTCATTCTTTTGGACCTGTCAGCTGCCTTTGACACAGTTGATCACCCACTCCTCCTCCAAGCCCTCCACTCCCTAGGTCTCTGCGACACTGCACTCTCCTGGTTTTCATCTTATCTCTGCAACCGCTCCTTCAGTGTTTCCTACTCCGGCTCCACTTCCCCACCCCTCCCACTGTCTGTTGGTGTGCCTCAAGGATCAGTACTGGGACCCTTGCTCTTCTCAATCTACACTGCTTCCCTTGGAAAACTAATAAACTCCTTTGGGTTTCAACATCATCTCTATGCTGATGACACCCAAATATATCTTTCCTCCCCAGACCTCTCCCCTTCCCTCCTGTCCCGAGTGTCTGACTGTCTGTCTGCTGTGTCTTCCTGGATGTCCTCCCATCAACTCAAACTTAACCTTGGCAAAACTGAACTAATTCTCTTCCCTCCATCTACAACCAGCCTTATCCCAAATATTTCCCTCACCGTTATCAACACTTCCATCACACCAACCCCTACAGCACGCTGCCTGGGGGTCACATTTGACTCTGCCCTATCCTTCATTCCTCACATCCAGTCAATCTCCAACTCATGCCGCCTCCACCTCCGCAACATCTCTAGAATCTGACCCTTTCTCACAGAAGACACTACCAAAATTCTAATCCAAACACTCATCATGTCCCGTCTTGACTACTGTAACTCTTTACTAATTGGCCTGCTTCTCACCCGACTAACCCCGCTACAGTCCATAATGAACTCTGCTGCAAGACTAATCTACCTCACTCATCGCTTCTGTAACACCACACCCCTCTGTCAGTCCCTACACTGGCTCCCGTTAGCATACAGAGTAAAATTCAAAACTCTGGTGCTAACTTATAGAGCCCTCACTAACACTGCACCCCCCTATATCTCATCTCTCATTTCCAAATATACTCCCGCCCGCCATCTTCGCTCTGCACATGACCTTCTGCTCTCCACAGCTCTTATCACATCCTCCCACTCCCACCTACAAGACTTCTCCCGTGCTGCACCTGAGCTGTGGAATTCCCTCCCCCACCCCATCAGACTCTCCCCCAGCCTTCAAATCTTCAGACCTCCCTGAAGACTCACCTCTTCAGGGAAGCCTATCAACTGCCTCCATAAACATCATCACCAAGATTCACCCCTTGCACGGACTACTGCACTCAACGGCACTTCTCACTCCCACCCACTGACTGGCAGTTCATGTGGCATGAGGCACTTAAACGCAATAGCACTTACTCCTTCTGTATCAAGCCTACCTTCCTCTAGACTGTAAGCTCTCACGAGCAGGGCCCTCTGATCCTCCTGTTCTCCACATCTGATTGTACTATTTAATACCTCTGTATGTCTATCCCCAATTGTACAGCGCTGCGGAATTAGTTGGCGCTATATAAATAAAGAATAATAATAATAATAATATACGTAGCGAGTTGTTTGTGGTGGAGCGGAGGCTATACTTAGTATGGAGAGCAGGAGTGAGCAAACTGATCAGGTAGTGTGGAATAGTCAGTGAGCTGTTAGAAGTGGAGCGGAGGTTATACTTAGTATGGAGAGCAGGAGTGAGCATCTGCTCAGGTAGTCTGGTAGTTTTCCAGAGAAGTGCTTGTGTACTAAGGAAGAAAGGTGAATGGCACGTCTAGATTTGCGTGTTAACCAATTTAGTTCTTTTAACAAATCACACTGATGAGTAGTGAAATTACATTGGAGGCTAACTCCACCCTTCACATACACACACATATAAAAAAGAAATAACAAACAAATAAAAGCACATGCAGTGATCTCTGAGAGGAAGGAAGCTGAAGCATCTTTGACTTTGTTAGAAGTATGATAGATGGTTAAGAGGTGATACAGATGAGAGACTGCATTACAATACCAGCATCAACAGCATTAGACCAATGGACAGACACACACAGCAGCTGAAGATGTAATTAACCCTCCCCCCCAAAAAATAAAATAGAATAGCGTGGACTGATCTCAGATCTTCATACTAAAACACTCAGAAGCCATAGGCATTAATGCTGGTGACAGCAGTAGCATGTCTGGAACACTGCACATGCATAGTGCCTATGTGGGCTTTTTGTAGCACTAAATCTATTTTGACTTTTTTTTCTTTATTAACACACTTAGGCACGAACCATACAAAAGGCACATCTGAACCTCTGTCTGCACAGTGCCTATGTGCAGGGCACTTAGGTTTAAACAGAATATCTACTTTTAACTTTTCAAAATTAACAAATCCAGGAACAACAAGCATAGTTGCTGGAGACAGCAATGGTGTGTCTGGAACGCTGCTCACAGTGTCTATGTACAATTAAGTTTAAAGGAGCAGTAAACTTTTTTTATGAAAAAATATATATTGTAGGGATTTTCCTATTGAGTAAAATAAGGGTACTCCCACTGCCGAGAGATTTATATTTCCAGAGTTATTACAGTTTAAACCCATGTTTTTTTACACTACCAGTGCCCTCTAGTGGTCAAATTCTAATTAGATTTCCTGTTAAATTCTAATGGAGAGGAAAGTCAGAAAATTCAGAGACATAACAGTTCTCCATAGAATGTGATAGAAACTGCCTGTCACTTCCTGTCAGTTAGAACTATCAGGAAGTAAACACAGTAAATTCACTTCCTGTCAGAACTATCAGGAAGTAAACACAGTAAATTCACTTCCTGATTATTTAAACTGCTATAATTTTTGAATAAAACACTTGACAGCGACGTGAGTACCCTTGTTTTATTCAGCAGGAAAAGCTATAAAAAATATGTGTTTTCATAAAAAAAAGTTTACTGCTCCTTTAAACTAAGACACTCAGGAACAGGCATAGTCATTCTCTGGACTCTCTGGACTTGACATTTATGGATTGGATGTGGAAACAATTTATTTGGGTACTACACAGCAAAGCTCAGATACAGAATGATACTGTAATACCTGTCCTGGTTACTCCCTAGCTATCTATTAGTTATTACATTTACTAGCTAACACAGCTAATAATAATAATTTTATTTACTACCTGACCGAAATCTACCTGCTGCTAAACTAACAGTATCCAGCGCTAGAAGAACTAGATATTAAAGATAATTTTTTTTTTTTCAAACAAATGCAGAGATGAAAGTCAGGAAAATGTACTGCATCCACGTTATTTAAGTTTGGGGGCTACCCCTTTGCAAATCAGGATTGGTCAGAGTATAAATAGGAACACAGATAAACTAGAGATTCACAGGCTGTGGCAATAATCAGTCACAGTCCAAGCCAAGGAGACTGTCCCTCCACATCATGCCAGGATTGTATCGGCTATACCAGTGATTCTCAACCAGGGTGCCGTGGCACTTTGGTGTGCCACAAACATAGACTTAGGGTACCCCATGTTTTCTATGAAGACTGACAAAATGGACTTTTAAATAAAGATTTATAGAAATTTTTATGCACAACAGATTTAGTTTTGTTATTATGATTATAAAACCTAATAATAACTGTATATTTATACATTGTACCCTTCTTATGCCCTTGATAAAGTACATTAAATATGTTAGGTGTGCCACGAATGTTGTAGATTATGTGTTAGGGGTGCCCTGAACAAAAAAAGATTGAGAACCACTGGGCTATAATGTATATCAGTCATTGCTGCACTCTACCCTACCAGACAATCCCTTTCTACTTTTTTCACTGTAGAGGGATGATACACATTCCCAACTTCATATCTCTCTCCCACTCTTCATTGGTTTGAACCAAGAAAGCAATCATACTGTCTTCTTTTTCACCATCCACAGCACCATCACCAACTCCAGTTTATTCCTCCTCTCTTGGTGGTAACAAGTGTCACACTCATCATCATCACAGACACAGCTGCAGCAGGTTCAAGCACAGGCAGCTTCATTGTGCTGCTACTGCACACAGCCACATCTAACATTCCCCTTTTTAAAATATTATTCTAGGTCCCTGGGGATGCTGCGTGGGTGGCAGCACTCTCTGTTGGGCTCCCAGTACTGCTGCTGCTTCTCCACAATAGCAGCATCCCCCTAACTCCTCTTGCTCATTCACTATCAAGCAACAGTACTCTCACTCTTCAATCACCTCTGCCTGGGTCTACACTTAAAGGGATAGTAATACTTCATTTTGACTTTATTTTATTTTGTAGGCATTAAAAAAACATGAAGAATGATATAAGTCTTATCTCTCAAATCTTTATGGTTTATGAGATATTCACAAGCAAAGTTTCCCCTCCTGTCCCTTTTTCCTAGTGTAAGCCATCTCTTCTCAGATGTGGAATCCAGTCCATAGATCAGACAGATAACAGAAGGGGACAATCTTCTTTGTATGAAAACAATGAAAGCCCTGCCCCCCTTGACAAGTTTTTCAGGTTTTTCCCTTATCTTAATTGAAGATTGTCCCTCTCTGCAGTCTACCTGGGCACCTCCCTTCTGATCTGGCTGAACAGGGGGGGGGGGATACTTTGTTTGTGAATATCTCTTAAACCATAAAGGTTTGAGAAATAAGACTTATATTGTTCTTCATGTTTTTTTAATGCCTACAAAATAAAATAAAGTTAAAAGGAAGTATTACTATCCCTTTAATCTAAAAACATGCTGCACGGCAGGTGTTTTTTTATTATTATTATTATTATTATGGCAGCTGGAATTCTCTCAGCCATAGAAAGGATTGATGGAAAATGGCAACGTTTTCACTGGAAAATCATTGGTGTTAGCAAAAAGGTGGAAACTGTAAATGTTTTTTTTAATGAGCGGGAACTACCATGGAAAAAAAGCGACAAATTGTGAATTTTCTACACAAATTCCCAAGGGAAAAAGGAGACTTTTGGTCCATCTCTGGTAGAATTGAATGGATCATTTATAAGGAAGGTTTTCTTGGTCAAGTACTGAAAATAAGTGCAATAGGAATCAAACTGCCTAGTTTTTTTTTAAACTATATCTTGTTAATATTACTCTTACAATGGTCTCTTGTTATTGCATTTTCAGACAGTTAATTACTCTTCAAGGAATTTGTGAATTAATTCTACTGAGTATTCAATACACTACGGTATGATAAATATGTATAAATGCTAGGGACAGAATGGGACTGAATACATTGTGAAAGAAATCGTGGCCAAGCTTATTTGACTTTTCGAACAAGAACATTATACATAATTTTACTTGGAATCTATGCCATCAACACATTTGTTTGGACTGCTAGTAGCTATCTAAGGAGTCTGTAGAGAGAAGAAGACAGAAGTATGGTAATAGTCTATTATACGATTAAGTAGAACATATTTTCCTGCAGCCATCTACATTAATATCTATGCTTCAGAATGGCCCATATGAATTTTTCCCTGATCCTTTATTCACCAAATAACATCTTTAATCAGTCCTGGATGCCATGTCCATGAAGGCAGACATGACAGTTGTATGCTGCTATCATTCATCCCAGGTTGAGTCTCAGCCCTTCTCACTTGTGCCAGGTCATGAGATCGCTGCGGCTGCAATCACATGTACCCGCATTCTGAATGGATGAGACAGTATGCAAAACATACTGCTTCTGTGTCTCATCTCTGCCGCTCTGTCCCTTACAATCAAAGTAAGGGAGAAAGAAGCAGAGAGGCGACACCTAGTAGAAAAAAATGCAGCAGCTGGGGGTATTAACCACTTCATTGCTGGTGCTGGAGGCTGGCTAAATGCAGGTCCATTTCTGATCTGCAAATATACACTTTTTTTTTTTTTTAAACAGAACACAATTTAAAAAAAAAAATGTGAATGAACAAACTGGGAGTTTGATTGTTGTGGAGCCATGTAATACACTTATACACACCACTAAATGTCACAGATAAAAAAAAGTGGGATAATAGGGTAGGAAAAAGGGTCATGGGGATTTTCACCCGGGGGGAGAGTGGCCACTTAAAACTGTGCATTTTGTAGGTATGACTGACCAGTCATACCTTTCATGCAGTCTCAATAAAAATGTAACCTATTGTGCGCAAATGATCCCAAGAGAAAAAAAACCTGTGTTTTTTACCATTTTCCTTAATTTTACTAAAATAGATGGTGGATTATCCATATAAGTGTGGTATCAAAAGAAATCCCTATTTGTGCATTAAAAAAACGGTAAAATAAAGTACTTAGAGGGAAAATACTGTTGAACAAAGACATAGTCAAAAAAGTCAGAATTTCTCTGGTCCTTAAGTGAAATCCACCTAAAATTTTCCCTGTCCTTAAGGGGTTAATACTGATTTTAGCATTGTAAAATTAAACTTTTTAAAATGTAATGCTCTGGTTCAACCCTTAATGGGTTTCTCATGACAATATTACTGACAGTAGAATTTAAATGTTTAAAGGGATAGTAATATTTTATTTTCTCTTTATTTTATTTTGTAGGCATTAAGAAACATGAAGAACGATATAAGTCTGATCTCTCACACCTTTATGGTTTGAGAGATATTCACAAGCAAAGTTTCCCCTCCCACTCCTTTTACCTAGTGTAAGCCATCTCTTCTCAGATGTGGAATGCAGTCCATAAACCAGACAGATAACAGAAGGGGACAGTCTTCTTCCTATGAGAACAATGAAAGTCCTGACCCCCTTGAAAAGTTTTTCAGCTTTTTCCCTTATCTTAATTGAAGATTGTCCCTCTCTGCAGTCTACCTGGGCACTTCCCTTCTGATCTGGCTGAGCAGTGTTACATCAGTAAAAGGGGTGGGAGGGGGATACTTTGTCATTGAATTACTCTTGTACTACAACTCTGACAGAATTGAAATAACACTTTCCAAAGTCCAAATACTATGATGATTAATTAGAGCTGCTTTTATTATGAAACATTACTATCCCTTTAAATAATGTGAATGAGTTTTGATGTCATGTATTGTGTTTTCAGCCTTCATTCTAATTTTGACTGAAGTAGAGACCTTGTTGTCTTAGTTAGCCAATAAAGATTACACTACTGGTCAAAAAGTAGGTAGAATCAAAAATATATGCACAATTTAGTTATTAAATGTTTTGCCATCTGTAATCCCCTGTGTTTGAATGCATCGTTGTTTAAATTTCCAGCACTTACTGCATTGCTGCACTTATACTCATGCAAGATTCACATGTTCATGTACTAACTCTCCTTCTGCTTTATATAGCAGACAGTCATCAATCGCACCCCAGCAAGCAAAGAGAATCCACCACAGCACAGACTGCAATCAGTTGCACATCTAACATACAGTAACATAGTAACATAGTTGACGAGGCTGAAAAAACACATGCATCCATCAAGTCCACCCCTGTTGATACAAAGGAAGCCAAAAACAAAAAAAAACACTGAAACCATTTCCAATTTAGCCCCAAGTAGGTAAAAAAATTCCTTCTTGACTTCAAAGGACAGTTAGATAGTTCCCTGGATCAACAACCTATCTACAATGAAGCCATCTGTTATAATTCTCAGTATTGTTCTGTGCTAGATAGGTATCCATTGCTTATTTTAAAAGCAGTTACGGTATCTACGAGCACAGCATCCTGAGTCAAAGAATTCCATGGATTTACCACCCTTACTGTAAAAAATCCCTACTTTGTTTTAGTATAAAGAGCCTTTCCTGTAGTCTTACTGGATGACCTCTTGTTCATAGCTCAGTTCCTCGCATAAATAATTCATTGGCTAGTTCTTTGTATTGATCTTGAATGTATATGTAAATGGTAATCATATCACCCCTTAGACGTCTCTTCTCTAATGTAAACAAACCCAGTTTGGCTAGTCTCGCTTTATAACTCAGATCCTCCAATCCCATTACCAGTTTTTTGCACATCTCTGAGCTTTTTCCAGTTCAATACTGTCTACAAGAGGATGGGAAAAACCTTAGTTTCTTAACCCCTCACTTACCACAATAACAGATGACAGGTAATACACATAATGCAATTATTCAATCGTTCAGTTAGATTGCCACAGGAATTCAACATCTTAGATTGTTTTCATCTCAAATCTGAAAGGGTTGTTGATTGCATAGGAAATTGTGTGAAAGACAGGTAACAGTGTGTCACAGTCAATTGAATACAATCAGAGAAAGGATGTGTTACTAATGGAGCTTCTCATGAGTTGGTGGCTGGGCCTGTTCTCTTTAATATCTTCATTAGTGATATTACTAATGGTTAGCTGGATGTCATAATGCATAATGTTGGCGGAGACAGCTGCTGAATTAACATGTATCCTATTGAAATGTCGCCCTGTATTTGGTGACCATTGCAGGGCAACCCTTAAGCGTGCAACATCAGAATGTTGCCCTTTTGATGCAGGTGACATTATGATGTAATTCTTTTGATGGTCACAAAATAAAGGGTGACATTTCAATAGGATTCCACTCACAGCAGTGACAGTGGCTATTGCTGTAATGAAATTTAAAAATGTCTGGGATAGACGTAATTATATTTTGATAACTGTATAACATTGTTCATTTTATCCAGATAGGAAAATGTGTAGAAATGAAGGACCATTGGGTGTTTATTTGGTTAATATTATCACTGTTTATTACTTGGAATTCACATTTCTCCTATTTCCATTGGCCTCTTTCTCAGACCCTGGATTAAAATGTAGCATCTATATAATTTCAGTAATAATAATGAAAATAAAAACAAAAAAGGATACTTTTCAAGGACTTCATAAAAGATAGGAATTGTTGTTACAAGTGATTTGAAATATTTTAGATGTGTAAAGGCTATTTTGAATTAACCAGTGAAATCATTATTCAATATGGGACACAATTTTCATCAATGTTTAAAACTGACATACAAAACAATAAACATTTTGTTACATAGTTACTGTACACAGTTGATGAAGATAAAACATACATGAATCAAATTCAGCATTTTTCTGATCTACTTTGTTGATCTAGAGGAAGGTAAATAAAACACAACTGAAATAATATAAAATAAGGGTCAAGGACTCCAAAAATAAATAGCATTTTTGTCTTGATCAATATCCGATCTCTTGTGTCACCAGTTTTCATAATTATCTAGATAATTGTCCTTCAAGGAATAGTGGTGATGGATTCTATATGCTTCTCCCTATACAGGCAAAGTGTGAGTATAATCAGACAATGGTGACAGAGCTGGTACTTTTCGGATTTGGCAATCTTCACAGACTCAAGATTTTTCTTTTTATTCTCTTTCTAGTAATATATATTCTAACCCTAACAGGGAACCTCTTGATTATCAGTGTCATAACGGTCAGTCCCAGGCTCCATTCCCCTATGTACTTTTTTCTCAGCAATCTTTCTATATGTGAACTTTTATTCACCACTAATATTATCCCTAACATGCTTTATGTTGTATGGAGAGAAGGTGGAACCATGACAGTTTATGGCTGTTTCACCCAATACTACTTGTACACGTCATCTACGTGTGTAGAGTGTCTTCTTCTGACAGTGATGGCTTTTGACAGATATCTGGCCATCTGCAACCCCTTGAGATACTCATCAATTATGAACTTCAGGATTCGTAATAATCTGGTACTATGTTCTTGGTTGTCTGGATCTATATTTATTTTATCACTTACAATTACAGTATTTCGCTTACACTTCTGTGGCTCTAATATTATTGATCATATATTTTGTGACTTAGCTCCAATTTTGAAGATTGCATCCAGTGATACTTCCATAGTTGAAATAGAAGCCTTATTCATAACTATTGCTCTTGGACTTTTTCCATTCATGT
This sequence comes from Rhinophrynus dorsalis, assembly GCA_037306005.1. Classification (NCBI taxonomy): domain Eukaryota; kingdom Metazoa; phylum Chordata; class Amphibia; order Anura; family Rhinophrynidae; genus Rhinophrynus; species Rhinophrynus dorsalis. The sequence goes on from CM074721.1 coordinate 556,976,994, forward strand.
TTATTATTGTAACTTATTCCTGTATATTTTACACAATCCTGAAAATACCTTCTGTCACCGGCAGACAGAAAGCCTTCTCCACCTGCAGCTCCCACCTTACATCTGTTAATACATATTTTGGAACTTTACTAACAATTTACTTGATTCCTTCACACGGACGGTCATTGAAAGTCAACAAGATTCTCTCTCTTTTATACGTTATTGTGACACCCTTGTTTAATCCCATTATATATAGTCTGAGGAACCAGGAAATGAAAACATGTTTTGAATCTTACATCTTCTACAGGGAGAGAAGACTTTAGGGAAGGCAAATGTAGGCAAAGAACAAAGATTTGCGCCTGTACACCAAAGACTTCAAAGGCAAAACAGCCAGGATGTTTGTAATAAAATGTATAATTTTATTGAAATTTTTAAAATGTAAATAATCCTCATGGTGACAGGGTGAAGCAGGACATAAATGGGAGAGGTGTTGGGAGCCACCACACACAGTCTAACATGTTTCACACTGTTTAGCTCTTAATCATAGACTTGAAGGGGTAAAGACACAATGCCATTTAAATAAAGACAAAACATCATTGATTGGATAAAAAACAGGAAATAGAAACAAACAGGCAAACCAATCTCCATTAATTTAACCCTAAACATTTTCTGCGCTTAGAGATACATTGTACTAGACCACTGTCAATGTTAACAATACAATAAAACTGCACAGCCTAAAAAGGAAAATATACATCAATCAAGAGAGCGAGTCAGATAGTATATAGGAAAAGGCAAATATACTGTCCTTGTCCAAGAACACCACAGCGGAACAGAGGGAGAGAAACTCACCTCAGTCGTCGACCAGGGCATAGGTATTACATAATGAGTATACATGTCGGATACACTTAATTATTGCCACACAATAATAAACAATTATACATAAAAATAATATTGATATAAAGTAACTATAAAATGGAATAGAATAAACGGCCATATTGTTCCCTGTCCTTAAACTGAATGGGGAAATCACTATGTCCTCTATAAAAAATGGAGGTAAAGACAATCGTTCCATATAACCACCTTCTGAGAAACAAATTAAATAAATCCCCCTATATACTGTCCATAATATCATAGAGAATGTTCTACCACAAATTAACCCCATACCACCAATACGCCAGGTATCTTTCCAACTTGGAGACCAAGGAATGCTCTACAGGAAAACTTAAAGGGATAGTAATACTTTGTTTTATCTTTATTTTATTTTGTAGGCATTAAAAAAACCTGAAGAACGATATAAGTCTTATCTCTCAAACCTTTATGGTTTGAGAGATATTCACAAGCAAAGTTTCCCCTCCCGCCCCTTTTACCTAGTGTAAGCCATCTCTTCTCAGATGTGGAATCCAGTCCATAGACCAGACAGATAACAGCAGGGGACAATCTTCTTCCTGTGAGAACAATGAAAGCCCTCCCGCCCCTTTTACCTAGTGTAAGCCATCTCTTCTCAGATGTGGAATCCAGTCCATAGACCAGGCAGATAACAGAAGGGGACAATCTTCTTCCTATGAGAACAATGAAAGCCCTGCCCCCCTTGACATGTTTTTCAGGTTTTTCCCTTATCTTAACTGAAGATTGTCCCTCTCTGCAGTCTACCTGGGCACCTCCCTTCTGATCTGGCTGAACAGTGTGACATCAGTAAAAGGGTCAGGAGGGGGATACTTTATCATTGAATTACTCTGGAACTACAACTCTGACAGAATTGAAATAACACTCTCCAAAGTCCAAATAATATGATGATTAATTAGAGCTGTTTTTATTATGAAACATTAATATCCCTTTAATATTATGAAAAATGCTTATTATTAATAAAGGACATACTACAAAAATTACAGACTACTAATATGATGAAAAATATGGTTGGTATCCCATTCAGCCTTCAAACCCAAAGGGATCCTGGTCTTCAGTTGGATATCCAGAACGCCTCTCATTTGTTGGTCAATTTGATTATCTCACTACCTCACCAGGCCAACCTCACCCTCTCAATTCCTTGGAATTCAAAGAGTAACAAATTGCCACCATAGCAATCAAGAATGTGCCTGGCAATGGCCGATTCTTTTCTCTCTTTCTCTATCTGGTTGCTGTGTTCACGTATTCGTTCTTTCAAATGACGGACTGTACGACCCACATATAGTACCTTGCACTCTCTACATGTGAACATATAGGTAAATGACTCCATGTTACAGTTGATGTAATCTCAAATATCATAGGAGGATCCATCAACTGTTCCCCTAAATGTCTTAGAAACATTTTCAGATTGATGCCCCACTTTGAAAAAAACCCTTATGCTCCAACCACACAGGAGTAACCTTGCTACTGATTCCCAGTACTAAGGCCCCTCTTGGCCACAAAGCTCTGTAGGCAGGGAGATGTGACATTTTTTGAATTATTATTCAGGGCACTCCTTACCATCAGTTGTTTTAAAGGAGCAGTAAACTTTTTTTATGAAAACAATATATATTGTAGGGATTTTCCTATTGAGTAATATAAGGGAACTCCCACTGCGGAGAGATTTATATTTCCAGAGTTATTACAGTTTAAACCCATGTTTTTTTTACATTAACAGTTCCCTCTAGTGGTCAAATTCTAAGTAGATTTCCTGTTAGATTCTAATGGAGAGGAAAGTCAGAAAAGTCAGTGACATACAGCTCTCCATAGACTGTGATAGAAACTGCTGAGTCACTTCCTGTCAGTTAGAACTATCCGGAAGTAAACACACAGTAAATTCACTTCCTGTCCGAACAATCAGGAAGTAAACACAGTAAATTTACTTCCTGATTATTTGAACTGCTATAATTTTTGAATAAAACATCTTACATCAGTGGGAGTGATATTGTTTTATTCAGCAGGAAATGCTCTGTAAAATATGTGTTTTCATAAAAAAAAGTTTACTACTCCTTTAAGCAGGTAGCGACTAGCTTTATAATATATTACTACTCAAAAGTAGCCGATTGTAAAGAAATCCTTTATCTTCGGAGACTGACACCAGGGTAGTGCAATCTGCGCCTGCACTGTCAGTCCCTTCCGGTTACCTTGTGGCACACTGCAATGCATCTCAATGGAGACTGGGACAAACAGCACAGACGTTCAGACAAGATGTCTGCACTGATGCCTCGCTTCCAGTTTCCTAAGATAAAGGATTACTGTACAATCGGCTACTTTTGAGCGGTAACAGATATATTCTAAAGCTCGTCGCTACCTGCTTTATTATTGCAGGGTGACTTTATATAAGATGAAAATTCTGCTTTAACCCCTTAACGTCAGATGAATTACCAGGTATGTCCTGCAGAAACTGTCACTTAGTGACAGAGGACGTACCTGGTAAGTCACGGAAGTCCGCGTCTCCGTGCGGCTGCACGCCGCTCGGAGACTCCGGACTCGTTAAAAAAAAAAAAAAAAAAATGTTCCTCGGGCGTTAAGGTGACAGCCGCGTACGAACGCGGCTGTCACTAAGGGGTTAATAATGCTCTGTACGTTACAAGCTGTCATTATCCGTGTAGTTTTATTGTAATTCTACTTTAAAGTTTCTCCTCCTGCCCCTTTTCCTGATGTCACTCTTTTCCCTCAGATCTGAATTCTGGTCACTTGAGCAGAAAGATCACAATGAGGGACAATATTGTGTCTGTCAGTATAAGGAAAACTCTGCCCACACTGGGCAAGTTTTTCGTTATGCTGATATCTTTGTCCCTCATTGCAATCCATTTGGACCGGCTTCATCTGAAGAAAGAAGAATGACATCAGGAAAAGTGGCAGGAGGGGGAAACTTTAAAGTACAATAAAACTACATGGATATGGACATAGTGGAAGATACAGAGCATTATTAAAAACTATAAAGAATAATCGGAGATTCCTTTATAGGGTCCCATTACTATCTCTTTACGCATCTAGCTCAGCAGGCAGGCAAATCCAAATGAACCAAATATTCAATGAAGCTTCTGGAGGTGGCTCACCATTTGTCATTGGGTTATGTTTACCTTGTAGTGAGCCATAAATATATTACACACGTCACACACACAGCTGAGCACAGCCCGTCCAAGGCAAACAGAGATGTGAGTTTCCGTTGCCCAGAAAAGTGTTTTTGCTGCTGTTAGATCAGAGAGGGACAAATATTCACCAACCCAATAATGACAAATATTTGCTGCTGTTGAGCAAATGTCTATAATGTATAGCTTGGAGGAGAGAAGAGAGAGAGGGGATATAATAGAAACATTCCAATACATGAAGGGATTCAACAAAGGGCAGAGGGAATTACACTTCAAAGGAGTAACACAGGTTTGGACTTATAGTAAAGTTTTGCTTCACTGAAAGGGTAGTAGATAAGTGGAATAGCCTACCAGCAGACCTAATAAAGTCTGAGGATTTTACAGTAGGAAAATGGGCAGAATAGATGTTTCTATGAGAAGAGTGAGCAAACGGTAGCCTTATCTCAGCTACTGATGGACTACAGCTCGCATGTTGTTGAGTGAAAGTCCATACAGGTATGTAACTAGCATACAAGAGGGCCCCAAGTGTCCTGGGTCCAACAGGTCATGCCTCTAAAAAAAATGATTAGGGGACCTTCAAATGACTAGTTATGTCACTGTGTCCAACAACAGCTGAAGGATGGCTGCAGTTTACCCAGCTTAGGAAACTGCTATGGTTTTGAATTAAGTACTGAAAAACTCTTATTGCCATTATTACCTCCTTTATCAGCGTAGGCCAGGCCCAATATTTTGAAAGCTAAGACTGCACTGTATGTAAACATAGGAGCCTATGGGACATTGTGAAGGTGGCAAAATGAGCCAATCACAGCTGCACCCCAGAGAGCACTGTTCTTCACACCAATAAGAATGAGTCATACTGAGGAGTCTTCTTGGGGGTATGGAGGTGCATTACCATCCACTGCAGCAGTGCGGCATGTTAGAAATACATTTTAATCCCTTTCCATCTACAATAAAGAAAGAGAATGGGAAAGAAAACATAACAATATTTATTTTATAAGGAAAGAGTGATTCCCTACACTTTTGGGGCCTCATGCAAAATGCAAAAGATGAACAATTTTGGAGCAAATCAACTGAGACCAGGGGAAAAATAATAATTTTTCCAAATGTTTCCATTGAGTTAAATGGAGCTTTTAACTACTTGAATTTTTACTTCCCCTGTTGTGTAGTTGATTTGTCCCAGTTTGTTTTCTATACAAGGACTCAGATCCCCTAAAGCACTAAATGATCCCCCGCTGTACACAAGGAACCTCAAGGCATTTATACCTTTTGTAGGTAAAGTAGATGAAGGTACAGTAATGATTTATATATATGTACAGTACTGTGCTAAAGTCTTAGACTGTGTGAAACAATGTTGTGAAGAAAGAATGCTTTCAGTAATAGACATGTTAATAGTTTATTTTTACTGATTAATAAAATTCATAGCGAGCGAACAGAAGAAAAATCTAAATCAAATCAACATTTGGTGTGACCATTCTTTGCCTTCAAATCAGCATCAGTTCTTCCAGGTACACTTGCACAGAGTAAAGGATTTTGTAGACATATAGGTGTATGATTAAACAATTATACCAAACATTGTCGTGCTGGAAAGTCCAAGAGCGTCCCATGCTCAGTTTTCGTGCAGAAGAATGCAAATTGTTGCCAGTATTTTCTGACAACATGCTGCATTCATCTTGTCATCAATTGTCTCAAGATTCCCCGTGCCTTTAGAGTTCACACACACCCAAAACACCAGTGAGCCACCACCATGCATCACAGTGGGGATGGTATTCTTTTTGCTATAGGCCTTGTTGACCCCTCTCCAAACATAGCGCTTATGGTTGTGACCATAAAGCTCTATTTTGGTCTCGTCACTCCAAATTACATTGTGCCAGAAGCTGTGAGGAGTGTCAAGGTGTTGTCGGGCACATTATAACTGGGCTTTTTTGTGGCATTGACACAGTATAGGCTTCTTTCTGGCAAATTGACCATGCAGCTCATTTTTGTTCAAGTATTATCGTATTGTGCTCCTTGAAACAACCACACCATCTTTTTCCAGAGCCGTCTGTATTTCTCTTGAGGTTACCTGTGGGTTTTTCTTTGTATCCCGAACAATTCTTCTGGCAGTTGTGGCTGAAATCTTCTTGGTCTACCTGACTTAAACTTGGTATCAAGAGATCCCTGAATTTTCCACTTCTTAAGAAGTGATTGAACAGTACTGACTGGCATTTTCAAGGCTATGGATATCTTTTTATATCCTTTTCCATATTTTTAAAGTTCCATTACCTTGTTAAGCAGGTCTTTTGACAGTTCTTTTCTGCTCCCCATGGCTCAGTATCTAGCCTGAGAGCTAACAAACTCATTGCCTATTTATACACAGACACTAATTGCAATTTTAAAAGCAACAGGTGTGGGAAATTAACCTTTAATTGCAATTTTAACCTGTGTGTATCACCTTGTGTGTCTCTAACAAGGCCAAACATTCAAGGGTATGTAAACTTTTGATCAAGGCCATTTAGGTGATTTCTGTTATCATTATGATTTAAAAGGGAGCCAAACAACTATGTGATAATAAATGGCTTCATGTGATCACTATCCTTAAATAAAAGACAGTTTTTGTGCATGATCATTCATATTTTCAAAATCAATGCCAAAATGTCACATTTTCTGCCAGGTTATGCAAACTTTTGAGCACAACTGTATGCAAAACCTTGTAACATTATAAACTGGCCATATCCAAATTTCACATTGTTCAACAAAATCAAAGCCCATCTGACCTCAAGGAACCACTAGATTTATTCACAAACATCATGGTGGAGTCCTTCCTCCTGGGATTCTACCACAGACATAAAGCTAATTTATGTGTTTACTTTCATGATTCCCTGTATAAATTATACAATTTTTCATATCTTGCACGAGGATTGCAAAAAATGGGACTCACAACCAACAGTAACTGCCTCAGCTGTAAAGACCCCAAAGTAGACCTATTCCACAAACTGTGAAATTGCCCACTTATGGGTCTTCTGGTCCACAATTACTACTTGTGTATTAGGACTTTTTCCACACAATGGTAGTCAAGTCACCCTTGACCTTCTTATCAGGTAATTTTCAAGACCAATATTTCCTTTCTATATACCTAAAACTTCTGTTACATATTTTAATTATTACAACTATTAAAACCATGCTCCATTATTGGATGTCAGACAAACCACCTTCTAAAACACACTAGGTGAATGAATCAATTGAAGTAGCACATGCAGAACACTTAGTGACTTTATAAGGAATGGAAACAGAAGGTCTTGGTTTCTGGCTGGTGTGAGAACCTTTCATCAAAGGACAAGGGGAGAAGTTTACACTCTGCTTTAACCACTGTATTCTTCATTCACAGTCAGAACATTTCACTTTCATAATGTTTATTTATGATCAGGTGTTATTGTTGTTATCGTCAATGTTCCCCTGGTACTTTTGTGTGAGATTTTGCCCCATGTTGTTTTCATTGTTGGGGTTGGACAAGGAGCATAGTGACAGCAGCACTTGATTTTTTTTTGGTTAGAGGGGGGTAGTTCAATATATATGGTTTTAATGGTTGTTATACTGAATGTGCTATATTAAGGCAGAGGTGTGTCCCCCTCCTTATCCTTCTCACACTGCGGTTGATGACAATTGCATAGTCCCTGCCCCAGTGGAAAATAGTCCCAAACCCATGATTTCAGGCTGCGGAGAGGTACAGAAAAATGTTGTTAACCAGATGCACCTGCAATGGCTTGTGGTGTTGCACATTTGTGATTGTCTCAGCAATAGTGCTAGGAGGTATACTAGGACCCGCTTCCACCACTCTGTCCCATATCACCAACCATCACCACAGCTCACACCACCACTACTAATACTCATGGGCAGGGTGGACACACCAACTTGATGATACTGCTATGACATATGATGTTCAGACTCAGATGACTCAGCGTCAGGAATTAAATTGACAAACACTATCATGTCACTGCTGGGGGTGGTGGTTTGAGCCAAGAAAGGACTCATACTTCTTCAACACCCTCAGAGTCATCACCATCACCAGTCTCTTCCTCCTTTATTGGTGGTGAATCCCCTCTATCACACTCATCATCATCACAGACACAGATACTGCAGGCTGTGGCACAGGCAGCTTCATTGTGCTGCTACTGCACACAGCCACGTCTAACATTTCTATTTTTAAAATATTAAAATATTATATGGGAATGCTCAGCGGGTGGCAGCACTATCCCCTGGGCTGAGTGGCTTCCCAGTACTGCTGCTGCTTGTGGATTTCTCCACATCAGTAGTATCTCTCTAATTCCTCTTGCTCATTCTTCAGGAAGCAACAGCATTCACACTCTCTCAGTCTCCTCTTCTTGGGTCTACAACTAAACTAAACCATGCTGCACGGCAGAAGGTTCCTTGTTTTTATATTTTGACAGAATTCTCTCAGCCATATAAAGTATAGATGAAAAATGTCAAAGTTTTCAATAGAAAATCATTGGTAGAAAAAGGTGGAAACTGTATATGTTTTAATGAAAGGGAACTACCATGGAAAAAGTGGCAAACTGAGAATTTTCCACAGAAATTGTCAAGGGAAAAAATAGACTTTTCACCCATTTCTAGTAGAATTGAATGGATCATATATAAGAAAGGCTTTGTTGGTCAAGTGACGAAAATATGGTTTATTGTTTCTCCCCTAAGAATTGATTTTATGTATTTAATTTTGACCGACATTGTGCAATAGGAATCAAATTGCTAAGCTTTTTTAAACTATGAATTGTGAATATTAATCTTACAATAGTCTCTTGTTATTGCATTTTCAGACAGTTGATTAATCTTCATGGAATTGCCTAAATTAATTCTACTGAGCATTCTGTAGCCTACGGTATGATAAATATGTATAAATGCTAGGGACAGAATGCGATTGAATACATTGTGAAAGAAATTGTGGCCAAGCTTATTTGAGTTTAAGAACCAGAACATGATACATAATTTTACCTGGAATCTATGCCATCTACAAATTTGTTTGGACTGCTAGTAGCTATCTAAGCAGTCTGTACAGAGATGACAATATAAGATGAAGATATAACTATGGTAATTATGATTAAGTGAAACATATTTTCCTGCAGCCTTCTAGATTAATATCTGGGTTTGAATTCATACATAGAGACTTACAAAAGTGACACGGAAAAATTCAGCTTAAAGAAGATAAAACACCTGATAATTATATCCTCGCTTACCTTACTATAGGCAGAAATCCCTAATGGTCCATATGAATTTTGCCTTGATCCTTTATTCAACAGATAACATCTTTAATCAGTCCTGGATGACAAGTCCATGGAGGCAGACATGATAGCTGCTGGAAGTATTTTTTTCAAACTAAAGTTTTAGCCTGCTGAACACTTTAAGCACAAGAGGGGGTGTGCAACACTATATGAAGCAATGGATAGAACACCCGTCTGATTCTTAAATTATTAATATTATCATGTGTAGTGGACAGAGATTGTGTCCTCTGGTCCGGCAAGCAACTGCCAAATCTACCCACATGGACCTGACATCCGGGACTGATTGAAGATGTAACCTCTTGAACTAAGGAACAAGAACAAATGAGTAGGTATTACTGCGATCTTCTGGTCATAGTAAGGTAAGTAGGTATTATTATTTGGATGTGTTATGTCTCCTTTATATAAAAACATGTATTATATTCATGATTTTAGATGGAATCTGTTCAGAAATTGTCACACAGGAAACAGTAAATGCTAACAAGGTTAAATAGTGGTACTGTGCTAGCCATAGTTAAAACAGGAGACTAGGAGAGTAAAAGTGACACCTTTATTGGACAAGTGAGTAGCTGTAGAGTGTTAGCTCTCAAAGCCACTTCTATCTCTTTGTCAGGAATGTTATAAAATGAGAGCTGAATACCCCATATCTATATATAGGAACTCTCTGACAGCTGGTTAAATAAAGATCAGTTACAAAACACCATGATAGATAAGTAGGGTGCTATACACTAAGTGGTGACAAAGAGGTGACAAAGTGTAGATGACTTCTCCAGTGATTTCCTTCTCCAGTGAATTCCTATGTTATTCTATGGAGCCGATTTTCTAACATTTCTCCAACATTAGAGATTAGACATGTGCAAATTCATTTGGAGACATTCGGATTTCGTCGAAAATGGGGTCATTCGGAGACATTCGGCCAATCCGAAACTCAAGGGTCATTCGGAAAAAATGATCCGACTCCGAACAGCCCAGGTCCGAAATTCGTCGAAACTTTCGGAAGTTTCGGCAATCGACACATTTCCAAAAGTTTTGACTACTTTTGACCAGGACTTTTTTGTACTTCCTGTGCGCTCTCAATTACTTTCCCTCCATAATTTTCCCTCCATGTCTCTAGCCCAATTCCATTCTCCGTTTCATGCACTACTTCCCTCTTTTGTCTGTATTCGAATAGCCTTCTTCGTTTCATGATGGGGGTTGGACTAATGACACAGTCACACAGACAGACAGCCTGCATTTCCTTATTGCGTTGTTGGAGCTCAGAGAGAGAAGAGATTAGAGAGTGTACAGTTGTTGTGTAGGCAGGCAGGTAGCATTAGGGTAGGCATAGGTAGGCAGCCAGCATTAGTTCCAGTTATTGCCACTGCAAGAGCGAGTAATATTTGTTCCTGTGCAAAATATAAAAAAATATTAGGTATTTGTTCGAATACAGGGCCGGCCCTTACACGGGTCCCAGTGGGTCCATGGACCCAGGCGGCACTTTGACAGGGGCGGCAATTTGCCGTCCCATAGCATGTTTATTTTGTGCTCTTCCGCCAGTTCTGTGTTGCAGGGTGTCCCATCAGTGTGACTGTCAGCAGCCGGGCAGCCCTATGCTCACTCAGTGGTGATGCCTGCTGTCTGCTTCAGTGACGTGAATTATGTGATAGTGAAACATTATGCCTATTTTGTATTGTTTATCGCTCACCTAAAGTCAAGACTTGAGTAACTAGGTCTACCATCCCAGATTTGCTAGAGAGGTTTTACAAATACAGGAGGGTGCCCCCTCTACGAAATGAGTCTAAACATTTGGGATACCTAGTATGAGTGCACAACAGTGCATGATGTGTCCTGAACAGGATTGCTGTGAGGTGTCTCCACCCAGAAGGTGCTGGCCGGGCTGAGCTTCAACATTGTGACGAGTGACCAACTAAGAGCACCGTGCCAGACTTAATCTGCAGGCATAGCATCACCCCCTCCTACTCTCTGGGTCCCGCTGACTGGCAATAACAGGTGAGTCACTAAGAGATCTGAAGCCTTTCTGGAAGTCCTTTCACTTGGAAAGGGGCTAGGTATTACTTGGGGGAGTTGCCTTGTGTGTAAATAATTTCTAGTTGGGAGATGAATGTGCATCACTTATGTGTTTCCTAACAGTAGTTAGAATACAACTCCCATCATCCCCTGATTATGACGTTGGGAAATGCCCAGCAATTACCATAGAGCCCTGTATTGCACACTCACGGAAAACGGTGATATTGCTATACTAAGACAATGCTGTGGACCCCTCTTCAGTATAGATGTTAAGCATTTTTTTTTTATTTCTCTCCTGTGTTGCAGTTCGTTCACAACAGAATGTCTCAATTTTTCTTTTTAATACATTACATCTATCACATTACAATCATTGATGTTTATTCTTGATGTAGTATGAAACACTACAATGTATATACACATAGAGTTATCTGATATGAGGGGAAATCAGGATAGGAAAACGAGAGAGAGGAATTTGGGTACTAAAGAGGGACAGTAGGGTAGGAGGCTGGTACCAGAAAATGAAACCTAAATCTTTACCCATGTACTAACATAGAATGTGACATGTAGTTTGTCCATGTTCAAGTCAACCACTTATGTTGAGTAGGATGTGACAGGCATGGGTTTTCGATGTTCGAGCATATGCTATATTGAAGGACAGGCATGGGGTTTCGATGTTCGAACATATGCTATATTGAAGGACAGGCATGGGGTTTCGATGTTCGAACATATGCTAAATTGAATGACAGGCATGGGTTTTTGATGTTTGAACATATGCTAAATTGAATGACAGGCATGGGTTCTTGATGTTCGACGTTTGCATTGTGACTGGCATCCCATGCTGGAGTAGAGGTGACATGCACAGACTGGCAATGTACGACAATGTCCGTTTTTGGGATGGATCTTTTTCTAAATGCACACCCTGTCTGAAAATAATGATAGCAGCGTGCACGGAGGCGCACTGCTATAATTTAACCCATGTTAAATTCAGCCGAATAATTCGGAATGGATCAGAATTTTGTTCGAATCGAATAGGCCCGGTCCGAAATTAGGATCATCCGAATTAGAAAAAAAAAAATTCGTCCGAATTCGAATTTTACCGAAAATTTTGCCCATGCACAAGTCTATTAGAGATCTTAGTGAACATGCTCCATGTAGGGACCGGAGAAGTGATAAACTGGAGAAGTCATCTTCACTTTATCACCCTTTAGAGAATCTCCCCCCAGGGCGGGGTTAAGCATTACGGCATGATAAAGAGGTGATAAAGCAGATATGACTTCTCCAGTGATTTCACTTCTCCAATTCCTATGTTATTCTATGGAACCAATTTGCTAACGTTTCTCCAACATTAGATATCTTAGTGCATAGGCTCTATAGAATAACATAGGAACTGGAGAAGTCATTTTTATCTTGCCTTTGTGCATATCCCCCACAGTGTATTATATTGCCAGTGAAATGAACTATATGTAATATTTATTATAATTGCTTGTCATTTATTAAGTGATCTGGGCAAAAAATATATTTTCATGCACTTTGAAGATTGTTTTGTTTACAATCTAAAGGTAAGGCACTGCCATGCTTGGGAAAGGCCACACTGTATCTTAGGAACTAGGAAGAAAGCCCAACATTCAGCATTGTGATGTGTTTTTATGACTTGAAAGAAAACTGAGGATGGGATGGGCTGAAACAATGTTGCTCAGCTTTAGTGCTCAGAACACACCAACAGTGTAGGTTTTCCATAAATCTCTGCTTGTTACCAGGTGAGAAATAATCAGTAGCTCAGTTATTGTGATTGCTACTCTTGTGCCCAGTCAACGATTTCCTTAACCTGACCCATTGGTGCTCCCCAAGGATGAGCACTGAGAATCACTGAGATAAAAGTATGTATTCCCACTTTCTCTGTTTCAGGTATTTACTCAGTTTGATATTTCCTTGTAAAGAGGAGATCTTATCACAGTCTACACGTATATGAGAGGTCAATACAAGGATCTCTCTGGTGAGCTTTTCAGTCCAAAGCCTGATCAGGTGACTAGGGGACACCCCTTGAGGTTAGAGGAAAGGAGGTTTCAACTTCAGCAGAGGAAGGGCTTTTTTACAGTAAGGTCTGTTAAATTGTGGAATTCCTTGTCCAAGGGTGTGGTAACGGTAGATATAATGGATACATTTAAGAAAAGATTTCTAGTAAAAGGGAACATACAGGGTTATACTGTATATTGATAGGCATAACAGGACGTTCAGATAAAGACTAACCTATCTGGCAGCAGGAAAGCTTATTTATGTCTCATTTCTCTGGTTAATGTGGCAAAGGTTGAACTTGATGGACTTGTGTCTTTTTTTTTTTACCCGATTTACTGTGTTACGATGCAAGGCCAGTTTTTGGTGGGTGCGAAAGGTGCAGTGCACCCGGCCCCACTCATTTACTGGCCCTTTGCAGCAAGCACGGGTAATTACATGAGAAGAAGGTGTGGCAACATTAGAAGCCCAGGTAAGCTTCCTGTTGTGATTGGGTCTTGCTCTTGTCTGAGAGTAGGGAGGGACCACTCCTGACTGATGCAAAACAACACTGCTCCCCCCGCCAAACTATATATGAGAGGGAGGCAGAGTGTGCAGTGGAGAGGCCAACCACCGGGCCAGGACCCATGTCATGAGCTCAGCAGCCATTAGGAAGATCAAGTGGGGTGCTGCTCACTACCAGATCTGATAAGTACTATAGAGAGACTGTGTTCACTCAGTCACTATATAAGCTTATTAATTTTGCTAGAAGACCACACCATGATTTATGAGTCCCTTAAGCAGGGTAGGGCAACTTGGGCAAGCAGCAGGCTGCAGGCACAGCGGGTGGAGTTGGGTGGGCAGTGCGCACTGTGGGCAGCCTGGCAGGCCAGGGTAACTTGGTTAGCGTAGAGTCTGTAGTGGTGGAGGCTTTGCGCTAATAAGCCACTTCAGCCTGAGTTAGCCCAGGAGCCGAGAGGACAAATTACAATGCATTACAGATTGATTATCAATTATCAATAATCATGGTGGATTGACTGGACATTCTTAGTACACATTTGGACATAACAGGATGGACACCACCAGGCAGGACAGTCACAGCAGGCAGACATGACACAGCTCACCCTGGGCACGATGGGCATTGGACAGCAGGGTATTGGGTAATGTAATATGCAGGGTGTGATTCTCAGTCTTTCTCTGGCTGTGGAAAGTGTGAATTCAAGACATTCAGTGCAGTGGCTAGTTGTGTATTAGTTGCCTAGCCAATGGCTTATGCGGTGGGTGGTGTACGCCCATGAGGCAGAGGTGCCATGGCGGGCATAACTTATGCTGCCTGCTAGACGGTGAGGTCAGGTCAGGTGAATGGTGAAACAATGATGTCATGTGCTTCTCTCTCTGCTCTGTCCGGCTGCTGATTGTCCATGTGTGAGTCAATGTGTGATCAGACAGTGTGATGTCAGTCATCATGATGTGTCCTCCTTTACTTAGCACCACTATGCCACGCTGTCCAGTGTCCACTCATTAACCTGCTGCCCTGCTCTCTCACCAGGCTGTGACCACCTGCCTGCTGATGCAGTTTAACTTTAAAGGGACTGGACTGGTTGGGGCAGGTGGGCTGTGAATAGAGATGTGTGTGTTTACTACTGTTACTGTACTTTGTCCTGTCCAGGTGTTCATCCAGATTCTTAAATTGTTATTTTATGTCGACTTCTACAGGATATAGTCCTCTGTCCTCTTGACTTGGCACCAGTGTCCAGACCAGTTCATGCATTAATCCTGCCCAGGCTAGCTTTTCCAATCCCCACTATATCCGATACCCCTCTGGCATTCAGAGAGTTAAACATGGACAACATTCACAAGCAAGGAGATGCATTTATAATGGGAAAGATAGCCTTGGCAAGGTTAATGAATGGACTGTCTGGACAGAGCTTTCAATTGCAATGAGCATGTGCCATAAAAAAATGATACCTCACAGAGCTTACATTCAAACTCATTTTGATTAGATCAGAGTCTACTCTGAACTGGTATAACAAATAGGGTAAACATCACAGCATGTAACCCTTTGAGTGCCATAGCAAAAGGGGTGACCAAACAATGAAAAGTCTTAGGTTTGGTTGAAATGATGTCAAAGTATGATCCAATCATAAAAGACTACCTTAGTTGAATTTACAACAATAAAACTCACATATGATACTTGGGGGAATCATTCAGAATGAAATATCATTAATGGTTAGCCAGCTTAAAGGGATAGTAATGTTTCATAATAAAAGCAGCTCTAATTAATCATCATAGTATTTGGACTTTGGAGAGTGTTATTTCAATTCTGTCAGAGTTGTAGTACAAGAGTAATTCAATGACAAAGTATCCCCCTCCCGCCCCTTTTACTGATGTAACACTGCTCAGCCAGATCAGAAGGGAGGTGCCCAGGTAGATTGCAGAGAGGGACAATCTTCAATTAAGATAAGGGAAAAACCTGAAAAACCTGTCAAGGGGGGCAGGGTTTTCATTGCTCTCATAGGAAGAAGATTGTCCCCTTCTGTTATCTGTCTGGTCTATGGACTGCATTCCACATCTGAGAAGAGATGGCTTACACTAGGTAAAAGGGGCGAGAGGGGAACTTTGCTTGTGAATATCTCTCAAACTATGTTTTTTTAATGCCTACAAAATAAAATAACGTTAAAATGAATTATTACTATCCCTTTAAATGGAAAATAATGCAACGAGTGAAAGCAGCTAAATATTATCCAATACTTTTAGATTGAACAGAAAAAAGCAGAGAATTTTAGGGAGCACATCTATAATAAGCAATTTACTAGCAAAAACTGCATATATCATATGCAAGGTGTAGTAATCCCTCAACAACTAAATACAAAACAAAAAACAAATATACAGATAGGTATTTTCTCAGCACTCTAATTCAAAAATAACTGCAATAGAATAAAAAAATTATATTATAGAAATATCAAATTTATTAAACCACATGGCACAGAAAAATGGACTCCAGATCTACACACCCAAGCACCAGAAAAAATAGAGCCCCAATATCCCTCACAAAATGGGCAAAATCTAGACATGTTTACTACCAAAAAATAAAACACATATATCTAAAAGTACCATCCCTGAAGTGCTCAAAAAGAGCAAGAAAGATGTAACTGGTGCCAGTGCAAAAAAGGAGAAAAATATATATAAGTTCAAATGTTCTTATACTTATACATGTGCACATAAACTCCAATCTCAAAAAACATTTCTTCCCATAACTTGGTGAATGATGATAAACAAATGACTATTAGTATAACAAAAATAATGAGTTGAGATGAATTCCATGGAATGATGGTTAGTGGCAAATAAATGAATGGTGACGTTAGAACAAACAGTCACAGAATGATGACTAGTATCAATAGAAACAAAGTGAGTGCAAACATTTCAAACCTCAATGACACTTAGCACATCAGCATACAATGTCAACGTAGGTTACTCACAGTACCCCGTGATAACAGCTTCATTGGCTAGCGATGACACATAGCACTTCCGGGACCTCCGTCCATTCTTGGATGGTTCAAAACAGCTATCGTGTCAGAGCGCAGTTGTATCAGACCTCCGTCCTCTTCATCTGTATCACATACTGGGGTTAAAGTAGGTCTGTGTATTTCTTTAAAGGAGGTATGCACTCACACACACTAGAACACTGAAAGTTCTCATATCAAAGAGCGTCCCAATACATGCCACTCCCAAAATACTCCTCTGATAGTACCAGCACCACTTTCAAACACTTTAGGGTTTCATCCAACGTGTTTTGCCCACAAATACGCGGGCTTCGTCAGGGCAACAGGTTCATTACCTTCCGTATCATTTAAATAACCATAAACCGTAAGTACTAGCTACATTACTATAGTAACCAAACCCAATTAACTTAACCCTATGTATCCTCCATGGCATGGAACGATCAAAAAAGTCCTCACATTGCTCATATAGAGATCCGCAACAACCTGTATCGTCTCATATTGTGGAGGGTAAATTCCACACATAAATGGCAAATATGAGCTGACATTGAGAGTCACAACACCATGAAGCTAAAAATCTGCTCCACCATAGTGTACCTCTCAATAGTCACCTCTTTTCAACTGGAGATACTGTACAAAACACAAGTCAAATAAAGAGATTTACACCTCAAACACAGCTACTTGTTATATATTTCTTAAAGGAGACACAGATATTATTTATATTGGTCCTAGGGTAAAGGAGGGTACCAAGTCAACTGATAGAATGGGAGCCCAAACCAAAGACATAAAAGATTATTATAATTTATATCATAGACAGGCCTTATAAGATATTTCCTCATTAAGCCAATTTGGGGCCATAGCTCCTAATACATAAATCCATCTGGCCTCTCGCTGTAACAACTTTCTGTCCAGATTGCATCCCCGTATGCCAATTATGACTTTCTCCACTCCCATCACCCTAAATCCCTCACTGTCACCATTCTGATACTCAAGGAAATTTGTGTTCCAGAATCCGTCTTCTTAATTCTCTATAAGTTTTTCTGAATGTTTTTCTGCATGTGTAGAAATGTGCAAGACTATAAGGAAGTATATAGAAGAGGAAAAGTGTATGTTCAATGTTAAGTTCATCAGAAGGACACTCAGAGAAAATCAAGGACTAAAGAAAGCAAACCAAAAAAGATTTCCACAAATAGGAACCAAATGTTTACATTGCAGCTTGAAGATGGTGCAACATCAAAAACACAACAACAAATAGTAAAATGAGCAGAAGAATCTTATTCAAATCTTTCTAAGAATAAGTACTAGGTTACTGAAAGGGAGGAACAGACTCACAAGATAATTGATAATTTAATTGCTGGAATTAAATTAAAAAACATTTCTTGGATAGGTGTAAGTATATTCTAAGAACTGTATAAAGGAAAATGGAAGGAAACGATGGACCAGTTGGTGTTTACTCATAGTATCACCGGTTTATGGTTTATATTTCTCTGATTTTCATTGGGCCTTTTTTCAGACCCTGGATTTAAATGTAGCAGCTATATCATTGCAGTAGTAGTAAAGAAAAAAGTATTCTTTTCAAGACCATTATAAACTATGGAAAGTGTTGTTATAAGTGATTTAAATATAAATTAACTAGCAAAAGCATTACATAATATGGAACACATTTTACAAGAATATTTTAAGCTTTAACATATAAAACAGTAAACAATTTGTTACATAGTTACTGCACACAGTTAATGATGATAAAAAAATACAAGAATCAATCAATTTCAGCATTTGCTTGATATACTTTGTTGCTCCAGAGGAAGTAATGTGAAATAAGGGCCAAGTGAGAAAAACTTGTTTCTGACTCCAAAAAGAAATTGCATTTTCCCTAGATTTATTTATCTAGAACATTGTCTTTGAAGGAATAGTGGTGATGGATTCTATGTGTTTCTCTTTAAACAGGCAAAGTGTGAACATAATCAGACAATGGTGACAGAATTGGTGCTTTTCGGATTTGGTAATCTTCATAGGCTCAAGATTTTCCTTTTTGTTCTATTCCTAGTAATATATATTCTAACCCTAACAGGGAACCTCTTGATCATCAGTGTAATATCAGCCAGTCCCAGACTTCATTCCCCTATGTACTTTTTCCTAAGCAATCTTTCTGTTTGTGAACTTATATTCACCACTAATATTATCCCTAACATGCTTTATGTTGTATGGAGAGAAGGTGGAACCATGACAGTTTATGGCTGCATCACCCAATACTACTTGTATTCATCATCTACGTGTGTAGAGTGTCTTCTTCTGACAGTGATGGCTTTTGACAGATACCTGGCTATCTGCAACCCCTTGAGATACTCATCAATTATGAATTTCAAGATTCGTAATAATATGGTACTATGTTCTTGGCTGTCTGGATTTATACTAATTGTATTTACTACATTTACAATATTGACCTTACACTTCTGTGGCTCCAATATTATTGATCATATATTTTGTGACTTAGTTCCAATTTTGCAAATTGCATCCAGTGATACTTCCATTGTTGAAACAGAAGCCTTATTCATAACCATTGCTCTTGGACTTTTTCCATTCATGTTTATTATTGCAACTTATTCCTGTATATTTCACACAATCCTGAAAATACCTTCTGTCACCGGTAGACAGAAAGCCTTCTCCACCTGCAGTTCCCACCTTACATCTGTTAATACATATTTTGGAACCTTACTAACAATTTACTTGATTCCCTCCCATGGACATTCATTGAAAGTCAACAAGATTCTCTCTCTTTTATACATTATTGTGACACCCCTGTTTAATCCCATTATATATAGTTTGCGGAACCAGGAAATGAAAACATGTTTTGAATCTCACATCTTCTACAGGGAGAGAAGACATTAGGAAAGACAAATGTAATAATGTGCCAGATTTCAAAGGTACACGGTGCAATCTTCGTAGAGTCGCAATTGTAAAATACAAAATATAACTCCAGAACTGTATCGGTACAATTGAGACACTCACTCCTTAATTTAAAATTGCAGGAGATATATAGATTGAGTTTGTAATAGTATAATCCTCAGGTATACATCTGCACATTAATGGCACATTGGAAGGCAGTACATACAGGAAAAACAAAAATACTCTCAACAAACAACTAGATGTCCACTAGGTACCTTTTGTGCAGTTCTCCTGATGTACAGGTGTTTACAGAATATGCACTTTATTTTTACAATAAATCTTTGGTTTTTATTGCTATCCTAACACCAGACCTCCTATATATTATTATACTAAGTTCAATTGATCCTCACTGAACATCAAATGGCACCGGTGAACACACCTCTGAAATACTTGACTACATGGAGAACCAGTGCTGTGCCAATCCACAACTGTGGACTGTGCAAAGGTACCTAATGGAATCTAGTCATTTGGTGAGAATATGTTTGTTTTTCCTATATGAACTGCCTTCCTATGTGCCATTAATGTTCAGGTGTTTACCTGAGGATTATACTATTACATACTCAACCTATATATCTCCTGCAATTTTAAATTTGTCCTGGCTTTGTCTGTAATACTCCTCTGCAGCAGGAGCCATTGGTGTTATTTGGACTGAACTGCTGGCACTAGCAGTAGCACACTCTCTGACACATAAATAACTTCATTACTTTTTTTTTCTTCCATAGAGCCCTGGAAACATTTTAAAGTGCTTCTGCTGCTGCTAGTTGCAGCACCTTTAGCCTGCTGATAGTGTGTCTACCAGCCAGACTTGTGGTTGTGCTTCAGGTGGGATCTCATAGAGGAGGTCCCTAGGTGTAAGCCTGCTTTCCCCCCAGCTCATGTGCTTTTTGCACAGACAACAGAAAACAACATGCTTAGCTTGAGGATCCTGAGTGAAGTATCTCCATACTGTGGACTTCATGGAATGAGGGGTTCCTGAGGTGGTGATGCTGCTACTAATACTACTACTGGAGCTAGATGTTGATGCAATTCTACTGCCACTACTACTATGTGTCAAAGGTGCAGCACTTACAGCAGCAGAGGTACTCTTCATATCTAACATTGTGGATGTTAATAACCTGTGTTGCTGGGTACTCAAAACAGGTTTGTGTGGCTGAGTGGGACTTGGACTTTGAAGAGGCGATGATCCTGATGATGACAGATACACATACACAGATACAGATACACTCTTTCTTTTTGTTTCTTCCATCAGAGGTGACATTTTCTCCAGATCAGCTGTTTACCCAACCGGTAGAAAATCTTGTTTTCTATCCCAAGTGATTACATTGTCTTTCATATTGGGATTTTATTCCCCACCAATATATATATATATGAAAACCAACTGCATTAGGAACATTGGGGGAGATTCATAATAAGGTTCTTCTTCATTTTGCAAATTAATCCTTAAAATATCATTATTGCGAGTGTTGGTATTTATAACATATTCTAGTTACATTAATAAATGTGGTGACAGTAAGGAATAAGAACAGGTCAGACATGGCCTTAAATATTTGGAGTAAATGATATCTCTAAATTGTTGCACATAGTGACATTCTTTTATAAATTCACTGAGCCATTTTTTACAAACTTCCTAACTCTATTTTTTTTTTTTTTAAATGTACTACACGGCGTTATGTCCTCCCAAACTGTCCTTAATTCTTTTATAACTACCAGCAGCAGTCTTACAGCCATTTTAAAACTTGGTTTCCATTATCTCTACTTTTATAAATCTCCCCCTTTGCTCCTAAATCAGTGGTTCTCAACTCCTGTCCTCAGGACCCACTAACAGGCCAGGACTTAGGGATTTCTCTGCTAGAGCACAGGTGTGGTGATCAGAGGCTCATTCACACTGATTAACTCACCTGTGCTCTAACAAGGAAATCATGTGATCAGAGGCTCATTCACACTGATTAAGTCACCTGTGCTCTAACAAGGAAATCGTGATCAGAGGCTCATTCACACTGATTAACTCACCTGTGTTCTAACAAGGAAATCATGTGATCAGAGGCTCAGTTGCATTGATTAACTCACCTGTGCTCTAACAAGGAAATCATGTGATCAGAGGCTAATTCACATTGATTAACTCACCTGTGCTCTAACAAGGAAATCATGTGATCAGAGGCTCATTCAAACTGATTAACTCACCTGTGCTCTAACAAGGAAATCATGTGATCAGAGGCTCACTCACATTGATTAACTCACCTGTGCTCTAACAAGGAAATCATGTGATCAGAGGCTCATTCACATTGATTAACTCACCTGTGTTCTAACAAGGAAATCCTCAAATCCTGGCCTGTTAGTGGGTCCTGAGGACAGGAGTTGAGAAACACTGTCCTAAATGCTCCTAAATTTTCCTAGAACAAGGTTTTGTACATGCAATGAAAGGAGGTAGAAGAACACCTGTGACTTAACACTGAATCAGGTAGAGTTAACAGAGGGGAGATAGCCACCCCTGTCTCCTGGATGACCCTAATGTCGCCTCTTGTTGCACCCAAACTCCCTCCCCACATACACCCATTACCTCTACTTTGAAAACATTTTAGGCAGGTGTGAAAAAATACTCTAAAGTAAGAATGCTTTAAAAAAAAAAAAATAGACATGCTAATGGTTTATTTTTCTCAATTAACAAAATGCATAGTGGTAGCTTGTTAATGTGTTGCTGCTGCCCAGCAGCAGCATTACGGTTAGAAGCAGATAGAACCTCCAACCTACCACCGCCTATCCTATGTCACTACTAATGACCCCCGTCCCATCCCTAAAACTCCTGTGGCTTAGAAGATTGAACAGCAGGAATTACATCAGTAGCAAATTCACACGTGACATTTGCATCTACCATGCATCTAGCACTGCTGGCACTAGGCCAGTAGCACATCCAGTGTTTTTTTTTCAGGGCTTGTTTTTGCAATCCTGAGGCCTGAAAATAATTTATTTTTATGACTAGCCTTGTATGAAGCCTGCAAATTATGCAATCATTTTTTTCCTTGCTGTAATTTTTGGAATATTTCAGTTTTATAAACCCTGCAAAAATATATATCTCAGGCCTTTCTCTAAGCCTATGCTAACCATTAAGTTTTTAAGAGATAAATTAAAAAAAAATTAAATAAGGCTACATTTAATGTGGCAGATGAGTATAGTGGTGATGGTCTGATTAATATATATATCATGTCTAACGTGGCCACTAGATGAAACACAGAATATGAAGATGCAAATGGTATGTAAACTAATGTATTTATCCTATGTTTTTGCCTTATTTTTATTTATTTATTTAATATTGTATTTTAAAACATTTGTCCTCTGTCTTGGCCAAGTCGAGAATACATACTTTTTATTTTACTTCTCTTTGATATATTGTATTATGTGTGTTTGAAGGGGGACTTGCAGGCTCAGCCTGGCACATCAGAATGTCTATGTGGGGGGTTGTGTGTGACTGCGTATGTGAGGAGGGATTAATATGGTAACAACAACAACAGAAAAAAAAGAGAATAATAGTGTTATTTATTTTAATTTGCTTGTCAGACCTTACACTGAATGTAACATGTCTTCAATAGTTCGATTACAGTTTGAAATGGGTGACAAAGCAATTATAGTACAGATTGTGTAGACAATGTAATCCAGTGCAACAACTTCACACTTATAAAAACATTTAAAAAAGTAAACATCCATCAGTTCACATCTGGACCAAATAAATAGTAACACAAAAAGAAATATAGAAGCAAACATTTGGTTCACAATTTGAACAAATTTCCAAGTCTAAGAATAAGCTAAGTTCCATGATGCATTATTTTTGAAAAATCCAATGATCCAGAAAATGATTTAGAAGTGCTAGACTTGTTATGGCTGATTGGACACCATTTCAAGCTGCTGCAGCCAGTGGGTTCAAGAATTTGTTTTTCAAGTTAAAACATGGATAATACTGTCCTGCACATCAACAACACTCTCACACCAGCTTGATGATTTCAGAACTATTATGCATGAGAAATATGCACTGTATTGTGTCTATTTTAGGACATCCTCCTACCAAACCTCTATCAATCATACTTCCTCTTACCAAACCATTGTCATTCTTTAAGTACTCATGGATATATATACGATCTGGCAAAGAGGGAGGAGATCAGCTAGGAGGGAACCAGGCACATAGTTGGGTAACAGTTAGAAGAGGTTACAGCAGGGGAGAGAAGAGGAAAAGTGCAGCCAGTCCTGGGTTTTTCCATCCCAACAAATTTGCTCATTTAAGTGAAGTTGTTGGGGAGGCAAACCCAGAAGTGGAATAGCTCGAGAAGACTGTTCTCCCTAATACCCAGGATAACAGCATCTCTAGCACAGAGGGGATCCAGGAGAAAGTGAAGCCTAGGCAGGTTGCGGTGGTAGGGGACTCTATTATTAGGAGAACAGGTAGGGTAATCTGTGGCTCTGATCAAAGCAACCGAATGGTTTGCTGACCAGGTTTGGCATGTTGCAGACAGGGTGTTTATTAATGATCTCCCAGAGGGCATAAGGAGCCATGTATCAGTGTTTACCGATGACACAAAATTAAGTAAGGTAATAAAGTCTGAACTGCTACTGGCTACATCTACAGTGTTCCTGACATCCATAGTCCACTCTGCAGCAATCTTCCTGAGCTTTGTAGTCTCTTCTACAAAAAGTCTGCAGTGTCTAGCTACTGAGTACTGCCTTCTCCAGTGTTCTGCAGTTTGCTGCTGGCTGGCTACATCTACAGTGTTCCTGCCATCCCGAGTACACCCTACACCAATCATCCTCTACCTTACCCTATTGCACCATCTTCATTTAGACCCAGGAAACAGTTCAGTTTATTTTTATTTATTTAATTTTTTATTGTATATTTTAAAGTATTGTAAATTCAGCCAAAAAATTTGGATTATTGTTGAACTTTGTCTGAGTCAAACAGGTCCGGTCCGAAATGGGAGGGCCGCTGAATAAAAAAAAATAGTATGAAATTGAATTTTAATTAATTTTTTTGCCATGCTCAAGTCTAATTTCTGTTATTACCTAATGGAGGACTCAAAATTTCAATTCTTGAGCTACTAGACAGGCCTAATAGCGCCTCTCTAAAGGATCAGGCTGTAGAGGTACTTCTAACAAAAATTCAAGCTCCAGCTGCAATAACTTGAGAATAAAACATCTACCAACAGTTGCAGTTTCCATGTTTTAATATGTAGGATAAACTTTGAATTAATTTTTTTCAATCTTAAGCTTTAAAATAATTTTAAAGCACTGGGCAACTAATGATATAACCTGATGAGGTCAGCCTCGTGGAGTCACCCTCTCCTATGAGACCTAGACAGTCCTGTCACTTAGAAGACAGTCTCTATTTTTCACATTATATGCTCAATAGTGTACTTTGGCTGCTTATCCACTCGTATAGAGGATTTTAGATACTAGTCCGTTTCACCTTCTAGTAGACTCTGTTAATTTTATATTCCACTATCTCTTGATATATTTATGTTTTAATCTATTTTTGTATGTGTATTTTTATTGATTGACACTGTGCTTAAATCTTTTTACTACACGTATATGTCATTTGCTCTGTCTCTCCCCTATCCCCAAATCTTTTGCCTGTGAATCCTTCTTGTGACTTCAGATTACCTTTATATTTGAGACCAGCAGCAAGGAACACATTTAGGCCACTGAGGGACATATTAAAGGGGATCTATCACCTATGGACAACATCCCCATAATAGTTAGATTATATATCACAAACAACGAAAAGGCATTTATTTTTTTTTTGCAAGTTTTGATGTTGTATAAACTTAACTTATAAAGTCTGGGCTGCAGCTTCTTCCGCATAGACTGCAGCCCAACGCTCTGCCTCTGCTCTACTCCCTGCTCCGATGACGGCGGCTTCTGTCTGTAAGCAGGAGTAATCTCATTGGCTAGATATCTATCTCTGCCAATGAGATCACTCCAGCTTACAGAAAGAAGCTGCTGTCATCGGAGCAGGGAGGAGAGAGGAGGCAGAGCGTCGGGCTGTGGTTTAACCGCAGTGAACCGCAGGCTACACGGAAGTAGCTGAAGCCCAGACTTTATAAGTTAAGTTTATACAACAGCAAGCTTGCAATAAAAAAATAAATACCTTTTCGTTGTTTGTGATATATAATCTAACTATTATGGGGATGTTGTCCATAGGTGATAGATCCCCTTTAAACCTTTACTATAATTTCCATATAAGTTTTGACTTGTTACCATCTTTAAAGTCTTTGTACTGTCTGTGTATCAGCTTATTGCAGCATTGCAATGATGGACATATCATAGACTTACATAAGTTGCATGGTTGAGGATTTCCTGCCCTTTCTTAAACCCTGAAAGTATTATTATTATTATTCTTTATTTATATAGTGCCAACTAATTCCGCAGGGCTGTACAATTGGGAATAGACATACAGAGGTATTAAATAGTACAATCAGATGTGGAGAACAGGAGGATCAGAGGGCCCCCTGCTGGTGAGAGCGTACAGTCTAGAGGAAGGTGAGTTTGACACAGAAGGAGTAGGTGCTATTGCGTTTAAGTGCCTCCTGCCACATGAACTGCCAGTCAGTGGGTGGGTGTGAGTATATTGAGTATATTGAGTATATATTGTTTCTCTATTGTTACTGGTCATCCCCTCACACTATACATCACCTACGTGTATATCAACTTCGAGCAGCGCTGTGTAACTTTACTTTTTAGTCTCTTAACTTGCCCAGTCCATGTGCAAATAGTGGAAAAATGTATTCAGTGGTATGTGAAAAAGTCTCATGACTCTGTCAGTCATCCACAAGAATCTTTGTGCATTAGACTTGTGCATGGCAAAAATTTTCAGTAAAATTCAATTTCAGACTATTTTTTTTTTTTTTTTATTCAGTGGATCTGAATTTCGGACTGGACCTATTCAATTCAGATGAAATTTGGCGACATTATTAATTATTCGGCAGAATTTAACATACTTTAAAAAATTACTCTCCCTTGAGGTGGCAATAAGGTACTAGGCCTGCCTTTCTGCCTACACAGTTGTGAGACTGGCTGTGTCACTCTGAAAATTATTAAAACAATTTCCTTATATTGTATTTTGCCCAGGAACAAAGATGACTCTCCCTTGCAGTGGCAATAAAGCACTAATGCTGCCTGCCTGCTTATTATCACGGTGCCCATGATCCCTTCTGTCACTCTCGCTTGTGGTGCTCTCCTATTGGCTGAGGAGGTTTGGCCCGCCCCCGGTGACCTTTTTGTACCCAGCCATTGACACTTGTCACTTGCCCTTTCATGGTGTTCCTGAGCCAGTGTTGAGTTGCTGTCTTCCTTGGATCCTGATTCCTGTGTACTGATTTGGCCTGTCCTGACTACACTCCTGTGTTCCTGTTCCGTGATTCGACCCAGCCTGGCTGACGTTCCTGATTTGTGATTGACCTGGCTTGTCTGAGAACCACCTCCGTGTACTGACCCGGCCTGGCTGACGTTCCTGCTTGTGATTGATCTGGCTTGTCGGAGAACCACCTCCGTGTACCGATCCAGTCCGGCTGACTTCCTTCTCCGTGATCTGAACCGGCTTGTTCCAGTGACCTGCGTGTACAGCTTCCTGCTTCACTGTCGCCATTGTGACATTCTGACTTCCGCTGAGGCTGAGTACCGGACTGTTTGTATCTCGCCACAGTACTCCTTCTGTGTTGGGCATCCTGTGCTGAGTCTCTGTTACCGACTGCTGAACTGTGCCTCCATTAAGAGCCTCCTTGATACTTGCAGAGCATTTCTCATTCTTGCTAAGCTTGATTCCTATGAGCTGCTTAACCTGTTCAGTGCTGGCATACCTCTTGTGAACCCATTCGCTTATTGCTGAGCCTATTGCTGTATACTGCTACTACTGCCGAGCTGGCAGCGTTGTACGCTTATTTAGATGGCAGCTCAATCCTCCAACTAGCAGAGTAGTCGGTACTGTTTACCGCATCTGGTGTGGCGCTATTGGCTTCAGCGATTGTCTCCGGTATATGCCAGTGAAGGCTATTGGTTCACCTCTCGTGCAGCACAGAGTGGCCTCCGGTATACGCCCGCGGGGCTATTGGCCATCTCTAGCATTTCAGCAGTCTCAGTATTACGCCCGTGGGGGCTATTGGCTTAAGCTCTTGCAGGTTTCTCTGGTATACGCCCGCGGGGGCTAAAGGCTCGAATCACTGTATTGCTGGTTTCCATTATTACGCCTGTGGGGGCTATTGGCCAGTTCTTGCAATCTAGCAGTCTCCAGTATGGACGCCCGTGGGGGCTACCGACTCTAGCACCAAGTTCCATTGTGATCTTCATCGCTACGCCCATGGGGGCTATGCACCACTATTATCTAAGGCAGTACTGACTGTGCATTCAGCCTCCTGTGCACTACCATCAACAGCTTTAACATCACCTTGGGCGTGCCAAACTCCACAATTGAGACTGACTTTGTTGTATTAACCCTTGAGTAGCCTGGCTGCTGGTTACCTATCAGTATATGTTATCATTACCATCCTGTTCACCTACTTAATTGTGATAGCTACTCTTGTAGTGTTCGCTATTCCTATTGTTGCCTGTAGAGGGCGTTCCTTGTTATTTCTTTTCATTTAATAAAACTGTGTTTTATTTTACCGGCTGGTCTGAGTGTCTTGAAAACCGTTACACTTATGCTGCCTGCCTACACAACAACTGGCACTATCTCCTTCTGCTCTCTCTGAGCTCCAACAATGGATTAACATAAAATGCAGGCTGTCTGGGGAGGGAAAGTAGCGCACGCAGGGAGAACTTCATCCGAATGTAATTTTTTTTTTTAAACAAATTTCTGACCCAGCATCATTAGGATTCAGGGAAAAAAAATGAATGCCCCTTGCCTTTCAGCAGACCCATTGATGACCGAATTCGGACGAACCATTTCACACAAGTCAAATAACCATTAAGAAGAGAAAATTGACCACTAACCATTATACAGCCTGACACCAGGAAGTGACGTGTCACCTGAAATAACGTCTGTATGCAAACAATAGAACTATGCAGAGTGTTCCTCACAGGGAGCAATGAC
This sequence comes from Rhinophrynus dorsalis, assembly GCA_037306005.1. Classification (NCBI taxonomy): domain Eukaryota; kingdom Metazoa; phylum Chordata; class Amphibia; order Anura; family Rhinophrynidae; genus Rhinophrynus; species Rhinophrynus dorsalis. The sequence goes on from CM074721.1 coordinate 557,005,783, forward strand.
ATCTAGTGGTAAGGATAGGGAATGCACAGAGCTGCATTTTTAGCCGTGACCTAGTGTAGTAGTCTTCTTGTATTTCCTGTGATTCCAGTGTTTTACCCGGCTTTCCTTCTACTCCATTTTTGTCTCCTGATTTGGCTTGTTCCTTGTTCTGGTTTGATCATGGCTTGTTTCTTCGACTCCTCTTCTGCCTGATGCTTCTGCCCAACTATTGTTCTGACTCATCCATATTACCATCTCTGTTCACTTGTTACCAACCCTACTTTTTGACTATTCTCCCTTTGACTCCGGAAGTTCTCCTACGCCCACCTGGACAAATTTAATACTGTTGATCAGCTTGTGGAGTTTGACATAATCAACCTCCCATTGGGTTTGGCCCTTGCGACCCCTCGAGTTTATGACTGGCTGTTCTGTTCCAGCATTTCAACAGAGACAATTGTACTGCTGGTATGTTTCATTTACAGAATCATGTGTCAGTAAGAAACTGTTTGTGCCTAGGGTTGTCATCCTGTTATCTGACTTTGAGCCAGCACCTTTACCACTACCACAGCCTAGGCCACATCAGGGCTTCCCTAGAGCAGCCCCCCCACAGCTAGCCACGCTCCGCAGTCAGCACACTCTAGTATCTGGCTTGCTGAGACCTACTAAGTAGCATATACTATATATATATATATATATATATATATATATATAGAGAGAGAGAGAGAGAGAGAGAGAGAGATACACATGGGTCATAACAGTCAATCCAAATAATTTACTCTTTCTTCTATGAGCTTTGCAGGATGTAAAGTTTGCATATTCTCCCTATATTCCCTGCATTCTATTGGTCTCCACAATATTGTTAGATGTGTGTCATCGCACCATATAGTGTGCAATGTGTGAAGACATATTGATCATCACTTCTGAAGATTCACTGTCTGCTGGTGGTACTAGGAACAATGGCAGAGCAGAGGAGGACCAGAGGGTGCTGGAGGGACAATAGGTCTATTAACCTGGCTCTGGAGCTTAGTACAAGATGGCGTAAGTGTTAATGTTAACAAACAGGAAAAGCTTCACTATAGAATATCATTCAAGTAGAAATATAAAATCAATATTCTTAATTCATCCATGGCAACAATATGAACATTTTATGAGACAAACAAAATGTAGACTTACAGACTCCGGTTCCACATTGTTCTACAGTCAATGCATTTTGCTTTCATAATGCTTTTTCATGCCATCGTCAATGTTCCGGGATTGCACCTTGCACTTTTGTGGGAGAATTTGTCCCATGTTGTTTTAAATGTTGCAGATGCACAAGGAGCAAAGTAAGAGCAGCATTTGATTTTTTTTTTTTTGGATGGGGGATAGTTCAGTATGTTTAACATGGATTTCAGGGTTGTTATACTGCATATGCCTTGTTAAGGTAGATGTGCCAATGTGTTACCCCTTCCTTACCCTTCTCACATTGCTGTTGATGACAATTACACAGTCCCTGCCCCAGTGGAAAATAATCCCATGATTTCAGGCTGGGGAGAGGTACAGAGCACTGTTGTTAACCAGATGCACCTGCAATGCCTTGTGGTGTTGCACATTTGTGACTGTCTCAGCACTAGTAATAGGAGGTATACTAGGACCCACTTCCACCACTCTGTCCCATAGCACCATCCTCAAAACTCCCACTACCAACACTACTAATAAACACTGGCAGGGTGGAAAAACAAAACTGATGATCCCGCTATGACATATGATGTTCAGACTCGGATGACTCAGCATCAGGAAGTAAATTGTCAAACAACATCATGACACTTGTGGTGGTACCTATTCCCATCTTTAGATGTTTCTTCTACTCTTCATTGTTTGGAACCAAGAAAACAATCATACTGTCTTCTTCTTCAATGCCCTCAGAGTCATCACCACCAACAGACCCTTCCTCCTCTCTCATTGGTGACAGGTGTTTTACAGAATCCCTCTGTCATACTCATCATCATCTCAGGCGCAGACACAGCAGGATTTGACAGCTTCATTTTGCTGATACTGCACAGAGCCACATCTAACATTCCCCTTATTAAAATATTACTCCAGGTCCCTGGGAATGCTCTGCTGGTGACAGCACTATCTGCTGGGCAGAGTGGCCTCCCATTACTGCTGCTTGTGAATTTTTCCACATCAGAAGCATCCACCCACCTCTCCAGCAAGCAACACTCTCAATTGTCTCTGCCTTGGTCTATAACTAATTGATAACTGTGTTGCATGGCAGGGGTTTGGGGTTTTGTATTATGGCAGTGGGAATTCTTTTAGCTTTTGAAAGTATAGAGGATTCAGTGTAGCAAAAAACTCACAAGAGTGGTACATAACATACACTGAGGACATAACAAGTGCAAGCTTTCAGCACACTAAGGTCCCTTCTTCAGGCATGGGATAGAGGGAAAATGGCAACATTTTTACTAGAAAAACATTGGGGTAAGCGAAAAGGTGGACACTGAGATTCCCATGGAAAAAATGAGACGTTATGCCCATCTCTAGTAAAATTGAATGGATCATGTATGAACAAGGTTTGTTATATCCAAAAATATGGCTTATTACCTTAAGAATACTTTTTATATATTAAATCTCAAAATATATTTTCTATAATATAGAAATCAAGCTACTAAGCTTTTTAAACTATGAATTGTTAAAGTTAATCTTATATTATTCTCTTGATATTGTATTTTCATACATTTAATTAGCCTTCATGGAATTGCCTAAATTAATTCTACTGAGTATTCTGTACACTACTGTATGATATATAACACAGGTCGCTTGATTGTGACTCAGTAGCAATCTAAGCATCTCTTATTGAGAAGAAGATTTAAGTATGGTAATAGCCTATGATACAATTAAATAACTCAATATTCTCCTGCGGTCTTTAGGTTTGCATTCATTTATGAAGATTTACAAAAGAGAGGAGGACCGATTCACCTCCTGAAGATATAACATCTGGTAATTATAACTACTTATCTTACTAGGGCCAGAAAGTCCAAATGACCACTATGATTGTTGACCTTATGCCTTTAACCAAAAGATACCATCTTCAATTAGTCCTGGAGGCAGACATGACAGCTGCTAGAAGGATTTTTTCCAGACTGAAGAAGAGAGAGTTATTGAGCTTCCGTAACCATTTAAGCACAGGAGAGGTGTGCAGTAATCTGTGAAACAGTTCATAGAGTATCCATCTGATACTTAAAGGGGAACATTCGCATTCCCAAAAATTTTCACCACTGCTTTTAAAATGTAAAATATTCGCGTTGGCTTTATTAATTTTCTCCACTACCTAAGAGTTGAGATATTAATTGTTGAAATGTGGCACTTCCGCATTCTGGAGAACCGTGTACGAGCGGCATGGACTTCCCACCTCCCTCCCAGCAGCCCCTGAGGTTGCAACCTCAGTAGCATGGTAAACGCACATAGACGGTGCTGCAGACCCAGAAGTGGCATATTTCAAAGATCAATATCTCCAATCTTAGGTAGTGGAGAAAATAAAGCCAGCGCTAATATTGCTTTACATTTTAAAAGCAATGGTGAAAATTTTGGGGATGTGAATTTTCCCCTTTAAAGGGTGAAGATTATCATGTACATCGGACAGAGTTTGTGGCATAGCAAACAGCTGCCAAGTCTTCCCACATGGACCTGACATCAGGGAATGATTGAAGATGTTACCTCTTGAACTAGGGAAAATGAGTAGGTGTCACTGGGATCTTCTGGTCATAGTAAGGTAAGTAGGTATTATTATTTGGACGTGTTACTTCTCCTTTAAAGAACATGTATTTTATTCATTGTTTCATTTGAAATCTGTTCAGAACTCTCCACACGGAAAACAGTCAAAGTCTTTGCAAACTAACACGGGTAAAGGGTGGTCTGTGCTAGTCATGGTTAAAGCAGGAGACTGGTAGAGTAAAAGTGATACATTTATTGGGTAACTGAGTAGCTGTGAAGTGTTAGCTCTCATGGTCACATATCTCTCTGTCAGGAATGTTATAGAATGAGAACTGAATAACTCATATGTGTATAGATGGACTTGCTGACAGCTTGCTAAATAAGGACCAGTGACAAAAGTAACAAGAAAGAGAACTAGTGTATTATATTGCGGTGAAATGAATGATATTTAATATTTATTAGTATAGTTTGATGTTTATCACTGATCTGGGCAAACATGGAATAGCATGGATTATAAAGAGTATTTTCGTTATAAGCTAAAAGTAAGTTATTTCCATGCTCGGGAAAGGCCACACTGTATCTTGACCACGGAGAAAGTCCATGATCCATCATTGTGATGAGGTTTTATGACTTGAAAGAAAACTGAGGATGGGATGAACTAAAACAGTGTTACTCAGCGTTAGTGCTCAGGACGCACAAACAGTGCTGGTTTTCTATCAATCACTCAATCAGTGCTTAATCAGTGACTTAATCAATGTTAATCAGGGAATTTTTGCCATGAAGGATACAATAAGATTATCTATTGTTTTCAAGATGCATGGCTGGATGGATGGATGTTTGATGAAGTGACTGATGAATGAATGGGGGACTTGGGTTATTCCAAATCTGCTTAGTACAACAGCCTCTATGTGTCAATGTGTGTGTTATTTTAATTTTAGTAAATATAAAATATAATTGCTATCCTACCGAATTAATAATCAGAACTGACCATATCACTACATGAAACTCATATATTAAAGTTTACAGTATTATGAGATATTTTATGATTAGATTATGATCAAATTAATTTTCTGAACAGACTTGATCACTTGCCATTAATATTCATTGGATAGTTTATAATTAGAATAAACATTTAAGTGAGGTCTTATAGTTTATATTTTTAATTTAATTGCACATTAAAAGAATAGAAGAATATGGTCCCCTGCTTGTGTCGAGTGTTTTTTATGATGACAAATGATTAAGATGATAGAATATAATGTCTGATTTAAGGATAAAGTCTGCACATTCTTCATTTAACTACTGAATGGGGGGGGGTGAAGTTTTTTTTTAAGGTATAAAACCACTACATTATATTACTCAAGAGATAGACAAGGATGGTGCAGTAGATGTGGCTTGTGCAATTTTTACTAAAGCTTTTTATACATAGTAGGGTCCATATCTTAGAACTGAATTCAAGTATTGTTGATTGGATAAGAAATTGTCTGAAGGACAGGGAACAGTATGTCACAGTCAACGGAATATATTCAGATATGTTACTAACGGAGCTTCACAGAGGTTGGTGCTTGGGACTGTTCTCATCAATATCTGATATTACTAGAGATATTTCATGTGAGGAGGAATGAATAAGAGTAGTGGATCTATAGATAATGTAACTGAGTGCAAAGTAATGCATTACGAACTAAAAAGAAAAACAGAAAAAGAGAGGTGGAATACAGACTTAATGATGCTTTGTTGTCAATAATAGCAGAGGAAAGGAACTTGGGCATTATTAGTCCAAATGACTAGAAGGTTGGCAAGCAATGCAGTGAAAAAATGGGAAAAGCTAAAAATCCACTGGATTGTATATCACAAGGCATTACCACACGGAGTAGCATGTATAGTTCTGTAAACAACAGAAAGTCATTAATGGAGTAGAGCAAAGAAGAGCATGAAAAAGGTGCAAAAACGTTAAAGGGATAGTAATTCTTTGTTTTATCTTTATTTTGTTCTGTAGGCAGTAAAAAATATGAAGAATGATATAAGTCTTATCTCTCAGACCTTTATGGTTTATGAGATATTCACAAGCAAAGTTTCCCCTCCCCGCCCCTTTTACCTAGTGTAAGCCATCTCTTCTCAGATGTGGAATCCAGTCCATAGACCAGACAGATAACAGAAGGGGACAATCTTCTTCCTATGAGAACAATGAAAGCCCTGCCTCTCTTGACAAGTTTTTCAGGTTTTTCCCTTATCTTAATTGAAGATTGTCCCTCTCTGCAGTCTACCTGGGCACCTCCCTTCTGCTCTGGCTGAACAGTGTTACATCAGTAAAAGGGGAGGGAGGGGGATACTTTATCATTGTATTACTCTTGTACTACTACACTGACAGTACTGAAATAACACTCTCCAAAGTCCAAATACTATGATGATTAATTAGAGCTGCTTTTATTATGAAACATTACTATCCTTTTAAAGGAATATTAACATTTGATATGGAAAAAATAAATATTGCATAATTTATCCTGCAGAGTAAAACGTGTACCCTTGCTGCTGATAGATGTTTTAAATATTATTACAGCTTACAAAGCAATTTTACAGTGGCACTTTTGTTACAGCTGTATGTTCAACTGACAATGGCAGTCCATAGGCTGCTGTAGCAACAGTGTCACCATGAATTTTCAGACCATAGACATATTGTACCTAAAAAATGCAAGTTTCAGCTGCAGTAAATTGTGAATTAAACATTTTTCAGCAGTGAAAGATTCCGTGCTTCACTCAGGGTTCACTTTTCACTAATTCACCACGTCGCCTTGATCAAAATGACAACATGACATTCTTGCACTGTATGACAGAGTGACATTTACATGTTGCCTACTTAATGGCCACATCAGCACACGGAGGCGCTCCAGCTAAAAGTGTTACTTAAAATGTAGCAGCAGCTGGAGCGCCTCCATGTGCTGCAGATAATACTTTTCCTTTCATCATGCTCCTTGTCATGATGAATGGGATCCCCTCAATCTGTGGTGAATTGACAAAGTAGCGACCTGTGTCCTCATGTAACTTGTGTCCTCAGGTCTTTACTTTGTCAATTCACCACAGATTGAGGGGATCCCATTCATCATGACAAGGAGCTCAGTCAAAGGAAAAGTATCATCTGTGGTACACGGAGGTGATCCAGCTTCTACTACATTTTATCTAAGAGACACTTTTAGCTGGAGCACCTCCATGTGCTGATGGGACCATTAAGTAGGCGACATGACAATCTTGCACTGTTATGCAATGCGAGATTGTCATGTCGCCGTTTTGATCATGGTGATGTGGTGAATTAGTTAAATGGTTGCGCGTTTAAGCATGCGACATTTCAAAAGGATACCTTCACTCAGTAGTATAAAATCTGAGCTATATACATATTTAGTTCCATACTAATCGTTACCGTACTGTATTAAAGGATTTATTACAAATCTAGAGGGAATAATTAATTCAGAAAATAAAAGATATTGGAACCAAAGGACATAATCTGAAGCTGGAGGCTGAACATCACAGAAGTAATGTGCATAAGTACTATTGTACTTAATAGGAGGAACAGCCTCACAGCAGAAGTGGGTATTGCCATAAAGAATTTTAAAAAGTCAGGGTTTTTTTACAGTAAAGGCAGTAACATTGCAGAATTGTTTGCGTAGGGATGCTTTGCTTGCAGATACTGTAATCCCTTTCAAAATAGTAATGGATATCTATTTAGCACAGAACAATATTGGTAATTGTGACACTTGACTTCAAAGCACATAGGTTGCTGATCCAGGGAACGATCTGACTGCCATTTGGAGTCAGGAAGGATTTTTTTTTACTTACATGGGGCTGATTCAGAAATGACTTCAATTTTCTTTTTTCTTTTGCCTTCCTCTGGATCATCAGGGGCAATATTGCATGGGTGACCTTGATGGACAGTGGTCTTTTATTAGCCTTATCAGCCAGGTTTCTATGTTACTATAGGGGAGATGTATAAAAACCATTCTTTGTGAACATTTAAAAATTGTCTCTAAAATTCCTAACGTCAGATCATATTTATCAAATAGTAAAGACAAGTTTAAAAGTGTTTTTATCTAATAATGTAGTAAAGACAAAAACAGAAGGCGCTCCTAGTGCAAAAACTTCTGGGATCAACCCACACTTTCCCTTTTTAAGTTATACTCACAATTTGGCGAGGTCAACTTAACAAATAAATGCCAGTTGACGCATAGACACTTATACCCGGTGTTATGGTTTAATCACTAAAAATGCTCTAATTGTTGAGTAATTAACAAATTTCTTTATAAATAACTAGTTGAACAGCCCATTACACGGGCCACAGTGTCACAGCCACCCGGTCGCGGGGCAGTCACGCGCAGTAGAGACTGCCTGCGCCGTGGCTGATACAGAGCTGGGCGCTCCGAAGGAGGCGCAGGCAGTCTCTACTGTGCATAACTGCAGCACGCGCAGCAGTGTCTACTGCGCATGTCGCGGCATTACACACGATTTAGCAAATTATTATATCGGATTTGTGCCACAATTCTTATTTGGACAATACCATTTCTACTCCACTTTTCAAAAAAGCCAGCTGACTGGAGTTAGTACTAGAAAAAATGTCACTAAACATTTATGCATCTCCTTATGTCACTATGAGACACTTTCTTTATAACCCCAATTTTATAAATCTCCCCATGTTACTATGCAAAAAAAGTCTGTGATAGATATAACTCTCTGCTGAGAACTGTATAAGATTGGCCAGTTCATTTAGATTTAAATTTCTATTCTTTTCATTGGACCTCTTCCTCAGACCCAGGATTCAAATGTACAGGCTATATTATTCCAGTGAATAAAGAAGTCCGGGCGGCACACTTCACAGTCAGACTGTGTTGGTCTTGTTTTCATGTCTGGTTGCCATACTTGTGGTTTTTAATACCCCAATAAAGTACACTTTGTTTTACTAACACCTGTCCGCTTTGAAGTGTGCCGCCCGGACTTCTTTATTCATCTTATCTTCCAGGCTGGGAGAGCCTGATTGGGCTGAGCACTTGTAGACAGAGGGGAGTCCACTTTTTGGACTAATTAATTGAAGAACGCTACTCGCTTGGATGTTCCACTATTTGCCTGCGTTGAGGCACTACTGTTTGTTGTTTGATATATTATTCCAGTAGCAGTAATGCAAAGATCACAAAAAGTGGACGTTGTAAGTTATAGAAAGTGTTGTTAAAAGTGATTTGAAATATTTTATATGTGTAAAGACTATTTTTAATGTTAGAGAATACCTTCAATATACATTTACTTGTGAAATTATACACTATTTGACACAATTTACAGAAATGTTTTAAGCTTTGATATATTAACATTATTTAACATAAAAACTGAGGATTAAAAAAATACATAAATCAATTAACCTCAGCTTTTGCCAGATCTACGTTGTTAATTCAGAGGAAGGTAAATAAAACACCATTTAAGCCATTTAACCTTTTTAATGTTGTAGAGATACACATCGCATTGTGAAGCAATGTGTTGTGTACCCATCTGGCACTCTACAGGGTAATATAATGCGTCAAGTGGAAATTGGATTTCTTCCTGGATCAAAATCAGATTTTCAGTGAAATCAATAGTCATATTTATTAATATTATTGTCCTTCAAGGATTAGTTGTTGATGTATTCTATGTGCTTCTATTTAAACAGACGGAGTGTGGACATAATCAGACAATGGTGACAGAGCTGGTGCTTTTTGGATTTGGCAATCTTCACAGATTCAAGATTTTCCTATTTGTTCTCTTCCTTGTAATATATAGTCTAACCCTAACAGGGAACCTCTTGATCATCAGTGTCATAACGGTCAGTCCCAGGCTCCATTCCCCTATGTACTTTTTTCTCAGCAATCTTTCTATATGTGAACTTATATTCACCACCAACATTATCCCTAACATGCTTTACGTTGTATGGAGAGAAGGTGTAACCATGACAGTTTATGGCTGTATCACCCAATTCTTTGTGTATTGTTTGTCTACATGTATAGAGTGTCTTCTTCTGACAGTAATGGCTTTTGATAGATATTTGGCCATCTGCAACCCCTTGAGATACTCATCAATTATGAACGTCAGGATCTGTAATAATCTGGTACTATGTTCTTGGTTGTCTGGATTTATATTTATTTTATCACTTACAATTACAGTATTTCACTTACAGTTCTGTGGCTCAAATATTATTGACCATATATTTTGTGACTTAGCTCCAATTTTGCAAATTGCATCCAGTGATATTTCCATTGTTGAAACAGAAGCCTTATTCATGATTATTTCTCTGGGACTGTTTCCATTTATGATTATTATTGTAAGTTATTCTTGTATATTTTACACAATCCTGAGAATACCTTCAGTCACCGGCAGACAGAAAGCCTTCTCCACCTGCAGTTCCCACCTTACGTCTGTTAATACATATTTTGGAACCTTACTAACAATTTATTTCACTCCTTCTCATGAAAGTTCACTGAACGTCAACAAGATGCTCTCTCTTTTATATGTTCTTGGGACACCCCTGTTTAATCCCATTATATATAGCTTGAGGAACCAAGAAATGAAAGCATGTCTTGAATTTTACATTTTCTTCTTTAGGGTGAAAAAATGTTAGAAAAAGCATAATACCTTCTAATAATAAAATCCCATTTAACTTACTATGAACAGTCATGGAGGAATATTATAGTGTGCAGTGTTTATTTTTGTAACTTCCATAAAAGAAACTGAAATGTGGCAGAAAACCCCAGAATTTTAATGATTTATGGAAAATGGGCCCTGAACTGCAAACTAGAAACATAGTATGTGACCATTTGCTCAATAGCATCTATGCTGAGGTATGCCTTTAATGAATTATACAGGTAGCCTGTGTTTTGCAGTGTTGGATGGATTAGGCCTTTTTAGATGGGCTGGTGCAGTGTTCCCTTATTTGATGGTCTTCAGCTACCTACTGCAACTTTTCCTGTTTAAAAACTTATCACAAGATTTTCTGGGTCTTTAGCGGGGTAGGATGGGTGTTTTTAATTAGTGTTACATTAGGTTTTAATCTCAAAATGCTATGTGTTTCAACAAGAGCTGCTTCCCCAAGTTTAAGTTTATTTCAGTTTACAATGTTATTTTATAATGATTAGAACTCTCTTGAAATTAAGGGAGCTTGGCTATGTCACAAAATACTAATTTTTTATGAAATTAAAAAACACAAAGGTTTATAATATAATAGCAATGTGGGATGTTGTTTCCCATATTTTTATTTTACACAACGTTTAACCCTTTGAGTGTCATAGAGATAGGTAACACTTTGCAATGCACTGTGCACTGAGATGGTGCAGTCTATGTCCTGCTGCATTTTGTGTGTGTGTCTATGATCTCTTGCAGTGTCTGTCCTCCTGGGTGTGTGTGTGTATGATGCCCTGCACTGTCTGCCCTTTTGCATGTATGTCTCTGCGTGATCTACTGCAGTGTGTGCTCTTGCATGTGTATGATGTCATGCAGTGTGTGTTCTCCTGCATGTGCTTTCGCGTGATATGTCCTCCTGCACTTTGTATGTGAGTGTTTGTGATCTCCTGTAGCCTGTGTCCTTCTGTGTATGATTTCCTGCAGTCTGTCCTCCTGCATGTGATGTCCTGCAGTGTCTGTCCTCCTGTGTGTGTTGTCCTGCAGTGTGTGTCCTCCTGCATGTGATGTCCTGCAGTGTCCTTCTGTGTGTGATTGTTAGGGAACAGGAACAGACAGACACAGAAATGTAAAAATGCAAAACACCTTTAATGAAATAAGAAAAGCAAGCAAAGCAAAATTGTGATCCAGAAGCATAAACCAAAAGACAAGTTGGGGTCAGGAATCAATTCAGGTACTCAGCCAAGCCGGGGTCAGGAATTTGGAGATCAGCAAAGTCAGGAACAATTCAGGAGCCAGGAGCCAGAAGGGACGCCAGGTCATACACAGGTAATCAGCAACACAGTAGAACACTCTTGCAGTCAGAAGCAAACACAAGGGTAGTCAGGAAGTGAGCCAAGCTGCTTTAAATACTCTGGGAGGGTTGGCTGATAGCAGTCAGGTGAGCAGTCATAGAGATGCCAGCTGATTCATCCAGACTCAGAACAGGGAAGGCAGTATCAATAGATAGCAGAGCACTAGATTAGCTCAGACAGCAGAATCGAGCAGCAGAGAATGAGCAGCTCAGCCAAACCTTGACAGTGATGTCCTGCAGTGTCTGCCCTCTTGTGTGTGATGTCTTACATTGTCTGCCCTCCTGTGTATGGTGTCCTGCAGTGCCTGCCTTCCTTTGTGTTTTCTCTTGCAGAGTCTTTTCGTACATTGTGATGTCTTGAAGTCTGTCCCCATTTGAATGATGTTTTGCAGTGTGTGTCTTGCTGTGTGTGATCTCTTGTAGTGTCTTTCCCATTGTGTTATGTGATCTCTTACAGAGTGTCATAGATAGACTAAATGCAAGTCATTTGTGCCTATAGAGCACAGTGTGCAATGCACAGCCTTGTGGTGGTTGTTAGACTACAGCTTCTCAAAGCAGGTGCTGAGGCTGATAATTATTGTAGGGAAAAGAAAAAAAAGGATGTCCTCTCTTTTAGGCTCAGTGTGTAATTGTTAGATGAGTACAAGACGTGTGGTCAATATTCAGTATGTGGTAGCCAGAATAGTGGTGTTAGCGGAACTGTTAATCATACCTGGGAAGTTTGATATTTAGTCTTCCTGGAGGGGAGTCCTGTTGTGCAGCTGCGGGGAGAAAAATGATGCAATTCGCATCAAAAAGGGGCAGGCTTAAACTTTGAGTGGGTGCAGGACTTAACGGGCAAAAAGTGATAAAAAATAGGCTGGGGAAGGTAGAGAATTGGGCAGGAGAGGGATGAACAGACAGGGAAGGAGAAGAAGTGGGCAGAGTTTCAATAGAAACACCCCACATCCGGAGACTCAGCCTCTGCCCGGAGAGTTCCCAGCTATGCTGTTAACCCTTTGAGTGCCAGAAGGCTTCCACTGTGGCAATGAAAGGGTTAAGAAAAAGAGACTCAGTATGCAAGGATTTTTTTCCAGTAAGCACTTCACAAAAGTAAATGTAAAAGTAATTCAGGTAGCAGAGGAGGAACCAGGTGCGCTGTGAGAGAGAGAAGGTGAACCATTTGCGGCTGTGAGAAAGGGAGGTGGGTTATTACAGAGCAGAAGAGTGATGAAGAGAGTGGAAGTGTGGGTAATGACTGGTAAGTAGACTTTTGAGAATCGTTTCGTTAAAATTCTGAATTCGGACAAATAGGGGGTCATTCGGGTCATTCAGACCAAATCGAATGGCAAGGTTCAAATTTGAAAAAAAACTCTGAATACGAACAGTCCTGGGAACGAATTTCGTTAAAAAATTTGGAAATTTGGATAACGGACTTCCTGCGCGCACGCTTTACTTTCCCTCCCTCTCTAGTCCAATTAGCTTCTTTCTTACATGGTGGGTTTCTTCTGTAGACCAATGAGCTTCTTTGTTTCATGAGTGGGGTTGGACTAATGACACAGACACCCAGACAGCCTGCATTTCCTGTTACTCCGCTGTTTAAGCTCAGAGAGAGAAGAAGCAGAGAGAGTATCCAAAAAAGCCATTTATTAGCCAGTCTAGTGCCTTATAGCCAGTCTAGTGCCTTATTACCAGTATCAGGAGCTGATTTATTTTAAGTTACACAGACAATCTGACAGTTGTTGTGTAGGCAGGCATCCAGCATTAGTGCCTTATTGCCACAGCAAGTCATCTTTGTTCCAGTTCAAAAATATTAGGGATTTGGTTAACTAAGTTCCAGAGTGAAACAGCCAGTGTGCCATTTGTGTAGGTAATAGGCAGGCATCCAGCAAAAGTGCCTTATAGCCACAGCAAGCCATCTTTGTTCCAGTTCAAAAATATAAAGCACTTGTTTAAATAAGTTCCAGAGTGACACAGCCAGTGTGCGTTTTGTGTAGTCAGGCATCCAGCAAAAGTCCCCTTTGGCTAAAGCAAGCCATCTTTGTTCCAGTTCAAAAATAGTAGGGATTTGGTTAACTAAGTTCCAGAGTGATGCAGGCAGTGCGCCATTTGTGTAGGCAGGCAGGCATCCAGCAAAAGTGCCTTTTTGCCACAGCAACCCATCTTTGTTCCAGTTTAAAAATATCAGCATTTGTTTAACTTAGTTCCAGAGTGACACAGCCAGTGTGCCATTTGTCGTGTGGCAAGGTCTTACAAAATTATTGTAGTACACTACCAACCTATCTGTAATGTAATGGATGGTCCAGTAGATAAGCAGGCAGGGCACTGTTCTTTCCTCCTCCATGCTGAGGTAATGGATCAGCAGCACACATCAGATAACATTCACAAAGCACTGCAGAACATGGTGGTACAGTGGCTAGAGGAGCAGGCAGGCACACAGGCACAAATGGGGTTTGTGGTTACTGATGGTGCAGCTAACATGATAAAGGCTCTCCAGGATGGCAGATTTGTGGGTGAGCGCTGCTCAGCACAGGTCCTGCATCTGGTAGTGAAGGCTGTTCTGGAGGATGGCAGTAACACTGGGAGGTTGACAGTTTCATCAGAGCGTCAAAGTTAGCCAGCTCCTCAGGGAGGAACAGAAAAAGGTAGACCTCCCAGAGCACCGCCTAAAACAAGATGTTGGGACCAGGTGGAACTCCACCTTAGATATTCTAGAACGTATCCTGGAACAGAAAACAGCAATTCATGCAATGTCATGTCACAATTTCATTGGCAGTAGCAGAATACTGGGCAGGGCTGACTTGGCCCTGATGGAACAGGTTGTGACAGTGCTCACGTCTCTCCGTGCTTTGATGGAAATCTTAAGCAAAGAGAATGCTAGCCTGGCCGAAGTCATTCCCCTCTTCACACACCTCTCCTTAAAATTGGACTATTTCCTTGCCCATAGGGAATGCTTGCCTGGTGCTGAGGGTAATACACCATTACGGTGCCCGTGATTGCTCTCTTTTCTTGTCTATCACCAGTAGGGGGCTCTCCATTGCCTGACTGTACCCTGTACGATAACCGGCAAGTTATCAATGTCAGCAAGGCGACTCAGGAACGTCTGAAGACAGGAAACAACTGGACAGGAATCAGCGAATGGAAGCAGGAACCAGCAGGCAGACGGTCAAACGGAACATCGGCGGAGACTGGCAGCAGGAAGCGGAGGTTCGACCGGATCAATCGAAGGCAGGAACTCTTCAACTGGAAGCACTGGAACATGTACAATGGTTAGAGTAAACCCACAGGGAGGTGTCTCGGGGTCTTACCACGGGCACAAGTAGCACAGGCATTCGTAAAATCAGCACAATCTGCCCGCATAGAAGGCCACCAAAAAACTTGCGAGAGAGACCATAACAATTGGTCTCTGCCAATATGTCCCGCAGCCCTAGAGGAATGGTAAGTCTCAAGTAACTGTGTGCGGAATGGCACATCAACAAAGCACTTGCCCATCAGGGTTTCAGGAGGAGCGGAGGCAATACAGGGCGGGCTGAAGGCAGCCAGCCAATGGAGAGCCCCCTACTAGTGATAGACAAGAAAAGAGAGCAATCACGGGCAAAGTGATCTACATTTCCTGATGTTGCTGCTCTTCTAACGTGGCTGAAGAAGGAACTGACTCGGTGCATGGAAGAGCACCTGGACAATTGTCCACGAATCAAAGGCAAGATGGTACTTACTTCCAATTCACTCACTGCCTGAAGGGAACAATTGATAGCGAGGGTGCGTGAGAGGCAAAGAAAAAACAGGATGCAGTCACAGGAGGCGAAAGAAGATTCCACAGATGAGCAGAAGGAGTGTGGTGGTCTTCAGGGTACTATCTGTAGCAGCTCCAGTAGCACGTCATCTTCTTCCAGTGAAGCAGCTGCTGCTTTTTATGCTGAGGCAATGGACAGCATAAAACAGCTCCCTATCAATAGAAAAAGTGCTGAGTTTGAGGTTAAGTCTTACCTTGTGGAACCTTCTTTGCCCCCAAGTACAGATCCCTTGAGTTTCTGGGATAACAAGAGGGCTGTGTGGCCTACTTTGTCTCTGGTAGCCCAGGAGCTGCTTTCAACCACTGTCCAGAGTGAGCGTAACAAGAAATATACTTAGCCCCCAGCGTTTTCACTTGGCCCCCCAGTTCATGGAGCAAATTACCTTTTTAAAAGTCAACCTGACAAAGCTGGGTTACCCTGCTCACAGGTTCGATGCAGATTAGAAAAACAAAAAGGTCTTAATCTAGAATCATATATAGTACCATAATATGCTGAGCGCTCCAGCTTACCCAGCTTTAGAACAGTGATTGGTTGGGCAGAGGACAACCTCCTGACTTGGTGGGACACAGGGGGGAATTTAAAGTCTACATTGTTGTCCTACTATACAGGTTGTTCAGTCTTGCTCTATTGTTTTTCATCTCTTCTAAAAAAAAGTCCTGCTCCAGTGTTCTGCAGTGTGCTGCTAGCTACATCTGCAGTGTCATCCTGAGTCTGGCTCACACCAGTCATCCTCCATAGCTGTATCCATCTACTGACTGAGTCCTGCCTGCACCAGTGTTCTGCAGTTCTGGCTACATCTGCAGTATTGCTGTCATCCTGAGTCTGCCTCACACCAGTCATCCTCCGTTGCTGTATCCATCTACTGACTGACTCCTGCCTGCTCCAGTGTTCTGCAGTTCTGGCTACATCTGCAGTATTGCTGTCATCCTGAGTCTGCCTGCACCAGTCATCCTCCGTTGCTCTATCTACTGAGTACTGCTCCAGTATTCTGCAGTTCTGGCTACATCTGCAGTGTTGCTGTCATCTTGAGTCTGCCTCACACCAGTCTTTCTCAGTTGCTGTATCCATCTACTGACTGACTCCTGCCTGCTCCAGTATTCTGCAGTTCTGGCTACATCTGCAGTGTTGCTGTCATCCTGAGTACACCTGCACAGTCACCCTCACTGTTCCTTCTAATAGATATATCCATGCTTCCTCCATAGTACCATAAGTTGTAGCAGCTCCACCTTACCCTGTTCCACCGTCTTCATTTAGATCCTAGAAATGGTTGAACTTATTTTTATTTACCTAATTTTTACTTTTATTGCATTTTTAAAAGCATGGCAAATTCGGATGAATAATTTGTTTTTTTACCCAAATTTCGTCCGAATCGAACGGGACCGGTCCGAATTTCGAATCCATTAAATAATAATAAAAAAAAAATTGTGTGAAAACAAATTTTAACAAATGTTTTTGCTGTGCATAAATCTACTGGTAAGGCAGCAGAAGAGGATGTGGTGCAATGTGTGTGAGAGAAGGTGGTCCTGCATTGCAACCCCTCTGACACCCCCAAGGGCTTAGCTGCATGTTCTGAGACCAGGAAGTGGGAATGAGGCTAGGAGGATTATTATACTGCAGAAAAGTCATCCAGACAGTGGAAGTATAAGTACTAAGTGATAAGGCAGCAATGGAGGAAGCAGCCACAGTGTGACAGCCATAGTGGAGCTGAGGGGGCCTGCTCTGCACTATGAGTGTCAGACAGTGTAGTAGTTTCTTTAATTTTCCTCCTTTCACTTATATATCTAAACAATATTTTATCCCCTGTTTTATTGATTGGGCAATTTTTTTCATCTGTGTATGCTTTGGCACATGTATTAATGCATTTGGCCTCCTTCAACCTTGTACCAATACCTATCTTCTTCCTTCTGCATCTGCTGATATTTCCTAAATGCCTCTTTTTTCTCCTTTCTTATATCTGTCACTTCTACGGAATACCACAGTGGTTTTCTGTTTCTTTTACTCTTGCTGCCATGTCTAATGCAATGCACTGTTGTGTTTAGAAAAACACATTTCAGATAATCTCATTTCTCCTGGACTCCATCTAAAGATCTCCGAGCTGTTAAAGACTGACATAAAAATGTTTCCATTTTAGAAAAATCAGCCTAATATCTAGAACCTTTGTTTTAGTGTGGTGCAATTCCACCTCTGTCTTTATTTTAAAGCACACTGTTATGGATCAGGAACCAGACAGGACACAAAAGGATAAAATGCAAAGCACCTTCATTAAAGAAGCAAAAAATAAACACAATCGTGATCCAGGAGCAGAAACCAAATGACAAGTCAGGGTCAGGAACCAGAATAAGGAGCACAGAAGTCCACCATGTCAGGAACAAGTCAGTGGGTCAGGAGCCAGAAGGGTCATCAGAGGAAGCCAGGCATACACAGAATATCAGCAACTCAGGAAACACTCTTGCAGCCAGATCAGACACAAGGGCAATGAGGGAACGAGCCAAGCAGCTTTAAATACCCTGAGAGGGTTGGCTGATAACAATCAGGGGAGTAATTACAGAGAGGTCAGCTGGTACAGACTGACTGGAGAAAGGAAAGACCGTAGCAAACAATAGCAGAGCACAAGATAGCTCAGACAGCAGAATCTACCTGCAGAGTAGCGCAGCTCAGCCAAACCTTGACACACACATACTGATGATCACTGGAGCCCAAACACTCTCCTACAACTACATCTGATACCAGTTCTCTATTAATAAATAATAAATCAAGTGTGGCTTCCTTCCTAGTCAGCTCTTCTACTAATTAACTAAGAGCTAATCCTTGTAATGAATTTAGGATCTCTCTACTCCTGGCTGAACCTATTGCTTGGGTTTTCCAGTCCACATCAGAAAGATTAAAGCCCCCATTATAATAACTTCACCTTTCACAGTCATCTTAGTTAATTCCATTGCACCCTTAATGCGCCCTTATTGTGCCCTTAATGCCAAGATGTGAAGTTTAAAGATTTGACGTTTAAAAGACATTTGCACCCTTAATGTACCCTTACTGCACCCTTAATGCATCCTTAATGCATGTGCGTCCATTATATTTGTTGATTTAGTGAAGATGCGAGCAACATTTTGACGCAGACGAAATATAGGAGACATGTTGTGGGTGACATGTTGTTCAAGGAGATATATTGAATGTGAAATTGTTTGGCAAGAGACATTGTTAATGCATTATTTGCAAACCAAAGAAATGTGACATTTTGAGGCTCAATCCTGGAACAGCTGTGCTGGGAGGTTCCTACAATGGACAGATTAGATCAGCTCATTGGTTCTTGTCTGCTGTCAGATTCTGTTTCAAATTCAATGTGACATGTTTCAAGGTTATACTTCAAAATATTGTTATTGTCAATAACAAGCCAATTTCCACAACTGAGTAGTTGTAGGATGCAAGCTTTCAATACAACTTAGATCATATCTTCAGGTATAATAAGAATTGAAATATTGCATCCTAGAGCCACTCAGTAGGTCAATAAAGGTATCATTTCTACTCTACCAGTCTCCTGCCTTTTCTGTGGCTAACACGGTACCAGTCTTTACCAATATTAAAAAATGTGATATTTGTTATTCTTGTAAAAATAATCAGTCAGTCATGGTCAAAGTGGTGCTTCTTGGATTTGGAAATCTTCATGCACTCAATACTATCATTTCTATATTCTTTCTTACTTATATTTTTACTGTAACAGGGAATATCTTGATCATCAGTGTAAAAACAACCAGCGCTAAGCTTCATTCCCCTATGTACATTTTCCTTTGTTCCAAACATGCTGTATGTTGTTTGGAAAGGGGGTGGAACTATGACATTGTATGGAAATTAGTGGTGTGAAATGATGCAGTCATAGGAAAAATAAGCAAAATAAATTCTTGTGGGAAATTTATTGGCTGTGGTGAAAATGAGAACATTTTATGTAGTGAAAATGTATGGGTGAAAATTTTCGTGAAAAAAAACAGAAAATAATTTTTTGAGACAAGTCAGGTGGAAAATTGTTTTGATTTTACCATCCCTACTGCCTGGGTCTACAACTACCCTACAACTAAATATAAAATATATATTCCAGGTACATTTGTAGGTACATTTTTACACATTTTGGTGGTGGTGTTTTGCATATTCTATAGCTGCCCACATTTATTTTAATTACTTCTTTGGACAACACTAGAGATTTTGTTGTTTCACTTTTGACTTGATCACCAATTGTTCTAGTTTTTTGCTGCATTCACTATGAGTGCTGAAAATTCTCCAATATGGCGAATGGGAAATAATGAAAATATAAAAGTACAACACCATACTGTACTAATTAGAGAACTATTGATTATGGCACGAAAGGTGGTGGCACAATCATGGATGTCAGAACATTCCCCCATGCATGACCAGTGGATGGCACTGATAGCCCATAATATTCCTCATTATAAGGGACTCTACTTGCATAGGGGCACCCTGAACAAATTCCACCAAATATGGGGTCTATGGACCTCTTATTGTAATTCTAGAGTTCTTTATCAATGAGGGCTATGTGATACGAAATTATTAAATATTACTTTATGCTCCGTTTGTGATGCTCCTGGAGAACATGACTACTTATTAAACCATTTATATGTTTATTACAAATTGTCCAAGCAGATATCTGCTATGTGTATGAATACTTAGTGGAAGAGGTGTTATGCTCGTCTCCCAGGGAGGGAGGGAGGGCTGGTGGGATGACTCCTTTTAGGGTCTCAGTTAGGGTTGGAGATAAGGGAGGGTAGTTTCAGTTTGAGTTGAGTTTAGTTTAGTTTAGTTTATTTTTACTTAAAAATCTGAATGGGACAGCTGTACCTTTCTAATATGATATCTACTTGACTGTATGTATTGTTTCTCTTATTTGGTCATTAAGTGCATTATCATTGTGTTTGTAATGCTTTATTACTGTCCTCTCAATAAAAAATGTTTTGTTTGTTTGTTTTTTTAAAAAGTCCATTTACGCATTAAAAACCAAGTGAGGTTCCTGTTCTTTTTGGAGAACATATGGATATATCAATGCAAGATAAATTTAAAGATTTGGAAAGAACTTTGATCAAAGACACAAAGCTTTATTGAGAAAGGAGGACTTTAGAGAAAAATCTCAAATTTGATATAGTACCTAATGGGTTATAGATATTAAAGGGATAGTAACGTTTCATAATAAAAGCAGCTCTAATTAATCATCATAGTATTTGGACTTTGGAGAGTGTTATTTCAATTCTGTCAGAGTTGTAGTACAAGAGTAATTGAATGACAAAGTGTCCCCCTCCCGCCCCTTTTACTCATGTAACACTGTTCAGCCAGATCAGAAGGGAGGTGCCCAGGTAGACTGCAGAGAGGGAAAATCTTCAATTAAGATAAGGGAAAAACCTGAAAAACTTGTCAAGGGGGGCAGGGCCTTCATTGTTCTCATAGGAAGAAGATTGTCCCCTGCTGTTATCTGTCTGGTCTATGGACTGGATTCCACATCTGAGAAGAGATGGCTTACACTAGGTAAAAGGGGAGGGAGGGGAATCTCTCAAACCATAAAGGTTTGAGAGATAAGACATATCATTCTTCATGTTTTTTTAATGCCTACAAAATAAAATAAAGTTAAAACGAAGTATTACTATCCCTTTAAATATTCCATCTTTTGATTTAAAAGATGATACATTTAGAAAATAATGGTATTATATTATGTATAAGTGTTCTTGTGACTTCATGAAAATAATAAAGGACATACAGTAAATATGGAGAATGGTAATAAAGAAATATGGCATAACGTTTCATATGTTGAGAACAACTACAATAGAGGATTCAGACGGGGAAGTTCTAGGTCTAGAAACCAACAAGATAGGAATCAGTTCCATTAATATCAATATTTTGGACCTAACTATAAGAATAGTGAAAAAATTTCATCTCCTACATTTGCAGAAGACAACAGTTTCGAAGTGTAATCTAAAGAGGCCGAACTATCAACTAGAGCAAATGAGGGATGTAACGCGATGCCTTGTATCATAAGCTGGATATCTCCTTTATAGTGCCTTTCTCCCTCAGAATAACACTGCAATAGTATACCGAACCTCCTGTTCCCAAACATCAGCCGAGACTTGATGAAGCGAAGAACTCTCTTTTATTGAATCAAACACACAGCTTATATACACTACAGAGACTCTTATCAAGATCAGCATGCAAACGAATACTCAAATACTTGGGACAGTGCTTCTATGCTTGACCAATCAGTCACCAGCACCCTTATCAAGATAAGAATGCAGATTAAGACTTGAAATTATACATTCTTAACTGGCTCATCAATAACCTCCTCTGATTGGTCAAGGAAGCACAGCAGGAATCAATTAACATTCCTTAGCACAGACCTGGAGTATAGTGGAAGCAAAGCCCAACCCCCACTATCTCTGCACTCTAGCAATGTATTGGAAGCAACTATGGCTAAGCTCAGTCTATGGTTGTTAGTCTTTTGGGTAGAAATAGTCTGAAGACATGAGATCCCATATCTGTAACACACCACTATCTCTCATAGTCGACACAGGTCCATCACAAGGGACTTGGTTCTTCTTCTTCTTTTGGAGAGGCAAGAGTTCTGCAAAACGCAACAATATAGAACGAAAAGAGCAAGACTGCAAGTAAAGACCATTAGACTTAGAGGAAGAAGAGGTAGGGGACATTCAAAAAGTAAAAAATACAAAAGGAGCAGAAGTTACACAAAATCTCAGCTCATATGTATTAACTACAGCAGAACAGCAGGTATAATCCATGGGGCATTCATTTGATGTATATGTTAGTGCAAAAAAATGTATTTAAAGCCATAGTAATATAAACTTTAGATCAGAGTATTATTTACAATATTTAACATGTTGCTCTACATATAGTTACTTACAGATTTGTAGTTCAAACGCTATTGAAGCTGAAAGGATCCCTCTCCTGCCGCTTCTGGAGACCTCCCTTTAGATCTGTAATCTGGTCATTGAACCAGATTGATGGAGCAAGATACACTCTCCATTCAGTAAGTTTAAGGAAAACCCTGCCCTCCTTGATATGTCAACATACAGTAAGGGAAAAAAATATTTGATCCCCTGCTGATTTTGTACTTTTGCCCACTGACAAGGAAATTATCAGCCTATAATTTTAATGGTAGGTTTATTTGAACAGTGTGACACAGAATAACAGCAAAAATAACCAGTAAACGTATTTCAAAACAGTTATAAATTGATTTGCATTTTACCGAGTGAAATAAGAATTTGACCCCCTATCAATCAGCAAGATTTCTGGCTCCCAGGTATCTTTTATACAGATAACAAGCTGAGATTAGGATCACTCTCTTAAAGGGAGTGCTTCTAATCTCAACTTGTTACCTGTATAAAAGACACCTGTCCACAGAAGCAATCAATCAATCAGATTCCCAGTGGTCCCAAGTGGGGTAGATGGTGGCAACCCTTCTTCACATCCATCCTCCACCTCCTCATCTGTGCTGCTGTTAATATATTTGTCCTGGCTTTGTCTGTCACGTGAGGTTTCTGCTACCTGATACTCAGATGGGATGAGATGTTGGTTCATTTTTAAGAATGTTAGTCTCCCAACATTGCTGCTTGATGACTGATAGGGTGACTCTGTGCTTTTTGGCATATGTGCCTATCTAGGGTCAGACTTTGCAGTTGCTTTAGACAGGCACAGTGCTCCTTAAAAGCGATGGAAGACTCAGCCTTTGATATTATGTTAATGATATCGCCCTGTCATCATCCTCACTCTCAATGTTATCTATATCCGAACAAGAGAAGGATGCTGGAGGGATATATTCTAGATCTGCATCATCATCATCATCATCATAAGTCATCATTAGGTCATTGTCAGCATCACCTGACAATTCTTGCCCATTCTTTAAGATTTTAGAGGTCTCAAACAATTTATTTTTACTTTTACTGTAACAAAGTTCCCTACTAATTTGAGGATGGGTGTTTTGGTGTTTGGTTTTCTCACTATCTGATGCAGCAGGTGGTTCAGCTGCTACACCTTCCTCTATTATACTATTGCCAGCATTATCAACACTTGAATGCGACTTGTTGTCTTCAGTGTTCTTATACGTCTCTTTATTTGTACTGGCACTGGTGGTGCTGGAACTAGTTTTGCTGGGACCTTGACAACCTGCATCCTCCCATGGAGTAGAGGGATCATCATCATTGATTGCACATGCTGCAGCAACCATTGCTGCAGTCAGTTTTTTAACTACTACTTTACTCTCATGTCCCTGCACTGCTCAACCCCCTCCCCTTCCCCTTGTGCGTTTGCTGGACATTACAACTACACTGTGTTTTTTACTGTACAGTACACAACACAACTGATGGAGCTGAATGATGCCTTGCCTAAGCCCAGTCAGCTGTCTGTCACTGTCAACTAAGATATTTAGTTCTTTATTCTTTTTTATTTATTTTATTTTTATTTTTAAGTTGTCCCCCTTGTTGTCTTATCACAGTCTGTCCAATAAAAAATTATAGCTGAAAAACAAAATCAACAGATTCTTTCTCCAGACTTCCCCACCCAGCACAGAGACAATAACGGTAAGATCAGCAAGCAAATAGGTCCCTCACTGCCTGTGTCCTGCCAGTCAGCCACGTGGAATTTTGGGATATCTGGGGTCAACCTCCTGACTATCTGACCACTGAATCTCTGACTTTTGTATTAAATAAATATCTGATACAAACGTCAAAACTGTGAGTTACCGGTGTAATACCAGAAAATATAAATAAGTAACCTCAAAAAAAGAACAGTGGAAGGTGAAAAATAACAATATCCACAAGTAAGTGAGGTTGAAAATTAAGTTCACGGTGTCGTTAAAGTTTTTGAGATCTGGAATAAAGTCTCCTTATTATCGAATGTGTCACTTCCCACCCGAGAGAAATAACTTATTTTGTGACAAGAAAGAAATTGGTATGGATCACATGGAAGAGATATGAATAAGATATAAAGGATGAATAAAGAGGAATATTGGAATTTATCTACTGACTATTTTTGGTATTTTTAAATTTTTTCTGATCGATCATTTTTTATTATTTTAACTTTTTATTTAGTTTTTATGGTGGTTTAGGGATTTGGAGGGTGTATTACGAGGTGTGTGCGTCCCTTGGGGGAGACCTAATTCATTTGTGTCTCTACTAACGGACGGTCAAGTCGGATAAAGGCAATGTTGTATTCTTTTTTATTTTGTGGTAGGTTTCATCTTTTTCTGTCTTTGATACATTGCTCGGGAGAAAGAGAAACAGTTTAGGTTATTGTTTACAACATTGTATTGCTCTTGTATAGTGGCTTTGGGCAGGAAGACTCTGGGGCTGAACTTGATGTGATGGTGAAGCAGCCAGTAGGACAAGTGTTAGAGAAGTGGTAGGGGAAGCATTTGAGAGCATCCAGACTAGCGGTCAAGGGGGCCTACACTATTCCTCTGGCCCTGGGAGTCCCCTTCCCTTCACTACAGTGTCCAAGTGGAACATGATCCTGAAGATGCCATAACTGGTGTTGGGGGAGAGCAGGCAAAGAATTATTACCACCACCACAAGCAGGAGCACAGATCTGCTGCCTGTGCCTGCTGCTACTGCTGCCAGTCTGCCTTCTTCAGGTAAAAAAGAAATGACAAGTGTGACATTAGAGCAGCAGTAGCACGTAGAGACTAGTGGTGGTGGTGATGATGTTGGAGAATCTGGGGTGGATGAGACATTGATGGCCTTTTTAATCCAAACTGAGAAGAAATGGGAGACAGGGATGAGGTTGGGCATCACGCCACCACTAGCAATGATATTTTGGAATTTGCGGAATTTGCAACTGCTCTAATTCCTTCTGCTGCTGAGTTGCAAGGGCATCAGGATGCTGAGGAGCAAGCTAGTGTGCCACAGACCACTGTGGACACAGTGGGAATGGGGTCAACAAGTGATGCGGGGTGAGGACAGGTTCCACTTGCCAGCGGCAGCAATACTCCTGGTGCTCGTTGCAGTGCTGATTCTGAGGCAGTAGCAACAGCATCATCTGTTGCCACAGACAGTGAAAGGGAATGTTGAGGAGAAGAAGAAAGAGGCCATTCTTCTCCACATGTTCCCTATTCCTATCCCATGAAGTCATGGGTGTGGGACTATTTTTCTCCTGTGGCAGACACACTGCAGTCATCACCAATGGCACTGTGCATAATTTATGATCAGTCAGTGAGCAGGGGAAAGGAAGGAACGCTCCTTGGCAGAACCTCCCTGATGTCACACATGAAAAACAGACACCATGACATTTATGTCAAACATGTTAAAGCCAAACACCCACCACATAAATCAAGAACTGTTTTTGCTGTACCCCCTGACTTTCCAGAAAGGCAACAAGAAGCGAGGAGAAGATAAAAGAAGACAAAGAATAGAGATGAGTGATGAGTGATGATGAGTGAAACAAATAGCTTGACATTATCATCACCTTCTTCCTCTAGGGTAACTACATCTTCTGCCAATCCACAGCATTCATTGTTACTTCCCCCGCCAAGGGACAGCCACTATATTGATGTTAGGATGTGGTATTTCTTCTCCACATATTGCACACTGTATGGTGCACTGACCAGACATGCTAGTGTGGTGGAGGAGAATCGCAAGCAGGGCATTCAGTGACATCTGAGGATATCCATCCCTCAGAACAGGCTAAGATTATTGCAGGGAGGGTGCATCATTACTATTAAACTGTCATAAAGTTGTCATGTGTCTTTAGAGGGATTTGGATTAGGGATATAGTGACAGCGGCACAGTACTTGGGTTCTAGAGTCATGGTGTTTGGATGCATTTGTGCCCCTAGATGATATTTACCACACACACTGTGCACACTGCAGTTGTGAGAGGCACAGTTCCTACTCTCAAGGGAAAAATGTGCATTCTAATAACAGCAGACCCATAATTTTGGAGAAGAATTATTGGTCAACTTCTTCTTTTCTCCACATATACTGGAGGCTACTTATTGTGCTGCTACTATTGTGCTCCTACTGCCACAGGCGCATAACTGGAGCTAGTTGTGGCAAGTGGAACCTTCATCATCCATCACCCTTGTTACTGGTATTGTTGATCCTATTCCCTTTCAGCTGCCTAATCATCCTGATGCTTAAACAACTCAACAGCAGCAAGAACAGCAGTCACAAATTCTTGATCTACATCAGGGCATTTGACAATGGCCACTTACCACTGGCCAACAGAACATCACCTGCTGGCACTAGGCCAGTAGTGCAGTTGTTTTCCCGTCAGCTCTTGTGCTTTAAAATGAAAAAAAAAAAAAAGTCCTTAAAAAAAACCAACAACTATTTTTTGGGGTTTATAACAATCCTAAGTCGTACAAATCAAGGTTTTCTTAGGGCTGCAAAACAAGCTTAAGTCCTACCAATCAATGTTTCCTCAGGGCTTGGGCTTCTAACAAAAAATCTAACAAATCATCAAATCTAACAAATCATCCTCTACAAAATACTCTATCAAGTCAAGTATCAGTCCACCCTAGTGGCAATACCGTCCGGCATGCCAATTAGGATTAGGTAATGATTAACTGGTTGCTAAGAAAACTAAACTATTGGCCAGCTAGTTCACAGGAAGTGAAGGAATGCTTTCCACAGACAGGAAGTCTTCGGAATAGATATTTATTGGCGTGTCAGAAGTTTGAAATGAGGAAGGTTAACACTCGGTGGAATGGAAGAGAATGGTCAGAGCATCTGGACATTAAGGTATAAATACTGTGTGTATAAGAAGAATTGTAGATTTACCCCTCACGAAGTCATAGACATATTCCGAAACTCATAGGGTATTTTAATTACTCCGTTGTTTTTAAAAAAATATTTGTATGTAACACTATTTTGTACTGCCAACAAATAGAGGCTAATATACAGGGCAGGCAGCATTTTTTCTTTTTTATACACAAGTTTTTCCTTATCCATGATATTAAAACTGGGAGGATGGAGTGCATTAATCAGGAGAGAACCCGAAAAGGAAGAAGAAAAAGGTTGTATATAATAAGCAGTGATACCCAGAGGCTGGTACAGCCTCTGCATCTAGTAAGTACCCACCTTTGAAGGAGGGACGGGTAAAGCCACTTATCTTTCCTTGGAATCATAAGAGATTATTCTTAGAAGAGTTCCTGCACTGTCTGTTATTCTTGTAATTGAATTAAGGCTGTAACAAATTGCACAAAATTCCTATTTTCTCATACCCATCCAAGTGCCCACACAAATCCTTTATACCTGGCCTAGCCCTGTTGTAGAAGCAACAACCATTATTGTACAAACAAAAATAGCAAGTTGTAATAGTTTAAAACATGATTCTAAAATTGCAGCTCAATTAAAAGATTTCCTAACCACACGAGTGCCTAACTCAAATGACACACATCTATTGTGAAGAACCTCTGTTATAAATGTTTAACACATGATTTATTTTTCTCATGGTATGTGGCTAAACGGACATACAAAACAGAATATATATACTTGTTTCATAACTGTTTTGCAAGAATACAACTATGTCAGAATAATTCCATTCAGCCTAATGAGTATGCTGCCCAGTACCAAATACATGATTTTAATGGAATTGTCCATAAGGTATATATTCTTTAGAATCCATAAGACAAAAAAGTTGACCAAAACAATTCAAAGTAAAATTCTAACTAATGGGATCAGTTATTGATGGCTTTCTGCTTGAATACGTTCAGCAAACTAGTTCTCTCTGGCTAAAATGAATTGGAATTTTCACATTATTTTTGCATGCGTTAATTTAGATAGAACTGATTTGATGTCTTTGTTCCTCAAACTATAAATGATTGGATTCAGAAATGGAGTCACCACTGTATACAAGAAAGATAAAAACTTTTTGAGATTTAATGAACGTTCTTTAG
Organism: Rhinophrynus dorsalis; assembly: GCA_037306005.1. Classification (NCBI taxonomy): domain Eukaryota; kingdom Metazoa; phylum Chordata; class Amphibia; order Anura; family Rhinophrynidae; genus Rhinophrynus; species Rhinophrynus dorsalis. Next base: position 557,034,094 of record CM074721.1, read on the forward strand.
AATTAAACAAATAAGCAGTAATCAATGTTCCATAATATATGGACACAACTGTCAGGTGGGAGCTGCATGTGTAAAAGGCTTTCTGTCTTCCAGTGGTCGATGGGATCCTGAGAATGGTGTGGAAGATATAGAAGTAAGTTGCAATGATGAACATTAATGGTAGGAAACTTGCTGGCAAACCTACCAGAACATTCACCCTGTCAACAAAGGTGGTGTCTGAGCATGAAAGCGCCATAATGGGTGCAAGGTCACAGAAGAAATGATCAATGACATTGGGACCACAGAAATGCAATCCTAGTACTCGAATGATGATATTCAGTATCAGTGATAATGCTGCAACCCAAGCACAGAAAACCAGGTGAAGGCATCTCTGGAAGTTCATAACAGAAGAATAACGCAGTGGGTTACATATCGCCATATATCTGTCATAAGACATGACCAAAAGAAGGAAACACTCTGCTGATGCAAAGGAAGCAAAAAAGTACAATTGGGTGAAACAGCCAGCAAAAGATATGGTTTTCGTTTCTGTCAGTATAAGACTCATCATAAAAGGGGAAATTACTGTAGTCATAAGTAGGTCACAGGAGGATAGGTGGCTCAGGAAGAAGTACATCGGAGAGTTAAGTTTTTGACTAAAAGACACCAAGATAACAATCAGCAGATTTCCAGTTACTGTCAAGATGTAAATCAGAAGGACAATAAGGAAAAGAACACTTCTGAAGTTGTAAACATCATGAAATCCCAAAAGAATAAAATATTTGACTCTTGTCTGATTCACTTTATTCATTTCCTGTCAAGAAAAATAAAGGTCTTATGAGAGGGACATGTTTTCAAGAAAGGAGTTTTTCAGATAAAACAGAACATTCTAGGAGTCCAATATTATCAAACTAACATTATGCAAAGTCTAAAAATTGAACAAAATTAAAGATACATTAATAAAAGCAACATGACAGTAGAGGGATATAATAAGAATCATAATGCATTGAATTGGACTAATATAGGTAAACATCACAAGCTTACAGACCTCTCAGGGTCCTTCTTTAGTTGTACTTGAAGAATAACCCACTACATTTGGAAATCTTGTAGTTTCCACCATTCGGTATGTTAATCCAACAGATGTTTTCATACATTCTACTCCATCCTACGTCTATATTCCTTCAAAGACAGGACCATAATGTCTACACTTCCTCTTCTCAATACATCAACACAATCTAAACAGGTCAATATATCAGGAGAAATTCATTTACAGAAAGAAAATTCCAGGCTTTTAGAGTTCTATATTTGCTGAAAAAAGACTTCAAGTTTTTCATGAAAATGTCTGTACTGCATCTGCCTCCATCGTCTCCCTTGATAGTAAATTCCATAATTTTGCTGGATATAAGGATCTTTATAACCGGGGATAATATGTTGGTTCATCACTGGTGCATGTGTTCAGTTACACATGTTTCCTGTTATCGTTAAGATCATGTCAAAACCTTTTTTCCATTCTAGAGATATCTTTCTATAGTTTCTCACTATAACTAATCTCCTATTAATTTGCAATTATTTAGAAAATGTTTTACCAAGAACAATACACTGGAATTTCTCTTATTTTCAGGGTTGTCCTGGAGAGCTTTTACAGTAAAGATTTACATATTTACACAAAAAGAGAAACAATATATTTACAGACACACCTAAAACATGCATATAAAGATACAATAAAGATTTTAGACTGGATTTAGAGAGAAGATTTTGTTGGGTAGCTTATTCCAGGCCTTCAGCGATCTGAAGGAGAAGACAGATCGACCGGCTTCTTACTTGTAGTGTGGAATATTCAGTGCATTGTTAGCAGTGGAGCCAAGGTTAAAGTTATACAGTACGTTCTGGGGTAAAGTAAATGCAGAATTGGGGATTACCGCAAGTCTAAAATATTTGTACATAAAAAAATGAAGATGAATGTTACAGAGCTATAGTGCGTATTGCACCCGGGTAGACAAAGTCCCTAGTCCCTGCATGAGACCAGTTTGGTAAAGTGCAGGTGTATGAGCACTATTAAAAAGTAAATGTTATTAAACTAAAAACAAATAACAACATTAAATATGGCCCACCCTTTAAAAACACAGTGCACTATTTCTCAGCTTGTGCATCACTATAATAGGTATACTAGTATACACATGATCTCGCTAGTAATTGTTTTGATGCTCTTGGATCTATTATTGAGATTTTGAGTGATCGAAAGTCTTATTGTTTATTAAGAAGTAATCCATTGCTAAAATATTGGGAGAAATTGATGAAATTACTGGAGGGGGCGCTCAGGAGGGATCTGATCACTAAGCAGGAATATAGGTATTTGAATAATTTACATCCAGAAGTAGCATTTTTTTACCATATTCCAAAGATCCATAAAAATGTGATGGATCCCCCTGGGTGCCCCATTATATCCGGTATTAATAGTTTAACTGAAAATCTGTCTGCATATGTAGACACATTCCTTCAAAGATATGTTAAACAATTAAGATCATATATACCCGATTCACAACAAGTGTTGCAAAAGATGAGAAATATAAAATGGAAGAAGGATAGATATTTGTGGGCTACATTAGACGTGACCGCATTATATACATCTATAGACCATGAATGGGGCCTGGAAGTGGTAGCATATTTTTTAGACAAAGATTCTAGTATGGTTTGTTTACAAAAAGAGTTCCTTCTCAAGTGTATACATTTCATTTTGAGTCATAATTTTTTGGAGTTTGAAGAACAATATTTTCTGCAGTTGTGTGGGAAGACCATGGGCACCAAGTTCGCCCCCAGCTACGCTAATTTGGCGATAGGATTTTGGGAAGATGCCAATATTTGGATACAGGGTGGCTGGGAGGCGAACTTGGTGCTTTATGGTCGTTATATAGACGATATCGTTATCATTTGGGAAGGCTCGCAAGATGATTTGGAACTATTTTTTAGTACTTTAAATACATCAAAAGAGGGTCTTCACTTTACATGAAATATCCAAAAGGAATCCATTGAATTTTTGGATTTAAAATTAGAAGTGGATGAAGAGGGGGAGATACAAACGAGCACCTATTATAAACAAGTGGCTTGCAATGGTTTTTTAAGTGCGGCAAGCAATCACGATCCACTTTGGATCAAAAATATTCCATATGGTCAATACAACCGAATCAGGAGGAATTGCAGCCTCATTTCAAGATTTAATGAGGAAAGTGAACAATCAAAAGGGAAATTGTTAGAAAAAGGGTATAGAAAAGATTATATTGAAGAAGCATATCAAAAAGCCAGAGCAAGCGACAGGGAAGTTATGTTAGAAGATAAGGAGAAAAGAGAAATTGTAAAGAAAGAACAAAAGACCTCTTTTATTACTAAATATAGTTCGCATGCACCTAGGATCAGGCAGGTAATAAGGCGACACTGGAAGATTTTAGGTCAGGATCCCCTTCTAAAGGAGGAAATAGGTGACATACCATCTGTAGTCTTTAGGAGAGCTAAGAATATACGCGCGTATATAGCAAAAAGCAGACCCAAAAAACAAACTTCTATAGCAATGGTTCAAAGAAAAGTAAATATAAGTGAGAATCAGGGAAAGAATATGACTTTTGGGAAGGGTATAACAACAAGAGTAAATGGTAATTTTAAATGTGGTTCTAAACATTGCCTCGCATGTCCCCTGATGTGTAAAAGAAACAGTTTTATTAGTCATCAGACAGGTATTAGGTATGATATAAAACATTTTGTGAATTGTAACAGCAGAAATGTGGTGTACCTTATTGAGTGTGGTTGTGGTATGCAGTATGTGGGCTGTACCACTAGATGTTTCAGAGAAAGACAAGGGGAGCATCGAAGAAATGTCTTAAGGGGGACCCAAAACATAGCATGTCACACCACATCAAGAAGTGCCCACATGAGGGTATTACTAACTTTAAAGTTACTGGAATAGCCACTACTTCTCCCACAAATAAAAATATTTTTAAAAAATTGTGTAGGGCAGAAGCAGAGTGGATATACAAATTATGTACTTTGAGTCCCTTAGGTTTAAATGATAATATAGAGATTAGTAATATCATTTAAGATAAGGAAAAATATATAGAATGTTTTAGAGTTGTAGGGGGATTTATATATTTTTTTGGAAAAATGTATACTATATCTTGCCGATTTAATTATATACTATATAATGTTTTGAAAGGAGGAGTACTAGAGTTTATGTGGTTATAATATTGGTATGCATATCCTCAGTCCTAAGAATCTCCAAATTCAGCTGATGTCCCTAGTCGGCTCCCCTTACAGAAAAGTCCACTTGCAGTAGTGGTCAGGTGATAATGATGGAGACATGGAGTTAGAGGTGTCTGGAGTATGATCTGAGTTTGGGTGTTGGGATGTCCGGCTGTTTGTGGGTTACCCGTATATACTGTGCCTATTGGTGGTAATCTTTTTATTGCGTAACCTTTGACACAAAGGGTTGGTATATCACTTAAACATGCGGGTGATTCCTTACACGTAATTTAGATAGGTGACACATCTACCCGTCTTGTTTGACCACTGTATGCGGTGGATGGATATTTTAGGTCGAGTGACAGCTGGCTTGTGGTTTCTATGGAGACAAGGATTACGTGTACACTAACAGGAAGTTGGGTATGCGTTCCATAATTTAATTAACGCGATCACTGCTCTGCTGCAGAGCCGCCTTATGATCTAAGATCGGATTTCCCTTCAGTCAGCTACAACGCTGACTTCGGGGAAGGGGGAGGAAGAGGGCAACTTTAGGAGCGATTATCTCTCAAACCATAAAGGTTTGAGAGATGACACTGGGGGCAATACGTTTATTTTTAAAAGGACGTTACTATAGGGATTAGTAATACTTAAGTATTAATATCCCTTTAGCTTGTGTAGTTGTGTTGTGATTAAAAAATGGTGTAGTGTATACCTACAAATTGTCAAATGCTTTTCACTGCTCTCCTTCCCATGGCTTAATCAGGGTCTACGGTGTAATCAAATGGTCCCCCCACAGCTGGGTTTTAAACCCTGTTTCCTGGTAGTGTTTTAGCAGTGATTTCAAGTTATCATAATAGTTTCACTAATTGAATTATCCTGGTGAGTTCCACTTTTCTAATCTATATTCTATATCTACTATTGCTGTACTCATTTTGATGTGACTCGGGGATCTAGTTGAATACATTAATGCTCTTCTTCATTAAAGAGCTGAATGGATTCAATAAATATCTCTCTATATCTTTCTTTCAAAGATGATGTCTCCAAAATACAGCTAATTGCAAATTATCAGAAATACACACTCATCATGTGCAAGTTAGTGATCTTAATTATCATAAACACAAATGTCCACTAATTTCATCAGCAATTGCAAGACATGGCACAACTGATGAAATCATGGATTTCCCCAACCCCATTAAAATTATATAGTTTATAAGTTGATGGCAGCAGGACACAAAACTGGCACTAACATATTAATAGTGCATCTAATCACTGTGAATACAATACGAATGAACATAGATTTTAGCTATTGAGATTTAAAGTTTAGTATTAATATACCATTTATTGGGTTTTCTCTCCAGGGCTCAATTACACAGGACAGGGGCAAGATTCACTAAGCTGTGGAGATGACTTCTCCAGTGATATCACTTCTCCAATTCCTATGTTATTCCATGGAACCTATGAGATTTCTTTAAATTTGGAGATCTTAGTGCATAGATTTCATATAGTAACTTAGGAATCTTGAGAAGTGTTATCATTGAAGTCATCTGCACTTTATTACCTCTTTATCATGCCTTAATGCATAACTCTCCTGATCTTTTTTCTGTTGAGAGCTGGTACAAAACACAAAAGAAGCAAAACAGGTCTCTCAGCAGAAATCTTACTTCTTGTTCTGATGTATGTGTATATATATATATATATATATATATATATATATATATATATATATATAATATAATTATACCTGCTGTTCAAATTATGTGAAACTCAAATCATATATGTGTCTCAATCTACACAGATTTTTGTATAACCAAATGTTTCTATCTAAATTGCATGTAGTTTTTGATCCCAGTTTTCCAAACACATTAATAGTTGTAGAGATTTTGGTTTAGTAGTTGGGGAATATAATCTGAGCAGAGCTTTTTTTCTTTGACTTGGTCAAATAAAGCTGATTTCTCTTAATGTCATATTCAAGAACATATTATAACAGATCAGATAATCAGCTAAACACACAAATACCTTGTAATTAACACAAGGGATGTTCAAGGAATTTAAACTGACCAGAACAGTGTGTGAGTTATAGAGCTGGAAGACAACAATGAGCACACAGAAATGCAGAATCAAGTAAAGAGTCATATATATGAATACAGATACAAATTACACAGTTACAATGTGAAGTAGAAGACACCTTGAAGCATCTCCTGGAATCCCACCTGATCCAGGAAACATCACAGTAACAGAATTCCCTATTGCATTTACATCAGTATCATTCTGTACATCTCCTACAACTACCTTGTACTTGCTCTTATTATCCTCCTACCAACACCTATCAAGTTCAGCTCATGCCATATCACCACTGTTAATCCAGAGGAATGGGGAAAAACTATTGATGACATTTCCAATTATGTCTCAAGTTAGTAAACAATTCCTTCCTGAATCCAAAAAGCAGTTGGACATTTCTCTGGATCAACAACCAATCTGCTGTGGAACCAACTGTCATAATTCTAAATATAGTTCTGAGCTAGAAAGGTATCCTTCACTTTTTTTAAAGTTATTACGGAATCTGCAAACACAGCATCCTGAGGCAAAGGCATAACGTTTCTGCCCCTACTGTAAACAATCCCTGCCTTTTTAGGTGAAAGCACCTCTTCTTTTCTTAGTGGACAATCTTTTTTTTTGCTCAGCTTTTTGTGTAAATATTTCCTTAGAGAGTTGTTTTGACCTTGAATATGCTTGTAAATTGTAATCATATCACCCCTTAAACGTCCCTTCTCTAATATATACAAACCCAGTTTGGCTAGACTCTCTTTATAACCCAGATCATCCTGTCCCTTTATCAGTTTTGTTGTATGTCTCTGCACTTTTTCCAGTTCATTAAAGTATTTTTTTTAGGAACTGATGCCTAAACTGTGCTCCATATTCTAAATGAGGCATTAACAAGGATTTATATAGAGGTAAAATTATACTCCCATCCAGTGCATCTACACCCCTTTTTATACAGGATAGCACTCTATTGGCTCTACAGCAGCTGAGTGTGGCTAACCAGGATTCCTCAAGTAGTTTCCCATTTAGTGTTACTTGTCATTCTGGAACTTAAAGGATTCATTACACCACTGAACTCTTCCTGCTTCAGAAAAAATGGCATTATGTCCGCCTCCGTGGGCATAACATACAGGGCTGGTTGTAAATCTTATCCCTGTAACAAAGGCACAAGGGCAAAATTCAGGGAGGGTCATTAGGATTTTCTGGACCTAGTTAATTGAGTAGGTGATTTTAGGATTCTTTAAGGATTTTTTTAAGGATCAATGGGGTTCATGGTGTATTGCTGGTCCTTAAAGCTTAAGTGATAAAATCCAAGAAAAATCACATTTTGCCAGTATTACCAATAAAGATATTTCACTTTGTTTGCTTAGCCCTGTTTGTTTGCTTAGTAACCTGTAAAGCACTGTAAACCCTTCTGGCCCTTAAAGGGTTAATGGAGCAGTAAGAAAAACTGTACTATGTTATTACTGACTAAAACTACAATTAGTCCACTTTGTCTTTGTGTGTAAAGTCCATTCTACTTCCACAGGTGACATGTGATCTCTGTAAGTAATCTGATGTCAGATAAGGACCTCTTGTCAATTATCCCTATGGTCACACAGACATAGTTACATGTTATATGGTAGGTAGGTGCATATCTCCTCAGTAGATTGCTACTTACTATTGAATCACAATCCCAGCAGCACAATAACTTGGTATCATTCACATTAGATCATTTCCAAGGTCCCATTGATCAGTACAGTACAGTGTGATTCCAGTGATCAGTACAGTACAGAGTGAGTCCAGTGATCAGTACAGAGTGAATCCAGTGATCAGTACAGTACAGAGTGATTCCAGTGATCAGTACAGTACAGAGTGAATCCAGTGATCAGTACAGTACAGTGGGAATCCAGTGATCAGTACAGTACAGAGTGAGTCCAGTGATCAGTACAGTACAGTGTGATTCCAGTGATCAGTACAGTACAGAGTGAATCCAGTGATCAGTACAGTACAGTGGGAATCCAGTGATCAGTACAGTACAGAGTGAATCCAGTGATCAGTACAGTACAGTGTGAATCCAGTGATCAGTACAGTACAGAGTGAGTCCAGTGAGCATTCAGCAATGCCAGAAAATGTGTTACCAACTGACCTTTTTATATTCATTACAGAGAGAATCTTCAGTAACTGTAATGAGGTAGAGAATTCCATGAAGACCTTGTTAATTAGAATAACAGGAACATAAGGGAGAAAACAGTAAATTGTGCTAAGGGACATTACAGAATTAACATTTGCACTATAAATTCATTAAGGATCAGTGGGGTGTGCAATGCATTGTGATGCAATACATTATACATATATGTGGTCCTTAAAGAGTTAACCTTTTCCGTATGTGAAGGTGAATGGTGAATATTGATCCTATGTGATAGTGATATTTCAGTCTATAGTGATTGGACTTTGTCATTCCAACTCTTACAAGCATATGAACAGAAAAAGATGGTGTGCAAATTCGGCCCCTTAAAATTGCAACAAGAAAATGAATTAGCAACGATAAGGTGACTTTTGACTCCTTAAATTCCTTAAACAAACTTTTTTCTTCTGTATAAACGAAGAAAGCAACAATGACAGGTTTAGGAATAACAGCATTTCCTACATCATGTACACGGCTTACTAAGGACAAATTCCAAAAAGACCAGAAAAGGTGAAGATTAATAAAACACCTGGCCTGTGGTCACACCCCCAAGACTACTAAGGGAGCTTAGTCATTATTTATGCCCTCTAATCAGGTATAGGTGGTCTGTTATTAAAGAAAAGCAGATGTAGTACCATTATTCAAAAAAGGTGCAAGATCCAAGACTGGTAATTATAGACCTGTATGTCTGAGTCCCATAGTGGGTCAGTTACAATAACTTTAAGTAAGGGATATTTATTTTATTACAAAGAGTCAGCATTGGTTTATGAAGAGTTTATCATGTCAAAATAATTTACTGGCATTCTTTGAAAGGGGAATCAGTAACCAGGACAAGGGTATTGCTGTGGCTGTAGTGTACTTAGAGTTTGCAAAAAACTTTTGATACACTGCCTGTAGGGATGGGCGAAAATGTTCGCCTCAAACTGAAATCAGCGAAAAGTGAAGTTTTTCCGCTTTTTTCCTCCTTTTACGCCCATTGAAATTAATGGGAAGAAAAATATTTCTACACCACACGAAAGTCTTCTACAGCCATATGAAAGGCTGTCAGGGTGTCACAGCAGCCATTTTGTGTACAGACATATAAAAGGCTGTCAGGTCTCACAGTAGCCATTCTGTGTTTGTGAGAGGAGAGAGCAGGCAAATAAAGGGGAATTGAACCTTAGTTTAGGAAGTCATTTAGGAAGGACATTTGTTCTCTGTATTAGGGGAGTCAGAGGGAAATCTAGGGGAGAAGAAGGGAGAAAGGAGGTTGACCCCCAAATACTCCAAAATTCCATGTGACTGACTGACAAGACACAGACAGCTGGGGACATATTTGCTTTCTGATCTTGCTGTTATTGTCTCTGTGTTGGGTGGGGAAGTCTGGGGAAAGAAGCTGTTTATTTTGTGATAAGACAACAGTGAACAACTTAAAAAATAATTAAATAAATAAAAAGAAAATTAAAAAAAAATAAAAATGAATAAAAAACTAAATATCTTAGGTGACAGTGACAGACAGCTGACTGAGCTTAGGCAAGGCATCATAAAGCTGCATCAGTTGTGTTGTGTACCGCACAGTAAAAAAACACAGTGTAGTTGCGTAATGTCCAGCAAATGCACAAGGGGAAGGGGAGGGGTGGAGCAGTGCAGGGACTTGAGAGTAAAGTAGTAGTTGTTCAAAAACTGACTGCAGCAATAGTTGATGCAGTGTGTGCAATCAGTGATGATGATCCATCTACTCCAAAGGAGGATTCAATTTTTCAAGGTCCCAGCAAAACTAGTTCCAGCACCATCAGTGCCAGTAGAAATATAGAACCATCTAAGAACACTGAAGACAACAAGTCACATTCAAGTGTTGATGATGCTGTCGGTAGCATAATAGAGGAAGGTGTAGCAGGTGAAGCGCCTGCTGCATCAGATAGTGAGACAAACAAGAACCAAAACACCCATCCTCAAAGTAGTAGGGAACTTTGTTACAGTAAAAGTAAAAATAAATTGTTTGAGACCTCCAAACGCTTAGAGGAATATAAGGGTAGTAGTAGTCAAGAACTGTCAGGTGATGCTGATGCTACTGATGATGACCTAATGATGACTGATGATGATGATGCAGATCTAGAATATATTACTCAAGCATCCTTCTCTTGTTCAGATACAGATGAAGTTGAGAGTGAGAATGGTGTCAGGGCTATAAGATTAGCAGAAAGTCAAAGACTTAATCTTCCACCACTTTTAAGGAGCACTGTGCCTGTCTATGAACTGTTTGAACTGTTTGGTCCAAGTTCCACTCAGCCACACACACACACCTGTTTTGAGTAGCCACCAACAGCAACACAGGTTAACATCCACATCTAGCTCCAGTAGTAGTAGTAGTAGCAGAAACCATACATGACAGACAAAGCCAGGACAAATATATTAACAGCAGCACAGATGAGGAGGTGGAGGACAGATGGGACCACTGCTATGACCGATAAGTAATGTGTGTCCATAATCTGAGAAGGAGGATAGAGTATGACAATGGTAAAAATACATACACAAATCACACCATGTCAGTCCCCCACAACCTCCACTACAATATATATCTGCCACATTGTAGGTTGTACTTTATTTTTTTTATTACTTGATATCATTATGAATATGTGCCAGTGTCACTTAAGCAAGAAAGTGTTGTTGGCAAAGGACAAATGAATTCTGCATGCTAACACATTTTTTAAGCCATATTTTGCTGTAGGACTCACAACTTTGACTTTCAACCACTTATTTCTAAACTTCAGCACTCAGAAGAAGTAATATTACCGTGGGAAATGCATTACCTATAGGAAACATAGGTGAAAATAAGTTATAATAGGCAAAAAATGTGTTAACATAGGTGGAAAATTTGTAAAAATAGGTGAAAAGGAGGACATTTTTGCACATGCGGAAAGGCGAAAGTTTTGCTGGAAAAGCGGGAAATTTTTCACACTTTTCGCCCACCCCTACTCACATGTACCATATATAAAATGGTTAACACGTAATAATAATCACTTAAATAAAACTGCACACATAAACAATGATTGACTTGGGAGAAAATATATGGAACCTTTTGTAGGTACCTCTCCGGTTCCAAGTACTGAGTGGGGAGGCTTTGTCTGCCGGTACTAGCTCCTCCTGCTCTTCTCCACATGTGCTGACATTTCAACGTAGAGCATGGATGCGTTTGTTTATATCTGCATCATGACACCATCTTTTCCGGGGCTGTATACCACTTCTGGATTTTGACGTCTGGCCTGGTATATCAAATTCTTAACCTTATCAGCCTGCCTTGACCTCGGATTTGGACGTTGACTATTGCATCTATTCAGCCTGCCCTGACCTTTGGAGTGTACCCTGACTTCTAACACCTTATCAGCCTGCCCTGACCTTTGGATTTTGAGTTTGAGCTTGTCATGCCCCTCTAGCTCCTACCTCCATGTCCCAGCCATCCTCCGCTGCTGGGGGCTTCCCAGATGCTCCACGATCACTGAGTAGGCCGAAGCCACGGCCTCGAGTAGCGGCGTCTGCCCGCGGTTGCGGTCGCGAACGCGATTGCGAACGCGATAGTGCGGTAGGCCTACGCCATGGCCTAAAGTTGAAGGAGTCTCCAGGAAAGGTATCCACAGGGTGCCCAGATCAAACCATGGTGTTGTACACCTGTAGGGGGGAGGTGAAGCCTGCCTCTCTCATCAACTGTCCACCAATAGTGTGCCTCCAGGTAAACAGTGAGACAGGTGCTGTGGTTGCACACCCCTCTGTTAGCCAATCCAGTGAGAGGTTTGTTCAGCAGAGGGGAGGGGTGAAAACCCATGACACTATAAAAACCCCTCAGGCTGTGTCCACTTTGCTTCAGTGTTCCAGAACTTTGGTTCCTGTGTGCTCTAAGCTTCCAGTGCTCAGTGCCTCTTTCCTTGCTGTGCTACAGACCCTCTGTTGGGTTTCCCATTGCCTGACCTTCTGCTTGCCTCCTGGACTTCCCTGCTTGCCTGTTTCCTGACCTTGGCTAGTTTTACTGATTCTGCCTGATTGCTGCCTGCCCTGATCTTCTGGACTGTTTTTGACTACGCTTTGCTTAACCCTTGCACTCCCGTGCTGTCACTCCTACCTAGGTGTTCTACCTGTATACCTCTGTGTATCACCTGGTAGGGGTGTCTGGCAAGAGATAGCATTCCCTGCTCCTACGCTCCAACCATATCAAGCCTGACAATACACTGAAGCCCATGGAGCTGACAGGGATGATTGATGCTATCGCATCACTGACTCAGCAACTCACTGCATTATCCCACACGGTACAAGGTATCCAAGAAAACCAAGCTGCTTTACAAGCCCAGTTCCAGGGGTTACAACCTGCTCCAGTGACACCTCCAGCTATGTATCAACCACCCTCAGCAAATGAAGCAGGACCCCTTGGTATTGGGGCCACTGCCACGCCAGAACCACATGTCAAGCTTCCTGCTTGTTTTTCCGGAGATCGTAGTAAATACTGGTCATTCATCACATCCTGTGAACTGTTGTTCGTCCTGAAACCTAGGACATATGCCACAGACTTTATTAAAGTTCGTACTGCCATATCACTACTCACAGATGCTCCTCTGTCATGGGGGCATCACCTACTACATGCTAACAGCCCTATACTAGACTCCTGGACTGCCTTCTGTCACGCAATGGGTGCCCTTTATGATGATCCCCATAAGAGGGCCACTGCTGAGGCCACTGTGAGATCACTAAGACAGGGGCGCCGTCCTGTGGAGGATTACGTATCAGAATTCCGGAGAGTAGCAGTAGAAATGGAATGGAACGAAACTGCCTTGCGTGACCAATTCCGCCTGGGTATTGCTGACTCATTAAAGGACGAACTAGCTCGGACTGGCATTCCTGACTCTCTGGATGATCTAGTTGTCCTGGTAACTCAGATTGATCGGAGACTTCGGGAGAGACGCATGGAGCGTACCACTAACCTTCCTCTCCGTTCAACCTCTACACCTCGTCCTCCATTACCTGTCTCCTTGACTCCCGGTATTACTTCAGAGGAACCCATGCAACTGGGTGCTACTCGTGGACCACTCACTGAAACTGAAAAGAACAGGAGGAGACACATGAACCTTTGTCTTTATTGTGGTGGCTCTGGTCACCAAGTCCGTCTCTGTCCTGAATTGGCAGCCAGAGGTAAGCCAGATCAAGCACAGTACCCATTACTCCTGGGTGGAACAGCACCTCATTTATCTCTTCTTGTCTCCCTACAGTGGACGCATAACAAGATCCCACAAGATGCTATCATTGACTCCGGGGCAAGTGACTGTTTCTTGGATTACAAGTTAGCCCAGAGTCTGAACATACCTACACGACTAAAGAAACAACCCCTCACAATACTTCTTATTGATGGCAGCAACATTAACTCCGGACCTGTCACCACAGAGACTATACCTCTCACTGTGAGCATTGGGGCTAAGCATGTGGAGACGCTTAGCTTTAATTTGGTGCAATCTCCTTTGTTTCCCATTATCCTTGGCCTTCCTTGGCTTAAACACCATAACCCCACCATTAATTGGTCCACAGGACAAATCACCTTTGCATCATCCTACTGTAAAGAACACTGTCTCTCTCACACCACAGTTTCCACCTTGCATGCTACTTCTTCTAAGACATTGGAAATACCGATACCCTACCGTGCTTTCAGCCAAGTCTTCAGCAACATGGACTTTATGCGAAATTAGAACAATGTGTGTTTGAGACAACATCTGTTGAATTTTTGGGATTCATATTAACTCCGGGGAATATCAAAATGGACCCCAAAAAGGTTTCAGCCATCTTGGATTGGCCTGTTCCTACTTCTGTTAAAACTGTGCAACAATTTGTGGGGTTCTCAAATTTCTACAGAAAATTCATCCACGGTTTCTCTAAAGTTATCACTCCCATCACCCAGCTAACCAAGAAACATGTTCCGTTTGTCTGGTCACCTCAAGCACAACATGCTTTTGATGAACTTAAACAGAGGTTCACGTCAGCCCCCATTCTTGTACTGCCAGACCCTAAAAAAACATTCTTTATGGAGGTTGATGCCTCCAAGACAGCTGCAGGGGCCGTCCTATCACAACGACAAGGAGAAAGTGAGACGCTTCATCCTGTGTCTTTCTTTTCTAGACGATTATCCCCAGCGGAGACTAACTACAGTGTGGGAGACAGAGAATTACTAGCCATTAGAATGGCATTGGAGGAATGGCGTCACCTCTTGGAGGGGGCTAACCATCCAATCACTGTGTTCACTGACCACAAGAATTTAGAGTATCTACGAGGAGCTCGCCGTCTATGTCCTAGACAAGCCAGATGGGCTCTGTTTTTCTGCAGATTCACCCTGCATATCACTTATAGACCAGGATCACGAAATGGAAAAGCAGATGCCTTGTCCCGTCTACATGGACCCCATACAGATACAGATACGGATACTATCCTCCAACCTGGTCATTTCTTGGCTACTCACTCTTCACTATTAGAAGCTTTGCAGATCCATTCTCAAGCAGATTCCTACCTGTCTCAATATCCTTGCCTTACCAAAAAACATGGGCTGCTGTACAAAGACACTCTTCTTTTAGTTCCTCCTGAAGTTCATACCAATGTACTTCATACGGTACATGACCACCCATTAGCAGGCCATGGAGGTGTTAAGAAAACCACAGAACTCACCCAACGGTCGTTCTGGTGGCCTGGTATGAAAAAAGACATTGAACAATACATACAATCATGTGATGTGTGTGGGCGAGCCAAAGGTACTAATTCAAGACCCACTGGGTTACTACAACCGTTACCAGTACCAACAAGTCCTTGGGCTGACATAACTGTGGACTTCATTGTGGAACTCCCACCATCACAGTGTTACACCACTATAATGGTGGTTGTAGACCGCCTAACCAAGATGGCACTTTTTGTCCCCGTTATCGGATTACCTACAGCTGCCGAGACAGCAGACTTGTTCATCAAAGAAATTTTTCGCCTTCATGGTTTTCCACAAACCATCCTCTCTGACAGTGGTGTCCAATTTACCTCTCATTTCTGGTCTGCTTTTTGTCGAGGTTTGGGTATACAAAGACTCTTGTCATCCGCATACCATCCTCAAACTGATGGTCAGACAGAGAGAACTAACCAAACGCTTGAACAATATCTACGTTGCTACGTCACCCATCTTCAGAATGACTGGGTGTCCTTGCTACCAACAGCAGAATTTGCTTATAACAACCATCTACACAGTTCTATAGGCATGTCCCCCTTCAAGGCCAATTATGGTTTTCATCCACCTTATATTCCTCAACTACCTGTTACTACCATGGTCCCTCAGGCTACAGACCGTCTTCAACTACTGAACCAAGGTTTTACTCTATTACAAGAAACATTAAAAAAGGCACAACAGTCTTACAAGAACCAAGCTGACCGGCGACGTAAACCTTCCCCCTTATACCAGGTTGGGGATAAGGTATGGCTGTCCTCAGCACATGTTAAAATGTCTTGCCCTACCAACAAATTGGGACCCAAATTCTTGGGGCCTTTCCCCATCACAAAAATCATTAGCCCTGCTGCAGTTTTCTTACAATTACCTACTACATGGCGCACCCATCCTACATTTCACGTGTCGCTTCTGAAAAGATGGATACCCAACACCACTCAAAGGAGACCACCTACTCCTCCTCTTCCAATAGTGGTGAACGATGTGGAAGAATTCGAGGTTCAGGAAATCATGGACTCACGTATACGTCGAGGAAGACTAGAGTATCTAATACACTGGAAGGGGTATGGACCCGAGGAGCGATCCTGGCAACCAGTCGCCAATATCCATGCCCCAGCATGCCTTAGGGCATTTCACCGAGCCCAGCCTGAACGTCCGGCACCTAGACGCGCCCGGAGGTCGCTCGTAGGAGGGGGGTACTGTCATGCCCCTCTAGCTCCTACCTCCATGTCCCAGCCATCCTCCACTGCTGGGGGCTTCCCAGATGCTCCACGATCACTGAGTAGGCCGAAGCCACGGCCTCGAGTAGCGGCGTCTGCCCGCGGTTGCGGTCACGAACGCGATAGTGCGGTAGGCCTAAGCCATGGCCTAAAGTTGAAGGAGTCTCCAGGAAAGGTATCCACAGGGTGCCCAGATCAAACCATGGTGTTGTACACCTTTAGGGGGGAGGTGAAGCCTGCCTCTCTCATCAACTGTCCACCAATAGTGTGCCTCCAGGTAAACAGTGAGACAGGTGCTGTGGTTGCACACCCCTCTGTTAGCCAATCCAGTGAGAGGTTTGTTCAGCAGAGGGGAGGGGTGAAAACCCATGACACTATAAAAACCCCTCAGGCTGTGTCCACTTTGCTTCAGTGTTCCAGAACTTTGGTTCCTGTGTGCTCTAAGCTTCCAGTGCTCAGTGCCTCTTTCCTTGCTGTGCTACAGACCCTCTGCTGGATTTCCCATTGCCTGACCTTCTGCTTGCCTCCTGGACTTCCCTGCTTGCCTGTTTCCTGACCTTGGCTAGTTTTACTGATTCTGCCTGATTGCTGCCTGCCCTGATCTTCTGGACTGTTTTTGACTACGCTTTGCTTAACCCTTGCACTCCCGTGCTGTCACTCCTACCTAGGTGTTCTACCTGTATACCTCTGTGGATCACCTGGTAGGGGTGTCTGGCAAGAGGTAGCATTCCCTGCTCCTACGCTCCAACCATATCAAGCCTGACAGAGCTCTTCTTATTCCAACCTGTCCTGTACACTCTCTTGCTTGGGTCTGCCATGATCTTCAGCTTCATTAGACCTGCCTCTGGCATTGTGTCTATATTTATAGTTAGTTATTTTTATTGTTGTGCTTACATATCTACTTTCTTTATGTATGTGCACTATATATGTATAACAGGGCTCAAAATTTCCACTTGCCACTAGCCAATGGCGAGTGAAGATTTAGCCCTGGCAAGTAGCAATTCAGCCCTGGTGGGTATGTTTTGGCTTGTAGTGGAGAGTAAATTTTCAGGTCTGGCTAGTAGCAAAGGACTTCAAATTTTAAGCCCTGTGTATAAACTTCTATTCCATTACTTTGGTGGTGTGGTATTGTTTGAGGTTGAGGATTTTGAGGCCTGCTTCTAAGGTTTCCCTTAGGGGTTTCCTCTTGTGACCATTTGTGGGGATAACACCTTTTCAAGCTGGATTAGAGTTGTCAGTGTAGTACCTATTGGTTCAGTCACACAATACCTTTACTTTGTTTATTAATCATCTTAAAGTAGGTATTGAAAATAGTTCCTCAGTATATTATTATGACAAAGTAAACCCAATCTAGTAGATATAATAGTGGTCAGCAATTCAAAATTACGTCAAAAATATAAGTACTTATAAAAACACAAACGGAGTCAGCGTGTCCCTGGCTCTCAATTAAAAAAGCTTGCTACTATCCCAAGAATAGACAGAGAAAGGCCAGAAGGGTGAACAGGAGAATTCTGACAGAGGCCGAACAAAATGGGTGCAAACGGAGAAACCATACAGGTCAGAAGGGTGAACAGGAGAATCCTGACTATGTGAGTGAACAGATTCCTGAGATGATGGGGAGGCCAGGAGAAGCAGAGAGAGACTTGGAAAGATGATAGTAAATTGCCGGACGAGGATCTTCCACAATAATAAAATCCCTCTCTGCCCTAATGACCACCCCACCATCATATGCCCATTGGATCAGATCCTCCTACTCAATTTTAAACAACAAAGTGGGGTCAGATGGCAACACCTTATAGCAAACTGGTTCCTCCAAGATTCTGAGTGCCTCTGGATTATAGTCAGACCTATCCTGTATGACCACTCCTCCATCCTTATCCATCTATCGGTGCTTAATCTCTATGTATCCATTAGCCATACATTTATATGTTTACATTTGATGTTAGCATTCTTTGTTTAGATTCTGCATATTGTTACGTTTCATTAACCAGCTGAGGGGCTGATGATTGGGCTACTCAAATCTTTATGCATCCAACTGAGACATTGCAACAATGACCGCTCCAACCTTTATATGTGTGTAGGTTTAGGCAGATCAGTTAGTTTGTTTTTTGATTTCCTCCTGAAGAAGTGGTATGTGTGACCTGGAAATATGTTGAGGTGCTTTTTATCTGTTTGAATACATTTTTATTTTCATACGTCCTGGTCTGCCATATACTTCTACTGTGAAGGATGTTTTACCCACTGATTGATGCACATAGGCAAGGTCCAGTTGCAAGGAGAACTGGCATCTATATTCCCTGCTGGCTATCAGACCGGTATACTTAATTAGAGCCCAGTCTTGAAATCTTTCTGTGAGAATTGCTGCTAGTACCACATTTGATCACTATTATTTATATGATATTATCAGGTCACTCTCCTCCTGTTTGTTTTTTGCTTCATGTATTTCAGCTGTTCCTGTGGATTACAGTGTATGAGTGATTGTGTCATAAAAATATAATGTGAGACTATTAATCCAGCCTAAAGCTAATCTGTAAGTAGCCTCTAGTTGATCAGTTAACTACGGACCCCATCAACTCTTAGAGAGTGGGAGAATCAGAAAGAAAGTGATCTTCACAATCAAAGTTCAATATTAGTGTTAGCCATACAAGTGTAATTATGTTTAGAATAGGTCTGAAGAGAAATTTGATTTTAAAACTGGATTCTTAAATTACCGGTGGGGGTTAAAATAATGATCATTCCCCTT
This sequence comes from Rhinophrynus dorsalis, assembly GCA_037306005.1. Taxonomy (NCBI): domain Eukaryota; kingdom Metazoa; phylum Chordata; class Amphibia; order Anura; family Rhinophrynidae; genus Rhinophrynus; species Rhinophrynus dorsalis. The sequence continues at coordinate 557,053,170 of CM074721.1, forward strand.
ACTGAAAAAGATAAATATAGTCAGGGGCTTTCCCCCTTCCCACATGATTATTAAACAGACAAAAAGATAGCAACATTTTTGGTATTTTGGATCATGAGTGATGTACATCCAGACTGGAGATTTCTTAGGCTGAGATGTTCCTGACAGACTGGTACTACGACTGGAGGGGAATATGATACAATGGTGATAGCAGTAAACTCTACGCTTTTAGCAGCAGCAGAAGCCCTCCGACATGGGACCTACGGTGTTGCTTACTTAATATTAATGATTAAAACAAGTCTGTTTTGGGGTTGCACTCTGATGATGATGCCTGATTTTCTTGGCCAGACTTGTTTACATAGCCAGACTTTCCACATACTCTCTGGAAGAGTGTACAAATAGGTTTACATCACCATTCCACATGGAGAAGACTATTCTTTTTCTTCCAGAACATACTTGAAAAAGAGAGAAATCTTGATTTATTCTAACCTGTAAACAATTTAATTACTGGGCAAATGTATCACTATCACTCTCTACTGGATCTCTATCGAAACAAGAAGGGGTGGACAGTGGAGAGACATATTCTAAATCAATTAGGTCATCATCATCAACAGCATCATCTGATTCCTCACACCACCATCCCTCCAGATACCATACACTATATTGTCATTTTTCCTTTGAGAATGGTTTACAGAAGTTTGAACAGTACTTTGAAGTGTCAATGAGGTGTAGTGATCACTGTCTGACTCAACATTTGGTTCCACTGCTAAATCCTCCTCCTCTGCTGTGGAAACAACACCAGAATGACACTGCTTATCATCATCATCTTTAAGCTTTGGACTACTACTGGGAATACTACTGGTAGTTCATATTTCCACATCAATTTTACTAATCTATTGCACAACTAAAGCATCATTGCAACCATAACTGCACTCAATTTTTGGAGTGGCACTTTACTATCACCAACATGTCCATGCACTCATCCTACTCCTCCTTTCCCTTTGCCCCTGCCCTTGACACATTTCTTGGACAAAGCAATAGTACAGGTGATTGTGGTGAAACTGGACAACCATTATATAAAAGGTTTAATTCCCACAGATCCAGTGTTAATAACAGGTGGGAGAACATTTTTGTCAAAATGGGCACAGTGTCAAGGATATTAAGTTAACTGTATTGATGGGACTGTTCCGCACACAGAGGGACAGAAAAGTATGGGAGGTAAAATTAATGTTAAAATTTAATGCAATTTTTAGTGGTTTGAATAGGGATAAGGAATTCCTAACAAAATACAATTTAGTTGATTGACCTATCCAACAGACCCAAGAGCATCGTAAATACCTCTAAAGCCTCAGAGGAAGAGTGGAATTTACCATTGACTGATCAAAGATATCTAGATCTGGACTGCATTCTGTTATCTGATTTCCATGCTAAACAATGTGATGTGTACTTGTATTTAAGAGAGATGTTTTCATATTTATCTGTATAACATGCCTGAGGAAGAGACCTAAGGTCTTGAAAGCTTGCATTTAAATCTGCTTAGTTAGCTAATAAAAGGTATCAAAAACTATATTTGCCTCCTGTATTTCTACAGCTAACACAGTACCAACTCTCATCTATAATCCGTTATAACGCGCTGTGTAATAATTTTTTTCTTTAAACGTGTTATTAAAGAATAATCAGTAATTGCAAAAAGTAATTGGTTGGTTGATTGGTTGACTGGGGGGAGCATCCTTATCTGAGCCATAGAGTTTTTTACTCTTCAAATATTAAACTTTAAAAGGTAATATTTAATTTGTAGTACTACAAATATTTTTAAACAGGAAAAATAATATGCTTTTATCTTTTATTGCAATTACTTAAATTCCAAATCCTGTGTGGAAATTAATATACTTCACTGTGTAAGTAAATTTACGTTCTATCCCTATCTTGCAAATTGAAAGTCATAGATTATGCCAAGGAATGTAAACAGGTTATAATGTTACAACTTATTTCCTTAACCCTCAGGCTGCCATATTGCTTGCGTGCTCATCGCTAAGTGATTTGTTGCGTTCGGCGGTGGTACTCAAACGGTCTACTGGCTGTAGCAGTGTAATGTCCAGTACTATCATGTCACTTACAGTAAGAATAGACTATAAAACTCACTTGCATACATGGCGTATAGCTAAAGTGTTACATATATGCTGAATGTATATTCTAAAACGTCATATCATTAAAAGAATAATAGAAAGCAACAGATTTTACAACGGAATATGTACTTCAGTTTTCTTCCTATTTATTTACTTAACCCTATGTGTGTCACTAGAGAACGCAACAAATTGTGATACATTGAGTCTCGATCTGACATTGAAATGGGTTTAAAGGCACTAACATTTTAATAATCTGTACTACAATGTAATTAACATTAGTTATTAGTGTACAATACAATGTTAGTGCCTTTAAAGGGATAGTATTACTATCCCTCATATTGTAGCCCTTAATAAACTGAGTTAAATGACACCAGCTGCATTTCTCAAACCTTTATGGTTTAAGAGATAGCCGCTTTCAAAGTATCCTCTCCCCTGCTGTCGGTGTTCTGCTGCCAGCAGGAGAATCCGGTCTCTGAATCAAGTGGAGGCTCTTCAGCAGAGCTGATATCTCGTTATGGAAGGAAAAATGATTAATTGAAACAGTCTTTTTCCTTCCATAACGAGATATCGGTTCTGTTTAAGAGCCTCTGCCTGTCCCGGGACCGGATTCCCCTGTTGGCAGCAGAACGCTGACGTCAGGGGAGAGGAAACTTTGAAAGCGGCTATCTCTTACACCATAAAGGTTTGAGAGATGCCGCTGGTGTCATTTAACTCAGTTTATTAAGGGCTACAATATGAGGGATAGTAATTTTGAAGTAATACTATCCCTTTAAAGAGGAAAATGTATTCTATTCATTGTTTTACATGAAATCTATTCCGAACTCTCCACACAAAAAACATTCAAAGTCTTTGCAAACTAACATGAGTAAAGGGTGGTACAGTGCCAGCCATGGTTAAAGAAGGAGACTTGTAGAGTAGAAGTGATAACTTTATTGGGTGACTGAGTAGCTGTAAAGTGTTAGCTCCCATGGCCACTTAAATCTCATTGTCAGGAATTTTATAGCATAAAAGCTGAATATCTCATATGAATATATATGGACTTGCTAAATAAGGAGCAGCAACAAAACAACCAAGAAAGATAACTAGTGTATTATATTGCCAGTGAAATGAATTATATTTAATATTTATTACCATAACTTGCTGTTCATCACTAATCTGGATAAAATAAGAAAAAGCATGGATTATGACGCTAAAAGGAAAGGCACTCCCATGCATGGGAAAGACCACACTGTATCTTGACAAGCAAGTAAGCTCAAAATTCACCATTATGATGAGGTTTAATGACTTGAAGGAAAACTAAGGATGGGATGAACTAAAACAGTGTTATTTAGCTTTAGTGCTCAGGGCGCACAAACAGTGTTGGTTTTCTATCAATGACTCAATCAGTACATAGTCAGTGAATTAATCAATGACTCACTCAGGGTTTGTTTTTTTCCAGGAAGGCTACACTGAGATTGTCTCTTGTTTTCAAGATGGATTGATAAATGGGGGAGTTGGTTTACTCTAGTTCTGCTTATTACAGCAGCCTCTATGTGTCAACCAAGAAAGAGAACACATGAATTATATTATAGTGAAATTAATGATATTTAACATTTATTGTCTTAGCCACTTCTCTGGGCAAAAAAGGAATAGCATGGATTATGAAGAGTGTTTTCTTTATAAGCTAAAGGTAAGTCACTTCCATGCTCGGGAAAGGCCACACTGTATCTTGTCTACAGAGGAAGTCCATGATTCACCTTTATGATGAGGTTTTATGACTAGAAAGAAAACGGAGGATGAGATGAACTAAAACAGTGTTACTCAGCATTAGTGCTCAGGACACACAAACAGTGCTGGTTTTCTATCAATGACTCAATCAGTGCCTAATCAGGGATTTTTTGGCCAGGAAGGATACATAGGAACATAGAATTTGATAGCAGATAAGAATCATTCGGCTCATCTAGTCTGCCCATTTTCCTACTGTAAAAGCCTCAAACCATTTTTGTTCCTTGTTCTTGTCTTATGTTCAGGACAGCCTCATGCCTATCCCATGCATGCTTACATTCCCTCACTGTACTAACCTCTACCACATCTGCTGGTAGTCTATTCCACTAATATACTACCCTCTTAGTGAAGTAAATCTTTCTTACATTACATCTAAACCTGTGTCCCTCAAGGTTTACACTATGACCTTTTGTCCTAACATTTTTACTCCTTTAGTTCCATCCTCTCTCTCTTCTCTCCTCCAAGCTATACATGCCCACATACATGACACATTGAGATGGATGAATGGGGGAGTTGGATTACTATAGAATTATTCCAATTCAGCTAAGTACAACAGCCTCTATGTGTCATGTTTGTGTTTATTTTGACTTAAACAAATATAAAATAGAATTGCTATCCTTCTGAATTAATAATAGACAAGAACTGTATCACTATATAAGACTCACATATTAATATATATATATATAATATATATATATATATATATATATATATATATATATATATATACACAGCTTATAGTATTATAACATATTTTAGGATTAGATTACAATCTAATTCATTTTTCTGGAGAGACTTCATGACTTTTCATCATAATTCAAGGGATAGTTTATAACTCTAGGATAAGGATTTAAGTGATCTATTACTGTTTATAGTCTTGATTTAATTGCTCTTTTAAACAACAGAAGTATATGGCACCCTACTGCTTGTGCTGAGTGTTTATTATGATGACAAATTATTGAGTTGACAGAATATAATGTCTGAGTTCATGAGAAAGTTGGATCATTGTTCTTTTAACTCTTTAGGTGTAAGGAGGCGTTATAAGTGGTTTTTAAAGGTATAAAACCATTACAGTATGTCACTGATGAGATAGACAAGGATGCAACAGCAAATGTAGCTTGCATGGTTTTTATTAAAACACTGGACAGGCAACAATGTGTCATAGTCAAATGAATATATTCAGAGAAAGGACGTGTTAATATTGGAGCTTCACAGAGGTTGTTGCTTGAGCCTTTTCTTGTCAATATCTTTATTAGTGATATTTCTAGTGGTATGCCAGGTAAGGTGTGCCTTTCCGAAGATGATACAACAATTCCTATCAGGGCTGACACTTCAAAGGGCATAAACTGAATGCATAAAGGTTTAGGAAAATTGGAGGAGTGGACAAGAGTATGGGATCTATAGATAATCTAACAGAGTGCAGAATGGAAAATATGCTTAATGGGGCTTTGCTGACAACAACAGTAGAGGAAATTGACTTGTTACTTATTATTCCATTTGACTTAATGGTAGGCAAGCAATACAGTGAAGAATTGGGAAAAGCTAACAGTGTTCAGGGTTGCAGACCATTAGCAACAGGACGAGCGGTATTACTGCTACTCTAAAGATCACTAAAGATAAGCCTCACACAGAGTAGTGTATATAGTTCTGGAAACAACAGCTCCAGAAAGTCATTAATAAACTACCGGCAGATCAGAGACTAACGAAATTGATGATTTAATGGCCAAACTATGTTGGGCGTACGCCAAAGCCTTAAAGGGATATTAATACCTGATATGGAAAAAAATAAATATTGTACAGTTTTTCATGCTTAGTAAAATTGATAGATTTTTTTTTTTTTCAAACGTTCTCACACTGCAATTCTACAGTGGCACTTCAACTGACCATGGAAGTACATAGGCTGCTGCAGCAACAGGTCACCAAAACATTTCAGGCCCTAGACATAATATACGTAAAAAAAGCGAGTTTCAGTTGCATTAACTTTTTTATTATTATTATTCGTTATTTATATAGTGCCAACTAATTCTGCAGTGCTGTACAATAAGGAATAAGCATACAAAAGTATTAAATAGTACAATCAGATGTAGAGAACAGAAGGATCAGAGGGCCCTGATTGTGAGAGCTTACAGTCTAGAGAATGGTAGGATGAACACAGAAGGTGTAAGTGCTATTGGTTGTAAGTGTCTCCTGTCACATGAACTGCTGGTCAGTGGGTGGGAGTGAGAAGTGCTGATGAGTGCAATGGTCCGGGCAAAGGGTGATTCTTGGTGATCATGTTTATGGCGGTAGTTTCAGGGAGGATCTGAAGATCTGAAGGCTGGGGGAGAGTCTGATGGGGTGGGGGAGGGAATTCCAGAGCTCAGGTGCAGCACAGGTGAAGTCCTGAAAGCGGGAGTGGAAGGATGTAATATGGCTAGTGGGAGTATTTTTGAAAATGAGAGATGAAATATGGGGGGGGCGGTGTTAGTGAGGGCTCTATAAGTTAGCACCACAATTTTGAATTTAATTCCGTATGCTAATGGAAGCCAGTGCGGGGATTTGCAGAGAGCATTGGTGTTAGAGAAGCGATGAGTGAGGGAGATTAGTCTTGCAGCAGAGTTCATTATGGACTGTAATGGCATTAGTCAGGTGAGAGGAAGGTCAATTAGTAATGAGTTACAGTAGTCAAGATGGGACATGATGAGTGTTTGGATTAGAGTTTTAGTAGTGTCTTGGGTGAGAAAGGGTCAGATCCTATAGATGTTGCGTAGGTGGAGGCGGCATGAGGTGGAGATTGACTGGATGTAAGGAATGACTTTTGAATTAAACATCTTCCACCAGTGAAAGTATCCATGCTTCACTCAACAGTCTAAACCCTGAACTATATAGCGTTATGGAAAAATTATTTGATCTCCTGCTGATTTTGTACATTTGTCCACTGACAAAGATATGATCAGACTATAATTGTAATGGTAGGTTTATCTGAACAGTGAGACACAGAATAACAAAAAAATCCAGAAAAAAGTATTTCAAAACAGTTATAAACTGATTTGCCTTTTACTGAGTGAAATAAGTATTTGACCCATTTGCAAAACACGACTTAGTACTTAGTGGCAAAGCCCTTGTTGGCAATCACAGAGGTCAGACGTTTCTTGTAGTTGGCAACCAGGTTTGCACACATCTCAGGAGGGATTTTGTCCTACTCCTCTTTGCAGATCCTCTCCAAGTCATTAAAGTTTAGAGGCTGAGTTTTGGCTTTAGCTCCCTCCACAGATTTTCTATGAGATTAAGGTCTGGAGACTGGCTAGGCCACTCCAAGACCTTAATGTGCTTCTTCTTGATCCGCTCTTTTGTTGCCTTGGCCATGTGTTTTGGGTCATTGTCATGCTGGAATACCCATCCACAATCCATTTTCAATGCCCTGGCTGAGGGAAGCAGGTTCTCACCCAAGATTTGACAGTGCATGGCCCCGTCCATCATCCCTTTGATGCGGTGAAGTTGTTCTGTCTCCAGAAAAACACCCCGAAAGCATAATGTTTTCACCTTCATGTTTGATGGTGGGGATGGTGTTCTTCGGGTCATAGGCAGCATTCCTCCTCCTCCAAACACAGCAAGTTGAGTTGATGCCAAAGAGCTTGAGTCTGGTTTCATCTGGCCACAACACTTTCACCCAATTCTCCTCTGAATCATTCAGATGTTCATTGGCAAACTTCAGACAGTCCTGTACATGTGCTTTCTTGAGCAGGGGGACCTTGCAGATTTCAGTCCTTCACAGGAGTAGTGTGTTACCAATTGTTTTCTTGGTGACTGTGGTCCCAGCTGCCTTGAGATCATTGACAAGTTCCTCCGTGTAGTTCTGGGCTGATTCCTCACCGTTCTCATGATCATTGAAACTCCACGAGGTGAGATCTTGCATGGAACCCCAGACCAAGGGAGACTGACAGTTATTTTGTGTTTCTTCCATTTGCAAATAATCACACCAACTGTTGTCACCTTCTCACCAAACTGCTTGGAGATGGTCTTGTAGCCCATTCCAGCCTTGTGTATGTCTACAATCTTGTCCCTGACATCCTTGGACAGCTCTTTGGTCTTGGCCATGGTGGAGAGTTTGGAATCTGATTGATTGATTGTTTGCTTCTGTGGACAGGTGTCTTTTATACGGGTAACAAGTTGAGATTAGATGCACTCCCTTTAAGAGGGTGCTCCTAATCTCAGCTTGTTACCTGTATAAAAGACACCTGGGAGCCAGAAATCTTGCTGATTGACAGGGGGGTCAAATACTTATTTCACTCAGTAAAATGCAAATCAATTTATAACTGTTTTGAAATGCATTTTTCTGGATATTTTTGTTGTTATTCTGTATCTCACTGTTCAAATAAACCTACCATTAAAATTATAGACTGGTCATTTCTTTATCAGTAGGCAAATGTACAGAATCAGCAGGGGATCAAATTATTTTCCCTCACTATATTTATTTCCATATTAATCATTACTATCATTTTAAAATGTATAACTTGGAAGACAGGAGGCAGAGGGAGATTTGATATAAACATTCAAATGTATTAAAGAAATTATTAAAATTCAAGACAGAATAATTGTTTCAGAAAAAGAGGGATTTTTTACAGTAAGGTCAGTAACATGATGGAATTGTTTGTTTCTGGATGCTGTACTTGCAGATACTGTAACTTATTAAAAAAAAATAATGATACCAATATAGCACAGAACAATACTGAGAATTATGACAGTTGCATGTTGATCCAGGGAAATATCTGACTGCCATTTGGAGTCAGGAAGGAATATTTTTTTACTCACTTGGTTCTTAATTGGGAATGGCTTCAGTTTTTTTTGTTTTTTGCCTTCCTCTGGATCAACAAGGGTGATATTTCATGGGCTGAAAGTGATGGATGCATGTCTTTTTCATCCTCATCAACTATGTTACTATGCAAAAAATGATAGATGTAAATTGTTTCTGAAAACTATATAAGAATGCCCATTTTATTTAGATAGCTTGCGTTTCTATGATTTTCATTGAACCTCTTTTTCAGACCTGGGATTCAAATGTACAGGCTATATTATCCCAGTATTAGTAGTAATGCAAAGACCCCAAAAGTGGATGTTATAAACGATAGAAAGTGTTGCTAAAAGGTATGTGCATATTTTAGATGGTTAAAGGCTATTTTTAATGTTGAAGAATACCTTCAATATAAATTAACTGGTGAAATCATTGTACACTATTTGACACACTTTATAGAGATGTTTTAAGCTTTGATAGATAAATACTGTTTAACATAATTACTGAGGATTACAAAAATACATGAATCAAATAAACCTCAGCCCTTGCCATATTTGCATTGTTAATTCAGAGGAAGGTAAATGAAATACCATTTAAGCCATTTAACCTTTTGACTGTTGTAGGGGTACACATAACATTGTGAAGTAATGTGTTGTGCACCCATCTGGCACTCAACGGGTTAATATAATACGTCAACTGGAAACTGGATTTCTTCCTGAATCAATATCATGTCTTCTGTGAAACCAATAGGCATAATTATTTATATTATTGTCTTTCAAGGAATAGTATTGATGCATTCTATGTGCTTCTCTTTAAACAGATGGAGTGTGGACATAATCAGACAATGGTGACAGAGCTGGTGCTTTTTGGATTTGGCAATCTTCACAGATTCAAGATTTTCCTATTTGTTCTCTTCCTTTTAATATATATTCTAACCCTAACAGGGAACCTCTTGATCATCAGTGTCATAACGGTCAGTCCCAGGCTCCATTCCCCTATGTACTTTTTTCTCAGCAACCTTTCTATATGTGAACTTATATTCACCACCAACATTATCCCTAACATGCTTTGTGTTGTATGGAGAGAAGGTGTATCCATGACAGTTTATGGCTGCATCACCCAATTCTTTGTGTATTGTTTGTCTACATGTATAGAATGTCTTCTTCTGACAGTGATGGCTTTTGATAGATATCTGGCCATCTGCAACCCCTTAAGATACTCATCAGTTATGAACTTCAGGATCTGTAATAATCTGATACTATGTTGTTGGTTGTCTGGATTTATATTTATTTCATCACTTACAATTACAGTATTTCACTTACAGTTCTGTGGCTCGAATATTATTGACTTATTTTGTGACTTAGCTCCAATTTTGCAAATTGCATCCAGTGATATTTCCATTGTTGAGACAGAATCCTTATTCATGATTATTTCTCTGGGACTTTTTCCATTTATGATTATTATTGTAAGTTATTCTTGTATATTTTACACAATCCTGAGAATACCTTCAGTCACTGGGAGACAGAAAGCCTTCTCCACCTGCAGTTCCCACCTTACGTCTGTTAATATATATTTTGGAACCTTATTAACAATTTACTTCACTCCTTCTCATGAAAGTTCATTGAACGTCAACAAGATTCTCTCGCTTTTATACGTTATTGGGACACCCCTGTTTAATCCCATTATATATAGTCTGAGGAACCAAGAAATGAAAACATGTCTTCAATCTTACATTTTCTTATTTAGGGTGAGAAGATATTAGGAAAAACATAGGTTTAAAGAGAACTAATAACTTTGAATCCTCTGAGTGCCAGAGGGGTGCTGAACGCATTGCAAAATAACGTGTTCCGTAAAGCTCTGGCACTCATTAATAATCATGCTCCCATTTGCCTTAGTATGGCCAGTCAAGGGGAACTGTAGTATTCTTCTTAAAAGAAGCTTAAATGTGGCAGAAATCTCCATACATAAACATAGATTTTTATTGACACTCTGCTACATACAGGCAGGGCCAAGAGAATTTTCATGGTTTATGGAAGATGGGCCTTAACTGAAGGTGTAGTGAGGTTTCATAGATTGTTCTTGCCATTATATAATCTTTCACTGGAAGTAAAAATAAAAATAGGGAGGGGGCATGACTGGAAGCCGGACCGGGTGGACGTGTTCTTACATTGCTCCATGAAAGCAGGGAAAATCTAGCTGCATCTGTTCTGCCAAGCTTGTTTCTGCTTAGTAGTGTTATTGCTACATCCCCCTAGACATGTGGAGTAAATCGATCTGTTTATTGTATGGGCTCTGAGCATCTAACATCGGATGCCATCATACTACCCGATATGGACCTGGTAGGCAGCGGCTGCGGCCTTGCGGTGTGACGGGGCAGCATTGCTTCTGACAGAAGAGGCTCTACACTTCAGCTATATCTGCCTCCGAACACCAGATATCTACCACAAATTCTACTCTGCTGGGTGTCTAATGAGCTTTGATCCTGCTGCATTCCTTGTGTGGGTGATTTCCCAACGCTGCCTGGTGATAGATCCCACTGCCTGGAGCCTGCAGGACCTGGACCGCCTATCTTGCTCATGTTTTGCTGTGGACGTACGGCTTCGCTGTGAACCCCAACTGACTGAGGTATATCCTACTACATATTGACTGAGATGCGGCCCCACATAATATACAAGATGGAGCTATCACCTGTCCAGAGGTCGCAGTGCGTTGCCCTTCACTAGAGGGCCTAAACTGGGAGACCAGTCACTGCCCCCCCCAATAGAGCGCCACCCTGTTTATTGTTTTACATCCCTGTTCCCCTCCCTCCCAATAAGCTTCTGACACCAAGCATTATCCATTTCGGCTGTACACTGTACTATAAGACCTTTGATACTGTGCCCAGCCTGACAACTCAGTAAAAAAGCCTACACTTGGAGAGTTCTATACACTATTAGGCTGGTACTCTATTTTCAAGCTGGTGGAACCAGCTTGGACTGCACTGGCTGTCACTTACTTAAACCCCTGTTTGTCCTTTCTCTTCTATATTTGTGCCCTTTCCTCTCCTATGTTTAATTGAGATAAAGTACAATCATTTTGATGGCTTGGAGCTCTGTTGATGGAACAAAACTCTGAGCCGTGTTCTGAGACAGAAAGTAGCCCTATCATATCTGGGAACTCAAAACGTCTGGTTCACAAAGGAGCACATTACTGGATCATTTCCCTTTCAAAGCCTGGAATGAAAACTTTCATGCATATATCTAGTCTGGAGGATCCTTTATTCTGCCCACGCTGTGGCTGAGGAGTCTAACTTAGTAATCGGCCTACCATATATATATTCCTGGCTTGGTGATTGATATATATATTGAATTGACCTTCATTTGCTTGAATCCTGTCTGTCTTTTTACCCTGTTAATGTATTCCCACAAATCTTCCATGTACAACTGGAGCCTCCTGACAATTTTCCATTGGATTGTCATTCTGCTACTGGGACTTTGAGGTGTGTTTCTGGTGCTACCAACCCGAATCTAGGAGGAGGTGATTCCCACCTGGTCTACACAGCCTATCACTGTGGCTTGGAGACCTACCTCTAAATTGCACTGCCTCCCTCACATATGTGGTGTCTCTTCTGTGCTAACATCCCTGGGTGCAACAAGTGGGGTCACTGTAAGTGTGTGGCTTGGAATCTCGATCCTTGACCTAGAGACTGGTACTTTTACTAAGAAGGCCAACAGTAACCAGTAAAATTGATTCTGTGCAGATGGAATTAAATCTGCTCCATGCTAATCAGCAAAACATGAGGGAAAAAAGTGTTGGATACACAGAGAAGGGTCTCTGAAGTGGAGGACTCTCTTCCCCCTATTAGTGAATCACTTGAGTCAGTAAAACAACAGGTTAAGATCTTACAAAAAAAAAAGCTGACGATCTTGAAAACAGATCTTGCCTATGTAATATCTGCATTATTGGTCTGCTGGAAAATTGTGAGGAATTGAATCCGGAGAAAATTGTTGAAAACTGGGAGCGGAGGGTCTCTTTGGCTCATTTGTGGTGGAGAGGGCTCGTAGGATTCCCTCCATTCGCCCTACTCCAGGATCAAATCCAAGGCCCATGATCGCCAAGCTTCTTAATTACAGAGACAGAGATGCAATACTGAGATTGCCCCGCCTTAACAGCCCTATCAGGCACGGTAATAACCGCATCTCCATTTACCCAAACTTCTTGATGGAGGTGTAACACCAAAGAGTGAAATTCCAAGAGGTCAAACTCAATCTGCGTGAAAAAGAGATACAATTTTCTATGTTATGTCCAGCTAAACTTTGTGTTGTTCATAATGGCAACACGTCATTCTTCATATCTGAAATTGAGGCTATGAGCTGGGTTGAAGCCTTGTAGATGGGAGATATTTCTACTTAAGGCGTCTCAAACTTTACATCTTAGTTTATTGTGAGGCGGTGCTCTCTAAACTCTTCACTTTGCTATTGTACCCCAAAGAACACACTGATATAGCTACGATGATTATGCCATGAGCCTCTGTTGGGGACTGGAGACAATTACTGGAGGAAGAATTACTACGCATCTGCTCATTTGGAGATTCAGATTAATATAAGTTGTTCTTGATATAAGTACATGATCACTATCTCAGGTCTTCCCTCTACATCCTTTTGCCACCTGGATTCTAGTGGTTATGTGTTATAGTGGTGCTCATGACTCTCTAAAGCACTGTGCTGTGACCCATGGGCTTGTTATGTGCTATGTGAATGTGTTGTTTGCCATTGTTTACTTTGCTCTTTTTAATTATAAAGTATATACTGTCTTCTTCAATACCCTCAGAGTCAGTACCACCACCAGTCTCTTCCTCCTCTTTTGTTGGTGACAAATATTTTATAGAATCCCTCTATCACAATCATCACAGACACAGATGCAGTAGGCTGTGGCACAGGCAGCTTCATTGTGCTGTAACTGCACACAGCCACATCTAAATATTAATTAAAATGTTACACCAGGTCCCTGGGAATGTGATGAGTGTGGCAGGACTATCTGCTGTGCTGAGTGGCCTCCCAGAACTGCTGTTGCATGTGGACTTCTCCACATCAGCAGCATCCCTCCAACTCCTCTTGCTCTTTCTCCAGCAAGCAACTTTCACAATAGCTTCTGCCTGGGTCTACAACTAATCTATAACTGTGCTGGTTGGCAAGGTTTCTGGGTTATTATATTATGGCAGTGGGAATTCTCTCAGCTTTTGAAAGAATAGATGGAAAATGGTGATTTTTTACTGAAAAATAATTGGGGTAAATGAAAAGGTGGAAATTGTGTTTTCAATGATAGGGAAAAATGGCAAATTGTAAATTTTACTCTGAGATTCCCATGTAAAAATTAGTTTTCATGCCTAGGGATGGGTACAAACTTCTGCCTCAAACCAAAATTGCCAAAAATGGCACTTACAGCTTGGAGAAAAATTGCTAGTGAAAAGTGCCATCCCATTTTTTTTTCAAAGAATAATTTTTCTCCACCACATGAAAGTTTTCTCTAGTTTTCTACAGCCATATAAAAGGGTGTCAGGCTCTCACAGCAACCATTCTGTGTTTGTGAGAGGAGAGAGCAGCATGTTTCTGAGCTACAGAAGATAGGCAAATAAAGGGGAATTGAAGCTTAGTTTAGGGAGTCTTTTAGGTAGGACATTTGTTCTCTGTAGTAGGGGTGGCTGGGGGCACTCTGTGGGAGAAGAAGGGAAGAAGGAGGTTGACCACAAATACCCCAAAATTTTGTGTGACTGATTGGAAAGACAGACAGCTCGGGCCCAAATTGCTTGCCGATTTTGCTTTTATTGTCTCTGTGCTGGGGAAGTCTGTGTCAGGTTGCCCTTCCCGTCACTTGCGTGGCGGGTTCGCCCGTCTTCCGGGTTTCCTCGCTCGTCACCATGTTAGCATGGTGACGTCATCCTCGACCCACTGTTCCGGGTCTTGGTCCTTTATAACCACGAGCCGCTTTTGTGCGGTGTGCGATTATAGCGTTCCAAGTGTAGACAAGCAGCCCAGTGCCTTGTCCAGTCCGCTCCTGTGGTATCCCGTGTCTTGTCCAGTTCGCTCCTGTGTTGTCCCGTGCCTTGTCCTGTCTGCTCCTGTGGTGTCCTGTGCCTTGTCCAGTCCGCTCCTGTTCTTGGTATGCTGGGTCTGCCTGCTCTTGTCTAGCCTCCCTTCCTCTCCTGGCTTGATTATCCAGCTTGCCTTCCAGCAACTTCAGTGCAGCTGGCCTCCCTTTCCTTGTCCAGCTAGCCATCCAGCATCTCTACGCTGGATAAGCCTTCCTGCCATCTGCTGCTCGTGCTGCCCTGATCCTGCTCTCCCCCAATTTTCTCTTGTGGCTTCCCTACCTCTCCTTCCCTGGGACCTGTTCCCAGTTCCCTGGCTTCCTGCTCAGGAGATCCTGCCTCTGCCTGTCCCCAACCTGCTCGCTGTTCCACTAGTCTCTGGACTTACCTTAGTGAGTCCCTGTTCTGGAAATAGATCTTCCCTGGGGTTGGTGGTGGGTGTCCTCACTGTAGTGCGTTCCCCTGGGCCTTCTTCGGTTCAACCGAAGGAGGTCATCTGGCTTCACGGCCAGCACCTTTACACGGCCTTGACCGCAGTACAACGCACTGCAGGGGGCCAGCGAACACCAGCCACGCTCCCCAGCGATGCACTCTAGCATTCACTCTACCAACCCTTGTTAGAGGAGTCACTGTATCCGTGATCACTCCTCTTAGGTAGAGCTTAGTCCCAGGGCATCCTGACAGTCTGGGGAAAGAAGTTGTTGATTTTCTTTTCCAGTTATATATTTTGTTTTTTGTTTTTTTGTTGGACTAACTGTGCTAAGTTAGAAGTAAATAAAAATGACGTACATAATTAAATAAATATATTAGACAGCTGGCAGGGAGCCTGATGTGAACTCTGACTGAGGCAGACTTGATAGACAGCAGAATACATTGAGAGTTTTGTTGAGGGTCAAAGCAAGAAATCACACTGCATCAGTTGTCAGTTGTGTACTGTAGAGAGTAAAAACACACACAGCAGTTGAGTAATGTCTAGCAAATGCACAAGGGGAATGGGGAAAGGTGGAGTTGTTCAGGGACATGGGAAAAAAGTGGTAGTTCAAAAACTGACTGCGGCAATGATTGCTGCAGAATGTGCAATAAATGATGATGATTCCTCTCCTTCCGGGGTGGGGTGCACTTTGTCAAGGTCCCAACAATCACACCACACCAGTCCCCCACCACCACTACCATACACATCTGCCACATTGCTGTCAGGCTTGATATGGTTGGAGCGTAGGAGCAGGGAATGCTAGACACCCCTACCAGGTGATCCACAGAGGTATACAGGTAGAACACCTAGTTAGGAGTGACAGCAGGGGAGTGCAAGGGTTAAGCAAAGCGTAGTCAAAAACAGTCCAGAAGATCAGGGCAGGCAGCAATCAGGCAGAATCAGTAAAACTAGCCAAGGTCAGGAAACAGGCAAGCAGGGAAGTCCAGGAGGCAAGCAGAAGGTCAGGCAATGGGAAATCCAGCAGAGGGTCTGTAGCACAGCAAGGAAAGAAGCACTGAGCACTGGAAGCTTAGAGCACACAGGAACCAAAGTTCTGGAACACTGAAGCAAAGTGGTCACAGCCTGAGGGGTTTTTATAGTGTCATGGGTTTTCACCCCTCCCCTCTGCTGAACAAACCTCTCACTGGATTGGCTAACAGAGGGGTGTGCAACCACAGCACCTGTCTCACTGTTTACCTGGAGGCACACTATTGGTGGACAGTTGATGAGAGAGGCAGGCTTCACCTCCCCCCTACAGGTGTACAACACCATGGTTTGATCTGGGCACCCTGTGGATACCTTTCCTGGAGACTCCTTCAACTTTAGGCCATGGCTTAGGCCTACCGCACTATCGCGTTCGCAACCGCGGGCAGACGCCGCTACTCGAGGCCGTGGCTTAGGCCTACTCAGTGATCGTGGAGCATCTGGGAAGCCCCCAGCAGCGGAGGATGGTTGGGACATGGAGGTAGGAGCTAGAGGGGCATGACAGTACCCCCCTCCTACGAGCGACCTCCGGGCGCATCTAGGTGCCGGACGTTCAGGATGGGCTCAGTGAAATGCCCTAAGGCATGCTGGGGCATGGATATTGGCGACTGGTTGCCAGGACCGCTCCTCGGGTCCATACCCCTTCCAGTGTATTAGATACTCTAGTCTTCCTCGACGTATACGTGAGTCCATGATTTCCTGAACCTCGAATTCTTCCACATCGTTCACCACTATTGGAAGAGGAGGAGTAGGTGGTCTCCTTTGAGTGGTGTTGGGTATCCATCTTTTCAGAAGCGACACGTGAAATGTAGGATGGGTGCGCCATGTAGTAGGTAATTGTAAGAAAACTGCAGCAGGGCTAATGATTTTTGTGATGGGGAAAGGCCCCAAGAATTTGGGTCCCAATTTGTTGGTAGGGCAAGACATTTTAACATGTGCTGAGGACAGCCATACCTTATCCCCAACCTGGTATAAGGGGGAAGGTTTACGTCGCCGGTCAGCTTGGTTCTTGTAAGACTGTTGTGCCTTTTTTAATGTTTCTTGTAATAGAGTAAAACCTTGGTTCAGTAGTTGAAGACGGTCTGTAGCCTGAGGGACCATGGTAGTAACAGGTAGTTGAGGAATATAAGGTGGATGATAACCATAATTGGCCTTGAAGGGGGACATGCCTATAGAACTGTGTAGATGGTTGTTATAAGCAAATTCTGCTGTTGGTAGCAAGGACACCCAGTCATTCTGAAGATGGGTGACGTAGCAATGTAGATATTGTTCAAGCGTTTGGTTAGTTCTCTCTGTCTGACCATCAGTTTGAGGATGGTATGCGGATGACAAGAGTCTTTGTATACCCAAACCTCGACAAAAAGCAGACCAGAAATGAGAGGTAAATTGGACACCACGGTCAGAGAGGATGGTTTGTGGAATACCATGAAGGCGAAAAATTTATTTGATGAACAAGTCTGCTGTCTCGGCAGCTGTAGGTAATCCGATAACGGGGACAAAATGTGCCATCTTGATTAGGCGGTCTACAACCACCATTATAGTGGTGTAACATTGTGATGGTGGGAGTTCCACAATGAAGTCCACAGTTATGTCAGCCCAAGGACTTGTTGGTACTGGTAACGGTTGTAGTAACCCAGTGGGTCTTGAATTAGTACCTTTGGCTCGCCCACACACATGATTGTATGTATTGTTCAATGTCTTTTTTCATACCAGGCCACCAGAATGACCGTTGGGTGAGTTCTGTGGTTTTCTTAACACCTCCATGGCCTGCTAACGGGTGGTCATGTACCGTATGAAGTACATTGGTACGAACTTCAGGAGGAACGAAAAGAAGAGTGTCTTTGTACAGCAGCCCATGTTTTTTGGTAAGGCAAGGATATTGAGATAGGTAGGAATCTGCTTGAGAATGGATCTGCAAAGCTTCTAATAGTGAAGAGTGAGTAGCCAAGAAATGACCAGGTTGGAGGATAGTATCCGTATCTGTATCTGTATGGGGTCCATGTAGACGGGACAAGGCATCCGCTTTTCCATTTCGTGATCCTGGTCTATAAGTGATATGCAGGTTGAATCTGCAGAAAAACAGAGCCCATCTGGCTTGTCTAGGACATAGACGGCGAGCTCCTCGTAGATACTCTAAATTCTTGTGGTCAGTGAACACAGCAATTGGATGGTTAGCCCCCTCCAAGAGGTGACGCCATTCCTCCAATGCCATTCTAATGGCTAGTAATTCTCTGTCTCCCACACTGTAGTTAGTTTCCGCTGGGGATAATCGTCTAGAAAAGAAAGACACAGGATGAAGCGTCTCACTTTCTCCTTGTCGTTGTGATAGGACGGCCCCTGCGGCTGTCTCGGAGGCATCAACCTCCATAAAGAATGTTTTTTTAGGGTCTGGCAGTACAAGAATGGGGACTGACGTGAACCTCTGTTTAAGTTCATCAAAAGCATGTTGTGATTGAGGTGACCAGGCAAACGGAACATGTTTCTTGGTTAGCTGGGTGATGGGAGTGATAACTTTAGAGAAACCGTGGATGAATTTTCTGTAGAAATTTGAGAACCCCACAAATTGTTGCACAGTTTTAACAGAAGTAGGAACAGGCCAATCCAAGATGGCTGATACCTTTTTGGGGTCCATTTTGATATTCCCCGGAGTTAATATGAATCCCAAAAATTCAACAGATGTTGTCTCAAACACACATTTTTCTAATTTTGCATAAAGTCCATGTTGCTGAAGCCGAGAAAGGACACGTTTAACATGCTCCCGATGGGTGGTAAGTGATGGTGAGTAGACTAAGATGTCGTCAAGATATACCACTACGAATATGTCCAACATATCTCGGAATACATCGTTGAGGAAATGTTGAAAGGTGGCAGGGGCATTACAGAGCCCGAACGGCATGACCTGGTATTCATAGTAGCCATACCGGGATCGGAAAGCCGTCTTCCATTCATGTCCTTTTTTTATGCGTACCAAATTATAGGCTCCTCGTAAGTCCAACTTAGTATATATTTGTGCCTCTCTAAGTCGATTCATTAACTCTGAGATTAAGGGCAATGGATATTTGTTTTTGATGGTAACCTTGTTAAGCTCTCTATAGTCCACACAGGGCCGGAGGCCTCCATCTTTTTTCCCCACGAAAAATATGCCAGCCCCGGCAGGAGAAGTGGATGGCCTTATGAATCCATTCCTTAGGTTCTCTTCTATATAGTCCTTTAAGGCGCTTAATTCAGGTTCAGAGAGAGGAAATATACGACCAAATGGAATGGGGGCCCCAGGAAGCAAGTCTATAGGACAGTCATATGGACGGTGTGGGGGCAGTTTGTTGGCTTCTTGTTTGCTGAAGACTTGGCTGAAAGCACGGTAGGGTATCGGTATTTCCAATGTCTTAGAAGAAGTAGCATGCAAGGTGGAAACTGTGGTGTGAGAGAGACAGTGTTCTTTACAGTAGGATGATGCAAAGGTGATTTGTCCTGTGGACCAATTAATGGTGGGGTTATGGTGTTTAAGCCAAGGAAGGCCAAGGATAATGGGAAACAAAGGAGATTGCACCAAATTAAAGCTAAGCGTCTCCACATGCTTAGCCCCAATGCTCACAGTGAGAGGTATAGTCTCTGTGGTGACAGGTCCGGAGTTAATGTTGCTGCCATCAATAAGAAGTATTGTGAGGGGTTGTTTCTTTAGTCGTGTAGGTATGTTCAGACTCTGGGCTAACTTGTAATCCAAGAAACAGTCACTTGCCCCGGAGTCAATGATAGCATCTTGTGGGATCTTGTTATGCGTCCACTGTAGGGAGACAAGAAGAGATAAATGAGGTGCTGTTCCACCCAGGAGTAATGGGTACTGTGCTTGATCTGGCTTACCTCTGGCTGCCAATTCAGGACAGAGACGGACTTGGTGACCAGAGCCACCACAATAAAGACAAAGGTTCATGCGTCTCCTCCTGTTCTTTTCAGTTTCTGTGAGTGGTCCACGAGTAGCACCCAGTTGCATGGGTTCCTCTGAAGTAATACCGGGAGTCAAGGAGACAGGTAATGGAGGACGAGGTGTAGAGGTTGAACGGAGAGGAAGGTTAGTGGTACGCTCCATGCGTCTCTCCCGAAGTCTACGATCAATCTGAGTTACCAGGACAACTAGATCATCCAGAGAGTCAGGAATGCCAGTCCGAGCTAGTTCGTCCTTTAATGAGTCAGCAAGACCCAGGCGTAATTGGTCACGTAAGGCAGTTTCGTTCCATTCCGTTTCTACTGCTACTCTCCGGAATTCTGATACGTAATCCTCCACAGGACGGCGCCCCTGTCTTAGTGATCTCACAGTGGCCTCAGCAGTGGCCCTCTTATGGGGATCATCATAAAGGGCACCCATTGCGTGACAGAAGGCAGTCCAGGAGTCTAGTATAGGGCTGTTAGCATGTAGTAGGAGATGCGCCCATGACAGAGGAGCATCTGTGAGTAGTGATATGGCAGTACGAACTTTAATAAAGTCTGTGGCATATGTCCTAGGTTTCAGGACGAACAACAGTTCACAGGACGTGATTAATGACCGGTATTTACTACGATCTCCGGAAAAACAAGCCGGAAGCTTGACATGTGGTTCTGGAGTGGCAGTGGCCCCAATACCAAGGGGTCCTGCTTCATTTGCTGAGGGTGGTTGATACATAGCTGGAGGTGTCACTGGAGCAGGTTGTAACCCCTGGAACTGGGCTTGTAAAGCAGCTTGGTTTTCTTGGATACCTTGTACCGTGTGGGATAATGCAGTGAGTTGCTGAGTCAGTGACGAGATAGCATCAATCATCCCTGTCAGCTCCATGGGCTTCAGTGTATTGTCAGGCTTGATATGGTTGGAGCGTAGGAGCAGGGAATGCTATCTCTTGCCAGACACCCCTACCAGGTGATCCACAGAGGTATACAGGTAGAACACCTAGGTAGGAGTGACAGCACGGGAGTGCAAGGGTTAAGCAAAGCGTAATCAAAAACAGTCCAGAAGATCAGGGCAGGCAGCAATCAGGCAGAATCAGTAAAACTAGCCAAGGTCAGGAAACAGGCAAGCAGGGAAGTCCAGGAGGCAAGCAGAAGGTCAGGCAATGGGAAATCCAGCAGAGGGTCTGTAGCACAGCAAGGAAAGAGGCACTGAGCACTGGAAGCTTAGAGCACACAGGAACCAAAGTTCTGGAACACTGAAGCAAAGTGGTCACAGCCTGAGGGGTTTTTATAGTGTCATGGGTTTTCACCCCTCCCCTCTGCTGAACAAACCTCTCACTGGATTGGCTAACAGAGGGGTGTGCAACCACAGCACCTGTCTCACTGTTTACCTGGAGGCACACTATTGGTGGACAGTTGATGAGAGAGGCAGGCTTCACCTCCCCCCTACAGGTGTACAACACCATGGTTTGATCTGGGCACCCTGTGGATACCTTTCCTGGAGACTCCTTCAACTTTAGGCCATGGCTTAGGCCTACCGCACTATCGCGTTCGCAATCGCGTTCGCGACCGCAACCGCGGGCAGACGCCGCTACTCGTGGCTTAGGCCTACTCAGTGATCGTGGAGCATCTGGGAAGCCCCCAGCAGCAGAGGATGGGTGGATCATGGAGGTAGGAGCTAGAGGGGCATGACAATTGCAGGTTGTACTTTATTTTTTGACATCATCATGAATATGTGCCAGTGTCACTTAAGCAGGAAGTTATTGTTGTGGGTAAAGGACAAATGCACTCTACATGCTAACACATTTTTCAAGGTATATGTTGCTGTAGGACTCACAGCTTTGTCTTCCATCTATTTATTTCTCCACTACAGCCCTCAGAAGAAGTAATATTGTGCTGGGAAATGTTGCACCATAGGAAACATAAGAGAACAATGTGTTAGAATTGGAGAAGAATGTGCTGGAATAGGAGAAAAATGTGTTGAATAGTCTAAAAATGTGTTGAATAGGTAAAACATTTGCTAGAATAGGAGGAACATTTTGCATTGGAGAAAACTTTTGAGAAAATACATAAAAATGGTTTGCTTTTCACAAAAAGTTATGTGGGAAATTTTTCTCACTCTTTGCACATCCCTAGTTATACCCATCTCTAGTAGAATTGAATGGATCATGTATGAGCAAGGTTTGATAGATTGTGATACCGAGAACAAGGATATCCTCAACTGGAGACCGATGGAGTAGAAGCTGTGAAGATAAGAATCCTCCAGCAAGGGATAGGGGAGCAAGATGCTGGGGTGCGATGCTTTGGAATGGGGCTTGGTTACATTGGTTGCCCAAATATGCTGTGGCCTAGCCGGATAAAAGTGCTAGCCACAAAGCTAGATTGGCCCACTTCATTTGAGCTGGAGTCCCTTGATTATCCCCTTCAAACAATCTATACAACCTCAATCCCCAGGGAGAAACTAACTTTAACTGGAACAGTGAACACACTCAGGACTGAAACTGGTGATATAGGGGTCTCAGGAACAAGGGAGTGGTCTAGAGGCAGGCTGGGTCATACACAGAGAGTCACAAATAAGGTTCCGGATCACTAGGAAATAAACAGGTCTGGGCCAGGCAGGGTCATACAAGGAATATCTCTGTAAACGGTATAAAATTAGTGGGCAAGATCATTTCAGGGCCAGGCAGGGTCATACATGGGAATTCTCTGTAGAAGGTGCCAAATCTGCAGGCAAGAACTGGTCAGGGTCAGGCAGGGCCATACACAGATAAGCTCAAACAAGACTCAGGATCAGTTTAGGTCTATCATGGTGTCCGTGCTTTTTGTTTTTGATTTTTCTGTCAGTCTAGTCTGTGCCTTGCTCCCATTGGCTACTGTGTGTTAGTCCCACCCAGTGTGACCTTTATATACTGGGCTAAGGGCACCCCTCTGGTGCCCTTTCGTGGCGTTCCTATGCCAGTGCGTTATCCGCTCTGTGTTTCCCAGTGTACCGACTTGGCCTGCCTGACTATTCTGCATATTGTCCGTTGCCCTTGTGTTCTGACCCGGATTGCCTGAGTATTCTCTGAAGTTCCTGCTCCGTGATCCGACCCGGCTTGGCTGACGTTCCTGCTCTGTGATCCGTTCCGGCTTGTTGGCGTTCCTATACTGTGCCGCCTTGGCGACATTCTGACTGTCAGGCTGTGGATCAACCCCTTTCAGAGTATCAGCGGCCAGTCCCGTTACCATTCAGGCTGCTGAGCCACCGGTTGCCTGCGGTTTAGCTGTGCAGAGTGCAAGTTGTCTCCGTTACTGCTGCGGCAGGTTCTATTGGGCCTAGTCTCCGTTATTGCCTCTGTTCCAGCAAAGGGCCAGTCCCGTTACCACTCAGGCTATTGAGCCACAGGTTGCCTCCGGTTAAGCTGTGCAGAGTGCTAGTTGTCTCTGTTACTGCTACGACAGGTTCCATTGGGCCTAGTCTCTGTTATTGCCTCTGTTCCAGCAAAGTGTCTGCCTCCGTTACCACTCCGGCTATTGAGCCACTGGTTGCCTCTGGTTAACTGTGCAGAGTGCAAGTTGTTTCTGTTACTGCTACGGCAGGTTACCCTGGGCCTAGTCTCCGTTGTTACCTTTGCCCAGAACAAGTGTTGCCTCTGTTACTGCTCCCGCAGTACTTCACATTTCTCTGTTCCAGTATTGTCTACAGCTCATGCCAGGACTGCTGATCTGGCATTTGACTGCATTCACTTCTCAGCTGATTATCTGCAGAGAGAGACCCATCACTGATCTCTTTGCACATGGGACTGTTAACACTCTGAAGTCCATTAACCCTTTCTACACCTTGTTCCTGGGAAACCATTACTCTGCCTGACCTGTGTCAGTATAGACTATTATGGACTTATTGTTTATGCTGTACCTGAGTGGGCTGATACCTATATGACCTGTCGTGCGTCTGTACTATTTGCTACTGCAGGACCTGTGAAGGTTATTCCTTTTAATAAAACTGTGTTTTATCCTAAACCTGTGTCTGTGTGTCAAACAAACCGTTACAGGGTCATACACACTGCTATAGATGCTATACAGACAGGTCTGAAGTTTGCAGCCACTGCCCCTTTAAGGCTATGCACCAGAAGTCACTCCCATGCATGCCTAGAGAAAAGCCAGCAGAGGAAGTGTCATGGACATAGCAGACAGGGGAAAGAAACAGTGAAAGGCAAGCAAGGATGCACAGGAGAGAACCGGAGTAGAGGCGAGGCAGAGCAGGCTGTCCATGACAAGGCACAGAAATGGGCCTCAAGACTGAGGGAGTTGAAAGCGGAGGTGAGGCAGAGTGGAATAAGTGAGGACGTGACAAAATTCAAGTTCCAAAAATATGTCTTGAATTATTTTTATATATTAAATCTCTAAATTGATATTCTATAGTAAAAATCAAACTACTAAGCTTTTTAAACTATGAACTGTTAATGTTACTCTTACATTAGTCTCTTGTTATTGCATTTTCACAGAATTAATTAACCTTCATGGAATTGCCAAATTAATTCTACTGAGTATTCTCAACACTACAGTATAATATATATAAAACAGGTCACTTGACTGAATACTTTGTGAAAGAAATTGTGGTGCAGTTTATTTGACGTTTAGATTAGAACAGGAACGTGAGACAGGATTGAACTTGGATCCTATATCCTCTATAAATCAATTTGTTTGGTCTGCTAGTAGCTATCTAAGGGTTCCGTATTAAGAAGAAATGGTAATAGTCTATGATAAAATTAAAAAAACTCTATATTCTCCTGCAGTCTTTGGTTTTGCATTCATATATGAAGATTTACAAAGGAGAGAAAGAACAATTCACCTCATAGATGATATAACATCTGCTGTTTACTACTTATTTTACTATGGCCAGAAAACTCAAATACCCCTTATGAATGTTGTCCTTATGCCTTTATCCAACAGCTACAATCTTCAATCAGTCCAGGATGAAAAGTCCATGTAGGCAGCTGATGGAAGTATTTTTTCCAAACTGAAGCTGGGAGAGTGCTTGAGCCCCCTTAACCCATTAAGCACAAGAGGTGTTTGCAGTAATCTGTCAAGCAATTCATAGAACACCCATGTGATACTTAAAGTGTTAGGAGTATCATGTGCAGGGGACAGAGTTGGTGTCCTCTGGGTCTACAAGCAACTGTCAAATCTACCCACATGGATCTGACACCCGGGACTGATTGAGGATATTAACTCTTGAACAAATGAGAAAGGGACAATGAGCAGGTGTCATTGAGATCTTCTGGTCATAGAAAGGTAAGTAGTTATTATAATTTGGACGTGTTACTTCTCCTTCAAAGAAGAACATGTGTTTGTTTCATTGTTTTATATGAAATCTGTTCAGAACTCTCCACTAGGGGTGGGCAAAAAGTGGGAAAAAATTTCCACATGACTTTTTACAAAAAACAAAAGATTTTTTGCTTTTTTAGTGAAAGTTTTTTCCTTTTCCCCAATGCAAATGTTTCTCCTTTTCGCTGATTGCAGCAAATTTTTCACTTATTACAACAAAATTTTTCTCCTATTCCAAGACATTTTTCTCCTATGTTTAATATGGTGCAACATTTCCCAGCACAATATTACATCTTCTGAGAGCTGTAGTGGAGAAATAAGTAGCTGGAAATCAAAGTTGTGAGTCCTACAGCAACATATACCATGAAATATGTGTTAGCCTGCAGAGTGTATATGTCCTTTGCCCACAACACTAACTTCCTGCTTAAAGTAAAAAAATAAAGTACAACCTACATTGTGACAGATGTGTAGGGTAGTGATGGTGGGGTACTGCATGGGGTGATTGGTGGGACCTTGACAAACTGCATGCACCCCGAGAGGAGTGGGATCATCATAATTTATTGTACATGCTATAGCAACGATTGCTGCAGTCAATTTTTGTATTACCACTTTACTCCCACATTCCTGCACTGCTCCACCTTAACCCCTTCCACTTGTGTATTTGCTAGACATTACTACTACTGTGTGTGTTTTTACTCTCTACAGTACACAACTGATGGAGTGTCATGTCTTGCCTTGGCCCTCAACTAATTTCTCAATGTCGTCTGCTGTCTATCAAGTCTGCCTCAGTCACAGAGCTCCCAGTCAGCTATCTAATATATTTGATTAATTATTTTTTTTTGTTAAGTTGTCCACCCTATCTTATGACAGTTAATTTAAAATATATATATATATATATATAACTAAAAAACAAAATCAATAACTTCTTTCCCCAGTCTTCCCCAGAACAGAGACAATACAAGCAAAATCAGAAAGCGATTTGGACCCCAGCTGCCTATGTCTTGCCAGTCAGTCACACCAAATTTTGGGGTATTTGTGGTCAACCTCCTTCTGCCTTCTTCTCCTACATTTTGCGCCCAGACTCCTCTACTACAGAGAACAAATGTCCTACCTTAATGACGCTCTAAAATAAGCTTCAAATCCCCTTTATTTGCCTATCTCCTCTAGCTCAAAACATGCTGCTCTGTCCTCTCACAAACACAGAATGGCTGCTGTGAGAGCCTGACCCATTTATATGGCTGTAGAAAAGTTTTGTGTGGTGGAGGAAATTTTTTCTACTCATTGATTTCAATGCAATGAGCTAGGCGAAAAAAGCAGAAAAACTGCACTTTTTGCAGGAAATTTTTCGCCAAGCGGTAAGTGCCATTTTTCAGTGATTTCAGTTCAAGGAGAAAATTCTTGCCCATCACTAGAGATGGGCGAAAAATTTTGCCTCCAACTGAAATCAGCAATTCCCGCTTGGTGAATAATGTTCTGCGAAAAGCGCCAATTTTCTGCTTTTCTCACCTAGCTCATTCCATTGGGAAAATTGAATTTACACACAAACAAAACACATATTTTTTTATTTCCAAAAGTCATAGTATAAAAGGGGCACGAGGGTGCCTGTGTTAGTGGGGTATGGGAAAATAATCAAGTTGTACAGGGCATTATTTTTTTGGGGGTTGTTTACTTTGATTGGGGCAGTTAATAAAAAATAAATCCTAAATACAAATAAAATACCCCATAAGACATGGTATAAAAGGGGTCTGAGGAGGGTGCCTGTGTTGGTAGGTGGAGTCTGGGGAAAGAATCGGATGTAAAAGGAATTTGTTTGGGGGGCTTCTTGACTGACATTGGGGGGGTGAATAAAAATAAAGAAATAACTAAAATAAGAAATTTGTATTTAAAGTGATAGAGACAGGAACCCCCTGATATAAGATACCACTGGGGTGGACTGATAATTGACTTGATAGAGTATTTGGTGGATTTGTTGACACTGATTTGTAGTACTTAGACTTGCCCACAAATTGTATTTTTCTTTGTAGGACAATTTTTTTTTATGTTTTTAAAGCACAAGCACTGAGAAAAAAATGACCTACCGGCCTAGTGTTGGCCATTGGCTGTTGTTAAATGCCCTGATATAGGTGCAGAATTTATGACTGCTGTTCTTACTGCTGCTGAATTGTTTAAGCAGCAGGATGATTAGGCAGCTGAAAGGGAATGGGATCAATAACAGCAGTAACATGGGTGATGGATGATGAAGGTTCCACTTGCCGCCTACGTCTAGCTCCAGTGATGCGTCTCTCCACTCAGAAAACAGTCAAACTCATTGAAAGTCGTACGGGTAAAGGGTAGTACAGTGTTAGCCATGGTTAGAGCAGAAGATCAGTAGTGTAAAAGCGATAACTTTATTGGGTAACTGAGTAGCTGTAGAGTGCTAGTATCATGGCCACTTACATCTCATTGTTAGGAATGTGACAGAATGAGAGCTGAATACTATATATATATATATATATATATATATATATATATATATATTGCTGACAGCTTGCTAAATAAGGACCAGCAACAAAAGTACCAAGAAAGAGAACTGGGGGAGTTATGCACTAAGTCAGTGATAAAGAGGTGATAAAGCAGAGATTTCTTCTCCAGTGATATCACTTCACCAGTTCCTATGCTATTCTATAGAGCCTATGCATTAAGATCTCCAGAGTTAGACAATCTTAGTATATTGACTTCATAGAATAACATAGGAACTGGTAAAGTGATATCACTGGGGGCCCCTTCTGCCTGTGTTGAGTGTTTATTTTATGATGACAACTTATTGAGTTGATAAAATATAATATCTGAGTTAATGGGAAAGTTGGTCCATTTTTCTTTTAACTCTTTAAGTGTAAGGAGGGGGGTAAGTGTTTTTAAAGATATAAAACCACTACACTATGTCACTATGATATAGAAAAGAATGGAGTTGTAGATGTAACTTGTGTGATTTTTAATAAAAAGGAATACAGGCTTAATGGTGCTTTCATGACAACAACAACAGAGGAAACGGACTTGAAGGTAGGCAAGCAATGCGGTGAAAAAATGGGAAAAGCTAACAGTGTAACATGAAGCGTGAGATATTAAAGCTACAGATCACTATAGATAAGCCTCCCCTGGAGTACTAAGTATAGTTCTGGAAACAGCTCCAGAAATCTGGAGACAGATTATAGAAAAGAACTAAAATGGTCCAAGGCTTTAATGGTCAAACTATCTAAGCAAAATTCAAAAACATTAAAGGAATATTAACATCTGATATGGAAAAAAAAATAAATATTGCACAGTTTAGCCTGCTGAATAAAACATGGAGATGTTTTAAAAATTATAGCTGCTCACACTGCACTTTTACAGTGGCACTTTTGATATAGTTGAATGAAAATTTTCTCAGCAGTGAAAGATTCTGTGCTTCAGCTTCACTCAGCAGTATCTAAATAACATAAAGAGCTAGCCTGCAAAGCAAGCACATGTTTTAGACCACCCAATGAAGGGATTCCTTTTAAATAACGAGATCGCGGCACTTTTCAAGTGCCTCAGTGTCGACTGACACGGATCTCCTACCGACAGCTTTAAAGCTGTCAATAGGAGACACCAAACTTTAAACACCTGTATCTCTTAAACCATAGCGCTTTGAGAGATACGGGGTTTTGCATTTAGCTCAGCTTTTTAAGCTCTTCTAAATGCAAAAAACTTTTTGTTGGACATTATTAACACTTTAAAGACACTTTCATTATACCTCCAGTTTTATAAATCTCCCCGTGTTACTGTCTGTGATATTCCACTAGTAATAATGCAAAGATACCAAAAAGTGGATGTTATAAGCAATAGAAATATTTTAGATGGGTAAAGGCTATTTTTAATGTAAGAGAATACCTTCAATATAAATTAACAATATTGGACACATTTTACAGAACTGTTTTATGCTTTGATATATAAACATTTTTCACCATAATTATTTATTTTACACAATTGATGAGGATAAAGAAATGAATGAATCAATGAATATCAGCCTTTGCCAGATCTAATTTGTTGGTTCAGAAGAAGGCAAATAAAACACCACTGAAGCCATTTAACTTTTCAAAGGGTTAATATAATCCATTAAGAGAAAATTGTATTTCTTCCTGGATCAATATCATGTCTTCAGTGAAACCAATAGTCATGATTATTATTAAGATTATTGTCCTTCAAGGAATAGTGTTGATGCATTATATGTGCTTCTCTTTAAACAGATGGAGTGTGGACATAATCAGACAATGGTGACAGAGCTGGTGCTTTTTGGATTTGGTAATCTTCACAGACTCAAGATTTTCTTATTTGTTCTCTTCCTTGTAATATATATTCTAACCCTAACAGGGAACCTCTTGATCATCAGTGTCATAACGGTCAGTCCCAGGCTACGTTCCCCTATGTACATTTTTCTCAGCAATCTTTCTATATGTGAACTTATATTCACCACCAACATTATCCCTAACATGCTTTATGTTGTATGGAGAGAAGGTGGAACCATGACAGTTTATGGCTGCGTCACCCAATACTTTGTGTATTCTTTGTCTACATGTATAGAATGTTTTCTTCTGACAGTGATGGCTTTTGATAGATACCTGGCCATCTGCAACCCATTGAGATACTCATCAATTATGAACTTCAGGATCTGTAATAATCTGGTACTATGTTCTTGGTTGTCTGCATTTATATTTATGATATCACTTACAATTACGGTATTTAGCTTACAGTTCTGTGGCTCGAATATTATTGATCATATATTTTGTGACTTAGCTCCAATTTTGCAAATTGCATCCAGTGATACTTCCATTGTTGAAACAGAAGCCTTATTCATGATTATTTCTCTGGCACTTTTTCCATTTGTGATTATTATTATAAGTTATTCTTGTATATTTTTCACAATCCTGAGAATACCATCAGTCACTGGGAGACAGAAAGCCTTCTCCACCTGCAGCTCCCACCTTACTTCTGTTAATGCATATTTTGGAGCCTTACTAACAATTTACTTGACTCCTTCTCATGGACATTCATTGAACGCCAACAAGATTCTCTCTCTTTTATACATTATTGGGACACCCCTGTTTAATCCCATTATATATAGTCTGAGGAACCAGGAAATGAAAACATGTCTTGAAACTTACATTTTTTTCTATAGAGTGAAAAGATGTTAGGAAAAAAATCTTAAAGGGATAGTAATGTTTCATAATAAAAGCAGCTCTAATTAATCATCAAAGTATTTGGAATTTGGAGAGTGTTATTTCAATACTGTCAGAGTTGTAGTACAAGAGTAATTCAAGGACAAAGTATCCCCCTCCCGCCCCTTTTACTGATGTAACACTGCTCAGCCAGAGCAGAAGGGGGGTGCCCAGGTAGACTGCAGAGAGGGACAATCTTCAATTAAAACTTGTCAAGGGGGACAGGGCTTTCATCTTTTTCATAGGAAGAAGATTGTCCCCTTCTGTTATCTGTCTGGTCTATGGACTGCATTCCACATCTGAGAAGAGATGACTTACACTAGGTAAAAGGGACAGGAGGGGAAACTTTGCTTGTGAATATCTCTCAAACCATAAAGGTTTGTGAGATAAGACTTATATCGTCGTTCATGTTTTTTTAATGCCTACAAAATAAAATAAAGATAAAACAAAGTATTACTATCTCTTTAAAGGAGAAGTAATACATTTTAATAATGACCTCTTCCCATATACCTTACTATCATCAGTCAGGGGGAGGATTGCAGTGAGAAGTGGTTATTTTTGATTACTTGTCCAAAGAAGCAAGAATGTAATTTTTCTACACTCAGTTACATATAGGCACTAAGTCAGGGCCAAAAGACTGCTCACGGTTTCATGGAAAATGGGCTCTGAACCGCAGGCTTAGTCAAGTTTTGTAGGTTGTTCTCCTCTTTATATAATCTTTCATGGGAAATAAAAATAAAAAATAGGATATAACACTTTTACGGTCATATGCTTAAGGACAACAGTTGAGCAATGCTGGGGAAAGCCCCTCTACTACAGGAAACATTAAAATTTCCAAATTTGTATTGATTTAAATGGGACTTTAAACCCCTTGAACACTTG
Source organism: Rhinophrynus dorsalis (assembly GCA_037306005.1). NCBI lineage: Eukaryota > Metazoa > Chordata > Amphibia > Anura > Rhinophrynidae > Rhinophrynus > Rhinophrynus dorsalis. The sequence continues at coordinate 557,084,650 of CM074721.1, forward strand.
AGAGGTCACATTGTCTACTACATATTCCCCAAATGTGTGTAACAATAGTTAGTGTTTCCACTGCAAAAAATAGTGAAATGTTGGCTACATAAAAAACTAATAACACACTGAGAGATCTCCAAAATCCAGAGTTATTTCCTTAATTTGATTTTCACCTAGTATCAACAGTGTTAGTAACGATGCAGCTAAAAACTGAAATGACAAGTTGTAGTTGTTAGTGGTGGTGGTATTGGATAATAGGCCTGAATTCCAGTTTGGTTTTTAAAACTCAACCAAATCATCATAGTGGAGAAACCCAAAGATTTAGTACTTTAAGGATGCCTCATGGTCGTTAAAGGTTTAAAACTAACAGCCCACTGCAGACGCAACATTTTATAAACATTTTATAAAGATGCTATACAATTGTGGGGAAAATGTGACATTATTCCTTACATTTATGAATATATATATATACATATATATATATATATATATATATATATATATATATATATATAAAATCACTCAAAGACGATGATGATGATGATGATTTGGGTGCAGTGACTATTGCTATAGCATCCAGTACAGTTCTTTACATAGAATGATGGTGATAATGACAGCTGTGTAAATACTATATTGTCACACTGTCATCCTTACTATGGAAGAAAGATAATGTTAAAATCAATGTGAGAAGTCATTTGTTAAAGAGACAGTCCTCCTCCATTTTGATGTTACATATTTTACAAGTGCATAATATGTAAAGTCAAATTGCCTTTAAAGGGATAGTAATACTTAAAATGTAAAAAAAAATATGTTGCAGGGTTTATCCCCCTAAGTAAAACAAGAGTACCCCCACTGCTGAAAGGTGTTTCATTCAAAAGTTATTAATTTTCAAAGTTGAATTTTTTAGGTGCAATATCCCAGTGGCCTGAAATTGTACAGTGGTGCTGTTGCTACATGATCCTATGGACAGCTCTGGTCCCGGGACCATAAATCTCCATAGGATGGTGTAGCAACAGCGCCATTGTATAATTTCAGGCCACTGTGATATTACACCTAAAAAATTCAACTTTGAAAATTAATAACTTTTGAATGAAACACCTTTCAGCAGTGGGAGTACTCTTGTTTTACTCAGGGGGATAAACCCTACAATATATATTTTTTTTACATTTTAAGTATTACTATCCTTTTAAGTTCTAATATTTTTGTCCATTTTCACTATTTCTTTTTATACTTTTATGTCCCCCACAGTGAGCGCTCAGGATCTGTTAACAGACAGCTTTCTGTCAGGAAATGCGAATACAATCTTACAGTCTTTTTGTAGAACCAAGTGTTCCATAAGCTTTACAGGTGTCATTTCTACATTGTTCCACTGACTTTTTTGCTTTGTATCTTTTTTACATTGTTGCAGTTTCTCTGCTTTCACAGTCCCACACAGAAATCTTTTGAAAACAAATGCAGGGTGCTCCATGTTAGGGACATACAAATGCAAAATCAATAAATAATAATAAAAATGAAAAAATAGGTAAAGATGAGATAAAAATGAATTGATAATTAGACTTTGTATAAAATGCATTTGCACGAAATATAAAGTAAAAAAAGTAGTTGACTGTAACTTTAATTACCATTCGACTTTTCAGTATACACATACATCACCATATGCACTAAATATAGGGATGCAAGGAGAGGGGAGGAGAAAGTCCCCATTACCATAAAAGATTGCTGAACTGCTGCCACAAATCCCCATAGACACTGCCTGGGCAAGGGAACAAGGCTGAGGTGTGTCAGTCAGTGTATGTGGAGCTAACACACAATGGTGATGTTCCCTGTGCTGTCCCACAGTGTTTATATTCCCCATGCTGCCCCCACAATCTTCATATCCAAAATGTTGTCCCACAATATTCAATTCCTTCACTATGCAACATTTTGCTTTTTATAGAAAATCAGACCTCACAGGGTGCATTGGGACCCCTCCTGATGTCCCCCTGGCATTGACCACCTATCCAATAGCAATGCGGGGACAAGAAAGGCAATCACTGCCTTCCCCTACCACCCCCTCTTCAACCTGGAATTCTATGAATGATTGAGTTTACTAGGAGAATCCACTCGCATCGCATGGGTCTTGAGAATCCACCTAATCAATTAATAGAATGCACAGCCCTTTGGCACTCAAAGGGAATAAGGAGTGCTGCTGTTTGCGGTGCTGAAAAGATCCTACTGACAAAGTGGGGGAGCAGAAAGAATGCTCTTAGACTTCAAGGTTGTCTACTGCTGGTGATGTCTGCAGGAGAGCATCCATTCCACATTGCCAGCAGTTTGACAACCCTTTCTGCTTCTGACTGATTGAGAACTGTTACTCAAAGGAAACTACAGGAAGATCCCAACCTCAGGTAGGCAAAGTTGAGACTGTGTGCTACGAAAAGAGAAGCTATAATGAATTGCAGCTGTATGGCAATGATGGGGTTGATAACCATAAAAATGTTTGCATTTCCCACCCTGCAGCCTCATGCATTATAAATAATGACAGATGTAGCCCTCCATAGTTCCTGTATTAGGTAAAGTGAATGTTATGTATGGGGTTGTCCATTAAAAAATATTGCAAAGTAATATTTATTCTTTACTTAATAGTGGTGAAGACCAGAGAAGATATTCTGTGTTCTTTTCCACATTTTCATCTCCAAAACAATATGGACTAAACATAGAAAAAATAAAATAGAAATAATAAAAAAAAAAGCAAAAAATGTCCATCTAGGATTATAGCTCTCTACAGACCGAGTGAATGTTAATCACTCAATGCAGTGTCAAATTTCCATAGTATCTTTTGGCTGATTGGCTTAACAGTACAGCTGATCCCAGGCTGACATGTTTTCGGAATGTTCCAGCCCTTGATTACAAACCAACCAATCACAGCCCACAAAGTCTATAAAAAAACTTCTATAGACTCAGCGATTCATTATTCTGCATAGGCTTTGCCCCATGAACGGTGCCAGTCAAGAAGTCATTGGCAGGGATGAAGACAGCAGTAGCATAAAGGAGAAGACACTGCTGCGGAGAGATGAAGAAATTAAAATTCTCTTTGATGTCAGTGGGGCATTTAACTTCTTGTATCTGCTAGAGAGGTCTCCAGTAATACACTGTGAAGTAATACACATGAGATCCTTCCAGCACTGAGTGGAGCTTTTGGAAATGTTTAATTGTCCAGTTTGTCCCACAACTGTTCATCATCTTGTGTTTTCTGCACAGTCCTAGATACTATCTATGGCGCCAACAGATCTAATACTTAACATAATATATTTTAATAGGCAACACACAAAGGTGTTGCATACCTCTATGGTTCCTAAGGAGTTAAAGGGACAGTAATGTCCGAGAAAAAATATTTATCATTTTGTTGGGCTTAAAAAGTTGAACTAGAAGCAAAAAACCCTCTCTCTCGCTATGGTTTGAGAGATATTCTCATAATGACTTAATTGGAAAAGTCTACAAAGTGTGCCTGGTTTGCATGCCCATCAGAGTCTCCAAGCGCTCCCAGAGCTCCATCACACAGGTCACCGCTGGAGTCTCTTCTGTGTCGCACTTCCTTTCCCAATATTCACAGAGGATATTCAGGGGTCTCCGAATTCATCTCCTAAATAGTAGTTCAAAGGGAGAAAAGCCAATGGATTCCTGAGGAACCTCACGGTAGGCAAAGAGAAGGTGAGGCAGATACTGCTCACAGTCCCAGTGGGAGTCCATAAAGGTTCTGAGCATTTGCTTCAAGGTCCCGTTGAACCGTTTACAAAGCCCATTAGTGTGGGGGTGGTATGCTGTAGTGTGAAGTGATTTAACTCTGCATAACTTCCATACTTGCTGTAACAATTCGGAAGTAAACTGGGTCCCCTGGTCAGACAATATCTCCTGGGGAAACCCAACCCGGTTATAAATTTTGATTAATGCGTCACCATAATGACACTTATCGACTGTTGTGGCCAGAAGAAAGCTCGGGTGAGCCGCTGTTCCGTGCATCTGGTCCTGAGGTGACCGGCCAGTGGCACCTCATGAGTCAGAGCCAGCAAGGCAGCTCTATGGTTGGCGGGGACAAGTAATTGCGTTTTAATGACCTTTGTCTGTCCCTGTCCTACAGACCTGGTCCTTCTATACAGTAGCCCGTTGTCCAAACTAAAACTCTGCCCATTAGGTCCTGTGCTCCCGGTGTCCTCCCTTTCCCTGTACCCACGTAGGGTGGGATCTGATTGTAGGGCCGCCGGAATTCATCCAGGGGAACCACTGAAAGGGCTGTTCATCTGGTCTGGCATTACTTTTGGCAGTCTGGGGACTTACCGCTGCTTGTCAAGCTTGGGCACAGGTGACAGCCTGGCAGTCCTCATGCTGTGTTGGTGCAAACTGGCTCTCCAAACGTCGTTGCCCAGTAACACATCTACAGGTAATCCTGGCAACACCCCAACGGTTTTATATCCCTGACTGGTACCCCAATCCAGGTGGACTCGAGCCATGAGTAACTGGTACACTTTCCCACCGGCCATGCAGACTTCCACAGCTTGATCCATGCGGTGGCGGGGTAGTAAGTAGAAAGCACCTGGATTGCACTAAGGTGAGGGTGGCCCCTGTATCCCTTATTAATGCTGTGGGATAGCCATCCAGTAGAATTGTTTGCATGTGGTGGCTCCTGTTATCAGATGGTCCCTCGTGGGCAAGAGCGACCTTATGATAATAGCCCCAAAGTGAAGTGTCTGTGGGAGCCCGCACAATCTCCTGGGGAGAAGGCCAAACATATTCTTCTTCCACTGTTTCACTAACACAGTGGATCGGTCATGGAGCCCCTTGCACTTGGGATGTCTGTGGGCCCCACTGGGAGGAACCGGCTGGTAGTCCTTGCGCAGCCCTATTCTGTGGCAAGTTGGGATGAAGATGGCCGTACTGTTGGCATTGATAGCACCTGGGACAGGAGTTGGACTGGGGCTGAGGGTAACTGGCTCCCCGTGACGGTGCCGGGACTACAGCCCGGGAGGCAGGGGCTGTGGTTCCGGCAGAGTGAGTGCTACTTGGCCCTGGAGTCCCTAAAAGAGTGTTCATTCCAGGATTTCATTGCCTTGACTTCTCGAATTTGTCAGCCAATTCTGTGGCCAGTGCAGGGCCCCTGATCATTGACCCAGTCCAGCACCTCTGTGGTGACGTGATGAAAAAACTGGTCCAAAAGTATCTGCTAGAAACAATCTTCCCAGGTCTTGACCCCGGCTCCCTGCCGCCAATTTCGGCATGCCTGCTCCATTTTGTATACCCACTTCGTGTGGGTTTCTTTAGGTTGCCAACATCCTTCGCTGAATTGTCTCAGGTATGCATCAGGGGTTACTGCATACCTTTGAAGCAATCTTCGCTTTACCTCCAGGTAATCCATAATCCATGCATCTGGGATGGCACGGTTGGCGTCCGCACCACTCCTCTTGAGCTTGCCCGCTAGGATTGGGATCCAGTCCTGGCGATCCACCTGGACTACTTGGCATTGCCGCTCAAAGTCCCTTAAAAATCCATCAATGTCCCCTCCTGCATCATCAAAAGTTTTGAACAGTTGATGGGGAAGCTGGTGATGTCCCAAGGAGTCCATCCTGGAGTCACAGCTGTGGCTCGGGGCCCAGGGCTGTTTTGCAATAACTCCGCCAGGTACTACTTTTCCACAGCAAGAATTGTCAGTATTCTGAAGTCCGGGGGCGGGTCCGGGCCAGCCAATGCCAATCGGGCACTACCTGCTGGTTCACAATGTCCAGGGAGGCAGATGATGGTTGTAAAACCACTGGGGACGCCAAAGTGTTGGAAGGGGTACTGTATGAGCCCTCTGGAGGAAAATCCATCACCCTGGCTCGCTCCACAATCTCCTCATCCATAGCTTGGAGGAGATTCACAAATTCTGACTTTTTCAGTCCCCTGGTGTCTCGTACGCGTTCCTCTGCCGTGATTTGGAACTCAGCCACCGACTGCTGCCTGTAGACATCGGCCATCACACCGACTGGTTCTCAAGTGATGTTCTGGATTCCTCAGAGGGGTGAGAGAGATAATCCCACCGCTCACCACCAGTTGCAAGTAATGGCCTACGGTCTCTTACATCCAAATTATAAATTTTATGAATAAATTTGAAGAAGTGAGTGTCAATGTTTTTAATCTCATTCTTTTTTCCCTTTTCTATGTTGCTATTATTCTTATTTATGAGATTGTGGTGCACTCCATGCATGTTTGTGTATGTTTGACTTCTCAGGGTTAGTTTTGCTGGGTGCCCATCAATAATTTTTTTATGTTATAGTTCAATATGTTTAAAGTGGGTCTCAGGGTTGTTATGCTGTATGTGCTGTATTAAGGCAGATATGCCAAGGTGTGACCCCCTCCTTACCCTTCTCACATTGCTGTTGATGACAATTGCACAGTCCCTGCCCCAATGGAAATTCATCACAATCCAATGATTTCAGGCTGGGGAGATGTACAGAACAATGTTGTTAACCAGATGCACCTTCAGTAGCTCATGGTGTTGCACATTTATGACTGATTCAGCACTAGTGCTAGGAGGTATACTAAGACCCACTTCCACCACTCTATTCCATATCACCATCATCACAACTCCCACCACCACCACTACTAATAGCCATCGGCAGTGTGGGCACACCAGCTTGACGATCCTGCTATGACATATGATGTTCAGACTCAAATGATTCAGCAGCCGGCAGTAAATTGGCAAACACCATAATGTCACTGGTGGTACTGATTCCCATCTTAAGATCTTTCTCCTACTCTCCATTGCTTTAAGCCAAGAAAACACTCATGCTGTCTTCTTCTTCTTCAATACCCTCAGAGTCACCACCACCACCATTACCACCACCAGTCACTTCCTCCTCTCTCGTTGGTGACAAGTTTTTTATAGAATCCCTCTATCACAATCATCATCATCACAGACCCAGATACAGCAGACTCTAGCACAGGTAGCTTCATTGTACTGCTACTGCACACAGCCACATCTAAATATTAATTAAAATGTTACACCAGGTCCCTGGGAATGTGATGAGGGTGACAGGACTATCTGCTGTGCTGAGTGGCCTCCCAGTACTGCTGCTGCATGTGGACTTCTCCACATCAGCAGCATCCCTCCAACTCCCCTTGCTCTTTCTCCAGCAAGCAACTCTCACAATAGCCTCTGTCTGGATCTACAACTAATCTACAACTGTGCTGCTTGGCAAGGTTCCTGAGATGTTATATTATGGCAGTGGGCATTCTCTGAGCCTTTGAAAGTATAGATGAAAAATGGTGATGTTTCTACTGAAAAATCATTAGGGTAAACGAAAAAGTGAAAATTGTGTTTTCAATGATAGGAAAAATGGCAAATTGTAAATTTTACTCTGAGATTCCCATGGAACAATTAGATGTTATGCCTAGGGATGGGCGCAAACTTTTGCCTCAAACCAAAATTGGTGAAAAATTTCCAGTGAAAACTGCCATTTTCCCACTTTTTTCACAGAATAATTTTTCTCCACCACATGAAAGTTTTCTCTAGTTTTCTACAGCCATATACAAGGGTGTCAAGCTCTCACAGCAGCCATTCTGTGTACAGACATATAAAAGGCTGTCAGGCTCTCACAGCAGCCATTTTGTGTACAGCCATATAAAAGTCTGTCAGGTCTCAAAGCAGCCATTTTGTGTTTGTGAGAGGAGAGAGCAGCATGTTTTGAGCTAGAGGAGATAGGTAAATAAAGGGGAATTGAAGATTAGTTTAGGGAGTCATATAGGTAGGACATTTGTTCTCTGTATTAGGGGAGTCTGGAGGCACAATGGGGGAGAAGGGAAGAAGAAGAAGGTTGACCCCAAATACCCCAAAATTTGGTGTGACTGATTGGCAAGACAGACAGCTCGGGTCCAAATTGCTTGCTATTATTGTTTCTGTGTTGGGGAAGTCTGGGAAAAGAAGTTGCTGATTTTTTTAACAAACTCTTCCAAGTTAGAAGTAAATAAAAATTACACAAATAATTACACAAATAAATATATTAGACAGCTGACTGGGAGCCTGATGTGAACTCTGGCTGAGGCAGACTTGATAGACAGCAAACAACAATGAGAATTTTGTTGAGGGTCAATGCAAGACATCACACTCCATCAGTTGTGTACTGTAGAAAGTAAAAACACACACAGTAGTTCAGCAATGTCTAGCAAATGCACAAACTGGAGAGGAACGGTGGAGCTGTGCAGGGACATGGGAAAAAAGTGGTAGTTCAAAAACTGACTGCAGCAATGGTTGCTGAAGCATGTGCAATAAATGATGTTGATCTCTCTTCTCCTGGGGGATGCACTTTGTGAAGGTCCCAACAAACAACACCACACCAGTCCCCCGCCACCACTAACATACATATCTGCCATATTGCGGGTTGTACCTTAATTTTTTTTTAAACACTTGACATCATCATGAACATGTGCCAGTGTCACTTAAAGGGATAGTAATGTTTCATAATAAAAACAGCTCTAATTAATCATCATAGTACTTGGACTCTGCAGAGTGTTATTTCAGTTCTGTCAGAGTTGTAGTACAAGAGTAATTCAATGACAAAGTATCCCCCTCCCGCCCCTTTTACTGATGTAACACTCTTCAGCCAGATCAGAAGGGAGGAGCCCAGGTAGACTGCAGAGAGGGACAATCTTCAATTAAGATAAGGGAAAAACCAGAAAAGCTTGTCAAGGGGGGCAGGGTTTTCATTGTTCTCATAGGAATAAGAGTGTCCCCTTCTGTTATCTGTCTGGTCTATGGACTGGATTCCACATCTGAGAAGAGATGGCTTACACTAGGTAAAAGGGGGGGGGGGAGGGGGAACTTTGCTTGTGAATATCTCATAAACCATAAAGGTCTGAGAGATAAGACTTATATCATTCTTCATGTTTTTTAATGCCTACAAAATAAAATAAAGATAAAACGAAGTATTACTATCCCTTTAAGCAGGTAGTACGTGTTGTGGGCAAAGGACAAATGCACTCTGCATGATAGCACATTTATCAAATTATATGTTGCTGTAGGACTCACAACTTTGTCTTCCAGCTACTTATTTCTCCACTAAAGCCCTCAGAAGAAGTTATATTGTGCTGGGAAGTGTTTCACCATATTAAACATAGGAAAAAATGTGTTAGAATTGGAGAAGAATGTGCTGGAATATGAGAAAAATGTGTTGAATAGCCTAAAAATGTGTTGGAATAGGCAAAACATTTACTAGAATAGGAGGAACATTTTGCATTGGAGAAAACTTTAGCGATAATACATAAAAATTGCTTGTTTTTCACAAAAAGTTATGTGGGAAATTGTTCTCACTTTTTGCCCATCCCTAGTTATACCCATCTTTAGTAGAATTGAATGGATCATGTATGAGCAAGGTTTGATAGATTGTGATACCAAGGATAAGGATATCCTCAGCTGGAGACCGATGGAGTAGATGCTTGGGTGCGATGCTTTGGAATGGGGCTTGGTTACACTGGTTGCCCAAATGTGCTGTGGCCTAGCTGGATAAAAGTGCTAGCCACAAAGCTAGATTGACCCCCTTCGGTTGAGCCGGAGCCCCTTGATTATCCCCTTCAAACAATCTATACTACCTCAATCCCCAGGGAGAAACTAACTTTAACTGGAACAGTGAACACACTCAGGACTGAACCTGGTGATATAGGGGTCTCAGGAACAAGGGAGTGGTCTAGAGGCAGGCTGGGTCATCCACAGAGAGTCACAAATAAGGTTCCAGATCATTAGGCAATAAACAGGTCTGGGCCAGGCAGGGTCATACACGGAATATCTGTCATGGTTCCCAGAGAAGTTCAGGATCCAGAACAGTACAGTATAGTTAAATGCAATTTATTAATAGTAGTGGTAGGCAAATATATACAATAGGAAGTAGGCAAATATATACAAAGAAACAAGCAGAGGGTTACTATCACGGTCCCCGTGATCTCTCTCTGTCACTCTCGCTTGTGCTGCTCCGCTATTGGTTGAGCTTGTTTGGCCCGCCCCTGGTGACCTTTTTATACCTGTCCCTTGGCACCTGTCAGGTGCCCTTTCGTGGTGTTCCAGAGCCAGTGTTGCTGTTGCTGCGTTCCTGATTTCCTGTGTACCGAATTGGCCTGTTCTGACTACGCTCCTGTGTTCCAGCTCCGTGATCTGACCCGGCCTGGCTGATGTTCCTGCTCGTTGCTGATCTGGCTTGTCTGAGAACCTCCTCCGTGATCTGACCCGGCCTGGCTGACTTCCTGCTCCATGACCTGCACCGGCTTGCTACTGTTCCTGCTTCCAGCTGCTGTTGTCGCCCTGGCGACATTCTGATTCCTCCCGCGTGTGTCAGAGCTGATCGAGACTGCTACCATTAACTCCTGCTGAGCCGCGTCTCCTGAGCTGAGTCTCCCGTTACACTTGCAGAGCTGTACTACCAAAAGCTGAGTCTCCTTGGCACTTGTAGAGCAATTCCTTTACTCACTGAGCCTCCGATTGTACTTGCAGAGCTACATCTTCTACCACTGGTGCTGTTGTTAACTCTTGCAGAGCCGTTGCAGTTATCTGCTGCCCCTGCTGAGCCAGCCACGTTTTGGGCCTTGGTTAGACGGTGGCTCATATTGTCAACTAAGCAGAGTAGTCGGTCTCCGTTAACACGCCCATGGGAGGCGCTATTGGCTCTAGCTCCTTCAGAGTTACTCTCCGATACTACCCGGTGGGGCAATTGGCTCAAGCACTTGCAGCAACAGGTGGTTTCCGTTATACGCCCGTGGGGGCTATCGGCTAACCTCTTGCAGTAACCAGTGTCCGTTGTTACTCCTGCAGGGCTACTGGCTCACGCTCTAGCAGTGCAGGTTGTCTCCTTATACAGACAACCTGGCTCAAGCTATCACTGTACAGTTGGTCTCCGTTATATGCCCGTGGGGGCTATTGGCTCACGCTCTTGCAGTACAGTATTCTCCGTTCTACGCCCGTGGGGGCTATTGGCTCAAGCTATCACGATACAGTTGGTCTCCGTTATACGCCCGTGGGGGCTATCTACCAACTACCCGGCAGTGTTCTGCCTCAGTCTCTGCACTACCTAAGCAGCTCTCTACATCTAAGGACTTGAGGTGCTGTGTAATCTAGCACCTATATGTCACGGTTTGTTACGACTCTCAGATGTAAGGTTAGGTTAAAACACAACTTTATTGAAAAGTTAAAGATAATCCCATAGGATTTTATACACGTACATACAATACATAGAATGGCAAGTAGATATAACAATATTCAATCAGGCTCTACCGGCCTTGCCAATATACCGGGCAAGGCAGCCTGGGCAAGCAATGGAAAGGTGGCTCTACCGGCCCTGCCAATATACCGGGCAAGGCAGCCAATAGACAGTCAGGAGTATACAGGTTCTACCGGCCCTGCCAATATACCGGGCAAGGCAGCCTAACAGATAACTAGCTGAAACTGGCTCTACCGGCCCTGCCAATATACTGGGCAAGGCAGCCTGAAGGAACACTGAGATGATAGGCTCTACCAGCCCTGCCAATACCGGGTAAGGCAACCTTATGGTGGAATGATGGAAGGTTCTACCGGCCTTACCAATATACCGGGCAAGGCAGCCTAAGGAGGAGATGTCAACCAGAGTGGCCCCAATAACTGTCAGAAGATAATGACAGTTATTATTGATAAGTAGATTAGAAGCCCAGATGTACCAGGTAGTTATGCGCCCAAAAACCTGGGGATTGATGGAATAATAGCTGTCTAGGACGGAACAGCACACTGAGGACCATCTGTATAACTGAGTAGTAAGCCGAGAGGCAAGGGAGCAAACCAACACACCGCGCGCTGGGAACCAACAGACTGAGTTAATAATGAAGCGAGCCAGCGTCCGCACGCTGGTGACCAACAGACTAATAGTGTATAGCCACAAGGCAGTGGAGCGAACCAGCGTCCGCACGCTGGGAACCAACAGACTAATATAGTCACAGGGCTTGTGGAGTGAACCAGCGACCGCACGCTGGAAACCAACAGATATCAGTATTTAGTGCCATGAGGCAAGGAGCGAACCAGCGCCCGCGCACTGGGAACCAACAGACTTGTATAGTATAGCCACAAGGCTTGAGAGTGAACCAGCGTCCGCACGCTGGGAGCAAACAGATATCAGTGTACAATGCCGTGACGCAAAGGAGAAAACCGGCGCCTGTGCACTGGGAACCAACAGACTAGTATAGTGTAGCCACAAGGCAATGGAGCGAACCAGCGTCCGCATGCTGGGAACCAACAGCAGAGAATGTCGCCAAGCGACCAAGGAACAATGTCCCCACAGATGCAGGAACCAGGCTCAGGAAATGAACGGGAACAGCAAGGATGTCCAACCGGATCAGGAGTGACAACGGAGACTGACAGCAGGAAACTGCAACTTCAGAAGACTCAACCGGAACGGGCACTGGAACCAGCACAGCAGACAGCAGACTCTGGAACAGCACGAACTCAGGAACTCAGGAACACAGGAACACAGCAATGAGGCCAAAATAAGCTTCTGTAGCATGGTGGTAATGGAAGAGTTAGAGACACCACAAAAGGGCAACCAGAGGGTGCCCAAGCTTAGTTTAAATAGGCAATATGAGGCGGGCTAAACGCAAGCAGCCAATGGGAGCCCCCTACAGGTGATAGACACAGTGATGCAGCAATCATGGGCACCGTGATACTATAGCTGCCTCTTATTCACCTTGGGCGTGCCAAACACCACAAATGAGACTGAAGATACCTTGTATTTAACTATTGATTGCCAGTCGCTATTCTGAGCCTGTCCTGTGACAGTATATATATATATATATTTCCTTACTTCTGTATACTGGTCCTGTGAAGGCATATGTAGCCTATATACTGCTATTTACTGTGTTGCCTATAGAGGGCGATCTTGTTCTTATTTTTTCTCTAATAAAACTGTGTTTTATTCTAATCCACTGTCTGTCTGAAAAACCGTTACAGTACGAAAGGGCCATGACCTCAGACAGCAAGGGTGAAAGTAGTACACAGAACATCCACTGGAGAATGGATGTTCATAAGCAGCGCCTAGACCAGTTAGCACTGGCCTTACATACTTCACTTGAGCGTATGGTACACCTAGACAAACCAAACCAGAATCCGGTGGTCTCCCGGTCTCAACACCGGACAATCAGTCTGTAGTTCCGACTACACAAACCAGAGGCCTAACGGCAGTGGCGCCGTTACCATTAAGATATAATGGTGAACCTACTCAATGCAGAGGCTTTATCAATCAATTGGAGATATTCCTGGAACTAACGCCTCAGGCATTTCCTAATGACCGGAGTAAGGTCGGATTTATGATATCGCTATTGACTAGCAAAGCACTGGCATGAGCTAATCCTCTGTGGGAGAATGCCAAACCTTGCACTCTGAACTTTAATGAGTTGATAAGAAAGTTCCACAGAGTGTTTGAGGTCCCTGGTAGAGCTGCCTCTGCTGCCAAAAAAGTTAATGGAGATACAACAGGGCGATCGTACCTTGAGCGACTATGCCATTGAGTTTCAGACCTTGGCAGCAGAGGTGGGGTGGAACAACGAGGCGTTAGTGGCAGCCTTTGCTCAGGACTTATCCGAATCCATTAAAGATGAAATTGCTGCCAGAGATGTGCCCAGTGATCTGGATGAGTATATTGACTATGTCATGCTTATTGACTCCCGCATTCGTGAGAGGCTGTTGGCAAAAAGGTCGAGATCCAGAAATTACGGGCATGGCAGTCTTTTGAAGACACCCTCGCCACCCATTCCTCCTGAACGTTCACCCGAGGCTGGAGAGCCAATGCAGCTTGGGTTCACCAGACTTACTAAGGAGGAGAGGGCGCACCGTAAAAGACAGGGCCTATGCTTATATTGTGGTAAAGCTGGGCACTTACTACGCACATGTCCGGTATGGCCGGGAAACGGACGCACCTAGAGTACCTTTGGGGACAGGCCCTAGGTGGCGTACAGCAGTCCCTAGATTCGAGTACACAGAAGCCCACCATCCAGGTGGTATTCTCTTTGGCAAACCTGTCTGTGGTAGTTATGGCACTGATAGACTCCGGTGCAGCCGGTTACTTAATGGACCAATCTTTTGCCAAATTCCACAAAATTCCTGTAGTTAAAAGGGAGTCTCCTCTGTCTATTGAGGCCATAGATGGCATGCCTTTGGAACGGGCATTTATCACCATGGAAATGACCCCTATTAATATGGCTGTTGGGGCTCTCCACAAGGAGGAGGTACGTTTCCAAATAATTAGTTCACCTCACCACTCAGTCATTCTGGGGTTTCCATGGTTATTATTACACAATCCCCAGTTTGACTGGCAGAGATGTGAAGTCAAATCATGGTCGGAGTACTGTGCTGGGAACTGTCTCTTACACCCTGTCAAGTTATTATGTACCTCCCCCTCCGTGCCAGCTGAATATCAAGAATTCAGTGACGTATTCAGCAAGGGGGAGGCTGGCGCTCTGCCCCAGCACAGACCTTATGATTGCGCTATTGATCTGCCCTCGGGTGCGGTGCCCCCGAGGGGTCACACTTATCCACTGTCGTGTGATGAAAACAGGGATATGGACGAGTAAATTGAGGATGCCCTCAAAAGGGGGATTATTCTCAAATCTACCTCTCTGGCTGTTGCCGGTTTCTTCTTTGTAAAGAAGGAGAATGGCAAGCTTAGGCCATGTATTGATTACCGGGGTTTGAATAAGCTGATGTCTAGGAATGCCTACCCCATTCCACTCATTACCCAGTTATTTGACAGGTTAAAGGGCTCTTCCATCTTTACTAAACTTGATCTCCGGGCTGCGTATAACCTGATCAGAATTAAAGCTTGAGATGAGTGGAAGACGGCATTTAATACCAGATCAGGGCATTATGAATATCTGGTGATGTCATTTGGCCTATGCAATGCACCTGCGGTGTTCCAAGAATTTATTAATGACATCCTTCGTGACATGCTTCAGTCCTGTGTGGTGTTATATCTAGATGATATATTGATTCACTCTACCACCCTTACCCAGCATATTAAGGATGTTTCTGAGGTTTTGCTTCGATTATGCAAAAATAAACTGTTCTGTAAACTTGAGGAATGCGAATTTCATAGGTCCCAAGTACCATTCCTGGGATCTGTGATTTCTAGAGATGGCATTGCTATGGACCAGGAAAAGTTGGCAGCAGTCCCACAGTGGCCTCGCCCTAAAGGGTTAAAAGCTATTCAGCGCTTTTTGGGCTTTGCCAATTATTATATGAAATTTATCCAGAACTTTTCCACTATTGTGAAACCTCTGTCTGACTTGACACATAAGGGTGCTACTCCCTCTCAATGGTCTGAGGCAGCTGAAAATGAGTTTGAGACTCTGAAATCCGCCTTTGCTTCTGCTCCGGTACTGTCCCACCCTAATCCCGCCCTGCCATTCACCTTGGAAGTTGATGCCCCTGAGGTTAGGGTTGGGGCAGTGCTCTCCCAACGCCCTGTGGGAGGTGGAACCCTGAGACGTTGTGGGTTCTTTTCTAAAAAAAACTTTCCAGTGCCCAAAGTCACTATGAGATTGGTGACAGGGAGCTCTTGGCTATTATTCTGGCATTTAAAGAGTGGCGTCACCTATTGGAAGGTACCAGGACACCAGTATTAATCCTGACTGACCACAAGAATTTAACGTATCTCTCTGAAGCAAAGAGACTGTCCTCACGACAAGCTAGATGGGCACTCTTTTTGTCCCAGTTCAATTTTGTAGTGTCCTATCTGTTGGGTTCCAAGAATGTTAGGGCAGACACTCTGTCCAGACAGTTTGCATTAGACATTGAGAGGGAGGAAGAACCAGTACCTATTATTCAGCCAGATCATATTCTGGCCACTATACGCACTAGCATCACTTCGCCACTGGGGGAAGAAATTTTGGCCTCTCAAGCTATGGCTCCTCCAGAAACCCCAGATGGCAAGTGTTTTGTGGAATAGCCATTCCGTACCCGTCTATTGGAGACATACCATTCTTCTAAGGCTGCTGGGCACATCCGGAGGGATCAGCTAATTTGGTCACTATCTCAGTTATTTTGGTGGCCCTCCCTTAGAGCCGATTGCTCCGCCTTTACTGCAGCCTGTGCCACCTGTGCTCGTGCCATGACCCCCAGGCATCTCCCAATGGGCCTACTCCAACCTGTGCCTAATGGGGACCGTCCATGGTCCCAAATATCAATTGACTTTCTGGGAGAATTGCCAGTGTCTAGGGGGTACACGTTTATCCTCATGGTGGTTGATAGGTTCTCTAAAATGGCCCATTTCGTGCCCCTCTCTGGTCTTCCGTCGGCTCAGGAGTTGGCAATGTTGTTTGCCAAAGAAGTGTTTCGTTTGCACGGGGTACCCAGAATGGTTGTGTCTGATCGTGGGAGCCAGTTTGTGTCCAGATTTTGGAGGGCATTTTGTGGGCAGATGGGCATTCAGTTGTCCTTTTCCTCCACCTACCATCCCCAGACCAATGGGGCCGCTGAGCGTGCCAATCAAGGACTGGAGCAGTTCTTGCGTTGCTTTGTAACCGATCATCATGACAATTGGGCCGACCTGTTGCCATGGGCAGAGTTTGCCAGGAATTGCGCAGTTAATTCATCGTCCGGGAGCTCCCCGTTTCTCATTAATTATGGGTTCCAGCCGTGCCTGCTCCCGGACTCATTTCAGGCACAACATATCCCAGCTCTGGATGAGCATATTGAGCAGCTTCGCTCCACTTGGGCACAGGTTCAGAGGACACTCAGTCAGTCATTTCAGCGACACCAGAGGCATGCCAATCGTAGACGGCTGCCAGCAGTCTCCTTCCAGGTTGGGGATAGGGTATGGCTCTCCTCCAGAAATCTCAATTTGCAGGTGCCTTCCAACAAACTGGCCCCCCGGTTCATTGGTCCATTTAAAGTTATCCGCAAAGTGAATCCCGTCTCGTACTCATTGGAACTCCCAGACTCTATGCATATACATAATGTGTTCCATGTATCTCTGTTGAAGCCCTTGGTTTGCAACCGCTACACTACCACTCCAGTGATTCCTGGGCCGGTGGACGTTCAGGTCCAAGAGGAGTATGAAGTCCAGAGTATCATTGTTTCTAGGACATTTAGGGGGAAGTTGCAATATTTGGTCCATTGGAAGGGCTATGGACCTGAGGAACGTTCCTGGGTGGATCATAAGGACCTCCATGCGCCCAGACTGTTGCGCAACTTCTACTCTAAATACCCTCAGAAACCAAGACCTCCGGCAGGGAGAGGGGGTCTTTGATAGGGGGGTACTATCACGGTCCCTGTGATCTTTCTCTGTCACTCTCACTGTGCTGCTCCGCTATTGGTTGAGCTTGTTTGGCCCGCCCCTGGTGACCTTTTTATACCTGTCCCTTGGCACCTGTCAGGTGCCCTTTCGTGGTGTTCCAGAGCCAGTGTTGCTGTTGCTGTGTTCCTGCATTCCTGATTTCCTGTGTACCGAATTGGCCTGTTCTGACTACGCTCCTGTGTTCCTGCTCCGTGATCTGACCCGGCCTGGCTGACGTTCCTGCTCGTTGCTGATCTGGCTTGTCTGAGAACCTCCTTCGTTATCTGACCCGGCCTGGCTGACGTTCCTGCTCGTTGCTGATCTGGCTTGTCTGAGAACCTCCTCCGTGATCTGACCTGGCCTGGCTGACTTCCTGCTCCGTGACCTGCACCGGCTTGCTACTGTTATTTCTTCCAGCTGCTGTTGTCGCCCTGGTGACATTCTGATTCCTGCCGCGTGTGTGTCAGAGCTGATCGAGACTGCTACCATTAACTCCTGCTGAGCCACGTCTCCTGAGCTGAGTCTCCCGTTACACTTGCAGAGCTGTACTACCAAAAGCTGAGTCTCCTTGGCACTTGCAGAGCAATTCCTTTACTCACTGAGCCTCCGATTGTACTTGCAGAGCTACATCTTCTACCACTGGTGCTGTTGTTAACTCTTGCAGAGCTGTTGCAGTTATCTGCTGCCCCTGCTGAGCCGGCCACGTTTTGGGCCTTGGTTAGACGGTGGCTCATATTGTCAACTAAGCAGAGTAGTCGGTCTCCGTTAACACGCCCATGGGAGGCGCTATTGGCTCTAGCTCCTTCAGAGTTACTCTCCGATACTACCCGGTGGTGCAATTGGCTCAAGCACTTGCAGCAACAGGTGGTTTCCATTATACGCCCATGGGGGCTATCGGCTAAGCTCTTGCAGTAACCAGTGTCCGTTGTTACGCCTGCAGGGCTACTGGCTCACGCTCTAGCAGTGCAGGTTGTCTCCTTATACACCCGTGGGGGTTATTGGCTCAATCTATCACTGTACAGTTAGTCTCCGTTATACGCCCGTGGGGGCTATTGGCTCACGCTCTTGCAGTACAGTATTCTCTGTTCTACGCCTGTGGGGGCTATTGGTTCAAGCTATCACGATATAGTTGGTCTCCTTTATACGCCCATGGGGGCCATCTACCAACTACCCGGCAGCGTTCTGCCTCAGTCTCTGTACTACCTAAGCAGCTCTCCACATCTAAGGACTTTAGGTGCTGTGTAATCTAGCACCTATAGCTGCCTCATATTCACCTTGGGCGTGCCAAACACCACAAATGAGACTGACGATACCTTGTATTTAACTATTGATTGCCAGTCGCTATTCTGAGCCTGTCCTGTGACAGTATATATATATTTCCTTGCTTCTGTATACTGGTCCTGTAAAGGCATATGTAGCCTATATACTGCTATTTACTTTGTTGCCTATAGAGGGCGATCTTGTTCTTATTTTTTTCTCTAATAAAACTGCGTTTTATTCTAATCTGCTGTCTGAGTGTCTGAAAAACCTTTACAGTTACAAGCCAGCGAGCACAGTTATCAGAAATAATAGGCTGCCAAGCTTGACCACAATACAAGAGACTAGGCCTCAGTCACTGGTAGTCTCTATCGGAATCAGAAACAGAACAGGAACAGGAACTGGGTCAGGAGCAGGAACACAGGATCTTGATCTGAAGTAGGAGATGTACCGATGCACGCCTGCCGTCAGTAAGGAGAGAACTCTGACTGCAGTCAGAGACGGAGTAGATAACTGACTCAAGCCTGCAGTCAGTATCAGAGCTGGTCTACCAGAGCCCCGGGTCTGCACTAGGTTGGGTGTCTGTTAGGTAAAGGGAGAAAACGTAAGAGTAGTCAGACAGAAACACAAGTCAGCATCAGAGGGGGTAGTCAGACAAGCCAGATTATGCACAGATCAGGGAGTCAGCCAGAGCCACAGGTCTGCACCAGGTTGGATGTCCACTAATAGGGATACGCAAAAGAATAGTCAGACAGAGCCACAGGTCAGCACCAGGTTGGATGGAAGACTAGCCAGGCCATACACAGAGCCCAAGGTAAGAGAACTGCTAAGCACGAAAATGCAAGGGTAACGGAGTCAGGACACAGTCTGCCTTTTAACCCCCTCCACAGGAAGTAGGTAGGAGGAGCAGCTCAGAGGGAGGAAGTAGGTAGGAGGAGACTTCAGGAAGCAAACACTTAAAACAGAGGCCTGCTGCATGTCACGGTTTATTATGACTCTCAGACACAAGTTTTAGGTAAAAAAAATCAATTTTATTGAAATAATAAATGATAACTTAGGATGGCAATAACATACATATATATATATACAGAATATAGAACAGACAGAAGGCAGACTCTACCGGTCCTGTCAATATACCGGACAGGACAGTCTTTAGGCTCTACCGGCCTTGCCAATACCGGGTAAGGCAACCTGCAGATGGAATAGCTTAACGGTTTTACCGGCCTTACCAAATTACCGGGCAAGGCAGCCTCAATAGATACACAATGTAGGCTCTACCGGCCCTGCCAATACCGGGTAAGGCAACCTCAGATGGAATGTGGTAAAAGGTTCTACCGGCCTTACCAATACCGGGCAGGGCAGCCCAGAGATAATAGCAGCAGTCAGATGGCACTGGCAAATTAGCAGAATCGTAAGCAGCAAGGCTTTGGAGCAAACCAGCGTCCGCACGCTGGAAACAACACTGAATAGTATAGCCGTTAGGCTTAGCGAGCAAACCAGTGACCGCACACTGGAGTAACAAGCGAGTAGTATAGCCGCAAGGCTTAGGAGCAAACCAGCGTCCGCACGCTGGGACCAACACAGATTAGTATAGCTGATAGGCTTTGGAGCAAACCAGTGACCGCACACTGGTGTAACAAGCGAGTTTGTATAGCCGCAAGGCTTAGGAGCAAACCAGCATCCGCACGCTGGGACCAACACAGAATTGTATAGCTGATAGGCTTTGGAGCAAACCAGTGACCGCACACTGGTGTAACAAGCGAGTTTGTATAGCCGCAAGGCTTAGGAGCAAACCAGCGTCCGCACGCTGGGACCAACACAGATTTGTATAGCTGATAGGCTTTGGAGCAAACCAGTGACCGCACACTGGTGTAACAAGCGAGTTTGTATAGCCGCAAGGTTTAGGAACAAACCAGCGTCTGCACGCTGGGACCAACACAGATTTGTATAGCTGAAAGGCTTTGGAGCAAACCAGTGACCGCACACTGGTGTAACAAGTGAGTTTGTATAGCCGCAAGGCTTAGGAGCAAACCAGCGTCCGCACACTGGGACCAACACAGATTTGTATAGCTGAAAGGCTTTGGAGCAAACCAGTGACCGCACACTGGTGTAACAAGTGAGTTTGTATAGCCGCAAGGCTTAGGAGCAAACCAGCGTCCGCACGCTGGGACCAACACGGAATTGTAGCAATGTCACCAACGCGACCAGGCAGAAGGTCGCCAGGATACTGAAGACAGGTGATGAGATGACAGGAACCAGCAACGATCAGTCAGGTCAGAAAACAGCAGAGAAGTTCAGCAGGAACTGCAACACCAGAGACTTAGGCCGGAACCAGGACTGGAAGTACTTCAGCATGCAGGAAACACTGGAACAGTAGAGATCAGGAACTCAGGAACACATGAGATCAGGAACTCAGGAACACTGGAACAGAGGCCCAGCTATCACTAGCATAGTGATAGCAAGAAGGTCAGAAACAACACGAAAGGGCACTCAAAGGGTGCCCAATCCAGGTTTAAATAGTCAATAAGAGGCGGGCTATCTGCAGACAGCCAATAAAAGCCCCCTACTGGTGACAGACAAGTAACTGCAGCAAATCACGGGCACCGTGATAGTACCCCCCTTTCAAAGACCCCCTCTCCTAGAATAGGGTTTAGGTTTCTGCGGGTAATTGGCATGAAAGGCCCTAGTTAACCTAGGTGCATGAAGGTCCGTACTATCCACCCATGACCGATCCTCAGGACCATACCCTTTCCAATGTACCAGGTACTGTACCCTTCCTCTAAGCCTACGGGAATCAATAATGCTCTGAACCTCGTACTCCTCCTGGCCCTCGACCTCAACAGGTCCTGGCACCACAGGTGTGGTAGTATAGCGATTGCAAACCAGAGGCTTAAGAAGGGACACATGGAACACATTATGGATACGCATGGATGCAGGTAGGTCTAGTGCATAGGAGACAGGGTTAATTTTGCGAATAACTCTGTATGGACCAATAAACCGAGGAGCCAACTTATTAGACGGAACCTGCAGCTTGAGATTTCTGGAGGAAAGCCATACTCTATCCCCAACCTGAAAGGAAACCGCTGGAAGCCTTCTGCGATTAGCATGGCGCTGATGACGCTGAAATGACTGACCAAGTGCCCTCTGAACTTGTGCCCATGTGGAACGGAGTTGCTCGATATGCTCATCCAGAGCTGGAATCTGTTGCGTCTGAAATGAGTCTGGAAGCAAACAGGGCTGGAACCCATAATTAATCAGAAACGGAGAGCTCCCAGATGAAGAATTGACCGCACAGTTCCTGGCGAACTCTGCCCAAGGCAACAAGTCGGACCAATTATCATGATGGTCAGTAACGAAACAACGGAGAAATTGTTCCAAGCCCTGATTAGCTCGTTCAGCGGCTCCATTGGTCTGGGGATGGTAGGCAGAGGAGAAGGACAGCTGTATGCCCATCTGTTGGCAAAATGCCCTCCAAAATCTAGACACAAACTGGCTCCCCCTGTCAGACACCAGTACCCTAGGCACTCCATGCAACCGGAATACTTCTCTGGCGAACACCATTGCCAATTCCTTCGCTGAAGGAAGACCACGGAGGGGCACGAAATGAGCCATTTTAGAAAACCTGTCCACCACCATGAATATAAAGGAGTACCCCTTCGACATAGGCAACTCTCCCATAAAATCAATGGAAACATGAGACCAGGGGCGTTCGCCATTAGGCACCGGTTGAAGCAAGCCCACAGGGAGATGTCTCGGGGTCTTAGCGCGGGCGCAGGTGGCACAGGCATTCGTAAATTCGGCACAATCATTTCTCATGGAAGGCCACCAAAATAACTGAGAAAGGGACCATAACAATTGGTCTCTACCAATATGTCCCGCAGCCTTAGAGGAATGGTAGGTTTCGAGCAGCCTAGTACGAAATGATTCAGCGACAAAACATTTGCCCACTGGGGTTTCATGGGGAGCGGACCCCTGAGAGGCCAGGATCTCCTCCCCTAGAGGAGAAGTGATACTCGTGCGTATAGTAGCCAGTATTCTATCAGGTTGGATGATAGGAGCTGGTGCTTCCACTCTGTCACTGTCGGCCTCAAATTGTCTTGACAGTGCATCAGCCCTGATATTTTTTGACCCTGGCAAATATGATACAATGAAATTAAATCGAGACAGGAACAGTGCCCACCTGGCCTGATGAGAGGACAATCTCTTGGCCTCCGAGAGATAGGTCAGATTCTTATGATCTGTTAGGATTAAGACAGGATTCTTAGTACCTTCAAGCAAATGACGCCATTCCTTAAGAGCAAGGATAATGGCCAATAATTCTCTGTCACCTATCTCATAGTGGCTTTGAGTGACAGTCAACTTTTTAGAGAAAAACCCACAAGGTCTGAGAGTTCCACCTTTCTCGTGTCGCTGCGAAAGTACTGCCCCGACCCCAATATCTGAGGCATCAACCTCTAACGTAAATGGAAGTAAAGGATTGGGGTGGGATAACACAGGAGCCGCAGCAAATGCCAGCTTCAAATTCTCAAAGGCTTTCTCAGCAGATACCGGCCAACAAGAAGGATTAGCACCCTTGTGCGTAAGATCGGACAGAGGTTTGACAATGGAAGAAAAGTTCTTAATAAACCTCCTATAATAATTAGCGAAACCCAGGAAACGCTGTATGGCTTTAAGACCCTTGGGTTTTGGCCATTGTAGGACAGCTGACAACTTTTCTTTGTCCATGGCAATGCCATCATTGCCAATTATGAACCCCAAGAATGGCACACTGGTTCTATGAAACTCACATTTTTCCATTTTACAAAATAATTTGTTCTCACGGAGTCGTAGCAATACTGCGGATACATCTTTGATGTGCTGTGCCATGTTTTGGGAGTAAATCAGTATATCGTCGAGGTACACCACAACACATGTCTGTAACATATCTCTCAGAACATCATTTATCAGTTCCTGGAAAACTGCGGGTGCATTACACAGCCCAAAAGGCATTACTAGATACTCGTAGTGCCCAGCTCGAGTATTAAAGGCAGTTTTCCACTCATCACCTGCTCGAATGCGAACCAGATTGTAAGCGGCCCGTAGGTCCAACTTGGTAAATATCGAAGCGCCCTTAAGCCTGTCAAAAAGCTCGGTGATGAGTGGTATTGGGTATGCGTTTTTTGCCATTAGTTTATTCAAGCCCCGGTAGTCAATGCATGGTCTTAATTCGCCATTTTTCTTTTTTGCAAAAAAGAACCCAGCCCCAGCTGGAGAGGTAGATTTACGTATGATCCCTCTAGCAAGGGCATCAGAAATGTAATCCTCCATAGCCTTATTTTCATCACAAGATAATGGATAAGTGCGTCCTTTCGGAGGTACTGCACCAGGCTGCAATTCAATGCAACAATCATAAGGTCTATGCTGGGGTAGCATACTAGCCTCTCCTTTGCTAAAAACATCGCCAAACTGTTGGTACACATCCGGCATAGCAGAGGAGGTGCACATGACCTTAATAGGCTGGATGACGCACTTGTCCATACAAAACTGGGACCAAGCAGCAATTTCACACTTTTTCCAATCGAATTGTGGGTTATGTAACTGTAACCACGGAAATCCCAATATCACCGCATGGTGCGGGGAATTAATCAGTTGAAACTGCTGCTCTTCTCTGTGAAGTGCCCCAATAGTCATAGACAATGGCATAGTTTCAAATATAAACTGAGGCGGTTCTAAGGGTCTACCATCAATCGCTTCAATAGTCAAGGGGTTTTCTCTTTCAATGCGTGGAACTCCGTGCAATTCAGCAAAGGTATTATCCATAAAATACCCTGCTGCACCAGAGTCAACCAAGGCCAAAACCTCCACAGAGCGTTGTGCCCAAGACAATACCACCTGTATGGTGGGTTTCATTATGCCCGACACTGGGGACGATTGTACACCACCTAGGGCCTGTCCCCCAAGATACCCTAGGTGTGTGCGTTTCCCGGACGTACCGGACAGGAATTTAGCAAGTGCCCTTTTTTACCGCAGTATAAACATAACCCTTGTTTTTTGCGATATAGTCTCTCTGCCTTGGATAGTCTAGTGAAGCCTATTTCCATAGGTTCACTTGTTTCCCGTACTGGTTCACTAGACTTCAATGCCAAGGGAGGGATGGGTGGGCAAAACATGCTACTAGGCTCATTATTTTTTGACCGTAACTTACGATCTCTGGCAATTGATCTCTCACGTATTCTGGAGTCAATTATCATAACATACTCAATGTAATCATCTAGATCAATAGGTAGATCTTTAGCAGCGATTTCGTCTTTAATGTGGTCATTCAGGCCTTGAGAGAAGGCTGCCAATAATGCCTCATTATTCCAACCTACCTCTGCTGCCAATGTGCGGAATTCGATGGCATAGTCGCCCACTGTACGCCTGCCCTGTTGTATCTCCATAAGGCGTTTGGCAGCAGAGGTGGTTCTACCAGGAGGCTCAAACACTCTTCGAAAGGAACGCACAAATTCACTAAAGTTCTTAGTACAAGGTTTAGCATTCTCCCACAAGGGGTTAGCCCAGGCCAATGCTCTGCCAGTGAGCAGTGATATCGTGAACCCCACTTTACTACGATCATTGGGAAATGCGTGTGCCGTCAATTCCATAAAGATTTCGAGTTGATTGATGAACCCTCTGCAGAGACTAGGGTCACCATCATATCTTAGCGGCAAGGGTGCAGAAGCCGTTAACCCTTTAACAGTACCCCCTAGGGGTCTGGTATCACTTTCCGGTGTCTGACTTGGCGAGACCACCGGGCTAGAGCTAGATTGGTCAGCAGGTACCGTGCGTTCAAGGATCGTTTGAATTGCAACTGCCAACTGATCCAAACGTTGCTCGAGCACATCCATCCTCCAATGGATATTCTGTGCGTTACCTTGACCCTTGCTGTCTGAGGTCATGGCCCTTTCGTACTGTCACGGTTTATTATGACTCTCAGACACAAGTTTTAGGTAAAAAAAATCAATTTTATTGAAATAATAAATGATAACTTAGGATGGCAATAACATACATATATATATATACAGAATATAGAACAGACAGAAGGCAGACTCTACCGGTCCTGTCAATATACCAGACAGGACAGTCTTTAGGCTCTACCGGCCTTGCCAATACCGGGTAAGGCAACCTGCAGATGGAATAGCTTAACGGTTTTACCGGCCTTACCAAATTACCGGGCAAGGCAGCCTCAATAGATACACAATGTAGGCTCTACCGGCCATGCCAATACCGGGTAAGGCAACCTCAGATGGAATGTGGTAAAAGGTTCTACCGGCCTTACCAATACCGGGCAGGGCAGCCCAGAGATAATAGCAGCAGTCAGATGGCACTGGCAAATTAGCAGAATCGTTAAGCAGCAAGGCTTTGGAGCAAACCAGCGTCCGCACGCTGGAAACAACACTGAATAGTATAGCCGTTAGGCTTAGCGAGCAAACCAGTGACCGCACACTGGTGTAACAAGCGAGTTTGTATAGCCGCAAGGCTTAGGAGCAAACCAGCATCCGCACGCTGGGACCAACACAGAATTGTATAGCTGATAGGCTTTGGAGCAAACCAGTGACCGCACACTGGTGTAACAAGCGAGTTTGTATAGCCGCAAGGTTTAGGAACAAACCAGCGTCCGCACGCTGGGACCAACACAGATTTGTATAGCTGAAAGGCTTTGGAGCAAACCAGTGACCGCACACTGGTGTAACAAGTGAGTTTGTATAGCCGCAAGGCTTAGGAGCAAACCAGCGTCCGCACGCTGGGACCAACACAGATTTGTATAGCTGAAAGGCTTTGGAGCAAACCAGTGACCGCACACTGGTGTAACAAGTGAGTTTGTATAGCCGCAAGGCTTAGGAGCAAACCAGCGTCCGCACGCTGGGACCAACACGGAATTGTAGCAATGTCACCAACGCGACCAGGCAGAAGGTCGCCAGGATACTGAAGACAGGTGATGAGATGACAGGAACCAGCAACGATCAGTCAGGTCAGAAAACAGCAGAGAAGTTCAGCAGGAACTGCAACACCAGAGACTTAGGCCGGAACCAGGACTGGAAGTACTTCAGCATGCAGGAAACACTGGAACAGTAGAGATCAGGAACTCAGGAACACATGAGATCAGGAACTCAGGAACACTGGAACAGAGGCCCAGCTATCACTAGCATAGTGATAGCAAGAAGGTCAGAAACAACACGAAAGGGCACTCAAAGGGTGCCCAATCCAGGTTTAAATAGTCAATAAGAGGCGGGCTATCTGCAGACAGCCAATAAAAGCCCCCTACTGGTGACAGACAAGTAACTGCAGCAAATCACGGGCACCGTGATACTGCATGCTTGGATCTTCGTGCCTGTAGATAACGCTGAAACAAAGGTAAGCTGTAACAATATCTCTGTAAACGGTATCAAACCAGGTCAGGGTCAGGCAGGGTCATACATGGGAATTCTCTGTAGAAGGTACCAAATAAGCTCGGACAAGACTCAGGAGACGTAGGCTAGGTCTGGATCAGTTTGGATCATACACAGGAAAACACACTCAAGAAAGAATAGTTACACTACTACAGGAGCTATACAAACAGGTCTGTAGTGTGCAGCCACTGCCCGTTAAGGTTATGCACCAGAAGCCACTCCTGTGCGTACCTAGAGAAAAGCCAGCAGAAGAAGCATCACGGACATAGCAGACAGAAGAAAGAAGCAGTGAGAGACCAGCGAGGATGCACAAGAGAGAACCGGAGCAGAGGTGAGGCAGAGCAGGCCATCCATGACAAGGCACAGAGACGGGGCTCAAGACTGAGGGAATCAAGAGTGGAGGTGAGGCAGAGCGGAATCGGTAAGAACGTGGCAAAAGTCAAATTCCAAAAATATGTCTTGAATTATTATTATTATTTTTTTTAATTTTCACATTGTTTATTGAAATCAGCCAATAGTCTTGAATTATTTTTATATATTAAATCTCTAAATTGATGTTCTATTATAAAAATCAAAACTGCTAAGCTTTTTAAACTATGAACTGTTAATGTTAATCTTACATTAGTCTCTTGTTATTGCATTTTCACAGAGTTAATTAACCTTCATGGAATTGCCAAATTAATTCTACTGAGTATTCTCAACACTACAGTATGATATATATAAAACAGGTCACTTGATTGAATACTTTGTGAAAGAAATTGTCGTCCCGTTTATTTGACGTTTAGATTAGAACAGGAACGTGAGACAGAATTGAACTTGGATCCTATATCCTCTGTAAATCAATTTGTTTGGTCTGCTAGTAGCTATCTAAGTGTTCCGTATTAAGAAGAAAATATAAGTATGGTAATAGCCTATAATACAATTAAATAACTCTATGTTCTCCTGCAGTCTTTGGTTTTGCATTCATATATGAAGATTTACAAAGGAGAGAAGGAACAATTAACCTCATAGAGGATATAACATCTGCTGTTTATAATTACTTATCTTACTATGACCAGAAAACTCAAATCACCCCTATGAATGTTGCCCTTATGCCTTTATCCAACAGCCACAATCTTCAATCAGTCCGGGATGAGAACTCCATGTAGGCAGCTGATGGAAGAGTTTTTTCCAAATTGAAGCTGGGAGAGTGTTTGAACCCCCTTAACCCATTAAGCACAAGAGGCGTTTGCAGTAATTTGTGAAGCAATTCATAGAACACCCATGTGATGTGCAGGGGACAGAGTTGGTGTCCTCAGGTCCTACAAGCAACTGTCAAATCTACCCACATGGATCTGACACCCGGGACTGATTGAGGTTATTAACTCTTGAACTAATGAGAAAGGGAAAATGAACAGGTGTCATTGAGATCTTCTGGTCATAGTAAGGTAAGTAGGTATTATAATTTGGATGTGTTACTTCTCCTTTAAAGAAGAACACGTGTTCTTTTCATTGTTTTATATGACATCTTTTCAGAACTCTCCACTAAGGGTGGGTGAAAAGTGGGAAACATTTCCTCCTGTTTGCCGATTGCAGCACATTTTTCGCCTATTACAAAAATTTTTTCTCCTATTACAACACATTTTTTCTCCTATGTTTAATATGATGCAACATTTCCCAGTACAATATTACTTTTTCTGAGAGCTGTAGTTGAGAAATAAGTAGCTGGAAATCAAAGCTGTGAGTCCTACAGCAACATATACCATGAAATATGTGTTAGCATGCAGAGTGCCTTTGTCCTTTGCCCACAACACTAACTTCCGCTTAAAGTAAAAAAATAAAGTACAACCTACATTGTGACAGATGTGTATGGTAGTGGTGTTGGGGGACTTGCATGGTGTGATTGGTGGGACCTTGACAAACTGCATGCACCCCGGGAGGAGAGGAATCATCATCATTTATTGTATATGCTATAGAAACTTTTGCTGCAGTCAGTTTTTGTACACTTTACTCCTTTGTCCCTGCACTGCTCCACCTTTCCCCCTCCCACCTATGCATTTGCTGGACATTACTCAACTACTGTGTGTTTTTCCTCCTGCAGTACACAACCAATGGAGTGTGATGACTCGCCTTAGCTCTCAACAACATTTTCAATGTCGTTTGCTGTCTATCCTGTCTGCCTCAGTCACAGAGCTCACAATCATCTGTCTAATATATTTGTTTAATTATTTTTCTTTTTAAGTTGTCCACCCTATCACTTCAAGTTTTGGGTTATTTGGGGTCAGCCTCCTTCTGCCTTATTCTCCTACATTTTGCCCCCAGACTCCTTTACTACAGAGAACAAATGTCCTACCTAAATGACTCCCTAAACTAAGCATCAAATCCCCTTTATTTGCCTATCTTCTCTAGCTCAAAAATGTGCAGTTCTCTCCTGTTACTAACACAGAATGGCTGCTGTGAGAGCCCGACACCATTTATATGGCTGTAGAAAAAGTTTCATGTGGTGGAGAAAATTTTTTCTACCCATTGATTTCAAAGCAATGAGCTAGGAAAAAAAAAAGCATGAAATTGTTCGCCAAGCGGAAAGTGCCATTTTTCAGCGATTTCAGTTTGAGGAGAAAATTCTTGCCCATCACTAGGGATGGGCGAAAAATTTTGCCTCCAACTGAAATCAGCAAATAAGTGGCACCTCCTGCTTGGTGAATAATGTTCTATGAATAGTGCCAATTTTCTGCTTTTTTCACCTAGCTCATTCCATTGAAATCAATGTGAAAATTTAATTTACACACAATAGAAAACACGTATTATTTCCAAAAGTCATAGTATAAAAGGGGCATGAGGGTGCCTGTGTTAGTGGGGTGTGGGAAAAGAATCAGTTGCGCAGGGAATTACTTTTGGGGGGGCAGTTAATACAAAATAAATCCTAAATACAAATAAAAACACCCAGAAGACATGGTACAAAAGGGGTCTGAGGAGGGCGCCTGTGTTGGTAGGTGGCGTCTGGGGAAAGAATCGGATGAAAAGGAAGTTGTTTTGGGGGCTTCTTGACTGGCATTAGGGGAGTGAATAAAATAAAAGAAATAAATAAAATAAGAAATTTGTATTTAAAGTGAAGGAGACAGGAACCCCCTGACATAAGTTAGAGTATTTTGTAGATTTGTTGACATTGATTAGTAGGACTTAGCTTTGATAGAAACAAACCCCCAAAAATGTTATTTTTCTTTGTAGGACAATTTTTTTTATTTCTTTAAAGCACAAGCCCTGAGAAAAATAATGCCCTACTGGCCTAGTGTTGGCCAGTGACCACTGGCCGTTGTCAAATGCCCTGATATAGGTGCAGAATTTGTGACTGCTGTTCTTGCTGCTGCTGCTGTTTAAGCAGCAGGATGATTAGGCAGCTAAAAGGGAATGGGATCAACAACAGCAGTAACATGGGTGATGGATGATGAAGGTTCCACTTGCCGCCTACGTCTAGCTCCAGTGATGAGTCTCTCCACTCAGAAAACAGTCAAACTCATTGAAAGTCGTACGAGTAAAGGGTAGTACAGTGTTAGCCATGGTAAGAGCAGAAGATCGGTAGTGTAAAAGTGATAACTTTATTGGGTAACTGAGTAGCTGCAGAGTGCTAGTATCATGGCCACTTACATCTCATTGTTAGGAATGTGATCGAATGAGAGATGAATACTATATATATAATAAAATAAATGGTATGTAGCCATGAGACCAGTGCACACACAGGACATGTGAAACAAAGTGTTCATTTAGGCAATAAATTATCATTTTGTTTCACAAAGATGCAATAAATTAACCCTTTGTTTCACAAGTCCTATGTGTGCACTGGTCTCATGGCTACATACTATTTCTTTTATTATACATACTGTATATTGACTAGGAGCACCCAGGCAGTAGATACATTTTTTTTCATTAGGGGTGCCTAAACTTAATATGTATATATATATATATATATATATATATATATATATATATATATATATATATATATATAAATATATATATATATAAGAATAAGCCTCATTGCATAATTTATGGTACCTCACACACAGAACATAATTTATGTCTCCTCAGAAAACAAACACACATTGAACAGAATGCCTCATTACATAATTTATGTCTCATTAGGAGACACAACTCCCATTGGGTGATTGAATGGGGACTTTACTGCTCCCATTGGGTGATTGAATGGGGGCGTGTTTATCATACATGGAGTTGGCCCGCCCCCTCCAGCCCGCCCACCACTATCCAACTGACAAAAAAAATATAACTGCCACTCGCTCCTGAAGTAGGGATATCAGTAACTTCTCCCGGTCCACTCACACTCTCACTCAGGATCATGACCCCACAAACACACTGTGTCACCTCCCACAGATAACTGTAACCCTCCATACACTGTGTCACCTCCCACAGATAACTGTAACCCTCCATACACTCTGTGTCACCTCCCACAGATAACTGTAACCCTCCATACACTCTGTGTCACCTCCCACAGATAACTGTAACCCTCCATACACACTGTGTCACCTCCCACAGATAACTGTAACCCTCCATACACTGTGTCACCTCCCACAGATAACTGTAATCCACCATACACTCTGTGTCACCTCCCACAGATAATTGTAACCCTCCATTCACTCTGTGTCACCTCCCACAGATAACTGTAACCCTCTATACACACTGTGTCACCTCCCACAGATAACTGTAACCCTCCATACACTGTGTCACCTCCCACAGATAACTGTAACCCTGCATACACTCTGTGTCACCTCCCACAGATAACTGTAACCCTCCATACACTCTGTGTCACCTCCCACCGATAACTGTAACCCTCCATACACACTGTGTCACCTCCCACAGATAACTGTAACCCTCCATACACTGTGTCACCTCCCACAGATAACTGTAACCCTCCATACACTCTGTGTCACCTCCCACAGATAACTGTAACCCTCCATACACTCTGTGTCACCTCCCACAGATAACTGTAACCCTCCATACACACTGTGTCACCTCCCACAGATAACTGTAACCCTCCATACACTGTGTCACCTCCCACAGATAACTGTAATCCACCATACACTCTGTGTCACCTCCCACAGATAATTGTAACCCTCCATTCACTCTGTGTCACCTCCCACAGATAACTGTAACCCTCTATACACACTGTGTCACCTCCCACAGATAACTGTAACCCTCCATACACTGTGTCACCTCCCACAGATAACTGTAACCCTGCATACACTCTGTGTCACCTCCCACAGATAACTGTAACCCTCCATACACTCTGTGTCACCTCCCACAGATAACTGTAACCCTCCATACACTGTGTCACCTCACACAGATAACTGTAACCCTCCATACACTGTCACCTCCCACAGATAACTGTAACCCTCCATACACTGTGTCACCTCCCACAGATAACTGTAACCCTCCATACACTGTGTCACCTCCCACAGATAACTGTAACCCTCCATACACTCTGTGTCACCTCCCACAGATAACCGTAACCCTCCATACACACTGTGTCACCTCCCACAGATAACTGTAACCCTCCATACACTGTCACCTCCCACAGATAACTGTAACCCTCCATACACTGTGTCACCTCCCACAGATAACTGTAACCCTCCATACACACTGTGTCACCTCCCACAGATAACTGTAACCCTCCATACACTCTGTGTCACCTCCCACAGATAACTGTAACCCTCCATACACACTGTGTCACCTCCCACAGATAACTGTAACCCTTCATACACACTGTGTGTCACCTCCCACAGATAACTGTAACCCTCCATACACTGTGTCACCTCCCACAGATAAGTGTAACCCTCCATACACACTGTGTCACCTCCCACAGATAACTGTAACCCTCCATACACTGTGTCACCTCCCACAGATAACTGTAACCCTCCATACACTGTGTCACCTCCCACAGATAAGTGTAACCCTCCATACACACTGTGTCACCTCCCACATATAACTGTAACCCTCCATACACTGTGTCACCTCCCACAGATAACCGTAACCCTCCATACACACTGTGTCACCTCCCACAGATAACCGTAACCCTCCATACACACTGTGTCACCTCCCACAGATAACCGTAACCCTCCATACACACTGTGTCACCTCCCACAGATAACTGTAACCCTCCATACACTGTGTTACCTCCCACAGATAACTGTAACCCTCCATACACTCTGTGTCACCTCCCACAGATAACTGTAACCCTCCATACACTCTGTGTCACCTCCCACCGATAACTGTAACCCTCCATACACACTGTGTCACCTCCCACAGATAACTGTAACCCTCCATACACTGTGTCACCTCCCACAGATAACTGTAACCCTCCATACACACTGTGTCACCTCCCACAGATAACTGTAACCCTCCATACACTGTGTCACCTCCCACAGATAACTGTAACCCTCCATACACTCTGTGTCACCTCCCACAGATAACTGTAACCCTCCATACACTCTGTGTCACCTCCCACCGATAACTGTAACCCTTCATACACTCTGTGTCACCTCCCACAGATAATTGTAATCCTCCATACACACTGTGTGTCAGTACGAGGATGTAATGTTCCCATAAAATACAAACTCAGGGATAAACTTAATAACAACTCTTGTATTTAACTCTTTTCATCTCTTCAGTCACTTCACTAACTGTCTCAACTGTCACTCCTCCACTTCCTGCTTCCTGATTCCCGCCCTTTCTTGTTAAAGGGAGAGATGCTTTGCTGTATGTTACAGAGGGCAAGCCTCAAACACCACTTTCTATTTGTTCCCTCAGCATATTGCTACATTGCCTCAACTGTAGAGCCACCGTGTGTTATATTGCTATGTTACCTCAACTTAACCCTTTGAGTGCCAGAGGGGTACACCATGGGCATTTCTAGGTTCCAAAATGATCTGGGGCTAGAGCCCACAGCAAAATGCAACAGAGTGCCTGCCACCAGTGGTAGTGATGATAACGCTATAGTGTGGAGTGAGTTATCCTTACACAACATATATGTTTATTTTACTAATCTATATATAATGCAATGCAAAGAGTTATGAAGTAAGTCATTTTATGTTCAACTCTTGTCATTGTGTTTTGTTCTAACTAACTGAAGTTATTGTGGTGTAAACCAACTGTACCACAGGGAACAAATCAAAATTCCTGTCACATTAAATAGGGGTTTTAACTCCTTGAATGCTAGAGCGGTCTTCAATACATTGCAAAGCAATGCACTGGAGACTTCTCTAACATTCAAGAGGTTAAAAACTCTGTTCAAGTGCAGTGGATTTTAAGAACTTTTATTTGTCCCCTATTGTGCAGTTGGTTTACTCCAGAATAAAACCAGGTTGCTTTAATACATATGAGCCATTGATGTAACTGAATAAATTATCAAGAGCAACACCAAAGTATTTTATTTACACAGATAATGCATAAACAAATATAACGATGTTTAAACAAACATTAATGTGAGTTTTATTGCTGTGGAGCAATGTGATACACTTATATACCCACCACACAGTCTGATGTCCTAAAAAGAGGGACGCCAGGGTGTGAAAGAGGGACAGAGGGATTTGGGGCTCGAAGAGGGACACTTGGGAGGTATGCTTATACCCAGCATCGGTCCATTGGCCACTGGTAGCCATAGAACCTCTCATACACTGCCTGATAACCTTGCGCTTCTAGCCCCTATTAGCCACACATCCACTGTCTGATACTCCAGTGGTTTGCCACAGGTAGCACCAGGCCCACACATGAACTGATATCTCAGTCTTCTTCTACTGGCAACTGGTATCCATAGAACCATACATACACTGAGTGATACCCCATCATTTTTCCACTGGTTACCTGTAGCCAATCATACACTTTTTCCATTGGCCACTAGTAGCCACAGAACAACGCACATAAACTTTATGACACCACAGCCTTGTTCCACTGGCCACTGATAGCCACAGCCATGTTTCTCTGCCCAGATTCCCCAAATACACTGTGTTACCCCACCAGCCTTCTACAACTGCCTACTGGTCGCCACAGATTCCCCTCATACATTGTGCATCCCCACCAGCCTTGTTCTCCTACCCACTGGAAGTACATAAGTACAAACACAAACTCATTACAATGACACATAAGTCACCCCCTTATGACTCACTTCTGTGTGTGCCTGTGTGTTCCTCACTGTGTGTGTTGCATGTCTGTATCACACTCTATGTGTCTGCATAGTGTCAGTGAATGAGTGTGCATTTGTGTGAGTGTCTCTGTGTGTGTTTGTCTTGCATCCGTGTGTGTGCGCATTAATTCCCTATATATCCTGACGGGCAACGCAGTCCCACATATATATATATATATATATGACCTTGCTGACAGCTTGCTAAATAAGGACCAGCAACAAAAGTACCAAGAAAGAGAACTGGGGGAGTTATGCACTAAGGCGTGATAAAGAGGTGATAAAGCAGAGATTTCTTCTCCAGTGATATCACTTCACCAGTTCCTATGTTATTCTATAGAGCCTATGCATTAAGATCTCCAGACTTAGACAATATTAGTACATTGACTTCATAGAATAACATAGGAACTGGTGAAGTGATATCACTGGGGGCCCCTTCTGCCTTTGCTAAGTGTTTATTATGATGACAAATTATTGAGTTGACAGAATATAATGTCTGAGTTAATGGGAAAGTTGGTGCATTTTTCTTTTAACTCTATAAGTGTAAGGAGGGGGGTGTAAGTGGTTTTTAAAGGTATAAAACCACCACACTATGTGATAGACAAGAATGGAGTTGTAGATTTAACTTGTGTGATTTTTAATAAAAAGGAATACAGGCTTAATGGTGCTTTGATGACAACAACAACAGAGGAAAAGGACTTGAAGGTAGGCAAGCAATGCAGTGAAAAAATGGGAAAAGCTAACAGTGTAACATGAAGCGTGAGGTATTAAAGCTACAGATCACTATAGATAAGCCTCACCTGGAGTACTAAGTATAGTTCTGGAAACAACAGCTCCAGAAATCTGGAGACAAGTCAGAGAAAAGAAGTAAAATGGTCCAAGGCTTTAATGGTCAAACTATCTAAGCAAAATTCAAAAACCTTAAAGGAATATTAACTTCTGATATGGAAAAAAAAATATTGCATAGTTTAGCCTGCTGAGTAAAACATGGGTACTCTCGCTGGAGATGTTTTAAAAATTATAGCTGCTCACACTGCAATTTTACAGTGACACTTTTATTATAGTTGTATGTTCGACTGACCATGGCAGTCACCATACATTTTCAGACCATAGACATACCGTACACAAAAAATGCAAATTTCATCTGCAATAAGTTTTGAATTAAAACTTTCTCAGCAGTAGTGATGAGCGAGCACCCCAATGCTCGGGTGTTCGGGTGCTCTGACCGAGCACCCCCGGAGGCTCGAGTGCTCGGCCGAGCACCCGAGCCCCATTGAAGTCAATGGGAGGACTCGAGCATTACACCAGGCACCCCCTGCTCTGATGAGGGGAGGGTGCCTGGTCCATAGGAAAAGGGCAGAAAATTATGGAAACACCACAGAAATGGTTCAGGGACAGCATAGGGAGGATGTCTGGATGCATCTTGGACTCCAACATCGCTGCTGGGAACGCTCTTTCGCCCGTAGTACGCCATTTTTACAGACTGACCGTAAAACACACAAAAAGGCAGATAAAAACGACTTTAGGCGAAAAATTGTTACCAAACAGTATTTGCTGTATATTTACTTGTATATCATCTGCAAATTCTCCCAAAAATTTCTTCGATTTTTCTGAACTGAGGCCATGATTAAGAGGGAAACGTGCGCAGAGGCAAATTCTCCCCAAAATTTCCTTGATTTTTCTGAACTGAGGCCATGATTAAGAGGGAAACGTGCGCAAAGGCAAATTCTCCCAAAAATTTCCTCGATTTTTCTGAACTGAGGCCATGATTAAGAGGGAAACGTGCGCAAAGGCAAATTCTCCCAAAAATTTCCTAGATTTTTCTGAACTAGGGCCATGATTAAGAGGGAAACGTGCGCTGAGCCGACCATCCAAAACATTATGGGTGAGGGTCTGCTGCGGAGCTGACCATCCTAAACATTATATGCGAAGGCCCGCTAGTGAGCTGACGCTATAAAACATTATATGAGAGGGCCCGCTAGAGAGCTGACCCAATAAAACATTATATGAGAAGGCCCACTGGTGAGCGGACCTATACAAAAATTGTCAAACTGCGCCCGCTGGTGAGCTGGCCCTATATAAAAATTATATCACAGGGCCCGCTGGTGAGCTGGCCCTATATAAAAATTATATCACTGGGCCCGCTGGTGAGCTGGCCCTATATAAAAATTATATCCCAGTGTATATGGAAGAGAGTCAACCATATACCCATTTTTTGGGTGGAAGGGGTGAATGGGAATACAGAGTATTCCCATCATTGTAAATAACATATATAAAGTGACTTTATGTTTCCCCGGGGCTTTCCTCCAGTGGAGTGGAGAAGTCAGGGGAAATCCAGGCCTTGTTCATTTTTATAAGTGTCAACCTATCAGCATTTTCGGTGGAAAGGCGGATACGCTTATCTGTTATGATGCCACCAGCAGCACTAAATACCCGCTCAGACAGAACGCTGGCGGCAGGGCAGGCCAGCACCTCCAAGGCGTAGAGTGCCAGTTCATACCATGTGTCCAGCTTGGACACCCAGTAGTTGTAAGGCACAGAGGGATCATTGAGGACGCTGACACGGTCTGCTACGTACTCCTTCACCATCTTCCAAAACTTTTCCCTCCTTGTGACACTAGGCTGCGCATCAGGGTGAGGGTGCTGGCGGGGTGTCATGAAGGTGTCCCACGCCTTGGAGAGTGTTGCCCTGCCTTTGTCGGAACTGCTGTGTGCTCCCCTTTTCTCCCCTTCTCGGTTGGCCAAGGTAGCACGTACTCTGCCGCCAGCGTTGTCAGATGGAAAATTTTGGAGCAATTTTTCGACAAGAACCTTCTGGTATTGCACCATTTTGCTTGTCCTCTCCACCGGAGGAATGAGAGATGAGAAATTCTCTTTGTAGCGGGGGTCCAGAAGGGTGAACACCCAGTAATCCGTGTTGTCTAAAATGCGTGTAACGTGTGGGTCACGGGAAAGGCAGCCTAACATAAAGTCAGCCATGTGTGCCAGAGTACCAACAGGCAAGATTTCGCTGTCCTCACCAGGAGGATGACTGTCAATCTCCTCATCCTCTTCCTCCTCTTCTGCCCACCCACGCTGAAGAGATGGAACTAAAGTTCCATGGCTACCCTCTGTAGCGGAGGCAACCGTGTCTTCCTCCTCCTCCTCCTCCTCCTCCGCCTCCTCCAATTCTCGCTGAGAAGACGAAGTGAGGGTGCTCTGGCTATCACCTTGTGTAAGCTCTTCCTCCCGCATTTCCACCTCTTCCACATGCAAAGCGTCAGTTTTAATTGTGAGCAGCGAGCGTTTCAGTAGACACAGAAGTGGGATGGTTACACTGATAATAGCGTTATCGCCGTTCACCATCTGTGTCGATTCCTCAAAATTGCGTAAAACCTCACAGAGGTCTGACATCCATTCCCACTCCTCACTTCTGATTACAGGAAGTTGAACGGAGAGGCGACGACCGTGTAACAGCTGGTACTCCACTACTGCCCTCTGCTGCTCACAAAGCCGGGCCAACATGTGGAAGGTGGAGTTCCAGCGCGTGCTCACGTCACACAGCAGCCGGTGAGCTGGCAATTGTAAGCGCTGCTTCAGCTTCAACAGGCCGGCTGAAGCTGTAGATGACTTACAGAAATGTGCACACACGCGGCGCACCTTGGTCAAGAGATCATGCAAATTGGGGTAGGTTTTTAGAAATCGCTGAACCACGAAATTAAATACATGCGCTAGGCATGGTACGTGTGTGAGCTTGCTGAGCTCCAAAGCCGCCACCAAGTTACGCCCATTATCACACACAACCATGCCTGGTTGCAGGTTGAGTGGCGAGAGCCACTGCTCGGTCTGGTGACTAATCCCCTGCAACAGCTCTGAGGCCGTGTGCTGTTTGTCCCCAAGGCAGATCAGCTTCAGCACGGCCTGTTGACGCTTCCCCACTGCTTCCAGCTACCGGCTGATGGGTGAGTGGCGCTGCGCGCAGAGAATTCGGAGGTGGAAACGGAGGAGGAGGAGCCAATAACGTAGGTGCTGGCGGAAACCCTGATGGAGGTAGGGCCCGCAATCCTCGGCGTGGGTAGCACCTGTGCCATCCCAGGGTCCGAGTCGCTCCCAGCCTCCACGACATTCACCCAGTGTGCCGTCAGGGAAATGTAGCGTCCCTGGACACAAGCACTTGTCCATGTGTCAGTCGTTAAGTGGACCTTCCCAGTAACTGCGTTGGTCAGGGCACGGGTGATGTTACGGGACACATGGTGGTGTAATGCGGGGATGGCACACCGGGAAAAGTAGTGGCGGCTGGGGACCGCGTACCAAGGGACAGCTGCTGCCATCAGGCTGCGGAAGGACTCAGTCTCCACAAGCCTAAATGGCAGCATTTCGATGGCCAGTAATTTGGAAAGGTGTGAGGTTAGTGCTATGGCCTGTGGGTGGGTGGCTGGGTATTTTCGCTTGCGCTCAAATGCCTGGGGTAACGACATTTGGACGCTGTGCTGGGACAGGGAAGTGGATGTGGTCGCTGATGGTGCTTCAGATGGTACAGGTGCAGGGCGGGAGGTATGCGGGCCTGCGCCTTCGACAGGCGATTGGCCGGCACCGAAAACAGGGGAAGAGGAGGCAGTGGTGTGGCCTGCAGACACAGATGGGCGATCCAGGCGTTCCTCCCACTTATTACGGTGCTTGGATGCCATGTGTCGGATCATGCTGGTGGTGGTGAGGTTTCTAGTGTTCATGCCTCGGCTCATTCTGGTGTGGCACAGGTTGCAAACTACAATTCTTTTGTCGTCCGCACTTTCCTTAAAAAAACGCCATACCGCGGAACACCTACCCCTTGGCAAGGGAGATTTACGCAAGGGGGTGCTCCGTGGAACATTTGCGGGCCGCTTTGGTGCGGTCCGCCTTCTTTCTGTAGCCACACCACTGCCTCTTCCAGCCTGTTGCGGTGCTGCAGATGGCTCACCCTCAGGACTGCTGTCATCGCT
Organism: Rhinophrynus dorsalis; assembly: GCA_037306005.1. Classification (NCBI taxonomy): domain Eukaryota; kingdom Metazoa; phylum Chordata; class Amphibia; order Anura; family Rhinophrynidae; genus Rhinophrynus; species Rhinophrynus dorsalis. Next base: position 557,124,707 of record CM074721.1, read on the forward strand.
CGGCTCTACACCTTCCCAGGTGGGGTCAGTCACCTCATCGTCCACCAAGTCCTCCTCCACTTCCTCACTCTGATCATCCTCCTCATGTCTTGATCCCACCACATACTCAGTCATTGACAACTGTATATCATCCTCCTCATCAAGGTCTTGAGACAGTAATAGTGGTTGATTTAATGGCAACTGTGTCTCATCATCATCATCATCCACTTCCTTTGACCTTAAATGCCGTTCACCTCTGTCATCTTCTTGTGATTGGGTACCCTCTAGAGGTTGTGAATCAGGGCACAAGATGTCATGTTCCTCTGCAAGCGTGCTTGGAGAGAGGGTCAAATGAAAGATTGGTGATGAGACGAGCTCCTCACTATATCCCAGTGTGGGATCACTTCTTTGACCAGACCCTCTATGGTGGGAGGAAGGATGATCAGAGTGAGGATTATGTTGACCAGACTCTTGGCTACTGAGAGTGGACTTGGTGGAAGACAGGGTGGTGCTTAACCGACTGGAAGCAGTATCAGCTGACATCCAACCGACCACCTGTTCGCAGTGGTCGGACCTCGAGAGTGATGTCCTGCGACGCCCTGTAAAATGAGACATGAAGCTAGGTATGGTGGATGTCTTTCTGTCTTGTGCTCTGGCACCAGGCGCAGTTTCTACGCGTCCTGACCCGCGCCCTGAACTATCAGGATCACGTCCACTTCCCCGTCCCTTTTTACCCACCTTCTTCATATTACACGGAATATGTGCTGCAAATCTGCAACTTTGCACAGTACACAGAATTTGCTTCTTAACTGCGGCGACGCACAGTGAATGGAATATGTGACTTTGATATTTTACAGTTTGAAGACTTAACAGAATTTTTTCCTATTCTGAAACTGTGCACAGTACACAGAATTTGCTTCTTAACTGCGGCGACGCACAGTGAATGGAATATGTGACTTTGATATTTTACAGTTTGAAGACTTAACAGTATTTTTTCCTATTCTGAAACTGTGCACAGTACACAGAATTTGCTTCTTAACTGCGGCGACGCACAGTGAATGGAATATGTGACTTTGATATTTTACAGTTTGAAGACTTAACAGTATTTTTTCCTATTCTGAAACTGTGCACAGTACACAGAATTTGCTTCTTAACTGCGGCGACGCACAGTGAATGGAATATGTGACTTTGATATTTTACAGTTTGAAGACTTAACAGAATTTTTTCCTATTCTGAAACTGTGCACAGTACACAGAATTTGCTTCTTAACTGCGGCGACGCACAGTGAATGGAATATGTGACTTTGATATTTTACAGTTTGAAGACTTAACAGAATGTGCTCTAATCTGCAACTTTGCACACTAAACAGAATGTGCTCTAATCTGCAACTTTGCACACTAAACAGAATGTGCTCTAATCTGCAACTTTGAACACTAAAAAGAATGTGCTGCTAATCTGCAACTTTGCACACTGAACAGAATGTGCTCTAATCTGCAACTTTGCACACTAAACAGAATGTGCTCAAATCTGCAACTTTGCACACTAAACAGAATATATGAAGTTTTGTTTTTTTTGTTTTTTTTCCCCCCACACAAAATAAACTGCTGCCCCCACACACAGTAGTCCTAAAAAGGACTTTTGGGTCTTTTTTTGTACAAATTTGCTTGTCTTCTCCCTACACTGACTTTCCCTTCCTATCCTCATCTCTCCCTGGCTAAGACTGAGCCGAACTCGCTGGTCAGGTGCTATACAGCACCCGATCACGGGTTCTGGCCAGCCAATCAGTGTAATGCCAGCAGCCAACATGGCTGCTGGCATTACACTGATGTCAGAGCCTCCCTGCACGTTTATTGGCTGCGCAGCAGCCGCGAAACGTGCGGGGAGGAGACCCGAACATGGCGGGCGAGCACATGCGGTACTCGTACGAGTACCGCCATGTGCCGAGCAGAGCGATGCTCGAGCCGAACCGAGCTTCAGCCGAGCATGCTCGCTCAACACTACTCAGCAGTGAAAGATTCTGTGTTTCAGCTTCACTCAGCAGTATCTAAATAACATAAAGCGCTAGCCTGCGAAGCTCCCTGTGCATTTAACTGCACCTACACAGTAGAGACCGGAGGTTTTCTAACTAATATATATATATATATATATATATATATATATATATATATATTTATATATAATATAATTAAGTGTCCAGAAGACCTGGATAATTGTACGCTTTGGAGCCTGCTGGCAAAGGAAAAAATAGAGCCATTTCATATACCTCTGCCCGCTGATTAACTGTCCCATTGGAATCAAGCGCTCTCAAACATCAGCACAGCCGGCTTATAATACACAGCACAGTTCCTACACCAGTGAATATACAGCCCTGATCAAGCTGTTTGAAACAACCGGAGGGGAACCCCCAATCACTAATCATTTTGGAGAAGAAGTTCTGATGTAAGTAGGGTTACGGAGCGAGAGTACAAGGGATGGGAGAGCAGATGTGCATAAGGCGCCGGAAGAGGGAAAATTATCTTATTACAGAGGTGGAGGCTTCATTAATGTCAGGATTAGCACACTTTTAACCTCTTTTGGGACTCTCAGGTAATAATACATATTATATGGATATATATGCATATATATGCATTTTTATTATTATTGCAAAAATAAAGTTTTTAGCCTTATATTTTGTGTAGTCTACTTTATTTTGTGCCACAGAGTTGTATCATATAGGGATTGTAGAACGGGTTTTATATATATTTATCTATTTCTATACTGTTGGATTAACATATATAACTCTCTCCCAAGGACATAGTATAGTTGTTAGACCATACACACCAGTCTAGGGATAGGAGTTAGCTTTTATGGGGATCTTCTCCTGCACTGGTGAATTTTGCTTGTTATTATTATTCAGACAACACTGCTGAGCGTCGCTTTCTTCCACTTTATTTTTGTAATCTCTCTCTATATATATTTGGTTCCATATTAATCATTACTATACTTACTATAAAATGTATTGCTTAGAAGACAGAAGGGAGTGGGAGATGTGATAGAAATATTCAAATGTATTAAAGGATTTATTAAATTTCAAGGGGGAATAATTATTTCAGAAAACGATCCAAATGAAGGCTGAAAAGCTTAGAAGTAATATGCATAAAAACTATTGTTCTGAAAAGGAGAAACAACCTCACAGCAGAAGGGACAGTGGCTATTGCCATAAAGGAATTTTTTTTACAGCAAGGACAGTAAAATTATAGAAATTTTACTTGCAGATTCTGTAATTGCTTTCCGCTAGATCAACAGGGGTAAGATTTTATGGGCTGAACTTGATGGGCACTGGTATTTTATGAAGGAATGAAGGAGGTGTATAAAAAATATTCTTTGTGTACATTTAAAAACTGTCTCTAAAGTTCATAACGTTGGGTCATATTTATAAAATAGTAGATTCAAATTTATAAATATCTCTGATGAAATCTGCAGAAAATTTGCAACTGAGAGTATTTTTTCCCTTACATAGCTGTCACTGTATTCTTCCTTTAAGAACAGTTTATAACCGGCATTATGGTTTAATCACTAAAATGCCTTTATTCTGGAGTAATTATCAAATTTCTTTATAAATACTTTGTGCTTCAATTCTTATTTATTTGGACAAGACCATTTCTACTCCACTTTTCAAAAAAGCTGATTGACTGGAGTTAGTACTAGAGAAAATGTCACAAAACATTTATACATATACTTATAGGATTCAGTGTAGCAAAAAACTCACAAGAGTGGTATAAAGGTGATACCTTTTAATGGCTAACTGAGGACATAACAAGTGCAAGCTTTCAGTACACTAAGGTCCCTTCTTAAGGTATGGGATAACCCATACCTGAAGAAGGGACCTTAGTGTCCTAAAAGCTTGCACTTGTTATGTCCTCAGTTAGCCATTAAAAGGTATCACCTTTATACCACTCTTGTGAGTTTTTTGCTACACTGAATCCTATCTACTCCACTGGCTAACACGGTACCATCTTTTTTCTACATATACTTATGTCACTTTGAGACAATTTTAAAGACACTTTCATTATACCTCCAGTTTTATAAATCTCCCTATGTTACTGTCTGTGATAGACGTAAATCTGTTCTAAGAACCACATATTACTGACCATTTTATTTATTTACATTTCTATGATTTTCATTGCACCGCTTTTTTGGGTTTCTTTTTGTTGTACCACTTTCTCACGGGATTCACATGTACAGGCTATATTATTCCACTAGTAGTAATGCAAAGATCCCAAAAAGTGGATGTTATAAACGATAGGAAGTGTTGTTAAAAGTGATTTGAAATATTTTAGATGGGTAAAGGCTATTTTTAATGTAGGAGAATACCCACGATATAAATTAACAATATTGGACACAATTTACAGATATGTTTTATGCTTTGATATATAAACATTTTTCACCATAATTACTTAGTTTACACAATTGATGAGGATAAACAAATTAATGAATCAATGAATATCAGCCTTTGCCAGATCTAATTTGTTGATTCAGAAGAAGGCAAATAAAACACCACTGAAGCCATTTAACTTTTCAAAGGATTAATATAATCCATTAAGTGGAAACTGGATTTCTTCCTGGATCAATATCATGTCCTCTGTGAAACCAATAGTCATGATTATTTTTAAGATTATTGTCGAGTTGATGTATTCTATGTGCTTCTCTTTAAACAGATGGAGTGTGGACATAATCAGACAATGGTGACAGAGCTGGTGCTTTTTGGATTTGGCAATCTTCACAGACTCAAGATTTTCCTATTTGTTCTCTTCCTTGTAATATATATTCTAACCCTAACAGGGAACCTCTTGATCATCAGTGTCATAACGGTCAGTCCCAGGCTCCATTCCCCTATGTACTTTTTTCTCAGCAATCTCTCTATATGTGAACTTATATTCACCACCAACATTATCCCTAACATGCTTTATGTTGTATGGAGAGAAGGTGTAACCATGACAGTTTATGGCTGCATCACCCAATACTTTGTGTATTCTTTGTCTACATGTATAGAGTGTCTTCTTCTGACAGTAATGGCTTTTGATAGATACCTGGCCATCTGCAACCCATTGAGATACTCATCAATTATGAACTTCAGGATCTGTAATAATCTGGTACTATGTTCTTGGTTGTCTGGATTTATATTTATGATATCACTTACAATTACGGTATTTAGCTTACAGTTCTGTGGCTCGAATATTATTGATCATATATTTTGTGACTTAGCTCCAATTTTGCAAATTGCATCCAGTGATACTTCCATTGTTGAAACAGAAGCCTTATTCGTGACAATTTCTCTGGCACTTTTTCCATTTTTGATTATTATTATAAGTTATTCTTGTATATTTTTCACAATCCTGAGAATACCTTCAGTCACTGGGAGACAGAAAGCCTTCTCCACCTGCAGCTCCCACCTTACTTCTGTTAATACATATTTTGGAACCTTACTAACAATTTACTTGACTCCTTCTCATGGACATTCATCAAACGGCAACAAGATTCTCTCTCTTTTATACATTATTGGGACACCCCTGTTTAATCCCATTATATATAGTCTGAGGAACCAAGAAATGAAAGCATGTCTTGAAACTTACATTTTCTTCCATAGGGTGAAAAGATGTTAGGAAAAACACATACTTAAAGGAAAACTATTACATTCTAATAATGACCTCCCCCCATATACATTACTACTGTCAGTCAGGGGGGATTGCAGTGTGAAGTGGTTATTTTTGATTACTTCTCCAAAGAAGCAAGAATGTAATTTTTCTACATTCAGTTACATATAGGCAGGGCCAAGAGACTGCTCATGGTTTCATGGAAAGTTTTGTAGGTTGTTCTCCTTTTTACATAATCTTTCATGGGAAATAAAAATTAAAAAAATAGGATTTAACACTTTTAGGGTCATATGCTCAAGGACAAAAGTTGAGCAATGCTGGAGAAATCAAAATACATAAAAGTATACAAATAGATGATTCCTCTTTTACAACTGATACTTTAGAATACCCAATATTGTAACAGTCTCTATTCCACAACAATACTGTTACAATACTGGGTATTCTAAAGTATCAGTGGTAAAAGAGGAATTGTCTATTTGTATTCTATTATGCATTCATTTTGATTTTTGAGACCTATTAGAGTATAATACTCATTTGGGCTGAACCAGACTTTACATTGTGAAATAGATAGATTCCACTCGGGAAATAAGGCGCCTATAATTTATTCTTTTAATTTTAGAAATGGTGGGGAAAGCCAGCCTTACTACAGGAAACATTAAAATTTCCACATTTGTATTTATTTAAATGGGACTTTAAGCCCCTGGAACACTTGAGAGGTCACATTGTCTACTACATATTCCCCAAATGTGTGTAACAATAGCTAGTGTTTCCACTGCAAAAAATAGTGAAATGTTGGCTACATAAAACACTAATAACACACTGAGAGATCTCCAAAATCCAGAGTTACTTCCTTAATTTGATTTTCACTTGTATTAACAGTGTTAGTAACGATGCAGCTAAAAACTTATCAGATGCCAAGTTGTAGTTGTTATTGGTGGTGGTATTGGATAATATGCCTGAATTCCAGTCTGTTTTTTAAAACTGAAGCAAATCATCATAGTGGACAAACCCGAAGTGTTAAAGGGTTAAAACTAACAGCCCACTGCAGAAGCAACATTTTGTGAATATGATGGGTTTGCTATACAAATGTGGGGAAAATGTGACATTCTATATATATAATTCACTAGGATTTTGTCAGAAGCTGTCATGAGCAGTGGAGACTGCTGGAATGTTCAGAATGCTGGGAGCATTCTGTGCGGAATGCTGGGAGTTCGGCGCTGGGAGCATTCTGTGTGGGATGCTGGGAGTTCTGTGCTGGGAGCATTCTGTGCGGAACGCTGGGAGTTCTGTGCTGGGATCATTCTGTGTGGAATGCTGGGAGTTCTGTGCTGGGATCATTCTGTGTGGAATGCTGGGAGTTCTGTGCTGGGAGAATTCTGTGCGGAATGCTGGGAGTTCTATGCTGGGGGCATCCTGTGCGATCAGGCAGTCTCTACAGCGCATCGGGTGTGTAACGGGAGTAAGCAGAGCAGGACCAGTCTTTTAACCCTTTCAGTGCCTGAGAGGTACACAACGCATTGCAAAGCAATGCGTTGCGTACCACTCTGGCACTCAAAGGGTTAACATCTCACACACCGTGGCCCATGTGCAAGGGCTTTTACACTAGTATATACATAATCACTCAAAGGTGATGATGATAATTTGGAAGCAGTGACAATTGCTGTATAGTATATGTTGATTTTCACTATAGCATCCAGTACAGTTCTTTACATAAAAGGATGGTGATAATGACAGCAGTGTAAATACTACATTGTTACACTGTCATCCTTACTATGGAAGAAAGATAATGTTAAAATCAATGTGAGAAGTAATTTGTGAACGAGACAGTCCACCTCCATTTTGACCTTACATATTTTTCAAGTGCATATTATGTAAAATCAAATTGCCTTTAAGTTCTATTATTTTTGTCCATTTTCACCTATTTCTTTTTACACTTTCATGTCCCCCACAGTGAGTGCTCAGGATCTGTTAACAGACAGCTTTCTGTCAGGAACTGCAAAAGCAGATCTATTAATACAAACTTACAGTCTTTCTGTAGAACCAAGTGTTCCATATGCTGTACAGGTGTCATTTCTACATTGTCCCACTGACTTTTTTGCTTTGTATCTTTTTTACATTGTTGCAGTTTCTCTGCTTTCACAGTCCCACACAGAAATCTTTTGAAAACTAACTCAGGGTGCTCCATGTTAGGGACATACAAATGCAAAATGAATAAATCATAATAAAAATAAAAAAATAGATAAAGATGAGAGAAAAATGAATTGATAATTTGACTTTATATAAAATTCATTTGCACAATGTATAAAATAAAAAAAGGTAGTTGACTGTAACTTTATTAACCATTCGACCGTTCAGCATACACATCACCATAGGCACTAAAATATAGGGATGCAAGGAGAGGGGAGGAGAAAGTCCCCATTACCATAAAAGGTTGTTGAACTTCTCCCACAAATCCCCATAGACACTGCCTGGGCAAGGGAACAAGGCTGTGGTGTGTCAGTCAGTGTATGTGGAGCTAACACACAATGGTGATGTTCCCTGTGCTGTCCCACAGTGTTTATGTTCCCCATGCTGCCCCCCCACAATCTTAATATCCAAAATGTTGTCCCACAATATTCAATTCCTGCACTATGCAACATTTTGCTTTTTATAGAAAATCAGACCTCACAGGGTGCATTGGGACCCCTCCTGATGTCCCCCTGGCATTGACCACCTATCCAATAGCAATGCGGGGACAAGAAAGGCAATCACTGCCTTCCCCTACCACCCCCTCTTCAACCTGGAATTCTATGAATGATTGAGTTTACTAGGAGAATCCACTCGCATCGCATGGGTCTTGAGAATCCACCTAATCAATTAATAGAATGCACAGCCCTTTGGCACTCAAAGGGAATAAGGAGTGCTGCTGTTTGCGGTGCTGAAAAGATCCTACTGACAAAGTGGGGGAGCAGAAAGAATGCTCTTAGACTTCAAGGTTGTCTACTGCTGGTGATGTCTGCAGGAGAGCATCCATTCCACATTGCCAGCAGTTTGACAACCCTTTCTGCTTCTGACTGATTGAGAACTGTTACTCAAAGGAAACTACAGGAAGATCCCAACCTCAGGTAGGCAAAGTTGAGACTGTGTGCTACGAAAAGAGAAGCTATAATGAATTGCAGCTGTATGGCAATGATGGGGTTGATAACCATAAAAATGTTTGCATTTCCCACCCTGCAGCCTCATGCATTATAAATAATGACAGATGTAGCCCTCCATAGTTCCTGTATTAGGTAAAGTGAATGTTATGTATGGGGTTGTCCATTAAAAAATATTGCAAAGTAATATTTATTCTTTACTTAATAGTGGTGAAGACCAGAGAAGATATTCTGTGTTCTTTTCCACATTTTCATCTCCAAAACAATATGGACTAAACATAGAAAAAATAAAATAGAAATAATAAAAAAAAAAGCAAAAAATGTCCATCTAGGATTATAGCTCTCTACAGACCGAGTGAATGTTAATCACTCAATGCAGTGTCAAATTTCCATAGTATCTTTTGGCTGATTGGCTTAACAGTACAGCTGATCCCAGGCTGACATGTTTTCGGAATGTTCCAGCCCTTGATTACAAACCAACCAATCACAGCCCACAAAGTCTATAAAAAAACTTCTATAGACTCAGCGATTCATTATTCTGCATAGGCTTTGCCCCATGAACGGTGCCAGTCAAGAAGTCATTGGCAGGGATGAAGACAGCAGTAGCATAAAGGAGAAGACACTGCTGCGGAGAGATGAAGAAATTAAAATTCTCTTTGATGTCAGTGGGGCATTTAACTTCTTGTATCTGCTAGAGAGGTCTCCAGTAATACACTGTGAAGTAATACACATGAGATCCTTCCAGCACTGAGTGGAGCTTTTGGAAATGTTTAATTGTCCAGTTTGTCCCACAACTGTTCATCATCTTGTGTTTTCTGCACAGTCCTAGATACTATCTATGGCGCCAACAGATCTAATACTTAACATAATATATTTTAATAGGCAACACACAAAGGTGTTGCATACCTCTATGGTTCCTAAGGAGTTAAAGGGACAGTAATGTCCGAGAAAAAATATTTATCATTTTGTTGGGCTTAAAAAGTTGAACTAGAAGCAAAAAACCCTCTCTCTCGCTATGGTTTGAGAGATATTCTCATAATGACTTAATTGGAAAAGTCTACAAAGTGTGCCTGGTTTGCATGCCCATCAGAGTCTCCAAGCGCTCCCAGAGCTCCATCACACAGGTCACCGCTGGAGTCTCTTCTGTGTCGCACTTCCTTTCCCAATATTCACAGAGGATATTCAGGGGTCTCCGAATTCATCTCCTAAATAGTAGTTCAAAGGGAGAAAAGCCAATGGATTCCTGAGGAACCTCACGGTAGGCAAAGAGAAGGTGAGGCAGATACTGCTCACAGTCCCAGTGGGAGTCCATAAAGGTTCTGAGCATTTGCTTCAAGGTCCCGTTGAACCGTTCACAAAGCCCATTAGTGTGGGGGTGGTATGCTGTAGTGTGAAGTGATTTAACTCTGCATAACTTCCATACTTGCTGTAACAATTCGGAAGTAAACTGGGTCCCCTGGTCAGACAATATCTCCTGGGGAAACCCAACCCGGTTATAAATTTTGATTAATGCGTCACCATAATGACACTTATCGACTGTTGTGGCCAGAAGAAAGCTCGGGTGAGCCGCTGTTCCGTGCATCTGGTCCTGAGGTGACCGGCCAGTGGCACCTCATGAGTCAGAGCCAGCAAGGCAGCTCTATGGTTGGCGGGGACAAGTAATTGCGTTTTAATGACCTTTGTCTGTCCCTGTCCTACAGACCTGGTCCTTCTATACAGTAGCCCGTTGTCCAAACTAAAACTCTCCCCATTAGGTCCTGTGCTCCCGGTGTCCTCCCTTTCCCTGTACCCACGTAGGGTGGGATCTGATTGTAGGGCCGCCGGAATTCATCCAGGGGAACCACTGAAAGGGCTCTTCATCTGGTCTGGCATTACTTTTGGCAGTCTGGGGACTTACCGCTGCTTGTCAAGCTTGGGCACAGGTGACAGCCTGGCAGTCCTCATGCTGTGTTGGTGCAAACTGGCTCTCCAAACGCCCCAAGTCGTTGCCCAGTAACACATCTGCAGGTAATCCTGGCAACACCCCAACGGTTTTATATCCCTGACTGGTACCCCAATCCAGGTGGACTCGAGCCATGAGTAACTGGTACACTTTCCCACCGGCCACGCAGACTTCCACAGCTTGATCCATGCGGTGGCGGGGTAGTAAGTAGTAAGCACCTGGATTGCACTAAGGTGAGGGTGGCCCCTGTATCCCTTATTAATGCTGTGGGATAGCCATCCAGTAGAATTGTTTGCATGTGGTGGCTCCTGTTATCAGATGGTCCCTCGTGGGCAAGAGCGACCTTATGATAATAGCCCCAAAGTGAAGTGTCTGTGGGAGCCCGCACAATCTCCTGGGGAGAAGGCCAAACATATTCTTCTTCCACTGTTTCACTGACACAGTGGATCGGTCATGGAGCCCCTTGCGCTTGGGATGTCTGTGGGCCCCACTGGGAGGAACCGGCCGGTAGTCCTTGCGCAGCCCTATTCTGTGGCAAGTTGGGATGAAGATGGCCGTACTGTTGGCATTGATAGCACCTGGGACAGGAGTTGGACCGGGGCTGAGGGTAACTGGCTCCCCATGACGGTGCCGGGACTACAGCCCGGGAGGCAGGGGCTGTGGTTCCGGCAGAGTGAGTGCTACTTGGCCCTGGAGTCCCTAAAAGAGTGTTCATTCCAGGATTTCATTGCCTTGACTTCTCGAATTTGTCAGCCAATTCTGTGGCCATGGTAACAGTGCAGGGCCCCTGATCATTGACCCAGTCCCGCACCTCTGTGGTGACGTGATGAAAAAATTGGTCCAAAAGTATCTGCTAGAAACAATCTTCCCAGGTCTTGACCCCGGCTCCCTGCCGCCAATTTCGGCATGCCTGCTCCATTTTGTATACCCACTTCGTGTGGGTTTCTTTAGGTTGCCTACATCCTTCGCTGAATTGTCTCAGGTACGCATCAGGGGTTACTGCATACCTTTGAAGCAATCTTCACTTTACCTCCAGGTAATCCATAATCCATGCATCTGGGATGGCACGGTAGGCGTCCGCACCACTCCTCTTGAGCTTGCCCGCTAGGATTGGGATCCAGTCCTGGCGATCCACCTGGACTACTTGGCATTGCCGCTCAAAGTCCCTTAAAAATCCATCAATGTCCCCTCCTGCATCATCAAAAGTTTTGAACAGTTGATGGGGAAGCTGGTGATGTCCCAAGGAGTCCATCCTGGAGTCACAGCTGTGGCTCGGGGCCCAGGGCTGTTTTGCAATAACTCCGCCAGGTACTACTTTTCCACAGCAAGAATTGTCAGTATTCTGAAGTCCGGGGGCGGGTCCGGGCCAGCCAATGCCAATCAGGCACTACCTGCTGGTTCACAATGTCCAGGGAGGCAGATGATGGTTGTAAAACCACTGGGGACGCCAAAGTGTTGGAAGGGGTACTGTATGAGCCCTCTGGAGGAAAATCCATCACCCTGTCTCGCTCCACAATCTCCTCATCCATAGCTTGGAGGAGATTCACAAATTCTGACTTTTTCAGTCCCCTGGTGTCTCGTACGCGTTCCTCTGCCGTGATTTGGAACTCAGCCACCGACTGCTGCCTGTAGACATCGGCCATCACACCGACTGGTTCTCAAGTGATGTTCTGGATTCCTCAGAGGGGTGAGAGAGATAATCCCACCGCTCACCACCAGTTGCAAGTAACGGCCTACGGTCTCTTACATCCAAATTATAAATTTTATGAATAAATTTGAAGAAGTGAGTGTCAATGTTTTTAATCTCATTCTTTTTTCCCTTTTCTATGTTGCTATTATTCTTATTTATGAGATTGTGGTGCACTCCATGCATGTTTGTGTATGTTTGACTTCTCAGGGTTAGTTTTGCTGGGTGCCCATCAATAATTTTTTTATGTTATAGTTCAATATGTTTAAAGTGGGTCTCAGGGTTGTTATGCTGTATGTGCTGTATTAAGGCAGATATGCCAAGGTGTGACCCCTTCCTTACCCTTCTCACATTGCTGTTGATGACAATTGCACAGTCCCTGCCCCAATGGAAATTCATCACAATCCAATGATTTCAGGCTGGGGAGATGTACAGAACAATGTTGTTAACCAGATGCACCTTCAGTAGCTCATGGTGTTGCACATTTATGACTGATTCAGCACTAGTGCTAGGAGGTATACTAAGACCCACTTCCACCACTCTATTCCATATCACCATCATCACAACTCCCACCACCACCACTACTAATAGCCATCGGCAGTGTGGGCACACCAGCTTGACGATCCTGCTATGACATATGATGTTCAGACTCAAATGACTCAGCAGCCGGCAGTAAATTGGCAAACACCATAATGTCACTGGTGGTACTGATTCCCATCTTAAGATCTTTCTCCTACTCTCCATTGCTTTAAGCCAAGAAAACACTCATGCTGTCTTCTTCTTCTTCTTCAATACCCTCAGAGTCATTACCACCACCATTACCACCACCAGTCACTTCCTCCTCTCTCGTTAGTGACAAGTTTTTTATAGAATCCCTCTATCACAATCATCATCATCACAGACCCAGATACAGCAGACTCTAGCACAGGTAGCTTCATTGTACTGCTACTGCACACAGCCACATCTAAATATTAATTAAAATGTTACACCAGGTCCCTGGGAATGTGATGAGGGTGACAGGACTATCTGCTGTGCTGAGTGGCCTCCCAGTACTGCTGCTGCATGTGGACTTCTCCACATCAGCAGCATCCCTCCAACTCCCCTTGCTCTTTCTCCAGCAAGCAACTCTCACAATAGCCTCTGTCTGGGTCTACAACTAATCTACAACTGTGCTGCTTGGCAAGGTTCCTGAGATGTTATATTATGGCAGTGGGAATTCTCTGAGCCTTTGAAAGTATAGATGAAAAATGGTGATGTTTCTACTGAAAAATCATTAGGGTAAACGAAAAAGTGAAAATTGTGTTTTCAATGATAGGAAAAATGGCAAATTGTAAATTTTACTCTGAGATTCCCATGGAACAATTAAATGTTATGCCTAGGGATGGGCGCAAACTTTTGCCTCAAACCAAAATTGGTGAAAAATGGCACTTATAGCTTGGTGAAAAATTTCCAGTGAAAACTGCCATTTTCCCACTTTTTTCACAGAATAATTTTTCTCCACCACATGAAAGTGTGGGTGTCAAGCTCTCACAGCAGCCATTCTGTGTACAGACATATAAAAGGCTGTCAGGCTCTCACAGCAGCCATTTTGTGTACAGCCATATAAAAGGCTGTCAGGTCTCAAAGCAGCCATTTTGTGTTTGTGAGAGGAGAGAGCAGCATGTTTTTGAGCTAGAGGAGATAGGTAAATAAAGGGGAATTGAAGATTAGTTTAGGGAGTCATATAGGTAGGACATTTGTTCTCTGTATTAGGGGAGTCTGGAGGCACAATGGGGGAGAAGGGAAGAAGAAGAAGGTTGACCCCAAATACCCCAAAATTTGGTGTGACTGATTGGCAAGACAGACAGCTCGGGTCCAAATTGCTGGCTTTTATTGTTTCTGTGTTGGGGAAGTCTGGGAAAAGAAGTTGCTGATTTTTTTTAACAAACTCTTCCAAGTTAGAAGTAAATAAAAATTACACAAATAATTACCCAAATAAATATATTAGACAGCTGACTGGGAGCCTGATGTGAACTCTGGCTGAGGCAGACTTGATAGACAGCAAACAACATTGAGAATTTTGTTGAGGGTCAATGCAAGACATCACACTCCATCAGTTGTGTACTGTAGAAAGTAAAAACACACACAGTAGTTCAGCAATGTCTAGCAAATGCACAAACTGGAGAGGAACGGTGGAGCTGTGCAGGGACATGGGAAAAAAGTGGTAGTTCAAAAACTGACTGCAGCAATGGTTGCTGAAGCATGTGCAATAAATGATGTTGATCTCTCTTCTCCTGGGGGATGCACTTTGTGAAGGTCCCAACAAACAACACCACACCAGTCCCCCACCACCACTAACATACATATCTGCCATATTGCGGGTTGTACCTTAATTTTTTTTTAAACACTTGACATCATCATGAACATGTGCCAGTGTCACTTAAAGGAATAGTAATGTTTCATAATAAAAACAGCTCTAATTAATCATCATAGTACTTGGACTCTGCAGAGTGTTATTTCAGTTCTGTCAGAGTTATAGCACAAGAGTAAATCAATGACAAAGTATCCCCCTCCCGCTCCTTTTACTGATGTAACACTGTTCAGCCAGATCAGAAGGGAGGAGCCCAGGTAGACTGCAGAGAGGGACAATCTTCAATTAAGATAAGGGAAAAACCTGAAAAACTTGTCAAGGGGGGCAGGGTTTTCATTGTTCTCATAGGAATAAGAGTGTCCCCTTCTGTTATCTGTCTGGTCTATGGACTGGATTCCACATCTGAGAAGAGATGGCTTACACTAGGTAAAAGGGGGGGGAGGGGGAACTTTGCTTGTGAATATCTCATAAAACATAAAGGTCTGAGAGATAAGACTTATATCATTCTTCATGTTTTTTAATGCTTACAAAATAAAATAAAGATAAAACGAAGTATTACTATCCCTTTAAGCAGGTAGTACGTGTTGTGGGCAAAGGACAAATGCACTCTGCATGATAGCACATTTATCAAATTATATGTTGCTGTAGGACTCACAACTTTGTCTTCCAGCTACTTATTTCTCCACTACAGCCCTCAGAAGAAGTTATATTGTGCTGGGAAGTGTTTCACCATATTAAACATAGGAAAAAATGTGTTAGAATTGGAGAAGAATGTGCTGGAATATGAGAAAAATGTGTTGAATAGCCTAAAAATGTGTTGGAATAGGCAAAACATTTACTAGAATAGGAGGAACATTTTGCATTGGAGAAAACTTTAGCGAGAATACATAAAAATTGCTTGTTTTTCACAAAAAGTTATGTGGGAAATTGTTCTCACTTTTTGCACATCCCTAGTTATACCCATCTTTAGTAGAATTGAATGGATCATGTATGAGCAAGGTTTGATAGATTGTGATACCAAGGATAAGGATATCCTCAGCTGGAGACCGATGGAGTAGATGCTTGGGTGCGATGCTTTGGAATGGGGCTTGGTTACACTGCTTGCCCAAATGTGCTGTGGCCTAGCTGGATAAAAGTGCTAGCCACAAAGCTAGATTGACCCCCTTCGGTTGAGCCGGAGCCCCTTGATTATCCCCTTCAAACAATCTATACTACCTCAATCCCCAGGGAGAAACTAACTTTAACTGGAACAGTGAACACACTCAGGACTGAACCTGGTGATATAGGGGTCTCAGGAACAAGGGAGTGGTCTAGAGGCAGGCTGGGTCATCCACAGAGAGTCACAAATAAGGTTCCAGATCATTAGGCAATAAACAGGTCTGGGCCAGGCAGGGTCATACACGGAATATCTGTCATGGTTCCCAGAGAAGTTCAGGATCCAGTACAGTACAGTATAGTTAAATGCAATTTATTAATAGTAGTGGTAGGCAAATATATACAATAGGAAGTAGGCAAATATATAGAAAGAAACAAGCAGAGGGTTACTATCACGGTCCCCGTGATCTCTCTCTGTCACTCTCGCTTGTGCTGCTCCGCTATTGGTTGAGCTTGTTTGGCCCGCCCCTGGTGACCTTTTTATACCTGTCCCTTGGCACCTGTCAGGTGCCCTTTCATGGTGTTCCAGAGCCAGTGTTGCTGTTGCTGCGTTCCTGATTTCCTGTGTACCGAATTGGCCTGTTCTGACTACGCTCCTGTGTTCCTGCTCCGTGATCTGACCCGGCCTGGCTGATGTTCCTGCTCGTTGCTGATCTGGCTTGTCTGAGAACCTCCTCCGTGATCTGACCCGGCCTGGCTGACTTCCTGCTCCGTGACCTGCACCGGCTTGCTACTGTTCCTTCTTCCAGCTGCTGTTGTCGCCCTGGCGACATTCTGATTCCTCCCGCGTGTGTCAGAGCTGATCGAGACTGCTACCATTAACTCCTGCTGAGCCGCGTCTCCTGAGCTGAGTCTCCCGTTACACTTGCAGAGCTGTACTACCAAAAGCTGAGTCTCCTTGGCACTTGCAGAGCAATTCCTTTACTCACTGAGCCTCCGATTGTACTTGCAGAGCTACATCTTCTACCACTGGTGCTGTTGTTAACTCTTGCAGAGCCGTTGCAGTTATCTGCTGCCCCTGCTGAGCCGGCCACGTTTTGGGCCTTGGTTAGACGGTGGCTCATATTGTCAACTAAGCAGAGTAGTCGGTCTCCGTTAACACGCCCATGGGAGGCGCTATTGGCTCTAGCTCCTTCAGAGTTACTCTCCGATACTACCCGGTGGGGCAATTGGCTCAAGCACTTGCAGCAACAGGTGGTTTCCGTTATACGCCCGTGGGGGCTATCGGCTAACCTCTTGCAGTAACCAGTGTCCG
Source organism: Rhinophrynus dorsalis (assembly GCA_037306005.1). NCBI lineage: Eukaryota > Metazoa > Chordata > Amphibia > Anura > Rhinophrynidae > Rhinophrynus > Rhinophrynus dorsalis. Next base: position 557,141,842 of record CM074721.1, read on the forward strand.
TTGTTACTCCTGCAGGGCTACTGGCTCACGCTCTAGCAGTGCAGGTTGTCTCCTTATACAGACAATCTGGCTCAAGCTATCACTGTACAGTTGGTCTCCGATATATGCCCGTGGGGGCTATTGGCTCACGCTCTTGCAGTACAGTATTCTCTGTTCTACGCCCGTGGGGGCTATTGGCTCAAGCTATCACGATACAGTTGGTCTCCGTTATATGCCCGTGGGGGCTATCTACCAACTACCCGGCAGTGTTCTGCCTCAGTCTCTGCACTACCTAAGCAGCTCTCTACATCTAAGGACTTGAGGTGCTGAGTAATCTAGCACCTATATGTCACGGTTTGTTACAACTCTCAGATGTAAGGTTAGGTTAAAACACAACTTTATTGAAAAGTTAAAGATAATCCCATAGGATTTTATACACGTACATACAATGCATAGAATGGCAAGTAGATATAACAATATTGAATCAGGCTCTACCGGCCTTGCCAATATACCGGGCAAGGCAGCCTGGGCAAGCAATGGAAAGGTGGCTCTACTGGCCCTGCCAATATACCGGGCAAGGCAGCAAATAGACAGTCAGGAGTATACAGGCTCTACCGGCCCTGCCAATATACCGGGCAAGGCAGCCTAACAGATAACTAGCTGAAACTGGCTCTACCGGCCCTGCCAATATATTGGGCAAGGCAGCCTGAAGGAACACTGAGATGATAGGCTCTACCAGCCCTGCCAATACCGGGTAAGGCAACCTTAAGGTGGAATGATGGAAGGTTCTACCGGCCTTACCAATATACCGGGCAAGGCAGCCTAAGGAGGAGATGTCAACCAGAGTGGCCCCAATAACTGTCAGAAGATAATGACAGTTATTATTGATAAGTAGATTAGAAGCCCAGATGTACCAGGTAGTTATGCGCCCAAATACCTGGGGATTGATGGAATAATAGCTGTCTAGGATGGAACAGCACACTGAGGACCATCTGTATAACTGAGTAGTAAGCCGAGAGGCAAGGGAGCAAACCAACACACTGCGCGCTGGGAACCAACAGACTGAGTTAATAATGAAGCGAGCCAGCGTCCGCACGCTGGTGACCAACAGACTAATAGTGTATAGCCACAAGGCAGTGGAGCGAACCAGCGTCCGCACGCTGGGAACCAACAGACTAATATAGTCACAGGGCTTGTGGAGCGAACCAGCGACCGCACGCTGGAAACCAACAGATATCAGTATTTAGTGCCATGAGGCAAGGAGCGAACCAGCGCCCGCACACTGGGAACCAACAGACTTGTATAGTATAGCCACAAGGCTTGAGAGTGAACCAGCGTCCGCACGCTGGGAGCAAACAGATATCAGTGTACAATGCCGTGACGCAAAGGAGAAAACCGGCGCCTGTGCACAGGGAACCAACAGACTAGTATAGTGTAGCCACAAGGCAATGGAGCGAACCAGCCTCCGCATGCTGGGAACCAACAGCAGAGAATGTCGCCAAGCGACCGAGGAACAATGTCCCCACAGATGCAGGAACCAGGCTCAGGAAATGAACGGGAACAGCAAGGATGTCCAACCGGATCAGGAGTGACAACGGAGACTGACAGCAGGAAACTGCAACTTCAGAAGACTCAACCGGAACGGGCACTGGAACCAGCACAGCAGACAGCAGACTCTGGAACAGCACGAACTCAGGAACTCAGGAACACAGGAACACAGCAATGAGGCCAAAATAAGCTTCTGTAGCATGGTGGTAATGGAAGAGTTAGAGACACCACAAAAGGGCAACCAGAGGGTGCCCAAGCTTAGTTTAAATAGGCGGGCTAAAGGCAAGCAGCCAATGGGAGCCCCCTACAGGTGATAGACACAGTGATGCAGCAATCACGGGCACCGTGATACTATAGCTGCCTCTTATTCACCTTGGGCGTGCAAAACACCACAAATGAGACTGAAGATACCTTGTATTTAACTATTGATTGCCAGTCGCTATTCTGAGCTATTCTGAGTTAAGGTTGATATTGGTCCTCTTAAGACTGAAACAGGTGAATTGATTAGTGAGGATAAAGCTATGGCTGACACCCTAAATACGTTCTTTGCTTCAGTATATACAAAGGAAGCAGAAATGACAAGCTGTGGGCAAACAGACAAAACCATGGAATTTCCTCCAACATCTACATGGCTTACTGAGGACAAGGTCCAAAAGAGACTGGAAAGGGTTATAGTGAATAAAGCACCTGGACCGGACGGTATACACCCAAGGGTACTTAAGGAACTTAGTTCAGTAATAGCAAAACCATTATACTTAATATTTATTGATTCGCTTTCATCAGGCATAGTGCCCTGTGATTGGAGGAAAGCTGATGTAGTTCCATTGTTTAAAAAGGGAGCAAGATCCAAACCAGGAAATTATAGACCCGTGAGCTTGACTTCCATAGTGGGTAAGATACTAGAAGGGTTATTAACTGACAGTATTCAGAACTATGTGAAGACAAACAATATCATTAGTAGGAATCAGCATGGTTTCATGAAGAACAGATCATGTCAGACTAATTTACTTGCATTTTATGAAAGAGTGAGTAGTAATTTGGACAGGGGAATTGCTGTTGATGTAGTATACTTGGATTTTGCAAAAGCCTTTGACACAGTGCCTCACAACAGGTTACTGCATAAATTAAAAGGCTTCGGTTTGGGTGGTGTTATCTGTACATGGATTGAGAACTGGTTAAATGATAGATGGCAGAGAGTTGTTGTAAATGGAACTTTTTCAAATTGGTCTAGGGTTATAAGTGGGGTGCCGCAGGGTTCAGTCCTGGGCCCAATGCTTTTTAATTTGTTTATTAATGATCTAGAAGTGGGAATTGAAAGTAGCATCTCAATCTTTGCTGATGACACTAAGCTGTGTAAGGAAATACATACAGAGCTCGATGTTTTTTCCCTACAGAAGGATTTAGATAAACTAAGTGAATGGGCAGCAAAGTGGCAGATGTCATTTAATGTAGATAAATGTAAGGTTATGCATTTGGGTTGTAGAAACAAACTTGCTACATATACTCTAAATGGGAAACAACTTGGGAAATCCTCATTAGAGAAAGATTTAGGTGTACTGATTGACAATAGTCTTCACAGCAGTGTGCAGAGTCACTCAGCTGCTGCAAGAGCAAATAGAGTACTAGCCTGCATAAAAAGAGGTGTAGAAGCAAGGTATGCTAATATTATCCTACCTCTGTATAAATCCTTTGTTAGGCCTCATCTAGAATATGGAGTACAATTTTGGGTGCCTGTTCTAAAAAAAGACATTGCTGAACTGGAAAAGGTGCAGAGACGTGCAACAAAACTGGTAAAGGGATTGGAGGATCTGAGTTACAAAGAGAGACTAGCCAAACTGGGTTTGTTTACATTAGAAAAGAGACGTCTAAGGGGTGATATGATTACCATTTACAAATACATTCAAGGTCAATACAAAGAACTATCCAATGAATTATTTATACAAAGAGCTGAGCTAAGAACAAGAGGTCATCCATTAAGACTTGAGGAAAGGCGCTTTCGACTAAAACACAGGCAGGGATTCTTTACAGTAAGGGCGGTAAGGCTATGGAATTCTTTGCCTCGGGATGTTGTGCTTGCAGATAATGTAACTGCATTCAAAAAAGCAATGGATGCCTATCTAGCACAGAACAATATTGACAGTTATGACAGATGGCTTCAAAGCAAATAGGATATTGAGCCGGGGAACTATTTGACACACACACACACACACACACCTACACTGGAAATTGCTCCAGATGGCTTTTTTGTTGCCTTCCTCTCGATCAACAGGAGTGTTATTGGCATGGGCTGGACTTGATGGACGCATGTCTTTTTTCAGCCTTATCTACTATGTTACTATGTTACTATGTTACTATGAGCCTGTCCTGTGACAGTATATATATATATATATTTCCTTGCTTCTGTATACTGGTCCTGTGAAGGCATATGTAGCCTATATACTGCTATTTACTGTGTTGCCTATAGAGGGCGATCTTGTTCTTATTTTTTCTCTAATAAAACTGTGTTTTATTCTAATCCACTGTCTGTCTGAAAAACCGTTACAGTACGAAAGGGCCATGACCTCAGACAGCAAGGGTGAAAGTAGTACACAGAACATCCACTGGAGAATGGATGTTCATAAGCAGCGCCTAGACCAGTTAGCACTGGCCTTACAAACTTTACTTGAGCGTATGGTACACCTAGACAAACCAAACCAGAATCCGGTGGTCTCCCGGTCTCAACACCGGACAATCAGTCTGTAGTTCCGACTACACACACCAGAGGCCTAACGGCAGTGGCGCCGTTACCATTAAGATATAATGGTGAACCTACTCAATGCAGAGGCTTTATCAATCAATTGGAGATATTCCTGGAACTAACGCCTCAGGCATTTCCTAATGACCGGAGTAAGGTCGGATTTATGATATCGCTATTGACTAGCAAAGCACTGGCATGAGCTAATCCTCTGTGGGAGAATGCCAAACCTTGCACTCTGAACTTTAATGAGTTGATAAGAAAGTTCCACAGAGTGTTTGAGGTCCCTGGTAGAGCTGCCTCTGCTGCCAAAAAAGTTAATGGAGATACAACAGGGCGATCGTACCTTGAGCGACTATGCCATTGAGTTTCGGACCTTGGCAGCAGAGGTGGGGTGGAACAACGAGGCGTTAGTGGCAGCCTTTGCTCAGGACTTATCCGAATCCATTAAAGATGAAATTGCTGCCAGAGATGTGCCCAGTGATCTGGATGAGTATATTGACTATGTCATGCTTATTGACTCCCGCATTCGTGAGAGGCTGTTGGCAAAAAGGTTGAGATCCAGAAATTACGGGCATGGCAGTCTTTTGAACCCACCCTCGCCACCCATTCCTCCTGAACGTTCACCCGAGGCTGGAGAGCCAATGCAGCTCGGGTTCACCAGACTTACTAAGGAGGAGAGGGCGCGCCGTAAAAGACAGGGCCTATGCTTATATTGTGGTAAAGCTGGGCACTTACTACGCACATGTCCGGTATGGCCGGGAAACGGACGCACCTAGAGTACCTTTGGGGACAGGCCCTAGGTGGCGTACAGCAGTCCCTAGATTTGAGTACACAGAAGCCCACCATCCAGGTGGTATTCTCTTTGGAAGACCTGTCTGTGGTAGTTATGGCACTGATAGACTCCGGTGCAGCCGGTTACTTAATGGACCAATCTTTTGCCAAATTCCACAAAATTCCGGTAGTTAAAAGGGAGTCTCCTCTGGCTATTGAGGCCATAGATGGCAGGCCTTTGGAACGGACATTTATCACCATGGAAATGACCCCTATTACTATGGCTGTTGGGGCTCTCCACAAGGAGGAGGTACGTTTCCAAATAATTAGTTCACCTCACCACTCAGTCATTCTGGGGTTTCCATGGTTATTATTACACAATCCCCAGTTTGACTGGCAGAGATGTGAAGTCAAATCATGGTCGGAGTACTGTGCTGGGAACTGTCTCTTACACCCTGTCAAGTTATTATGTACCTCCCCCTCCGTGCCAGCTGAATATCAAGAATTCAGTGACGTATTCAGCAAGGGGGAGGCTGGCGCTCTGCCCCAGCACAGACCTTATGATTGCGCTATTGATCTGCCCTCGGGTGCGGTGCCCCCGAGGGGTCACACTTATCCACTGTCGTGTGATGAAAACAGGGATATGGACGAGTAAATTGAGGATGCCCTCAAAAGGGGGATTATTCTCAAATCTACCTCTCTGGCCGTTGCCGGTTTCTTCTTTGTAAAGAAGAAGAATGGCGAGCTTAGGCCATGTATTGATTACCGGGGTTTGAATAAGCTGATGTCTAGGAATGCCTACCCCATTCCACTCATTACCCAGTTATTTGACAGGTTAAAGGGCTCTTCCATCTTTACTAAACTTGATCTCCGGGCTGCCTATAACCTGATCAGAATTAAAGCTGGAGATGAGTGGAAGACGGCATTTAATACCAGATCAGGGCATTATGAATATCTGGTGATGTCATTTGGCCTATGCAATGCACCTGCGGTGTTCCAAGAATTTATTAATGACATCCTTCGTGACATGCTTCAGTCCTGTGTGGTGTTATATCTAGATGATGTATTGATTCACTCTACCACCCTTACCCAGCATATTAAGGATGTTTCTGAGGTTTTGCTTCGATTATGCAAAAATAAACTGTTCTGTAAAATTGAGGAATGCGAATTTCATAGGTCCCAAGTACCATTCCTGGGATCTGTGATTTCTAGAGATGGCATTGCTATGGACCAGGAAAAGTTGGCAGCAGTCCCACAGTGGCCTCGCCCTAAAGGGTTAAAAGCTATTCAGCGCTTTTTGGGCTTTGCCAATTATTATAGGAAATTTATCCAGAACTTTTCCACTATTGTGAAACCTCTGTCTGACTTGACACATAAGGGTGCTACTCCCTCTCAATGGTCTGAGGCAGCTGAAAATGAGTTTGAGACTCTGAAATCCGCCTTTGCTTCTGCTCCGGTACTGTCCCACCCTAATCCCGCCCTGCCATTCACCTTGGAAGTTGATGCCCCTGAGGTTAGGGTTGGGGCAGTGCTCTCCCAACGCCCTGTGGGAGGTGGAACCCTGAGACGTTGTGGGTTATTTTCTAAAAAAACTTTCCAGTGCCCAAAGTCACTATGAGATTGGTGACAGGGAGCTCTTGGCTATTATTCTGGCATTTAAAGAGTGGCGTCACCTATTGGAAGGTACCAGGACACCAGTATTAATCCTGACTGACCACAAGAATTTAACGTATCTCTCTGAAGCAAAGAGACTGTCCTCACGACAGGCTAGGTGGGCACTCTTTTTGTCCCAGTTCAATTTTGTAGTGTCCTATCTGTCGGGTTCCAAGAATGTTAGGGCAGACGCTCTGTCCAGACAGTTTGCATTAGACATTGAGAGGGAGGAAGAACCAGTACCTATTATTCAGCCAGATCATATTCTGGCCACTATACGCACTAGCATCACTTCGCCACTGGGGGAAGAAATTTTGGCCTCTCAAGCTATGAGAAACCCCAGATGGCAAGTGTTTTGTGGAATAGCCATTCCGTAGCCGTCTATTGGAGACATACCATTCTTCTAAGGCTGCTGGGCACATCTGGAGGGATCAGCTAATTTGATCACTATCTCAGTTATTTTGGTGGCCCTCCCTTAGAGCCGATTGCTCCGCCTTTACTGCAGCCTGTGCCACCTGTGCTCGTGCCATGACCCCCAGGCATCTCCCAATGGGCCTACTCCAACCTGTGCCTAATGGGGACCGTCCATGGTCCCAAATATCAATTGACTTTCTGGGAGAATTGCCAGTGTCTAGGGGGTACACATTTATCCTCATGGTGGTTGATAGGTTCTCTAAAATGGCCCATTTCGTGCCCCTCTCTGGTCTTCCGTCGGCTCAGGAGTTGGCAATGTTGTTTGCCAAAGAAGTGTTTAGTTTGCACGGGGTACCCAGAGTTGTTGTGTCTGATCGTGGGAGCCAGTTTGTGTCCAGATTTTGGAGGGCATTTTGTGGGCAGATGGGCATTCAGTTGTCCTTTTCCTCCACCTACCATCCCCAGACCAATGGGGCCGCTGAGCGTGCCAATCAAGGACTGGAGCAGTTCTTGCGTTGCTTTGTAACCGATCATCATGACAATTGGGCCGACCTGTTGCCATGGGCAGAGTTTGCCAGGAATTGCGCAGTTAATTCATCATCCGGGAGCTCCCCGTTTCTCATTAATTACGGGTTCCAGCCGTGCCTGCTCCCGGACTCATTTCAGGCACAACAAATCCCAGCTCTGGATGAGCATATTGAGCAGCTTCGCTCCACTTGGGCACAGGTTCAGAGGACCCTCAGTCAGTCATTTCAGCGACACCAGAGGCATGCCAATCGTAGACGGCTGCCAGCAGTCTCCTTCCAGGTTGGGGATATGGTATGGCTCGCCTCCAGAAATCTCAATTTGCAGGTGCCTTCCAACAAACTGGCCCCCCGGTTCATTGGTCCATTTAAAGTTATCTGCAAAGTGAATCCCGTCTCGTACTCATTGGAACTCCCAGCCTCTATGCATATACATAATGTGTTCCATGTATCTCTGTTGAAGCCCTTGGTTTGCAACCGCTACACTACCACTCCAGTGATTCCTGGGCCGGTGGACGTTCAGGTCCAAGAGGAGTATGAAGTCCAGAGTATCATTGATTCTAGGACATTTAGGGGGAAGTTGCAATATTTGGTCCATTGGAAGGGCTATGGACCTGAGGAACGTTCCTGGGTGGATCATAAGGACCTCCATGCGCCCAGACTGTTGCGCAACTTCTACTCTAAATACCCTCAGAAACCAAGACCTCCGGCAGGGAGAGGGGGTCTTTGATAGGGGGGTACTATCACGGTCCCTGTGATCTCTCTCTGTCACTCTCACTGTGCTGGTCCGCTATTGGTTGAGCTTGTTTGGCCCGCCCCTGGTGACCTTTTTATACCTGTCCCTTGGCACCTGTCAGGTGCCCTTTCGTGGTGTTCCAGAGCCAGTGTTGCTGTTGCTGTGTTCCTGCATTCCTGATTTCCTGTGTACCGAATTGGCCTGTTCTGACTACGCTCCTGTGTTCCTGCTCCGTGATCTGACCCGGCCTGGCTGACGTTCCTGCTCGTTGCTGATCTGGCTTGTCTGAGAACCTCCTTCGTTATCTGACCCGGCCTGGCTGACGTTCCTGCTCGTTGCTGATCTGGCTTGTCTGAGAACCTTCTCCGTGATCTGACCTGGCCTGGCTGACTTCCTGCTCCGTGACCTGCACCGGCTTGCTACTGTTATTTCTTCCAGCTGCTGTTGTCGCCCTGGTGACATTCTGATTCCTGCCGCGTGTGTGTCAGAGCTGATCGAGACTGCTACCATTAACTCCTGCTGAGCCGCGTCTCCTGAGCTGAGTCTCCCGTTACACTTGCAGAGCTGTACTACCAAAAGCTGAGTCTCCTTGGCACTTGCAGAGCAATTCCTTTACTCACTGAGCCTCCGATTGTACTTGCAGAGCTACATCTTCTACCACTGGTGCTGTTGTTAACTCTTGCAGAGCTGTTGCAGTTATCTGCTGCCCCTGCTGAGCCGGCCACGTTTTGGGCCTTGGTTAGACGGTGGCTCATATTGTCAACTAAGCAGAGTAGTCGGTCTCCGTTAACACGCCCATGGGAGGCGCTATTGGCTCTAGCTCCTTCAGAGTTACTCTCCGATACTACCCGGTGGGGCAATTGGCTCAAGCACTTGCAGCAACAGGTGGTTTCCATTATACGCCCATGGGGGCTATTGGCTAAGCTCTTGCAGTAACCAGTGTCCGTTGTTACGCCTGCAGGGCTACTGGCTCACGCTCTAGCAGTGCAGGTTGTCTCCTTATACACCCGTGGGGGTTATTGGCTCAATCTATCACTGTACAGTTGGTCTCCGTTATACGCCCGTGGGGGCTATTGGCTCACGCTCTTGCAGTACAGTATTCTCTGTTCTACGCCTGTGGGGGCTATTGGTTCAAGCTATCACGATATAGTTGGTCTCCTTTATACGCCCATGGGGGCCATCTACCAACTACCCGGCAGCGTTCTGCCTCAGTCTCTGTACTACCTAAGCAGCTCTCCACATCTAAGGACTTTAGGTGCTGTGTAATCTAGCACCTATAGCTGCCTCATATTCACCTTGGGTGTGCCAAACACCACAAATGAGACTGACGATACCTTGTATTTAACTATTGATTGCCAGTCGCTATTCTGAGCCTGTCCTGTGACAGTATATATATATTTCCTTGCTTCTGTATACTGGTCCTGTAAAGGCATATGTAGCCTATATACTGCTATTTACTTTGTTGCCTATAGAGGGCGATCTTGTTCTTATTTTTTTCTCTAATAAAACTGCGTTTTATTCTAATCTGCTGTCTGAGTGTCTGAAAAACCTTTACAGTTACAAGCCAGCGAGCACAGTTATCAGAAATAATAGGCTGCCAAGCTTGACCACAATACAAGAGACTAGGCCTCAGTCACTGGTAGTCTCTATCGGAATCAGAAACAGAACAGGAACAGGAACTGGGTCAGGAGCAGGAACACAGGATCTTGATCTGAAGTAGGAGATGTACCGATGCACGCCTGCCGTCAGTAAGGAGAGAACTCTGACTGCAGTCAGAGACGGAGTAGATAACTGACTCAAGCCTGCAGTCAGTATCAGAGCTGGTCTACCAGAGCCCCGGGTCTGCACTAGGTTGGGTGTCTGTTAGGTAAAGGGAGAAAAAGTAAGAGTAGTCAGACAGAAACACAAGTCAGCATCAGAGGGGGTAGTCAGACAAGCCAGATTATGCACAGATCAGGGAGTCAGCCAGAGCCACAGGTCTGCACCAGGTTGGATGTCCACTAATAGGGATACGCAAAAGAATAGTCAGACAGAGCCACAGGTCAGCACCAGGTTGGATGGAAGACTAGCCAGGCCATACACAGAGCCCAAGGTAAGAGAACTGCTAAGCACGAAAATGCAAGGGTAACGGAGTCAGGACACAGTCTGCCTTTTAACCCCCTCCACAGGAAGTAGGTAGGAGGAGCAGCTCAGAGGGAGGAAGTAGGTAGGAGGAGACTTCAGGAAGCAAACACTTAAAACAGAGGCCTGCTGCATGCTTGGATCTTCGTGCCTGTAGATAACGCTGAAACAAAGGTAAGCTGTAACAATATCTCTGTAAACGGTATCAAACCAGGTCAGGGTCAGGCAGGGTCATACATGGGAATTCTCTGTAGAAGGTACCAAATAAGCTCGGACAAGACTCAGGAGACGTAGGCTAGGTCTGGATCAGTTTGGATCATACACAGGAAAACACACTCAAGAAAGACTAGTTACACTACTACAGGAGCTATACAAACAGGTCTGTAGTGTGCAGCCACTGCCCGTTAAGGTTATGCACCAGAAGCCACTCCTGTGCGTGCCTAGAGAAAAGCCAGCAGAAGAAGCATCATGGACATAGCAGACAGAAGAAAGAAGCAGTGAGAGACCAGCGAGGATGCGCAAGAGAGAACCGGAGCAGAGGTGAGGCAGAGCAGGCCATCCATGACAAGGCACAGAGACGGGGCTCAAGACTGAGGGAATCAAGAGTGGAGGTGAGGCAGAGCGGAATCGGTAAGAACGTGGCAAAAGTCAAATTCCAAAAATATGTCTTGAATTATTATTATTATTTTTTTTAATTTTCACATTGTTTATTGAAATCAGCCAATAGTCTTGAATTATTTTTATATATTAAATCTCTAAATTGATGTTCTATTATAAAAATCAAAACTGCTAAGCTTTTTAAACTATGAACTGTTAATGTTAATCTTACATTAGTCTCTTGTTATTGCATTTTCACAGAGTTAATTAACCTTCATGGAATTGCCAAATTAATTCTACTGAGTATTCTCAACACTACAGTATGATATATATAAAACAGGTCACTTGATTGAATACTTTGTGAAAGAAATTGTCGTCCCGTTTATTTGACGTTTAGATTAGAACAGGAACGTGAGACAGAATTGAACTTGGATCCTATATCCTCTGTAAATCAATTTGTTTGGTCTGCTAGTAGCTATCTAAGTGTTCCGTATTAAGAAGAAAATATAAGTATGGTAATAGCCTATAATACAATTAAATAACTCTATGTTCTCCTGCAGTCTTTGGTTTTGCATTCATATATGAAGATTTACAAAGGAGAGAAGGAACAATTAACCTCATAGAGGATATAACATCTGCTGTTTATAATTACTTATCTTACTATGACCAGAAAACTCAAATCACCCCTATGAATGTTGCCCTTATGCCTTTATCCAACAGCCACAATCTTCAATCAGTCCGGGATGAGAACTCCATGTAGGCAGCTGATGGAAGAGTTTTTTCCAAATTGAAGCTGGGAGAGTGTTTGAACCCCCTTAACCCATTAAGCACAAGAGGCGTTTGCAGTAATTTGTGAAGCAATTCATAGAACACCCATGTGATGTGCAGGGGACAGAGTTGGTGTCCTCAGGTCCTACAAGCAACTGTCAAATCTACCCACATGGATCTGACACCCGGGACTGATTGAGGTTATTAACTCTTGAACTAATGAGAAAGGGAAAATGAACAGGTGTCATTGAGATCTTCTGGTCATAGTAAGGTAAGTAGGTATTATAATTTGGATGTGTTACTTCTCCTTTAAAGAAGAACACGTGTTCTTTTCATTGTTTTATATGACATCTGTTCAGAACTCTCCACTAGGGGTGGGTGAAAAGTGGGAAAAATTTCCCACATGACTTTTTGCGAAAAACGAAAGATTTTTCGATTTTCTAGCAGAAGATTTTTCCTTTTCCCCAATGAGAAATTTTCCTCCTTTTTGCCGATTGCAGCAACTTTTTTGCCTATTACAACAAAATTTTTCTCCTATTACAACACATTTTTTCTCCTATGTTTAATATGATGCAACATTTCCCAGTACAATATTACTTTTTCTGAGAGCTGTAGTTGAGAAATAAGTAGCTGGAAATCAAAGCTGTGAGTCCTACAGCAACATATACCATGAAATATGTGTTAGCATGCAGAGTGCCTTTGTCCTTTGCCCACAACACTAACTTCCGCTTAAAGTAAAAAAATAAAGTACAACCTACATTGTGACAGATGTGTATGGTAGTGGTGTTGGGGGACTTGCATGGTGTGATTGGTGGGACCTTGACAAACTGCATGCACCCCGGGAGGAGAGGAATCATCATCATTTATTGTATATGCTATAGAAACTTTTGCTGCAGTCAGTTTTTGTACACTTTACTCCTTTGTCCCTGCACTGCTCCACCTTTCCCCCTCCCACCTATGCATTTGCTGGACATTACTCAACTACTGTGTGTTTTTCCTCCTGCAGTACACAACCAATGGAGTGTGATGACTCGCCTTAGCTCTCAACAACATTTTCAATGTCGTTTGCTGTCTATCCTGTCTGCCTCAGTCACAGAGCTCACAATCATCTGTCTAATATATTTGTTTAATTATTTTTCTTTTTAAGTTGTCCACCCTATCACTTCAAGTATTGGGTTATTTGGGGTCAGCCTCCTTCTGCCTTATTCTCCTACATTTTGCCCCCAGACTCCTTTACTACAGAGAACAAATGTCCTACCTAAATGACTCCCTAAACTAAGCATCAAATCCCCTTTATTTGCCTATCTTCTCTAGCTCAAAAATGTGCAGTTCTCTCCTGTTACTAACACAGAATGGCTGCTGTGAGAGCCTGACACCATTTATATGGCTGTAGAAAAAGTTTCATGTGGTGGAGAAAATTTTTTCTACCCATTGATTTCAAAGCAATGAGCTAGGAAAAAAAAGCATGAAATTGTTCGTCAATCGGAAAGTGCCATTTTTCAGCGATTTCAGTTTGAGGAGAAAATTCTTGCCCATCACTAGGGATGGGCGAAAAATTTTGCCTCCAACTGAAATCAGCAAATAAGTGGCACCTCCGGCTTGTTGAATAATGTTCTATGAAAAGTGCCAATTTTCTGCTTTTATCACCTAGCTCATTCCATTGAAATCAATGTGAAAATTTAATTTACACACAATAGAAAACACATATTATTTCCAAAAGTCATAGTATAAAAGGGGCATGAGGGTGCCTGTGTTAGTGGGGTGTGGGAAAAGAATCAGTTGCACAGGGAATTACTTTTGGGGGGGCAGTTAATAAAAAATAAATCCTAAATACAAATAAAAACACCCAGAAGACATGGTACAAAAGGGGTCTGAGGAGGGCGCCTGTGTTGGTGGGTGGAGTCTGGGGAAAGAATCGGATGAAAAGGAAGTTGTTTTGGGGGCTAATTGACTGGCATTAGGGGAGTGAATAAAATAAAAGAAATAAATAAAATAAGAAATTTGTATTTAAAGTGAAGGAGACAGGAACCCCCTGACATAAGTTAGAGTATTTTGTAGATTTGTTGACATTGATTTGTAGAAACAAACCCCAAAAATGTTGTTTTTTTTTTTGTAGGACAATTTTTTTTATTTTTTTTAAAGCACAAGCCCTGAGAAAAAAAATGCCCTACTGGACTAGTGTTGGCCAGTGACCATTGGCCGTTGTCAAATGCCCTGATATAGGTGCAGAATTTGTGACTGCTGTTCTTACTGCTGCTGCTGAGTTGTTTAAGCAGCAGGATGATTAGGCAGCTAAAAGGGAATGGGATCAACAATAGCAGTAACGTGGGTGATGGATGATGAAGGTTCCACTTGCCACTACTAGCTCCAGTGATGCGTCTGTCCACTCAGAAAACAGTCAAACTCATTGAAAGTCGTATGGGTAAAGGGTAGTACAGTGTTAGCCATGGTTAGAGCAGAAGATCGGTAGTGTAAAAGTGATAACTTTATTAGGTAACTGAGTGGCTGTAGAGTGCTAGTATCATGGCCACTTACATCTCATTGTTAGGTATGAAACAGAATGAGAGCTGAATACTATATATATATATATAATAAAAGAAACGGTATGTAGCCATGAGACCAGTGCACACACAGGACATGTGAAACAAAGTGTTAATTTATGCAATAAATTAACACTTTGTTTCACAAAGATGCAATAAATTAACACTTTGTTTCACATGCCCTATGTGTGCACTGGTCTCGTGGCTACATAGCATTTATTTTATTATATATATATTGACTAGGAGCACCCAGGCAGTAGATACATTTTTTTTCATTAGGGGTGCCCAAACTTAAAGGGATAGTAATACTTCGTTTTATCTTTATTTTATTTTGTAGGCATTAAAAAAACATGAAGAATGATATAAGTCTTATCTCTCAAACCTTTATGGTTTATGAGATATTCACAAGCAAAGTTTCCCCTCCCGATCCTTTTACCTAGTGTAAGCCATCTCTTCTCAGATGTGGAATCCAGTCCATAGACCAGACAGATAACAGCAGGGGACAATCTTCTTCCTATGAGAACAATGAAAGCCCTGCCCCCCTTGACAAGTTTTTCAGCTTTTTCCATTATCTTAATTGAAGATTGTCCCTCTCTGCAGTCTACCTGGGCACCTCCCTTCTAATCTGGTTGAACGGGGGGGGATACTTTGTTTGTGAATATCTCTTAAACCATAAAAGTTTCAGAGATAAGACTTATATCATTCTTCATGTTTTCTTAATGCCTACAAAATAAAATAAAGTTAAAATGAAGTATTACTATCCCTTTAATCTGTATATATATATATATATATATATATATGTATGACCTTGCTGACAGCTTGCTAAATAAGGACCAGCAACAAAAGTACCAAGAAAGAGAACTGGGGGAGTTATGCACTAAGTCAGTGATAAAGAGGTGATAAAGCAGAGATTTCTTCTCCAGTGATATCACTTCACCAGTTCCTATGTTATTCTATAGAGCCTATGCATTAAAATCTCCAGACTTAGACAATCTTAGTACATTGACTTCATAGAATAACATAGGAACTGGTAAAGTGATATCACTGGGGGCCCCTTCTGCCTTTGCTAAGTGTTTATTATGATGACAAATTATTGAGTTGACAGAATATAATGTCTGAGTTAATGGGAAAGTTGGTGCATTTTTCTTTTAACTCTATAAGTGTAAGGAGGGGGGTGTAAGTGGTTTTTAAAGGTATAAAACCACCACACTATGTGATAGACAAGAATGGAGTTGTAGATTTAACTTGTGTGATTTTTAATAAAAAGGAATACAGGCTTAATGGTGCTTTGATGACAACAACAACAGAGGAAAAGGACTTGAAGGTAGGCAAGCAATGCAGTGAAAAAATGGGAAAAGCTAACAGTGTAACATGAAGCGTGAGATATTAAAGCTACAGATCACTATAGATAAGCCTCCCCTGGAGTACTAAGTATAGTTCTGGAAACAGCTCCAGAAATCTGGAGACAGATTATAGAAAAGAACTAAAATGGTCCAAGGCTTTAATGGTCAAACTATCTAGGCAAAATTCAAAAACCTTAAAGGAATATTAACTTCTGATACGGAAAAAAAATATTGCACAGTTTAGCCTGCTGAGTAAAACATGGGTACTCTCGCTGGAGATGTTTTAAAAATTATAGCTGCTCACACTGCAATTTTACAGTAACACTTTTATTATAGTTGTATGTTCGACTGACCATGGCAGTCACCATACATTTTCAGACCATAGACATACTGTACACAAAATATGCAACTTTCAGCTGCAATAAGTTTTGAATGAAAACTTTCTCAGCAGTGAAAGATTCTGTGTTTCAGCTTCACTCAGCAGTATCTAAATAACATAAAGCGCTAGCCTGCGAAGCTCCCTGTGCATTTAACTGCACCTACACAGTAGAGACCGGAGCGGTGTATACGGGTTTTCTAACTAGTATATATATATATATATATATATATATATATATATATATATATATATATATATATATATATATTTATATATAATATAATTAAGTGTCCAGAAGACCTGGATAATTGTACGCTTTGGAGCCTGCTGGCAAAGGAAAAAATAGAGCCATTTCATATACCTCTGCCCGCTGATTAACTGTTCCATTGGAATAAAGCGCTCTCAAACATCAGCACAGCCGGCTTATAATACACAGCACAGTTCCTACACCAGTGAATATACAGCCCTGATCAAGCTGTTTGAAACAACCGGAGGGGAACCCCCAATCACTAATCATTTTGGAGAAGAAGTTCTGATGTAAGTAGGGTTACGGAGCGAGAGTACAAGGGATGGGAGAGCAGATGTGCATAAGGCGCCGGAAGAGGGAAAATTATCTTATTACAGAGGTGGAGGCTTCATTAATGTCAGGATTAGCACACTTTTAACCTCTTTTGGGACTCTCAGGTAATAATACATATTATATGGATATATATGCATATATATGCATTTTTATTATTATTGCAAAAATAAAGTTTTTAGCCTTATATTTTGTGTAGTCTACTTTATTTTGTGCCACAGAGTTGTATCATATAGGGATTGTAGAACGGGTTTTATATATATTTATCTATTTCTATACTGTTGGATTAACATATATAACTCTCTCCCAAGGACATAGTATAGTTGTTAGACCATACACACCAGTCTAGGGATAGGAGTTAGCTTTTATGGGGATCTTCTCCTGCACTGGTGAATTTTGCTTGTTATTATTATTCAGACAACACTGCTGAGCGTCGCTTTCTTCCACTTTATTTTTGTAATCTCTCTCTATATATATTTGGTTCCATATTAATCATTACTATACTTACTATAAAATGTATTGCTTAGAAGACAGAAGGGAGTGGGAGATGTGATAGAAATATTCAAATGTATTAAAGGATTTATTAAATTTCAAGGGGGAATAATTATTTCAGAAAACGATCCAAATGAATGCTGAAAAGCTTAGAAGTAATATGCATAAAAACTATTGTTCTGAAAAGGAGAAACAACCTCACAGCAGAAGGGACAGTGGCTATTGCCATAAAGGAATTTTTTTTACAGCAAGGACAGTAAAATTATAGAAATTTTACTTGCAGATTCTGTAATTGCTTTCCTCTGGATCAACAGGGTTAAGATTTCATGGGCTGAACTTGATGGGCACTGGTATTTTATGAAGGAATGAAGGAGGTGTATAAAAAATAGTCTTTGTGTACATTTAAAAACTGTCTCTAATGTTCATAACATTGGGTCATATTTATAAAATAATAGATTCAAATTTATGAATATCTCTGTCTGATGAAATCTGCATAAAATTTGCAACTGAGAGTATTTTTCCCATACATTGCTGTCACTGTATTCTTCCATTAAGAACAGATTATAACCGGCATTATAGTTTAATCACTAAAATGCCTTTATTTTGGAGTAATTAACAAATTTCTTTATAAATACTTTGTGCTTCAATTCTTATTTATTTCGAAAAGACCATTTCTACTCCACTTTTCAAAAAAGCTGATTGACTGGAGTTAGTACTAGAGGTTAAACCATGCCTGAAGAAGGTACCTTGCACTTGTTATATCCTCAGTTAGCCAGTGAAAGGTATCACCTTTATACCACTCTTGTGAGTTTTTTGCTACACTGAATCCTAGCTACTCCACTGGCTAACACGGTACCATTTTTTTCTACATATACTTATGTGTCTTTGATATAAATTTAAAGTGTTAGTAATGTCCAACAAAAAGTTTTTTGCATTTAGAAGTGCTTAAAAAGCTGAGCTAAATGCAAAAAAAGTATCTCTCAAACTGCTATGGTTTAAGAGATACAGGAGTTTAAAGTTCGGTGTCTCCTACTGAGAGCTGTAAAGCTGTCAGCCAGAGATCCGTGTCGGAGGCGCTTGAGCAGATCCGCAATCTCGTTATTTACAAGGAATCCCTTCATTGGAATGGTCTAAAGCGCCTCCGTGTCGACCGACACGAATATCCTGCTGACAGCTTTACAGCTCTCAGTAGGAGACAGCGAAATTTAAACGCCTGTATCTCTTAAACCATAGCGGTTTGAGAGATACTTTTTTTGCATTTAGCTCAGCTTTTTAAGCTCTTCTAAATGCAAAAACTTTTTGTTGGACATTACTAACACTTCAAAAACACTTTCATTATACCTCCAGTTTTATAAATCTCCCTGTGTTACTGTCTGTGATAGACATAAATCTGTTCTGAGAACCATATATGACTGACCATTTAATTTATTTACATTTCTATGATTTTCATTGGACCTTTTTCTCAGGGTTTTTTTTTTTATTTTTATTGTACCACTTTCTCCCAGGATTCACATGTACAGGCTATATTATTCCACTAGTAATAATGCAAAGATCCCAAAAAGTGGATGTTATAAACAATAGAAAGTGTTGCTAAAAGTGATTTGAAATATCTTAGATGGGTAAAGGCTATTTTTAATGTAGGAGAATACCCACAATATAAATTAACAATACTGGACACAATTTACAGAAATGTCTTATGCTTTGATATATAAACATTTTTCACCATAATTACTTAGTTTACACAATTGACGAGGATAAACAAATTAATGAATCAATCAATATCAACCTTTGCCAGATCTAATTTGTTGGTTCAGAAGAAGGCAAATAAAACACCACTGAAACCATTTAACTTTTCAAAGGGTTAATATAATCCATTAAGTGAAAATTGGATTTCTTCCTGAATCAATATCATGTCTTCAGTGAAACCAATAGTCATGATTATTATTAAGATTATTGTCATTCAAGGAATAGTGCTGATGCATTCTATGTGCTTCTCTTTAAACAGATGGAGTGTGGACATAATCAGACAATGGTGACAGAGCTGGTGCTTTTTGGATTTGGCAATCTTCACAGACTCAAGATTTTCTTATTTGTTCTCTTCCTTGTAATATATATTCTAACCCTAACAGGGAACCTCTTGATCATCAGTGTCATAACGGTCAGTCCCAGGCTCCATTCCCCTATGTACTTTTTTCTCAGCAATCTTTCTATATGTGAACTTATATTCACCACCAACATTATCCCTAACATGCTTTATGTTGTATGGAGAGAAGGTGTAACCATGACAGTTTATGGCTGCATCACCCAATACTTTGTGTATTCTTTGTCTACATGTATAGAGTGTCTTCTTCTGACAGTAATGGCTTTTGATAGATACCTGGCCATCTGCAACCCATTGAGATACTCATCAATTATGAACTTCAGGATATGTAACAATCTGGTATTATGTTCTTGGTTGTCTGGATTTATATTTATGATATCACTTACAGTTACGGTATTTAGCTTACAGTTCTGTGGCTCTAATATTATTGATCATATATTTTGTGACTTAGCTCCAATTTTGCAAATTGCATCCAGTGATACTTCCATTGTTGAAACAGAAGCCTTATTCGTGACAATTTCTCTGGCACTTTTTCCATTTTTGATTATTATTATAAGTTATTCTTGTATATTTTTCACAATCCTGAGAATACCTTCAGTCACTGGGAGACAGAAAGCCTTCTCCACCTGCAGTTCCCACCTTACTTCTGTTAATACATATTTTGGAACCTTACTAACAATTTACTTGACTCCTTCTCATGGGCATTCATCGAACGGCAACAAGATTCTCTCTCTTTTATACATTATTGGGACACCCCTGTTTAATCCCATTATATATAGTCTGAGGAACCAAGAAATGAAAACATGTCTTGAAACTTACATTTTCTTCCATAGGGTGAAAAGATGTTAGGAAAAACACATACTTAATGGAAAACTATTACATTCTAATAATGACCTCCCCAATATATCTAACTACTGTCAGTCAGGGGGGATTGTAGTGAGAAGTGGTTATTTTTGATTACTTCTCCAAAGAAGCAAGAATGTAATTTTTCTACATTCAGTTACACATAGTCAGGGCCAAGAGACTGCTCATGGTTTCATGGAAAATGGGCCCTGAACTGCAGGCTTAGTCAAGTTTTGTAGGTTGTTCTCCTTTTTACATAATCTTTCATGGGAAATAAAAATAAAAAAATAGGATTTAACACTTTTAGTGTCATATGCTCAAGGACAAAAGTTGAGCAATGATGGGGAAATCAAAAATAATACATAAAAGTATACAAATAGACAATTCCTCTTTTACCACTGATACTTTAGACTACCCAATATTGTAACAGTCTTTATTCCACAACGATACTATTACA
This sequence comes from Rhinophrynus dorsalis, assembly GCA_037306005.1. Classification (NCBI taxonomy): domain Eukaryota; kingdom Metazoa; phylum Chordata; class Amphibia; order Anura; family Rhinophrynidae; genus Rhinophrynus; species Rhinophrynus dorsalis. The sequence continues at coordinate 557,162,422 of CM074721.1, forward strand.
ATATTGGGTATTCTAAAGTATCAGTGGTAAAAGAGGAATCGTCTATTTGTATACTTTTATGTACTAATTTTGATTTTTGAGACCTATTAGAGTATAAAAGCCATTTGGGCTGAACCAGACTTTACATTGTGAAATAGATAGATTACACTCAGGAAAAAAGGCACCTATAATTTATTCTTTTAATTTTAGAAATGGTGGGGAAAGCCAGCCTTACTACAGGGAAGATTAACATTTCCAAATTTGTATTTATTTAAATGGGACTTTAAGCCCCTTGAACACTTGAGAGGTCACATTGTCTACTAGATATTCCCCAAATGTGTGTAACAATAGCTAGTGTTTCCACTGCAAAAAATAGTGAAATGTTGGCTACATAAAAAGCTAATATCACACAGAGATCTCCAAAATCCAGAGTTACTTCCTTAATTTGATTTTCACTTGTATTAACAGTGTTAGTAACGATGCAGCTAAAAACTTATCAGATGACAAGTTGTAGTTGTTAGTGGTGGTGGTATTGGATAATATGCCTGAATTCCAGTCTGTTTTTTAAAACTGAAGCAAATCATCATAGTGGACAAACCCAAAGTGTTAAAGGGTTAAAACTAACAGCCCACTGCAGAAGCAACATTTTGTGAATATGATGGGTTTGCTATACAAATGTGGGGAAAATGTGACATTCTATATATATAATTCACTAGGATTTTGTCAGAAGCTGTCATGAGCAGTAGAGACTGCTGGAATGTTCAGAATGCTGGGAGCATTCTGTGCGGAATGCTGGGAGTTCTGTGCTGGGAGCATTCTGTGTGGGATGCTGGGAGTTCTGTGCTGGGAGCATTCTGTGCGGAATGCTGGGATTTCTGTGCTGGGAGCGTTCTGTGCGGAACGCTGGGAGTTCTGTGCTGGGATCATTCTGTGCGGAACGCTGGGAGTTCTGTGCTGGGATCATTCTGTGTGGAATGCTGGGAGTTCTGTGCTGGGAGCCTTCTGTGCGGAACTCTGGGAGTTCTGTGCTGGGATCATTCTGTGTGGAATGCTGGGAGTTCTGTGCTGGGAGCATTCTATGCGGAATGCTGGGAGTTCTGTGCTGGGAGAATTCTGTGCGGAATGCTGGGAGTTCTATGCTGGGGGCATCCTGTGCGATCAGGCAGTCTCTACAGCGCATCGGGTGTGTAACGGGAGTAAGCAGAGCAGGACCAGGCTTTTAACCCTTTCAGTGCCTGAGAGGTACACAACGCATTGCAAAGCAATGCGTTGCGTACCACTCTGGCACTCAAAGGGTTAACATCTCACACACCTTGGCCCATGTACAAGGGCTTTTACACTAGTATATATATAATCACTCAAAGGTGATGATGATAATTTGGAAGCAGTGACTATTGCTATATAGCATATGTTGATTTTCACTATAGCATCCAGTACAGTTCTTCACATAAAAGGATGGTGATGATGACCACAGTGTAAATACTACATTGTTACACTGTCATCCTTACTATGGAAGAAAGATAATGTTAAAATCAATGTGAGAAGTCATTTGTGAAAGAGACAGTCCTCCTCCATTTTGATATTACATATTTTACAAGTGCATATTATGTAAAATCAAATTGTCTTTAAGTTCTATTATTTTTGTCCATTTTCACCTATTTCTTTTTACACTTTCATGTCCCCCACAGTGAGTGCTCAGGATCTGTTAACAGACAGTTTTCTGTCAGGAACTGCAAAAGCAGATCTATTAATACAATCTTACAGTCTTTCTGTAGCACAAAGTGTTCCATATGCTGTACAGGTGTCATTTCTACATTGTTCCACTGACGTTTTTGCTTTGTATCTTTTTTACATTGTTGCAGTTTCTCTGCTTTCACAGTCCCACACAGAGATCTTTTGAAAGCAAACTCAGGGTGCTCCATGTTAGGGACATACAAATGCAAAATGAATAAATCATAATAAAAATTAAAAAATAGGTAAAGATGAGAGAAAAATGAATTGATAATTTCACTTTATATAAAATGCATTTGCACAATATATAAAGTAAAAAAAGTAGTTGACTGTAACTTTAATTACCATTCAACCTTTCAGTATACACATACATCACCATATGCACTAAATTTAGGGATGCAAGGAGAGGGGAGGAGAAAGTCCCCATTACCATAAAAGGTTGCTGAACTGCTGACACAAATCCCCATAGACACTGCCTGGGCAAGGGAACAAGGCTGAGGTGTGTCAGTCAGTGTATGTGGAGCTAACACACACAATGGTGATGTTCCCTGTGCTGTCCCACAGTGTTTATGTTCCCCATGCTGCCCCCACAATCTCCATATCCAAAATGTTGTCCCACAATATTCAATTCCTGTGCTATGCAATATATTGTTTTTTATAGAAAATCAGACCTTATGGGGTGCATTGGGACCCCTCCTGATGTCCCCCTGGCATTGATCACCTATCCAATAGCAATGCAGGGACCAGAAAGGCAATCACTGCCTTCCCCTACCACCCCTTCTTCAACTTAGCATTCTATGAATGATTGAGTTGAGTAGGAGGATCCACTCACATCGCATGGGTTTTGAGAATCCACCTAATCAATGAATAGAATGCACAGCCCTTTGGCACTCAAAGGGAAAAGGGAGTGCTGCTGTTTGTGGTGCTGAAAAGATCCTACTGACAAAGTGGGGAAGCAGAAAGAATGCTCTCAGACTTCAGGATTGTCTACTTCTGATGATGTCTCCGGGAGAGCATCCCTTCCACATTGCCAGCAGTTTGACAACCCTTCCTGCTTCTGTCTGATTGAGAACTGTTACTTGTAGGAAACTGCAGGAAGATCCCAGCTTCACCAACCTCAGGTAGGCAAAGTTGAGACTGTGAACTACGAAAAGAGAAGCTAAAATGAATTGCAGCTGCCTGGCAATGATGGGGTTGATAACCATAAAAATGTTTGCATTTCCCACCCTGCAGCCTCATGCATTATAAATAATGCCCAGGGAGAGGGATGCATCCCTCCTTAGTTCCTGTATCAGGTAAAGTGAATGTTATGTATGGGGTTGAGAATTAAAAAATATTGCAAAGTAATATTTATTCTTTATGTAATAATGCTGAAGACCAGAGGAAATATTCTGTGTCCTTTTCCACATTTTCATCTCCAAAACAATATGGACTAAAATATAGAAAAAAAACAAAACAAAACAAAAGCAAATGCAAAAAATGTCCATTTAGGGATTATAGCTCTCTACAGACCGAGTGAATGTTAATCACTCAATGCAGAGTCAAATTTCCAAAGTATCTTTTGGCTGATTGGTTTAACAGTACAGCTGATCCCAGGCTGACATGTTTTCGGAATGTTCCAGCCTTTGATTACAAACCAACCAATCACAGCCCACAAAGTCTATAAAAAAATGTCTATAGACTCAGCGATTCATTATTCTGCATAGGCTTTGCCCCATGAACGGTGCCAGTCAAGAAGTCATTGGCAGGGATGAAGACAGCAGTAGCATAAAGGAGAAGACACTGCTGCTGAGAGATGAAGAAATTAAAATTCTCTTTTATGTCAGTGGGGCATTTAACTTCTTGTATCTGCTAGAGAGGTCTCCAGTAATACACTGTGAAGTAATGCACATGAGATCCTTCCAGCACTGAGTGGGGCTTTTGGAAATGTTTAATTGTCCAGTTTGTCCCACAACTGTTTTCTGCACAGCCCTAGATACTATCTATGGCACCAACAGATCTAATACTTAACATAATATATTTTAACAGGCAACACACAAACGTGTTGCATACCTCTATGGTTCTTAAGGAGTTAAAGGGACAGTAATGTCCGAGAAAAAATATATTTATCATTTTGTTGGGCTTAAAAAGTTGAACTAGAAGCAAAAAACCCTCTGTCTCGCTATGGTTTGAGAGATATTTCTATTCAAAGTTCCCCCTCCCTCCCCTTCTTCTGATGTCAGCGCCGTGCTGACTGCGGGGGAGTCCTGTCTGGGGACCAGTCGGTGGTTCTGCAGCAGAGCCACAATCATGTTATTTAAAAATAATGACTTCACTGGAAAAGTCTACAAAGTGTGCCTGGTTTGCAAGCACTCTTTGTAGACCATTCCAACTAAGTAATTAGTTTTAAATAACGCGATTGTGACTCTGCTGACAGCAGGAAACGTCAAACTTTCAATGTGACTATCTCTAAAACCATAGCGGTTTGAGAGGCAGGTTTTTTTTGCATCTAATTCAACTTTTTTAAGCCCTAAAAAATGATAAATATTTTTTCTGGGATATTACTGTCCCTTTAAAATACATACACACACAAATATATGCACACATATACACACATACCCACATACAGACAGACACATACACAAATAAAAATATACCCAGATACACACATACCCATCTATGCACATTTTAGTGTTTGCAATACATTATATTCCATAGAAGAGTGTAACCATCTACACAATACAAGTCACTGGGTTGTGGTGGTGGTGGATAACTGACACTTTCCGTTGGCCATAACATTCAATAAAAATAATTTACTTTCCAGGCAATGAGCTTGGCATTTTCTGAAGGATGTAAAGTTTGCACATGCTCCCTTATTCCCTGCATTCTATTAATCTACACAACATTGTCAGGTGTGTGTCATTGCACCATATAGTGTGTGCAATGTGTGAAGACATATTGACCATCACATCTACAAATTCACAATCTGCAGGTGGTACTAGGAACAATGCTGGCTCTGGACTCTAGTACAAGAAGGCATGAGCTTTATTGTTAATTTTATATTTCTACTTTAATCTTCTTTATTCATTCATGGAAAACACTTTCATGAGACAATCAAAATATAGACTCCAGTTCCACTGTGTTCTACATCCACAGTCAGGACATTTTGCTTTAATAATGCTTACTCATCATCAGGTGTTATTATTGCCATCGTCAATGTTCGGGCTTGCACAGGCACTTTTGTGTGACAGTTTGTCCCATGTTGTTTTCATTGTTGGGGATGGACAAGGAGCACAGTGACAGCAGCAGCAGATTTGTTTTTTCTGGATAGTTCATTATGTCACTTCTTCAAATGTATTCATAAAAAATATATCAATACATATATAGTATCAAAATAGCACTGGACTACACAAAAACGTACCTAAATTAACCCCACCCCGAGAGGTACAACCAGCATAAAAAAGTTAAATGACACTACAAATGCTATATACCCAATTCCAAATATATCCTGATATCAGGTGAAATATAGTAGCTGGGCCCAAACTACAAAAATAATTAATGTATGCATACACTAAAAAGAGACTAGCAAGTAGCCTAAAAGTCAATTATAGTTCTTCTGGATCCAGTCAAGAATATATAAGCAGTCAGTATGCAAAGCTGTTGTGATATCATAAATAACAGCAAGTTAGTATTTGCATAAACTTGCAAGCAGCCATCAACATAGCCAGTCACATAAGAAGTAGAGTTCGTGCGAGCATATAGCAGGTTAAAGCTCCAAAAGTCTCAAGCCAAGATCACAAAAGCACACATTTCCATGACCGATACAAATGCAGATATAGATGCACAAGATCAAAGATCGGCAAAACAGTACCACAAAAACAGCAACTATCTCACTGCTCTGCTGCCCTTCATCTTCTGCCGTCAATAATATTTTGCCTTTTAATGTGCAATATTGTATCGATTTAGTATGCACTCTAGGAGTTGTGCTTGATCATTAAATCTCGTCACCGCTGCACTTCCTCTTAACACAGCAGACAATGGCTGCAATCTCATAAAAGCACCACACAGGGCATACTGGCACAACTCATCATTGACAATCACTAGGATTTTGCCCACCATTGCTGGGCTTTATCAAGGTGACACATAAAACAATAATCTCCCAATGGTCATTGATCCAAGAAGCCCGGATGTCTGTGGTTCAAAGCAGCCGATCAACTTACAGATCACACAAAGCGGTTAGATTGTGTGAATAGTCATGACTCATTTAAAGGTAAATTTTAACCCACAAATGATATAACATGACCTCAAAAATATAAATGTGTTTCCAAAAACCTGAGCAATGAATGTGTAACTTAAAATTAAAATTACTCTCCCATGGGACCAGAGCAATATACTTAGCAACTTAATAAAACTGTGAGGCAGTTAATCAAAGTATGAGAGACTATAGGAACATGTGGTATTGAATCTCCTCATTAAGTCCAATGTAACCGATACCTAAGTCCTTGGATGGACTTAGGACGCTGTTCCGGGTCTCTCTCTCCTGAGGTCAGTTATGGGTAGTTGGTGGCATCGGTAATCCTGTCAGAGACATTGCCATGATGGGGAGGAAATGGTTAATTTTTCTTTTAAACCAAATTCTCTAAAAATCTGTGTTTAAAATGTGTTTAAATTAGCTCATTCTTCTTGACAAGAGGCCTCTATTTACCTAGATGGGAGTGAAAAATATCTAGGTGACTTTTATGGTGATTGATATCGAATTGCAGACAACCACAGTCTCAAGCAGTATTAGTATCTTATGAGAAAATCTAAAAAGTCTAAAACAGAGACATACTCCCCTGTGGGAAAGTCTAGTTAGGGGACATATTTATGTGACGTAGGGTCAAGGTTCAAATTCCAAATTTGTGATAGAACCCAGACAGGTATCATTTTAGAGGGCAATTTTTATGTAGAGTAATGGTGCCATCTATAGATTACATGGTGTTATTACTAATGCTTTGGAATGTTATCATAATTTATGCATGATGTCATAAGGGTTAGAAGCACCCAATCAGGTAATATTGGTGATGTCACTGTATAATGAGATGGTCCTTTAACCAATCAGAGCAGATTTTGAGAGGAGTTTCATATTATAAATATGCAAGTTGAGAGAGAAGAGGGGTGTTTTCCTCTTGGTTCTTGGCTCTTCAATTCCTGCTATGTTTTCCTGCTAAATAAATCCTAAGAAATTCACACTTATTGGACTGGTAACTATATATTTTCCTTATTTTAATTCTGCAAAAGTTCAGAATCATATACACATTTCTTCTATCTTTGAAGAAACCTAATTTTCTTATAATTTGTCTTAACTGGATTGGCCAACCATTTGGGATAAATTATAATAAGCTATATTAGCTCTAGAAATTCTGAAATTAAGCAGAATTCATTCATTTATTGGTAAATTGTTATATTTTACCAGATAAGTGTAATATAGTTAAATAGCTTGGTTTATATATTAGTTAATATAAATTCTATTATTTCTAGAATATTGTGTTTCTGGGAAAGTTATATAGCTAATATTGATCTGGGGAATTCATTGAATTCATTTATTAGCCCTTTAACGCTATTTGTCTATTTAGTTGTGGTGTTTGTTGGAATTTCTTTGTGTGTGTACTAGGCCTAACTTTTGTAAAGTGAAAGTTTCTTTTAAACTTTCACTAGACAAAAGAAGCTTAATAAGTGGATTAACCCTTGAAGTACCTTATAGATTTCACATAATATTGTTATAGTCATATTTGTGATATATGTTGCATGAAGTTTATATACTGTCTAAACATATAGTATTGAATTGATTCTAAGTATTTTCTGGTATAATCTGTTATTTTACTATATTAAAAGCAATTTATATGTTTTATTCAGAAGGTATGCAACATTTGCAATCAGTAGATAATTAAATTATAGTGATTTAAATCTGCAATTCTATTCCAGTTAGTCTCTAAATTTGGTTATTATATATGGTATAAGGGAATTGTCAGAGGACCTGGCTTCATATTAAAGCTAATTCACCTGACAATATACCTTAAACCTCAATTAGCATAGTTTATACAGTTTCTGGGGCAGAAGGTATTCATATACACTGCTGCCAACTGTATTTTATTAATTGTAAGGATCAATTATCCTTTTCTATGCTGCTGAGTGCAATTATTGTTATCTAATACCTCTGAATATACCTAGGTGTGGTTAACTCTTTAATTGCTGGTAATTCTCATGGTGATAATTGTGGTTTGAGTTACTATATATCTATTGTAATTGATGATCACTCCTTTATATCATTGTTGTTTACACTTTAGATATAGTATATTTCACTTAAATAAATTATATATATTTTTGCACAAATATGCGGGATTGATTATTTTAATCAATTCTTTACTGTGAATAGTGTGTCAATACCTAATATAGTGTGAAGTTCACAAAATTATTTAATATTTTCATTTATCTATTTATGTGAACATATCCAACCTGACTGGTTCTCTTGTTTTAACCCCTTGGATACCTTCCACATAATTGATTCGACAATCCACTCCAGCAGCTACCAGGATGGGAGTCAAAAGAATACCATCCAAAATAAATGAGACAGGACGCAGTTCAGGTTCCAAAGTAACACACACTTTATTAGGTTGAATTCAGCTCTTTTTATGTAGAGTTAAACAATGAACATCAGTACATAACGAAGTTAAAATACACAGTACAATGGTTTGAGTAAAGATACAATGGGACCCCTGGGGTTGGGTGAACAGACTTAGTGAAGCCTCCGGCAATTCAAGTTGGCCGTGTGTAACTTTTGGGCAACGTGATGGGGAGCGACAAGCCTGAGCGACCAATCCGGTGGCCGCCGACATTTCCCCACGTAAAGCTTATGGAGTCCCTTTAACTCTGATGGCCAATCAGAAAGCACCCAATGTTACTTGTTCTATCCCACTGTGTCTTTTAACCAGGCAGCCAATCAGAGAGGGGCCATTGTTTTCCCATGTTAATGCTATGGCGGCCCTTTAACTCCCCTCGGCCAATCACCAGCCGGCCAACATTTCAATCCTGGGACGACTCCTTCAGTGTGCTGAGTTGTAGTGAATACAGCCCTTTCGGATAGCTTTAACTTTTCGTGGTAAAACAACATAGAAAAAAGTCACTTTGCTCCCATAGCACTTTGCTCCAAGTAATGGCCTACGGTCCGTTACATCCAAATTCTAAATTTTATGAATACATTTGAAGAAGTGAGAGTGCCAATGTTTTTAATCTCATTCTTTTTGCCTTTTATTTGTTCTTTTTTATTCTTATTTATGAGATTGTGGTGCACCCCATACATGTTTGTATATGTTTGACTTCTCAGGGTTAGTTATGCTGGGTGCCCATCAATAATTTTTTATGTTATAGTTCAATATGTTTAAAGTGGGTCTCAGGGTTGTTATGCAGTATGTGCTGTATTAAGGCAGATATGCCAAGGTGTGACCCCCCTCCTTACCCTTCTCACATTGCTGTTGATGACAATTGTACAGTCCTTCAATAGCTCATGGTGCACTAGTGCTAGGAAGTATACTAAGACCCACTTCCACCACTCTGTTCCATAACACCATCATCACAACTTCCATCACCACCACTACTAATAGCCATCGGCAGGGTGGACACACCAGCTTGATGATCCTGCTATGACATATGATGTTCAGTCTCAAATCACTCAGCAGGAGGAAGTAAATTGGCAAACACCATCATGTCACTGGTGGTACTGATTCCCATCTTTAGATCTTTCTCCTACTCTACATTGGTTTGAGCCAAGAAAACTATCATACTGCCTTCTTCTTCAATGCCGTCAGAGTCATCACCACCAACAGACTCTTCTTCCTGTCTCGTTGGTGACAAGTTTTTTTTATAGAATCCCTCTATCACAATCATCATCATCACAGACACAGATACAGCAGGCTCTGGCACAGGCAGCTTCATTGTGCTGCTACTGCACACCACCACACCTAAATATTAATTAAAATGTTACACCAGGTCCCTGAGAATGTGATGAGGGTGGCAGGACTATCTGCTGTGTTGTGGCCTCCCAGTACTGCTGCTGCTGCATGTGGACTTCTCCACATCAGCTACATCCCTCCAACTCCCCTTGCTCTTTCTCCAGCAAGCAACTCTCACAATAGCCTCCTCCTGGGTCTACAACTAATCTACAACTGTGCTGCTTGGCAAGGTTCCTGATTTTTTATGTTATGGCAGTGGGAATTCTCTCAGATTTTGAAAGTATAGATGGAAAATGGTCACATTTTATCACGGTCCCCGTGATTCCCTGTCAATCTTAGCTGTGTTACCTGTGCATTGGAGGAGGCTGATTGGCCCGCCCAGGATGTTCCTTTTTATACTGGCTCTTGGGCACTTGTCAGTTGCCCTTTCGTGGTGTTCCTGATCCTGCGCCTCGTTGCTGAGTTCCTGAGTCTCCTGTGTACCGACCCGGCTTGTCTGACTACTCTTCTGATCCTGCTCCGTGATTGACCCGGTTCTGGCTGACGACCCTGCTCCGTGATTGACCCGGTTCAGGCTGACGACCCTGCTCGGTGATTGACCCGGTTCTGGCTGGCGACCCTGCTCCGTGATTGACCCGGTTCTGGCTGATGACCCTGCTCCGTGTTTGACCCATTTTCCGGCTGATGTTCCTGCTACCGTATCGATCCGGTTCCGGTTGACGTTCCAGTCCTGTGTGCTGTTCCAGTGTTCCTGTGTAGCTCCGGTCGCTCCTGCAACATTCTGAATTGACTGGTATCTCGCTGATCCTCTCTCTCTCTACCGAGCTGTTGCCTGAGGTTGCTTTACCATTCTGCTGTCTGCTGAGCTGTTCTCTCCTGTACTAAACCAGATTAACCCGTGCAATGCCTGTAGTCTCTGGTTACGTGCCTCATATACGCTTGCCAAGCCTCTGGTTACCCTTAGAGCCTGCAACGATTTGAGCCTGTAAGACCGAGCCAAACCAGCACTCGCAGAGCACTGTCTGTTCCAGTGTTCGGTTTGCACCGTGACCGCGCCGGTTGGCGCCGGTAGTCTGTCCGCTCTTGCAGTGTGCATCCTGTGCGACACCGGAAGTCTGTCCTGGCTCTGGTTCGCATACGCTCAGGGTGTACGTTATCTCCTGCACTTCCCAGTGCTCCGGCTCACTATAGCTTGTGCAGCAACCGACTATCTTGGCACCCTAAGGGTGTTTGGGTGCAATTCCATTTGGCACACGCAGGGTTACTACCGAGTTTACTTTAAGGGCGATTCAGGTTCTAGTTTCTTCAGCTCTAGCAGTAGCATTCCTCCTAATCCCACGGTGGTGGTATTGGCTCAGCTCTGGGCAGTAGGTGTGCTCCATTTTACTACCTTGAGAGTGATTCAGTGCAGACACTATATTCCTTTCTCACCATCAAGAGACTGTTATCATATCCTGGGCGTTGGCCAATCTAGGCCTGAGTTACTTCAGTTGCTCCTCTTAACCCTATGGGGTTATCCCCAGTCTATATACAAATATATATATATCAATTTATGTATTGCACTAACTTTACTTGGTCTGTACTTGCCAATACTGATTATACCTGTACTGGCCCCTAGGAGCACTGTTCTATTATCCTTTTATCAATAAAACTGTGTTTTTACTTTATACCGTGGTCTGAGTGTCAGAAAACCGTAACACATTTTTACTGAAAAATCATTGGGGTAAACGAAAGGGTGGAAATTGTGTTTTCAATGATAGGGAAAAATGTAAAAGTGTAAATTTTACTCTGAGATTCCCATGTAAAAATTAGATGTTATGCCTAGGGATAAGCACAAACTTTTGTCTCAAACCAAAATTGGTGAAAAATGGCACTTATAGTTTGGTGAAAAATTTCCAGTGAAAAATGCCATTTTCCCACTTTTTTCACAGAATAATTTTTCTCCTCCACATGAAAGTTTTCTCTAGTTTTCTACAGTCATATAAAAGGCTGTCAGGCTCTCACAGCATGTAATTCTGTGTTTGTGAGAGGAGAGAGCACCATGTTTTTGAGCTAGAGAAGATAGACAAATAAAGGGGAATTGAAGATTAGTTTAGAAAGTCATTTAGGCAGGACATTTGTTCTCTGTATTAGGGGAGGCTGGGGGCACTCTGTGGGAGAAGAAGAGAGGAAGGAGGTTGACCCCAAATACCCCAAAATTTGGTGTGACTGATTGGCAAGACAGACAGCTTGGGTCCAAATTCCTTGCTGAATTTGCTTTTATTGTCTCTGTTCTGGGAAAGTCTGGGGAACAAAGTTGTTGATTTTCATTTCTAGTTATATATTTTGTTTTTTTTGGACTAACTGTGATAAGTTGCACAAACGAGAGGGGGAAAGTTGGAGTAGTGCAGGGACATGGGAGTAAAGTGTTAGTACAAAAACTGACTGCAACAATGCTGCAGCATGTGCAATAAATGATGATGATCCCTCTCCTCCCGGGGTGGATGCAGTTTGTAAGGTCCCACCAATCACACCACGCCAGTCCACCACCACCACCACTACCATACACATCTGTCACATTGTAGGTTGTACTTTATTATTTTTTTTTAACCACTTGACATCATCATGAATATGTGCCAGTGTCACTTAAGCAGGAAGTTAGTGTTGTGGGCAAAGGACAAATGCACTCTGCATGCCAACACATATTTTCAAGGTATGTGTTGCTGTAGGACTCACAACGTTGACTTCCAGCTACTTATTTCTCCACTACAGCCCTCAGTAGAAGCAATATTGTACTGGGAAATATTTCCCCATATATTCTGCTGACTCCTTCATTCTGCATCTGCAGCAAAAGGTAGGCCGTTTTGCCACCATTGAAAATGTATGCGGAAAAATGGAATAGTTTGGAAGTGAAATTCCGTGGTGTTAGTGAAATGACATAAAATCTATGGCTTCAATATTGATGGGAATTCCCACAGGAAAATCGTGGGGTTTTCACAGGAAATCCAGTGAGAACAAAGCAGGGCTTTTTACCCATCCCTACTGGTAAGTTAAATATTATGTCCTTTTATGTTAATGATACTAGTAAATACAGAAGTGTTTGTAACTAGAGATTTTGTACAATGTAGAAATTGTTTTGAAAATATATAATTAATCAGTTTCTTCTGGTAATGCAGATATAAAGGTCTTGATTACAGCCAGCAACAATCTAATTGTATTTTTTCTCAGGTGTAATAAATGCTATATTATTTTGTGGTAATAATAAAGTAACATGTATTTGGGGTACATCATCCTTGTAAACAAGGTTTTAGAGACTGTGTGCAAAAGAAATACTTGACTGATTTCTTGTTACCCTGGCCCACTCTTTCAGCAGTCCAATAATATCACAAATATAAAGACTTTTAGAACAGTAGACGACAAGCATCAGATGTCTATGTAATAAAATTCAGTCTCATGCTGAACAATTCATATATTATTTTGTGGTAGTAAATAAACAACAATATACAAATGATACACATTGTGAAGTTTTTACTGAGAAATGCATTATGCGCACCTTAATGTTTTTGAGATTTCTTTACAAAGTTATAGATTAATAATTCTTGTCACTAGAAATATATTGTGTGTACTATGAAAAAAATTCAGAAGGCATTCCTGACCAATTTCTCATACATGTTTCACTCTTTCACCAATCCAATGAGATCTTAAATGTAGTAATCTTTTGTACTGCAGACAGCAATCATCATATTTATATGCTGTAACATGTGTTGCTTTATAGTTAACAATAAAAAAAAATTCTAAGGTGTTCTGCAAGGCTCTAAATGTTTTTCCTTTTCCAGTGACATTAATTATGAAATGAAACATTGGGGGATATTTACTAAGGCGTGCTAAAGAGGATGATAAAGTGGAGATAACTTCTCCAATGATATCGCTTCTCCAGTTCCTATGTTTTTTTTGTTTGTTTGTTTGTTTTTTGCAGTAGGAAAATGGGCAGACTAGATGGGCCGAATGGTTCTTATCTGCCGTCAAATTCTATGTTTCTATGTTTCTATTTTATGGAACCTATTCACTAAGATTTCTAGAACCGTGGAGATCTTAGTGCATAGGCTCCAGAGAATAACATAGGAACTGGAGAAGTGATATCACCGAAGAAGTCATCTCCGCTTTATCACCTCTTCATCAAGCTTTAGTACATAACCCCCATTGTCTTCACTCATCTCTACATGTCGACACAAAGAACTAAAGCTGATGAGATAGCTCAGTTGGTTAAAGCACCAGCTGTATAATCTTATCAAGCCACAAAGTCACAGGTTCTTGTCCTGGCAAGGTAAGCGCAGCCTTCCACACCACTGAGGTAGATAAAATGAGTTGAGGACATGCTTGAAACCGAGAGCTAATCTCAATGTATTTTTTTTGGTAAAATACTTTAAAAAAAAACAAAAACAAAGGGTGGACTTCCTAAAATCTTTATTTCAGCTGCATTTCTCTTAGAATTGGCATTACCATTTGTGCTACACCTAATAGCATTAATAGTTTATAAGTGAGAATTTGGATGAGTGCTTGTGATAATAAGCTTACATCCCAGTCTATATCTTCAAATGCATTTTCCTCATCATTGGACAACAGGGAACATAAAAGATCTCAACCTACCAGTTCACTACAGACACAGCTTCCTGTTGATGTGATGCTTCTTTGAGGAGACCAGACTTCCACCTTAAAGAAGGACACTTTCAAAAATGTAATTTTGAAGAGAAATAACAATAAATATTGCAAAGTTGCCTTAAAAAAAGGAAGGTGCATGTGACAGAAAATACAACAGGTTGTGCAATCTTAAAAAAACAAATACCAAAAATAATTAATACTTGTCCCCATGAATAATATACCAATAATATATTTGTGCCAAATAAAAAAGTTAAGAAATCCAGCTTATCCTTTATTGAATCATGGTATTGCAAATGACCTCAAAACAAGATAAAATCAATATACATTAGTGTATTGTTATCACGGTGCAGTGATTTCTCTGCTGTCACTCTCACTTGTGCTGCGCTCCGATTGGTTGAGCCTGTTTGGCTCGCTCCTGGTGACCTTTTTATACTGGGCCATTGGCACCTGTCAGGTGCTCTTTCGTGGTGTTCCTGAGCCAGTATTGCTGTGCTGTGTTCCTGCGTTCCTGATTTCCGGTGTACCGACTTGGCTTGCTCTGACTACGTTCCTGTGTTCCTGCCCCGTGATTTGACCCGGCCTGGCTGACGTTCCTGCTCGTGTCCTGATCTGGCTTGTCTGAGAACCTTCTCCGTGATTTGACCTGGCCTGGCTGATGTTCCTGCTCGTGGTCTGATCTGGCTTGTCTGAGAACCTGCTCCGTGATTCGACCCAGCTTGTATAACGTTCCTGCTCCGTGACCTGCACCGGTTACATCTGCCCAGACTACGCTTCAGCTTCCCGCTGTCGCTGAGGCAACATTCTGACTTCCTCCAACTACTGTACTTCTCAGCTGCAGTTGTTAACCCGTGCTGAGCTGAGATCCTGCTACCGAGCTGTTTTCATTGCAGAGCTGTACTCCGCTTATGAGCCGTTAACCCGTACAGAGCTGTGTTCCAACTATCGAGCCATTAACCTGTGCAGAGCTGTGTTCCAATTACTGAGCCGTTAACCCGTGCAGAGCTGTGTTCCTATCATTGAGCCCTTTAACCTTGCAGAGCTGTGTTCCCGGTTCTGAGCCTCCAGTCTGGTACAGAGCGTTGCTATTTGCTGAGCTGTTTCTCTCCAACCACTATTACGGCTGAGCCGGTCCAGTAGGCCTTGTAGGCGATGGTTCATATCACTCCTTGCAGTATAGTGAAGTTACGTTACTGCACCTGGTAGGTGCTACGGCTTTAGCTGCTACTGTGCAAACCTCTGTTATTACGCCCGTGGGGGCTATAGGCTCAAGCTCTTGCAATCCAGTTGCTTCTGTTATCACGCCCGTTGGGGCTATTGGCTCAAGCTCTTGCAATCCAGTCGCTTCCGTTATCACGCCCGTGGGGGCTATTGGCTCAAGCTCTTGCAGTTCAGTTGCTTCCGTTATCACGCCAATGGGGGCTATTGGCTCAAGCTCTTGCAACTCAGTTGCTTCCATTATCATGTCCGTGGGGGCTATTGGTCCAAGCTCTTGTAATCTAATTGCTCTGTTATTATGCCCGTGGGGGCTACTGTTCAAGTTCAGCAGGCTCTGGGTTGCAGGTTCATCTTTGCTGGACAGATATCTCAGTATTATGAACGTTTGGTGTTGAGTTCTCTCCACCATTTACTGCCTATTATCACCTTGGGCGTGCCAAACACCACAACTGAGACGGACTGATTACTGTGTTAACCCTTGTATCTCTGTACTCAGTATTTGCTATCTGCCTGTACGGTTTAAGTCAATATCTGTATATTGGTCCTACTGTTGCCTCCTTGCTGCTACTCAGTGCTGCCTATAGAGGGCGATTCTGTTATTAATTTTGTTCTTAATAAAACTGTGTTTTATTTCACCTACTGGTCTGAGTGTCTTGAAAACAGTGACAATTGTATCAGTAAAAGGAAAGTATAAGAACTACTAACTAAAACATCAACAAACAAAACTGAATTTGCTTGCATGTGCATTTTAAGATATAAATCCGTCCCTCTTCACCAAGAAGACATGGAATCATGGAGACTTGTATCTGCCAATGACAATGCAGGTTCACATGCTAAACAAAAGAGTAAGTAAATGCAATTTATTCTTAATGGAATATTTTAACCGGTAACTCCATTTACCTCAAATAAAGAAAAAACAAGATATAGGTATAGCAGCCTCATAAAATGTCTTCCTTTTTGCTAACCCCAAGAAATGTCCCACCAGAATGTTGCCAGATTCCTCAATATGTGTGGTTCTGTGGCTACCAGAGCAGTGGGAGGGACAGTATCATAGCTACGGATCTTATGCAGTGTTTATGGGTCTCTGTGTGCAGGCTTAAGTTCTCCTGTTTCTGGAGGACATTTACTGCTCATGTACAGCTTCTTTATTTGTAGTAAAGGCCTTGGATAAGGTTAAGAAGATTACATAGAATCATAGAATTTGATGGCGGAAATGAACCACTCAGCCCATCTAGTCTGAGCTACTCTGAGCTGGTGATGTGTGTCTGCCTGAGTGACACTTCCTAATGAAACACCAGCTTTTATCTATAGGAGGTGGTCTAGCAGTGTTTCATTGAACAACAATACAGTCACAGAGATGGTGGGCAGAGGAGGAAAATATCACGGTGCCCGTGATTGCTGCAGTTCCTTGTCTATCACCAGTAGGGGGCTTCTATTGGCTGTCTGCAGATAGCCCGCCTCTTATTGCCTATTTAAACCTGGATTGGGCACCCTTTGAGTGCCCTTTCGTGTTGTTTCTGACCTTCTTGCTATCACTATGCTAGTGATAGCTGGGCCTCTGTTCCAGTGTTCCTGAGTTCCTGATCTCATGTGTTCCTGAGTTCCTGATCTCTACTGTTCCAGTGTTTCCTGCATGCTGAAGTACTTCCAGTCCTGGTTCCGGCCTAGTCTCTGGTGTTGCAGTTCCTGCTGAACTTCTTCTCTGCTGTTTCCTGACCTGACTGATCGTTGCTGGTTCCTGTCATCGCATCGCCTGTCTCCTGTATCCTGGCGACCTCCTGCCTGGTCGTGTCGGCGACTCGCTTGTTACACCAGTATGCGGACGCTGGTTTGCTCCTAAGCCTTGCGGCTTTACGATTCCCCTGTTAGTCTCAGTGTGTGTACACTGGGTTGATTACGATCCTGTCAATTAGCCATTACCATCTGACTGCTGTTACTATCTCAGGGCTGCCCTGCCCGGTATTGGTAAGGCCGGTAGAACCTTTTGCCACATTCCATCTGAGGTTGCCTTACCCGGTATTGGCAGGGCCGGTAGAGCCTACATTATGAATCTATTGAGGCTGCCTTGCCCGGTAAATTGGTAAGGCCGCTAGAACCGTTATGCGATTCCTTCTGCAGGTTGCCTTACCCGGTATTGGCAAGGCCGGTAGAGCCTAACATTCTATTACTTCAGACTGTCCTGTCCGGTATATTGACAGGACCGGTAGAGTCTGCCTTCTGACTTGTTATATTCTGTATATATCTGTATGTATGTGATTGCCATTCTACGTTATCAATTTATTATTTCAATAAAATTGATTTTTACCTAAAACTTGTGTCTGAGAGTCATAATAAACCGTGACAGTACGAAAGGGCCATGACCTCAGACAGCAAAGGTGAAGGTAATGCACAGAATATCCATTGGAGGATGGATGTGCACGAGCAACGTTTGGATCAGTTGGCAGTTGCAATTCAAACGATCACTGGTTTGCTCCAAAGCCTATCAGCTATACAATTCTGTGTTAGTCCCAGCGTGCGGACGCTGGTTTGCTCCAAAGCCTTGCGGCTATACAAACTCGCTTGTTACACCAGTGTGCGGTCACTGGTTTGCTCCAAAGCCTATCAGCTATACAATTCTGTGTTAGTCCCAGCGTGCGGACGCTGGTTTGCTCCAAAGCCTTGCGGCTATACAAACTCGCTTGTTACACCAGTGTGCGGTCACTGGTTTGCTCCACAGCCTATCGGCTATACAATCCTGTGTTAGTCCCAGCGTGCGGACGCTGGTTTGCTCCAAAGCCTTGCGGCTATACAAACTCGCTTGTTACACCAGTGTGCGGTCACTGGTTTGCTCCAAAGCCTATCGGCTATACAATCCTGTGTTAGTCCCAGCGTGCAGGTGCTGGTTTGCTCCAAAGCCTTACGGCTATACAAACTCGCTTGTTACACCAGTGTGCGGTCACTGGTTTGCTCCAAAGCCTATCGGCTGTACTATCCTGTGTTGGTCCCAGCGTGCGGACGCTGGTTTGCTCCAAAGCCTTGCGGCTATACAAACTCGCTTGTTACACCAGTGTGCGGTCACTGGTTTGCTCCAAAGCCTATCAGCTATACAATTCTGTGTTAGTCCCAGCGTGCGGACGCTGGTTTGCTCCAAAGCCTTGCGGCTATACTAACTCGCTTGTTACACCAGTGTGCTGTCACTGGTTTGCTCCAAAGCCTATCGGCTATACAATTCAGTGTTGGTCCCAGCGTGCGGACGCTGGTTTGCTCCAAAGCCTTGCAGCTTTACGATTCCCCTGTTAGTCTCAGTGTGTGTACACTGGGTTGCTTACGATCCTGTCAATTAGCCATTACCATCTGACTGCTGTTACTATCTCAGGGCTGCCCTGCCCGGTATTGGTAAGGCCGGTAGAACCTTTTGCCACATTCCATCTGAGGTTGCCTTACCCGGTATTGGCAGGGCCGGTAGAGCCTACATTATGAATCTATTGAGGCTGCCTTGCCCGGTAAATTGGTAAGGCCGCTAGAACCGTTATGCGATTCCTTCTGCAGGTTGCCTTATCCGGTATTGGCAAGGCCAGTAGAGCCTAACATTCTATTACTTCAGACTGTCCTGTCCGGTATATTGACAGGACCGGTAGAGTCTGCCTTCTGTCTTGTTATATTCTGTATATATCTGTATGTATGTGATTGCCATCCTACGTTATCAATTTATTATTTCAATAAAATTGATTTTTACCTAAAACTTGTGTCTGAGAGTCATAATAAACCGTGACAGTACGAAAGGGCCATGACCTCAGACAGCAAAGGTGAAGGTAATGCACAGAATATCCATTGGAGGATGGATGTGCACGAGCAACGTTTGGATCAGTTGGCAGTTGCAATTCAAACGATCCTTGAACGCACGGTACTTGCTGACAAATCTAGCTCTAGCCCGGTGGTCTCGCCAAGTCAGACACCGGAGAGTGATACCAGACCCCTTGGGGGCACTGTTAAAGGGTTAACGGCTTCTGCACCCTTGCCGCTAAGATACGATGGTGACCCTAGTCTCTGCAGAGGGTTCATCAACCAACTCGAGATTTTTATGGAATTGACGGCACACGCATTTCCCAATGATCGTAGTAAGGTGGGGTTTACAATATCTTTGCTCACTGGCAGAGCTTTGGCTTGGGCTAACCCCTTGTGGGAGAATGCTAAACCTTGTACTAAAAACTTTAGAGAATTTGTGCAATCCTTTCAAGAGTGTTTGAGCCTCCTGGTAGAACCACCTCTGCTGCCTAACGCCTTATGGAGATACATCAGGGCAGGCGTACAGTAGGCGACTACGCCATCGAATTCCGCACATTGGCAGCAGAGGTAGGTTGGAATAACGAGGCATTATTGGCAGCTTTTTCTCAAGGCCTGAATGACCACATTAAGGATGAAATCGCTGCTAAAGATCTACCTATTGATCTAGATGACTACATTGAATATGTTATGATAATTGACTCCAGAATACGTGAGAGATCAATTGCCAGAGATCGTAAGTTACGGTCAAAGAATAATGAGCCTAGTGGCATGTTTTGCCCACCCATCCCTCCCATGGCATTGAAGTCTAGTGAACCTGTACGGGAAGCAAGTGAACCTATGCAAATAGGCTTCACTAGACTAACCAAGGCTGAGAGACTTTATCGCAGAAGACAAGGGTTGTGTTTATACTGCGGTAAAAAAGGGCATTTGCTAAATTCCTGTCCGGTACGTCCGGGAAACGCACACACCTAGGGTACCTTGGGGGACAGGCCCTAGGTGGTGTACAATCATCCCCAGTGTCGGGCACAATGAAACCCACCATACAGGTGGTATTATCTTGGGCACAACGCTCTGTGGAGGTTTTGGCCCTGGTTGACTCTGGTGCAGCAGGGTATTTTATGGATAATACCTTTGCTGAATTGCACGGAGTTCCACGCATTGAAAGAGAAAATCCCTTGACTATTGAAGCGATTGATGGCAGACCCTTAGAACCGCCTCAGGTTATGTTTGAAACTATGCCACTGTCTATGACTATTGGGGCACTTCACAGAGAAGAGCAGCAGTTTCAACTGATTAATTCTCCGCACCATGCAGTAATATTGGGCTTTCCGTGGTTACAGTTACATAACCCACAATTTGATTGGAAAAAGTGTGAAATTACTGCTTGGTCCCAGTTTTGTATGGACAAGTGCGTCATCCAGCCTGTTAAGGTCCTGTGCACCTCCTCGGCTATACCGGATGTGTACCAACAGTTTGGCGATGTTTTTAGCAAAGGAGAGGCCAGTTTGCTACCTCAGCATAGACCTTATGATTGTTGCATCGAATTGCAGCCTGGGGCAGTACCTCCGAAAGAACGCACTTATCCATTATCTTGTGAGGAAAATAAGGCTATGGAGGATTACATTTCGGATGCCCTTGCTAGAGGGATCATACGAAAATCTACCTCTCCAGCTGGGGCTGGGTTCTTTTTTGTAAAAAAGAAAAATGGCGAATTAAGACCATGCATTGACTACCGGGGCTTGAATAAACTAATGGCAAAAAACGCATACCCAATACCACTCATCACCGAGCTTTTTGACAGGCTTAAGGGGGCTTCGATTTTTACTAAATTGGACCTACGGGACGCTTACAATCTGGTGCGCATTCGAGCAGGTGATGAGTGGAAAATTGCCTTTAATACTCGAGCTGGGCACTACGAGTATCTTGTAATGCCATTTGGGCTATGTAATGCCCCCGCAGTTTTCCAGGAACTGATAAACGATGTGCTGAGAGATATGTTACAGACATGTGTTGTGGTTTATCTGGACGATATATTGATTTACTCTCAAGACATGGCACAGCACATCAAAGATGTATCCGCAGTATTGCTACGACTCCGTGAGAACAAATTATTTTGTAGACTGGAAAAATGTGACTTTCATAGAACCAGTGTGCCATTCTTGGGGTTCATAATTGGCAATGATGGCATTGCCATGGACAAGGATAAGTTGTCAGCTGTCTTACAATGGCCAAAACCCAAGGGGCTTAAAGCCATACAGCGTTTCCTGGGTTTCGCTAATTATTATAGGCGGTTTATTAAGAACTTTTCTTCCATTGTTAAACCTTTGTCCGATCTTACGCACAAGGGCGCTAATCCTTCTTGTTGGCCGGTATCTGCTGAGAATGCCTTTGAGAATTTGAAGCTGGCATTTGCTGCGGCTCCTGTGTTATCCCACCCCAATCCTCTACTTCCATTTACGTTAGAGGTGGATGCCTCAGATATTGGGGTTGGGGCAGTACTTTCGCAACGACACGAGAAAGGTGGTACTCTCAGACCTTGTGGGTTTTTCTCTAAGAAGTTGACTGTCACTCAAGGCCACTATGAGATAGGTGACAAAGAATTATTGGCCATTATCCTCGCTCTTAAGGAGTGGCGTCATTTGCTTGAAGGTACCAAGACTCCCGTATTAATCCTAACAGATCATAAAAATCTGACTTATCTCTCGGAGGCCAAGAGATTGTCCTCCCGTCAGGCCAGGTGGGCACTGTTCCTGTCTCGATTTAATTTCATTGTATCATACTTACCGGGGTCAAAGAATATCAGGGCGGATGCACTGTCAAGACAATTTGAGGCCGACAGTGACAGAGTGGAAGCACCAGCACCCATCATCCAACCTGATAGAATACTGGCTACTATACACACGAGTATCACTTCTCCTTTAGGGGAGGAGATCCTGGCCTCTCAGGGGTCCGCTCCCCATGAAACTCCAGTGGGCAAATGTTTTGTCGATGAACCATTTCGTACTAGGCTGCTTGAAACCTACCATTCCTCTAAGGCTGCGGGACATATTGGTAGAGACCAATTGTTATGGTCCCTTTCTCAGTTATTTTGGTGGCCCTCCATGAGAAACGATTGTGCCGAATTTACGAATGCCTGTGCCACCTGTGCCCGCGCTAAGACCCCGAGACATCTCCCTGTGGGCTTGCTTCAACCGGTGCCTAATGGCGAACGCCCCTGGTCCAAGGGGTACTCCTTTATATTCATGGTGGTGGACAGGTTTTCTAAAATGGCTCATTTCGTGCCCCTCCGTGGTCTTCCTTCAGCGAAGGAATTGGCAATGGTGTTCGCCAGAGAAGTATTCCGGTTGCATGGAGTGCCTAGGGTACTGGTGTCTGACAGGGGGAGCCAGTTTGTGTCTAGATTTTGGAGGGCATTTTGTCAACAGATGGGCATACAGCTGTCCTTCTCCTCTGCCTACCATCCCCAGACCAATGGAGCCGCTGAACGAGCTAATCAGGGCTTGGAACAATTTCTCCGTTGTTTCGTTACTGACCATCATGATAATTGGTCCGACTTGTTGCCTTGGGCAGAGTTCACCAGGAACTGTGCGGTCAATTCTTCATCTGGGAGCTCTCCATTTCTGATTAATTATGGGTTCCAGCCCTGTTTGCTTCCAGACTCATTTCAGACGCAACAGATTCCAGCTCTGGATGAGCATATCGAGCAACTCCGTTCCACATGGGCACAAGTTCAGAGGGCACTTGGTCAGTCATTTCAGCGTCATCAGCGCCATGCTAATCGCAGAAGGCTTCCAGCGGTTTCCTTTCAGGTTGGGGATAGAGTATGGCTTTCCTCCAGAAATCTCAAGCTGCAGGTTCCGTCTAATAAGTTGGCTCCTCGGTTTATTGGTCCATACAGAGTTATTCGCAAAATTAACCCTGTCTCCTATGCACTAGACCTACCTGCATCCATGCGTATCCATAATGTGTTCCATGTGTCCCTTTTTAAGCCTCTGGTTTGCAATCGCTATACTACCACACCTGTGGTGCCAGGACCTGTTGAGGTCGAGGGCCAGGAGGAGTACGAGGTTCAGAGCATTAATGATTCCCGTAGGCTTAGAGGAAGGGTACAGTACCTGGTACATTGGAAAGGGTATGGTCCTGAGGATCGATCATGGGTGGATAGTACGGACCTTCATGCACCTAGGCTAACTAGGGCCTTTCATGCCAATTACCCACAGAAACCTAGACCCTATTCTAGGAGAGGGGGTCTTTGAAGGGGGGGTACTATCACGGTGCCCGTGATTGCTGCAGTTCCTTGTCTGTCACCAGTAGGGGGCTTCTATTGGCTGTCTGCAGATAGCCCGCCTCTTATTGCCTATTTAAACCTGGATTGGGCACCCTTTGAGTGCCCTTTCGTGTTGTTTCTGACCTTCTTGCTATCACTATGCTAGTGATAGCTGGGCCTCTGTTCCAGTGTTCCTGAGTTCCTGATCTCATGTGTTCCTGAGTTCCTGATCTCTACTGTTCCAGTGTTTCCTGCATGCTGAAGTACTTCCAGTCCTGGTTCCGGCCTAGTCTCTGGTGTTGCAGTTCCTGCTGAACTTCTTCTCTGCTGTTTCCTGACCTGACTGATCGTTGCTGGTTCCTGTCATTGCATCGCCTGTCTCCTGTATCCTGGCGACCTCCTGCCTGGTCGCGTCGGCGACTCGCTTGTTACACCAGTATGCGGACGCTGGTTTGCTCCTAAGCCTTGCGGCTATACAAACTCGCTTGTTACACCAGTGTGCGGTCACTGGTTTGCTCCAAAGCCTATCAGCTATACAATTCTGTGTTAGTCCCAGCGTGCGGACGCTGGTTTGCTCCAAAGCCTTGCGGCTATACAAACTCGCTTGTTACACCAGTGTGCGGTCACTGGTTTGCTCCAAAGCCTATCAGCTATACAATTCTGTGTTAGTCCCAGCGTGCGGACGCTGGTTTGCTCCAAATCCTTGCGGCTATACAAACTCGCTTGTTACACCAGTGTGCGGTCACTGGTTTGCTCCAAAGCCTATCGGCTGTACTATCCTGTGTTGGTCCCAGCGTGCGGACGCTGGTTTGCTCCTAAGCCTTGCGGCTATACAAACTTGCTTGTTACACCAGTGTGCGGTCACTGGTTTGCTCCAAAGCCTATCGGCTGTACTATCCTGTGTTGGTCCCAGCGTGCGGATGCTGGTTTGCTCCAAAGCCTTGCGGCTATACAAACTCGCTTGTTACACCAGTGTGCGGTCACTGGTTTGCTCCAAAGCCTATCAGCTATACAATTCTGTGTTAGTCCCAGCGTGCGGACGCTGGTTTGCTCCAAAGCCTTGCGGCTATACAAGCTCGCTTGTTACACCAGTGTGCGGTCACTGGTTTGCTCCAAAGCCTATCGGCTATACAATTCAGTGTTGGTCCCAGCGTGCAGACGCTGGTTTGCTCCAAAGCCTTGCGGCTATACTAACTCGCTTGTTACACCAGTGTGCGGTCACTGGTTTGCTCCAAAGCCTATCGGCTATACAATTCAGTGTTGGTCCCAGCGTGCGGACGCTGGTTTGCTCCAAAGCCTTGCGGCTTTACGATTCCCCTGTTAGTCTCAGTGTGTGTACACTGGGTTGCTTACGATCCTGTCAATTTGCCATTACCATCTGACTGCTGTTACTATCTCAGGGCTGCCCTGCCCGGTATTGGTAAGGCCGGTAGAACCTTTTGCCACATTCCATCTGAGGTTGCCTTACCCGGTATTGGCAGGGCCGGTAGAGCCTACATTATGAATCTATTGAGGCTGCCTTGCCCGGTAAATTGGTAAGGCCGGTAGAACCGTTATGCGATTCCATCTGCAGGTTGCCTTACCCAGTATTGGCAAGGCCGGTAGAGCCTAACATTCTATTACTTCTGACTGTCCTGTCCGGTATATTGACAGGACCGGTAGAGTCTGCCTTCTGTCTTGTTATATTCTGTATATATCTGTATGTATGTGATTGCCATCCTACGTTATCAATTTATTATTTCAATAAAATTGATTTTTACCTAAAACTTGTGTCTGAGAGTCATAATAAACCGTGACAGAAAAGTGTACATGGGGTTGCCGTGGCACTCTTTCCATTAGTGCATCACTGGGGGCACAATAAAAAGAAAAAGAAAGTTCTCAGGTATGGTCAGCATGTGTGGTTCTATTGCTACTGTCGGACGAGGCAGTCACCGTATTCAGGAAAAGAAGGACAGACACAGTAATAAAATATAACCATCTTTATTAGAATATACAGTGATAATAATATATGCGATACATAGATAATAATATCCCACACAACCCCAGACCACCTGATGATAGGACCCAAGCTCCTACTCAGACCTTGCACACTGTGCTGCTCACTGCACTACTGAAAGGTACTGGAGACTAAGGCAACAGGGAGCAGGAGTCAGACTGAGCAGCGGGACACAGAGGGTAACGGTCAGACTAGGAGTGTACAAAGCTAGAAGTCAGCCGGAGCCAGAGGTCAGACAAGCTGGGGATACACGGAGAGAGCTAGGAGCTGGAGCCGGAGGACTGACAAACCGGGGACTACATGGAGCAAGTTAATCAGCCAGAACCACAGGTCAGAACCGATGTGGGTAGTCAGACATGCCGGGGTCATACATGGAGCGAGTAAGTCAGTCAGAGCCACAGGTCAGAACCGATGTGAGTAATCAGACAAGCCGGGGTCATACATTGAGTGAGTAAGTCAGCCAGAGCCTCAGGTCAGAACCGATGTGGGTAGTCAGACAAGCCGGGATCATACACAGAGCAAATTCTCAATAAAGCACAGGTCACAACAGAGCACAGAGACAAACTCAGAAACACCAGGTTAGGGCAATGACTCCTAGGCCCAGGGAGGTTTATAAAGGAGCAGAAATAGGTGGGACCCAATTAGGCCACCCAAAATAGGCTCATAAACAGGCATTCATGCTAGTGCCTGTTACCTGATGTAGCAGTGAGGAAGTGGCTGGAGGTCATGCCGGCTGGAGGCCATACAAAGGTAAGGAAGCACAGGATAGCCCAAGAGGAGACTGTGATAGAGGCTGGAGGTCAGTATAAGTTGTTCTGTTGCTACAGTGGGGCAAGGCTGGGGTCAGTATGTATGGTTCTATACAGAGTGGGCAATGGGAGGCCAGACAGCTGCTGCCAGATTTCAAGACCTCTCATGGAAGTTGTTGCCTGACAGTGATGATCCTCATGGTGCCCATCCCTGTGATTACCAATGCAACAGTGAAAGTCTGGGGTGTCAGCATATGTGGTTCAATTGCTATCAGTAAGGCAAGGCTGGGGTGGATTTGTATGTGTGGTTCTATGGCTACCACAGGACAAGGCTTAGTAGGTCAGTATGTGTGGTTCTATAGCTACCGTGGGACAAGGCTTAGGGGGTCAGTGTGTCTGGTTATATGGCTACCACGGAACAAGGCTTAGGGTTCAGTGTGTGTGGTTCCATGGCTACCAATGGAACATGACTGAGGTCAGTATGTGTGGCTCTATTGCTTCCACTGCAGTAGGACAAGACTGGTGGTCAGTATATGTGGGTCTATGGATACCAGTGTAGTGGCACAAGGCTGGTGGACAGTATGTGTGGGTTTATGGCTGCTCTGGGACAAGTCTGGCAGAATCAGTATGTTGGTTCTATGGCTACCAGTGCAATGGGACAAAGCTGAGGGTCAGTACATGTGGTGATATGGGTAGCAGAGTAGTGGGACAAGGCTGTGCGGTCAGTATGTGTTGTTCCATGGCTACCAATACTGTCTGACAAGACTCTGAGGTTAGTATGTGGGTTCTATGGCTATTGTGAGACAAGGTTAGGGTCAGTATGTGAGTTTCTAAGGCTACCATTGAAGTAGGACAAGGCTGATGGTCAGTAGGTATGAAAAGCAGCTTGGCCATACAGCTGCACAAGTTAACAATATAATATCAGTACATTTACTACTGAGCAAACCTATATAGAAGCACTACTCATACCTGTCCTTAAGCCCAACAGTGCATGTTTTCAGGCTAGCCTCACAAAATAATCCTTCGGAATGATTGAACTAGTATACATGGACCATTAGGCTGGGAGCTGAGACAGGTTTGTGTTCCTCCGCTATACAGAGTGGAGTGAAGTGAATTTCAGTGGATGTGCACTCTTGTTGAGTTATACTGTAATTATAAAACAAAGTCATAGATATTGATGCCTGACATTGGTCCATTATTCATCTCGGCCTTATAATGATTATAAGTCAACAATGTAACATCAATAAATTACTAATTAACAGTAATAATTTAATAAGGTTTTCATACTGATCTTTCATCAGGACAGAAATAATATGTTGCCACTGTATAACTGATATATTAGCCCTCTGCAACAAGCTGAGTACCCCTCTAAGATTCAGATAGTTAAAGTTGAGGTTAAAGTTACATATTATGTCCATAGTATGCTAAACTTATCACAGTGCCAATGTACCCCTCTGTAGACAAGTCCTGTCCTTACCTGTATGCCTTTATCCTGCTAGTCATCAATAAACAGCGAATTATCTAAAGAATTTGGACATCAGAAGCAATTAAAATTAATTTGGGTGAAATAATCTGCACAGTATTGATTAATCATAGGCGTACTGATTTTATGCCCACTGTAAGGAGTGGTATCACTGACAATTTTGCTTTAAAGGGATATTAATGTTTCACAAGAAAAGCAGCTCCAATTAATCTTCATAATATTTGGGCCATGGAGAGTGTTATTTCAATACTGTCAGAGTTGTAGTACAAGAGTAATTGAATGATAAAGTATCCCTCTCCCACCCCTTTTACTGATGGAACACTGCTCATCTCAGAGCAGCAAGACTGTCCGGATGGATCTCAGAAAGGGACATAAGGGAAAATCTGGAAATCCTGTCAAGGGGGCAGGGTATTCCTTATGGTCACAATAAGAAGATTGTCCCTTGCTGTGACCTGTCCAGTCAAGAGACCAGATTCCACATCTGAGGGGAGGTGGCTTACACTAGGTAAAAGGACAGGAGGGGGATACTTTATCATTCAATTACTCTTGTACTACAGCTCTGACAGTATTGAAATAACACTCTCTATGGCCCAAATACTATGAAGATTAATTGGAGCTGTTTTTTTTGTGAAACATTAATATTCCTTTGCGGTAATTAGTATTAATCTTATAGTGTAACTTTATGCATTTTTTTTTTCAGAGAAAAGTTTGTTTAATCACTGAAGTTTTAATTACTGTTTTACTACTTTTGAAGATGATTAATTGCCCCTCCTGGAATTTATTAATTAAGAAAATTCTCTACAATGCACCAAAGGTATAAACTATGTCACAGAATGTCCCAAGCTGTTCTGTGCTCCTCTACATCCTCAATATAAAGGTGTAGACAAAATGTCTCAAAAAGAGAAAAGAGAAGGACGTATTGTGTGGGGCAGAGTGTTTGGCTTTTGTGAAACAGAACAGGAGATATAATTGTACTTGTCGTCTGGATCAGATGCAGACGAACACGGATGGGTGACTTGTACCTGAAGATTTAGGATAAACTGATATTATGGTAAGTGAACTATGCCCAATTAACCCTATGATAGCCAGCCTCTGGAATTCTTATGGTTAATGTACACTTAAACTGATGTATTAGAAAACTGGCTAAATTCTATAGCAGACAACAGCACCATAAGGGAGAAATTACCATTGAGTTAACCCTTTAATGTCCAGAGGGAAGTGCAACGCTTTGTTTTGCAATGAATTGCGTCTCCCCCTGATCCTTAACACTTTGAATGCCAGAGGGGTGCAGAATGCATTGTAAAAGCAATGCGTTCCATACCCCTCTGGCATGCAAAGGGTTAAAGGATTAAATGGGACTTGGATATTACAGAGGTCTCCACTGATTTGTGAAGCAATGTGTTGCAGATGTCTTAAGCATTCAAACGTTTAAAAGTCCCATTTAAATCAATGGACGGTTCCATTATTCCCTATGGTGGGTTAGGCAATATGTGGCTCCCCAGCTGTTGCAAACTACAACTCTCATCATCATCAACCCCACAATGCATGGAAAGTCAAAAACAGCTGGAGAGCCAAAGGTTGCTTACCCTGGTTTTAGTAAATCCACCAATTAATTGGAGACGTTTCATTTAAATCATTGGGGATTTGGGAAATGTTTATTTGCCCCCCCTAAGATGTGGTTTGCTCCTAAATTGCACCTATATAACTTACCTTGATTTGCACTTACCATCTTAGTTTAGAACCATTTCAGTGTGTGTGTGTGTGTCTGGGACACAAAGAGTTAAAACCACCTTAGTCCTTAACCCTTTGAGTGCCAGAGGGGTACGCAACGCAATGCGTTGAATACCCCTCTGGCACTCAAAGGGTTAAAGTGAATAGCGATCTCCACTGAATTACATAGAGTTGTTCAGGAGACCTCTTTAGAACTGAACAGGTTAAAAGACCTATTTAAATGAATGCTTATTTTCCCCCTTCGATATAGTTTGGTTCACTCCAGAGATTCTCCAGTTCTGCTAAACCCACTGAGTGCCAGAGAGGTATCAAAAGCATTGTAATGCAATGCGCTGGATAGCTCTCTGTCACTCAAAGGGTTAATATTAGTATCTGTGTTTTTCTATTCTCCTTGATAGAATAGACTTATATCTAAGCTCATTAACACCGTTCATGAGAGAATTCACCATGACCGATCACAGTTTAACCCTTTGAGGGGTGCGCAACGCATACTCTTAAAATAAAACTTAACTCCTTAACGCCCAATGCCATGCCAGGACCATCACGGTTGTCCAGCACTTAAGGATCAGTGACGGTCCTGGCAAGTTGTGGAATTCGCGCCACTCAGGGAGCCCTGAATCAGACCCCCCTCAAAAAAAATGCCCCTTGGTCCTTAACCCTTTGAGTGCCAGAGGGGTACGCAACACATTGCTTTGCAATTCTTTGCGTACCCCTCTCGCACTCAAAGGGTTAAGTGCCCGATGTGCGTGTGCTGGTCCTGAAGGGGTTAAGAAAATCTCCAAGTAGCATGTATTTTCAGTTAACATATGTAAGAAGTCATTATTTTACGTGAGATCCTAAAATCTAATCTTAACCCCATACCGGTTCAGAGTTTCCTGAACCGGATCGCACAGAATAAAAAATGCTGTGTGAGCCTTAAGGGGTTAATGTTGAATTTTTGGTTCACTTTTAAAAGTTCGTACGCAGGAGAGCGTGCAGCCTCATCGTGCATTAGACAGCCTAGGACACCCAACTTACATTACATTGATCCTTGATCACGATTGTGACGTTTCATAGAGAGACCTGAGAATATCGCGCTTTCATGCATGCGAGATTCTCAGGTCGCCAATTTTATCATTGTGACATGATTAATGCACGATGAGGTTGCATGCTCTTTGGCACGCAACCTTTTAAAAGGATACAACATTTTTAATCCACGTGTACACTGTTCTATGTAGACCAGAGGTTCTCAACCCATGCCCTCAGTGGTCACTAACAGGCCAGGACTTAGGAATTTCCCTGTGTTGATCAGAGGCTCAGTTGTATTGATTAACTCACCTGTGCTCTTAAAAGGAAATTCTAAAATCCTGAGAGCACAGGTTGAGAACCACTGCTATACAGTGCCAGACCATTGAAGATAATTTTTAACCCTTTGAGTGCCAGGGGGTAAGCAATGCATTGCATCCCTTCTGGCATTGAAATGGTTAAGTTACTGTTTCTGTAAGTGAATGATTTAGAAGCAGATGAAAGGTTTTTTTTTACACAGAATAATTTAACAGATATATACAGAAGTTTATACCCATATTACTGTGGGTTTTATTGATGTGGAGCAATCAGATACACTGGTATATACACCACACAGTGTGATCTCCTAAATTAGGGTGCCCAGACCTCACCTTTAACCAGGGACAGATATGAAAAATGAATACTGCAGGGCTGCTTTGATTTCAGTGCAGGCTGAACTATGCCTATTTTCTATATGTCACTGGTTAAAGGTGAGTTCTGGTCAGCCTATCCTAAATAGAGGCGCAGAGGGATTTGGGTCTCAAACAGGGACTGTCCCTCCTATACTGTATAGTGCCAGTCCTTACACACAGACACATGCAGACTGTATACTATACAGCAGAGGTTCTCAGCCCATGCCCTCAGTGGTCACTAACAGGCCAGGACTTAGGAATTTCCCTGCTAGAACACAAGTGTGTTGATCAGAGGCTCAGTCGTATTGATTAACTCACCTGTGCTCTTAAAAGGAAATTCTAAAACCCTGGCCTGTTAGTAGCCACTGAGGGCACAGGTTGTGAACCACTGATGTAGACCACATTTTGGCTAGTTTTGTTAGAGCAATTTGTAATTAGACAAGAGCTTGGACAGTTAATCCCTTAAGGACCCATGCCAGTCCTGGTACATCATGGGTTGGTGAGCCATGAGGTACCAGGCCCTGGGATCATGAAAAAAAAAAAAGGAAAAAGGTCCATGGTTCTTAAGTGCCGGCCGGGAACACACAACTCCGGTCTTTAAGGGGTTAAAATGTATGTATGTATGTCTGTATATTTTTATTTGTATGCTGCAAACATATGTATTAGCACTTTACAGTTTACATTACAGTACAGGGGAGATTTAGTAAGTGTAGTCTTTATACAGGAGGTGAATATAGTTGTTGACACCTTTATTGGCTAACTAAGCAGATTTAGGATGCAAGCTTTCAAGACCTTAGGTCTCTTCCTCAGGCATGTTATACAGATAAATATGAAAACATCTCTCTTAAATACAAGTACACATTGTATTGTTTAGAATGGAAATCAGACAAGAAAACAGATCCAAATACTTTGATCACTGAGTGGTAAATTGCACTCTTCCTCTGAGGCTTTGGAGGTATTTACAATGCCCGTGGGTCTTTTGGAAAGGTTAATCCGCTAAGTGATAATGTGACAAGAATTCTCTCAAACCATTATGAATAGCGTTACATTTTAACATTAACTTAACCTCCCATATTTTTCTGTCCCAACAGCTCTTTATGTGGGTGAAACAGACAGATACTACATAAAAGATTTAATTTCCACAGATCCAGTGTTAACAACAAAAAGACAGACACCAGTGGGAGAACATTTTTGTCAAAATGGGCACAGTGTCAGGGACATTAAGTTAACTGTATTGATGGGACTGTTCTGCACTCAGAGGAACAGAAAAAATTAGGAGGTTAAGATAATGTTAAACTGTAATGCTATTCATAATGGTTTGAATAAGGACACAGAATTCTTGTCACATTATCACTTAGTGGATTAACCTTTACAACAGACCCAAGAGCATCGTAAATACCTCTAAAGCCTCAGAGGAAGAGTGCAATTTACCATTGACTGATCAAAGTATCTGTATCTGTTCTCTTATCTGATTTCCATTCTAAACAATTCAATGTGAACTTGTATTTAAGAGAGATGTTTTCATATTTATCTGTATAACATGCCTGAGGAAGAGACCTAAGGTCTTGAAAGCTTGCATTCTAAATCTGCTTAGTTAGCCAATAAAGGTATCAAAAACTATATTGCCTCCTGTATTTCTACAGCTAACACGGTACCAAATCTCATCTGTTAGTCGTTATACAGACATCATAATAATAAGATGTGTCATTGGTAAGAATATGTTAGAATAAGAGGAATATGGCCCATAGAGCTTGCAGTCTAAGTAGGGAATGGGTGACATATACAGTCAGGAAGAGGAGAAATGAAGTTCTAACACTTCTGATGTTGTGTATGAATTTGAGTTTGTAGTTTTCTGTAGTGCTACATTTGACAGGTGTTTAGTTTGCTTTTGAAGCTGTGGAGGGTTGAAGCCTAGTGAAGACAGGATTGAAGGGGAGTTCCACATATATGGAGTAGCGAGAGAGACATCTGTCAGCCTATAGACAGCAGTAGAGGTCAGGACAGCAGTGAGACCAGGGTCACTTTAACCGATGGGCACAGTGAGTGTTTGTCCAGGGCCTACACTTAAAAGGAGGCCCTTTGGCAGAGGCACCATTACTAACCAGAGCAGAAGGGCAGAGGCAGGCTGATTTAGTCCGGCAGTGGGCAACTGAGACCTCTCACATTCCCATAGTGTTTTTTCAATCATTGTCCTTTCACATCCACTGAAAGTCACTCTCAGATTTTCAGGGACGCTCTGGTAGAGCACTTTCTGTCATTCAGCTACCACACGACCTTCCAACGTCTCATGTTCCACTGAAGGCAATGTCAGACAGTGCCAGTGGAACAGTTTAATTCCATCTACAGGCTGGTAGGCACAGAATGCACCATGTTATGGGTAGGGGCATTTATTTGGATTTTCAGACATTTTTAATTGAAGCATATCTCCTAAAATTAAAATGAGTGTGAGAAATCTATCTTTTTCTCAATAGTAATGGGGCTTTAATTCATTGTATGAAACAGTTACTGTGCATTGTGTTTGGCATTTTGTAAATTTCTTGTTTTATTGTAAGGGGATGGAGGTCACTAGCATGCAATTTGCCCAGGACCTATCAGTGTCTTAAAACAGTGAAACATCCACTATAGACAGCATGTAGAGGGTGTTTAGGTAAGTGGAGAGTAATCATAAATGTTATATAAAGTCAAGAATAGAACTAAAAGGCTTTGACAGAAATCCAGGTGAGTAATTTTAGAAGTGTGGGGGTAAGTGATGTTCTAGAGGAAAGAAAGAGTATTCTGGTGGGTGAGTTAAGAACTGATTGAAACGGAGAGACTTGGGAAGCACATAGGCCAATAAGCAAGGAGTTACAGTAGTCAAAATGGTGAGGATAAGCACATGCCTGTGGGTTTTAGTTGTAAAGAGAGAGCAAAATGGGTGGAAACACTGAAACATAGAATTTGACAGCAAATAAAAACAATTCGGCCCATCTAGTCTACCTATTTTCCTGCTGTAAAAACCTCAAACCTTATTTGGTCCTTGGTCTTGTCTTATGTTCAGGACAGCCTTATGCCTATCCCATGCATGGTTACATTCCCTCACTGTATTAACCTCTACCACTTCTGCCGGTAGGCTGTTATGTTTATCTACCACCATCTCCATTTTTTTATGAATTCTATCTGTTTACAACTTACTTACTCTTTACTTGGCCTGTATCTTAATTATATCTCTCTTCTTTTAGATACATATTGCATATTTTGGACTGGTTCTATAGGGACATGACTGGGTTCACACAATCAAATCTAACAATGTTTCATTGTATGGTCACATGTATCCTACCAACGTATTGTTGGTTGTTAGCCTTTGTTATCAATCATGTTATGAGGCATAATGGGATTTCAGTCTGGAAGAGAGATTGTATCCATTCCAGTATTGTAGCCCTAGGTTAATTAAATATTATTCATATATTTGGCAAAATATTAGAAGTGCTTAGATATAAATGGGCTATTTTAATGGATGGCCATTTTCTGTGGACCTTCTTATTCAGGGAGCCTCACCATTGGTTCACAACAGTCCCAATTATCCATGAAGGGAACAATTCATCTTCTGGTCAGATGGTTAGGGAGGAGTGAGGCTGTTCTGGGTGTACAAGGTACCAAATAGGGAGGAATAAGGGAAGGTACAACTAGACTTAAGAACCAGCCACATTTTCACCAGGGGCCTCAGAGGTTATTAAAACTGTTCTGCCATCTTGAATCCTGTTCAACAAATGTTCTCTTGTGAACTGTGTTTCATAATAAAAGTAGCTCCAATTAATCATCATAGTATTTGGACTTTGGAGAGTGTTATTTCAGTTCTGTCAGAGTTGTAATACAAGAGTAATTGAATGATAAAGTAACCCCCTCCCGCCCCTTTTACTGATGTACCACTGCTCAGCCAGAGCAGAAGGGAGGTGCCCAGGTAGACTGAAGAAAGGGACAATCTTCAATTAAGATAAGGGAAAAACCTGAAAAACTTGTCAAGGGGGGCAGGGCTTTCATTGTTCTCATAGGAAGAAGATTGTCCCCTTCTGTTATCTGTCTGGTCTATGGACTGGATTCCACATCTGAGAAGAGATGGCTTACACTAGGTAAAAGGGGCGGGAGGGGAAACTTTGCTTGTGAATATCTCTTAAACCATAAAGGTTTGAGAGATAAGATTTATATTGTTCTTCATGTTTTTTTAATGCCTACAAAATAAAATAAAGATAAAATGAAGTATTATTATCCCTTTAAGTGATGGCTGCATGTGTGATCGTCCGTCCTTAAGGTGTTAAGGTAACAGGCCCAATTTAAATGATCTGTAGTGTACCCCCTTTAAATGCAACTTATTTTGTATATAATGTAACACTATGGGGGAGATGCACTAAGTGGTGAAAAAGAGGTGATAAAATGTAGATAACTTCTCCAGTTCCTATGTTAGTCTGTATCGCCTATGCACTAAGTTCTTCAAAGTTGAAGCAAGCTTAGTCCATAGGCTCCATAGAATAACATAGCAAGTGGATAAGTTATATCAATGGAGAAGACAGCTACACTTTATCACCTCTTTATCATGCCTTAGTGCTTAACCCCAGGCATGTCCTAAGGCGGTAAGTCTGATTAGAGGCCAATAATGAATAGATAGCCAAAATATATTAGTGAAGTTATTGAGTTATTTAGCAAGCAAGGCTATTAATGAGTCAATGAAGTAAGTGTAGCCTTTCCATTCTAGGTTTGGGAATATATCAGGAAAAACAGGATGATTGCCATCTTCCTAGTTTTTTGGATGATATAGGGTGGAACTCTTTTCTTGGAAGAGGAAGAGGCTGCACCTCTGAGAAAACATAATATCCAATAAGAGTTAACTGCACAAACAACAAATACAATAGAAAAAAGTCACCAAAAATAATAGTGATTTAACATAACAATACAAAGGGCTGCAAGGGAATAAGGCACCAACTCTACCACTCAATGTGTTATAAATGAAATAATAAAATATGTAGAAATATATTCCCGTGCCCTAAAATAAAAAATAAGTAAAATTCAAGAAGTAAAAGTGTGGATCTAGTTTGAGATCCATCACAGAAATGTATAGTTCCTGCTATATAACTTTAAAGGGATAGTAATACTTAAAATGTAAAAAATATATGTTGTAGGGTTTATTCCCCTAAGTAAAACATTATATCTTCTCAAACTTGATTTTTTTTGGTGCAATATCACAGTGGCCTGAAAATTTACAGTGACGCTGTTGCTGCGCCATCCTATGGACTTCTCTGGTCTGTAGACCATAAATCTCCATAGGATGGTATAGAAACAGTGTCACTGTACATTTTCAGGCCACTGTGATATTGCACCTAAAAAATTAAAGTTTGAGCTATTATAATTTTTTTAATAAAATATCTCTAAGCGGTGGGAGTACCCTTGTTTTATTCGGGTACATAAACCCTACAACATATATTTTTTTTACATTTTAAGTATTACATCCCTTTAAAACTGATTGAGTTCTATTCCTATTTTGTGGTCATATACCCTTTTATTACCTATAATATATCAGATTTGTCTCCACACTTTTACTTCTTGAATTTTACATAAATATATTTTAGGGTGCGGGAATATATTTCTACATACCTCTGTGAAAAGAAAGAAAAGATAACAGAGAGTTAACATGTTTGATAAAGGTTGATGTTGTAAGTGGGCCGACATTCATGAATAATAACGGGCTGGCGTCTGGCCTATCTGTCAAATAAACTTTTAGGTGGAGAAGGGTGGAGAATGGTCATTATTTATCATAGGTTGGGTAGTAATGAATGTAACAACATGTGCCCACTTGGTCTGTTTTTGACTTTTTCAGGAAAAGAGCGAAGGGGCTAAAGTGTTGAGTCAAGTTTGTTTTTCTGAGAAACAGAGAAGAGGGAGAGGATACAGAAAGCTTGCTGGATCTTAAGCATCCAAGAAAAAGTTAAATAAATAGCTGCTAACATAACACAATTGGGAATAAAGGGTTGGGTATTGAGAAGGTCTGATAATTTTTTAAATAAAGGACTGTCTATTGGAAGGCAAGTGTGCTGGACAGACCTAGGTATTTTGGAAAGGCTTTTAAGAGAGATAGCTTTATGCTGAATGTGAATATGGATGGCACAGTAGGATGAGCGATTGATATAAAATATTGGATATTAGCTAGATAAAGTTTAATAGACATGGGCGAGAGTTTGAGTGCCGAGTGACAGAAGAAGGCATCTCTTGGTACAAGAGATGGGCAGGTTTTGTTTGACATCACTATTTCTGGAAAGTTGACCATACTTTAGTATATGTTTTCTTAGTGGTCGTTGATAGACCCTGACTCATGATTTCTTGAGCTGAATTTATGAAGCTTTCTAACGACAGATTAGTTGTTCAAATTCTGGAACTTTTGTAGACTGCTAATTGGCTGATGGATAGAGTTGGAAAAATTCCTGAAACTGAAAGCATGAAAGGGCATCAGTGGCTCTGTTGAGTGTGCCAGGTGTAAACTTGCTATGTATGAAGAATTTAAAGTGTAGGAAACGTTTATCAGTGTCCTAACAAACAGCATGATATGCCAAGACTTGGATCTATCGTTTGACAGTATGTGCACTGTAGTTTGATTATCAGTGTGAAAAGTGGACCTGGATGGGCCCCAAAGGCAGCAGCTGCAATTATAAGGGTATATTTCAAAAAAAGAACACTTGACAAGGTGGAGAGAGAAAATACCTGAGTGAGCCAGGGTTCTGCAAACCAATCATTGCAGCAGATAGCCGCAAACCCACCATGGATTGCTGAAGATTTAGAGTAAACAGAGGGAATGACTGTTCAGTTGCAAAGGAACATGGCTAGGTCTGAATGAACTGCTTCTCTCAAATCTAACAATGAAAACAAATCTGGAACTGAAGATAGGAGAGACAGTTAGTGGGAGATACAGGAGTGTCCTTGTGGAATGATTCCCATAGCAGAAATGAGGTGGCCAAGAAATGATTGCAGTTCAAGTTTGCAGCAAGAGGATTTATGGATAAATTGCTGGATTATGTCCTGGATGTGGACCAGCTTGTATAGAGGTAACTGGGACTCAGATTTGTCAGAATCCATGATGATGCCCAGAAACTCACGGCAGTACTTGACCCTGACATCTTGGAACTATCTAGAGGGATGTTAAGTTCTCTGAAAAGTGAAATTAGCTTGTCTTGGCTAGATGGTGACTGACATGGGGGCTCTATCAATAAAACATATTCCAAATAATGTTTGACTGGGCATCAGCTAAAATTCATAAGAAAAAATATTGCTGATGGCAATCTAAATGCTTCAACTGTTTTAGAAAGATGGTTTATGACCGGTCTGCTTGATATGCAATATAGCATTGTCAATTGTAGAGTATTCTAGGGAAAATTCCTTGGACGTAATAAATGAATTAATGCTGGGTGCAAGGAAGGAGTGTTTGGCGAAAAAATCTAGAATTTGTCTCTTTTTGAGTGAAAATTTTCTGTTAGCTATGTCTAAAGGGTTAATTCAATATATTGGGAGGGGTTGGACCTATGAGGAACCCTTTTTTGGAGTTCTTTTGAAGGACGTTGTCTACTAGATTGGGCTCAGCTACAGCTGACAAAAGGTTGGGAAATAAGGGAATGGAGGGCAGGATATGACACCTAAGTGAAAACCCTCCTTAAAGCCTGTAAAAAGAAATTGAGTAATATTACTGTTCGGATGATGAATTAGTAAAGAATGCAACAATTCATAGTCAACAACACTTAGTCATGTATTGTGTACTGGATTGCATGGGCTATACAGTGAGTTTTACAACACAAGGAGCAAACTTGCAAAAGACTTCATGTAATAAAGAAACAGCCTTTAGTTAAAATTATTGCATATTGGTGAACTTCCTAAATAATGAATCTTGCGACCCAACTTATCTCAGGATGGTAGCAGAGGAAGATGGTTTGGGCTGCTGAATTTTTACTGCTGGTTGATGGAGATACTGAAAGAGGCAGATCTACTAAATGGGATGCTGACTGACATGCCTGGAATTAGGGGTGGGCAAACAGTGTGAAAAATGTCCTGCATGACTTTTCGCAAAGCTTGTTGATTTTTCACTTTTCCCATGAAAAATTTCACCTTTCCGCCTATGCAAAAATGTCCTCCATTTCACTTATTTTAACAAATGTTTCACCTATATTTCCTATAGGTACTACATTTCCCACTGTAAAATTACTTCTTCTGAGGGCTGAATTTTAGAAATAAGTGGCTGAAAGTCAAAGTTGTGAGTCCTACAGCAAAATATGGCTTGACAAATGTGTTAGCATGCAGAATGCATTTGTCCTTTGCCCACAACACTTTCTTGCTTAAGTGACACAGGCACATGTTCATGATGATATCAAGTAATAAAAAAAAAATAAAGTACAACCTACAATGTGGCAGATATGCATTGGAGTGGTGGGGGACTTGCATGGTGTGATTTGTGCATGTATATTGTTCTTACCATTGTCATACATTATCCTCTTTCTCAGATAACTGACACATATTACTTATCGGTCATAGCAGTGGTCCCAAGTAGGGTAGATGGTGGCAACCCTTTGCCACTAAGAATTTAATTAATTCCTGCCCCAATGCGGCTCACCAGCCTGGTTGCCTCCTCAAAGGGTTTCAGCAGCTCACATACATCATATGTTAATTACCACTGGCCAGGTGACAAAAAGGCTCCCTCCAAAGCCTTCCAGTTTTGCATGGTGTACTAGCCTCCTGACAGAGATAAGTTGTGGAACTAATATCTTCGGCCTACTGACAGAGGTAAGGTGTGGAACTAATATCTTCGGCCTCCCGACAGAGGTAAGGTGTGGAGGTAAATTTGAGCCTAGGCCCCTGGCCAGACTAAAGGAGTGGACCAATAGCTCACCATTCTAGGCAAGATGTGCACTTGATTGTGGATACTTTGGAAAAAGATAGTTGAAACCTTCAACTTCTTGACAGAGGTGAAGAGGACCAGGTCCTGCCTCCCAGCAATGGACAAAAGAATGCCCAAGTCATAATTTTTTTTATTTATAATATTAATCAAGTGTTCACCACTTTCCCCGACCTGACTGAGGCAGGATGAATACAGAAACCCTCGGTCAACTGCAAGTGGTAAGGTGACCTAAATAAGGGAGGTTATAGAAAAGGGGGGCTAATAATAACAGCAGACTGAAACAGAAGTAAACTTAGAATTTGTAGGATTGAATTTGAGAAGAATCATCCAAATGAGGTGAAATGACCGATGTGGATAGCATGGCATGGTAAGAATAGCATGGTAAGGTTTCCTACGACCTGAGAAGTTTCATTACATCTTGGTAGGAACAAGTATTGTTTCATACTTATAAAGGTGTAGATACAATTAGGATGATAAACTATCACATGAACAGACCAACTGCATCCATGCATTGGAGATCTCTCTAACACTCAAGGGTTTTAAATCCCCATTTAAATCAAAAGACATTTTAGGAATTTAGGTATTTGTCCTCTATGGTGCATTTGGTGAAAAATGTTTCAGTTCCTCTTTTTACACACGACTCAATACATTTTGAGGTTTTATTTACAAACAGATAAAAATTATTATTCCTTCAAAATTATATACATTTGCCTTATGTTGTCTCTCTCTCTCTCTCTCTCTCTAAACAGGCGAGATGTGGAAGTAATCAGACGATGGTGGTAGAACTGGTGCTTCATGGATTTGGAAACCTTCACAGACTTAACATTTTCATTTTTATTCTCCTCCTCATCATTTATATTCTGACTGTATCTGGGAATCTCTTGATCATCAGTTTAGTAAAAGCCAGTCCCAGGCTCCATTCCCCTATGTACTTTTTTCTTTGTAACTTATCTATATGTGAAATAATATTTACAACGAATATTGTCCCAAACATGCTTTATGCTTTACGGAGAGAGGGTGCAACCATGACAGTGTATGGCTGTATCTTCCAGTTATACATATACTCTTCATCTGGAAGTGTAGAATGTCTTCTTCTCACAGTTATGGCTTTTGACAGATATTTGGCCATTTGTAACCCCTTGAGATACTCATCAGTTATGGACTTCAGGATTCGTAATAATCTGGTTCTTTGGTCCTGGTTGTCAGGATTTATAATAATGTCTATTCTATCTATTACAGTCTGTAATTTACAGTTCTGTGGCTCTAATGTCCTTGACCACATATTCTGTGATGTAGCTCCCATTTTACAAATATCTTCCTCAAATATTTTCATTGTAGAAATAGAAGCCTTTGTAATAGCCATTGCTTTGAGTTTATGTCCATTTGTGTGTATTATAGTAAGTTATTCCAGTATATTTTACACAATCCTGAGAATACCATCTGGCACAGGGAGGCAGAAGGCCTTCTCCACCTGTAGCGCTCACCTTGTATCGGTTTGTACGTACTTTGGGACACTCTTCTCCATTTATCTGATTCCTTCTCAAGGACGTTCAATGGAAGTAAACAAGATTCTTTCTCTGTTATACACTGTTGTGACACCCTTGTTTAATCCCATTATATATAGTCTGAGGAACCAAGAAATGAAGGAATGCTTTGGAACGTACATGTGTTATGTGAAGAAATGGTGGAAAGGTGGGAAGATGGTATAATGCTTAAAGGGAAAGTTACACCTGCTATAATAACCCCCACCTACCTTACCATTTCCTGAAAGTCCTAACAGCCCCTCTGAAATTTTCCCTTGCAACTTGGTTCAAAAGATAACATTGTTAATCAGTCCTGGATGTTATGTCCATGAAGACAGATATGACAGTCGCTAACAGGACCACAGGACACAAAAGCTGTCCAATGTATATGGTAATCATAACCTTTTAAGGCCCAGATTGCATTACTTCACACTCTGTCATGTCCTCCTCCATG
Organism: Rhinophrynus dorsalis; assembly: GCA_037306005.1. Taxonomy (NCBI): domain Eukaryota; kingdom Metazoa; phylum Chordata; class Amphibia; order Anura; family Rhinophrynidae; genus Rhinophrynus; species Rhinophrynus dorsalis. The sequence continues at coordinate 557,204,498 of CM074721.1, forward strand.
GACCTAACACCCAAGACTGATTAAGATGTTTTCTCTTTGAACAAAGACACAAAGGCAAAATTTAACTAACTAAATAAGTAGGGGGATTTATTGGAGGTGTGACTTCCCTTTAAAAGGAACACTTATATCTCCTAATAATTATTATTATTATTATTATTATTCTTTATTTATATAGCGCCAACTAATTCCGCAGCGCTGTACAATTGGGGAATAGACATACAGAGGTATTAAATAGTACAATCAGATGTGTAGAACAGGAGGATCAGAGGGCCCTGCTCGTGAGAGCTTACAGTCTAGAGGAAGGTAGGTCTGACACAGAAGGAGTAAGTGCTATTACGTTTAAGTGCCTCCTGCCACATGAACTGCCAGTCAGTGGGTGGGAGTGAGAAGTGCCATTGAGTGCAGTAGTCCGTGCAAGGGGTGAATCTTGGTGATGATGTTTATGGAGGCAGTTGATAGGCCTCCCTGAAGAGGTGAGTCTTCAGGGAGCGTCTGAAGATTTGAAGGCTGGGGGAGAGTCTAATGGGGCGGGGGAGGGAATTCCACAGCTCAGGTGCAGCACAGGAGAAGTCCTGTAGGCGGGAGTGGGAGGATGTGATAAGAGCTGTGGAGAGCAGAAGGTCATGTGCAGAGCGAAGATGGCGGGCGGGAGTATATTTGGAAATGAGAGATGAAATATAGGGGGGTGCAGTGTTAGTGAGGGCTCTATAAGTTAGCACCAGAGTTTTGAATTTTACTCTGTATGCTAACGGGAGCCAGTGTAGGGACTGACAGAGGGGTGTGGTGTTAGAGAAGCGATGAGTGAGGTAGATTAGTCTTGCAGCAGAGTTCATTATGGACTGTAGCGGGGTTAGTCGGGTGAGAGGCAGGCCAATTAGTAAAGAGTTACAGTAGTCAAGACGGGACATGATGAGTGTTTGGATTAGAATTTTGGTAATAATAAACCTGCACTTGTGACATATCTTCACTACCACCCCCAATATTTTGAAAGGTGGTGAATATTGCAAAACACCCATTTTTGTGTTAAATATTTGTTTCACAATGCTTAAAATATACCTCAGTCTCTGAGCATTGATGAAGGAGAGCGCAGCCATCTTGCTTATGTACTAAATATTAGCAGAACCCTCCCTTCTGATCTTTGTTAGTCTTTGCCTGTAAGCCTGCCCCTTCTCTCAGGGCAGGCACATTGTACTCACAAAATTCAGATACTGAGTTTCTAGTGGAGCACGAGTGGTCAACGGGGAGAGCAGGGAAAAGGGACAGCCAGGTTTTGTACAATGCACAACCCTACGGCAATCAAAGGATTAAGGGAGTGATGCTGTAAGTGATGCTGAAAGGATCCTCTCCAATCCCCTACTGACCAAGTGGGGAAGCAGAGATAATGCTTCCAACTTCAGGGTTGTCGTATTGCTGGTAATGTGTAAGGGAGGGCATCCTTCCACATTGCCAGCAGTTTGACAACCTTCAATGCTTATGATTGATTGATTGCTTTTACTGCATAGTAGGGAACTACAAGGAGATCCCAGCATCACCAGCTTCAAGTAGGCGAAGTTGGGACTGTTAATTCTGACAGCAGAGGCAGCGATCAGAGCTTAGTGCATGTGGATAACAGCCACATTAATGTGTGAACACACCCACATTAGTATGATAATGGGTTATTATGTTGTATTTTGATATATAAATAGGCCATTGTCGATGTGATAAGTAAAAATTCTTAAAGCTGTCGAAGGCATGTTGGATTGATGTTGATGGGGGCAGATTATTGTCACCTTGATGGGAATATGATGTTGAAGATACTTTATTGCATACTGTGGATTCAACACTGATCCAACAGGACATCAACATTATGAGCTGTCTTTGACCTTTAGTGCATCTCGGCCCATGAATTCAAGAATGCTGTAAAATATATTTCAAAGCTCTCAGGTACTCATGCAAAATGTCCTGTTTATTTCTGAGGAAAAACTAAATTTTTCACTTTTTAAAAAAAAATCGTACAGAGAGAAACATTATGAAAATGTCCATATTTTCGCAACTACTAAGTAAATTCCAGAGGAAACATGGCAATATTCACCTGTGCTTTCTATGCCAATGGAATTATCACTGCAGTAACTGCTACTGCTGAAGCCGAGAAATCTACAGTTGAAAGCTGTCTTTTTGAGAAGCCTAAATCTAGAATTTTCTTACCAGGTCGAGGCCTATAGTAATTCAAGCAATTCAATAACAATTAACTGGTGAATGCAATAGTGCCATAATGTTCCTGGTTACTCAACTTGCATTAGAACTGCTAAAAATGTTTTCATATCTTACCTTGCCATTGTAGGCTATGGTAACAAACAAAATAAACAATGATAATAGCATTAAATTATAAGAAACAGAATTCAAGAAAATAAAGATAACAGAATATTGAAATGTTGAATTTGCCATGGTTTGTTGTGAATTATAAATATGAAGGAATTCTAGACAAATTATATTTAATGTGTATGATACCAATATAGTATTGCATTGTTTGTCAACCATTCATCATTTATCACAGCACTGGTCCCAACTGCAGTAGACGGCAGTAACTGTGAAAATTCTGTATCCTTCTCCTCAGTGCTGTTCCACAGCAGTGTACACAAGAGCTGGACACACAAGCACTGTTTTATCTGCCAGTACCCACGTGGATTGTCATTTGTGTCTATGTCAATGTCTGAGAGAAAATTCAGCAAAATAGTGTCTCACAGTCGAAGCACAAACAGAAGCCTCTGAAGTAGCAGGACACAGAAGCTAGGTCGAAGACTGTCGAACAATCATGACTCACCAGCGGAGTTCCGAAGGTCTTGATCAGGCTAGAGGTTGAATCTTTGACTACCACAGTCCTCAATTAATCGGAACCCTGGAGGCATCGTACACTGCTTTAAAGTGGACAGTGACAGACTGGCCACAAAGTGTTGGCAGGTATTATAGGTTCAGGAGGTGGTTCTGGTTCACACGTGAAGAGTTAGGATAAGGCATCTGCCTTCAAGTTCTCAGATCCAGGAATATATATAATTATAAATTAAAACGAGTAAAGAAAAAGGACCACCGGGCCTGCCTTGAATTCAGGCATCTGGCTTGTTCCAGGAATTGAAAGTTCTTATGGTCAGTTTGTATAATGACCGGAACCTGAGAACCCTCCAACAGGTGTTCCCATTCTTCTAAAGCCATCTTAATGGCCAACAACTCACAATTTCCAGCATCATATTTTTTTTCTGACAAGCTGAACTGAAGCAGAGATGAAAGCAGTTAGTTACCTCATCTCTCTGTGAAAGAATAGCGCCTGCTCCCAATTCTGAGGCGTACATCTCAGTGAAGAAGGGTTTAGTTGGATCTGGATAACGTAACAAAGGTGCAGAAATGAACAACTTTTTTAAACATTCAAAATCATCAACAGCCTTAGGAGACCAGACCATAGGATTGACATTCTTTTTAGTAAATGCTACCAGTTGAGCAACAATAGAAGAACAATTCTTCATGAAGCTTCTGTAATAATTTGCTAATCCCAGGAAATGCTGGGTGGTTGGTCATGGCCATTGAAAGGCGGCCTCCACTTTAGTAGGATCCATCTGTAGACCAGATTTGGATATTATATATCCTAGAAAAGGAAGGTGGGAAGTTTCAAAGATGCACTTTTCTGCCTTAGCAAAAAGATGGTTCTCCCGAAGGTGGTGTAGAACTGAGCAAACATGTTCCCTGTGTTCACGAAGGGATGATGAAAAACATCAAAATCTCATCAAGGTAAACAATTATGTAGGAAAGCAGAATATACCTGAAAATCTCATTAACGAAATGCTGGAACATTGCGGGGACATTACAGAGGCCAAATGGCATGATGAGGTACTCATAGTGGCAGTACTGGGTGTTAAAAGTCGTTTTCCACTTGTCGCCTTCTTTGATTAGAATTATATGAGCCTTGCAGGTCCAGCTTAGTGAAAACTTTAGCTTCCTTCAAAGCATCAAAAAGTTCTGGGATCAGAGGCAGTGGATATCTGTTTTTAATGGTTACCTTGTTCAGGCCCTTATAGTCGATGCAGGGTCTTAAGGATCCAACCTTTTTGGAGACAAAAAAGAACCATGCATCTGCTGGCAAGGAGGAATGTCTGATGAAGCCTCTAGCCAAGTTCTCTATAATGTACTCCTGAAGAGCCTGATTCTCAGGTTCAGAGAGAAGAAAAGTCCTTTCCCTGGGGGGAACAGTACCAGGCAACAAGTCTATTGGACAGTCAAATGACCTGTGTGATGGCAATTCCACTGCTCCTTGTTTGGAGAAAACATCTAGAAAGTCCATCTATGATTCAGGAATAGCATCCCCGGGAGCAGTTATCTAGTGTCTAGAAACAAAATTAGCATCCAAAAATACTCCAGCAGCACCAGAGTCCAAATGTGCTTTTGTGGAGACTGAACCCCCCTGACCAACTCAAATGGACGAGTACCATCAAGAGGTTAGGATCGGTCTGGAATGTCTCTTGGTTTTGGCTTAAATAGTTGTCTCCTGGGTTCCTTAAGGAGGATGATTCTAAGTAGCTGGAGACGGAGAGAAGGTGCAAAGCATCTTCATCATAGCGTCCAGTTTATGGTTAAGAGTCTGTAAATTTTCCGCATGGGAAGACAGGAACTACTATCTACTGATCCAGTGCTTGGAAATGTTACACATTTTTAAAATTAGATTTTTCTTCACTCACTGGGTAGGTAAACTGAAATGAACATATAGTAGCAAGGTGTGGCCAAATGTCATCTTAAAGGAATGGTAACACCTAAAAATTCCCTGGAATTATATACACTTAAAATCAATTGTACTGCATGCTAGTGGGTAAAACTTCTCTGGAGAAGCAACCTTCTCTTTTTGTAGGGCTCAAACTACTACTGCAATCTGAGTGGATCAACCAGGATTATCTGTAAGGGAAATGGAATAGGGTAACAGTATTCCAGATTACAGTAGAGGGGGGAAATGACCACAATGGAAGAACTTACTTTAGATCTTTTCTACCATCACAAACAAAATGATAGAAATGTTCTCTGAATAGGGCAGTTTAGAGATTTTTCATAAGAGCCCATGACAGCCCACCACAACAGATTTGTCATATGTTGTTTTAACCACCTTCTCCTATATTTCACCATATAATAATAATAATAATCCTTTATTTATATAGCGCACACAGATTCCGCAGCGCTTTACACTCATATTGGTTCCTGTCCCCATTGGGGCTCACAATCTAAATTCATCTATCAGTATGTTTTTTGGAGTGTGGGAGGAAACCCACGCAAACACAGTGAGAACATACAAACTCATTGCAGATGTTGTCCTTGGTGGGATTTGAACCCAGGACCCCAGCGCTGCAAGGCAACAGTGCTAACCACTGAGCCACTGTGCATATATTTAGACACATATGAATGCCAGTCAAGTGATTGGTCATTGATTGGAGATTGTAATCAGTATCACGATTTACAACAATGCTTGTGGAAAAAGTTCATCTGGCATTGCCATTGGCTGCTATTCAGACATTAGTTACTGCATCTTTACTGTATTCCTGGGTAAACACAGATCCAATATGCTAAACTTTGATGCATTCACATGATGACTTTTTACAACGTGCAGCATAACTTTTTAGAAAAATGTTTTACCAGGAAGAACACAGTTCTCTCGTTTTCAAGTTTGTCCTGGATGGTTTACAATAAAGGCTTTTTACATATTTTTACAAGTAGAGAAACATTACACCCACACACAAACATACATACATACACACTAAACATTTATATACAGTTATTTAATGTTTTTAGATATAGAGAAACTGTAATTTTCAAGGATTTTAGACGGTGAGAAGATCTTATTTTTTTCAGGCAACCCACCTAGGGCCGGATTTACAACAAGGCAGAGTAGGTATCTGCCTACAGGAGCACCCCACAGAGGGGCACCTGTCATTTGGATCACTTTTTTATTTATTTATTTTATTTTTTTTTTTTAATTAACCTCGCAATAACAATAATCGCCCCACCTGGCGCCCACTCCATGTTGCTCTCACATTGCCCTCTCCCCTCCGTTGTCCATTTCCTACCTTCCTGGCAGGAGAGATCTGTCATCTGTTCCTCCTTTGGCATAGCCCTCTAGCTGCTGAGCTCCCTCGCCGGTTCTTTAGTAATGCAGAGCGCGCTGGGAGATGACATCATCATGACATCATCTCCCAGCGCTTTGCATTACTGAAGAGAAGACCACACGGGGGAGCTCCAGCAGCTACAGGACTGTGCCAAAGGAGGCACAGATGATAAATCTCTCCTGCCAGGGAGGTAGGAAATGGAAAACAGGGGGAGGGGAAGCAGAGTGAGGGCAACATGGAGATGGTGGGGGCAATGTGGAGCTGATGGGGGCAAGTTGGAGCTGATGGGGGGCAATGTAAGGGCAATATGGAGATGGTGGGGCAATGTGGAGCTGATGGGGGCAAGTTGGAGCTGATGGGTGGCAATGTGAGGGTAATATAGAGATGGTGGGAGCAATGTGGAGCTGATGGGGGGCAAGTTGGAGCTGATGGGGTGGGGGGCAATGTGAGGGCAATATGGAGATGGTGGGGGGCAATGGGGAGCTGATGGGGGCAAGCTGGAGCTCATGGGGTGGGGGCAATGTGAGGGCAATATGGAGATGGTGGGATCAATGTGGAAATCATGGGGAGCAAGTTAGAGCTCATGGGGGGGCAATGTGAGGGCAATATGGAGATGGTGGGGGGAATGTGGAAATCATGGGGGCAAGTTGGAGCTGATGGGGGCAATATGAGGGTAACATGGAGCTGATGGGGGGCAAGTTGGAGTTGATGGGGGCAATGTAAGGGTAACATGGAGCTGATGGGGGCAAGTCGGAGCTGATGGGGGGCAATGTGAGGGCAATATAGAGATGATGGGGGCAATATGGAGATGATGGGGACAAGTTGGAGTTGATGGGGGCAATGTGAGGGCAATATGGAGATGATGGGGGCAATGTGGAGATTAGGAGCATTGTGGAGGTGTCCAGTGGAGATAGCCAAGGGGGGGGCACTTCAGATTTCTGTGCCAACAGGCTCCTGAGATGTAAATCCGACCCTGAACCCACCATCACTGCATTTGTGTCACCTGTGAGAAAAAGGCCTTATACATACATTCAGAAACAAATTAGAATTAAAGCTGAAGGATGTACCCTACAATATTATATTTTTACGTATGATAACTTTAACTTCATGATATTCAAAGTTATGTCAACCATTTTCATATTTAGTCCTTAGCGTTCCTTTAATGTACTACATTTAGAATATACATTGACTACATTTGTTGATGAACTCTGCATGTTTTTAAATGGTTTTAAATATCAGAGCTTTCTTGGATAAATCATGTTATTGAACTGTTAACAGAAATATTAAATTAATTTTTTAGAATTACAATTAGAGACTAAAAAACTGGCCTTCAAGGAATTTCTTAATCAGCTCTACTGAGTATTCCCAGTGCTCTAATATAATATATAAATGGTTACTGAATGTTACACAGCACTTGGAACCATAATGAAACATAACGATCTATACGTTTATGTGTCATTGAATACAAAAATAAAATGGAAATAAACTTGAAAGAACATCAGCTATACGAGAATGTAGGTAGACAATATTTAGATATATGATAATTGAGAAAAGAGAACCTGATTGAATGGTAAGTGGACCGTTTTTTATCCACTGGCTCAACACATGGAGAAATTCTGGATCAAACCAACTGCACTATATGGGGAAGTAAAAATTCCAATAGATTTAAATGGTACTTTGGAAAGATATTTAGCATTCAAGGGGTTAGAAACCTCATTTAATTCAACCAATGATGATCCACTTTTTTAGAAATGCAGAAAAGATCATGGGGTTATCAGTGATCATGTTTTCAGGTATTTTTGCCACTTGTTTACCCATTGCTGCCAAGATGTATATTCATGCCTGGAAAAATGATAGGTACCCAACATTACTGTAGTGTAACATGTTAGTAAACATGTGTGACTTCTGTCGCTACTTTTTTTGAGTCAAACTGAACAGAGTCCCTTGCCTCAGTTGTTCCAGGTTTTTTCTCTTTTAATTGAGAAAAAAGAAACTAATGCCCTTGGAATTTCCATCCAGTCTTTCCTCACACTATTAAACAGTTATCTATTCCTCCATCCCTAACCTCTTACACTCTCCCCCTCTCTCTCTCTATTGCTCTCTCTCGTGTGTTTTTTTTTTTCATTTCTTACATCTCACAATGGAATTCATCTTCTTAAGATCTCAGTTTAAATCAAAATATTATCTATAAGGTAGAGTTAATGTCACCTCATTGATTCTGAATGTTTAGATGTAAGCTATATCTGTATATTATTTATTTGGAAAATGTTTATTTAGAGTAATAGTTGGTAAGATATTAGAAGGGTTAATAACTGACAGTATTCAGAACTATGTGAAGACAAACAATATCATTAGTAGGAATCAGCATGGTTTCATGAAGAATAGATCATGTAAAACAAATTTACTTGCATTTTATGAGCATGTTAGTATTATTTGGACAAGTGAATTGCTGTAGATGTAGTATACTTCGATTTTGTTAAAACCTTTGATATAGTGCCTCACAACAGGTTATTGCATACATTAAAAGGCTTCGGTTTGGCCTGTGTTATCTGTACATGGATTGAGAACTGGTTAAATGATAGATGGCAGAGAGTTATTGTAAATGGAACTTTTTCAAATTGGTCTAAGGTTATAAATGGGGTACCGTAGGGTTCAGTCCTGGGACCAATGCTTTTTAATTTGTTTATTAATGATCTAGAAGTGGGAATTGAAAGTAGCATCTCAATCTTTGCTGATGACACTAAACTATCTAAGGAACTACATACAGAGCTGGATGTTTTTTCCCTACAGAAGGATTTAGATAAACTAAGTGAATGGGCAGAAAAGTGGCAGTTGTCATTTAATTTAGATAAATGTAAGATTATGCATTTGGGCTGTAGAAACAAACTTGCTACATATACTCTAAATGAGAAACAGCTTGGGAAATCCTCATTAGAGAAAGATTTAGGCGTACTGATAGACAATAGTCTTCACAGCAGTGTGCAGAGTCACTCAGCTGCTGCAAGAGCAAATAGGGTACTAGCCTGCATAAAAAGAGGTGTAGATGTTTGGAATACTATTATTATTCTACCTCTTTATAAATCATTGGTTAGGCCTCATCTAGTATATGGATTACAATTTTGGGCACCAGTTCTTAAAAAAAAGACATTACTGAACTGGAAGAAGTGCAGAGATGTGCAACAAAACTGCTAAAGGGATTGGAGGATCTGAGTTACAAAGAGAGATTAGCTAAACTGGGTTTGTTTACATTAAAGAAGATGCATCTAAGGGGTGATATTATTACCATTTTCAAATGTATTCAAGGTCAATACAAAGAACTATCCAATTAATTATTTACGCAAAGAGTTGAGCTAAGAACGAGAGGTCATCCTTTAAGACTAGAGGAAAGGAACAGGGATTTTTTACAGTAAGGGTGAGGAATTCTTTGCCTCAGGATGTTGTACTTGCAGATATTGTAGCTGCTTTCAAAAAATAATTGGATGCCTATCTAGCACAGAACAATATTGAAAATTATGACAGGTGGCTTCAAAGCAGATAGGTTGTTGATTCAGCGAACTATCTGACTCTCATTTGGAGTCAACTTTATTGAGTGAAACTGAACAGTGTTCTTTGACTCATTTATACCAGGTTTTTTCTCTCTTAATTGAGAAAATTAAAACTAATTCCTCTGGAATTTCCATCCAGTCTCTCATCACATTATCAAACAGTTATCTATTCCTCCATCCCTAACCTCCTACCCTCCCCCCACCTCACTCTCTCTCTCTCCTGTTTTTTTTGTTTGTTTGTTTCATTTCTTGTATCACACAATGGATTTCATCTTCTTAAGTCTTCATTAGACCTGGGTTTAAATTAAAATATTTTCTATAAGGTACAATGAATGTCAACCCATTGATTTAGAATGTTTAGATGTAAGCTATATCTGTATATATTTATTTGGAAAACGTTTATTTAGAGCGATAGTGGGGAAAGTATTAGAAGGGTTACTAACTGACAGTATTCAGATCTATGTGACAACAAACAATATTATTAGTAGGAATCAGCATGGTTTTATGAAGAATAGATCATATCAGACTAATTTACTTGCATTTTATGGAAGAGTAAGTAGTAATTTGAACAAGGCAATTGCTGTTGATGCAATATACTTCGATTTTTCAAAAGCCTTTGAAACAGTGCCTTACTACAGATTACTGCATAAATTAAAAGGATATGGATTGGGTGGTGTTACTGTACATGGATTGAGAACTGGTTAAATGATAGATGTCAGAGAGTTGTTGCAAATGGAACTTTTTCAAATTGGTCAAAAATAATAAGTGGGGTGCTGTAGGGTTCAGTCCTGGGCCCAATGTTTTTTAATTTGTTTATTAAGAATCTAGAAGTGGGAATTGAAAGTAGCATCTCAATCTTTGCTGATGACACTAAGCTATGTAAGGAAATACATTCAGGGCTGGATGTTTTTTCTCTGCAGAAGGATTCAGATAAATTGAGTGAATGGGCGTAAAAGATGCAGATTACATTTAATGTAAATAAATGTTAAGTTTTGCATTTGAGCTGTAGAAACAAACATGCTACATATACTCTAAATGAGAAACAACTTGGGAAATCCTCATTAGAGAAAGATTTAGGAGAACTGATAGACAATAGACTTCACAGCAGTGTGCAGAGTTACTCAATTGCAGTAAGAGCAAATAGAGTACTAGCCTGCATAAAAAGATGTGTAGAAGCAAGGAATGTTAATATTATCCTACCTCTGTATAAATCCTTGGTTAGGCCTCATCTAGAATATGGAGTACAATTCTGGGCACCAGTTCTTAAAAAATACATTATTGAAGTGGAAAAAGTGCAGAGACGTGCAACAAAACTGATAAAGGGATTAGAGGATATGAGTTATAAAGAGAGACTAGCCAAACTGGGTTTGTTTACATTAAAGAAGATGCATCTAAGGGGTGATATAATTACCATTTACAAATATATTCAAGGTCAATACAAACAACTGTCCAATTAATTATTTATGCAAAGAGTTGATCTAAGAACGAGAGGTCATCCTTTAAGACTAGAGGAAAGCTTACGACTAAATCAAAGTAGTGATTTTGTACAGTAAGGATGGTAAAGTTATGGAATTATTTGCCTTGGGACGCTGTGCTTGCAGATATTGTAGCCGCTTTAAAAAAATAAATGGATGTCTATCTAGCACAGAACAGTATTGATAATTATGATAGATGGCTTCAATGCAAATAGGTTGTTGATCCAGGGAACTATCTGACTGCCATTTGGAGTCAGGAAGGAATTTTTTTACCCAGTTGGGGCTTAATTGGAAATGGACTCATTGGGATTCTTTTGCCTTCCTCTGGATCAACAGGGATATTTTGCCATGGGCTGGACTTGATGGACACATGTCTTTTTTTTCCAGCCTCCTCAGCAAAGTTACAATATTACTAGGTTACTATGTAATCTCATTGTATTCCTCCTGGTAAAACATTTTCTAAAATGTTTTACCAGAAAGAATACCTTGAGTTTTCTCTCATTTTCAAGCATGTCCTGGATAGCTTTCCCAGTAATAAGTTACAGGAAAAGAATATATATATTATTAGGCAAGTGAGTATTTTGACCATATAATCATTTGTATGCATATTTTTGAACTCCAGGCTGTATAAACTTAAATGCTTATTGGATTTAAGCATATCAGGTGATGTGTATTTGTGTAATGAGAGAGTGTGTGGCCTAAGGAGATGAACACCCTATGTCAAAGTGTGCATAATTATTAGGCAGCTTCATTTCCTCAGGCAAAAAGGGCAGAAAAAGTAAAAAAATGTAAAAAGTCTTTCTGAGGGATTCAGCACTCTTTACATTTCTAAGATATTGTGGCATGATCGCAGAACCATCAAACGTTTTGTTGCAAATAGTCAACAGGGTCGCAAGAAATGTGTTGAGAAAAAAAGAGCAAATTAACTGCCAGAGATTTGAGAAGAATCAAACATGAAGCTACCAGGAACCCATTACCCTCCAGTGCTGTCATATTCCAGAACGGTAACCAACCTGGAGTGTCCAGAAGTACTAGGTGTTCAGTTTTCAGAGACTTGGCCATGGTAAGGAAGGCAGAAACCTGACCACCATTGAACAAGACACATAAGTTGAAATGTCAAGACTGGGCCAAGAAATATAATTAAGACAAATTTATCAAAGGTTTTATGGACTGATGAGATGAGAGTGCCTCTTGACAGTCCAGATGGATGGGCCCGTGGCTGGATCAGTAACGGGCACATATCTCTACTTTGACTCAGACGCCAGTAAGGTGGAGGAGGGGTACTGGTATAGGCTGGTATTATCAACGATTAGCTAGTTGGACCTTTTCATGTTGAAGATGGACTCAAACTCAACTCCCAAACCTACTGCCAGTTTTCAGAAGACACTTTCTTCAAGCAGTACAGGAAAAAGACCATGATTTTTATGCAGGACAATGCTCCATCGCATGCATCGAAGTACTCCACTGCGTGGCTAGCCAGTAAAGGCCATAAAGATGATAGAATAATGACATGGCCCCCTTCCTCACCTGACCTAAACCCTATTGAGAACTTGTGGGCCCTTCTCAAACGGCAGATTTTTGCTGAAGGAAAACAGTACACCTCTCTGAACAGTGTCTGGGAGGCTGTGGTTGCTGCTGAACTAAAATGTTTATCGCCAACAGATCAAGAAACTGACGGACTCCATGAATGGAAGGCTTACGACTGTTATTGAAAAGAAGGATGGTTATATTCGTTACTGATTTTTTGTTTTTGGAAATGTCACAAATGTTTATTTGTTTAGTATTCTCGCTTTAATAGATGAAAATAAACACGTAAGATGGTAAAATTATCGTTTTTCATTTAGTTGCATAATAATTCTGCACACTAATAGTTGCCCAATAATTGTACGCACATAGATTGTCTCCTAAGAAAGCCAAAACCTCACTTTTACTTTCTTAAAGGGACACTAATGTCCCCCCAAAAATATATCAAGTTTTGTAGCCTTTAAAAAAATAATCAATATGCTCCAAACCCGATCTCTCGAACCACTATGGTCCTGACAGCAGGACAATCGAGTCATACGACTCGGGGAGGTACTGCAGCAGAGCCGAGATCGAGTTATCTATAAAGAATTCATTCATTGGAAAGCTCTACAAAGTGTGACTGGTTTGCGAGCACACGTTGTAGACATTTCCAGTGAATGAATTCTTTATAGATAACGTGATCTCGACTCTGCTGCAGAGCCGCCTGCTGGTCGCCGGACCGGTATCTCCTGCTTTCAGCTAGACGCTGATGTCAGGAGAAGGAGCGAGAGAGGAGAACTTTGAATCCCTATATCTTTCAAACCATAACGGTTTGAGAGATCGTGTTTGCAGTATATTGATTTTTTTTTTTTAAAATGCTACAAAACTTTTTTTTGGGGGGGTGCGAACATTACTGTCCCTTTACATATTCAGGTTTAAGGTTTCTTAACATTTTGGATTGATGGAGAGTGCTGTAGTTGTTCAATAATAAAATGAATCCTCAAAAATACAACTTGCTTAATAACTGTGCACACAGTGTATACAGGTCTAAAAATTTCAAGTCCTGAGCTACTAGCCAGGCCTTAAAAGATATTCACCACCTCTTTCCATGTCTAGTCCCACCCATATCCCTTCTTTTAACCTCACCCATATCCCTGCTTTAACCCCACCCATCTCACGTTCTCTTGATGAAATTACATTGTTGTTCAATGTTTTACTCAGAATAAAATTAACAAAAATATTCAATAACAAACAATGTACACACATAATTTAAAATGAAAATAAGTGCATAAGATATTAACAAGTGGAGGCATAAAATATTTGATTTAACTGATCAAAATCTTAATAAACATGGTACAGTTGATTTGCCACACTTTTTCTTTATACATAAAGACAGCTTATACTTAGTATAGAGATCTGGAGTGATTGTACTGCTCAGGTAGTGTGGAATACTCAGTGAGCTGTTAGTAATGGAGTGCAGGTTATAGTTAGTATGGAGAGCTTGAGTGAGCGTACTGATCAGGTAGTCTGGTAGCTACAACTAAGCAAGAAAGTTGAAGGGCACATCTAGATTCAAGAGTTAGCCAATTCAGTTCTTTAAGCATATCACAATGATGGGTAAACTAATTACATTGGAGGAAAAAGCAGCAAAATGAGTTACACGGTGTTAAGTTTACCAATATGTGTTTGAGGCATAGAAGCATATACTACATCCCAGTAGTCTATGGCATTAACATCTGTTGAACAATATGTTTTCTTACAAGGGAGCTTAAACATGATTTGTTTCTAAACAGATCACCTCTTTTAAGATAAAGTTTGAATGTTAATTTATCAAAATGAAGAACAAAAGTGAAGCCACATATCAAGATATTTGTAGGAGTCGAACAAGGCCAAGTTATAAATAGACTTTGGTACAACTGTCAGATGGGTATTGTGGAGTTTAAGTAGTTTGTGCTCTGTACCAAATACCATTGTGACCCTTTTGTCAGTGTTTAAGAATAGTTTGTTTTTAGCTATCCATCTTTCAACTTCACATAAATCATCCTGTAACACTGTCTCAAGTTGTGATATATTTGGATTTTAAGCCTTATGGTGTCATCTGCATATATGTGCATACACATTCCCAGAAGATGTTTTGCAAAGTGTGGGTAGATCAATTATAAATAAAGAAAATATAAGAGGGTCAATAATGAAGCCTTGAGGAGCCCCACTTGTTACTTTGAGCAGAAGGGAAATATTGTCTCCAAAAGGCACATATTGCTTTCTGTTTGATACATAGGATCAGAACCAGTTTAGAGAATCCTGAGCTTTTGAGTTTAATTTTCAGAATATTATCATCTACTGTATCAAAGGCCTTTACAAAATCTAGGAAAATTGCTCCAGTGTGTTCACCATTTTCCAGGCCATTCTGGATATCATTGCATTGCACATTTTAGGAGGGCGGTGACTGTTGAGGGATTTGGATGAAAGCCTGATTGAAGTGGGGTAAAAAAGTTGGACAGTCAGTAATGCTTGTATAGCTGCAATTGGATAAATTTTTCCAGAATGTTAGATAATGTGGGGAGAAGGGATATTGGTCTGTAATGACATACAACACTTATATCACAACTTTTAAAGATGGGAAAAAACTCTAAAATCAATGAGAATTTAGATTTTTTATATGTCCCTTATGGTACAGTTGGTTTGTTCCAGCCTTACAGACCACTAGGTATTCTTAACCATGAGAAGAAAAAGGGATTTCCACCATTTTTATGCATGGACTGTGCAGTATATTCAAAAATAAATTCTATGCAATGTTGGTTGGTTTGAAAGAACTAAACTCCTACCCATACACTGTCATAAGTCTAGTTGACATCCGGTTAATAACAAATCACATATTACGAATGAAAAAAAGAAATCTGATACATTCTGACATTTTTTTTTCCTGTAATTCCAGAGGTGATTTTTAGCCATGTCATACCGCGTGGATGACCTAGTACCGTTATTATTATTAAATGTTTTCACCTGTTATTAAGTAGCAGCAGCAAAGCAATACAACTTTATATGCCACCAACAGAGCAATACATAATTGTATGCCACTGCTAAATGCCACCAGTACCAACACCAGCACCAGCAGACAAATACACCATTATATGCCTCCTCTACATGCAACCAGCACATCAATATACCATTCTAGGCCACTGCTATATGTCACCAGCAAAGTAATACACAATTCTATACTACTGCCAGAAGAGGAATATGCCATTCTATGGCGTTAGCAGAGCAATACACCTTTATATGCCACCATCAGAGTAATACACCATTCTATTCCTCTAGGGGAGCAATACAGCATTCTAGGCCCCCACTATATGCCACCAGCACAAAAAAACAAATACACCATTATATGCATCCTCTGTATGCAAAAAGCACATCAATATTCCATTCTAGGTCACCTTTATATGCCACCATCAGAGCAATGCATCATTCTATTCCTCAACAAAGTAATACACCATTCTAGGAATCCATCAGAGATATATATCATTCTATACCATCAGCAGAGAAATTCACCATTCTATGCCAACGACAGGGTAATAGCAGAGAAATACATCATTTTATGCCACCGGCGGAGCAATGCACAATTACAGAAAGGGGGGAACTTGCAAATGTGTTTCACAAAATACCCACTCTTTAGTACATCAGCCTCATGTAAGTAATACTGGTTTACTATTGAAAAATTCACCCTCTATTTGATGATGACAAAAAGACGAGATCATAATGTTATTTGAATGAACAGGGTGACATCAAAATATCACCCGGATCAAAAGGGCGACATTCTGATGTCGCAAGGTTAAGGGTCTCAAAGTGATTGAAAAAATGAAACAGAAGGTTTATCCAGTTTGAATAGCATAGCCAGTTTACTATGTATAATATGTATAAGAGGGGGTGAGATAAACAAGAAAACGTAAAATATATTAAAGAATTTATGCATATCCTCGTTGAACCAAGCGGTGCCCGAACCACTTCTCCATGCTGTGTCTTAAGCTGCCGTCTTCTGCCCTGGTGACTGAATGCTCTGATGACATCATGCTCATAAGCCTTTGAGATTTTACAGTAGGAAAATGGGCTGAATGGTTCTTCTTTGCCATCAAATTCCATGTTTCTGTGTTTCAATGTACAGTAGGTGGACAGTAACAGCAGGGAATGCCAAGAAATGGTAACACTTTGGCTGCCCTACAGCTGCTAACAAATCAGCCACCTTGAAATGAAAACAAAAATAAACGTGTGGATGTGATTCAGCCAGCAAAGGGGGAATGTCTTGATCATGTTTTGATATAACATTTAGTAAATAAACACATTTTTAATACTGCAACATGTTTTAAACAGGCTACATGTGGAAATAACCAGACGATGGTGGTAGAAGTGGTGCTTCTTGGATTTGGAAACCTTCACAGACTCCACTTTTTTATTTTTGTTTTCTTCCTCATCATTTATATCCTGACTGTAACAGGGAATATCTTGATCATCAGTTTAATAACCGTCAGCCCCAGGCTTCATTCCCCCATGTACTTTTTTCTTTGCAACCTTTCTTTATGTGAAATAGTGTTCACTACCAATATTGTCCCGAACATGCTTTATGTTATATGGAGGGAGGGTGGAACCATGACAGTGTATGGCTGCATCACCCAGTTATACATATACTCTTCATCTGGCAGTGTAGAGTGTCTTCTTCTCACAGTGATGGCTTTCGACAGATATTTGGCCATCTGCAAACCTTTGAGATACTCATCAATTATGAACTTCAAGTTCCGTAATAATTTGGTTCTGTGGTCTTGGGTGTCAGGATTTGTAGTAATGTCTATTGTATCTTTTACAATATTTAACTTAAACTTTTGTAGCTCTGATGTTATTGACCATATATTCTGTGACTTAGCTCCCATTTTACAAATCTCCTCCAGTAATACTTTACTTGCTGAAATTGAGGTCATGCTAATAGCCATTTCTTTGAGTATATTTCCATTTGTGTGTATTATTGTAAGTTATTCCTGTATATTTAACACAATTCTGAGAATACCATCTGGCACAGGGAGACAGAAAGCCTTCTCCACCTGCAGTTCCCACCTTGCATCGGTTTGTACGTACTTTGGGACACTATTCACCATATATCTGATTCCTTCTCAAGGACGTTCAATGAAAGTGAACAAAACTCTCTCTCTGTTATACACTTTTGTGACACCCTTGTTTAATCCCATTATTTACAGTCTGAGGAACCAGGAAATGAAGGAATGCTTTAGATATTACATACATCGTTTTGTACAACAAAGGAGGTTACCATAATGTTTAAATCAAGCAGAAAAAAATTTATTTGTATGTATGTATCTTTATTTATATAGTGCCATACATGTATGCAGCACTTTAAACAATTACAGTAAAATACAAAAAATACAAGACAAGGATAAGAACTTAAGGCTAATGTGCAATCGTTGTATTATTAACAGAGGAAAAGTGCAAAAAGTGAAACATACATAGAATAGGGGACCTGGCCACAAAGAGCTTACAATCTAATTAGTAATTTTGACTACATACAGAGATAGTGAAAGGATGATAAGTGCTGGCAAAAGATGTTTGTAAGGGAAGTGCAAAATGAGTGAATATTGTTATTGAAATACCTCCTTGAATAGGTGGGTTTTTAAAAGATGCTAAAAGTGATGAGTGTGGATGATTGGTGAATGGTGATAAGGAGGACATTGCAAAGTCCAAGGTCAGCCAGTAAAAGTAAGTGAGGTTGAGAGATGTCTTGAGTTTTATAAGGGTCAGAAGGAATCCTTGAGAAGAACACAGGTGGTGACAATAATTGAATGATTCTTAATATAGGTAATCTGACCTGTTACCCTATGACAGGTTTATTTATTTATTTATTTATTTTTTTGTGTTTTTTTTTTTTACAGATAATGAAACTACTTAAACTCTATAAAAAAATTTAGTGGTACTTTCCTGTTCAATATGCTGATTAGTTATGAATTATAAACTAGCAGTGTGGGATGGCATTGCATGTCCGTTTCTTTGTTTTTTAAGCAATGCTTAAAGGGATAGTAATGTCAGAAAAAAAGTAGTAACTATATGGTAGATACAATTAAAAGAGAGTACTTGCACTTATTAGTGTATCTAAAACCATTATGGTGTGAGAGATATAGGAAAATAAAGTTCTCTGGTTCCTCCCCTTTCTGCTTGATGAGCTGTAAAGCTGTCAGAAACAGATTCTGGTCGCTTGACCAGATGTGGCTCTTCAGCAGCACCGATATAACGACATCTAAAGATAAATACTTAATTTGGAACGGTCTACAAAGTGTGCCTGGCTTGCAAGCACACTTTGTAGAAAGTTCCAATGAAGTATTTATTTCTAAATAGCGTGATTTCAGCTCTGCTGAAGAGCCTCTGTCTGGTCAAATGACTGTAATCTGCAGCTATCAGCTAGATGGCAGACTTGAGTAAAACAGTCAGGAAAAGATAACTTTAGCAAGTTATATCTCTCAAACCATAAAGGTTTGAGAGATAAAACTTACATTGATATTAATCTTTTTTTAATGTCTACAATATTAAATCAACTTAGAATTAACCATTACTATCCCTTTAAGCCTTTGAGCCTCAGATGGGTAAGGAATGCATTGTGTACCCCACTAGGACTCAAAGGGTTAATGTGAGGCTCAGTGACACACGAGTGTATATGTATTGTTTACTAATGAATACACGGCATACACAGGAATGTATATATAATGTATATTAATGCACACTGTAAACACAGGAGGGTATGTGTACATTAATATACATTATATATACACTTGTGTGTGCATTAATAGCCATGAAATATACTGTACATTCATATACATTATATATATATACACAGGACTGTATATAACGTATTTAATGTACATTCATATACATTATATACAGTCCTGTGTGACACAGTTCACATTAACCGTTTCAGTGCCAGATGGGTAAGCAATGCATTGCGCTGTGTACCCCTCTGCCACTGAAAGGGTTAAGCATTTGTTAAAAAAAATCCTTTCTTTTCCATTTCTTTTTCTCTCCTCCTTCTTTTCATGTACTTGTTTTTCCAGTTGTCTTTCTAGGTTTTTGAATCTCTTTCCTTTTTTCTCACCCTCGTTCACTTCTCTCTTATTGGCAGTTATTGTATTAACTGAAGACTCTGGGGTGAGCTCCTAAGTGGATGACAGACTGGAATATGCAGTCCAGGGCCTAGATGCACTAAATGTCGATGTGGTGTCGGTATGATATTGTGTCTGCACTAGACATATTCACCAAAATTGCCGGATGGAAGGGGAGGGTTGGTGAAGGTCCCTATTAGTGTACAGGATTTTCGAAGTGCTGTGGGTGTGGAAGGGATGTCCTCCCCTCACACATCACCAACACTATGACAGTCTAAACTACTCTACTGCACATGACTTTGTCGTTACACACTTTTTAGCAAATTATTATATAGGATTATTGAACTGGGAAAAAGTTTAGAGACGTGCAACAAAACTGATAAAGGGATTGGAGGATCTGAGTTATAAAGAGAGACTAGCCAAACTGGGTTTGTTTGCATCAGAGAAGAGACGTCTGGGCCTAGATGCACAAAAATTTGTAGAGGGCTAAAAATGTGGATGTCCTGTTAGAGCAATGTCGTAGGCACATCCATAGTATTCACCAAAGTGTTTATGACATTACATCGTCAGCACTCCGACAAAAAGATGTACACATCGACATCAATCTGACAGAAATACTGATTTTCATTCATCACATCGACAATGGCCTATTTCCATATGGTAACACCCCTGTGGCACTCAAAGGGTTACAATAAACAGAAATAGTACACCTAGCACTACACAATGTGCCCCCCCTTAGTATGTCGACATATATTGCATATATTGGTCCATCCAACTTTTACCTCAGGGACTGCCATTTAGTCGACTACACTTTTATTCAACTCCATTTTTTGTTGACTCCATTTTTAGTCGGCTCCATTTTTACTCTGTTCCAATTTTAGTCGACTACACTTTTAGTTGAGTCTTTTATTCAATACTTAACCCTTTGAGTACCAGAGAGGTAGCAAATGCAGTGTATGTCGAGGAATGTATGTTGGAGAATGCTGTTCAGACTGTCGTAGCTCTTCCTGCTGTTACTCCATAGGAGAGTACAGGGGAGATCACAGCTATGACAGCCTGAGTTAGGTGAAGTGGAGACTGTGAACTCCGACAGCAGACGCTGCTATCGGAGTTTACTGAATGAGTCGAAGTGTCAACATGTCGAACATGTCAACACACTCCCTTACATACGAATGTGTCTCATTATGCTTAATTTCCATATGGAAATAGGCAATGGTCGAGGCGAAGAGTAAAAATTCGTAAACCAGTTGAAGGAATGTTGGCATTTATTGTTGGAAGCATGTCGATGTGATGTTGTAGAGACTTTGGTGAATACCGCGGATGTGCCCTCTTGTATCCAAGATTTAACATGTTAAAATAAACCGGTGATGTTAGTCAAGGGCAGGCTGTGTTACAGCTCTGTAGCACAGCCTGTCAATCTTCACTACTTCCCCTTCGCAGAAGTGCCTCATTCCCACCTCCTCCGATGATGGAGGCTTCCTCCTTATGAGTGCCAATGAAAGTGCTCCGGCTCACATGGAGGAAGCCTCTGTCAGAGTAGGAAGTGAGAATTAGGCACTACGGGTGGGGAAGAGGCAAAGACTGATAAGCTGTGGTACAGATGTGTACTGCAGCTTGCCGTTGACTAACATTACCGACTTATTTTAATATTCCAATGAGGAGGCCTTTTATAGAGGTGAGAGTTATCTTTTAACATCTGTTGCATAATGTTTTCTTATGAGTAGACTTTGTATTCATTCCTAAACAGTGCACCTACTTTAGGAAAAGTGTTGATGCTACCAGTCTATCAATATGAAGACCATAAGAGTTAAGTTGGGATCTGGACACATACCAAGATATTTGTAAACATTAACTGGAGCCAAGTTACAACAAAATACGTAAATCCTGAACCACTTCACCAGCTACAAAGAAATACCTGTAGTGGAGTCTAGGGAAAGATTTATACAGACAATGGTTGTAAGAGATTTGCTTCCAGTGGAATTTAAATGAAAAAACAATTTACACGAATGTTTAACTGTTACGAATTTTGTTTTCAGACTTCATTGTAAATAGAGACCTAATTTGTCTTAAAAGCTTGCATCCTAAATCTACCCAGTCAACAAACATATCACTTTTACTCCACACTCTCCTGCCTTTTCTGTGGCTAATATGTACCATCTTTTACCAATTCTAGGCTGAAGACATGGACAAAGCAGGGTATATGACCCATCTCTGCCGTCCTCAATAAGCAATGATGTTGGTGCCATTGTCAGCATACACAAAACCTGCTTTTAAGCTGAAGAGTGTAAGTCATTCACCTTTCTTGAGATATGCAAGAAGGATACAACACATAACATTAGTTCTTCTCAACAAACAGGGTAACATGATGCCTGCTAACATTTTCATTCCACAGGCACACTTTGAGGTTAATTTTGTTCAATATTTGTCTTCTTTCTATGAACTCAGTAATTGTGGGTTGGCTGCACATAGATGAAGAAATTTCTAACCTCTGCTTTAACTACAAGATGACTAGAGGTAGCAGAAGTGCTGGTGGTGTTGGTGGCAGCAGACACTCTGTGACTCTTGTTAATGCCTACTACCAACCCAGTCATCCTCCTCCATATTTTATGCTTACATAAACTCAGCGCTACTAGATATTGGTATTTTGTTACAGAAGATAATGTTGTATAGCTTCCTAGCAATACTCTTAAACTACTAACAGATGAACCTCTGATTGAGACATTCAGGACAATACTCTCCTGAAACTGAAATTGGCAAATAATGGCACTTACCACTTGGCGAATAATTTCCCGCAAAAAGTACAGTTTTTCCACTGTTTCCCGCTTTTTCGCCTCGCTCAGTGCATTGAAATCAATGGGAAGAAATTGTTTTTCTATACTTTTCTACAGCCATATAAAGAGTGGCAGGCTCTCACAGCATGACTTTCTGTGTTAGTGAGGAGAAAACAGCAAGTTTTTTGAGTCAGAGAAGATAGGGGAACTGAAGTTTAGTTTAGGGAATCTTTTAGGTAGGATATTTGTTCTTTGTATTAGGAGAGTCTGGGGGCACTCTAGGGGATAAGAAGAGAGGAAGGAGATTGTCCCCCAAATACTCCAAAGTTCCATGTGACTGACTGACAAGACACAGACAGCTAGGGACCCATTTCCTTGCTGACCTTGCTGTTATGGTCTCTGTGCTGGGGAAGGCTGGGGAAAGAAGTTGTTGATTTTGCTTTTCAGTTATAATTTTTTTTGGACAGACTTTGACTGTTATAAGACAACTTAAAAATAATAATAGTTAAAAAAAATAAATAAATAAAAAAGAATAAAGAAATAAACAAATATATATATATTAGGTGACAGACGGCTGATTGGGCTAAGGCAAGACATCACACTCCATCTGTTGTGTTGTGTACTGTAGATTAAAAACCCACAGAGTAGTTGAGTAATGTCCAGCAAACGCACAAGGGGCAGAGGGAGGGGGAAGGCTGAAGCAGTGCAGGGACTTGAGGGAAAAGTAGTAGTTTGTCAGGCCCGTGCTTATGCGCCTCACTCCCAGCAGCCGCCTCCTTGCTTTGTGCGGCGGGGAGGCTAAGGTCCTTCTCCTTCCTCCGTGTTGTTGTGGCAAGTATACGCATGGCATGTGATGTCATCGCGATGCGCCATTGACCTGCGTGACACGGAGAGGCAGGGGGGTTGCTTTACTTCCTGGCCCAGAGAGCCAGTAAGGGGGTTGGCTGGCTGGGCACGTGAGTGGTGCGGTGATGTCACGCCCTCAGTGCCTTTATCCTCTCTCTGCACCCTCTCCCAGGTGCTTAGTTGTTAAGCTTCCTTGGGTGCTGTTGTGGATTACCTACTCCTCCTACAGACCTGCGTATCCCTGGACTTCTGTTGCAGCATTTCTACTGTCAGCTTACACTGCATTACCCTGGATTCCAGACCTCAGGCATAGTATATACTCTACCTAGACCCCTGGTAATTCGTACTGACCAACGCTGTCCTCTCTACCACTTTACCTCTGGCTATCCATATTGACCAACGCTGTTCTCTCCCACACCTGACCTCTGGCTATCCATATTGACCAACGCTGTTCTCTCCCACACCTGACCTCTGGCTATCCATATTGACCAATGCTGTTCTCTCCCACACCTGACCTCTGGCTATCCATATTGACCAACGCTGTTCTCTCCCACACCTGACCTCTGCCTATCCATTCTGACCAATGCTGATCTCTCTAACCCTGACCTCTGGCTTTTCATATTAACCAACGCTGATCTATCTACTCTGACCTCTGGCTATCTACAGTTACCAATGTGGTTCTCTCCTACCTCAACCTCTGATTATCCTTCATACCACCTTTACCAGCATCCTCCTCTCTTCTGGCAGTGTTGTCCTCCTGGACTCCCTGGCTATTAGCCTTTGTGATCACACTTCACCTGCTCTACACTACCTGCCCCTGTGTTGTGGCCTACATCCTGGGAGTCTGCCATCTAATCAGCCTCCTTCAGTTTGTGGTGCTCATATACAGGTGTGCACCTACCTGCAATCAGGCTCCAGTTACCTGCCGCAACTGCGGCGCCTTACATAGTTCAAAAACTGAATGCAGCAATGGTTGCTGCAATGTGTGCAATAAATGAAGATGATGCCTCTCTCCAAGGAAGGATGCAGTTTGTCAAGGTCCAGGCAAAACGTCCAGCACCATCAGTGCCAATAGAAACAAAGAACCATATAAGAAGAAGACTGAAGATGATAACAAGTCACATTCAAGTGTTGATGATTCTTGCAATAGCATAATAGTGGAAGGTGTAGCAGCTAAACCACCTGCTGCATCAGACAGTGAGACAAACAAACACCTGTCCTCAAAGTAGTAGCAAACTTTGTTACAGTAAAAGTAAAAAGAAATTGTTTGAGACCTCTTAAAGCTTAGAGGAATATAAGGGTAGTAGTTGGAAAGAATTGTCAGGTGATGCTGATGCTGCTGAGGATGACATAATGATGACTGATGATGATGCAGATCTACAATACATCCCTCCAACATCCTTCTCTTGTTCAGATACAGATGAAGTTGAGAGTGAGGATGATGACATGTCCATAAGGTTAGCAGAAAGGCTAAGACTGAATTTTCTGCCACTGAAAAGAGCAGTGTGCCTGTCTATAAACGATTTGAGAAATCATTGGAAAGTCTGGCCCTGGACAAGCACAGATGTCAAAAAGTACACAGTCACCCTATCAGTCATCATCAGCATCATCGCCTCTTCAAGTCCAAATCCTACTCAGCCACATACACGTGTGTTGAGTACCCGGCAGCAGCAAAACAACAGCAACACAGGTTATTAATATCCACAATGTTTGATATGATGAGTGTCTCTGCTGCTGCTGGAAGTGCTGCACCTTTGACTCCTAGTAGTAGTGGCAGTAGAATTGCATCAACATCCGGCCCCAGTACTAGTAGTATCAGCACCTCAGAAACCCCTCAGTCCATGAAGTTCACAGTATGGAGATACTTCACTCAGAATCTTAAAGCTAAGCATGCTGCTATCTGGTGTCTGTGCGAAAAGCACGTGAGCAGGGGGAGAGAAAGCTCACACCTAGACACCTCCACTATGAGATCCCACCTGAAGCACAACCACAGGTCTGATTGGGCAACATAGAAATCAGCAGGACAAAGGTCCCACAACAATCAGAGCATGGCTCTAGGATAGAAAAAAAGAAGCAGTGAAGTTATATGTCAGAGAATGTGCTACTGCCAACAGTTAGTTCACTCCAAATAACACCTATGGCTTCTGCTGCAGAGGAGTATGATGAATCTGGCTTTGCTGTAGGTAAGAGTCATAGACTGCCCACATATGCTGCCTCTACCTTCAGCACCTCCTCTATTCATGTTGTTAAAACAATAAAGTTAAAGGTTTTTTTTGCCATGTCCTGCCAACCCACAATGAATGAATTCCTAGGAAGGAGTCAAAATCTTCACAAAAACAATCCTAAAGTAGGCCTGTGGAATGGCAAGATTGTGATGTTGACAGTGGGCATGCTGCCGTATTCTTTTGTAGAAAACCAAGGTTTCAGAGAACCGATGTTATGTGTAGCTTCTTGCTGGAATATCACAAGCTGCAGTTATTTTTCCAGGAAGGCTGGTTTTGTGTCTGTTGGTAACAGTTCCAATATAATCTCTGCTCTGAGAATAGTTGGTATGGTGCATGTGCACTACTTTGCCCATGTGCTAAATTTAGTTGTGACCAGATTCCTGGCAGCATTCAAAACTCTCAGAGAGATGTTTACTATTGCCCACAAATACTTTGCCCATTTTAGTCGCTCCTACAGTGCACACAGCGCTCTATATTTCATACAAAAGTGTAACAACCTGCCCCACTATGAACTCAATATGTAAGTCCCTACCAAGTGGAATTTAACAATGGACATGCTAGAGTGTTTGTACAAGCAGAATAAGGCCATTAGCAAGTAAACCATGCAAAACTGGAAGGCTTTGGAGGGACCCCCTTTGTTACCTTTCCAATGGCAACTAATGTGCGATGTATGCAGGCTGCTGAAACCCTTTGCAGAGGCAACCAGGCGGGTGAGTTGAATTGGGGCAGGAGTTAGTGAAATTCTACCCCTGATGTTTTTATTGCAGAAAAAAATTAGGAGCATGACTGAGGATTCTTACCAGAATAACAACACAGACATGCACCTGCTGGTAAAGGACATGCTAGCGTGCTTTGAACAAGATCCTCACATAGTGTCCATTAAAAGAGGAATATATTCTTGCCACTTTGCTGGACCCCCACTTCAAACACAAAATTTCAGAATTTCTGCCAAAGGGCCATCAGCAGTTTGTCACTACAAAGAGTCATGATGATTAGCAGCAACTCTCTGAGAAATTGGATTCTGTCAAGGAATATCAAGATATGCTCATGATGATGATCGAGTGGAGGTGTGAGTTGTGGAGGATGAGAGGGAGAAAGTGAGAACACAACAGACATCTAGACAGTATAGTGAAAAGGAAGGCAGCAAAGCATTTCAACCAGCAGAAGCACCTGCATCATCAACCAGAATATCCCATCTGAACACAGGGCAATTAATTGCTCTCAGCAGGGGTGGCAAAAACCGAACATTGGTGTGGTGGCAGCACAACTCTTTGTTGACTTGCTCCCTTAGCATGGGTTGGTAAATGACACATAGGAACACCCTGTAGCTCCTACATGTGGTCCCATTGCATATGAGATGGTTTCTGCATACTTGCAAGATAGCTACATTCTAGGCAGAAACAATGACCCCGTGGATTACTGGCAAAGAAAGCAGTGTGTGTGACCAGCATTGACATGTACTGCAGTGGATACTCTAAGTTGTCCTCCAGCAAGAGTTGAATCTGAGAGGGTTTTCAGTGTGGGTGGTTACATTGTGAATGACCACAGGACGTGGCTATCAAGCAGCAATGTTGGGAGACTAACATTCTTAAAATGAACCAACATCTCATACCATTTGAGTATCAGGTAGCAGAAACCACTCATGACAGACAAATATATTAGCAGCAGCACAGATAAGGAGGAGGAGGAGGGATGTGAAGAAGAGTTGCCACCATCAACCCCACTTGGGACCACTGCTATGACTGATAAGTAATCTTTGTGTCAATAATCTGAGAAGGAGGATAGCAATTTGACATAAACATGACAATGGTATACATAAATAAAAATGATATACATACACAAATCACACAATGCCAGTCCCACCACCACCACTACAATACACATCTGTCACATTGCAGGTTTTAATTAATTACTTAACATCATCATGATGAATATGTACCCGTATCACTTAAGCAGGAAGTTAGTGTTGTGGGCAAAAGATAATAATAATAATAATCTGAGAAGAGGGATAGTGTATGACAATGGTAAAAATACATACACAAATCATACCATGCCAGCCCCCCACCACCACTAATATACATATCTACCACATTGTAGGTTGTACTTTATTTTTTATCATTACTTGACATCATCATGAATATGTGCCAGTTTCACTTAAGCAGGAAGTTAGTGTTGTGGGCAAAGGACAAATTAATTCTGCATATTAGCACATTTTTCAAGCCATATGTCGCTGTAGGACTCACAACTTTGACTTTCAGCCACTTATTTCTAATCTACAGCCCTCATATGTAGTATTATTAACGTGGGAAATGTAGTACCTATAGGAAATATAGGTGAAAAATGTGTTAAAATAGTCAAAAAGGAGGATAATTTTCCATTGGGAAACAGGAGAAAACTTTCGTGAAAAAAAACAGAAAAATCTGCCAATTTTCACAAAAAGTCACGCAGAAATATTTTCCACTTTTCGCCCACCCCTAGTGGTGATAGCAGTAGACTCTACACTTTCATCAGCAGCAGGTCTAGCTGGGGTTGGGGAAGTTCTTGACCTGTAGTTCTGCTTACTTAATATTACTGATGATGAATATGACTGCTTAGAGGCAGTGGTGCTTATGATAATGTCCAAGATTTTGTTTATTTTCGCCTTGTTTACTTGGCCACATTTGGTCATGATTCTTAAACAACTTATAATGATCCATTCCACTGGTAGAAGACTAGTCATTTTCCTTTCAGCTAATTACATCTCAGGCTACTGGGTCTGCCTCTGAAGCAGAAGGGGTGGAACAGTGGAGGAACATTTTTCAAATCACTATTATTCACTTCATGATTAATAATTAAGGACTCATCAACAGCAAAATCTGTTTCCTCACCAAATCCCCAGTGAATACCCCATTCTTACCACATTGTAGCATATTTTCAAACACCTTATCATCACTTTTCACCTGAGAGGGATGTATAGAAGCCTGAACATTACTTTGCAGTGCCAAAGAGGTGTAGCTATTACTGACTTTTTTTTGGAGGGGGGATGCAGACAGGAGTATTCTAAAAATGTATAGGAATGTGGGTAGGAACCATATCATGATAAGAATGGCCCAATCAATAACATTAAAAGGCAAAGTCTTCCACTATCTAGTTTTATCCTGGTAGTGATCCCTAATAGGAATGACACTGTAACAAAGAAATTCAGTGAGAGAACCAGAGACCACGATCACCAGGTACTTAAATGAGTTGGAAATGAACATATCAATAGAGGGTAGATGGCTAACACCTAAATTTCGGTATAGGAGAAACAGAATAGATTGCCACCAGTTGACAGAAAGGCCAGAGTAAAGGCCAAAGGCATCAACATGGCACAACAAGGCTGGTAAGGAATTGTCTACATCATCCAGAAAGAGGAGTAGGTCATCCATGCAGAGTATTAGCTTTTCAACAGCTAGAGACCAGAAATAGCGGTATCAGCATGGATACCCCCGCTAAAGGTTCGATCACCAAGGCAAAAAGACCTGGCTACAATGAGCACTCCTGCCTAGTACTTCTACCCTATGCAAATTCCTGACGAGGAGACACCCCCAGTATGGTCCAGCATATAGTTTGTACCAGTCTATAGGCAGCCCATCTCAAATGAATGGGGGAGTCCATATGTCATTTATACTCCTGAGACAGGGCCAGCTGCTGTCACACTTGCCATCAACTTAGAGGGATGAACACTGACAGCTTCAACAAACACTGGAAGCTGACCTGTAATGCTGATACTGTTATCCACTGACCGTTTCTTTATTATACTTCCCCCGATCCCAAAGGAAGTGGATGGGGGAATGGGGATCATTCAGGAAGAAGGAAACAAGCTCCCTTCACTGCTTCTGCTTCTTCTGCTAGATTCATCCACCTCTTATTCAGCGGCATCAGTAGTGCCCCTCCAGCTTCTCCTGCTGCTCACTGTGCTAGCCAGCACTTCAAGCAACTGTATTTCTATTATTTTTAAAATTTCTCTCTCTATATCTGCTTCCTCTCTAATTATCCCCTATTCTATAACGTGCTGAATGGCAGGAATGTCTGGGTTGTTATAGTAAAGGGCAGGGAAGTTTTGCCAGCATTGAAAAACAAAGGCAGAAAACAGTACCCTTCGTATGTGAAAATTTATGGAGTCAGCAAAATGGCATGGGGGGGGGGCAGAAAATCATGCTTTTTTTCATGAGAATTTCCATAGTCAAAATGAGATTTTTTCCTTGTACCTAATTCCTTGACCTCTAGTTCTTGTTGATGTATTTGACTGCAGGATGGTACACACAGACAAGATAAGTTCAGCTGAAATGTACAAGACTGTGTTGTGATGGCTCTTTGTTACATCACTAAATGTATAATAAAATAGCCTATAATAAGTACAGAAACATATATGGAGGATAAGGTGCTCAGCTTGAACAATTAATTGATTAAGTATAATATACTCGTGTAAATGCAGCATCAAATGAGCGCAAGCTACAGTCCCAACAAAATAAGTGTGCACAATTCTGTAACTAAGCTAAAATAAAACTGGACCATAGGAGAGCGCTACTTACCATGAACCATATACCTACAATAAAAATCCTACTGCCATTGAGGCAAAGAACCAAATGCAACAGAATGAACATAGGAAAATATAATTTACAGAATAGAAGCAAAATGAAAACAATATTACACATAGACACACCATATATATAAAACCATGAAATCAATTCATATGAATCCGAAGAGGTGAATGGAGAATGTATGTATATATATATACATATTGTTGTCTTGGAGTCTGATAAAACTTTGTGTCTACACTGAAAGGATGAATGTAAACTGATGGTAAGTACTGAAACAATGTGGGTTACCTCTCTTGAATGGGGTTAGCTGGTGTTCCCATTCAGAGGGGACTTGTCCATAATTTTGGAACTGGACAGCTCTTTTGGGCGGGATTAGTCTAATATGTATGTGGAAATTTCTATTCTGTAATGGAGCTATAGAGCTAAAAAGTGATGCTTTTGAGCAGTAAGTAGCTGTGGAACAAGACCTTTTGTCTTTGTTTGTCCTCAGAGCCTCTCACATTTCCATTTGTATTTTTTAATATTCTTAGGGGGTCACCCTAAGAGTGAAGGGTAATCCAGACGTGGACCTTTTTGCTCACAGTGC
Source organism: Rhinophrynus dorsalis (assembly GCA_037306005.1). Taxonomy (NCBI): domain Eukaryota; kingdom Metazoa; phylum Chordata; class Amphibia; order Anura; family Rhinophrynidae; genus Rhinophrynus; species Rhinophrynus dorsalis. Next base: position 557,235,263 of record CM074721.1, read on the forward strand.
ATAGGGAATCTAACTGCACCTCACTGACAAGGCCCAACAAAGCAGAAATATAATTTTGGGGTTAGCTGGTGTTCCTGTGATAATTTCTCCTCTGTAATGGAACAAGAGAGCTAAAACGTAATGCTTCTGAGCAGTGACAAGCTGTAGAACAAGCATTTGTGTTTTTGTTTGTTCTCAGATCCTCTCACATTTTGGTTTGTGTTTTTGAATTCTCTTTGGCGGTCAACCTAAGAGTGAAGGGTAGTCAGACGTGGAGCCCTTACATTCAGTGTTTAGGGATCCAGCTGCACCTCACTGATGAACTCCAAAAAGGCTGAAATGTACATCTGGGATTGCTGGTGTTCCTGTGCATAGGGGACTTGTTAATCATTGTGGAACTGGACTGCTTTTTTGGGTGGTATTAATCTAATATGTTTGAAGACATTTCCCCACTGTAATGGCACAAGAGAGCTAAAAGGTGATGCTTCTGAGCAGTAACTAGCCATAAAACAGGCCATTGTGCTGTTTGTTTGTCCCCAGATCCTTTCACATTTTGGTTTGTACCATTTTATAATAGCGCTCCAGGCATACTTGTAGCATTGTTGTGGGCATTTTAGTTCTACCGTTGAATTCAATAAGTGGAAAAAGTCAACATTTTTCTGGAAAACCTTCTCACTTGGTTTTTTTTTTCACTTGTTTTGGTTTTGAGGTGGGAAGTTTCACCCATTCCGAGAAAAGTGAATAAGAAATTAGAAAAAGGCAATATTAAAACAAAATATTAAAGAAAATCTGTTAAATTCTTATAAATACTACTGTTTTTACAAAATACGGTACTATAGTTTACTGTTAATAATTATAACAATTCTATTTATTTGTCACATGAAATTAAACTAGATTAATATAATTCTGTTGATTTAATAGTGACTTGATCTCTTTGTCTGGCACTGGCAATTGACTTTCAATTTGTAACAAGTTGCACAACATTTCCATTTCCTAATTGCCTATCCCATCCCTGTTGCAGGAGCAGATTCTAACAATTTGTAGAGGCTACTGCAGCCTCTATGTATAAGGCATCGACTGGAACAGAGTCAGACCTCCAGTCTTGGTCAGTTGCTCACCCGTTATTTCTCTCTCCTCCTCTTGATAACTCCTGCCTCTTCTCAAAGTTGTATTCAGAAACTATCCCTTCCTCTTATTCTTTGTAGATGCATTTGGTCAAGGAGTATTATTTTTAACCGAGAGAACAAAAAATGGGGCAACTGCTTCTTGATAAAACAATTATTTAGTCTATTAATAATCTTTAAAAATATATAAACAAAATATTGTTACAATATTTCATAAATAATGTTGGTAGTAAATAAAGCCCAACTCATATAGTGATTCCAGTATTGCTTCATCAGTGGAAATATTCTGATTATATATTTTAAAAGGTTATTAATACTTGCCCAAAATAATTTTAAACAGTTGAAAAAGGCAATTTTAACTAATGGAATAGTTACTGGTGGCTTGATGCTTGAAAACATTTAGCAAACTAGTTAATTCATCTATTTCAGTAATTAATAATACATCTGGTAAGGTACAACACATTTGCATAATTAAATACAGATCTAGAAAATATTGTTCTATTAGAAGTTTTGGGAGAGTGGATCAACTCAGCAGAAATGGTAGAGACTAATACTATAAGGGAATTCAAAAAATGTCTGTGATAAAGATAACTCTTTGGAAAAGTATGTAAGATTGTATAATTTGATAGGAAAAATAGCAGACTGGATAGTCCAGGTAGTCTGCCATCAAAGTCTATGTTTCTATGACATGCTATTATGATAAACTGGATCCAAAACTACAGTACCATCACTCTCGTTAAAATATATTTGAATGTTCACATTAGTTTTACATGTGCTAATTTAGCTAGGACTGTTTTGATATCCTTATTCCTCAAACTATAAATGATTGGATTCAGGAATGGAGTCACCACTGTATACAGGAAGGATAAAGCCTTGCTGAGATTTAATGAACGTTCTTTAGAATGAAACAAATAAGCAGTTATCAACGTTCCATAATATATGGACACAACCACCAGGTGGGAGCTGCAGGTGTAAAAGGTTTTCTGTCTTCCAGTGGTCGATGGGATTCTGAGAATGGTGTGGAAGATATAGATGTAAGTTGCAATGATGAACATTAACGGTAAAAAAATTACTGGAAAACCTGCGAAAAAGTTCATCAACTCAACAAAAGAAGTGTCTGAGCATGAAAGCTGCAAAAGTGGTTCAATGTCACAGAAGAAATGATCAATGACATTAGGACCACAGAATTTCAATCCAAGTACCCGAATGACTGTAGTCAATGTCACTATGAATCCCATGACCCAAGAACACAAAACCAGGTGAAGGCATCTCTGGAAACTCATGAGGGAAGAATAACGCAGTGGGTTACATATAGCCAAATACCTATCGTAAGACATGACCGAAAGAAGGATACACTCTGTAGCTGCTGAGGCACCAAAAAAGTAGAATTGTGTGAAACAACCAGCAAAAGACACGGTTTTCCTTTCAGTCAATATAAGACTCATCAAATAAGGGGAAATTACTGTAGATAGCAGTAGGTCACAGGAGGAGAGGTGGCTCAGGAAGAAGTACATGGGAGAGTTAAGTGTTTTACTAAAAGACACCAAGAGAACAATCAGCAGATTTCCAGTTATTGTCAACAAGTAAATTAGAAGAACAAAAAGGAAAATAACACTTCTGAAGTTGTAAATATCATGAAATCCCAAAAGATAAAAATATTTTACTACTGTCTGATTCACTTTATTCATTTCTAGGAACGAAATATAGGTATTGTAAGATGCAATTTCGGTATTTTCCATTGGTTTTACAAAAGACAGCTATGTTCTCAAATCAGGAATTTTGCTGAGAAACATGGTATTAAAGAAGGTCTAGGTTATCAGACTCATCATAAAAGTATCACAGATAATGAACCCTTTGAATATCAGAGGGGTATGCAACGCATTGCTTTGCAATGCACTGCATACTCCCCTGAACTCAAAGTGTTAAAACATTGGTTAGAATTACAGATATTTCAATAGAAGCAATGTGACAGTTGATAGAAATAATAATCATAATGCATTTGATTTGACTAATATAGATAAATATTACATGCTTACAAACCTCTCTGTGAATGGCTGAAGTTCTACAAGAGAATGTGGCCATTTCCAGTTTCAACCACACAGCATCTTTAATCCAACAAATGATTTAATAGATTTATCTCCATCTTTTGTCTACATTCCTGTAAAGATCAGTGTAAATGATTCTATGACTACCGTGGAAAAAAATGAAGTTAAGTATGCGCATATATGTGCATGTGAGTGTGGTTTTTTGGTTACCAATGAAGTGGGACAATGCTGGTGGGTCAATATGTGTGGTTCTATTGATATGGTGGGAAAAGGCTAGGCTGGGTCAGTATGTGTGGTACTATGACTGATGTGGAACAAGGCTGGGTCAGTATGTGTGGTACTATGACTGATATGGAACAAGGCTGGGGTCAGTATGTGTGGTACTATGACTGATATGGAACAAGGCTGAGGGTCAGTATGTGTGGTACTATGACTGATGTGGAACAAGGCTGGGGGTCAGTATGTGTGGTACTATGACTGATGTGGAACAAGGCTGGAGGTCAGTATGTGTGGTATTATGACTGATGTGGAACAAGGCTGGGGGTCAGTATGTGTGGTACTATGACTGATGTGGAACAAGGCTGGGGGTCAGTATGTGTGGTATTATGACTGATGTGGAACAAGGCTGGGGGTCAGTATGTGTGGTACTATGACTGATGTGAAACAAGGCTGGGGGTCAGTATGTGTGGTACTATGACTGATGTGGAACAAGGCTGGGGGTCAGTATGTGTGGTACTATGACTGATGTGGAACAAGGCTGGGGGTCAGTATGTGTGGTACTATGACTGATGTGGAACAAGGCTGGGGGTCAGTATGAGTGGTACTATGACTAATGTGGAACAAGGCTGGGGGTCAGTATGTGTGGTACTATGACTGATGTGGAACAAGGCTGGGGGTCAGTATGTGTGGTACTATGACTGATGTGGAACAAGGCTGGGGGGGCAGTATGTGTGGTAATATGACTGATGTGGAACAAGGCTGGGGATCAGTATGTGTGGTACTATGACTGATGTGGAACAAGGCTGGGGGTCAGTATGTGTGGTACTATGACTAATGTGGAACAAGGCTGGGGGTCAGTATGTGTGGTACTATGACTGATGTGGAACAAGGCTGGGGGTCAGTATGTGTGGTACTATGACTGATGTGGAACAAGGCTGGGGGGGCAGTATGTGTGGTAATATGACTGATGTGGAACAAGGCTGGGGATCAGTATGTGTGGTACTATGACTGATGTGGAACAAGGCTGGGGGTCAGTATGTGTGGTACTATGACTGATGTGAAACAAGACTGGGGGTCAGTATGTGTGGTACTATGACTGATGTGGAACAAGGCTGGGGGTCAGTACGTGTGGTATTATGACTGATGTGAAACAAGACTGGGGGTCAGTATGTGTGGTACTATGACTGATGTGGAACAAGACTGGGGGTCAGTATGTGTGGTAGTATGACTGATGTGGAACAAGGCTGGGGGTCAGTATGTGTGATACTATGACTGATGTGAAACAAGACTGGGGGTCAGTATGTGTGGTACTATGACTGATGTGGAACAAGGCTGGGGGTCAGATTGTGTGATACTATGACTGATGTGGAACAAGGCTGGGGGTCAGTATGTGTGATACTATGACTGATGTGAAACAAGACTGGGGGTCAGTATGTGTGATACTATGACTGATGTGAAACAAGACTGGGGGTCAGTATGTGTGGTAGTATGACTGATGTGGAACAAGGCTGGGGGTCAGTATGTGTGGTACTATGACTGATGTGGAACAAGGCTGGGGGTCAGTATGTGTGGTACTATGACTGATGTGAAACAAGACTGGGGGTCAGTATGTGTGGTAATGTGACTGATGTGGAACATGGCTGGGGGTCAGTATGTGTGGTACTATGACTGATGTGGAACAAGGCTGGGGGTCAGTATGTGTGGTATTATGACTGATGTTGAACAAGGCTGGGGGTCAGTATGTGTGGTACTATGACTGATGTGAAACAAGACTGGGGGTCAGTATGTGTGGTACTATGACTGATGTGGAACAAGGCTGGGGGTCAGTATGTGTGGTACTATGACTGATGTGGAACAAGGCTGGGGGTCAGTATGTGTGGTACTATGACTGATGTGGAACAAGGCTGGGGGTCAGTATATGTGGTACTATGACTGATGTGGAACAAGGCTGGGGGTCAGTATGTGTGGTACTATGGCTGATGTGGAACAAGGCTAGGGGTCAGAATGTGTGGTAGTAAAGCTACTAGTACAGTGGCATGACACTGGATGTCAGCGCATGTGCAACGGAAAAGCAGAAGAACTGAAGAAAACATATAAAACACATAATACACATGAACGTAGAGAATACTGAGTTCATTAGAATATACACATCAAGTATGCAATATTAATCCTATATAATAATTCGCTAATGTATGTTTGTCAGAAGCTGACATGCTCAGTACAGATGGCCACACAGGCTGCAGGCATGCACAGTATAGACTGCCCGTGCTGAGACTGATAATGGAGCGGGGTGCTCCTAATTCAGAGCGTAGTCCTCCCTGCACAACTTCTGTGCACAGAGAGGACTGCACTCTGAATTCTAGCGCCTCGCTCCGTTATCAGTCCAGTGCAGGCAGTCTCTACTGTGCATGACTACACCGTGGCTGTTGCTGCCTGGCATTGTGGCCCATGTACACGGGCTGTTCAACTAGTATTATTATAATAAATAATGATAAGGAACATTTTTGTTATTCTAGTATATTAATTTTATAATAATGCTGTGTAATCATCTCCTTACGATTCCTACAAACGTTACAAATAAATAAGTGGTTGAGCAACTACTAAATACATAACTGGGACATTTGAAGGAAGATGGTCCTTACTGTCCTTAAGAACCTGAAACTAAATTGGAAAAATTAACAAGAGTCTGGTTTATTGTTAAGTCCATTCTGGTCATTTCAAAGTTTTATTGAGAAATTACAATTTCAGATTGTGTGAAGTTTGTGAAAAAAGGAATTTTTTAAATGTGCTTATCCCTTATTAGGAGTGTTGTTTTTTTATAATGGTTTGTAGGAACTTTTATAAATGTGTTGGAAACACAAGAAATAAGAACAGGTCAGTCACAATGCAAACTTGTGTCATTTAGCTACAGATCTCTATAAATTCACTATATAAATTTACATACTTCCTAACTTCACTTTTAAAAAAGTCCTATACAGAGTTAAGTTCTCTTAAAATGGTGTTACAACTTTTATAACTGTCATACACATTTTTAAGGCCTTTCTAACTCTTCATTACTCTTAATGCCAGTTTTATAAATCTACCTCTAAGTTCCTTAGGATGGTGAGATATGTAGAGACCGCATGGGAGAAGGGCTGTATTTAATAGAAGTGTGGAAAAGAGAAACAGAACATCTATATAGTTAAATAATATTAATATATTAGGTTTGAGATAAAAGGTAAGAAAAAAGAAGACCAAACAGGTTAAAATATTCAGTGATTTAGCTGATTGGACCTGCTACCTACACACCAAACTGTATCAATCTAAAAATACATTTTGATTTTTGTTAATAGTTTTAGTGATTTTGGTTTAGTAGTTGGGGAATCTAGTGTCAGCAGAGCTTGGTCTATGACTTGGTCAGATATAAAGCTGCTTAATCACTCATATATCTAGAAAATCACCTTAGGGGTACAATAAACTGATAAGGAAGAATAATCTATTGATACGGACGCTCCCACCTTATGGGAGAACTTGGAAAGGTGATAGTTCCTCTTTGCATAGAATAATGAAACCAGCGCACCTCAGATAATTAATAAAAACACTTTTCATGTTTAATTAATAAGCAAAGATGAACCTGGAACTCAACTTCATGCGATATAAGAAATAAAATTGTCCATATTATTAACTAGTAATTGGGAGAACCTTAAAGAGACAATAAACTTATATTTTTTATATAAGGGAATAATATATAGATACGGTGTCTATACTTTTATTTTTGTTTCTTATTTATTTCTATTTGTACACATTTTTACACTTTAATATCCCTGACAAGGAGCTCTCTGAATCTATTTCCAGACAGCTTACTTTCAGGGATTGTGAAATGTAGAAAAAAAAATCAGTTTAGAAACAGTAATATAATTTAGAAAATCCTACCTCTAATGCAGTCAGATCAGTTATTGCTTTGAGTATAGTGATACATTGCTTCCACAGTCCTTTACAGAAATCTAGCTGGAAATAGAGATTAACCCTTTGAGTGCCAGAGGGGTACGCAACGCATTGCTTTGCAATGCGTTGCGTACCCCTCTGCCACTCAAAGTGTTAAGAGAATCCAATATCAGAGATATAAAAGTATAGAAAATAGGTGAAGATGAAAAATATAGTATAGACAATTTGGCATGTTGTGGACTTGCAGAATATGCGAGGTCAACATTGACTGTCACTTTAAGCACCTCAAACAACATTGAAAATGACAATTGGGAATGGCAGGGAGAAGACAAATGCAGACATATTGAAATATCTAAAGAAAGTGGAGAAGGACTCTGACCAACACATGACACTGACCCTTTCTCTTAGTAACATCTTCAAGAAAATAATATGAAAGATCAGATAATTATGTAAACATTCAGAGACATGGTCTTTAACACAAGGAATGCTCAGGGCATTCCATTTACCTTCAAGTAATTCATTATGGAGATGTGTATGGAACAGAGCATGAGTTATAGAGCTGGAAGATAGCAATGAAAACAATGAAGGATCATGCAAAGATCCATCTAGATCAGTGGTTCTCAACCCGTGCCCTCAGTGGCCACTAACAGGCCAGGATCTGAGAATTTCCTTTTAAGAGCACAGGTGAGTTAATCAATATGACTGAGCCTCTGATCAACACACTTGTGTTCTAGCAGGGAAATTCCTAAGTCCTAGCTTGTTAGTGGCCACTGAGGCAACGGGTTGAGAACCCCTGATCTAGATCAACACAGAGACAAATTACACAATCACAATGTAAATTAGAAGAGAACTTCCCACATCTCCTGAAATCTCACCTGATCTAGATCTCAGTAACAACATTCTCTTTATTCACAGCTGCATTTACATCAAAATCATTCTGTACTTCACTGACAACTACCATGTACCTAGACTTATCATCCTCCTCCTGTCTCTGTATGATGTCCCTATCACTAATTAGACTCAAATATATGATTTACTTGGTTGTACTTCTTTCCTACTAATAAGGCTATGGTCACACTTTAGTCTGAAGTTCTTACTTCTTTTATCTCTCTCATATTGTCTTATTGCTACTAGTGAGTATAACAATAAGTAAACTTTCCCATTGTATACAAAATCCATTCTTCTTCCACATGAATCATCTAAACTCTCTAAGTAAACTGATGTCAGATAAGGACCAATTATCCCTATAGCCACACAGACATAGTTACATGTTATATAGTAGGTAGGTGCATATCTCCTCAGTACAGAGCTACATACTATTACATAGTACGTGATCAGTACAGTACAGAGTGAATCCAGTGATCAGTACAGTACAGAATGAGTCCAGTGATCAGTACAGTACAGAGTGAATCCAGTGATAAGTACAGCACAGAGTTAATCCAGTGAGCATTCAGCAATGCCAGAAAATGTGTTACCAACTGACCTTTTTATAATCATTACAGAGAGATTCTCCAGTAACTGTAATGAGGTAGAGAATTCCAGGAAGACCTTTTTAATGAGATGAATAGGAACCTAAGGGAATAAACACTAAATTGTGCTGAGGGATATTGAAGAATTACAATTTACATTATGAACCCTTTACGCATCAGTGTGTAACTCATTGTGGACCAATACATTATACACCCCTGTGTCCCTTAAAGGGATAGTAATACTTCGTTTTAACTTTATTTTATTTTGTAGGCATTAAAAAAACATGAAGAATGATATAAGTCTTATCTCTCAAACCTTTATGGTTTTATGAGATATTCACAAGCAAAGTTTCCCCTCCCGTCCCTTTTACCTAGTGTAAGCCATCTCTTCTCAGATGTGGAATCCAGTCCATAGACCAGACAGATAACAGAAGGGGACAATCTTCTTCCTATGAGAACAATGAAAGCCCTTCCCCCTTGACAAGTTTTTCAGGTTTTTCCCTTATCTTAACTGAAGGTTGTCCGTCTCTGCCGTCTACCTGGGCACCTCCCTTCTGATCTGGTTGAACGGGGGGTGGGGGATATTTTGTTTGTGAATATCTCTTAAACCATAAAGGTTTGAGAGATAAGACTTATATCGTTCTTCATGTTTTTTTAATGCCTACAAAATAAAATAAAGTTAAAACGAAGTATTACTATCCCTTTGAAGAGTTAACCTTTTTGACATGTGAAGAGAGAATATTGATCCTATATGAAAGTGATATTTCAGTCTATAGTATAGTGATTGGGCTTTAAGTCAACAACTGTATAAACGGAACTAAGATGAGGGTGGACATTGGGTTCGTTAAAACTGAGACAAAAGAATTAATTAATGAGGATAAGTTGCACCTTAAAAATTATTTTCTTCTATATAAATGAGAAAGCAACAACTGGCTTTGAGTGGACAGAAAAATCAGAGCATATCCTCCATCATTACGGATGAACAAAAGGTCCTCTTTTGTTCCTGTGGGAACTGACACAAAAATAGCATGATTTTCTGATTTTCCCACAAGAATTCCTGTCCATAGAGATACCCATAGTTTTTCTGCCATTTCACTAATGCCCCAGGCTTTCCAATGAGAATGGTTTCCAAACTCCCACCTCCATACTATAAAAACCCAGAATTTCCCACCACGTAGTTTAGGAGAGAAAGAGACTAGAAGCCTCTGCTCCTTCTACCAGCAGCAGCAGTACTGCAGTGGTGTGCCAGCTTCCTATGCCAAGAAAGAGAATGATATCATGTGTACCACTGTCATCACCAACAAACTTATATTGTGGTGACAATGATGATACAAAGTAACATAGTAGTAACATAGTAAATTAGGTTGAATAACGACACAAGTCCATCAAGTTCAACCTTCTCCTCATTCCCCAAGTAACTGAGAATTTTATAGCTTTCCTGCTACCAATTAAGTTAGTCTTTATCAGACCTCAGAGTCTTTCAGTGCACTTTTAAGCTTTCTTCCCCAGCATGGAGTGGCACAGAGAGGGAATGGGGAGATGATGAAGACGACAGACTGCAGTCTGAAGCAAAAGTAGTCAAGAGAGATCTTCTTGTGAGAAGAGGTGCAGTTTCCTGTGAGTGGTCAGGTTCTGGCTGTGATTGCAAAAGAAGACGGGCAGGGTCCAGAGAGTGGCCGGAAGGAAGAGGAGCAGGTTCTGGCTTTGAGTGGGCAGAAAAAGGGGCAGGTTCATGTGAGTGGTCAGGAAGAGGGGCAGACACCTGTGAATGGGCCAGAACATGTGATAGGGGGATTAGTGACAGCAGCTGTAGAGGTTGAGGAGGAAAATCAGAGAGGCAGAGCCCAATGTTCATCACGTGCTGGATCGGACTCAGGCACTGATGGATCAGACTCAGGCACTGCAGTAAATGTTTCATGTGCAACATCATCTCCTCTTCCTGCACTGAAGTATATCTCTCCTCACAGTGAGCCCCCAGGACAATATCTCACACATGCTCCAGTCAATTTTAGTGTTATGTTTTTGTAGCCATGGGAACCCTAATACAATAGCATAGTGCGGGGAGTTTATCATCTGAAACTTCAAGGTTTCCTTATGCACAGCTCCCACGCTAAGGGTAAGTGGGGCCGTCTCGTGGGTAATATGTGCTGGCAGCAGGGGTCTTCTATCAATAGCTTCAACCGCCAAAGGAGTGTCATGAGGCAGTGAAGGAATCCCAAAATGCTCAGCGAATTCGGCATCCACATAATAACCTGCCACGCCAGAGTCTGTAAGAGCAGGCACAGGGATAGACTCTTTGACCCAAGATAGGACTATGTCCAGCAAGGGTTTAGTCTGAGAGGCTTCTGGGTACTGTGAGATACCACCTAAGATCTGTCCCCGATTTCAGGAAGTGACCATTCTTACCGCAGTACAGCCATAGTCCCTCCCTCCGTCTATGGGTCCTTTCCGTTGCAGAGAGTCGGGTAGCCCCCACCTGCATAGGTTCACCACCCATAGTGTCGGAACCAGAAGGCATGGGAGGTGAGGGAGGACAAGGTGGACAAGAAAAGCTGTAGGACATGCTGGTAGGATGCTTCCACAGGTGCTCCTTAAGCGACGTTCTCTCCCGGACCCGTGTATCTATGAGGATGACAAAGGATATCATCTCATCCAGACTATTATGTAGGTCACGAGCAGAAATCTCATCCTTCATGTAATTGCAAAGCCCTTGGGAGAATGCAGCTATCAGGGCCTCATTGTTCCACCCTACTTCGGGTGCTAGGGTTCGAAACTCGATTGCGTATTCCGCCACCGCGCGGTTACCCTGGCGGATGGTCATCAGATGTTTGTAAGCCAAGGTCCCGCAACCTGGCACGTCAAATACGTTTCTAAATGAGGCCACAAATTGAGTAAAATCATGTATTATGGGTTTCTCCATCTTCTATAATGGATTCGCCCAATCCAGTGCCTTGCCAGCGAGGAGAGAAATCATAAGTCCAACCGTACTGCGCTCAGTAGGGAAGTCATGAGGAAGAATCTCGAGTTATATGCCCAACTGATAAAGGAATCCACAGCAAAACTCAAGTTCCCCACTATAGCTTTGTGGGAGTGGAGCAAATCCCGTTAACCCTCTGACCAGTCCTTCATCAGAGATGGTAGCAGCTATAGGTGCCGAAGGAGAAACTGGGGAGGCTACTGCTGCCTCTAGGTATAAGGCCTCGACTGGATCAGACCTCTAATTTCATTCAGTTTCTCACCCTTTTCTTCTCGCTCCTGCCTCACCTCCAAGACATATTCAGGAACTTTCCCACTTATTCTTTGGAGGTGGACAAAAACGGGGCAATTGCCTCTTAATAAAACAATTATTTATTATAATAACAACCTTTAAAATATATAATCAGAATATTGGTACAATATTTCATAAATAATGTTGGTAGAAAATAAAGTCCAACTTGTTTCTTGAGTCTAGTATCACTTCATCAGGAACATATTGTACCAATATTCTGATTATATATTTTAAAGGTTATTAATACTTGCACAAAACAATTTTAAACAGTTGAAGAAAACAATTTTATTTTTTTTTAATTGTGTTTTTCTGTTTGAAAACTAGTTACGTATATAAGATTGTAAAATGTAATTAAATAGGAAAATTAGCAGACTGGATGGTACAGGTGGTCTGCCATCAAAGTCTATGTTTCTATGATATGATAGTATGATAAACTGTATCCATATCTACAGTGCCATCACTGTAGTTAAAATACATTTTAATGCTCACATTAGTTTTACATGTGTTAATTTATCTAGGACTGTTTTGATGTCCTTATTCCTCAAACTATAAATGACTGGATTCAGAAATGAAGTCACCACTCTATACAGGAAGGATAAAGCCTTGCTGAGATTTAATGAGTGTTCTTTAGAAGTAAACAAATAAGAGGTTATTAATGTTCCATAATATACGGACACAACCGTCAGTTGGGAGCTGCAGGTGTAATAGGTTTTCTGTCTTCCAGAGGCCAAAGGGATCCTGAGAATAGTGTGGAAGATATAGATGTAAGTTGCAATGATGAACATTAATGGTAGGAAAGTTACTGGAAAACCTATCACAAAGTTCATCAAGAAATGAAGTGTCTGAGCATGAAAGTAATAAGTAGTGATATTAAAGTGTAAGTAGTAAATTGGACAAGGGAATTGCTGTTGATGTAGTATACTTGGATTTTTTCAAAAGACTTTGATACAACGTCTCACAACAGGTTACTGCATAAATTAAAAGGCTATGGATTGGGCGGTGTTACTGTACATGGATTGAGAACTGGTTAAATGATATATGGCAGTGATTTGTTGTAAATGGAACCTTTTCAAATTGGTCTAAAATAATAAGTGGGGTGCCGCAGGGTTCAGTCTTGGGCCCAATGCTTTTTAATTTGTTTATTAATCATCTAGAAGTGGGAATTGAAAGTAGAGTCCCAATCTTTGCTGATGACACTAAGCTATGTAAGGAAATACATACAGAGCTCGATATAATGTATATTAATCTATAGATTGTACAGACAGGAGTCCATATATAACACTAAGCTATGTAAGGAAATACATACAGAGCTCGATATAATGTATATTAATCTATAGATTGTACACACAGGCGTCCATATAGAACACTAAGCTATGTAAGGAAATACATACAGAGCTCGATGTTTTTTCCCTACAGAAGGATTTAGATAAACTAAGTGAATGAGCAGAAAAGTGGTAGATGTCATTTAATGAAGATAAATGTAAGGTTATGCATTTGGGCTGTAGAAACAAACTTGCTACATACTCAAATGAGAAACGACTTGGGGAACCCTCATTAGAGAAAGATTTACGAGAACTGATAGACAATAGACTTCACAGCAGTGTGCAGAGTCACTCAGCTGCTGCAAGAGCAAATAGAGTACTAGCCTGCATAAAAAGAGGTGTAGAAGCAAGGGATGGGAATATCATCCTACATCTGTATAAATCCTTGGTGAGGCCTCATCTAGTATATAGAGTACAATTCTGGGCACCAGTTCTTAAAAAAGACATTGTTGAACTGGAAAAGGTGCAGATACGTGCAACAAAACTGATGAAGGGATCGGAGGATCTGAGTTATAAAGAAATACTAGCCAAACTAGGTTTGTTTACATTAGAGAAGAGACATCTAAGGGGTGATGATTACCATTTACATATATATTCAAGATCAATTCAAAGAACTGTCCAATTAATTATTTATGCAAAGAATTGAGCTAAGAACGAGAGGTCATCCTTTAAGACTAGAGGAAAGTTTACGACTAAATCAAAGTAGGGATTTTGTACAGTAAGGATGGTAAAGTTATGGAATTATTTGCCTTGGGACGCTGTGCTTGCAGATATTGTAGCTGCTTTCAAAAAATAAATGGCTGCCTATCTAGCACAGAACAGTATTAATAATTATGATAGATGGCTTCAATGCAGATAGGATGATGATCCAGGGAAATATCTGACTGTCATTTGGAGACAGGAAGGAATTTTTTTACCCAGTTGGGGCTAAATTGGAAATGGACTCATTGGAATTCTTTTGCCTTCCTCTGGATCAACAGGGTTGTTTTGCCATGGGCTGGACTTGATGGACTCATGTCTTTTTTCTCCAGCCTCCTCAGCAAAGTTACTATATTACTAAGTTACTATGTAATCTCATTGTATTGTTCCTGGTAAAACATTATCTAAAATATTTTACCAGGAAGAATACCTTGAAATTTCTATAATTTTCAGGCATGTCATGAATAGCTTTTACAGTATGAAGTTACAGGAAAATAATATATGTGTGTGTATATATATATATATATATATATATATACATACACTGTGTGCAGAATTATAAGGCAAGTGAGTATTTTGACCATATCATCATTTGTATGCATATTTTCCAACTCCAAGCTATATAAACTTGAATGCTTATTGGATTTAAGCATATCAGGTGATGTGTATTTGTTTAATGAGAGAGTGTGTGGCCTAAGGAGATGAACACCCTATGTCAAAGTGTGCATAATTATTAGGCAGCTTCATTCATTTCCTCAGGCAAAAAGGGCAGAAAAAGTAAAAAATTGTAAAACGTCTTTCTGAGGGATGCAGCACTCTTGAAATTTCTAAGATATTGTGGCATGATCGCAGAACCATCAAACGTTTTGTTGCAAATAGTCAACAGGGTCACAAGAAATGTGTTGAGAAAAAAAGAAGCAAATTAACTGCCAGAGATTTGAGAAGAATCAAACATGAAGCTACCAGGAAACCATTATCCTGCAATGCTGTCATATTCCAGAACGGTAACCAACCTGGAGTGTCCAGAAGTACTAGGTGTTCAGTTGTCAGAGACTTGGCCATGGTAAGTAAGGCAGAAACCTGACCACCACTGAACAAGACACATAAGTTGAAATGTCAAGATTGGGCCAAGAAATATAATTAAGACAAATTTATCAAAGGTTTTATGGACTGATGAGATGAGAGTGCCTCTTGACAGTCCAGATGGATGGGCCCGTGGCTGGATCAGTAACGGGCACATATCTCTACTTCAACTCAGACGCCAGTAAGGTGGAGGAGGGGTACTGGTATAGGCTGGTATTATCAACGATTAGCTAGTTGGACTTTTTCTGGTTGAAGATTGACTCAAACTCAACTCCCAAACCTACTGACAGTTTTCAGAAGACAATTTCTTCAAGCAGTACAGGAAAAAGACCATGATTTTTATGCAGGACAATGCTCCATCGCAGGCATCGAAGTACTCCACTGTGTAGCTAACCAGTAAAGGCCTTAAAGATGATAGAATAATGACATGGCCCCCTTCCTCACCTGACCTAAACCCTATTGAGAACTTGTGGGCCCTTCTCAAACGGCAGATTTTTGCTGAAGGAAAACAGTGCACCTCTCTGAACAGTGTCTGGAAGGCTGTGATTGCTGCTGAACTAAAATGTTTATCGCCACAGATCAAGAAACTGACAGACTCCATGAATGGAAGGCTTATGACTGTTATTGAAAAGAAGGATGGCTATATTCGTTACTGAATTTTTGTTTTTGGAAATATCACAAATGTTTATTTGTTTAGTATTCTCGCTTTAATAGATGAAAATAAACACGTAAGATGGTAAAATTATCGTTTTTCATTTAGTTGCATAATAATTCTGAACACTAATAGTTGCCCAATAATTGTGCGCACATAGATAGTCTCCTAAGAAAGCCAAAACCTCACTTTTACTTTCTTAAAGGGACACTAATGTCCCCCAAAAAATATATCAAGTTTTGTAGCCTTTAAAAAAATAATCAATATGCTCCAAACCCGATCTCTCAAACCACTATGGTCCTGACAGCAGGACAATCGAGTCATACGACTCGGGGAGGTACTGCAGCAGAGCCGAGATCGAGTTATCTATAAAGAGTTCATTCATTGGAAAGCTGTACAAAATGTGACTGGTTTGCGAGCACACTTTGTAGACATTTCCAGTGAATGAATTCTTTATAGATAACGTGATCTCGACTCTGCTGCGGAGCCACCTGCTGGTCGCCGAACCGGTATCTCCTGCTTTCAGCTAGACGCTGATGTCAGGAGAAGGGGCGAGAGAGGCGAACTTTGAATCCCTATATCTCTCAAACCATAACGGTTTGAGAGATTGTGTTTGGAGCATATTGATTTTTTTTCTAAATGCTACAAAACTTTTTTTGGAGGGGAGCGAACATTACTGTCCCTTTACATATTCAGGTTTAAAGTTTCTTAACATTTTGGATTGACGGAGAGCGCTGTAGTTGTTTAATAATAAAATTAATCCTCAAAAATACAACTTACCTAATAATTGTGCACACAGTGTATACAGGGCTCAAAATTTCAAGTCCTGAGCTACTAGCCAGGTCTGAAAAGTTATTCACCACCTCTTTCCATGTCTAGCCCCACCCATATCCCTTCCTTTAACCCCACCCATATCACTGCTTTAACCCCACCCATCTCACGTTCTCTTGATGAAATTACATTGTTGTTCAATGTTTTACTCAGAATAAAATTAACAAAAATATTCAATAACAAACAAACAATGTACACACATAATTTAAAATGAAAATAAGTACATAAGATATTAACAAGTGGAGGCATAAAATATTTGATTTAACTGATCAAAATCTTAATAAACATGGTACAGTTGATTTGCCACACTTTGTCTTTATACATAAAGACAGCTTATACTTAGTATAGAGATCTGGAGTGATTGTACTGCTCAGGTAGTGTGGAATACTCAGTGAGCTGTTAGTAATGGAGTGCAGTGTATAGCTATTATGGAGAGCTTGAGTGAGCGTACTGATCAGGTAGTCTGGTAGCTACAACTAAGCAAGAAAGTTGAAGGGCACATCTAGATTCAAGAGTTAGCCAATTCAGTTCTTTAAGCATATCACAATGATGGGTAAACTAATTACATTGGAGGAAAAAGCAGCAAAATGAGTTACACGGTGTTAAGTTTACCAATACGTGTTTGAGGCATAGAAGCATATACTACATCCCAGTAGTCTATGGCATTAACATCTGTTGAACAATATGTTTTCTTACCAGGGAGCTTAAACATGATTTGTTGCTAAACAGATCACTTCTTTTAAGATAAAGTTTGAATGTTAATTTATCAAAATGAAGAACAAAAGTGAAGCCACATGTCAAGATATTTGTAGGAGTCAAACAAGGCCAAGTTATAAATAGACTTTGTTACAACTGTCAGATGGGTATTGTGGAGTTTAAGTAGTTTGTGCTCTGTACCAAATACCATTGTGACCCTTTTGTCAGTGTTTAAGAATAGTTTGTTTTTAGCTATCCATCTTTCAACTTCACATAAATCATCCTGTAACACTGTCTCAAGTTGTGATATATTTGGATTTTAAGCCTTATGGTGTCATCTGCATATATGTGCATACACATTCTCAGAAGATGTTTTGCAAAGTGTGGGTAGATCAATTATAAATAAAGAAAATATAAGAGGGTCAATAATGAAGCCTTGAGGAGTCCCGCTTGTTACTTTGAGCAGAAGGGAAATATTGTCTCCTATAGGCACATATTGGTTTCTGTCTGATACATAGGATCAGAACCAGTTTAGAGAATCCTGAGCTTTTGAGTTTAATTTTCAGAATATTATCATCTACTGTATCAAAGGCCTTTACTAAATCTAGGAAAATTGCTCCAGTGAGTTCACCATTTTCCAGGCCATTCTGGATATCATTGCATTGCACATTTTAGGAGGGCGGTGACTGTTCAGTGATTTGGATGAAAGCCTGATTGAAGTGGGGTAAAAAAGTTGGACAGTCAGTAATACTTGTATAGCTGCAATTGGATACATTTTTCCAGAATGATAGATAATGTGGGGAGAAGGGATATTGGTCTGTAATGACATAAAACACTTATATCACCACTTTTAAAGATGGGAAAAACTCTAAAATCAAAGAGAATTTTGATTTTTTTTAAATGTCCCTTATGGTACAGTTGGTTTGTTCCAGCCTTACAGACCACTAGGTATCCTTAACCATGAGAAGAAAAAGGGATTTCCCCCATTTTATGCATGGACTGTGCAGTATATTCAAAAACAAATTCTTTGCAATGTTGGTTGGTTTGAAAGAACTGAACTCCTACCCATACGCTGTTATAAGTCTAGCTGACATCTGGTTAATAAGAAATCATGTATTACGAATGAAAAACAGAAATCTTATACATTCTGACATTTTTTTTTCAGTAATTCCAGAGGTGATTTTTAGCCATGTCATACCGTGTGGATGACCTAGTACCGTTATTATTATTAAATGTTTTCACCTGTTATTAAGTAGCAGCAGCAGAGCAATACAACTTTGTATGCCACCAACAGAGCAATTCTATGCCACTGCTAAATACCACCAGCACCAGCACCAGCAGACAAATACACCATTATATGCCTCCTCTACATGCAACCAGCACATCAATATACCATTCTAGGCCACTGCTATATGTCACCAGCAAAGTAATACACAATTCTATACTACTGCCAGAAGAGGAATATGCCATTCTATGGCGTTAGCAGAGCCATACACCTTTATATGCCACCATCAGAGCAATACACCATTCTATTCCTCTAGCGGAGCAATACAGCATTCTAGGCAACCGCTATATGCCACCAGCACAAGAAAACAAATACACCATTATATACATCCTCTGTATGCAACCAGCACATCAATATTCCATTCTAGGTCACCTTTATATGCCACCATCAGAGCAATGCATCATTCTATTCCTCAACAAAGTAATACACCATTCTAGGAAACCATCAGAGATATATATCATTCTATACCATCAGCAGAGAAATGCACCATTCTATGCCAACTACAGGGTAATAGCAGAGAAATACATCATTTTATTCCACCGGCGGAGCAATGCACAATTACAGAAAGGGGGAACTTGCACATGTGTTTCACAAAATACCCACTGTTTAGTACATCAACCTCATGTAAGTAATACTGGGTTTACTATTGAAAAATTCACCCTCTATTTGATGACCACAAAAAGACGAGATCATAATGTTATTTGAATGAACAGGGTGACATCAAAATGTCACCCTCATCACAAGGGCGACATTCTGATGTTGCAAGTTTAAGGGTCTCAAAGTGATTGAAAAAATGAAACAGAAGGTTTACCCAGTTTGAATAGCATAGCCAGTTTACTATGTATAATATATATAAGAGGGGGTGAGATAAACAAGAAAACGTAAAATATATTAAAGAATTTATGCATATCCTAGTTGAACCAAGCGGTGCCCGAGCCACTTCTCCATGCTGTGTCTTAAGCTGCCCTCTTCCGCCCTGGTGACTGAACGCTCTGATGACATCATGCTCATAAGCCTTTGAGTTTTGAGGTTTTTACAGTAGGAAAATGGGCTGAATGGTTCTTCTCTGCCATCAAATTTAATGTTTCTGTGGTTCGCTGTTAAGTAAGTGGACAATAAAAGCAATGAATGACAACACTTTGGCTGCCCTACATCTGATAACAAATCAGCCACCTTGAGATGAAAATAAAAATAAATGTGTGGATGTGATTCACCCAGCAGAGGGGGAATGTCTTGAGCATGTTCTAATATAACATTTACTAAATAAACACATTTTTAATACTGTGACATGTTTTAAACAGGCGACATGTGGAAATAACCAGACGATGGTGGTAGAACTGGTGCTTCTTGGATTTGGAAATCTTCACAGACTCAACATTTTTGTTTTTGTTCTCTTCCTCATCATTTATATCCTGACTGTAACAGGGAATATCCTGATCATCAGTTTAATAACAGTCAGCCCCAGGCTTCATTCCCCCATGTACTTTTTTCTTTGCAACCTTTCTTTATGTGAAATAATGTTCACTACCAATATTGTCCCGAACATGCTTTATGTTATATGGAAGGAAGGTGGAACCATGACAGTGTATGGCTGCATCACCCAATTATACATATACTCTTCATCTGGCAGTGTAGAGTGTCTTCTTCTCACAGTGATGGTTTTTGACAGATATTTGGCCATCTGCAAACCTTTGAGATACTCATCAATTATGAACTTCAAGTTCCGTAATAATTTGGTTCTGTGGTCTTGGGTGTCAGGATTTGTAGTAATGTCTATTGTATCTTTTACAATATTTAACTTAAACTTTTGTAGCTCTGATGTTATTGACCATATATTCTGTGACATAGCTCCCATTTTACAAATCTCCTCCAGTAATACTTTACTTGCTGAAATTGAGGTCATGCTAATAGCCATTTCTTTGAGTATATTTCCATTTGTGGGTATTATTGTAAGTTATTCCTGTATATTTAACACAATCCTGAGAATACAATCTGGCACAGGGAGACAGAAAGCCTTCTCCACCTGCAGTTCCCACCTTGCATCGGTTTGTACGTACTTTGGGACACTATTCACCATTTATCTGATTCCTTCTCAAAGACGTTCAATGAAAGTGAACAAAACTCTCTCTCTGTTGTACACTTTTGTGACACCCTTGTTTAATCCCATTATTTACAGTCTGAGGAACCAGGAAATGAAAGAATGCTTTAGATATTACATACAACGTTTTGTACAACAAAGGAGGTTACCATAATGTTTAAATCAAGCAGAAAAAAATGTATTTGTATGTATGTATCTTTATTTATATAGTGCCATACATATATGCAGCACTTTAAACAATTACAGTAAAATACAAAAATACAAGACAAGGATAAGAACTTAAGGCTAATGTGCAATCGTTGTATTATTAACAGAGGAAAAGTGCAAAAAGTGAAACATACATAGAATAGGGGACCTGGCCACAAAGAGCTTGCAATCTAATTAGTAATTTTGACAACATACAGAGATAGTAGAAGGATGATAAGTGCTGGCAAAAGACTTTTGTAAGGGAAGTGCAAAATTAGTGAATATTGTTATTGAGATATCTCCTTGAATAGGTGGGTTTTTAAAAGATGCTGAAAGTGATGAGTGTGGATGATTGGTGAATGGTGATAAGGAGGGCATTGCAAAGTCAAAGGTCAGCCAGTAAAAGTAAGTGAGGTTGAGAGATGTCCTGAGCTTTATAAGGGGTGGACAGAAGGAATCCTTGAGAAGAACACAGGTGGTGACAATAATTGAATGATTCTTATATAGGTAATCTGACCTGTTACCCTATGACAAGTTTAGGTGTTTTTTTTGTTTTGTTTTGTTTTTTTTACAGATAATGAAACTAATTAAACTCTATAAAAAAAAATTATCAGAAGTTATTTTTTATATTTAGTGGTACTTTCCTGTTCAATATGCTGATTAGTTATGTAATATAAACTAGCAGTGTAGGACGGCATTGCACGTCCGTTTCTTTGTTTTTTAAGCAATGCATAAAGGGATAGTAATGTCAGAAAAAAAGTAGTAACTATATGTTATATACAATTAAAAGAGAGTACTTGCGCTTTTTCATATCTCTCAAACCATTATGGTGAGAGATATAGGAAAATAAAGTTATCTGGCCCCTCCCCTTTCTACTTGACAAGCTGTAAAGCTGTCATAAGAAGATTCTGGTTGCTTGACCAGATGTGGCTCTTCAGCAGCGCCGATATAATGATATCTGAAGATAAATACTTGATTTGGAATGGTCTGCAAAGTGTGCCTGGCTTGCAAGCACACTTTGTAGACCGTTCCAATTAAGTAGTTATTTCTAAATAGCGTAATTTCAGCTCTGCTGAAGAGCCTCTGTCTGGTCAAATGACTGGAATCTGCAGCTGTCAGCTAGATGGCAGACTTGAGTAAAACAGCCAAGAAAAGGTAACCATAAAGGTTTGAGAGATAAGACTTACATTGATGTTAATCTTTTTTTAATGTCTACAATATTAAATCAACTTAAAATTAACCATCACTATCCCTTTAAGACTTTGAGCTTCAGATGGATAAGGAATGCATTGTGTACCCCACTAGGACTCAAAGGGTTAATGTGAGGCACAGTGAGACACGAGTGTATATGTATTGTTTACTAATGAATACACGGCATACACAGGAATGTATATATAATGTATATTAATGCACACTGTAAACACAGGAGGGTATGTGTACATTAATGTACATTATATATACACTTGTGTGTGCATTAATAGCCATGAAATATACTGTACATTCATATACATTATATACAGTCCTGTGCCACGCAGTTCTCATTAACTGTTTCAGTGCCAGATGGGTAAGCAATGCATTGCGCTGTGTACCACTTTGCCACTGAAAGGGTTAAGCATTTGTTAAAAAAAAATCCTTTCTTTTCCATTTTCTTTTCATGTACTTGTTTTTCCAGTTGTCTCTCTAGGTTTTTGAATCTCTTTCCTTTTTTCTCACCCTCGTTCACTTCTCTCTTATTGGCAGTTATTGTATTAACTGAATACTCTGGGGTGAGTTCCTAAGTGGATGACTGGAATATGCAGTCCAGGGCCTAGATGCACTAAATGTCGATGTGGTGTCGGTATAACACTAGACATATTCACCATAATTGCCGGATGGAAGGGGAGGGTTGGAGAAGGTCCCTATTAGTGTACAGGATTTTCGAAGTGCTGTGGGTGTGGAAGGGATGTCCTCCCCTCACACATCACCAGCACTATGACAGTCTGAACTACTCTACTGCACATGACATTGCCGTTACACACTTTTTAGTGAATTATTATATAGGATTATTGAACTGGGAAAAAGTTTAGAGACGTGCAACAAAACTGATAAACGGATTGGAGGATCTGAGTTATAAAGAGAGACTAGCCAAACTGGGTTTGTTTGCATCAGAGAAGAGAGGTCTGGGCCTAGATGCACAAAAATTTGTAGAGGGCTAAAAATGTTGATGTCCTGTTAGAGCAAAGTCGTAGGCACATCCATAGTATTCACCAAAGTGTTTATGACATTACATCGTCAGCACTCCGACAAAAAGATGTACACATCGACATCACTCTGACAGATATACCGATTTTCATTCATCACATCGACAATGGCCTATTTCCATATGGTAACAAAGCTTAATGACTCATTTCCACATGGTAACACCCCTGTGGCACTCAAAGTGTTACAATAAACAGAAATAGTACACCAAGCACTACACAATGTGCCCCCCCCCTTAGAAAGTCGACATATATTGCATATATTGGTCCATCCAACTTTTACCTCAGGGACTGCCATTTAGTCAACTACACTTTTTTTCAACTCCATTTTTTGTTGCCTCCATTTTTAGTCTACTCCATTTTTACTCTGTTCCAATTTTAGTCGACTACACTTTTAGTTGAGTCTTTTATTCAATACTTAACCCTTTGAGTGCCAGAGAGGTAGCAAATGCAGTGTATGTTGAGGAATGTATGTTGGAGAATGCTGTTCAGACTATGACAGCCTGAGTTAGATGAAGTGGAGACTGTGAACTCCGACAGCAAAGTCTTCTATCGGAGTTTACTGAATGAGTCGAAGTGTCAACATGTCGAACATGTCAACACACTCCCTTACATACGAATGTGTCTCATTATGCTTAATTTCCATATGGAAATGAGCAATGGTCAAGGCGAAGAGTAAAAATTCGTAAACCAGTTGAAGGAATGTTGGCATTTTTTGTTGGAATCATGTCGATGTGATGTTGTAGAGACTTTGGTGAATACCGCGGATGTGCCCTCTTGTATCCAAGATTTAACATGTTAAAATAAACCTGTGATGTTAGTCAAGGGCAGGCTGTGTTACAGCTCTGTAGCACAGCCTGTCAATCTTCACTACTTCCCCTGCGCAGAAGTGCCTCATTCCCACCTCCTCCGATGATGGAGGCTTCCTCCATATGAGTGCCAATGAAAGTCCTCCGGCTCACATGGAGGAAGCCTCTGTCAGAGTAGGAAGTGAGAATTAGGCACTACGGGTGGGGAAGAGGCAAAGACTGATAAGCTGTGGTACAGAGCTGTACTGCAGCTTGCCGTTGACTAACGTTACCGGCTTATTTTAATATTCCAATGAGGAGGCCTTTTATAGAGGTGAGAGTTATCTTTTAACATCTGTTGCATAATGTTTTCTTATGAGTAGACTTTGTATTCATTCCTAAACAGTGCACCTACTTTAGGAAAAGTGTTGATGCTACCAGTCTATCAATATGAAGACCATAAGAGTTAAGTTGGGATCTGGACACATACCAAGATATTTGTAAACGTTAACTGGAGCCAAGTTACAACAAAATACGTAAATCCTCAACCACTTCACCAGCTACAAAGAAATACCTGTAGTGGAGTCTAGGGAAAGATTTATACAGACAATGGTTATAAGAGATTTGCTTCCAGTAGAATTTAAATGAAAAAACAATTTACACGAATGTTTAACTGTTACGAATTTTATTTTCAGACTTCATTGTAAATAGAGACCTAATTTGTCTTAAAAGCTTGCATCCTAAATCTACCCAGTCAACAAACATATCACTTTTTCTCCACACTCTCCTGCCTTTTCTGTGGCTAACATGTACCACCTTTTACCTATTCTAGGCTGAAGACATGGACAAAGCAGGGTATATGACCCATCTCTGCCGTCCTCAAATAAGCAATAATGTTGGTGCCATTGTCAGCATACACAAAACCTGCTTTTAAGCTGAAGAGTAAAAGTCATTCACCTTTCTTGAGATATGCAAGAAGGGTGCAACACATAACATTAGTTCTTCTCAGCAAACAGGGCAACATGATGACCGCTAACATTTTCATTCCACAGGCACACTTTGAGGTTAATTTTGTTCAATATTAGTGATGATCGAGCACCCCGATGCTCGGGTGTTCGGGTACTCTGGCCGAGCGCCCCCGGAGGCTCGAGTGCTCGGCCGAGCACCCGAGCCCCATTGAAGTCAATGGGAGGACTCGAGCATTACACCAGGCACCCCCTGCTCTGATGAGGGGAGGGTGCCTGGTTCATAGGCAAAGGTCAGAAAATGATGGAAACACCACAGAAATGGTTCAGGGACAGCATAGGGAGGATGTCTGGATGCATCTTGGACTCCAACGTCGCTGCTGGGAACGATGTTTCGCCCGTAGTACGCCATTTTTACAGACTGACCGTAAAACACACAAAAAGGAAGATAAAAACTAATCTGCGGCTAGGCACACTAAACAATATGTGACGCTAATCTGTGGCTAGGCACACTAAACAATATGTGACGTTAATCTGCGGCTAGGCACACTAAACAATATGTGACGCTAATCTGCGGCTAGGCACACTAAACAATATGTGACGCTAATCTGCGGCTAGGCACACGAAACAGAATGTGACGCTAATCTGCGGCTAGGCACACGAAACAGAATGTGACGCTAATCTGCGGCTAGGCACAGTGAACAGAATATGTGACGTTAATTTGTGAATTTGCACACTAAACAGAATGTGACAATAATCTATGGCTAGGCACACGTTTAAAATGGCCCTTTTTGTCGCTGCGTTGTAAAATCATTGGCCCTGTGCACCTAACAGAATATGTCAGCTTGTCACTGCACTGTGAAATATTTGTCCCTGTGCACCTAGTACAATGTCACCTTAGAACATGTCCCCCCCCACAAAAAAATGAAATTCTGCCACCCCCAAAAAAAATTAAATGCTGCCCCCACACACAACAGTCCTAAAAAGGACTTTTGGGTCTTGAAAGAGTTTCAACAATTTTATTCTCCCTACACTGACTTCCTGTGTATCTAGTATTATATGTCACCTTACATATATCCCCCCCACAAAAAAAAGGAAATTGTGCCCCCCCAAACAAAATATAAATGCTGCCCCCACACACAACAGTCCTAAAAAGGACTTTTGGGTCTTGAAAGAGTTTCAACAATTCTATTCTCCCTACACTGACTTTCCCTGCCTAAGCGCATCTCTCCCTGGCTAAGAATGAGCCGAACTCGCTCGTTGGGTGCTATACAGCACCCGATCACGGGTTCTGGCCAGCCAATCAGTGTAATGCCAGCAGCCAACATGGCTGCTGGCATTACACTGATGTCAGAGCCTCCCCGCACGTTTATTGGCTGCGCAGCAGCCGCGAAACGTGCGGGGAGGAGACCCGAACATGGCGGGCGAGCACATGCGGTACTCGTACGAGTACCGCCATGTGCCGAGCAGAGCGATGCTCGAGCTGAACCGAGCTTCGGCCGAGCATGCTTGCTCATCACTATTCAATATTTGTCTTCTTTCTATGAACTCAGTAATTGTGGGTTGGCTGCACATAGAAGAAGAAATTTCTAACCTCTGTTTTAACTTCAAGATGACTAGAGGTAGCAGAAGTGCTGGTGGTGGTGGTGGCAGCAGACACTCTGTGACTCTTGTTAATGCCTACTACCAACCCAGTCATCCTCCTCCATATTTTATGCTTACATAAACTCAGCGCTACTAGATATTGGTATTTTGTTACAGAAGATAATGTATAGCTTCCTAGCAATACTCTTAAACTACTAACAGATGAACCTCTGTTTGAGACATTCCTTTTAGACTCCTACTACAACTAGAGGGGCTAGATGGTAATTAGGGATGGGCGAAAATACTCTCCTGAAACTGAAATTGGCAAATAATGGCACTTACCACTTAGCGAATAATTTCCCACAAAAAGTGCAGTTTTTCCACTGTTTCCCGCTTTTTCGCCTAGCTCAGTGCATTGAAATCAATAGGAAGAAATTTATTTAATATACTTTTCTACAGCCATATAAAGGGTGACAGGCACTCACAGCATGACATTCTGTGTTCGTGAGGAGAAAAAAGCAAGTTTTTTGAGCTAGAGAAGTTAGGAGAACTGAAGTTTAGTTTAAGGAATCTTTTAGGTAGGATATTTGTTCTCTGTATTAGGAGAGTCCAGGGGCACTCTGGGGAGAAGAAGGGAGGAGGTTGACTCCAAATACCTCAAGATCCCATGTGACTGACTGGCAAGACACAGGAAGCTGAGGACCCATTTCCTTGCTGATCCTGCTGTTATTGTCTCTGTGCTGGGTGGGGAAGTCTGGGGAAAGAAGTTGTTGATTTTGCTTTTCAGTTATAATTTTTTTTGGACAGACTGTGACTGTTATAAGACAACTTAAAAATAATAATAAAAATAATAAACAAATAAATAAAGAAGAATAAAGAAATAAACAAACAACTGTATATATTAGGTGGCAGACAACTGATTGGGCTAAGGCAAGACATCACACTCCATCCGTTGTGTTGTGTACTGTAGATTAAAAAACACACAGAGTAGTTGAGTAATGTCCAGCAAACGCACAAGGGGCAGAGGGAGGGGGACGGCTAAAACTGTGCAGGGACTTGAGAGAAAAGTAGTAGTTCAAAAACTGAATGCAGCAATGGTTGCTGCAGTGTGTGCAATCAATGATGATGATGCCTCTCCTCCAAGGAAGGATGCAGTTTGTCAAGGTCCCGGCAAAACTTCCAGCACCATCAGTGCCAATAGAAACAAAGAACCATATAAGAAGAAGTCTGAAGATGACAACAAGTCACATTCAAGTGTTGATAATGCTGGTAATAGCATAATAGTGGAAGGTGTAGCAGCTAAACCACCTGCTGCATCAGACAGTGAGACAAACAAGCACCAAAACACCTTCCCTCAAAGTAGTAGCGAACTTTGTTACAGTAAAAGTAAAAATAAATTGTTTGAGACCTCTAAAAGCTTAGAGGAATATAAGGGTAGTAGAGGGCAAGAATTGTCAGGTGATGCTGCTGAGTATGACATAATGATGACTGATGATGATGATGCAGATCTAGAATATATCCCTCCAACATCCTTCTCTTTCTCAGATACAGGTGAAGGTGAGAGTGAGGATGATGACATGGCCATAAGGTTAGCAGAAAGGCAAAGGCTGAATTTTCTGCCACTGAAAAGGAGCACTGTGCCTGTCTATAAATGGTTTGAGAAACCATTGGAAAGTCTGGCCCTGGACAAACATGGATGTCAAAAAGTACACACTATCAGTCATCATCAGCATCATCGCCTCTTCAAGTCCAAATCCCACTCAGCCACATACACCTGTGTTGAGTACCCGGCAGCAGCAAAACAACAGCAACACATGTTATTAATATCCACAATGTTTGATATGATGAGTGTCTCTGCTGCTGCTGGAAGTGCTGCACCTTTGACACCTAGTAGTAGTAGCAGTAGAATTGCATCAACATCTAGCCCCAGTACTAGTAGTATCAGCACCTCAGAAACCCCTCAGTCCATGAAGTCCACAGTATGGAGATACTTCACTCAGAATCTTAAAGCTAAGCATGCTGCTATCTGGTGTCTGTGCGAAAAGCATGTGAGCAGGGGGAGAGAAAGCTCACACCTAGACACCTCCACTATGAGATCCCACCTGAAGCACAACCACAGGTCTGACTGGGAAACGCAGAAATCAGCAGGACAAAGGTGCCACAACAATCAGAGCAGTGAAGCAGTGAAGTTATTTATGTGTCAGAGAATGTGCTACTGCCAACAGATAGTTCACTCCAAATAACACCTATGGCTTCTGCTGCAGAGGAGTGTGATGAATCTGGCTTTGCTGTAGGTAAGAGTCATAAACTACCCATATATGCTGCCTCTACTTTCAGCACCTCTTCTATTCATGTTGTTAAAGCAATAAAGTTCCAGAATTTTTCTTCCATGTCCTGCCAACCCACACTGAATGAGTTCCTAGGAAGGTGTCAAAATCTTCACAAAAGCAATCCTAAAGTAGGCCTGTGGAATGGCAAGGATGTCAAGATGTTGACAGTGGGCATGCTACCATATTCTTTTGTAGAAAACGTACTATTTCCCACAATTCTTTGCCCATTTTAGTCGCTCCTACAGTGCACACAGCGCTCTATATTCCATACAAAAGTGTAACAACCTGCCCCACCACCAGTTGAAAATGTAAGTCCCTACCAAGTGGAATTTAACAATGTACATGCTAAAGTGTTTGTACAAGCAGAATAAGGCAATTAGCAAGTAAACCATGCAAAACTGGAAGGCTTTGGAGGGACCCTCTTTGTTACCTTGCCAATGGCAACTAACGTGCGATGTATGTAGGCTGCTGAAACCCTTTGCGGAGGCAACCAGGCTGGTGAGTTGTATTGGGGCAGGAGTTAGTGAAATTCTACCACTGATATTTTTATTGCAGAAAAAAATTAGGCGCATGACTGAGGATTCTTATCAGAATGACAACACAGACATGCACCTGCTGGTAAAGGACATGCTAGCGTGCTTTGAACAAGATCCTCACATAGTGTCCATTAAAAGCAAAGAGGAATATATTCTTGCCACTTTGCTGAACCCCCGCTTCAAACACAAAATTTCAGAATTTCTGCCAAAGGGCCATCAGCAGTTTGTCACTACAAAGAGTCATGATGATTAGCAGCAACTCTCTGAGGAATTGGATTCTGTCAAGGAATATCAAGATATGCTCATTGATCGAGTGGAGTTTTGAGTTGTGGAGGATGAGAGGGAGAAAGTGAGAGCACAACAGACATCTAGACAGTATAGTGAAAAGGAAGGCAGCAAAGCATTTCAACCAGCAGAAGCACCTACATCATCAACCAGAATATCCCATCTGAACACAGGGCAATTCATTGCTCTCAACAGGGGTGACAAAAACCGAACATTGGTGGTGGTGGTGGCAGCAAAACTCTTTGTTGCCTTGCTCCCTTAGCATGGGTTGGTAAATGACACATAGGAACACCCTGTAGCTCCTACATGTGGTCCCATTGTACATGAGATGATTTCTGCATACTTGCAAGATAGCTACATTCTAGGCAGAAACAATGACCCCGTGGATTACTGGCAAAGAAAGCACTGTGTATGGCCAGCATTGACATGTACTGCAGTGGATACTGTAAGTTGTCCTCCAGCAAGAGCTGAATCTGAGAGGGTTTTCAGGACGTGGCTATCAAGCAGCAATGTTGGGAGACTAACATTCTTAAAATGAATCAACATCTCATACCATCTGAGTATCAGGTAGCAGAAACCACCCATGACAGACAAATATATTAGCAGCAGCACAGATAAGGAGGAGGAGGAGGGATGTAAAGAAGAGTTGCCACCATCAATCCCACTTGGGACCCTTGCTTTGACTGATAAGTAATCTGTGTGTCAATAATCTTAGAAGGAGGATAGCAATTTGACACAAACATGACAATGGTATACATAAATAAAAATGATATACATACACAGATCACACCATGTCAGTCCCACCACCACCACTACAATACACATCTGTCACATTGCAGGTTTTACTTTATTTAATTACTTGACATCATCATGATGGATATGTACCCATATCACTTAAGCAGGAAGTTAGTATTGTAGGCAAGAGGACAAATGCATTCTGCATGCTAACACATTTTTCAAGCCATATGTTGCTGTAGGACTCACAGCTTTGACTTTCAGCCACTTATTTCTAAACTACAGCCCTCATATGTAGTATTATTAACGTGGGAAATGTAGTACCTATAGGAAATATAGGTGAAAAATTTGTTAAAATAGTCAAAAAGGAGGAAAATTTTGCATTGGGAAACAGGAAAAAACATTTGTGCAAAAAAAGAGAAAAATCTGCCAATTTTCACAAAAAGTCACGCTGAAATATCTTCCACTTTTCACCCACCCCTAGTGGTGATAGCAGTACTCTACACTTTCATCAGCAGCAGGTCTAACTGGGATTGGGGAAGTTCTTGACCTGTAGTTCTGCTTACTTAATATTACTGATGATGAATATGACTGCTTAGTGGCAGTGGTGCTTATGATAATGTCCAAGATTTTGTTTTTTTTTCGCCTTGTTTACTTGGCCACATTTGGTCATGATTCTTAAACAACTTATAATGATCCATTCCACTGGTAGAAGACTAGTTATTTTCCTTTCAGCTAATTACATCTCAGGCTACTGGGTCTGCCTCTGAAGCAGAAGGGGTGGAACAGTGGAGAAACATTTTTAAAATCACTATTATTCACTTCATGATTAATAATTAGGGACTCATCAACAGCAAAATGTTCCCTCACCAAATCCCCAGTGAATTCCCCATTCTTACCACATTGCAGCACTTTTTCAAACACTTTATCATCACTTTTCATCTGAGAGGGATGTATAGAAGCCTGAATATTACTTTGTGGTGCCAAAGAGGTGTAGCTATTACTGACTTTTTTGGGGGGATGCAGACAGGAGTATTCTAAA
Source organism: Rhinophrynus dorsalis (assembly GCA_037306005.1). NCBI lineage: Eukaryota > Metazoa > Chordata > Amphibia > Anura > Rhinophrynidae > Rhinophrynus > Rhinophrynus dorsalis. Next base: position 557,266,645 of record CM074721.1, read on the forward strand.
AATGTATAGGAATGTGGGCAGGAACCATATCATGATAAGATTGGCCCAAACAATAACATTAAAAGGCAAGGTCTTCCACTCTCTAGTTTTATCCTGGTAGTGATTCTGAATAGGGACGACATTGTAACAAAGAAATTAAGTGGGAGAACCAGAGACCATGATCGTCAGGTACTTAAAGGAGTTGGAAATTATCATATCAATAGAGGGTAGATGTCTAACACCTAAATTTTGGTATAGGAGAAACAGAATAGATTGCCACCAGTTGACAGAAAGGCCAGAGTAAAGGCCAAAGGCATCAACATGGCACATCAAGGCTGGTAATGAATTGTCTAAATCAACCAGAAAGAGGAGTAGGTCACCCATGCAGAGTATTAGCTTTTCAACAGAGACAGACCAGAAATAGCAGTATCAGCATGGATACTCCCGCTAAAGGTTCGATCACCAAGGCAAAAAGACCTGGCTACAATGAGCACTCCTGCCTAGTACTTCTACCCTATGCAAAATCCTGAAGAGAAGACACCCCCAGTATGGTCCAGCATATTGTTTGTACCAGTCTATAGGCAGCCCACCTCAAATGAATGGGGGAGTCCATATGTCATTTATACTCCTGAGACAGGGCCAGCTGCTTTCACACTTGCCATCATCTTAGAGGGATGGACACTGACAGCTTCAGCAAACACTGGAAGCTGACCTGTAATGCTGATACTGTTATCCAGTGACCGCTTCTTTATTTTACTTCCCCAGATCCCTAAGGAAGTGGGCGGGGGAATGGGGATCATTCGGAAAGAAGGAAACAAGCTCCCTTCACTGCTTCTGCTGCTTCTGCTAGATTCATCCACCTCTGATTCAACGGCATCAGTAGTGCCCCTCCAGCTTCTCCTGCTGCTCATTGTGCTAGCCAGCACTTCAAGCAACTGTATTTCTATTATTTTTAAAATTTCTCTCTCTATATCTGCTTCCTCTCTAATTCTCCCCTATTCTATAACGTGCTGAATGGCAGGAATGTCTGGGTTGTTATAGTAAAGGGAAGGGAAGTTTTGCCAGCATTGAAAAACAAAGGCAGTAAACAGTACCCTTCTTATGGGAAAATTTATGGAGTCAGCAAAATGGCATTGGGTGGCAGAAAATCATGCTTTTTTTCATGAGAATTTCCATAGTCAAAATGAGATTTTTTCCTTGTCCCTAATTCATTGCCCCTCTAGTTCTTGTTGATGTATCTGACTGCAGGATGGTACACACAGACAAGATAAGTTCAGCTGAAATGTACAAGACTGTGTTGTGATGGCTCTTTGTTACATCACTAAAATGTATAATAAAATAGCCCATAAATTAGTACAGAAACATATATGGAGGATAAGGTGCTCAGCTTGAACAATTAATTGATTAAGTATAATATAGTTGTATAAATACAGCATCAAATGAGAGCAAGCTACAGTCCCAACATAATAAGTGTGTACAATTCTATAACTAAGCTAATATAAAAGTGGACCATAGGAGAGCGCTACTTAACATGAACCATATACCTACAATAAAAATCCTACTGCCATTGAGGCAAAGAACCAAGTGCGACAGAATGAACATAGGAAAATATAATTTACTGAATAGAAACAAAATAAAAACAATATTACATATAGACACACCATATATATAAAAACATGAAATAAATTCATATGAATCCGAAGAGGTGAATGGAGAATGTATGAATATAAACATATTGTTGTCTTGGAGTCTGATAAAACTTTGTGTCTACACGGAAAGGATGAATGTAAACTGATGGTAAGTATTGAAATAATGTGGGTCACCTCTCTTGAATGGGGTTAGCTGGTGTTCCCATTCAGAGGGGACTTGTCCATAATTTTGGAACTGGACAGCTCTCTTGGAGCGGGATTAGTCTAATATTTTTGTGGAAATTTCTATTCAGTAATGGAGCTATAGAGCTAAAAAGTGATGCTTCTGAGCAGTAAGTAGCTGTGGAACAAGACCTTCTGCCTTTGTTTGTCCTCAGAGCCTCTCACATTTCCATTTGTATTTTTTAATATTCTTAAGGGGGCACCCTAAGAGTGAAGGGTAATCCAGACGTGGACCTTTTTGCTCTCAGTGCATAGGGAATCTAACTGCACCTCACTGACAAGGCCCAACAAAGCAGAAATATAATTTTGGGGTTAGCTGGTGTTCCTGTGAAAATGTCCCCTCTATAATGGAACAAGAGAGCTAAAACGTAATGCTTCTGAACAGTGACAAGCTGTAGAACAAGCATTTGTGTTTTTGTTTATTCTCAGATCCTCTCACATTTTGGTTTGTGTTTTTGAATTCTCTTTGGCGGTCAACCTAAGAGTGAAGGGTAGTCAGACGTGGAGCCCTTACATTCAGTGTTTAGGGATCCAGCTGCACCTCACTGATGAACTCCAACAAGACTGAAATGTACATCTGGGATTGCTGGTGTTCCCGTGCATAGGGGACTTGTTAATCATTCTGGAACTGGACTGCCTTTTTGGGTGGTATTAATCTAATATGTTTGAGGACATTTACCCACTGTAATGGCACTAGAGAGCTAAAAGGTGATGCTTCTGAGCAGTAACTAGCCATAGAACAGACCATTGTGCTGTTTGTTTGTCCCCAGATCCTTTCACATTTTGGTTTGTACCATTTTATAATAGCGCTCCAGGCATACTTGTAACATTGTTGGGGGCATTTTAGTTCTACCGTTGACTTCAATAAGTAGAAAAAGTCAAAATTTTTCTGGAAAACCTTCTCACTTGACTTTTTTTTCACACGTTTTGGTTTTGAGGTGGGAAGTTTCACCCATTCCAAGAAAAGTGAATAAGAAATTAGAAAAAGGCAATATTAAAACAAAATGTAAAAGAAAATTTGTTAAATTCTTATAAATACTACTGTTTTTACAAAATATGGTACTACCGTTTACTGTTACTAATTATAACAATTCTATTTATTTGTCACATGAAATTAAACTAGATTAATATAATTCTTTTGATTTCATGGTGAGTTGATCTGTTTGTCTGGCACTGGCAATTGACTTTCATGTTGTAACACGTTGCACAACATTTCCATTTCCTTATTGCCTATCCCATCCCTGTTGCAGGAGCAGATTCTAACAATTTGTAGAGGCTACTGCAGCCTCTAGGTATAAGGCATCTACTGGAACAGAGTCAGACCTCCAGTCTTGGTCAGTTGCTCACCCGTTATTTCTCTCTCCTCCTCTTGATAACTCCTGCCTCTTCTCAAAGTTGTATTCAGAAACTATCCTTTCCTCTTATTCTTTGTAGATGCATTTGGTCAAGGAGTATTATTTTTAACCGAGAGAACAAAAAATGGGGCAACTGCTTCTTGATAAAACAATTATTTAATCTATTAATAATCTTTAAAAATATATAAACAAAATATTGTTACAATATTTCATAAATAATGTTGGTAGTAAATAAAGCCCAACTCATATAGTGATTCCAATATTGCTTCATCAGGGGCAATATTCTGATTATATATTTTAAAAGGTTATTAATACTTGCCCAAAATAATTTTAAACAGTTGAAAAAGGCAATTTTAACTAATGGAATAGTTACTGGTGGCTTGATGCTTGAAAACATTTAGCAAATTAGTTAATTCATCTATTTCAGTAACTAATAATACATCTGGTAAGATACAACACATTTGCATAATTAAATACAGATCTAGAAAATATTGTTCTATTAGAAGTTTTGGGAGAGTGGATCAACTCAGCAGAAATGGTAGAGACTAATACTATAAGGGAATTCAAAAAATGTCTGTGATAAAGATAACTCTTTGAAAAAGTATGTAAGATTGTATCATTTGATAGGAAAAATAGCAGACTGGATAGTCCAGGTAGTCTGCCATCAAAGTCCATGTTTCTATGACATGCTAGTATGATAAACTGCATCCAAATCTACAGTACCATCACTCTGGTTAAAATATATTTGAATGTTCACATTAGTTTTACATGTGCTAATTTAGCTAGGACCGTTTTGATGTCCTTATTCCTCAAACTATAAATGATTGGATTTAGGAATGGAGTCACCACTGTATACAGGAAGGATAAAGCCTTGCTGAGATTTAATGAACGTTCTTTAGAATGAAACAAACAAGCAGTTATCAATGTTCCATAATATATGGACACAACCACCAGGTGGGAGCTGCAGGTGTAAAAGGTTTTCTGTCTTCCAGTGGTCGATGGGATCCTGAGAATGGTGTGGAAGATATAGATGTAAGTTGCAATGATGAACATTAATGGTAAAAAAATTACTGGAAAACCTGCAAAAAAGTTCATCAACTCAACAAAAGAAGTGTCTGAGCATGAAAGCTGCAAAAGTGGTTCAATGTCACAGAAGAAATGATCAATGACCACAGAATTTCAATCCAAGTACCCGAATGACTGTAGTCAATGTCACTATGAATCCCATGACCCAAGAATACAAAACCAGGTGAAGGCATCTCTGGAAACTCATGAGGGAAGAATAACGCAGTGGGTTACATATAGCCAAATACCTATCGTAAGACATGACCGAAAGAAGGATACATTCTGTAGCTGCTGAGGCACCAAAAAAGTAGAATTGTGTGAAACAACCAGCAAAAGACACGGTTTTCCTTTCAGTCAATATAAGACTCATCAAATAAGGGGAAATTACTGTAGATAGCAGTAGGTCACAGGAGGAGAGGTGGCTCAGGAAGAAGTACATGGGAGAGTTAAGTGTTTTACTAAAAGACACCAAGAGAACAATCAGCAGATTTCCAGTTACTGTCAACAAGTAAATTAGAAGAACAAAAAGGAAAATAATACTTCTGAAGTTGTAAATATCATGAAATCCCAAAAGATAAAAATATTTTACTACTGTCTGATTCACTTTATTCATTTCTAGGAACGAAATATAGGTATTGTAAGATGCAATTTCGGTATTTTCCATTGGTTTTACAAAAGACAGCTACGTTCTCAAATCAGGAATTTTGCTGAGAAAAATGGTATTAAAGAAGGTCTAGGTTATCAGACTCATCATAAAAGTATCACAGATAATGAACCCTTTGAATGTCAGAGGGGTATGCAACGCATTGCTTTGCAATGCACTGCATAGTCCTCTGGCACTCAAAGTGTTAAAACATTGGTTAGAATTACAGATATTTCAATAGAAGCAATGTGACAGTTGATAGATAAAATAATCATAATGCATTTGATTTGACTAATATAGATAAATATTACATGCTTACAAACCTCTCTGTGTATGGCTGAAGTCCTACAAGAGAATGTGGCCATTTCCAGTTTCAACCACACAGCATCTTTAATCCAACAAATGATTTAATAGATTTATCTCCTTCTTTTGTCTACATTCCGGTAAAGATCAGTGTATATGATTCTATGACTACCGTGTAAAAAAATGAAGTTAAGTATGCGCATATATGTGCATGTGAGTGTGGTTCTTTTGGTTACCAATGACGTGGGACAATGCTGGTGGGTCAATATGTGTGGTTCTATGGATATCGTGGGAAAAGGCTAGGCTGGGTCAGTATGTGTGGTACTATGACTGATATGGAACAAGGCTGGGGTCAGTATGTGTGGTACTATGACTGATATGGAACAAGGCTGAGGGTCAGTATGTGTGGTACTATGACTGATATGGAACAAGGCTGGGGGTCAGTATGTGTGGTACTATGACTGATGTGGAACAAGGCTGGGGGTCAGTATGTGTGGTACTATGACTGATGTGGAACAAGGCTGGGGGTCAGTATGTGTGGTACTATGACTGATATGGAACGAGGCTGGGGGTCAGTATGTGTAGTACTATGACTGATATGGAACATGGCTGGGGGTCAGTATGTGTGGTACTATGACTGATGTGGAACAAGGCTGGGGGTCAGTATGTGTGGTACTATGACTGATATGGAACAAGGCTGGGGTCAGTATGTGTGGTACTATGACTGATATGGAACAAGGCTGAGGGTCAGTATGTGTGGTACTATTACTCATGTGGAACAAGGCTGGGTCAGTATGTGTGGTACTATGACTGATATGGAACAAGGCTGGGGTCAGTATGTGTGGTACTATGACTGATGTGGAACAAGGCTGGGGGTCAGTATGTGTGGTACTATGACTGATATGGAACAAGGCTGGGGTCAGTATGTGTGGTACTATGACTGATACGGAACAAGGCTGAGGGTCAGTATGTGTGGTACTATGACTGATGTGGAACAAGGCTGTGGGTCGGTATGTGTGGTACTATGACTGATGTGGAACAAGGCTGGGGGTCAGTATGTGTGGTATTATTACTGATGTGGAACAAGGCTGGGAGTCAGTATGTGTGGTATTATGACTGATGTGGAACAAGGCTGGGGGTCAGTATGTGTGGTACTATGACTGATGTGGAACAAGGCTGGGGGTCAGTATGTGTGGTACTATGACTGATGTGGAACAAGGCTGGGGGTCAGTATGTGTGGTACTATGACTGATGTGGAAAAAGGCTGGGGGTCAGTATGTGTGGTACTATGACTGATGTGGAACAAGGCTGGGGGGTCAGTATGTGTGGTACTATGACTGATGTGGAACAAGGCTGGGGGTCAGTATATGTGGTACTATGACTGATGTGGAACAAGGCTGGGGGTCAGTATGTGTGGTACTATTACTGATGTGGAACAAGGCTGGGGGTCAGTATGTGTGGTACTATGACTGATGTGGAACAAGGCTGGGGGTCAGTATGTGTGGTACTATGGCTGATGTGAAACAAGGCTAGGGGTCAGAATGTGTGGTACTATGACTGATGTGAAACAAGGCTAGGGGTCAGAATGTGTGGTAGTAAAGCTATTAGTACAGTGGCACGACACTGGATGTCACTGCATGTGCAACGGAAAAGCAGAAGAACTGAAGGAAACATATAAAACACGTAATACACATGAACGTGGAAAATACTGAGTTCATTAGAATATACACATCAAGTGTGCAATATTAATCCTATATATAATAATTCGCTAATGTATGTTTATCAGAAGCTGTCATGCTCAGTACAGATGGCCACGCATGCTGTAGGCATTCACAGTATAGACTGCACGTGCTGCGACTGATAATGGAGCGGGACGCTCCGAATTCAGAGCGTAGTTCTCTCTGCACACCTTCTGTGCGCAGAGAGGACTAGACTCTGAATTCGAGCGCCCTGCTCCGTTATCAGCCCCATTGTGGGCAGTCTCTACTGTGCAACCATGGCTGTTGCTGCCTGGCATTGTGGCCCATGTACACTGGCTGTTCAACTAGTATTATTATAATAAATAATGATAAGGAATATTCTTGTTATTCTAGTATATTAATTTTATAATAATGCTGTGTAATCATCTCTTTACGATTCCTACAAACGTTACAAATAAATAAGTGGTTTAGCAACTACTAAATACATAACTGGGACATTTGAAGGAAGATGGTCCTTACTGTCCTTAAGAACCTGAAACTAAATTGGAAAAATTAACAAGAGTCTGGTTTATTGTTAAGTCCATTCTGGTCATTTCAAAGTTTTATTGAGAAATTACAATTTCAGATTGTGTGAAGTTTGTGAAAAAAGGAATTTTTAAAATGTGCTTATCCCTTATTAGGAGTGTTGTTTTTATATAATGGTTTGTAGGAACTTTTATAAATGTGTTGGAAACACTAGAAATAAGAACAGGTCAGTCACAATGCAAACTTGTGTCATTTAGCTACAGATCTCTATAAATTCACTACTCCAATTTTTACATACTTCCTAACTTCACTTTTAAAAAAGTCCTATACAGAGTTAAGTTCTCTTAAAATGGTGTTACAACTTTTATAACTGTCATGCACATTTTTAAGGCCTTTCTAACTCTTCTTTTCTCTTAATGTCAGTTTTATAAATCTACCTTTAAGTTCCTTAGGATGGTGAGATATGTAGAGACCACATGGGAGAAGGGCTGTATTTAATAGAGGTGTGGAAAAGAGAAACGGAACATCTATATAGTTAAATAATATTAATATATTAGGTTTGAGATAAAAGGTAAGAAAAAAGAAGACCAAACAGGTTAAAATATTCAGTGATTTAGCTGATTGGACCTGCTACCTACACACCAAACTGTATCAATCTAAAAATACATTTTGATTTTTGTTTTGCCAAACAGGTTAATAGTTTTAGAGATTTTGGTTTAGTAGTTGGGGAATCTAGTGTCAGCAGAGCTTGGTCTATGACTTGGTCAGATATAAAGCTGCTTAATCACTCATATATCTAGAAAATCACCTTAGGGGTACAATAAACTGATAAGGAAGAATAATCTATTTATATGGAAGCTCCCACCTGATGGGAGAACTTGGAAAGGTGATAGTTCCTCTTTGCATAGACTAATGAAACCAGCGCACCTCAGATAATTAATAAAAACACTTTTCATGTTTAATTAATAAGCAAAGATAAACCTGGAACTCAACTTCATGCGATATAAGAAATAAAATAATCCATATTATTAACTAGTAATTGGAGAACCTTAAAGAGACAATAAACTTATTTTTTGTAAATAAGGGAATAATATATAGATACGTTGTCTATACTTTTATTTTTGTTTCTTATTTATTTCTATTTTTACCCATTTTTACACTTTAATATCCCTGACAAGGAGCTCTCTGAATCTATTTCCAGACAGCTTACTTTCAGGGATTGTGAAATGTAGAAAAAAAAAAAATCAGTTTAGAAACAGTGATATAATTTAGAATATCCTACCTCTAAAGCAGTCAGATCAGTCAGTGCTTTGAGTATAGTGATACATTGCTTCCACAGTCCTTTACAGAAATCAAGCTGGAAATAGAGATTAACCCTTTGAGTGCCAGAGGGGTACGCCACTCAAAGTGTTAGGAGAATCCAATATCAGAGATATAAAAGTATAGAAAATAGGTGAAGATGAAAAATATAGTATAGACAATTTGACATGTTGTGGACTTGCAGAATATGTGAGGTCAACATTGACTGTCACTTTAAGCACCTCAAACAACACTGAAAATGACAATTGGGAATGGCAGGGAGAAGACAGATGCAGACATATTGAAATATCTAAAGAAAGTGGAGAAGGACTCTGACCAACACAGTGACACTGACCCTTTCTCTTAGTAACATCTTCAAGAAAATAATATGAAAGATCAGATAATCATGTAAACATTCAGAGACACGGTCATTAACACAAGGATTGCTCAGGGCATTCCATTTACCTTCAAGTAATTCATTATGGAAATGTGTATGGAATAGAGTATGAGTTATAGAGCTGGAAGATAGCAATGAACACAATGAAGGATCATGCAAAGATCCATCTAGATCAGTGGTTCTCAACCCGTGCCCTCAGTGGCCACTAACAGGCCAGGATTTGAGAATTTCCTTTTAAGATCACAGGTGAGTTAATCAATACGACTGAGCCTCTGATCAACACACTTGTGTTCTAGCAGGGAAATTCCTAAGTCCTAGCTTGTTAGTGGCCACTGAGGCAACGGGTTGAGAACCCCTGATCTAGATCAACACAGAGACAAATTACACAATCACAAGGTAAATTAGAAGAGAACTTCACACATCTCCTGAAACCTCACCTGATCTAGATCTCAGTAACAACATTCTCTTTATTCACAGCTGCATTTACATCAAAATCATTCTGTACTTCACTGACAACTACCATGTACCTACACTTTTCATCCTCCTCCTGTCTCTGTATGATGTCCCTATCACTAATTAGACTCAAATATATGATTTACTTGGTTGTACTTCTTTCCTACTAATAAGGCTATGGTCACACTTTAGTCTGAAGTTCTTACTTCTTTTATCTCTCTCATATTGTCTTATTGCTACTAGTGAGTATAACAATAAGTCAACTTTCCCTTTGTATACAAAATCCATTCTTCTTCCACATGAATCATCTAAACTCTCTAAGTAAACTGATGTCAGATAAGGACCAATTATCCCTATAGCCACACAGACATAGTTACATGTTATATGGTAGGTAGGTGCATATCTCCTCAGTACAGAGCTACATACTATTACATAGTACGTGATCAGTACAGTGCAGAGTGATCCCAGTGATCAGTACAGTACAGAGTGAATCCAGTGATCAGTATAGTGCGGAGTGAATCCAGTGATCAGTACAGTACAGAGTGATTCCAATGATCAGTACAGTACACAGTGAATCCAGTGATCAGTACAGTACAGAGTTAATCCAGTGAGCATTCAGCAATGCCAGAAAATGTATTACCAACTGACCTTTTTATAATCATTACAGAGAGATTCTCCAGTAACTGTAATGAGGTAGAGAATTCCAGGAAGACCTTTTTAATGAGATGAATAGGAACCTAAGGGAATAAACACTAAATTGTGCTGAGGGATATTGAAGAATTACAATTTACATTATGAACCCTTTACGCATCAGTGTGTAACTCATTGTGGACCAATACATTATACACCCCTGTGTCCCTTAAAGAGTTAACCTTTTTGACATGTGAAGAGAGAATATTGATCCTTTATGAAAGTGATATTTCAGTCTATAGTATAGTGATTAGGCTTTAAGTCAACAACTGTATAAACGGAACTAAGATGAGGGTGGACATTGGGTTCCTTAAAACTGAGACAAGAGAATTAATTAATGAGGATAAGTTGCACCTTAAAAATTGTTTTCTTCTATATAAAGGTAGAAAGTAACAACTGGCTTTGAGTGGACAATAAAATCAGAGCATATCCTCCATCATTACGGATGAACAAAAGGTCCTGTTTTGTTCCCATGGGAACTGACACAAAAATAGCATGATTTTCTGCTTTTCCCACAGGGATTCCTGCCCATAGAGATACCCATAGTTTTTCTGCCATTTCACTAATGCCCCAGGCTTTCCAACGAGAATGGTTTCCAAACCCCCACCTCCATACTATAAAAACCCAGAATTTCCCACCACGTAGTTTAGGAGAGAAAGAGACTAGAAGCTTCTGCTCCTTCTACCAGCAGCAGCAGTACTGCAGTCGTGTGCCAGCTACCTATGCCAAGAATGAGAATGATATCATGTGTACCACTGTCATCACCAACAAACTTAGATTGTGGTGACAATGATGATACATAGTAACATAGTAGTAACATAGTAAAGTAGGATAAATAAAGACACAAGTCCATCAAGTTCAACCTTCTCCTTATACCCCAAGTAACTGAGAATTTTATAGCTTTCCTGCTACCAATTAAGTTAGTCTTTATCAGACCTCAGAGTCTTTCAGTGCACTTTTAAGCTTTCATCCCCAGCATGGAGTGGCACAGAGAGGGAATGGGGAGATGATGAAGACGACAGACTACAGTCTGAAGCAAAAGTAGTCAAGAGAGACCTTCTTGTGAGAAGAGGTGCAGTTTCCTGTGAGTGGTCAGGGTCTGGCTGTGATTGCAAAAGAAGACGGGCAGGGTCCAGAGAGTGGCCGGGAGGAAGAGGAGCAGGTTCTGGCTTTGAATGGGCGTGAACATGTTATAGGGGGATTAGTGACAGCAGCTGTAGAGGTTGAGGAGGAAAATCAGAGAGGCAGAGCCCAATGTTCATCATGTGCTGGATCAGACTCAGGCACTGCAGTAAATGTTTCATGTGCAACATCATCTCCTCTTCCTGCACTGAAGTATATCTCTCCTCACAGTGAGCCCCCAGGACAATATCTCACACAAGCTCCAGTCAATTTTAGGGTTATGTTTTTGTAACCATGGGGACCCTAATACAATAGCATAGTGTGGGGAGTTTATCATGTGAAACTTCAGGGTTTCCTTATGCACAGCTCCCACGCTTAGGGTAAGTGGGGCCGTCTCGTGGGTAATATGTGCTGGCAGCAGGGGTCTTCCATCAATAGCTTCAACCGCCAAAGGAGTGTCACGAGGCAGTGAAGGAATCCCAAAATGCTCAGCGAATTTGGCATCCACAAAATAACCTGCCACGCCAGAGTCTGTAAGAGCAGGCACAGGGATAGACTCTTTGACCCAAGATAGGACTATGTCCAGCAAGGGATCAGTCTGAGAGGCTTCAGGGTACTGTGAGATACCACCTAAGATCTGTCCCAGATTTCAGGAAGAGACCATTCTTACCGCAGTACAGTCATAGTCCCTCCCTCCGTCTATGGGCCCTTTCCGCTGCAGAGAGTCGGGTAGCCCCCACCTGCATAAGTTCACCACCCGTAGTGTCGGAACCAGAAGGCATGGGAGGTGAGGGAGGACAAGGTGGACAAAAAAAGCTGTAGGACATGCTGGTAGGATGCTTCCACGGGTGCTCCTTAAACGACGTTCTCTCCCGGACCCGTGTATCTATGAGGATGACAAAGGATATCATCTCATCCAGACTATTATGTAGGTCACAAGCAGAAATCTCATCCTTCATGTAATCGCAAAGCCCTTGGGAGAATGCAGCTATCAGGGCCTCATTGTTCCACCCTACTTCGGGTGCTAGGGTTCGAAACTCGATTGCGTATTCCGCCACCGCGCGGTTACCCTGGCGGATGGTCATCAGATGTTTGGAAGCCAAGGTCCCGCAACCTGGCACGTCAAATACGCTTCTAAATGAGGCCACAAATTGAGTAAAATCATGTATTATGGGTTTCTCCATCTTCTATAATGGATTCGCCCAATCCAGTGCCTTGCCAGCCAGGAGAGAAATCATAAGTCCAACCGTACTGCGCTCAGTAGGGAAGTCATGAGGAAGAATCTCGAGGTATATGCCCAACTGATAAAGGAATCCGCGGCATAACTCAAGTTCCCCACTATAGCTTTGTGGGAGTGGAGCAGATCCCGTTAACCCTCTGACCAGTCCTTCATCAGAGATGGTAGCAGCTATAGGTGCCGAAGGAGAAACTGGGGAGGCTACTGCTGCTTCTAGGTATAAGGCCTCGACTGGATCAGACCTCCAATTTAATTCAGTTTCTCACCCTTTTCTTCTCGCTCCTGCCTCTCCTCCAAGACATATTCAGTAACTTTCCCACTTATTCTTTGGAGGTGGACAAAAACGGGGCAACTGCCTCTTAATAAAACAATTATTTATTATAATAACAACCTTTAAAATATATAATAGAATATTGGTACAATATTTCATAAATAATGTTGGTAGAAAATAAAGTCCAACTTGTTTCATGAGTCTAGTATCACTTCATCAGGAACATATTGTACCAATATTCTGATTATATATTTTAAAGGTTATTAATACTTGCACAAAACCATTTTAAACAGTTGAAGAAAACAATTTTATTTTTTTTTAATTGTGTTTTTCTGTTTGAAAACTAGTTACGTATATAAGATTGTAAAATGTAATTAAATAGGAAAATTAGCAGATTGGATGGTACAGGTGGTCTGCCATCAAAGTCTATGTTTCTATGATATGATACTATGATAAACTGTATCCATACCTACAGTGCCATCACTGTAGTTAAAATACATTTTAATGCTCACATTAGTTTTACATGTGTTAATTTACCACTGTATACAGGAAGGATAAAGCCTTGCTGAGATTTAATGAGTGTTCTTTAGAAGTAAACAAATAAGAGGTTATCAATGTTCCATAATATACAGACACAACCATCAGGTGGAAGCTGCAGGTGTAATAGGTTTTCTGTCTTCCAGAGGCTGAAGGGATCCTGAGAATGGTGTGGAAGATAAAGATGTAAGTTGCAGTGATGAACATTAATGGTAGAAAAGTTACTCGAAAACCTATCACAAAGTTCATCAACTCAAGAAAAGAAGTGTCTAAGCATGAAAGTAATAAGTAGTGACATGAAAGTGTAAGTAGTAAATTGGACAAGGGAATGGCTGTTGATGTAGTATAATTGGATTTTTTCAAAAGACTTTGATACAGTGTCTCACAACAGGTTACTGCATGAATTAAAAGGCTATGGATTGGGCGGTGTTATCTGTACATGGATTGAGAACTGGTTAAATGATATATGGCAGTGAGTTGTTGTAAATGGAACCTTTTCAAATTGGTCTAAAATAATAAGTGGGGTGCCGCATGGTTCAGTCCTTGGTCCAATGATTTTTAATTTGTTTATTAACAATCCAGAAGTGGGAATTGAAAGTAGAGTCCCAATCTTTGAGTCGGATGTTTTCTTCTCTGTAGAAGGATTTAGATAAACTAAGAGAATGAGCAAAAAAGTGGTAGATGTCATTTAATGTAGATAAATGTAAGGTTATGCATTTGGGCTGTAGAAACAAACTTGCTACATATACTCAAATGAGAAACAACTTGGGGAACCCTCATTAGAGAAAGATTTAGGAGAACTGATAGACGATAGACTTCACAGCAGTGTGCAGAGTCACTCAATTGCAGCAAGAGCAAATAGAGTACTAGCCTGCATAAAAAGAGGTGTAGAAGCAAGGGATGGGAATATCATCCTACATCTGTATAAATCCTTGGTGAGGCCTCATCTAGTATATAGAGTGCAATTCTGGGCACCAGTTCTTAAAAAAGACATTGTTGAACTGAAAAAAGGTGCAGAGACGTGCAACAAAACTGATGAAGGGATCGGAGGATCTGAGTTACAAAGAAATACTAGCCAAACTAGGTTTGTTTACATTAGAGAAGAGACATCTAAGGGGTGATATAATTAACATTTACATATATATTCAAGATCAATTCAAAGAACATAATTATTTATGCAAAGAATTGAGCTAAAAATGAGAGGTCATCCATTAAGACTAGAGGAAAGGTTATGACTAAATCAAAGTAGGGATTTTGTACAGTAAGGATGGTAAAGCTATGGAATTATTTGCCTTGGGATGCTGTGCTTGCAGATATTGTAGCTGCTTTCAAAAAATAAATGGCTGCCTATCTAGCACAGAACAGTATTGATAATTATGATAGATTGCTTCAATGCAGATAGGATGATGATCCAGGGAAATATCTGACTGCCACTTGGAGTCAGGAAGGAATTTTTTTACCCAGTTGGGGCTAAATTGAAAATGGACTCATTGGGATTCTTTTGCCTTCCTCTGAATCAACAGGGTTGCCATGGGCTGGACTTGATGGACTCATGTCTTTTTTTTTTCCAGCCTCCTCAGCAAAGTTACTTTATTACTAAGTTACTATGTAATCTCATTGTATTCTTCCTGGTAAAACATTATCTAAAATGTTTTACCAGGAAGAATACCTTGAGATTTCTATAATTTTCAGGCATGTCATGAATAGCTTTTACAGTATGAAGTTACAGGAAAATAATATATGTGTGTGTGTGTATATATATATATATATATACTGTGTGCAGAATTATAAGGCAAGTGAGTATTTTGAACATATAATCATTTGTATGCATATTTTCCAACTCCAAGCTATATAAACTTGAATGCTTATTGGATTTAAGCATATCAGGTGATGTGTATTTGTTTAATGAGAGAGTGTGTGGCCTAAGGAGATGAACACCCTATGTCAAAGTGTGCATAATTATTAGGCAGCTTCATTCATTTCCTCAGGCAGAAAGGGCAGAAAAAGTAAAAAATTGTAAAACGTCTTTCTGAGGGATGCAGCACTCTTGAAATTTCTAAGATATTGTGGCATGATCGCAGAACCATCAAACGTTTTGTTGCAAATAGTCAACAGGGTCACAAGAAATGTGTTGAGAAAAAAAGAAGCAAATTAACTGCCAGAGATTTGAGAAGAATCAAACATGAAGCTACCAGGAAACCATTACCCTGCAATGCTGTCATATTCCAGAACGGTAACCAACCTGGAGTGTCCAGAAGTACTAGGTGTTCAGTTGTCAGAGACTTGGCCATGGTAAGTAAGGCAGAAACCTGACCACCACTGAACAAGACACATAAGTTGAAATGTCAAGATTGGGCCAAGAAATATAATTAAGACAAATTTATCAAAGGTTTTATGGACTGACGAGATGAGAGTGCTCCTTGACAGTCCAGATGGATGGGCCCGTGGCTGGATCAGTAACGGGCACATATCTGTACTTCGACTCAGACGCCAGTAAGGTGGAGGAGGGGTACTGGTATAGGCTGGTATTATCAACTATTAGTTAGTTGGACCTTTTCAGGTTGAAGATGGACTCAAACTGAACTCCCAAACCTACTGACAGTTTTCAGAAGACACTTTCTTCAAGCAGTACAGGAAAAAGACCATGATTTTTATGCAGGACAATGCTCCATCGCATGCATCGAAGTACTCCACTGTGTGGCTAGCCAGTAAAGGCCTTAAAGATGATAGAATAATGACATGGTCCCCTTCCTCACCTGACCTAAACCCTATTGAGAACTTGTGGGCCCTTCTTAAATGGCAGATTTTCGCTGAAGGAAAACAGTACACCTCTCTGAACAGTGTCTGGGAGGCTGTGATTGCTGCTGAACTAAAAAGTTTATCGCCAACAGATCAAGAAACTGACAGACTCCATGAATGGAAGGCTTATGACTGTTATTGAAAAGAAGGATGGCTATATTCGTTACTGATTTTTTGTTTTTGGAAATATCACAAATGTTTATTTGTTTAGTATTCTCGCTTTAATAGATGAAAATAAACACGTAAGATGGTAAAATTATTGTTTTTCATTTAGTTGCATAATAATTCTGCACACTAATAGTTGCCCAATAATTGTGCGCACATAGATAGTCTCCTAAGAAAGCCAAAACCTCACTTTTACTTTCTTAAAGGGACACTAATGTCCCCCAAAAAATATATCAAGTTTTGTAGCCTTTAAAAAAATAATCAATATGCTCCAAACCCGATCTTTCAAACCACTATGGTCCTGACAGCAGGACAGTCGAGTCATACGACTCGGGGAGGTACTGCAGCAGAGCCGAGATCGAGTTATCTATAAAGAATTCATTCATTGGAAAGCTCTACAAAGTGTGACTGGTTTGCGAGCACACTTTGTAGACATTTCCAGTGAATGAATTCTTTATAGATAATGTGATCTCGACTCTGCTGCAGAGCCGCCTGCTGGTCGCCGGACCGGTATCTCCTGCTTTCAGCTAGACGCTGATGTCAGGAGAAGAGGTGAGAGAGGCGAACTTTGAATCCCTATATCTCTCAAACCATAGCGGTTTGAGAGATCGTGTTTGGAGCATATTGATTTTTTTTTTAAATGCTACAAAACTTTTTTTTGGGGGGAGCGAACATTACTGTCCCTTTACATGTTCAGGTTTAAGGTTTCTTAACATTTTGGATTGACGGAGAGCGCTGTAGTTGTTTAATAATAAAATTAATCCTCAAAAATACAACTTGCCTAATAATTGTGCACACAGTGTATACAGGGCTCAAAGTCCTGAGCTACTAGCCAGGTCTGAAAAGTTATTCACCACCTCTTTTCATGTCTAGCACCACCCATATCCCTACCTTTAACCCCACCCATATCACTGCTTTAACCCCACCCATCTCACGTTCTCTTGATGAAATGACACTGTTGTTCTATGTTTTTTTTTCAGAATAAACTTAACAAAAATATTCAATAACAAACAAACAATGTACACACATAATTTAAAATGAAAATAAGTACATAAGATATTAACAAGTGGAGGCATAAAATATTTGATTTAACTGATCAAAATCTTAATAAACATGGTACAGTTGATTTGCCACACTTTGTCTTTATATATAAAGACAGCTTATACTTAGTATAGAGATCTAGAGTGATTGTACTGCTCAGGTAGTGTGGAATACTCAGTGAGTTGTTAGTAGTGGAGTGGAGGTTATAGTTAGTATGGAGATCTGGAGTGATTGTACTACTCAGGTAATGTGGAATAGTCAGTGAGTTGTTAGCAGTGGAGGTTATAGTAAGTAAGGAAATCTGGAGTGATTGTACTGCTCAGGTAGTATGGAATACTCAGTGAGCTGTTAGTAATGGAGTGCAGGTTATAGTTAGTATGGAGAGCTTGAGTGAGCGTACTGATCAGGTAGTCTGGTAGCTACAACTAAGCAAGAAAGTTGAAGGGCACATCTAGATTCAAAAGTTAGCCAATTCAGTTCTTTAAGCATATCACAATGATGGGTAAACTAATTACATTGGAGGAAAAAGCAGCAAAATGAGTTACACGGTGTTAAGTTTACCAATACGTGTTTGAGGCATAGAAGCATATACTACATCTCAGTAGCCTATGGCATTAACATCTGTTGAACAAAATGTTTTCTTACCAGGGAGCTTAAACATGATTTGTTTCTAAACAGATCACCTCTTTTAAGATAAAGTTTGAACGTTAATTTATCAAAATGAAGAAAAAAAGTGAAGCCACATATCAAGATATTTGTAGGAGTCGAACAAGGCCAAGTTATAAATAGACTTTGTTGCAACTGTCAGATGGGTATTGTGGAGTTTAAGTAGTTTGTGCTTTGTACCAAATACTATTGTGACCCTTTTGTCAGTGTTTAAGAATAGTTTGTTTTTAGCTATCCATCTTTCAACTTCACATAAATCATCCTGTAACACTGTCTCAAGTTGTGATATATTTGGATTTTAAGCCTTATGGTGTCATCTGCATATATGTGCATACACATTCTCAGAAGATGTTTTGCAAAGTGTGGGTAGATCAATTATAAATAAAGAAAATATAAGAGGGTCAATAATGAAGCCTTGAGGAGCCCCGCTTGTTACTTTGAGCAGAAGGGAAATATTGTCTCCAAAAGGCACATATTGCTTTCTGTTTGATACATAGGATCAGAACCAGTTTAGGGAATCCTGAGCTTTTGAGTTTAATTTTCAGAATATTATCATCTACTGTATCAAAGGCCTTTACAAAATCTAGGAAAATTGCTCCAATGAGTTCCCCATTTTCCAGGCCATTCTGGATATCATTGCATTGCACATTTTAGGAGGGCGGTGACTGTTGAGTGATTTGGATGAAAGCCTGATTGAAGTGGGGTAAAAAAGTTGGACAGTCAGTAATACTTATATAGCTGCAATTGGATACATTTTTCCAGAATGTTAGATAATGTTGGGAGAAGGGATATTGGTCTGTAATGACATACAACACTTATATCACAACTTTTAAAGATGGGAAAAACTCTAAAATCAATGAGAATTTAGATTTTTTTATATGTCCCTTATGGTACAGTTGGTTTGTTCCAGCCTTACAGACCACTAGGTATTCTTAACCATGAGAAGAAAAAGGGATTTCCACCATTTTTATGCATGGACTGTGCAGTATATTCAAAAACAAATTCTATGCAATGTTGGTTGGTTTGAAAGAACTAAACTCCTACCCATACACTGTCATAAGTCTAGTTGACATCCGGTTAATAACAAATCACATATTACGAATGAAAAAAAGAAATCTGATACATTCTGACATTTTTTTTTCCTGTAATTCCAGAGGTGATTTTTAGCCATGTCATACCGCGTGGATGACCTAGTACCGTTATTATTATTAAATGTTTTCACCTGTTATTAAGTAGCAGCAGCAAAGCAATACAACTTTATATGCCACCAACAGAGCAATACATAATTGTATGCCACTGCTAAATGCCACCAGTACCAACACCAGCACCAGCAGACAAATACACCATTATATGCCTCCTCTACATGCAACCAGCACATCAATATACCATTCTAGGCCACTGCTATATGTCACCAGCAAAGTAATACACAATTTTATACTACTGCCAGAAGAGGAATATGCCATTCTATGGCGTTAGCAGAGCAATACACCTTTATATGCCACCATCAGAGTAATACACCATTCTATTCCTCTAGGGGAGCAATACAGCATTCTAGGCCCCCACTATATGCCACCAGCACAAAAAAACAAATACACCAATATATGCATCCTCTGTATGCAAAAAGCACATCAATATTCCATTCTAGGTCACCTTTATATGCCACCATCAGAGCAATGCATCATTCTATTCCTCAACAAAGTAATACACCATTCTAGGAATCCATCAGAGATATATATCATTCTATACCATCAGCAGAGAAATTCACCATTCTATGCCAACGACAGGGTAATAGCAGAGAAATACATCATTTTATGCCACCGGCGGAGCAATGCACAATTACAGAAAGGGGGGAACTTGCAAATGTGTTTCACAAAATACCCACTGTTTAGTACATCAGCCTCATGTAAGTAATACTGGTTTACTATTGAAAAATTCACCCTCTATTTGATGACGACAAAAAGACGAGATCATAATGTTATTTGAATGAACAGGGTGACATCAAAATATCACCCGGATCAAAAGGGCGACATTCTGATGTCGCAAGGTTAAGGGTCTCAAAGTGATTGAAAAAATGAAACAGAAGGATTATCCAGTTTGAATAGCATAGCCAGTTTACTATGTATAATATGTATAAGAGGGGGTGAGATAAACAAGAAAACGTAAAATATATTAAAGAATTTATGCATATCCTCGTTGAACCAAGCGGTGCCCGAACCACTTCTCCATGCTGTGTCTTAAGCTGCCGTCTTCTGCCCTGGTGACTGAATGCTCTGATGACATCATGCTCATAAGCCTTTGAGATTTTACAGTAGGAAAATGGGCTGAATGGTTCTTCTTTGCCATCAAATTCCATGTTTCTGTGTTTCAATGTACAGTAGGTGGACAGTAACAGCAGGGAATGCCAAGAAATGGTAACACTTTGGCTGCCCTACAGCTGCTAACAAATCAGCCACCTTGAAATGAAAACAAAAATAAACGTGTGGATGTGATTCAGCCAGCAAAGGGGGAATGTCTTGATCATGTTTTGATATAACATTTAGTAAATAAACACATTTTTAATACTGCAACATGTTTTAAACAGGCTACATGTGGAAATAACCAGACGATGGTGGTAGAAGTGGTGCTTCTTGGATTTGGAAACCTTCACAGACTCCACTTTTTTATTTTTGTTTTCTTCCTCATCATTTATATCCTGACTGTAACAGGGAATATCTTGATCATCAGTTTAATAACCGTCAGCCCCAGGCTTCATTCCCCCATGTACTTTTTTCTTTGCAACCTTTCTTTATGTGAAATAGTGTTCACTACCAATATTGTCCCGAACATGCTTTATGTTATATGGAGGGAGGGTGGAACCATGACAGTGTATGGCTGCATCACCCAGTTATACATATACTCTTCATCTGGCAGTGTAGAGTGTCTTCTTCTCACAGTGATGGCTTTCGACAGATATTTGGCCATCTGCAAACCTTTGAGATACTCATCAATTATGAACTTCAAGTTCCGTAATAATTTGGTTCTGTGGTCTTGGGTGTCAGGATTTGTAGTAATGTCTATTGTATCTTTTACAATATTTAACTTAAACTTTTGTAGCTCTGATGTTATTGACCATATATTCTGTGACTTAGCTCCCATTTTACAAATCTCCTCCAGTAATACTTTACTTGCTGAAATTGAGGTCATGCTAATAGCCATTTCTTTGAGTATATTTCCATTTGTGTGTATTATTGTAAGTTATTCCTGTATATTTAACACAATTCTGAGAATACCATCTGGTACAGGGAGACAGAAAGCCTTCTCCACCTGCAGTTCCCACCTTGCATCGGTTTGTACGTACTTTGGGACACTATTCACCATATATCTGATTCCTTCTCAAGGACGTTCAATGAAAGTGAACAAAACTCTCTCTCTGTTATACACTTTTGTGACACCCTTGTTTAATCCCATTATTTACAGTCTGAGGAACCAGGAAATGAAGGAATGCTTTAGATATTACATACATCGTTTTGTACAACAAAGGAGGTTACCATAATGTTTAAATCAAGCAGAAAAAAATTTATTTGTATGTATGTATCTTTATTTATATAGTGCCATACATGTATGCAGCACTTTAAACAATTACAGTAAAATACAAAAAATACAAGACAAGGATAAGAACTTAAGGCTAATGTGCAATCGTTGTATTATTAACAGAGGAAAAGTGCAAAAAGTGAAACATACATAGAATAGGGGACCTGGCCACAAAGAGCTTACAATCTAATTAGTAATTTTGACTACATACAGAGATAGTGAAAGGATGATAAGTGCTGGCAAAAGATGTTTGTAAGGGAAGTGCAAAATGAGTGAATATTGTTATTGAAATACCTCCTTGAATAGGTGGGTTTTTAAAAGATGCTGAAAGTGATGAGTGTGGATGATTGGTGAATGGTGATAAGGAGGACATTGCAAAGTCCAAGGTCAGCCAGTAAAAGTAAGTGAGGTTGAGAGATGTCTTGAGTTTTATAAGGGTCAGAAGGAATCCTTGAGAAGAACACAGGTGGTGACAATAATTGAATGATTCTTAATATAGGTAATCTGACCTGTTACCCTATGACAAGTTTATTTATTTATTTATTTATTTTTTTGTGTTTTTTTTTTTTACAGATAATGAAACTATTTAAACTCTATAAAAAAATTTAGTGGTACTTTCCTGTTCAATATGCTGATTAGTTATGAATTATAAACTAGCAGTGTGGGATGGCATTGCATGTCCGTTTCTTTGTTTTTTAAGCAATGCTTAAAGGGATAGTAATGTCAGAAAAAAAGTAGTAACTATATGGTAGATACAATTAAAAGAGAGTACTTGCACTTATTAGTGTATCTAAAACCATTATGGTGTGAGAGATATAGGAAAATAAAGTTCTTTGCTCCCTCCCCTTTCTGCTTGATGAGCTGTAAAGCTGTCAGAAACAGATTCTGGTCGCTTGACCAGATGTGGCTCTTCAGCAGCACCGATATAACGACATCTAAAGGTAAATACTTAATTTGGAATGGTCTACAAAGTGTGCTGGCTTGCAAGCACACTTTGTAGAAAGTTCCAATGAAGTATTTATTTCTAAATAGCGTGATTTCAGCTCTGCTGAAGAGCCTCTGTCTGGTCAAATGACTGTAATCTGCAGCTATCAGCTAGATGGCAGACTTGAGTAAAACAGTCAGGAAAAGATAACTTTAGCAAGTTATATCTCTCAAACCATAAAGGTTTGAGAGATAAAACTTACATTGATATTAATCTTTTTTTAATGTCTACAATATTAAATCAACTTAGAATTAACCATTACTATCCCTTTAAGCCTTTGAGCCTCAGATGGGTAAGGAATGCATTGTGTACCCCACTAGGACTCAAAGGGTTAATGTGAGGCTCAGTGACACACGAGTGTATATGTATTGTTTACTAATGAATACACGGCATACACAGGAATGTATATATAATGTATATTAATGCACACTGTAAACACAGGAGGGTATGTGTACATTAATATACATTATATATACACTTGTGTGTGCATTAATAGCCATGAAATATACTGTACATTCATATACATTATATATATATACACAGGACTGTATATAACGTATTTAATGTACATTCATATACATTATATACAGTCCTGTGTGACACAGTTCACATTAACCGTTTCAGTGCCAGATGGGTAAGCAATGCATTGCGCTGTGTACCCCTCTGCCACTGAAAGGGTTAAGCATTTGTTAAAAAAAATCCTTCCTTTTCCATTTCTTTTTCTCTCCTCCTTCTTTTCATGTACTTGTTTTTCCAGTTGTCTTTCTAGGTTTTTGAATCTCTTTCCTTTTTTCTCACCCTCGTTCACTTGTCTCTTATTGGCAGTTATTGTATTAACTGAAGACTCTGGGGTGAGCTCCTAAGTGGATGACAGACTGGAATATGCAGTCCAGGGCCTAGATGCACTAAATGTCGATGTGGTGTCGGTATGATATTGTGTCTGCACTAGACATATTCACCAAAATTGCCGGATGGAAGGGGAGGGTTGGTGAAGGTCCCTATTAGTGTACAGGATTTTCGAAGTGCTGTGGGTGTGGAAGGGATGTCCTCCCCTCACACATCACCAACACTATGACAGTCTAAACTACTCTACTGCACATGACTTTGTCGTTACACACTTTTTAGCAAATTATTATATAGGATTATTGAACTGGGAAAAAGTTTAGAGACGTGCAACAAAACTGATAAAGGGATTGGAGGATCTGAGTTATAAAGAGAGACTAGCCAAACTGGGTTTGTTTGCATCAGAGAAGAGACGTCTGGGCCTAGATGCACAAAAATTTGTAGAGGGCTAAAAATGTGGATGTCCTGTTAGAGCAATGTCGTAGGCACATCCATAGTATTCACCAAAGTGTTTATGACATTACATCGTCAGCACTCCGACAAAAAGATGTACACATCGACATCAATCTGACAGAAATACTGATTTTCATTCATCACATCGACAATGGCCTATTTCCATATGGTAACACCCCTGTGGCACTCAAAGGGTTACAATAAACAGAAATAGTACACCAAGCACTACACAATGTGCCCCCCCTTAGTATGTCGACATATATTGCATATATTGGTCCATCCAACTTTTACCTCAGGGACTGCCATTTAGTCGACTACACTTTTATTCAACTCCATTTTTTGTTGACTCCATTTTTAGTCGGCTCCATTTTTACTCTGTTCCAATTTTAGTTGACTACACTTTTAGTTGAGTCTTTTATTCAATACTTAACCCTTTGAGTGCCAGAGAGGTAGCAAATGCAGTGTATGTCGAGGAATGTATGTTGGAGAATGCTGTTCAGACTGTCGTAGCTCTTCCTGCTGTTACTCCATAGGAAAGTACAGGGGAGATCACAGCTACGACAGCCTGAGTTAGGTGAAGTGGAGACTGCGAACTCCGACAGCAGAGGCTTCTATCGGAGTTTACTGAATGAGTCGAAGTGTCAACATGTCGAACATGTCAACACACTCCCTAGCATACGAAAGTGTCTCATTATGCTTAATTTCCATATGGAAATGAGCAATGGTCAAGGCAAAGAGTAAACATTTGTAAACCAGTTGAAGGAATGTTGGCATTTTTTGTTGGAATCATGTCGATGTGATGTTGTAGAGACTTTGGTAAATACCACGGATGTGCCCTCTTGTATCCCAAGATTTAACATGTTAAAAATAAACCGGTGATGTTAGTCAAGGGCAGGCTGCGGTACAGCTCTGTAGCACAGCCTGTCAATCTTCACTACTTCCCCTGAATGAGAAGTGCCTCATTCCCACCTCCTCCGATGATGGAGGCTTCCTCCTTATGAGTGCCAATGAAAGTGCTCCGGCTCACATGGAGGAAGCCTCTGTCAGAGTAGGAAGTGAGAATTAGGCACTACGGGTGGGGAAGAGGCAAAGACTGATAAGCTGTGGTACAGAGCTGTACTGCAGCTTGCCGTTGACTAACATTACCGACTTATTTTAATATTCCAATGAGGAGGCCTTTTATAGAGGTGAGAGTTATCTTTTAACATCTGTTGCATAATGTTTTCTTATGAGTAGACTTTGTATTCATTCCTAAACAGTGCACCTACTTTAGGAAAAGTGTTGATGCTACCAGTCTATCAATATGAAGACCATAAGAGTTAGGTTGGGGTCTGGACACATACCAAGATATTTGTAAACGTTAACTGGAGCCAAGTTACAACAAAATATGTAAATCTTGAACCACTTCACCAGCTACAAAGAAATATCTGCAGTGGAGTCTAGGGAAAGATTTATACAGACAATGGTTATAAGAGATTTGCTTCCAGTAGAATTTAAATGAAAAAACAATTTACACGAATGTTTAACTGTCATGAATTTTGTTTTCAAACTTCATTGTAAAAAGAGACCTAATTTGTCTTAAAAGCTTGCATCCTAAATCTACCCAGTCAACACTTTTTCTCCACACTCTCCTGCCTTTTCTGTGGCTAACATGTACCAACTTGTATCTATTCTAGGCTGAAGACATGGACAAAGCAGGGTATATGACCCATCTCTGCTGTCCTCAAATAAGCAATAATGTTGGTGCCATTGTCAGCATACACAAAACCTGCTTTTAAGCTGAAGAGTATAAGTCATTCACCTTTCTTGAGATATGCAAGAAGGGTGCAACACATAACATTAGTTCTTCTCAACAAACAGGGCAACATGATGACCGCTAACATTTTCATTCCACAGGCACACTTTGAGGTTAATTTTGTTCAATATTTGTCTTCTTTCTATGAACTCAGTAATTGTGGGTTGGCTGCACATAGATGAAGAAATTTCTAACCTCTGTTTTAACTACAAGATGACTAGAGGTAGCAGAAGTGCTGGTGGTGGCAGCAGACACTCTGTGACTCTTGTTAATGCCTACTACCAACCCAGTCATCCTCCTCCATATTTTATGCTTACATAAACTGAGTGTTACTAGATATTGGTATTTTCTTACAGAAGATAATGTTATATAGCTTCCTAGCAATACTCTTAAACTACTAACAGATGAACCTCTGATTGAGCCATTCCTTTTAGACTGCTATTACAACTAGAGGGGCTAGATGGTACGGGCGAAAATATTCTCCTGAAACTGAAATCGGCACATAATGGCACTTACCACGTGACAAATTATTTACAGCAAAAAGTGCAGTTTTTTCACTGTTTCCCGCTTTTTCGCCTCGCTCAGTACATTGAAATCAATGGGAAGAAAATGTTTTTCTATACTTTTCTACAGCCATATAAAGGGTGGCAGGCTCTCACAGCATGACATTCTGTGTTTGTGAGGA
This sequence comes from Rhinophrynus dorsalis, assembly GCA_037306005.1. Classification (NCBI taxonomy): domain Eukaryota; kingdom Metazoa; phylum Chordata; class Amphibia; order Anura; family Rhinophrynidae; genus Rhinophrynus; species Rhinophrynus dorsalis. The sequence goes on from CM074721.1 coordinate 557,293,094, forward strand.
GAAAACAGCAAGTTTTTTGAGCCAGAGAAGATAGGGGAACTGAAGTTTAGTTTAGGGAATCTTTTAGGTAGGATATTTGTTCTCTGTATTAGGAGAGTCCAGGGGCACTCTGGGGAGAAGAAGGGAGGGAAGAGGTTGACTCCAAATACCCCAAAATTCCATGTGACTGACTGGCAAGACACAGGCATCTGGGAACCTATTTGCTTGCTGATCTTACTGTTATTGTCCCTGTGCTGGAGAAGTCTGGGGAAATAAGTTGTTGATTTTGCTTTTCACTTATAATTTTTTTGGACAGACTGTGACTGTTATAAGACAATTAAAAATAATAATAATAAAAAAATAAACAAATAAATAAACAAGAATAAAGAAATAAACAAACAACTAAATATATTAGGTGACAGACAGCTGACTGGGCTAAGGCAGGACATCACACTCCATCCGTTGTGTTGTGTACTGTAGATATAAAACACACAGAGTAGTTGAGTAATGTCCAGCAAACACACAAGGGGCAGAGGGAGGGGGAAGGCTGAAGCAGTGCAGGGACTTGAGAGAAAAGTAGTAGTTCAAAAACTGAATGCAGCAATGGTTGCTGCAGTGTGTGCAATCAATGATGATGATGTCTCTCTCCAAGGAAGGATGCAGTTTGTCAAGGTCCAGGCAAAACTTCCAGCACCATCAGTGCCAGTAGAAATTAAGAACCATATAAGAAGAAGACTGAAGATGACAACAAGTCACATTCAAGTGTTGATGATGCTGGTAATAGCATAATAGTGGAAGGTGTGGCAGCTGAACCGCCTGCTGCATCAGACAGTGAGACAAACAAGCACCAAAACACCTGTCCTCAAAGTAGTAGCAAACTTTGTTACAGTGAAAGTAAAAATAAATTGTTTGAGACCTCTAAAAGCTTAGAGGAATATAAGGGTAGCGGGCAAAAATTGTCAGGTGATGCTGATTCTGGTGAGGATGACATAATGATGACTGATGATGATGCAGATCTAGAATATATCCCTCCAGCATCCTTCCCTTGTTCAGATACAGATGAAGTTGAAAGTGAGGATGATGACATGGCCAGCAGAAAGGCTAAGGCAGAATTTTCTGACACTGAAAAGGAGCACTGTGCCTGTCTATAAACAATTTGAGAAATCATTGGAAAGTCTGACCCTGGACAAGCACAAATGTCAAAAAGTACACAGTCACCCTATCAGTCATCATCAGCATCATCGCCTCTTCAAGTCCAAATCCCACTCAGCCACACACACCTGTGTTGAGTACCCGGCAGCAGCAAAACAACAGCAACACATGTTATTAATATCCACAATGTTTGATATGATGAGTGTCTCTGCTGCTGCTGGAAGTGCTGCACTTTGGACTCCTAGTAGTAGTAGCAGTAGATTTGCATCAACATCTAGCCCCAGTACTAGTAATATCAGCACCTCAGAAACCCCTCAGTCCATGAAGTCCAGAGTATGGAGATACTTCACTCAGAATCTTAAAGCTAAGCATGCTGCTATCTGGGGGAGAGAAAGCTCACACCTAGACACCTTCACTATGAGATACCACCTGAAGCACAACCACAAGTCTGACTGGGAAACATAGAAATCAGCAGGACAAAGGTGCCACAACAATCAAAGCATGGCTCTAGAATAGAAAAAAAGAAGCAGTGAAGTTATATGTCAGAGAATGTGCTACTGCCAACAGTTAGTTCACTCCAAATAACACCTATGGCTTCTGCTGCAGAGGAGTATGATGAATCTGGCTTTGCTATAGGTAAGAGTCATAGACTGCCCACATATGCTGCCTCTACCTTCAGCACCTCCTCTATTCATGTTGTTAAAGCAATAAAGTTCCAGGCTTTTTCTGCCATGTCCTGCCAACCCACAATGAATGAATTCCTAGGAAGGAGTCAAAATCTTCACAAAAACAATCCTAAAGTAGGCCTGTGGAATGGCAAGATTGTGATGTTGACAGTGGGCATGCTGCCGTATTCTTTTGTAGAAAACCAAGGTTTCAGAGAACCGATGTTATGTGTAGCTTCTTGCTGGAATATCAGAAGCTGCAGTTATTTTTCCAGGAAGGCTGGTTTTGTGCCTGTTGGTAACAGTTCCAATGTAATCTCTGCTCTGAGAATACTTGGTATGGTGCATGTGCACTACTTTGCCCATGTGCTAAATTTAGTTGTGACCAGATTCCTGGCAGAATTCAAAACTCTCAGAGAGATGTTTACTATTGCCCACAAATACTTTGCCCATTTTAGTCGCTCCTACAGTGCACACAGCGCTCTATATTCCATACAAAAGTATAACAACCTGCCCCACCATGAACTCAATATGTAAGTCCCTACCAAGTGGAATTTAACAATGGACATGTTAGAGTGTTTGTACAAGCAGAATAAGGCCATTAGCAAGTAAACCATGCAAAACTGGAAGGCTTTGGAGGGACCCTCTTTGTTACCTGGCCAATGGCAACTAATGTGCGATGTATGTAGGCTTCTGAAACCCTTTGCGGAGGCAACCAGGCTGGTAAGTTGCATTGGGGCAGGAGTTAGTGAAATTCTACCCCTGATGTTTTTATTGCAGAAAAAAATAAGGAGCATGACTGAGGATTCTTACCAGAATGACAACACAGACATGCACCTGCTGGTAAAGGACATGCTAGCGTGCTTTGAACAAGATCCTCACATAGTGTACATTAAAAGAGGAATATATTCTTGCCACTTTGCTGGACCCCCACTTCAAACACAAAATTTCAGAATTTCTGCCAAAGGGCCATCAGCAGTTTGTCACTACAAAGAGTCATGATGATCAGCAGCAACTCTCTGAGGAATTGGATTCTGTCAAGGAATATCAAGATATGCTCATTGATCGAGTGGAGGTTTGAGTTGTGGAGGATGAGAGGGAGAAAGTGAGAGCACAACAGACATCTAGACAGTATAGTGAAAAAGAAGGCAGCAAAGCATTTCAACCAGCAGAGGCACCTACATCATCAAACAGAATATCCCATCTGAACACAGGGCAATTCATTGCTCTCAGCAGGGGTGGCAAAAACCGAACATTGGTGGTCGTGGCAGCACAACTTTGTTGACTTGCTCTCTTAGCATGGGTTGGTAAATGACACATAGGAACACCCTGTAGCTCCTACATGTGGTCCCATTGCACATGAGATGATTTCTGCATACTTGCAAGATAGCTACATTCTAGGCAGAAACATTGACCCCATGGATTACTGGCAAAGAAAGCAGTGTGTGTGACCAGCATTGACATGTACTGCATTTTATACTCTAAGTTGTCTTCGAGCAAGAGTTGAATCTGAGAGGGTTTTCAGTGTGGGTGGTTACACTGTGAATGACCACAGGACGTGGCTATCAAGCAGCAATGTTGGGAGACTAACATTCTTAAAATGAACCAACATCTCATACCATCTGAGTATCAGGTAGCAGAAACCACTCATGACAGACAAATATATTAGCAGCAGCACAGAGAAGGAGGAGGAGGAGGGATGTGAAGAAGAGTTGCCACCATCAAACCCACTTGGGACTCGTGCTTTGACTGATAAGTAATCTGTGTGTCAATAATCTGAGAAGGAGGATAGCAATTTGACATAAACATGACAATGGTATACATAAATAAAAAATGATATACATACACAGATCACACCATGCCAGTCCCACCACCACCACTACAATACACATCTGTCACATTGCAAGTTTTACTTTATTTAATTACTTAACATCATCATGATGAATATGTACCCGTGTCACTTATGCAGGAAGTTAGTGTTGTGGGCAAAAGACAAATGCATTCTGCATGCTAACACATTTTTCAAGCCATATGTTGCTGTAGGACTCACAGCTTTGACTTTCAGCCACTTATTTCTAAACTACAGCCCTCATATGTAGTATTATTAACATGGGAAATGTAGTACCTATAGGAAATATAGGTGAAAAATTTGTTAAAATAGTCAAAAAGGAGGAAAATTTTGCATTGGGAAACAGGAAAAAACATTCGTGCAAAAAAAGAGAAAAATCTGCCAATTTTCACAAAAAGACACGCTGAAATATCTTCCACTTTTCGCCCACCCCTAGTGGTGATAGCAGTACTCTACACTTTCATCAGCAGCAGGTCTAACTGGTATTGGGGAAGTTCTTGACCTGTAGTTCTGCTTACTTAATATTACTGATAATGAATATGACTGCTTAGTGGCAGTGGTGCTTATGATAATGTCCAAGATTTTGTTTTTTTTTCACCTTGTTTACTTGGCCACATTTGGTCATGATTCTTAAACAACTTATAATGCTCCATTCCACTGGTAGAAGACTAGTTATTTTCCTTTCAGCTAATTACATCTCAGGCTACTGGGTCTGCCTCTGAAGCAGAAGGGGTGGAACAGTGGAGGAACATTTTTCAAATCACTATTATTCACTTCATGATTAATAATTAGGGACTTATCAACAGCAAAATCTGTTCCCTCACCAAATCCCCAGTGAATACCCCATTCTTACCACATTGCAGCATATTTTCAAACACTTTATCATCACTTTTCACCTGAGAGGGATGTATAGAAGCCTGAACATTACTTTGCAGTGCCAATGAGGTGAAGCTATTACTGACTTTTTTTTGGGGGGATGCAGACAGGAGTATTCTAAAAATGTATAGGAATGTGGGTAGGAACCATATCTTGATAAGATTGGCCCAACCAATAACATTAAAAGGCAAAGTCTTCCACTATCTAGTTTTATCCTGGTAGTGATCCCTAATAGGAACGACATTGTAACAATGAAATTCAGTTAGAGAACCAGAGACCACGATCACCAGGTACTTAAATGAGTTGGAAATTAACATATAAATAGAGGGTAGATGGCTAACACCTGAATTCCTGTATAGAGGAAACAAAATAGACTTAAACCAGTTGACAGAAAGGCCAGAGTAAAGCTCCAAAGGCATCAACATGGCACAACAAGGCTGGTAAGGAATTGTATACATCATCCAGAAAGAGGAGTAGGTCATCCATGCAGAGTACTAGCTTTTCAACAGAGACAGACCAGAAATAGCAGTATCAGCATGGATACCCCCGCTAAAGGTTCGATCACCAAGGCAAAAAGACCTGGCTACAATGAGCACTGGCACATGGGAGTGAAAAACGTGAGTTGTAGCACCATTGAGAGGCTACCATGCCTTAGAACAAGACACTTAATCTTGTTCGTGCTTGATGTGTGCTCCTCACAACTCTTTTTGTCTCCCTAAGTTTAAGGGCATCTCAGGCATGGGCCCTTGCTTCCATGTGCCTAGAGGGATTCGGCTGCACCACACTGACGAGGCTCACATAAGCCGAAACATACGTCTGTGGTTTTGACGTTTCTCTCGTGCGGAGAGGATTTGCCTGACATTTCGGAGCTGGACTGTCTGTGGGCGGGACCAGTCTGATATGGATATGGAGATTTCCTCTCTGCAATGGCACATGGGAGTGAAAAACGTGAGTTGTAGCACCATTGAGAGGCTACCATGCCTTAGAACAAGACACTTAATCTTGTTCGTGCTTGATGTGTGCTCCTCACAACTCTTTTTGTCTTAAATGAGCACTCCTGCCTAGTACCTCTGCCCTATGCAAAATCCTGAGAGGAGACACCCCCAGTATGGTCCAGCATATTGTTTGTACCAGTCTATAGGCAGCCCACCTCAAATGAATGGGGGAGTCCATATGTCTTTTATACTCCTGAGACAGGGCTAGCTGCTGTCACACTTGCCATCAACTTAGAAGGATGGACACTGACAGCTTCAACAAACATCAGAAGCTGACCTGTAATGCAGATACTGTTATCCAGCGACCGCTTCTTTATTATACTTCCCCCGATCCCTAAGGAAGTGGGTGGGGGAATGGGGATCATTCAGGAAGAAGGAAACAAGCTCCCTTCACCTTCTGCTGCTTCTGCTAGATTCATCCACCTCTGATTCAGCGGCATCAGTAGTGCCCCTCCAGCTTCTCCTGCTGCTCATTGTGCTAGCCAGCACTTCAAGCAACTGTATTTCTAATATTTTTAAAATTTCTCTCTCTGTATCTGCTTCCTCTCTAATTATCCCCTATTCTATAACGTGCTGAATGGCAGGAATGTCTGGGTTGTTATAGTAAAGGGAAGGGAAGTTTTGCCAGCATTGAAAAACAAAGGCAGTAAACAGTACCCTTCTTATGGGAAAATTTATGGAGTCAGCAAAATGGCATTGGGTGGCAGAAAATCATGCTTTTTTTCATGAGAATTTCCATAGTCAAAATGAGATTTTTTCCTTGTCCCTAATTCATTGTCCCTCTAGTTCTTGTTGATGTATCTGACTGCAGGATGGTACACACAGACAAGATAAGTTCAGCTGAAATGTACAAGACTGTGTTGCGATGGCTCTTTGTTACATCACTAAATGTATAATAAAATAGCCCATAAATTAGTACAGAAACATATATGGAGGATAAGGTGCTCAGCTTGAACAATTAATTGATTTAGTATAATATACTCGTTTAAATGCAGCATCAAATGAGAGCAAGCTACAGTCCCAACAAAATAAGTGTGTACAATTCTATAACTAAGCTAAAATAAAACTGGACCATAGGAGAGCGCTACTTAACATGAACCATATAGCTACAATAAAAATCCTACTGCCATTGAGGCAAAGAACCAAGTGCAACAGAATGAACATAGGAAAATATAATTTACTGAATAGAAACAAAATAAAAACAATATTACATATAGACACACCATATATATAAAAACATGAAATCAATTCATATGAATCCGAAGAGGTGAATGGTGAATGTATGAATATAAACATATTGTTGTCTTGGAGTCTGATAAAACTTTGTGTCTACACTGAAAAGATGAATGTAAACTGATGGTAAGTATTGAAATAATGTGGGTTACCTCTCTTGAATGGGGTTAGCTGGTGTTCCCATTCAGAGGGGACTTGTCCATAATTTTGGAACTGGACAGCTCTTTTGGAGCGGGATTAGTCTAATATGTATGTGGAAATTTCTATTCAGTAATGGAGCTATAGAGCTAAAACGTGATGCTTCTGACTGGTGACTAGCAGTAGAACAAGTCATTGTGCTTTTGATTGTCCTCAGAACCTCTCACATTTTGGTTTGTAGGTTTGAATACTCTTAGGGGAGTCACCTTAAGAGTGAAGGGTAATCCAGATGTGCACTCCATGCTCTTAGTGTCTAGGGAATCCAGCTTCACCTCACTGACTAGGTCCAACAAGGCTGAAATATACGTCTAGGATTAGCTAGTGTTCCCATACAGAGGGGACTTGCCTGTCTTTTTGGAACTGGACTGCTCTTTCAGGAGGGATTAGTCTAATATGTTTGTGGAAATTTCTATTCTGTAATGGAGCTATAGAGCTAAAAAGTGATGCTTCTGAGCAGTAAGTAGCTGTGGAACAAGACCTTTTGTCTTTGTTTGTCCTCAGAGCCACTCACATTTCCATTTGTGTTTTTTAATATTCTTAGGGGGTCACCCTAAGAGTGAAGGGTAATCCAGACGTGGACCTTTTTGCTCTCAGTGCATAGGTATCACGGTGCCCGTTCTCCCCGTGCTGTTTTCTGTCAGTCTACTCTGTGCTTTGCTCCCATTGGCTACTCTGTGTTTGTCCCTCCCAGAATGGCCTTTATATACTGGGCTCTGGCACTTCTCCGGTGCCCTTTCGTGGTGTTCCTGTACCAGTGTTTGTTTCTGCTTAGTGATTCCCAGTGTACCAACTTGGCCTGCCTGACTACTCTGCATTTTGTCTCTTGTCTGTGTAACGACCCAGATTGCCTGACTATTCTTCTGCGCCTGCTCCTGTGTACCGACCCGGCTTGACTGACGTTCCTGCTCCTGTGTACCGACCCAGCTTGACTGACGTTCCTGCTCCTGTGTACCGACCTGGCTCGGCTGGTGTTCCTGCTCCTGTGTACCGACCCGGCTTGGCTGACATTCCTGCTCCGTGATTCGACCCGTATTGGTTGGCGTTCCTGCTCTGGCTGCCTCTGAGTCGCCTTGGCAACATTCTGATCCATCAGGCAATTGGGTCTCCGTTACTGCTCCTGCAGAGTATAAGTGGCCTAGTCTCCATTACTGCTACGGCAGTGTGCCATTGGCTTTGTCCTCTGTTACTGCTCCTGCAGAGTGCCAGTGTCTGTCTCCGTTACTGCTTCAGCAGTGTGCCATAGGCCTAGTCTCCGTTACTGCTTCTGCAGAGTGCAAGTGTCTGCCTCTGTTACTGCTATGGCAGTGTGCCATTGGCCTTGTCCTCCGTTATTGCTCCTGCAGAGAGCAAGTGTCTGTCTCAGTTACTGCTACGGCAGTGTGCCATTGGCCTATTCTCCGTTACTGCTCCTGCAGAGTGCAAGTGTCTGTCACCGTTACTGATACGGCAGTGTGCCATTGGCCTAGTCTCCATTACTGCTTCTGCAGAGTGCAAGTATCTGTCTCCGTTACTGCTACGGCAGTGTGCCATTGGCCTTGTCTCCATTACTGCTCCTTCAGATTGCAAGTGTCTGCCTCCGTTACTGCTACGGCAGTGTGCCATTGGCCTTGTCTCCATTACTGCTCCTGCTGAGTGCAAGTGGCCTGTCTCCGTTACTGCTACGGCAGTGTGCCATTGGTCTTGTCTCCGTTACTGCTCTGGCAGAGTGTGAGTTGTCTGGTCTCCGTTACTGCTACGGCAGTGTCTTATGTTGCTCAATTCCTGATATTACTCTGGCAGTTCACGTTTCTTCTGCTAACCTGGTTCTGGGCGTTACGTATCCAAAAGCTCTCTATATGGAGTGAGCTCCATCACAGACCTCTCTGCACATGGGACTATTTACACTCATTGAAGACCATTAACCCATGCAGTACCTTTCTCCTGGGAATCCAACATATTCTGCCTGACCTTTAAGGTTATACTGGACCTGTGTAGGCATATGTATATGTAACCTGTCGTGTGACTGTATTATTCTGCTTAAGTACTACAGGACCTGTGAGAGTTATTATATTACTGTGATTTTAATAAAACTGTGTTTTATCCTAAACCACTGTGTCTGTGTGTCAAACAAACCGTGACAATAGGGAATCTGACTGCACCTTACTGACAAGGCCCAACAAAGCAGAGATATAATTTTGGGATTAGCTGGTGTTCCTTTCCTGAGGGGACTTGAACTGGACCACCCTTTTGGGTGTGAAAATTTCTCCTCTGTAATGGAACAAGAGAGCTAAAACTTAATACTTCTGAGCGATGACAAGCTGTAGAACAAGCATTTGTGGTTTTTTTTGTTCTCAAATCCTCTCACATTTTGGTTTGCATTTTTGAATTCTCTTAGGAGGTCAACCTAAGAGTGAAGGGTAGTCAGACGTGGAGCCCTTACATACAGTGTTTAGGGATCCAGCTGCACCTCACCGATAAACTCCATCAAGGCTGAAATGTACATCTGGGATTGCTGGTGTTTCCGTGCATAGGGGACTTGTTAATCGTTCTGGAACTGGACTGCCTTTTTGGGTGGTATTAATCTAATATGTTTGAGGACATTTCCCCACTGTAATGGCACTAGAGAGCTAAAAGGTTATGCTTCTGAGCAGTAACTAGCCATAGAACAGGCCATTGTGCTGTTTGTTTGTCCCCAGATCCTTTCACATTTAGGTTTGTACCATTTTATAATAGCGCTCTAGGCATACTTGTAGCATTGTTGGGGGCATTTTAGTTCTACCGTTGACTTCAATTAATAAATAAGTGGAAAAAGTCAAAATTTTTCTGGAAAACCTTCTCACTTGGCTTTTTTTTCACACGTTTTGGTTTTGAGGTGGGAAGTTTCATCCATTCCGAGAAAAGTGAATAAGAAATTAGAAAAAGGCAATATTATAAAAAAAATATAAAAGAAAATCTGTTTGTTAAATTCTACAGTTTACTTTTACAAATTATAACAATTATATTTATTTGTCACATGAAATTAGATATATAATAATAATATATAATTCTGTTGATTTCATGGTGAGTTGATCTGTCTGGCACTGGCAATTGACTTTCATGTTGTAACACGTTGCACAACATTTCCATTTTCTAATTGCCTATCCCATCCCTGTTGCAGGAGCAGATTCTAACAATTTGTAGAGGCTACTGCAGCCTCTAGGTATAAGGCATCGACTGGAACAGAGTCAGACCTCCAGTCTTGGTCAGTTGCTCACCCGTTATTTCTCTCTCCTCCTCTTGATAATTCCTGCCTCTTCTCAAAGTTGTATTCAGAAACTATCCCTTCCTCTTATTCTTTGTAGATGCATTTGGTCAAGGAGTATTATTTTTAACCGAGAGAACAAAAAATGGGGCAACTGCTTCTTGATAAAACAATTATTTAATCTATTAATTATCTTTAAAAATATATAAACAAAATATTGTTACAATATTTCATAAATAATGTTGGTAGTAAATAAAGCCCAACTCATATAGTGATTCCAGTATTGCTTCATCAGTGGAAATATTCTGATTATATATTTTAAAAGGTTATTAATACTTGCCCAAAATAATTTTAAACAGTTGAAAAAGGCAATTTTAACTAATGGAATAGTTACTGGTGGCTTGATGCTTGAAAACATTTAGCAAACTAGTTAATTCATCTATTTCAATAATTAATATTACATCTATTAAGATACAACACATTTGTATAATGAAAAACAGATCTAGAAAATATTGTTCTATTAGAAGTGTTGGGAGAGTGGATAAACTCAGAAGAAATGGTAGAGACTAGTACTATAAGGAAATTCAAAAAATGTCTGTGATAGAAATAACTGTTTGGAAAAGTATGTAAGATTGTATAATTTGATAGGAAAATTAGCAGAGTGGATACTCCAGGTGGTCTGCCATCAAAGTCTATGTTTCTATGATATGCTCGTATAATAAACTGGATCCAAAACTACAGTACCATCACTTTCGCTAAAATATATTTGAATGTTTACATTAGTTTTACAGGTGCTAATTAAGCTAGGACTCTTTTGATGTCCTTATTCCTCAAACTATAAATGATTGGATTCAGAAATGGAGTCACCACTGTATACAGGAAGGATAAAGCCTTGCTGAGATTTAATGAGTGTTCTTTAGAATTAAACAAATAAGCAGTCATCAATGTTCCATAATATATGGACACAACTGTCAGGTGAGAGCTGCATGTGTAAAAGGCTTTCTGTCTTCCAGTGGTCGATGGGATCCTGAGAATGGTGTGGAAGATATAGATGTAAGTTGCAATGATGAACATTAATGGTAGGAAAGTTATTGGAAAACCTATCACAAAGTTAATCAGATCAACAACAGAAGTGTCTGAGCATGAAAGCTTCAGAAGTGGTGCAAGGTCACAGAAGAAATGATCAATGACATTAGGACCACAGAATTGCAATCCAAGTACCCGAAGGACTGTACTCAATGTTACAATGAATCCCATGACCCAAGAACACAAAACTAGGTGAAGGCATCTCTGGAAGCTCATGAGGGAAGAATAGTGCAGTGGGTTACATATTGCCAGATATCTGTCATAAGACATGACTGAAAGAAGGAAAAACTCTGTAGTTACTAGAGCACCAAAAAAGTACAGTTGGGTGAAACAGCCAACAAAAGACATGGTTTTCCTTTTGGCCAATATAAGACTCATCAAAAAAGGGGAAATTACTGTGGTCAGCAGTAGGTCACAGGAGGCTAGGTGGCTCAAGAAAAAGTACATGGGAGAGTTAAGTGTTTGACTAAAAGACACCAAGAGAACAATCATCAGATTTCCAGTTATTGTCAACAAGTAAATTAGAAGAACAAAAAGGAAAAGAACACTTCTGAAGTTGCAAACATCATGAAATCCCAAAAGAAAAAAATATTTTACTGTTGTCTGATTCACTTTATTCATTTCTAGAAACGAAATATAGGTATTGTAAGATGCAATTTCTATATTTTCCAAAAGACAGTTATGTTTTCAAATTCGGAATCTTACTGAGAATACATGGTATTAAAGAAGGTCTAGGTCTGGCACTCAAAGTGTTAAAACATTGGTTAGAATTACAGATATTTCAATAGAAGCAATGTGACAGTTGATAGAAATAATAATCATAATGCATTTGATTTGACTAATATAGATAAATATTACATGCTTACAAACCTCTCTGTGTATGGCTGAAGTCCTACAAGAGAATGTGGCCATTTCCAGTTTCAACCACACAGCATCTTTAATCCAACAAATGATTTCATAGATTTATCTCCATCTTTTGTCTACAATCCTGTAAAAATCAGTGTATATGATTCTATGACTACCATGGAAAAAAATGAAGTTAGGTATGCGCATATATGTGCATGTGAGTGTGGTTCTATGGTTATCAATGAAGTGGGACAATGCTGGAGGGTCAATATGTGTGGTTCTATTGATATGGTGGGAAAAGGCTAGGCTGGGTCAGTATGTGTAGTACTATGACTAATATGGAACAAGGCTGGGGATCAGTATGTGTGGTACTATGACTGATGTGGAACAAGGCTGAGGGTCAGTATGTGTGGTACTATGACTGATGTGGAACACGGCTGGGGGTCAGTATGTGTGGTATTATGATGTGAAACAAGGCTGGGGGTCAGTATGTGTGGTATTATGACTGATATGGAACATGGCTGGGGGTCAGTATGTGTGGTCCTATGACTGATGTGGAACAAGGCTGGGGGTCAGTATGTGTGGTACTATGACTGATGTGGAACAAGGCTGGGGGTCAGTATGTGTGGTACTATGACTGATGTGGAACAAGGCTGGGGGTCAGTATGTGTGGTACTATGACTGATGTGGAACAAGGCTGGGGGTCAGTATGTGTGGTACTATGACTGATGTGGAACAAGGCTGGGGGTCAGTATGTGTGGTACTATGACTGATGTGGAACAAGGCTGGGGGTCAGTATGTGTGGTACTATGACTGATGTGGAACAAGGCTGGGGGTCAGTATGTGTGGCACTGTGACTGATGTGGAACAAGGCTGAGGGTCAGTATGTGTGGTACTATGACTGATGTGGAACAAGGCTGGGGGTCAGTATGTGTGGTACTATGACTGATGTGGAACAAGGCTGGGGGTCAGTATGTGTGGTACTATGATTGATGTGGAACGAGGCTGGGGGTCAGTATGTGTGGTACTATGACTGATGTGGAACGAGGCTGGGGGTCAGTATGTGTGGTACTATGATTGATGTGGAACAAGGCTGGGGGTCAGTATGTGTGGTACAATGACTGATGTGGAACAAGGCTGGGGGTCAGTATGTGTGATACTATGACTGATGTGGAACAAGGCTGGGGGTCAGTATGTGTGGTACTATGACTGATGTGGAACAAGGCTGGGGGTCAGTATGTGTGGTACTATGACTGATGTGGAACAAGGCTGGGGGTCAGTATGTGTGGTACTATGACTGATGTGGAACAAGGCTGGGGGTCAGTATGTGGGGTACTATGACTGATGTGGAACAAGGCTGGGGGTCAGTATGTGTGGTACTATGACTGATGTGGAACAAGGCTGGGGGTCAGTATGTGTGGTACTATGACTGATGTGGAACAAGGCTGGGGGTCAGTATGTGTGGTACTATGACTGATGTGGAACAAGGCTGGGGGTCAGTATGTGTGGTACTATGACTGATGTGGAACAAGACTAGGGGTCAGTATGTGTGGTACTATGACTGATGTGGAACAAGGCTAGGGGTCAGAATGTGTGGTAGTAAAGCTACTAGTACAGTGGCATGACACTGGATGTCAGCGCATGTGCAACGGAAAAGTAGAAGAACTGAAGAAAACATATAAAACACATAATACACATGAACGTAGAGAATACTGAGTTCATTAGAATATACACATCAAGTATGCAATATTAATCCTATATAATAATTCGCTAATGTATGTTTGTCAGAAGCTGTCATGCTCAGTACAGATGGCCACACATGCTGCACGCATGCACAATATAGACTGCTTTGCAATGCGTTGCGTACCCCTCTGCCACTCAAAGTGTTAAGAGAATCCAATATCAGAGATATAAAAGTATAGAAAATAGGTGAAGATGAAAAATATAGTATAGACAATTTGACATGTTGTGGACTTGCAGAATATGTGAGGTCAACATTGACTGTCACTTTAAGCACCTCAAACAACACTGAAAATGACAATTGGGAATGGCAGGGAGAAGACAGATGCAGATATTTTGAAATATCTAAAGAAAGTGGAGAAGGACTCTGACCAACACAGTGACACTGACCCTTTCTCTTAGTAACATCTTCAAGAAAATAATATGAAAGATCAGATAATCATGTAAACATTCAGAGACAAGGTCATTAACACAAGGATTGGTCAGGGCATTACATTTACCTTCAAGTAATTCATTATGGAGATGTGTATGGAATAGAGTATGAGTTATAGAGCTGGAAGATAGCAATGAACACAATGAAGGATCATGCAAAGATCCATCTAGATCAGTGGTTCTCAACCCGTGCCCTCAGTGGCCACTAACAGGCCAGGATTTGAGAATATCCTTTTAAGAGCACAGGTGAGTTAATCAATATGACTGAGCCTCTGATCAACACACTTGTGTTCTAGCAGGGAAATTCCTAAGTCCTGGCCTGTTAGTGGCCACTGAGGCAACGGGTTGAGAACCCCTGATCTAGATCAACACAGAGACAAATTACACAATCACAAGGTAAATTAGAAGAGAACTTCACACATCTCCTGAAATCTCACCTGATCTAGATCTCAGTAACAACATTCTCTTTATTCACAGCTGCATTTACATCAAAATCATTCTGTACTTCACTGACAACTACCATGTACCTACACTTATCATCCTCCTCCTGTCTCTGTATGATGTCCCTATCACTAATTAGACTCAAATATATGATTTACTTGGTTGTACTTCTTTCCTACTAATAAGGCTATGGTCACACTTTAGTCTGAAGTTCTTACTTCTTTTATCTCTCTCATATTGTCTTATTGCTACTAGTGAGTATAACAATAAGTCAACTTTCCCTTTGTATACAAAATCCATTCTTCTTCCACATGAATCATCTAAACTCTCTAAGTAAACTGATGTCAGATAAGGACCAATTATCCCTATAGCCACACAGACATAGTTACATGTTATATGGTAGGTAGGTGCATATCTCCTCAGGACAGAGCTACGTACTATTACATAGTACGTGATCAGTACAGTACAGAGTGAATCCAGTGATCAGTACAGTGCAGAGTGATCCCAGTGATCAGTACAGTGCAGAGTGATTCCAGTGATCAGTACAGTACAGAGTGATTCCAGTGATCAGTACAGTACAGAGTGAATCCAGTGGGCATTCAGCAATGCCAGAAAATGTGTTACCAACTGACCTTTTTATAATCATTACAGAGAGATTCTCCAGTAACTGTAATGAGGTAGAGAATTCCAGGAAGACCTTTTTAATGAGATGAATAGGAACCTAAGGGAATAAACACTAAATTGTGCTGAGGGATATTGAAGAATTACAATTTACATTATGAACCCTTTACGCATCAGTGTGTAACTCATTGTGGACCAATACATTATACACCCCTGTGTCCCTTAAAGAGTTAACCTTTTTGACATGTGAAGAGAGAATATTGATCCTATATGAAAGTGATATTTCAGTCTATAGTATAGTGATTGGGCTTTAAGTCAACAACTGTATAAACAGAACTAAGATGAGGGTGGACATTGGGTTCCTTAAAACTGAGACGAGAATTAATGAGGATAAGTTGCACCTTAAAAATTATTTTCTTCTATATAAATGAGAAAGTAACAACTGGCTTTGAGTGGACAATAAAATCAGAGCATATCCTCCATCATTACGGATGAACAAAAGGTCCTGTTTTGTTCCCATGGGAACTGACACAAAAATAGCATGATTTTCTGCTTTTCCCACAAGAATTCCTGTCCATAGAGATACCCATAGTTTTTCTGCCATTTCACTAATGCCCCAGGCTTTCCAACGAGAATGGTTTCCAAACTCCCACCTCCATACTATAAAAACCCAGAATTTCCCACCACATAGTTTAGGAGAGAAAGAGACTAGAAGCCTCTGCTCCTTCTACCAGCAGCAGCAGTACTGTAGTGGTGTGCCAGCTACCTATGCCAAGAATGGGAATGATATCATGTGTACCACTCTCATCACCAACAAACTTAGATTGTGGTGACAATGATGATACATAGTAACATAGTAGTAACATAGTAAATTAGGATGAATAAAGACACAAGTCCATCAAGTTCAACCTTCTCCTAATACCCCAAGTAACTGAGAATTTTATAGCTTTCCTGCTACCAATTAAGTTAGTCTTTATCAGACCTCAGAGTCTTTCAGTGCACTTTTAAGCTTTCTTCCCCAGCATGGAGTGGCACAGAGAGGGAATGGGGAGATGATGAAGATGACAGACTGCAGTCTGAAGCAAAAGTAGTCAAGAGAGACCTTCTTGTGAGAAGAGGTGCAGTTTCCTGTGAGTGGTCAGGTTCTGGCTGTTATTGCAAAAGAAGATGGGCAGGATCCAGAGAGTGGCCAGGAGGAAGAGGAGCAGGTTCTGGCTGTGAGTGGGCAGAAAAAGGGGCAGGTTCATGTGAGTGGTCAGGAAGAGGGGCAGACACCTGTGAATGGGCCAGAACATGTGATAGGGGGATTAGTGACAGCAGCTGTAGAGGTTGAGGAGGAAAATCAGAGAGGCAGAGCCCAATGTTCATCATGTGCTGGATCAGACGCAGACACTGCAGTAAATGTTTCAGGTGCAACATCATCTCCTCTTCCTGCACTGAAGTATATCTCTCCTCACAGTGAGCCCCCAGGACAATATCTCACACAAGCTCCAGTCAATTTTAGGGTTATGTTTTTGTAACCATGGGGACCCTAACACAATAGCATAGTGTGGGGAGTTTATCATGTGAAACTTCAGGGTTTCCTTATGCACAGCTCCCACGCTTAGGGTAAGTGGGGCCGTCTCGTGGGTAATATGTGCTGGCAGCAGGGGTCTTCCATCAATAGCTTCAACCGCCAAAGGCATTTCATGAGGCAGTGAAGGAATCCCAAAATGCTCAGCGAATTTGGCATCCACAAAATAACCTGCCACGCCAGAGTCTGTAAGAGCAGGCACAGGGATAGACTCTTTGACCCAAGATAGGACTATGTCCAGCAAGGGATCAGTCTGAGAGGCTTCAGGGTACTGTGAGATACCACCTAAGATCTGTCCCAGATTTCAGGAAGAGACCATTCTTACCGCAGTACAGTCATAGTCCCTCCCTCCGTCTATGGGCCCTTTCCGCTGCAGAGAGTCGGGTAGCCCCCACCTGCATAAGTTCACCACCCGTAGTGTCGGAACCAGAAGGCATGGGAGGTGAGGGAGGACAAGGTGGACAAAAAAAGCTGTAGGACATGCTGGTAGGATGCTTCCACGGGTGCTCCTTAAACGACGTTCTCTCCCGGACCCGTGTATCTATGAGGATGACAAAGGATATCATCTCATCCAGACTATTATGTAGGTCACAAGCAGAAATCTCATCCTTCATGTAATCGCAAAGCCCTTGGGAGAATGCAGCTATCAGGGCCTCATTGTTCCACCCTACTTCGGGTGCTAGGGTTCGAAACTCGATTGCGTATTCCGCCACCGCGCGGTTACCCTGGCGGATGGTCATCAGATGTTTGGAAGCCAAGGTCCCGCAACCTGGCACGTCAAATACGCTTCTAAATGAGGCCACAAATTGAGTAAAATCATGTATTATGGGTTTCTCCATCTTCTATAATGGATTCGCCCAATTCAGTGCCTTGCCAGCCAGGAGAGAAATCATAAGTCCAACCGTACTGCGCTCAGTAGGGAAGTCATGAGGAAGAATCTCGAGGTATATGCCCAACTGATAAAGGAATCCGCGGCATAACTCAAGTTCCCCACTATAGCTTTGTGGGAGTGGAGCAGATCCCGTTAACCCTCTGACCAGTCCTTCATCAGAGATGGTAGCAGCTATAGGTGCCGAAGGAGAAACTGGGGAGGCTACTGCTGCTTCTAGGTATAAGGCCTCGACTGGATCAGACCTCCAATTTAATTCAGTTTCTCACCCTTTTCTTCTCGCTCCTGCCTCTCCTCCAAGACATATTCAGTAACTTTCCCACTTATTCTTTGGAGGTGGACAAAAACGGGGCAACTGCCTCTTAATAAAACAATTATTTATTATAATAACAACCTTTAAAATATATAATAGAATATTGGTACAATATTTCATAAATAATGTTGGTAGAAAATAAAGTCCAACTTGTTTCATGAGTCTAGTATCACTTCATCAGGAACATATTGTACCAATATTCTGATTATATATTTTAAAGGTTATTAATACTTGCACAAAACCATTTTAAACAGTTGAAGAAAACAATTTTATTTTTTTTTAATTGTGTTTTTCTGTTTGAAAACTAGTTACGTATATAAGATTGTAAAATGTAATTAAATAGGAAAATTAGCAGATTGGATGGTACAGGTGGTCTGCCATCAAAGTCTATGTTTCTATGATATGATACTATGATAAACTGTATCCATACCTACAGTGCCATCACTGTAGTTAAAATACATTTTAATGCTCACATTAGTTTTACATGTGTTAATTTACCACTGTATACAGGAAGGATAAAGCCTTGCTGAGATTTAAT
Organism: Rhinophrynus dorsalis; assembly: GCA_037306005.1. Classification (NCBI taxonomy): domain Eukaryota; kingdom Metazoa; phylum Chordata; class Amphibia; order Anura; family Rhinophrynidae; genus Rhinophrynus; species Rhinophrynus dorsalis. The sequence goes on from CM074721.1 coordinate 557,311,740, forward strand.
GAGTGTTCTTTAGAAGTAAACAAATAAGAGGTTATCAATGTTCCATAATATACAGACACAACCATCAGGTGGAAGCTGCAGGTGTAATAGGTTTTCTGTCTTCCAGAGGCTGAAGGGATCCTGAGAATGGTGTGGAAGATAAAGATGTAAGTTGCAGTGATGAACATTAATGGTAGAAAAGTTACTCGAAAACCTATCACAAAGTTCATCAACTCAAGAAAAGAAGTGTCTAAGCATGAAAGTAATAAGTAGTGACATGAAAGTGTAAGTAGTAAATTGGACAAGGGAATGGCTGTTGATGTAGTATAATTGGATTTTTTCAAAAGACTTTGATACAGTGTCTCACAACAGGTTACTGCATAAATTAAAAGGCTATGGATTGGGCGGTGTTACTGTACATGGATTGAGAACTGGTTAAATGATATATGGCAGTGAGTTTTTGTAAATGGAACCTTTTCAAATTGGTCTAAAATAATAAGTGGGGTGCCGCATGGTTCAGTCCTTGGTCCAATGATTTTTAATTTGTTTATTAACAATCCAGAAGTGGGAATTGAAAGTAGAGTCCCAATCTTTGAGTCGGATGTTTTCTTCTCTGTAGAAGGATTTAGATAAACTAAGAGAATGAGCAGAAAAGTGGTAGATGTCATTTAATGTAGATAAATGTAAGGTTATGCATTTGGGCTGTAGAAACAAACTTGCTACATATACTCAAATGAGAAACAACTTGGGGAACCCTCATTAGAGAAAGATTTAGGAGAACTGATAGACGATAGACTTCACAGCAGTGTGCAGAGTCACTCAATTGCAGCAAGAGCAAATAGAGTACTAGCCTGCATAAAAAGAGGTGTAGAAGCAAGGGATGGGAATATCATCCTACATCTGTATAAATCCTTGGTGAGGCCTCATCTAGTATATAGAGTGCAATTCTGGGCACCAGTTCTTAAAAAAGACATTGTTGAACTGAAAAAAGGTGCAGAGACGTGCAACAAAACTGATGAAGGGATCGGAGGATCTGAGTTACAAAGAAATACTAGCCAAACTAGGTTTGTTTACATTAGAGAAGAGACATCTAAGGGGTGATATAATTAACATTTACATATATATTCAAGATCAATTCAAAGAACATAATTATTTATGCAAAGAATTGAGCTAAAAATGAGAGGTCATCCATTAAGACTAGAGGAAAGGTTATGACTAAATCAAAGTAGGGATTTTGTACAGTAAGGATGGTAAAGCTATGGAATTATTTGCCTTGGGATGCTGTGCTTGCAGATATTGTAGCTGCTTTCAAAAAATAAATGGCTGCCTATCTAGCACAGAACAGTATTGATAATTATGATAGATTGCTTCAATGCAGATAGGATGATGATCCAGGGAAATATCTGACTGCCATTTGGAGTCAGGAAGGAATTTTTTTACCCAGTTGGGGCTAAATTGAAAATGGACTCATTGGGATTCTTTTGCCTTCCTCTGAATCAACAGGGTTGCCATGGGCTGGACTTGATGGACTCATGTCTTTTTTTTTTCCAGCCTCCTCAGCAAAGTTACTTTATTACTAAGTTACTATGTAATGTCATTGTATTCTTCCTGGTAAAACATTATCTAAAATGTTTTACCAGGAAGAATACCTTGAGATTTCTATAATTTTCAGGCATGTCATGAATAGCTTTTACAGTATGAAGTTACAGGAAAATAATATATGTGTGTGTGTATATATATATATATATATATATATATATATATATATATATATATATACTGTGTGCAGAATTATAAGGCAAGTGAGTATTTTGAACATATAATCATTTGTATGCATATTTTCCAACTCCAAGCTATATAAACTTGAATGCTTATTGGATTTAAGCATATCAGGTGATGTGTATTTGTTTAATGAGAGAGTGTGTGGCCTAAGGAGATGAACACCCTATGTCAAAGTGTGCATAATTATTAGGCAGCTTCATTCATTTCCTCAGGCAGAAAGGGCAGAAAAAGTAAAAAATTGTAAAACGTCTTTCTGAGGGATGCAGCACTCTTGAAATTTCTAAGATATTGTGGCATGATCGCAGAACCATCAAACGTTTTGTTGCAAATAGTCAACAGGGTCACAAGAAATGTGTTGAGAAAAAAAGAAGCAAATTAACTGCCAGAGATTTGAGAAGAATCAAACATGAAGCTACCAGGAAACCATTATCCTGCAATGCTGTCATATTCCAGAACGGTAACCAACCTGGAGTGTCCAGAAGTACTAGGTGTTCAGTTGTCAGAGACTTGGCCATGGTAAGTAAGGCAGAAACCTGACCACCACTGAACAAGACACATAAGTTGAAATGTCAAGATTGGGCCAAGAAATATAATTAAGACAAATTTATCAAAGGTTTTATGGACTGATGAGATGAGAGTGCCTCTTGACAGTCCAGATGGATGGGCCCGTGGCTGGATCAGTAACGGGCACATGTCTCTACTTTGACTCAGCCGCCAGTAAGGTGGAGGAGGGGTACTGGTATAGGCTGGTATAATCAACTATTAACTTGTTGGACCTTTTCAGGTTGAAGATGGAGTCAAACTCAACTCCCAAACCTACTGCCAGTTTTCAGAAGACACTTTCTTCAAGCAGTACAGGAAAAAGACCATGATTTTTATGCAGGACAATGCTCCATCGCATGCATCGAAGTACTCCACTGCGTGGCTAGCCAGTAAAGGCCTTAAAGATGATAGAATAATGACATGGCCCCCTTCCTCACCTGACCTAAACCCTATTGAGAACTTGTGGGCCCTTCTCAAACGGCAGATTTTCGCTGAAGGAAAACAGTGCACCTCTCTGAACAGTGTCTGGGAGGCTGTGATTGCTGCTGAACTAAAATGTTTATCGCCAACAGATCAAGAAACTGACAGACTCCATGAATGGAAGGCTTATGACTGTTATTGAAAAGAAGGATGGCTATATTCGTTACTGAATTTTTGTTTTTGGAAATATCACAAATGTTTATTTGTTTAGTATTCTCGCTTTAATAGATGAAAATAAACACGTAAGATGGTAAAATGATCGTTTTTCATTTAGTTGCATAATAATTCTGCACACTAATAGTTGCCCAATAATTGTGCGCACATAGATAGTCTCCTAAGAAAGCCAAAACCTCACTTTTACTTTCTTAAAGGGACACTAATGTCCCCAAAAAAATATATCAAGTTTTGTAGCCTTTAAAAAAATAATCAATATGCTCCAAACCCGATCTCTCAAACCACTATGGTCCTGACAGCAGGACAATCGAGTCATACGACTCGGGGAGGTACTGCAGCAGAGCCGAGATCGAGTTATCTATAAAGAGTTCATTCATTGGAAAGATCTACAAAGTGTGACTGGTTTGCAAGCACACGTTGTAGACATTTCCAGTAAATGAATTGTTTATAGATAACGTGATCTCAACTCTGCTGCGGAGCCGCCTGCTGGTCGCCGGACCGGTATCTCCTGCTTTCAGCTAGACGCTGATGTCAGGAGAAGGGGCGAGAGAGGCGAACTTTGAATCCCTATATCTTTCAAACCATAGCGGTTTGAGAGATCGTGTTTGCAGTATATTGATTTTTTTTTAAAATGCTACAAAACTTTTTTTTGGGGGGAGCGAACATTACTGTCCCTTTACATATTCAGGTTTAAGGTTTCTTAACATTTTGGATTGACGGAGAGCGCTGTAGTTGTTTAATAATAAAATGAATCCTCAAAAATACAACTTGCCTAATAATTGTGCACACAGTGTATACAGGTCTCAAAATTTCAAGTCCTGAGATACTAGCCAGGCCTGAAAAGTTATTCACCACCTCTTTCCATGTCTAGCACCACCCATATCCCTTCCCATATCCCTTCCCACCAACCCATATCACTGCTTTAACCCCACTCATCTCACATTCTCTTGATGAAATGACACTGTTGTTCTATGTTTTGTTCAGAATAAACTTAACAAAAATATTCAATAACATACAAACAATGTACACACATAATTTAAAATGAAAATAAGTGCATAAGATATTAACAAGTGGAGGCATAAAATATTTTATTTGAAGGAGCAGTAAACTTTTTTTATGAAAAAATATATATTGTAGGGATTTTCCTATTGAGTAAAATAAGGGTACTCCCACTGCCGAGAGATTTATATTTCCAGAGTTATTACAGTTTAAACCCATGTTTTTTTACAATAGCAGTGCCCTCTAGTGGTCAAATTCTAATTAGATTTCCTGTTAGATTCTAATGGAGAGAAAAGTCAGAAAAGTCAGAGACATAACAGTTCTCAATAGAATGTGATAGAAACTGCCTGTCACTTCCTGTCAGTTAGAACTTCCAGGAAGTAAACGCAGTAAATTCACTTCCTGATTATTTAAACTGCTATAAATTTTTAATAAAACATCTGACAGCGATGGGAGTGACCTTGTTTTATTCAGCAGGAAATGCTCTGTAAAATATGTGTTTTCATAAAAAAAAGTTTACTGCTCCTTTAACTGATCAAAACCTTAATAAACATGGTACAGTTGATTTGCCACACTTTGTCTTTATACATAAAGACAGCTTATACTTAGTATAGAGATCTGGAGTGATTGTACTGCTCAGGTAGTGTGGAATACTCAGTGAGCTGTTAGTAATGGAGTGCAGTGTATAGTTAGTATGGAGAGCTTGAGTGAGCGTACTGATCAGGTAGTCTGGTAGCTACAAACTAAGCAAGAAAGTTGAAGGGCACATCTAGATTCAAGAGTTAGCCAATTCAGTTCTTTAAGCATATCACAATGATGGGTAAACTAATTACATTGGAGGAAAAAGCAGCAAAATGAGTTACACGCTGTTAAGTTTACCAATACGTGTTTGAGGCATAGAAGCATATACTACATCCCAGTAGTTTATGGCATTAAATTCTGTTGAACAATATGTTTTCTTACCAGAGAGCTTAAACATAGAAACATAGAAACATAGAATTTGACGGCAGATAAGAACCATTCGGCCCATCTAGTCTGCCCAATTTCCTACTGTGTAAAAAAAAAAAAAAAAAAAAAAAAAAAAACAACTCAAACCTTTTTTGGTCCTTGGTCTTTTCTTATGTTAAGGACCGCCTTATGCCTATCCCATGCATGCTTAAATTCTGTCACTGTATTGACATCTACCACTTCTGCTGGTAGGCTATTCCACTTGTCTACTACCCTCTCAGTGAAGTAAAACTTTCTTACATTACATCTAAACCTGTGTCCCTCTAGTTTTAGACTATGGCCTCTTGTCCTGACGTTTTTACTCTTTTTAAATATACTTCCATCCTGTACTTTGTTGAATCCCTTCATGTATTTGAATATTTCTATCATATCCCCCCTCTCTCTTCTCTCCTCCAAGCTATACATATTCAGATCCTTTAGTCTATCCTGATATTTCTTTTCCTGTAGACCAGTCACCATTTTAGTAGCCCTTCTTTGAATTTTCTCTAGAGTATCAATATCCTTCTGGAGATGGGGTCTCCAGTACTGTACACAATATTCTAGGTGAGGTCTAACTAGAGATCTGTACAGTGGCATGACTACTTCCCTTTTTCTGCTACTAATGCCCCTAGCTATACAACCCAGTGCCCTGCTTGCATTCCCCATCGCTTTATTACATTGCCTGCTTACCTTTAAGTCATTAGAAATAATTACTCCCAAATCCCTTTCCTCTGTTGTCTCTGACAGCACAGTACCCTTAATGGTATATTTTTCCTTTGGATTTTTATGTCCCAAGTGCATTATTTTACATTTATCAACGTTAAAGTGCATCTGCCACACTCTTGACCATTCTTCTAATTTACCTAAATCATTCGCCATTTGGCTTTTTCCCCTTGGAATGTCTACCCTATTGCAGATCTTTGCATCATCTGCAAAAAGGCATACCTTTCCTTGAAGACCTTTTGCAATATCACTAATAAAAATATTAAAAAGAATGGGCCCCAGTACAGATCCCTGAGGTACTCCACTAGTAACACTCCTTTCGTCCGAATATTCTCCATTGATTACCACCTTCTGTCTCCTGTCACTCAGCCATTGCCTTATCCATTTCACTATTTTTACATCTAGACCCAAACACTGCAATTTATTTATGAGTCTTCTATGAGGGACAGTGTCAAATGCTTTACTGAAATCTAGATAAGCTATAACTACTGCTCCCCCTTGATCTATTATTTTAGTTACCCTGTCAAAAAAATCTATGAGGTTAGTTTGACAAGATCTCCCTGCTGTAAACCCATGCTGTTTGGTATCTTGCAAGCTATTTATATTCAGATATTCAACAATTCTTTCCTTTAACATAGTCTCCATTAATTTTCCCACTACTGATGTAAGACTTACTGGTCTGTAGTTACCAGACTCTTCCCTGCTACCTTTTTTGTGAAGAGGTACTACATTTGCTACCTTCCAATCTTCTGGAACTATTCCTGTTGCTAGTGACTGATTGAATAAATCTGTTAAAGGTTTTGCCAGAACACACTTAAGTTCTTTTAATAACTTTGGGTGTATCCCATCTGGACCCATTGATTTATCTGTTTTTACCTTAGAAAGTTGAATTAGAACTTCTTCTTCTGTAAACATGCATGTTTCCCGTGTCTTGCCATTTCTTTTTTCTAACAGAGGTCCCTTCCCTTCATCTTCCTGTGTAAAAACTGAACAGAAATATTCATTGAGACAGTCAGCTAGCCCTTTATTCTCATTTACATAGTTTCCATCTTTTGTTTTTAGTCTAACTATTCCTTATTTCGTTTTCCTCTTTTCACTTATATATCTAAAAAATGTGTTATCCCCCTTTTTTATTGACTGGGCAATTTTTTCCTCTGTGTGTGCTTTGGCACATCTAATAATACATTTGGCCTCCTTCAACCTAGTTTTGTACCGATACCTATCTTCTTCCTTCTGCGTCTGCTTATATTTCTTAAATGCTTCTTTTTTCTCTTTTACTATATTTGCCACTTCTGCTGAGTACCACAGTGGTTTTCTCTTTCTTTTACCCTTGCTGACATGTTTAATGCAATGTTCTGTTGCGTTTAGTAAAACACATTTCAGATAATCCCATTTCTCCTGGACTTCATCTAAAGATCTCCAAGTTGTTAAAGACTGACATAAAAATGTTTCCATTTTAGAAAAATCAGCCTTTCTAAAGTCTAGAACCTTTGTTTTTGTGTGGTGCAACTCAGCCTCTGTTTTTATATTAAACCACACAGAATGATGATCACTGGAGCCCAAACACTCTCCTACAGCTACATCTGATACCAAGTCTCCATTAGTAAATAATAAATCTAGTGTGGCTTCCTTCCTAGTCGGCTCTTCTACTAATTGACTAAGAGCTAATCCTTGTAAAGAATTTAGGATATCTCTACTCCTGGCTGAACCTGCTACTTGGTTTTTCCAGTCCACATCTGGAAGATTAAAGTCCCCCATAATTATAACCTCAACTTTCACAGTCATCTTAGTTAGTTCCTTGACCAACAGTTGATCCAACTCCTCTGTTTGTCCTGGGGGTCTATAGATCACACCTATACGAGTGATCATCTTATTCCCATATTCTAAAGTTATCCAAACAGTCTCTGTGTTCTCCTCCATACCCTGTATAAGATTAACCTTTAAGCTATTTTTGACATAAATGGCAACCCCTCCTCCTTTTCTGCCTTTCCTGTCTTTTCTGAATAGAGAGTACCCCGGTATTTCTACATCCCAGTCATTTTTATCATTGTACCAGGTCTCGGTAATTCCCACTACGTCCACATCTTCCCTAGTTATTATTGCAATGAGTTCAGGGATCTTGTTCCCTAAACTGCGTGCATTTGTACACATGGCTCGAAGTCTACTGTTTTTTGACCTATGTGCCACAGACATACCTTGATCAAATTCATCTGTGCAATGCTGTGGGGGGCAATTGATTATCTCCTGTATCATTCCATTGCCCCCCTCCACTAGTTTAAATACCTGTTAACAAAACTTCTGAATTGCTTGCTGAGAACCTCTGTTCCCTTTTGAGAAAGATGCAAGCCATCCTTTTTGTACAATTCCTTGTTACACCAAATAGGTTTGCTGTGAGAAACAAAGCCAAATCCATGTTTTTGGCCCCATTTCCCTAGCCATGAATTAAAATCTCTTATTCGCTGCATCCTACCATCATCTTCCTTATACACTGGCAGAACTTCTGAAACGGATACAGTGGAAGCAACTTGCTTCTTAAAAACATCTTTTACCACACTTACCTCATTACAAGCCAAATCATTTGTCCCTAAATGGACTATGACATCCAACTCTCCATTCTGTCTTGCTTCCTTAACAATTTTTAAAATGCGTTTTCTATCTCTGTGAGCTGTAGCACCAGGAAGACATCTGACTTCTTTGCCATCACCATGACTATCCTCCAGAATCACTCCTCTTAATATAGAATCCCCCAATAAGAGTTTCTTCCTCTTAAAGTTGTTCTTAGTTCTTACCTTTATCACCTTTATTACATGTTTTGTTTCTAAACAGATCACCACTTTTAAGATAAAGTTTGAATGTTAATTTATCAAAATGAAGAACAAAAGTGAAGCCACATATCAAGATATTTGTAGGAGCTGAACAAGGCCAAGTTATAAATAGACTTTGTTACAACTGTCAGATGGGTATTGTGGAGTTTAAGTAGTTTGTGCTCTGTACCAAATACCATTGTGACCCTTTTGTCAGTGTTTAAGAATAGTTTGTTTTTAGCTATCCATCTTTCAACTTCACATAAATCATCCTGTAACACTGTCTCAAGTTGTGATATATTTGGATTTTAAGCCTTATGGTGTCATCTGCATATATGTGCATAAACATTCACAGAAGATGTTTTGCAAAGTGTGGGTAGATCAATTATAAATAAAGAAAATATAAGAGGGTCAATAATGAAGCGTTGAGGAGCCCCGCTTGTTACTTTGAGCAGAAGGGAAATATTGTCTCCTATAGGCACATATTGCTTTCTGTCTGATACATAGGATCAGAACCAGTTTAGAGAATCCTGAGCTTTTGAGTTTAATTTTCAGAATATTATCATCTACTGTATCAAAGGCCTTCACAAAATCTAGGAAAATTGCTCCAGTGAGTTCACCATTTTCCAGGCCATTCTGGATATCATTGCATTGCACATTTTAGGAGGAGGTGACTGTTGAGTGATTTGGATGAAAGCCTGATTGAAGTGGGGAAAAAAGTTGGACAGTCAGTAATACTTGTATAGCTGCAATTGGACACATTTTTCCAGAATGATAGATAATGTGGGGAGAAGGGATATTGGTCTGTAATTACATACAACACTTATATCACCACTTTTAAAGATGGGAAAAACTCTAAAATCAATGAGAATTTTGATTTTTTTTAAATGTCCCTTATGGTACAGTTGGTTTGTTCCAGCCTTACAGACCACTAGGTATCCTTAACCATGAGAAGAAAAAGGGATTTCCACCATTTTTATGCATGGACTGTGCAGTATATTCAAAAACAAATTCTTTGCAATGTTGGTTGGTTTGAAAGAACTAAACTCCTACCCATACGCTGTTATAAGTCTAGCTGACATCTGGTTAATAAGAAATGATGTATTACGAATGAAAAACAGAAATCTTATACATTCAGACATTTTTTTTTCAGTAATTCCAGAGGTGATTTTTAGCCATGTCATACCGTGTGGATGACCTAGTACCGTTATTATTATTAAATGTTTTCACCTGTTATTAAGTAGCAGCAGCAGAGCAATACAACTTTATATGCCACCAACAGAGCAATACATAATTCTATGCCACTGCTAAATGCCACCAGCACCAGCAGACAAATACACCATTATATGCCTCCTCTACATGCAACCAGCACATCAATATACCATTCTAGGCCACTGCTATATGTCACCAGCAAAGTAATACACAATTCTATACTACTGCCAGAAGAGGAATATGCCATTCTATGGCGTTAGCAGAGCCATACACCTTTATATGCCACCATCAGAGCAATACACCATTCTATTCCTCTAGCGGAGCAATACAGCATTCTAGGCAACCGCTATATGCCACCAGCACAAGAAAACAAATACACCATTATATACATCCTCTGTATGCAACCAGCACATCAATATTCCATTCTAGGTCACCTTTATATGCCACCATCAGAGCAATGCATCATTCTATTCCTCAACAAAGTAATGCACTATTCTAGGAAACCATCAGAGATATATATCATTCTATACCATCAGCAGAGAAATGCACCATTCTATGCCAACTACAGGGTAATAGCAGAGAAATACATCATTTTATTCCACCGGCGGAGCAATGCACAATTACAGAAAGGGGGAACTTGCACATGTGTTTCACAAAATACCCACTGTTTAGTACATCAACCTCATGTAAGTAATACTGGGTTTACTATTGAAAAATTCACCCTCTATTTGATGACCACAAAAAGACGAGATCATAATGTTATTTGAATGAACAGGGTGACATCAAAATGTCACCCTCATCACAAGGGCGACATTCTGATGTTGCAAGTTTAAGGGTCTCAAAGTGATTGAAAAAATGAAACAGAAGGTTTACCCAGTTTGAATAGCATAGCCAGTTTACTATGTATAATATATATAAGAGGGGGTGAGATAAACAAGAAAACGTAAAATATATTAAAGAATTTATGCATATCCTAGTTGAACCAAGCGGTGCCCGAGCCACTTCTCCATGCTGTGTCTTAAGCTGCCCTCTTCCGCCCTGGTGACTGAACGCTCTGATGACATCATGCTCATAAGCCTTTGAGTTTTGAGGTTTTTACAGTAGGAAAATGGGCTGAATGGTTCTTCTCTGCCATCAAATTTAATGTTTCTGTGGTTCGCTGTTAAGTAAGTGGACAATAAAAGCAATGAATGACAACACTTTGGCTGCCCTACATCTGATAACAAATCAGCCACCTTGAGATGAAAATAAAAATAAATGTGTGGATGTGATTCACCCAGCAGAGGGGGAATGTCTTGAGCATGTTCTAATATAACATTTACTAAATAAACACATTTTTAATACTGTGACATGTTTTAAACAGGCGACATGTGGAAATAACCAGACGATGGTGGTAGAACTGGTGCTTCTTGGATTTGGAAACCTTCACAGACTCAACATTTTTGTTTTTGTTCTCTTCCTCATCATTTATATCCTGACTGTAACAGGGAATATCCTGATCATCAGTTTAATAACAGTCAGCCCCAGGCTTCATTCCCCCATGTACTTTTTTCTTTGCAACCTTTCTTTATGTGAAATAATGTTCACTACCAATATTGTCCCGAACATGCTTTATGTTATATGGAAGGAAGGTGGAACCATGACAGTGTATGGCTGCATCACCCAATTATACATATACTCTTCATCTGGCAGTGTAGAGTGTCTTCTTCTCACAGTGATGGTTTTTGACAGATATTTGGCCATCTGCAAACCTTTGAGATACTCATGAATTATGAACTTCAAGTTCCGTAATAATTTGGTTCTGTGGTCTTGGGTGTCAGGATTTGTAGTAATGTCTATTGTATCTTTTACAATATTTAACTTAAACTTTTGTAGCTCTGATGTTATTGACCATATATTCTGTGACTTAGCTCCCATTTTACAAATCTCCTCCAGTAATACTTTACTTGCTGAAATTGAGGTCATGCTAATAGCCATTTCTTTGAGTATATTTCCATTTGTGGGTATTATTGTAAGTTATTCCTGTATATTTAACACAATCCTGAGAATACCATCTGGCACAGGGAGACAGAAAGCCTTCTCCACCTGCAGTTCCCACCTTGCATCGGTTTGTACGTACTTTGGGACACTATTCACCATTTATCTGATTCCTTCTCAAAGACGTTCAATGAAAGTGAACAAAACTCTCTCTCTGTTGTACACTTTTGTGACACCCTTGTTTAATCCCATTATTTACAGTCTGAGGAACCAGGAAATGAAAGAATGCTTTAGATATTACATACATCGTTTTGTACAACAAAGGAGGTTACCATAATGTTTAAATCAAGCAGAAAAAAATGTATTTGTATGTATGTATCTTTATTTATATAGTGCCATACATGTATGCAGCACTTTAAACAATTACAGTAAAATACAAAAATACAAGACAAGGATAAGAACTTAAGGCTAATGTGCAATCGTTGTATTATTAACAGAGGAAAAGTGCAAAAAGTGAAACATACATAGAATAGGGGACCTGGCCACAAAGAGCTTGCAATCTAATTAGTAATTTTGACAACATACAGAGATAGTAGAAGGATGATAAGTGCTGGCAAAAGACTTTTGTAAGGGAAGTGCAAAATTAGTGAATATTGTTATTGAGATATCTCCTTGAATAGGTGGGTTTTTAAAAGATGCTGAAAGTGATGAGTGTGGATGATTGGTGAATGGTGATAAGGAGGGCATTGCAAAGTCAAAGGTCAGCCAGTAAAAGTAAGTGAGGTTGAGAGATGTCCTGAGCTTTATAAGGGGTGGACAGAAGGAATCCTTGAGAAGAACACAGGTGGTGACAATAAATGAATTGAATTCTTATATAGGTAATCTGACCTGTTACCCTATGACAAGTTTAGGTGTTTTTTTTGTGTTGTTTTGTTTTTTTTACAGATAATGAAACTAATTAAACTCTATAAAAAAAAATTTTCAGAAGTTATTTTTTATATTTAGTGGTACTTTCCTGTTCAATATGCTGATTAGTTATGTAATATAAACTAGCAGTGTAGGACGGCATTGCACGTCCGTTTCTTTGTTTTTTAAGCAATGCATAAAGGGATAGTAATGTCAGAAAAAAAGTAGTAACTATATGTTATATACAATTAAAAGAGAGTACTTGCGCTTTTTCGTATCTCTCAAACCATTATGGTGAGAGATATAGGAAAATAAAGTTATCTGGCCCCTCCCCTTTCTACTTGACAAGCTGTAAAGCTGTCATAAGAAGATTCTGGTTGCTTGACCAGATGTGGCTCTTCAGCAGCGCCGATATAATGATATCTGAAGATAAATACTTGATTTGGAATGGTCTACAAAGTGTGCCTGGCTTGCAAGCACACTTTGTAGACCGTTCCAATTAAGTAGTTATTTCTAAATAGCGTAATTTCAGCTCTGCTGAAGAGCCTCTGTCTGGTCAAATGACTGGAATCTGCAGCTGTCAGCTAGATGGCAGACTTGAGTAAAACAGCCAAGAAAAGGTAACCATAAAGGTTTGAGAGATAAGACTTACATTGATGTTAATCTTTTTTTAATGTCTACAATATTAAATCAACTTAAAATTAACCATCACTATCCCTTTAAGACTTTGAGCTTCAGATGGATAAGGAATGCATTGTGTACCCCACTAGGACTCAAAGGGTTAATGTGAGGCTCAGTGACACACGAGTGTATATGTATTGTTTACTAATGAATACACGGCATACACAGGAATGTATATATAATGTATATTAATGCACACTGTAAACACAGGAGGGTATGTGTACATTAATATACATTATATATACACTTGTGTGTGCATTAATAGCCATGAAATATACTGTACATTCATATACATTATATATATATACACAGGACTGTATATAACGTATTTAATGTACATTCATATACATTATATACAGTCCTGTGTGACACAGTTCACATTAACCGTTTCAGTGCCAGATGGGTAAGCAATGCATTGCGCTGTGTACCCCTCTGCCACTGAAAGGGTTAAGCATTTGTTAAAAAAAATCCTTCCTTTTCCATTTCTTTTTCTCTCCTCCTTCTTTTCATGTACTTGTTTTTCCAGTTGTCTTTCTAGGTTTTTGAATCTCTTTCCTTTTTTCTCACCCTCGTTCACTTGTCTCTTATTGGCAGTTATTGTATTAACTGAAGACTCTGGGGTGAGCTCCTAAGTGGATGACAGACTGGAATATGCAGTCCAGGGCCTAGATGCACTAAATGTCGATGTGGTGTCGGTATGATATTGTGTCTGCACTAGACATATTCACCAAAATTGCCGGATGGAAGGGGAGGGTTGGTGAAGGTCCCTATTAGTGTACAGGATTTTCGAAGTGCTGTGGGTGTGGAAGGGATGTCCTCCCCTCACACATCACCAACACTATGACAGTCTAAACTACTCTACTGCACATGACTTTGTCGTTACACACTTTTTAGCAAATTATTATATAGGATTATTGAACTGGGAAAAAGTTTAGAGACGTGCAACAAAACTGATAAAGGGATTGGAGGATCTGAGTTATAAAGAGAGACTAGCCAAACTGGGTTTGTTTGCATCAGAGAAGAGACGTCTGGGCCTAGATGCACAAAAATTTGTAGAGGGCTAAAAATGTGGATGTCCTGTTAGAGCAATGTCGTAGGCACATCCATAGTATTCACCAAAGTGTTTATGACATTACATCGTCAGCACTCCGACAAAAAGATGTACACATCGACATCAATCTGACAGAAATACTGATTTTCATTCATCACATCGACAATGGCCTATTTCCATATGGTAACACCCCTGTGGCACTCAAAGGGTTACAATAAACAGAAATAGTACACCAAGCACTACACAATGTGCCCCCCCTTAGTATGTCGACATATATTGCATATATTGGTCCATCCAACTTTTACCTCAGGGACTGCCATTTAGTCGACTACACTTTTATTCAACTCCATTTTTTGTTGACTCCATTTTTAGTCGGCTCCATTTTTACTCTGTTCCAATTTTAGTCGACTACACTTTTAGTTGAGTCTTTTATTCAATACTTAACCCTTTGAGTACCAGAGAGGTAGCAAATGCAGTGTATGTCGAGGAATGTATGTTGGAGAATGCTGTTCAGACTGTCGTAGCTCTTCCTGCTGTTACTCCATAGGAGAGTACAGGGGAGATCACAGCTATGACAGCCTGAGTTAGGTGAAGTGGAGACTGTGAACTCCGACAGCAGACGCTGCTATCGGAGTTTACTGAATGAGTCGAAGTGTCAACATGTCGAACATGTCAACACACTCCCTTACATACGAATGTGTCTCATTATGCTTAATTTCCATATGGAAATGAGCAATGGTCGAGGCGAAGAGTAAAAATTCGTAAACCAGTTGAAGGAATGTTGGCATTTATTGTTGGAAGCATGTCGATGTGATGTTGTAGAGACTTTGGTGAATACCGCGGATGTGCCCTCTTGTATCCAAGATTTAACATGTTAAAATAAACCGGTGATGTTAGTCAAGGGCAGGCTGCAGTACAGCTCTGTAGCACAGCCTGTCAATCTTCACTACTTCCCCTGCGCAGAAGTGCCTCATTCCCACCTCCTCCGATGATGGAGGCTTCCTCCTTATGAGTGCCAATGAAAGTGCTCCGGCTCACATGGAGGAAGCCTCTGTCAGAGTAGGAAGTGAGAATTAGGCACTACGGGTGGGGAAGAGGCAAAGACTGATAAGCTGTGGTACAGAGCTGTACTGCAGCTTGCCGTTGACTAACATTACCGACTTATTTTAATATTCCAATGAGGAGGCCTTTTATAGAGGTGAGAGTTATCTTTTAACATCTGTTGCATAATGTTTTCTTATGAGTAGACTTTGTATTCATTCCTAAACAGTGCACCTACTTTAGGAAAAGTGTTGATGCTACCAGTCTATCAATATGAAGACCATAAGAGTTAAGTTGGGATCTGGACACATACCAAGATATTTGTAAACGTTAACTGGAGCCAGGTTATAACAAAATACGTAAATCCTGAACCACTTCACCAGCTACAAAGAAATACCTGTAGTGGAGTCTAGGGAAAGATTTATACAGACAATGGTTGTAAGAGATTTGCTTCCAGTAGAATTTAAATGAAAAAACAATTTACACGAATGTTTAACTGTTACAAATTTTGTTTTCAGACTTCATTGTAAATAGAGACCTAATTTGTCTTAAAAGCTTGCATCCTAAATCTACCCAGTCAACAATCATATCACTTTTACTCCACACTCTCCTGCCTTTTCTGTGGCTAATATGTACCATCTTTTACCTATTCTAGGCTGAAGACATGGACAAAGCAGGGTATATGACCCATCTCTGTCGTCCTCAATAAGCAATGATGTTGGTGCCATTGTCAGCATACACAAAACCTGCTTTTAAGCTGAAGAGTATAAGTCATTCACCTTTCTTGAGATATGCAAGAAGGGTGCAACACATAACATTAGTTCTTCTCAACAAACAGGGCAACATGATGACCGCTAACATTTTCATTCCACAGGCACACTTTGAGGTTAATTTTGTTCAATATTTGTCTTCTTTCTATGAACTCAGTAATTGTGGGTTGGCTGCACATAGATGAAGAAATTTCTAACCTCTGTTTTAACTACAAGATGACTAGAGGTAGCAGAAGTGCTGGTGGTGGTGGTGGTGGCAGCAGACACTCTGTGACTCTTGTTAATGCCTACTACCAACCCAGTCATCCTCCTCCATATTTTATGCTTACATAAACTCAGCGCTAATAGATATTGGTATTTTCTTACAGAAGATAATATTGTATAGCTTCCTAGCAATACTCTTAAACTACTAACAGATGAACCTCTGATTGAGACATTCCTTTTAGACTGCTACTACAACTAGAGGGGCTAGATGGTAATTAGGGATGGGTAAAAATACTCTCCTGAAACTGAAATTGGCAAATAATGGCACTTACCACTTGGCAAATAATTTCCCGCAAAAAGTGCAGTTTTTCTACTGTTTCCCGCTTTTTCGCCTAGCTCAGTGCATTGAAATCAATGGGAAGACATTTTTTTTTCTATACTTTTCTACAGCCGTATAAAGGGTGGCAGGCTCTCACAGCATGACATTCTGTGTTCGTGAGGAGAAAACAGCAAGTTTTTTGAGCTAGAGAAGATAGGGGAACTGAAGTTTAGTTTAGGGAATCATTTAGGTAGGATATTTGTTCTCTGTATTAGGAGAGTCTGGGGGCACTCTAGGGGATAAGAAGAGAGGAAGGAGATTGTCCCCCAAATACTCCAAAGTTCCATGTGACTGACTGACAAGACACAGACAGCTGGGGACCTATTTCCTTGCTGATCTTGCTGTTATTGTCTCTGTGCTGGGTGGGGAAGTCTGGGGAAAGAAGTTGTTGATTTTGCTTTTCAGTTATAATTTTTTTTGGACAGACTGTGACTGTTATAAGACAACTTAAAAATAATAATAAAAATAATAAACAAATAAATAAAGAAGAATAAAGAAATAAACAAATATATATATATTAGGTGGCAGACGGCTGATTGGGCTAAGGCAAGACATCACACTCCATCAGTTGTGTTGTGTACTGTAGATTAAAAACACACAGAGTAGTTGAGTAATGTCCAGCAAACACACAAGGGGCAGAGGGAGGGGGAAGGCTGAAGCAGTGCAGGGACTTGAGGGAAAAGTAGTAGTTTGTAAGGCCCGTGCTTATGCGCCTCACTCCCGGCAGCCGCCTCCTTGCTCTGTGCGGCGGGGAGGCTGAGGTCCTTCTCCTTCCCCGGTGTTGAGGTGGCAAGCATACGCATGGTGCGTGATGTCATTGCGATGCGCCATTGACCTGCGTGACACGGAGAGGCAGGGTGATTGCTTTACTTCCTGGCTCAGAGAGCCAGTGTCACGGTTTTTTTAAAGACTCTCAGACCAGTATGTAAAATAAAACACAGTTTTATTTAGCAATAATAACACATAAGGTCGCCCTCTAGTGGCGGTTGGGTGTACATAAATGATAGTGACTGGAAAATACAAAGTTAAATGCACAAACGGAAAGCAAGTACACATTTACCACCAAGGAAGGGGTATAACCCCGGAGGGTTAAGTCCTTGATAAATATTAGTTTCAAAGGAACTGTTTGGCCCGCCCTGGGTATGAGTAGGTTACGCTTAAGGTAACCATAAAGGGTTAAGTCCTTGATTATGATCAGTCTCTTAAGTGGATGCTTGGCACGCCCAAGGTGTAGATAAGCTATGCTGAAGAAATGTTCACCAACAAGTGGATAGGGACTGTCTCGCCACGGTGTGTAGTATAGCAGAGCCCAATAGTCCCCTATGGGCATACCTACAGGAATGGCTACTGCTGGTGCAAGTGATCTTAACCCCACGGGCGTGTATCGAAGCGGCCTGCAGTGCAAGAGCTCCCAAGCCTCTTCAGACTCTACCGGACTGAGTATAATGAGACAGGGCCCAAAGCCCAACAGAGGTAGTACCGGAATGCTAGTGCTGAAGCCTGTGCCCGTCACCACTCGGTATAACGGAATCGTCCAGTGTATACAACGAGAGAGATAGAGAGCCAAAGCTCCCAACCGGCCTAATAGGAAGTGAACACTCTACTGGGATGGTATCGAGTTGCCGACGGAGAGCGGCCAACTCAGCAAGAGTTTCACTATGAACGAGGCTCACACTGGAGTAGGGAGAGTGGGACCGAGACAGCACTGGTAGGGTTAAAAGGCACGTTTACACAAGGCTTTTCTGCGGTAGCACAGCACTGTGGTCTGAGGGAGGCGCACACAGCTCTGCACGATAGTAACACTGCACTGCACGAAGTAACACCAGGCAAGACAGCCACACAAGTACTGGAACCGTGGATGATAATGTCGCGACGGCGACAAACCGGAACGTGTGTCTTCTGGAACACGCTAGAGGTGATCTTGCGGGAGGAAGTCAGCAAGGCCGGATCGGTGCACGTAGGAGGTAGTCGTACCAGCCGGGTCATACACAAGCAGGAACGTCAGCCAAGCAGAGTCGAGATCCGGAGGAGATAGTCAGACGAGCCGGGTCATACACAAGCAGGAACGTCAGCCAAGCAGAGTCAAGATCCGGAGGAGATAGTCAGACGAGCCGGGTCATACACAAGCAGGAACGTCAGCCAAGCAGAGTCGAGATCCGGAGGCGATAGTCAGACGAGCCGGGTCATACACAAGCAGGAACACTGGAGAATGGTCAGGGCTAGCCAAATCGGTACACAGGAATCAGAAACGTAGCAACAGAACAACTGGCTCAGAAACACCACGAAAGGGTGCCTGACAGATGGAATTGCCAGGTATAAAAAGGAAACCAAGGGGCGGGCCAAACTAAGTGAACAAATCACCCTTGTACATAGAAGAGAGTGACAGCTAGATCACAGGCACTGTGATAGTACCCCCCCCCCCAAAGACCCCCTCTCCCAGCTGGAGGCTTCGGTTTCTGAGGGTATTTGGAGTGGAAATTGCGCACAAGTCTGGGCGCATGGAGGTCCTTCTGGTCAATCCAAGAGCGCTCCTCCGGGCCATAGCCCTTCCAGTGGACCAAGTATTGCAACTTCCCTCTAAGTCGCCTAGAATCAATAATGCTCTGGACCTCATATTCCTCTTGCCCCTGGACGTCCACCGGCCCAGGAACCACCGGAGTGGTCGTGTAACGATTGCACACCAAGGGTTTCAATAAAGACACATGGAACACATTGTGAATGTGCATAGATGGTGGAAGTTCCAACGCATAGGAGACCGGATTAATTTTGTGAATAATCTTAAATGGGCCAATAAACCGGGGAGCCAACTTATTCGAAGGGACTTGCAGGTTGAGGTTTCTGGAGGAAAGCCATACCCTATCCCCAACCTGGAAAGAGACCGCTGGCAGCCGTCTGCGATTGGCATACCTCTGATGTCGCTGGAAGGACTGACTGAGGGTCCTTTGTACCTGTGCCCATGTGGAACGGAGCTGCTCCATATGCTCATCCAAAGCCGGAATCTGCTGACACTGAAACGAATCCGGGAGCAAACCTGGCTGAAACCCATAATTGATTAAGAACGGGGAGCTCCCGGATGATGAGTTAACTGCACAGTTCCTGGCAAACTCCGCCCATGGCAACAGGTCGGCCAATTGTCATGATGATCAGAGATGAAACAGCGCAGGAACTGTTCCAATCCCTGGTTGGCACGCTCAGCGGCTCCGTTGGTCTGGGGATGGTAGGCGGAAGAGAAGGACAATTGAATGCCCATCATGCCACAGAATGCCCTCCAGAACCTGGACACGAATTGACTCCCACGGTCAGAGACCACCACTCTGGGTACCCCGTGCAAACGAAACACCTCACTAGCAAACACTTTAGCTAGTTCCTGAGCCGATGGAAGCCCTCTGAGTGGCACAAAATGAGCCATTTTGGAGAATCGATCAACCACCATAAGTATAAACGTAAACCCCCTCGAGTTAGGCAATTCTCCCATAAAATCAATAGAAATGTGGGACCAGGGTCGTTCCCCATTAGGCACAGGATGGAGCAAGCCCACTGGAAGATGCCTGGGGGTCTTGGCACGGGCACATATGGCACAGGCAGCAGTAAAGGCGGAACAATCGGCTCTGAGCGTCGGCCACCAGAATAATTGCGAAAGAGACCATATCAGTTGATCCCTGCCAATGTGCCCGGCAGCCCTAGAGGAATGATAGGTCTCCAAAAGGCGAGTACGGAAAGGTTCTTCCACAAAGCATTTGCCAACTGGAGTCTCAGGTGGAGCCCTAGCTTGAGACCCCAGAATCTCCTCTCCCAGAGGTGAGGTTATACTAGTGCGGATGATAGCCAAAATACGGTCAGGCTGAATGATGGGTACCGGCTCCTCCTCCCTGTCAGTGTCTGATGCAAACTGACAAGACAATGCGTCTGCCCTGATATTCTTAGACCCTGGAAGGTATGATACCACGAAGTGAAATCGGGACAGAAAGAGTGCCCACCTGGCCTGACGAGAAGACAACCTCTTAGCTTCAGAGAGATATGTCAAGTTCTTGTGATCGGTCAGGATCAATACTGGGTTCTTAGTACCCTCCAACAGGTGGTGCCACTCCTTCAATGCCAGAATAATAGCCAATAACTCTCTGTCGCCAATCTCATAGTGACTTTGTGCGGTAGACAACTTCTTAGAAAAAACCCCACAAGGTTTCAAGCTACCACCTCCCACAGGACGCTGGGAGAGTACTGCCCCAACCCCAACTTCGGAGGCGTTGACCTCCAACGTAAAAGACAGGGAGGGGTTGGGATGGGACAGTACTGGAGCAGACGCAAAGGCAGATTTTAAGGTCTCAAACGCATTATCAGCGGCCTCAGACCACTGAGAGGGAGAAGCGCCCTTATGAGTTAAGTCAGACAAGGGTTTCACAATAGTGGAAAAGTTGCGTATGAATTTTCTATAATAGTTGGAAAACCCTAAAAAGCTCTGAATCACTTTTAACCCTTTAGGGCGAGGCCACTGCAATACCGCTGCCAACTTCTCTTGGTCCATAGCGATTCCATCCTTCGAGATTATGAACCCCAAGAATGGTACTTGCGACACATGGAATTCGCATTTTTCCAACTTGCAAAACAGCTTATTAGCCCTGAGTAGTGACAAAACTTGCGTGACATCTTTAATATGCTGGGCTAACGTAGAGGAGTGAATCAATATATCGTCCAGATATACCACCACACAGGACTGAAGCATGTCACGCAAGATGTCATTAATCAGCTCCTGAAATACCGCAGGTGCATTACATAAGCCAAATGGCATTACCAGATATTCGTAGTGTCCCGTTCTGGTATTAAATGCCGTTTTCCACTCATCACCTTCTCTGATTCTTACTAGATTGTAAGCAGCCCGTAAATCAAGTTTGGTGAAGACAGAAGAGCCCTTCAATCTGTCAAATAACTCAGTGATGAGTGGAATAGGGTATGCATTCTTGGGCATCAGCTTATTAAGCCCCCGGTAATCTATACAAGGCCTAAGTTCGCCATTTTTCTTCTTAACAAAGAAGAATCCGGCACCAGCCGGGGAGTTAGACTTGCGGATAATTCCTCTACTAAGGGCATCCTCAATGTACTCCTCCATAACCCTGTTCTCTTCACAAGACAGTGGGTAAGTACGACCCCTTGGAGGAAACGCGCCATGAGGCAGATCAATAGCGCAATCGTAGGGTCTGTGCTCGGGCAATGCGCTAGCCTCCCCCTTGCTGAATACATCACTGAATTCACCATATTCAACTGGTATAGCAGGGGAGGTACACATAATTTTCACAGGGATAGATAGGCAGTTTTCTTTACAGTAATTGGACCAGGCACTGACTTCGCATGTTTGCCAATCAAATTGAGGATTATGCCGAAGCAACCATGGAAACCCCAATATGACTGCATGGTGAGGAGAGCGGATAATCTGAAACTGAACCTCCTCTTTGTGGAGAGCCCCAACTGACATAGAGATAGGAATAGTTTCCATAGTAATAAAGGCTGGCTCCAATGGTCTGCCATCAATGGCCTCTACTGCCAACGGACACTCCTTCTTGCATAGAGAAAATGTTGTGCAAGTCTGCGAAAGATTGGTCCATAAAGTATCCGGCTGCACCAGAGTCCACTAGTGCCAAGGTGTCTGCGCCCTTATCTGCCCAAAAGAACGTCACCTGGATGGTGGGTTTAGCAATGTTAGGATCTGGGGACTGTTGTACACCACCTAGGGCCTGTCCCCCAAGGTACCCTAGGTGCGTGCGTTTCCCGGCCTTACCGGACAATTGTGCAAAAGGTGCCCCTGTTTGCCACAATAAAGACAGAGACCATGCTTTTTACGAAAAGACCTCTCCTCGTTGGAGAGTCTCGTGAAACCCAGTTGCATTGGCTCTGCTGCCTCTCCCTTGCGTTCAGGAGAAAAGGGTGGAGAGGGTGGGTCAAAGAAGCAGTTCACCCCATGCTTCCTGGAGGTTGCCTTTCGTGCCAACCTTCTCTCCCTGATACGGGAGTCAATGATCATTACATAGTCAATGAATTCATCTAGGTTACCGGGTACATCCCGGGCAGCAATTTCATCTTTAATTGTCTTGGAGAGCCCCTTAGCGAAGGCTGCCAATAATGCCTCATCGTTCCAGCCCACCTCCGCAGCCAGGGTCTGAAATTCTATTGCATAACTGCCCAAGGAACGTTCGCCCTGCTGTATCTCCATTAGCTTTTTGTCAGCGGAGGCCACTCTACCAGGCACCTCAAACACACGGCGGAACTTTCTTACAAATTCGTTAAAGTTCAGGTCTGGCACCTTCCCACAAGGGGTTCGCCCAAGCCAAAGCCTTGCCAGTTAGTAGCGATATCATGAAACTGACCCTGCTTCGGTCATTAGGAAAAGCCTGAGGCGTTAATTCCAGATAGATCTCTAACTGGTTAATGAAGCCCCTGCATAGGGAAGGCTCACCATCATATCTCAACGGTAACGGCGCCGTAGCCGTTAAGCCCCTGATGCCCGTAGGAGGAGCTAGAGGCGGATTCTCCGGTGTCAAGACTGAGGAGACCACCGGACTCGGATTAGGCTTGTCTAGGTGTATCATACGCTCCAGCAGGGTTTGTAGAGCCAGTGCCAATTGATCTAAGCGCTGCTCTTGGGCATCCATTCTCCAATGGATGTTTTGAGTGTTACCTTCGCCCTTACTGTCTGAGGTCATTGGCCCTTTCGTACTGTCACGGTTTTTTTAAAGACTCTCAGACCAGTATGTAAAATAAAACACAGTTTTATTTAGCAATAATAACACATAAGGTCGCCCTCTAGTGGCGGTTGGGTGTACATAAATGATAGTGACTGGAAAATACAAAGTTAAATGCACAAACGGAAAGCAAGTACACATTTACCACCAAGGAAGGGGTATAACCCCGGAGGGTTAAGTCCTTGATAAATATTAGTTTCAAAGGAACTGTTTGGCCCGCCCTGGGTATGAGTAGGTTACGCTTAAGGTAACCACAAAGGGTTAAGTCCTTGATTATGATCAGTCTCTTAAGTGGATGCTTGGCACGCCCAAGGTGTAGATAAGCTGTGCTGAAGAAATGTTCACCAACAAGTGGATAGGGACTGTCTCGCCACGGTGTGTAGTATAGCAGAGCCCAATAGTCCCCTACGGGCGTACCTACAGGAATGGCTACTGCTGGTGCAAGTGATCTTAGCCCCTCGGGCGTGTATCGAAGCGGCCTGCAGTGCAAGAGCTCCCAAGCCTCTTCAGACTCTACCGGACTGAGTATAATGAGACAGGGCCCAAAGCCCAACAGAGGTAGTACCGGAATGCTAGTGCTGAAGCCTGTGACCGTCACCACTCGGTATAACGGAATCATCCAGTGTATACAACGAGAGAGATAGAGAGCCAAAGCGCCCAACCGGCCAAATAGGAAGTGAACACTCTACTGGGATGGTATCGAGTTGCCGACGGAGAGCGGCCAACTCAGCAAGAGTTTCACTATGAACGAGGCTCACACTGGAGTAGGGAGAGTGGGACCGAGACAGCACTGGTAGGGTTAAAAGGCACGTTTACACAAGGCTTTTCTGCGGTAGCACAGCACTGTGGTCTGAGGGAGGCGCACACAGCTCTGCACGATAGTAACACTGCACTGCACGAAGTAACACCAGGCAAGACAGCCACACAAGTACTGGAACCGTGGATGATAATGTCGCGACGGCGACAAACCGGAACGCGTGTCTTCTGGAACACGCTGGAGGTGATCTTGCGGGAGGAAGTCAGCAAGGCCGGATCGGAGCACGTAGGAGGTAGTCGTACCAGCCGGGTCATACACAAGCAGGAACGTCAGCCAAGCAGAGTCGAGATCCGGGGGAGATAGTCAGACGAGCCGGGTCATACACAAGCAGGAACGTCAGCCAAGCAGAGTCGAGATCCGGAGGAGATAGTCAGACGAGCTGGGTCATACACAAGCAGGAACACTGGAGAATGGTCAGGGCTAGCCAAATCGGTACACAGGAATCAGAAACGTAGCAACAGAACAACTGGCTCAGAAACACCACGAAAGGGCGGCGCCTTACATAGTTCAAAAACTGAATGCAGCAATGGTTGCTGCAATGTGTGCAATAAATAATGATGATGCCTCTCTCCAAGGAAGGATGCAGTTTGTCGAGGTCCCGGCAAAACTTCCAGCACCATCAGTGCCAGTAGAAACAAAGAACCATATAAGAAGAAGTCTGAAGATGACAACAAGTCACATTCAAGTGTTGATGATGCTGGCAATAGCATAATAGTGGAAGGTGTAGCAGCTGAACCACCTGCTGCATCAGACAGTGAGACAAACAAGCACCAAAACACCTTCCCTCAAAGTAGTAGCAAACTTTGTTACAGTAAAAGTAAAAAGAAATTGTTTGAGACCTCTAAAAGCTTAGAGGAATATAAGGGTAGTAGCGGGCAAGAATTGTCAGGTGATGCTGAGGATGACATAATGATGACTGATGATGATGATGCAGATCTACAATATATCCCTCCAGCATCCTTCCCTTGTTCAGATACAGATGAAGGTGAGAGTGAGGATGATGACAGGGCCATAAGGTTAGCAGAAAGGCTAAGGCTGAATTTTCTGCCACTGAAAAGGAGCACTGTGCCTGTCTATAAATGGTTTGAGAAACCATTGGAAAGTCTGGCCCTGGACAAACATGGATGTCAAAAAGTACACAGTCACCCTATCAGTCATCATCAGCATCATCGCCTCTTCAAGTCCAAATCCCACTCAGCCACACACACCTGTGTTGAGTACCCAGCAGCAGCAAAACAACAGCAACACATGTTATTAATATCCACAATGTTTGATATGATGAGTGTCTCTGCTGCTGCTGCTGGAAGTGCTGCACCTTTGACACCTAGTAGTAGTGGCAGTAGAATTGCATCAACATCTAGCCCCAGTACTAGTAGTATCAGCACCTCAGAAACCCCTCAGTCAATGAAGTCCACAGTATGGAGATACTTCACTCAGAATCTTAAAGCTAAGCATGCTGCTATCTGGTGTCTGTGCGAAAAGCACGTGAGCAGGGGGAGAGAAAGCTCACACCTAGACACCTCCACTATGAGATCCCACCTGAAGCACAACCACAGGTCTGACTGGGAAACGCAGAAATCAGCAGGACAAAGGTGCCACAACAATCAGAGCAGTGAAGCAGTGAAGTTATTTATGTGTCAGAGAATGTGCTACTGCCAACAGATAGTTCACTCCAAATAACACCTATGGCTTCTGCTGCAGAGGAGTGTGATGAATCTGGCTTTGCTGTAGGTAAGAGTCATAAACTACCCACATATGCTGCCTCTACTTTCAGCACCTCTTCTATTCATGTTGTTAAAGCAATAAAGTTCCAGAATTTTTCTTCCATGTCCTGCCAACCCACACTGAATGAGTTCCTAGGAAGGTGTCAAAATCTTCACAAAAGCAATCCTAAAGTAGGCCTGTGGAATGGCAAGGATGTCAAGATGTTGACAGTGGGCATGCTACCATATTCTTTTGTAGAAAACTTACTATTTCCCACAATTCTTTGCCCATTTTAGTCGCTCCTACAGTGCACACAGCGCTCTATATTCCATACAAAAGTGTAACAACCTGCCCCACCACCAGTTGAAAATGTAAGTCCCTACCAAGTGGAATTTAACAATGGACATGCTAAAGTGTTTGTACAAGCAGAATAAGGCAATTAGCAAGTAAACCATGCAAAACTGGAAGGCTTTGGAGGGACCCTCTTTGTTACCTTGCCAATGGCAACTAATGTGCGATGTATGTAGGCTGCTGAAACCCTTTGCGGAGGCAACCAGGCTGGTGAGTTGTATTGGGGCAGGAGTTAGTGAAATTCTACCACTGATATTTTTATTGCAGAAAAAAATTAGGCGCATGACTGAGGATTCTTATCAGAATGACAACACAGACATGCACCTGCTGGTAAAGGACATGCTAGCGTGCTTTGAACAAGATCCTCACATAGTGTCCATTAAAAGCAAAGAGGAATATATTCTTGCCACTTTGCTGAACCCCCGCTTCAAACACAAAATTTCAGAATTTCTGCCAAAGGGCCATCAGCAGTTTGTCACTACAAAGAGTCATGATGATTAGCAGCAACTCTCTGAGGAATTGGATTCTGTCAAGGAATATCAAGATATGCTTATTGATCGAGTGGAGTTTTGAGTTGTGGAGGATGAGAGGGAGAAAGTGAGAGCACAACAGACATCTAGACAGTATAGTGAAAAGGAAGGCAGCAAAGCATTTCAACCAGCAGAAGCACCTACATCATCAACCAGAATATCCCATCTGAACACAGGGCAATTCATTGCTCTCAACAGGGGTGACAAAAACCGAACATTGGTGGTGGTGGTGGCAGCAAAACTCTTTGTTGCCTTGCTCCCTTAGCATGGGTTGGTAAATGACACATAGGAACACCCTGTAGCTCCTACATGTGGTCCCATTGTACATGAGATGATTTCTGCATACTTGCAAGATAGCTACATTCTAGACAGAAACAATGACCCCGTGGATTACTGGCAAAGAAAGCACTGTGTATGGCCAGCATTGACATGTACTGCAGTGGATACTGTAAGTTGTCCTCCAGCAAGAGCTGAATCTGAGAGGGTTTTCAGGACGTGGCTATCAAGCAGCAATGTTGGGAGACTAACATTCTTAAAATGAATCAACATCTCATACCATCTGAGTATCAGGTAGCAGAAACCACCCATGACAGACAAATATATTAGCAGCAGCACAGATAAGGAGGAGGAGGAGGGATGTAAAGAAGAGATGCCACCATCAATCCCACTTGGGACCCTTGCTTTGACTGATAAGTAATCTGTGTGTCAATAATCTTAGAAGGAGGATATCAATTTGACACAAACATGACAATGGTATACATAAATAAAAATGATATACATACACAGATCACACCATGTCAGTCCCACCACCACCACTACAATACACATCTGTCACATTGCAGGTTTTACTTTATTTAATTACTTGACATCATCATGATGGATATGTACCCATATCACTTAAGCAGGAAGTTAGTATTGTGGGCAAGAGGACAAATGCATTCTGCATGCTAACACATTTTTCAAGCCATATGTTGCTGTAGGACTCACAGCTTTGACTTTCAGCCACTTATTTCTAAACTACAGCCCTCATATGTAGTATTATTAACGTGGGAAATGTAGTACCTATAGGAAATATAGGTGAAAAATTTGTTAAAATAGTCAAAAAGGAGGAAAATTTTGCATTGGGAAACAGGAAAAAACATTTGTGCAAAAAAAGAGAAAAATCTGCCAATTTTCACAAAAAGTCACGCTGAAATATCTTCCACTTTTCACCCACCCCTAGTGGTGATAGCAGTACTCTACACTTTCATCAGCAGCAGGTCTAACTGGGATTGGGGAAGTTCTTGACCTGTAGTTCTGCTTACTTAATATTACTGATGATGAATATGACTGCTTAGTGGCAGTGGTGCTTATGATAATGTCCAAGATTTTGTTTTTTTTTCGCCTTGTTTACTTGGCCACATTTGGTCATGATTCTTAAACAACTTATAATGATCCATTCCACTGGTAGAAGACTAGTTATTTTCCTTTCAGCTAATTACATCTCAGGCTACTGGGTCTGCCTCTGAAGCAGAAGGGGTGGAACAGTGGAGAAACATTTTTAAAATCACTATTATTCACTTCATGATTAATAATTAGGGACTCATCAACAGCAAAATGTTCCCTCACCAAATCCCCAGTGAATTCCCCATTCTTACCACATTGCAGCACTTTTTCAAACACTTTATCATCACTTTTCACCTGAGAGGGATGTATAGAAGCCTGAATATTACTTTGTGGTGCCAAAGAGGTGTAGCTATTACTGACTTTTTTGGGGGGATGCAGACAGGAGTATTCTAAAAATGTATAGGAATGTGGGCAGGAACCATATCATGATAAGATTGGCCCAAACAATAACATTAAAAGGCAAGGTCTTCCACTCTCTAGTTTTATCCTGGTAGTGATTCTGAATAGGGACGACATTGTAACAAAGAAATTAAGTGGGAGAACCAGAGACCATGATCGTCAGGTACTTAAAGGAGTTGGAAATTATCATATCAATAGAGGGTAGATGTCTAACACCTAAATTTTGGTATAGGAGAAACAGAATAGATTGCCACCAGTTGACAGAAAGGCCAGAGTAAAGGCCAAAGGCATCAACATGGCACAACAAGGCTGGTAATGAATTGTCTAAATCAACCAGAAAGAGGAGTAGGTCACCCATGCAGAGTATTAGCTTTTCAATAGAGACAGACCAGAAATAGCAGTATCAGCATGGATACTCCCGCTAAAGGTTCGATCACCAAGGCAAAAAGACCTGGCTACAATGAGCACTCCTGCCTAGTACTTCTACCCTATGCAAAATCCTGAAGAGAAGACACCCCCAGTATGGTCCAGCATATTGTTTGTACCAGTCTATAGGCAGCCCACCTCAAATGAATGGGGGAGTCCATATGTCATTTATACTCCTGAGACAGGGCCAGCTGCTTTCACACTTGCCATCATCTTAGAGGGATGGACACTGACAGCTTCAGCAAACACTGGAAGCTGACCTGTAATGCTGATACTGTTATCCAGTGACCGCTTCTTTATTTTACTTCCCCAGATCCCTAAGGAAGTGGGCGGGGGAATGGGGATCATTCGGAAAGAAGGAAACAAGCTCCCTTCACTGCTTCTGCTGCTTCTGCTAGATTCATCCACCTCTGATTCAACGGCATCAGTAGTGCCCCTCCAGCTTCTCCTGCTGCTCATTGTGCTAGCCAGCACTTCAAGCAACTGTATTTCTATTATTTTTAAAATTTCTCTCTCTATATCTGCTTCCTCTCTAATTCTCCCCTATTCTATAACGTGCTGAATGGCAGGAATGTCTGGGTTGTTATAGTAAAGGGAAGGGAAGTTTTGCCAGCATTGAAAAACAAAGGCAGTAAACAGTACCCTTCTTATGGGAAAATTTATGGAGTCAGCAAAATGGCATTGGGTGGCAGAAAATCATGCTTTTTTTCATGAGAATTTCCATAGTCAAAATGAGATTTTTTCCTTGTCCCTAATTCATTGTCCCTCTAGTTCTTGTTCATGTATTTGACTGCAGGATGGTACACACAGACAAGATAAGTTCAGCTGAAATGTACAAGACTGTGTTGTGATGGCTCTTTGTTACATCACTAAAATGTATAATAAAATAGCCCATAAATTAGTACAGAAACATATATGGAGGATAAGGTGCTCAGCTTGAAAAATGAATTGATTAAGTATAATATACTCGTGTAAATGCAGCATCAAATGAGAGCAAGCTATAGTCCCAACAAAATAAGTGTGCACAATTCTGTAACTAAGCTAATATAAAACTGGACCATAGGAGAGCGCTACTTACCATGAACCATATACCTACAATAAAAATCCTACTGCCATTGAGGCAAAGAACCAAGTGCAACTGAATGAACATAGGAAAATATAATTTACTGAATAGAAACAAAATAAAAACAATATTACATATAGACACACCATATATATAAAAACAGGAGATCAATTCATAT
The DNA here is from genome assembly GCA_037306005.1 of Rhinophrynus dorsalis. NCBI lineage: Eukaryota > Metazoa > Chordata > Amphibia > Anura > Rhinophrynidae > Rhinophrynus > Rhinophrynus dorsalis. Next base: position 557,342,017 of record CM074721.1, read on the forward strand.
GAATCCGAAGAGGTGAATGGAGAATGTATGAATATAAACATATTGTTGTCTTGGAGTCTGATAAAACTTTGTGTCTACACGAAAAGGATGAATGTAAACTGATGGTAAGTATTGAAATAATGTGAGTCACCTCTCTTGAATGGGGGTAGCTGGTGTTCCCATTCAGAGGGGACTTGTCCATAATTTTGGAACTGGACAGCTCTCTTGGAGCGGGATTAGTCTAATATGTATGTGGAAATTTCTATTCAGTAATGGCACTAGAGAGATAAAACGTGATGCTTCTGAGCGGTAACTAGCTGTGGAACAAGACCTTCTGCCTTTGTTTGTCCTCAGAGCCTCTCACATTTCCATTTGTATTTTTTAATATTCTTAAGGGGGCACCCTAAGAGTGAAGGGTAATCCAGACGTGGACCTTTTTGCTCTCAGTGCATAGGGAATCTAACTGCACCTCACTGACAAGGCCCAACAAAGCAGAAATATAATTTTGGGGTTAGCTGGTGTTCCTGTGAAAATTTCTCTTCTGTAATGGAACAAGAGAGCTAAAACGTAATGCTTCTGAGCGGTGACAAGCTGTAGAACAAGCATTTGTGTTTTTGTTTGTTCTCAGATCCTCTCACATTTTGGTTTGTGTTTTTGAATTCTCTTTGGCGGTCAACCTAAGAGTGAAGGGTAGTCAGATGTGGAGCCCTTAAATCCAGTGTTTAGGGATCCAGCTGCACCTCACTGATGAACTCCAACAAGGCTGAAATGTGCAACTGGGATTGCTGGTGTTCCCGTGCATAGGGGACTTGTTAATCATTCTGGAACTGGACTGCCTTTTTGGGTGGTATTAATCTAATATGTTTGAGGACATTTACCCACTGTAATGGCACTAGAGAGCTAAAAGGTGATGCTTCTGAGCAGTAACTAGCCATAGAACAGACCATTGTGCTGTTTGTTTGTCCCCAGATCCTTTCACATTTTGGTTTGTACCATTTTATAATAGCGCTCCAGGCATACTTGTAGCATTGTTGGGGGCATTTTAGTTCTACCGTTGACTTCAATAAGTAGAAAAAGTCAAAATTTTTCTGGAAAACCTTCTCACTTGACTTTTTTTTCACACGTTTTGGTTTTGAGGTGGGAAGTTTCACCCATTCCAAGAAAAGTGAATAAGAAATTAGAAAAAGGCAATATTAAAACAAAATGTAAAAGAAAATTTGTTAAATTCTTATAAATACTACTGTTTTTACAAAATATGGTACTACAGTTTACTGTTACTAATTATAACAATTCTATTTATTTGTCACATGAAATTAAACTAGATTAATATAATTCTTTTGATTTCATGGTGAGTTGATCTGTTTGTCTGGCACTGGCAATTGACTTTCATGTTGTAACACGTTGCACAACATTTCCATTTCCTTATTGCCTATCCCATCCCTGTTGCAGGAGCAGATTCTAACAATTTGTAGAGGCTACTGCAGCCTCTAGGTATAAGGCATCTACTGGAACAGAGTCAGACCTCCAGTCTTGGTCAGTTGCTCACCCGTTATTTCTCTCTCCTCCTCTTGATAACTCCTGCCTCTTCTCAAAGTTGTATTCAGAAACTATCCTTTCCTCTTATTCTTTGTGGATGCATTTGGTCAAGGAGTATTATTTTTAACCGAGAGAACAAAAAATGGGGCAACTGCTTCTTGATAAAACAATTATTTAATCTATTAATAATCTTTAAAAATATATAAACAAAATATTGTTACAATATTTCATAAATAATGTTGGTAGTAAATAAAGCCCAACTCATATAGTGATTCCAATATTGCTTCATCAGGGGCAATATTCTGATTATATATTTTAAAAGGTTATTAATACTTGCCCAAAATAATTTTAAACAGTTGAAAAAGGCAATTTTAACTAATGGAATAGTTACTGGTGGCTTGATGCTTGAAAACATTTAGCAAATTAGTTAATTCATCTATTTCAGTAATTAATAATACATCTGGTAAGATACAACACATTTGCATAATTAAATACAGATCTAGAAAATATTGTTCTATTAGAAGTTTTGGGAGAGTGGATCAACTCAGCAGAAATGGTAGAGACTAATACTATAAGGGAATTCAAAAAATGTCTGTGATAAAGATAACTCTTTGAAAAAGTATGTAAGATTGTATCATTTGATAGGAAAAATAGCAGACTGGATAGTCCAGGTAGTCTGCCATCAAAGTCTATGTTTCTATGACATGCTAGTATGATAAACTGCATCCAAATCTACAGTACCATCACTCTGGTTAAAATATATTTGAATGTTCACATTAGTTTTACATGTGCTAATTTAGCTAGGACTGTTTTGATGTCCTTATTCCTCAAACTATAAATGATTGGATTTAGGAATGGAGTCACCACTGTATACAGGAAGGATAAAGCCTTGCTGAGATTTAATGAACGTTCTTTAGAATGAAACAAATAAGCAGTTATCAATGTTCCATAATATATGGACACAACCACCAGGTGGGAGCTGCAGGTGTAAAAGGTTTTCTGTCTTCCAGTGGTCGATGGGATCCTGAGAATGGTGTGGAAGATATAGATGTAAGTTGCAATGATGAACATTAATGGTAAAAAAATTACTGGAAAACCTGCAAAAAAGTTCATCAACTCAACAAAAGAAGTGTCTGAGCATGAAAGCTGCAAAAGTGGTTCAATGTCACAGAAGAAATGATCAATGACATTAGGACCACAGAATTTCAATCCAAGTACCCGAATGACTGTAGTCAATGTCACTATGAATCCCATGACCCAAGAACACAAAACCAGGTGAAGGCATCTGTGGAAACTCATGAGGGAAGAATAACGCAGTGGGTTACATATAGCCAAATACCTATCGTAAGACATGACCGAAAGAAGGATACATTCTGTAGCTGCTGAGGCACCAAAAAAGTAGAATTGTGTGAAACAACCAGCAAAAGACACGGTTTTCCTTTCAGTCAATATAAGACTCATCAAATAAGGGGAAATTACTGTAGATAGCAGTAGGTCACAGGAGGAGAGGTGGCTCAGGAAGAAGTACATGGGAGAGTTAAGTGTTTTACTAAAAGACACCAAGAGAACAATCAGCAGATTTCCAGTTACTGTCAACAAGTAAATTAGAAGAACAAAAAGGAAAATAACACTTCTGAAGTTGTAAATATCATGAAATCCCAAAAGATAAAAATATTTTACTACTGTCTGATTCACTTTATTCATTTCTAGGAACGAAATATAGGTATTGTAAGATGCAATTTCGGTATTTTCCATTGGTTTTACAAAAGACAGCTACGTTCTCAAATCAGGAATTTTGCTGAGAAAAATGGTATTAAAGAAGGTCTAGGTTATCAGACTCATCATAAAAGTATCACAGATAATGAACCCTTTGAATGTCAGAGGGGTATGCAACGCATTGCTTTGCAATGCACTGCATAGTCCTCTGGCACTCAAAGTGTTAAAACATTGGTTAGAATTACAGATATTTCAATAGAAGCAATGTGACAGTTGATAGATAAAATAATCATAATGCATTTGATTTGACTAATATAGATAAATATTACATGCTTACAAACCTCTCTGTGTATGGCTGAAGTCCTACAAGAGAATGTGGCCATTTCCAGTTTCAACCACACAGCATCTTTAATCCAACAAATGATTTAATAGATTTATCTCCATCTTTTGTCTACATTCCGGTAAAGATCAGTGTATATGATTCTATGACTACCGTGTAAAAAAATGAAGTTAAGTATGCGCATATATGTGCATGTGAGTGTGGTTTTTTTGGTTACCAATGACGTGGGACAATGCTGGTGGGTCAATATGTGTGGTTCTATGGATATCGTGGGAAAAGGCTAGGCTGGGTCAGTATGTGTGGTACTATGACTGATATGGAACAAGGCTGGGGTCAGTATGTGTGGTACTATGACTGATATGGAACAAGGCTGAGGGTCAGTATGTGTGGTACTATGACTGATATGGAACAAGGCTGGGGGTCAGTATGTGTGGTACTATGACTGATGTGGAACAAGGCTGGGATCAGTATGTGTGGTACTATGACTGATGTGGAACAAGGCTGGGGGTCAGTATGTGTGGTACTATGACTGATATGGAACAAGGCTGGGGTCAGTATGTGTGGTACTATGACTGATATGGAACAAGGCTGAGGGTCAGTATGTGTGGTACTATGACTCATGTGGAACAAGGCTGGGTCAGTATGTGTGGTACTATGACTGATATGGAACAAGGCTGGGGTCAGTATGTGTGGTACTATGACTGATGTGGAACAAGGCTGGGGGTCAGTATGTGTGGTACTATGACTGATATGGAACAAGGCTGGGGTCAGTATGTGTGGTACTATGACTGATACGGAACAAGGCTGAGGGTCAGTATGTGTGGTACTATGACTGATGTGGAACAAGGCTGTGGGTCAGTATGTGTGGTACTATGACTGATGTGGAACAAGGCTGGGGGTCAGTATGTGTGGTATTATTACTGATGTGGAACAAGGCTGGGGGTCAGTATGTGTGGTACTATGACTGATGTGGAACAAGGCTGGGGGTCAGTATGTGTGGTACTATGACTGATGTGGAACAAGGCTGGGGGTCAGTATGTGTGGTACTATGACTGATGTGGAACAAGGCTGGGGGTCAGTATGTGTGGTACTATGACTGATGTGGAAAAAGGCTGGGGGTCAGTATGTGTGGTACTATGACTGATGTGGAACAAGGCTGGGGGGTCAGTATGTGTGGTACTATGACTGATGTGGAACAAGGCTGGGGGTCAGTATATGTGGTACTATGACTGATGTGGAACAAGGCTGGGGGTCAGTATGTGTGGTACTATTACTGATGTGGAACAAGGCTGGGGGTCAGTATGTGTGGTACTATGACTGATGTGGAACAAGGCTGGGGGTCAGTATGTGTGGTACTATGGCTGATGTGAAACAAGGCTAGGGGTCAGAATGTGTGGTACTATGACTGATGTGAAACAAGGCTAGGGGTCAGAATGTGTGGTAGTAAAGCTATTAGTACAGTGGCACGACACTGGATGTCACTGCATGTGCAACGGAAAAGCAGAAGAACTGAAGGAAACATATAAAACACGTAATACACATGAACGTGGAAAATACTGAGTTCATTAGAATATACACATCAAGTGTGCAATATTAATCCTATATATAATAATTCGCTAATGTATGTTTATCAGAAGCTGTCATGCTCAGTACAGATGGCCACGCATGCTGTAGGCATTCACAGTATAGACTGCACGTGCTGCGACTGATAATGGAGCGGGACGCTCCGAATTCAGAGCGTAGTTCTCTCTGCACACCTTCTGTGCGCAGAGAGGACTAGACTCTGAATTCGAGCGCCCTGCTCCGTTATCAGCCCCATTGTGGGCAGTCTCAACTGTGCAACCATGGCTGTTGCTGCCTGGCATTGTGGCCCATGTACACTGGCTGTTCAACTAGTATTATTATAATAAATAATGATAAGGAATATTCTTGTTATTCTAGTATATTAATTTTATAATAATGCTGTGTAATCATCTCTTTACGATTCCTACAAACGTTACAAATAAATAAGTGGTTTAGCAACTACTAAATACATAACTGGGACATTTGAAGGAAGATGGTCCTTAGTGTCCTTAAGAACCTGAAACTAAATTGGAAAAATTAACAAGAGTCTGGTTTATTGTTAAGTCCATTCTGGTCATTTCAAAGTTTTATTGAGAAATTACAATTTCAGATTGTGTGAAGTTTGTGAAAAAAGGAATTTTTAAAATGTGCTTATCCCTTATTAGGAGTGTTGTTTTATAATGGTTTGTAGGAACTTTTATAAATGTGTTGGAAACACTAGAAATAAGAACAGGTCAGTCACAATGCAAACTTGTGTCATTTAGCTACAGATCTCTATAAATTCACTACTCCAATTTTTACATACTTCCTAACTTCACTTTTAAAAAAGTCCTATACAGAGTTAAGTTCTCTTAAAATGGTGTTACAACTTTTATAACTGCCATGCACATTTTTAAGGCCTTTCTAACGCTTCTTTTCTCTTAATGCCAGTTTTATAAATCTACCTCTAAGTTCCTTAGGATGGTGAGATATGTAGAGACCGCATGGGAGAAGGGCTGTATTTAATAGAGGTGTGGAAAAGAGAAACAGAACATCTATATAGTTAAATAATATTAATATATTAGGTTTGAGATAAAAGGTAAGAAAAAAGAAGACTAAACAGGTTAAAATATTCAGTGATTTAGCTGATTGGACCTGCTAACTACACACCAAACTGTATCAATCTAAAAATACATTTTGATTTTTGTTTTGCCAAACAGGATAATAGTTTTAGAGATTTTGGTTTAGTAGTTGGGGAATATAGTGTCAGCAGAGCTTGGTCTATGACTTGGTCAGATATAAAGCTGCTTAATCACTCATATATCTAGAAAATAACCTTAGGGGTACAATAAACTGATAAGGAAGAATAATCTATTTATATGGAAGCTCCCACCTGATGGGAGAACTTGGAAAGGTGATAGTTCCTCTTTGCATTGAATAATGAAACCAGCGCACCGCAGATAATTAATAAAAACACTTTTCATGTTTAATTAATAAGCAAAGATAAACCTGGAACTCAACTTCATGCAATATAAGAAATAAAATTGTCCATATTATTAACTAGTAATTGGGAGAACCTTAAAGAGACAATAAACTTATATTTTTTATATAAGGGAATAATATATAGATACAGTGTCTATACTTTTATTTTTGTTTCTTATTTATTTCTATTTCTACATATTTTTACACTTTAATATCCCTGACAAGGAGCTCTCTGAATCTATTTCCAGACAGCTTACTTTCAGGGATTGTGAAATGTAGAAAAAAAAATCAGTTTAGAAACAGTGATATAATTTAGAAAATCCTACCTCTAATGCAGTCAGATCAGTCAGTGCTTTGAGTATAGTGATACATTGCTTCCACAGTCCTTTACAGAAATCAAGCTGGAAATAGAGATTAACCCTTTGAGTGCCAGAGGGGTACGCAACACATTGCTTTGCAATGCATTGCGTACCCCTCTGCTACTCAAAGTGTTAAGAGAATCCAATATCAGAGATATAAAAGTATAGAAAATAGGTGAAGATGAAAAATATAGTATAGACAATTTGACATGTTGTGGACTTGCAGAATATGTGAGGTCAACATTGACTGTCACTTTAAGCACCTCAAACAACATTGAAAATGACAATTGGGAATGGCAGGGAGAAGACAGATGCAGATATTTTGAAATATCTAAAGAAAGTGGAGAAGGACTTTGACCAATACAGTGACACTGATCCTTTCTCTTAGTAACATCTTCAAGAAAATAATATAAAAGATCAGATAATCATGTAAACATTCAGAGACACGGTCATTAACACAAGGATTACTCAGGGCATTACATTTTCCTTCAAGTAATTCATTATGGAGATGTGTATGGAATAGAGTATGAGTTATAGAGCTGGAAGATAGCAATGAACACAATGAAGGATCATGCAAAGATCCATCTAGATCAGTGGTTCTTAACCCGTGCCCTCAGTGGCCACTAACAGGCCAGGATTTGAGAATTCCCTTTTAAGAGCACAGGTGAGTTAATCAATATGACTGAGTCTCTGATCAACACACTTGTGTTCTAGCAGGGAAATTCCTAAGTCCTAGCCTGTTAGTGGCCACTGAGGCAATGGGTTGAGAACCCCTGATCTAGATCAACACAGAGACAAATTACACAATGACAAGGTAAATTAGAAGAGAACTTCACACATCTCCTGAAATCTCACCTGATCTAGATCTCAGTAACAACATTCTCTTTATTCACAGCTGCATTTACATCAAAATCATTCTGTACTTCACTGACAACTACCATGTACCTACACTTATCATCCTCCTCCTGTCTCTGTATGATGTCCCTATCACTAATTAGACTCAAATATATGATTTACTTGGTTGTACTTCTTTCCTACTAATAAGGCTATGGTCACACTTTAGTCTGAAGTTCTTACTTCTTTTATCTCTCTCATATTGTCTTATTGCTACTAGTGAGTATAACAATAAGTCAACTTTCCCATTGTATACAAAATCCATTCTTCTTCCACATGAATCATCTAAACTCTCTAAGTAAACTGATGTCAGATAAGAACCAATTATCCCTATAGCCACACAGACACAGTTACATGTTATATGGTAAGTAGGTGCATATCTCCTCAGTACAGAGCTACGTACTATTACATAGTACGTGATCAGTACAGTACAGAGTGAATCCAGTGATCAGTACAGTGCAGAGTGATCCCAGTGATCAGTACAGTAGAGAGTGAATCTAGTGATCAGTACAGTACAGAGTGATTCCAGTGATCAGTACAGTACAGAGTGAATCCAGTGATCAGTACAGTACAGAGTGATTCCAGTGATCAGTACAGTACGGAGTGATTCCAGTGATCAGTACAGTACAGAGTGAATCCAGTGATCAGTACAGTACAGAGTGATTCCATTGATCAGTACAGTACAGAGTGAATCCAGTGATCAGTACAGTACAGAGTGATTCCAGTGATCAGTACAGTACACAGTGAATCCAGTGAGCCTTCAGCAATGCCAGAAAATGTGTTACCAACTAACCTTTTTATAATCATTACAGAGAGATTCTCCAGTAACTGTAATGAGGTAGAGAATTCCAAGAAGACCTTTTTAATGAGATGAATAGGAACCTAAGGGAATAAACACTAAATTGTGCTGAGGGATATTGAAGAATTACAATTTACATTATGAACCCTTTACGCATCAGTGTGTAACTCATTGTGGACCAATACATTATACACCCCTGTGTCCCATAAAGAGTTAACCTTTTTGACATGTGAAGAGAGAATATTGATCCTATATGAAAGTGATATTTCTGTCTATAGTATAGTGATTGGGCTTTAAGTCAACAACTGTATAAACAGAACTAAGATGAGGGTAGATATTGGGTTCCTTAAAACTGAGACAAGAGAATTAATTAATGAGGATAAGTTGCACCTTAAAAATTATTTTCTTCTATATAAAGGTAGAAAGTAACAACTGGCTTTGAGTGGACAATAAAATCAGAGCATATCCTCCATCATTACGGATGAACAAAAGGTCCTGTTTTGTTCCTGTGGGAACTGACACAAAAATAGCATGATTTTCTGCTTTTCCCACAAGAATTCCTGTCCATAGAGATACCCATAGTTTTTCTGCCATTTCACTAATGCCCCAGGCTTTCCAACGAGAATGGTTTCCAAACTCCCACCTCCATACTATAAAAACCCAGAATTTCCCACCACGTAGTTTAGGCGAGAAAGAGACTAGAAGCCTCTGCTCCTGCTACCAGCAGCAGCAGTACTGCAGTGGTGTGCCAGCTACCTGTGCCAAGAATGGGAATGATATCATGTGTACCACTGTCATCACCAACAAACTTAGATTGTGGTGACAATGATGATACATAGTAACATAGTAGTAACATAGTAAATTAGGATGAATAAAGACACAAGTCCATCAAATTCAACCTTCTCCTCATACCCCAAGTAACTGAGAATTTTCTAGCTTTCCTGCTACCAATTAAGTTAGTCTTTATCAGACCTCAGAGTCTTTCAGTGCACTTTTAAGCTTTCTTCCCCAGCATGGAGTGGCACAGAGAGGGAATGGGGAGATGATGAAGAAGACAGACTGCAGTCTGAAACAAAAATAGCCAAGAGAGACCTTCTTGTGAGAAGAGGTGCAGTTTCCTGTGAGTGGTCAGGTTCTGGCTGTTATTGCAAAAGAAGATGGGCAGGATCCAGAGAGTGGCCGGGAGGAAGAGGAGCAGGTTCTAGCTGTGAGTGGGCAGAAAAAGGGGCAGGTTCATGTGAGTGGTCAGTAAGAGGGGCAGACACCTGTGAATGGGCCAGAACATGTGATAGGGTGATTAGTGACAGCAGCTATAGAGGTTGAGGAGGAAAATCAGAGAGGCAGAGCCCAATGTTCATCATGTGCTGGATCAGACTCAGGCACTGCAGTAAATGTTTCATGTGCAACGTCATCTCCTCTTCCTGCACTGAAGTATATCTCTCCTCACAGTGAGCCCCCAGGACAATATCTCAAACATGCTCCAGTCAATTTTAGGGTTATGTTTTTGTAACCATGGGAACCCTAATACAATAGCATAGTGCGGGGAGTTTATCATCTGAAACTTCAGGGTTTCCTTATGCACAGCTCCCACGTTTAGGGTAAGTGGGGCCGTCTCGTGGGTAATATGTGCTGGCAGCAGGGGTCTTCCATCAATAGCTTCAACCGCCAAAGGAGTGTCACGAGGCAGTGAAGGAATCCCAAAATGCTCAGCGAATTCGGCATCCACAAAATAACCTGCCACGCCAGAGTCTGTAAGAGCAGGCACAGGGATAGTCTCTTTGACCCAAGATAGGACTATGTCCAGCAAGGGTTTAGTCTGAGAGGCTTCAGGGTACTGTGAGATACCACCTAAGATCTGTCCCCGATTTCAGGAAGTGACCATTCTTACCGCAGTACAGTCATAGTCCCTCCCTCCGTCTATGGGCCCTTTCCGCTGCAGAGAGTCGGGTAGCCCCCACCTGCATAGGTTCACCACCCGTAGTGTCGGAACCAGAAGGCATGGGAGGTGAGGGAGGACAAGGTGGACAAGAAAAGCTGTAGGACATGCTGGTAGGATGCTTCCACAGGTGCTCCTTAAGCGACGTTCTCTCCCGGACCCGTGTATCTATGAGGATGACAAAGGATATCATCTCATCCAGACTATTATGTAGGTCACGAGCAGAAATCTCATCCTTCATGTAATCGCAAAGCCCTTGGGAGAATGCAGCTATCAGGGCCTCATTGTTCCACCCTACTTCGGGTGCTAGGGTTCGAAACTCGATTGTGTATTCCGCCACCGCGCGGTTACCCTGGTGGATGGTCATCAGATGTTTGGAAGCCAAGGTCCCGCAACCTGGCACGTCAAATACGTTTCTAAATGAGGCCACAAATTGAGTAAAATCATGTATTATGGGTTTCTCCATCTTCTATAATGGATTCGCCCAATCCAGTGCCTTGCCAGCGAGGAGAGAAATCATAAGTCCAACCGTACTGCGCTCAGTAGGGAAGTCATGAGGAAGAATCTCGAGTTATATGCCCAACTGATAAAGGAATCCACGGCATAACTCAAGTTCCCCACTATAGCTTTGTGGGAGTGGAGCAAATCCCGTTAACCCTCTGACCAGTCCTTCATCAGAGATGGTAGCAGCTATAGGTGCCGAAGGAGAAACTGGGGAGGCTACTGCTGCCTCTAGGTATAAGGCCTCGACTGGATCAGACCTCCAATTTCATTCAGTTTCTCACCCTTTGCTTCTCGCTCCTGCCTCTCCTCCAAGACATATTCAGGAACTTTCCCACTTATTCTTTGGAGGTGGACAAAAATGGGGCAATTGCGTCTTAATAAAACAATTATTTATTATAATAACAACCTTTAAAATATATAATCAGAATATTGGTACAATATTTCATAAATAATGTTGGTAGAAAATAAAGTCCAACTTGTTTCATGAGTCTAGTATCACTTCATCAGGAACCTATTGTATCAATATTCTGATTATATATTTTAAAGGTTATTAATACTTGCACAAAACAATTTTAAACAGTTGAAATACTCAATTTTATTTATTTTTTTAATTGTGTTTTTCTGTTTGAAAACTAGTTATGTATATAAGATTGTAAAATGTAATTAATTAGGAAAATTAGCAGACTGGATGGTACAGGTGGTCTGCCATCAAAGTCTATGTTTCTATGATATGATAGTATGATAAACTGTATCCATACCTACAGTGTCATCACTGTAGTTAAAATACATTTTAATGCTCACATTAGTTTTACATGTGTTAATTTATCTAGGACTGATTTGATGTCCTTATTCCTCAAACTATAAATGACTGGATTCAGAAATGAAGTCACCACTGTATACAGGAAGGATAAAGACTTGCTGAGATTTAATGAGTGTTCTTTAGAAGTAAACAAATAAGAGGTTATCAATATTCCATAATATACGTACACAACCGTCAGTTGGGAGCTGCAGGTGTAATAGGTTGTCTGTCTTCCAGAGGCCGAAGGGATCCTGAGAATGGTGTGGAATATATAGATGTAAGTTGCAATGATGAACATTAATGGTAGGAAAGTTACTGGAAAACCTATCACAAAGTTCATCAACTCAAGAAAAGAATTGTCTGAACATGAAAGTAATAAGTAGTGACATGAAAGTATAAGTAGTAAATCGGACAAGGGAATTGCTGTTAATGTAATATACTTGGATTTTTCAAAAAGAGTTTGATACAGTGTCTCACATCAGGTTATTGCATAAATTAAAAGGCTATGGATTGGGCGGTGTTACTGTACATGGATTGAGAACTGGTTAAATGATATATGGCAGTGAGTTGTTGTAAATGGAACCTTTTCAAATTGGTCTAAAATAATAAGTGGGGTGCCGCAGGGTTCAGTCCTTGGTCCAATGATTTTTAATTTGTTTATTAACAATCTAGAAGTGGGAATTGAAAGTAGAGTCCAAATCTTTGAGTCGGATGTTTTTTCTCTGTAGAAGGATTTAGATAAACTAAGTGAATGAGCAGAAAAGTGGCAGATGTCATTTAAAGTAGATAAATGTAAGGTTATGGTTGTAGAAACAAACATGCTACATATACTCAAATGAGAAACAACTTGGGAAATCCTCATTAGAGAAAGATTTAGGAGAACTGATAGACGATAGACTTCACAGCAGTGTGCACAGTCACTCAATTGCAGCAAGAGCAAATAGAGTACTAGCCTGCATAAAAAGAGGTGTAGAAGCAAGGGATGGGAATATTATCCTAAATCTGTATAAATCCTTGGTTAGGCCTCATCTAGTATATAGAGTACAATTTTGGGCACCAGTTCTTAAAAAAGACATTACTGAACTGGAAAAGGTGCAGAGACGTGCAATAAAACTGATGAAGGGATCGGAGGATCTGAGTTATAAAGAGAGACTAGCCAAACTGGGTTTGTTTACATTAGAGAAGAGACATCGAAGGGGTGATATAATTAACATTTACACATATATTCAAGATCAATTCAAAGAACTGTTCAATTAATTATTTATGCAAAGAGTTGAGCTAAGAACGAGAGGTCATCTTTTAAGACTAGAGGAAAGTTTACGACTAAATCAAAGTAGGGATTTTGTATAGTAAGGATGGTAAAGTTATGGAATTATTTGCCTTGGGACGCTGTGCTTTCAGATATTGTAGCTGCTTTCAAAAAATAAATGGCTGCCTATCTAGCACAGAACAGTATTGATAATTATGATAGATGGCTTCAGTGCAGATAGGATGATGATCCAGGGAAATATCTGACTGTTATTTGGAGTCAGGAAGGAATTTTTTTACCCAGTTGGGGCTAAATTGGAAATGGACTCATTGGAATTCTTTTGCCTTCCTCTGGATCAACAGGGTTGTTTTGCCATGGGCTGGACTTGATGGACTCATGTCTTTTTTCTCCAGCCTCCTCAGCAAAGTTACTATATTACTAAGTTACTATGTAATCTCATTGTATTCTTCCTGGTAAAACATTATCTAAAATGGTTTACCAGGAAGAATACCTTGAGATTTCTATAATTTTCAGGCATGTCATGAATAGCTTTTACAGGAGTTACAGGAAAATAATATATGTGTGTGTATATATATATATATATATATATATATATATATATATATATATATATATATACATACACTGTGTGCAGAATTATAAGGCAAGTGAGTATTTTGACCATATCATCATTTGTATGCATATTTTCCAACTCCAAGCTATATAAACTTGAATGCTTATTGGATTTAAGCATATCAGGTGATGTGTATTTGTTTAATGAGAGAGTGTGTGGCCTAAGGAGATGAACACCCTATGTCAAAGTGTGCATAATTATTAGGCAGCTTCATTCATTTCCTCAGGCAAAAAAGGGCAGAAAAAGTAAAAAAATGTAAAACGTCTTTCTGAGGGATGCAGCACTCTTGAAATTTCTAAGATATTGTGGCATGATTGCAGAACCATCAAACGTTTTGTTGCAAATAGTCAACAGGGTCACAAGAAATGTGTTGAGAAAAAAAGAAGCAAATTAACTGCCAGAGATTTGAGAAGAATCAAACATGAAGCTACCAGGAACCAATTATCCTCCAGTGCTGTCATATTCCAGATCGGTAACCAACCTGGAGTGTCCAGAAGTACTAGGTGTTCAGTTGTCAGAGACTTGGCCATGGTAAGTGAGGCAGAAACCTGACAACCACTGAACAAGACACATAAGTTGAAATGTCAAGACTGGGCCAAGAAATATAATTAAGACAAATTTATCAAAGGTTTTATGGACTGATGAGATGAGAGTGACTCTTGACAGTCCAGATGGATGGGCCCGTGGCTGGATCAGTAACGGGCACATGTCTCTACTTTGACTCAGCCACCAGTAAGGTGGAGGAGGGGTACTGGTATAGGCTGGTAGCTAGTTGGACCTTTTCAGGTTGAAGATGGACTCAAACTCAACTCCCAAACCTACTGCCAGTTTTCAGAAGACACTTTCTTCAAGCAGTACAGGAAAAAGACCATGATTTTTATGCAGGACAATGCTCCATTGCATGCATCGAAGTACTCCACTGTGTGGCTAGCCAGTAAAGGCCTTAAAGATGATAGAATAATGACATGGCCCCCTTCCTCACCTGACCTAAACCCTATTGAGAACTTGTGGGCCCTTCTTAAACGGCAGAAGTGGTAGATGTCAATACAGTGACAGAATTTAAGCATGCATGGGATAGGCATAAGGCGGTCCTTAACATAAGAAAAGACCAAGGACCAAAAAAGGTTTGAGTTTTTTTTTTTTTTGTTTTTTTTTTTACACAGTAGGAAATTGGGCAGACTAGATGGGCCGAATGGTTCTTATCTGCCGTCAAATTCTATGTTTCTATGTTTCAAATTCTATGAAGGAAAACAGTACACCCCTCTGAACAGTGTCTGGGAGGCTGTGATTGCTGCTGAACTAAAAAGTTTATCGCCAACAGATCAAGAAACTGACAGACTCCATGAATGGAAGGCTTATGACTGTTATTGAAAAGAAGGGTGGTTATATTCGTTACTGAATTTTTGTTTTTGGAAATATCACAAATGTTTATTTGTTTAGTATTCTCGCTTTAATAGATGAAAATAAACACGTAAGATGGTAAAATTATCGTTTTTCATTTAGTTGCATAATAATTCTGCACACTAATAGTTGCCCAATAATTGTGCGCACATAGATAGTCTCCTAAGAAAGCCAAAACCTCACTTCTACTTACTTAAAGGGACAGTAATGTCCCCCCAAAAATATATCAAGTTTTGTAGCCTTTAAAAAAATAATCAATATGCTCCAAACCCGATCTCTCAAACCACTATGGTCCTGACAGCAGGACAATCGAGTCGCTCGACTCGGGGAGGTACTGCAGCAGAGCCGAGATTGAGTTATCTATAAAGAGTTCATTCATTGGAAAGCTCTACAAAGTGTGACTGGTTTGCAAGCACACTTTGTAGACATTTCCAGTGAATTAATTCTTTATAGATAACGTGATCTCGACTCTGCTGCAGAGCCGCCTGTTGGTCCCCGGGCCGATATCTCCTGCTTTCAGCTAGACGCTGATGTCAGGAGAAGGGGAGAGAGAGGCAAACTTTAAATCCCTATATCTCTCAAACCATAGCGGTTTGAGAGATTGTGTTTGAAGCATATTGATTTTTTTTTTAAATGCTACAAAACTTTTTTGTGGGGGGGTGCGAACATTACTGTCCCTTTAAATATTCAGGTTTAAGGTTTCTTAACATTTTGTATTGATGGAGAGCGCTGTAGTTGTTCAATAATAAAATGAATCCTCAAAAATACAACTTGCTTAATAATTGTGCACACAGTGTATACAGGGCTCAAAATGTCAAGTCCTGAGCTACTAGCCAGGCCTGAAAAGATATTCACCACCTCTTTCCATGTCTAGCCCCACCCATATCCCTTACTTTAACCAACCCATATCCCTGCTTTAACCCCACCCATCTCACATTCTCTTGATGAAATTACATTGTTGTTCAATGTTTTACTCAGAATAAAATAAACAAAAATATTCAATAACAAACAAACAATGTACACACATAATTTAAAATGAAAATAAGTGCATAAGATATTAACAAGTGGAGGCATAAAATATTTGATTTAACTGATCAAAAATCTTAATAAACATGGTACAGTTGATTTGTCACACTTTGTCTTTATACAGAAAGACAGCTTATACTTAGTATAGAGATCTGGAGTGATTGTACTGCTCAGGTAGTGTGGAATAGTCAGTGAGCTGTTAGTAATGGAGTGCAGTGTATAGTTAGTATGGAGAACTTGAGTGAGCGTACTGATCAGGTAGTCTGATAGCTACAAACTAAGCAAGAAAGTTGAAGGGCACATCTAGATTCAAGAGTTAGCCAATTCAGTTCTTTAAGCATATCACAATGATGGGTAAACTAATTACATTGGAGGAAAAAGCAGCAAAATGAGTTACACGGTGTTAAGTTTACCAATACGTGTTTGAGGCATAGAAGCATATACTACATCCCAGTAGTCTATGGCATTAATATCTGTTGAACAATATGTTTTCTTACCAGGGAGCTTAAACATGATTTGTTTCTAAACAGATCACCTCTTTAAGATAAAGTTTGAATGTTAATTTATCAAAATGAAGAACAAAAGTGAAGCCACATATCAAGATATTTGTAGGAGTCGAACAAGGCCAAGTTATAAATAGACTTTGGTACAACTGTCAGATGGGTATTGTGGAGTTTAAGTAGTTTGTGCTCTGTACCAAATACCATTGTGACCCTTTTGTCAGTGTTTAAGAATAGTTTGTTTTTAGCTATTCATCTCTCAACTTCACATAAATCATCCTGTAACACTGTCTCAAGTTGTGATATATTTGGATTTTAAGCCTTATGGTGTCATCTGCACATATGTGCATACACATTCTCAGAAGATGTTTTGCAAAGTGTGGGTAGATCAATTATAAATAAAGAAAATATAAGAGGGTCAATAATGAAGCCTTGAGGAGCCCCGCTTGTTACTTTGAGCAGAAGGGAAATATTGTCTCCAAAAGGCACATATTGCTTTCTGTTTGATACATAGGATCAGAACCAGTTTAGAGAATCCTGAGCTTTTGAGTTTAATTTTCAGAATATTATCATCTACTGTATCAAAGGCCTTTACACAATCTAGGAAAATTGCTCCAGTGAGTTCACCATTTTCCAGGCCATTCTGGATATCATTGCATTGCACATTTTAGGAGGGCGGTGACTGTTCAGTGATTTGGATGAAAGCCTGATTGAAGTGGGGTAAAAAAGTTGGACAGTCAGTAATACTTGTATAGCTGCAATTGGAGACATTTTTCCAGAATGATAGATAATGTGGGGAGAAGGGATATTGGTCTGTAATGACATAAAACACTTATATCACCACTTTTAAAGATGGGAAAAACTCTAAAATCAATGAGAATTTTGATTTTTTTTAAATGTCCCTTATGGTACAGTTGGTTTGTTCCAGCCTTACAGTCCACTAGGTATCCTTAACCATGAGAAGAAAAAGGGGTTTCCCCCATTTTATGCATGGACTGTGCAGTATATTCAAAAACAAATTCTTTGCAATGTTGGTTGGTTTTAAAGAACTAAACTCCTCCCCATACACTGTCATAAGTCTAGTTGACATCTGGTTAATAAGAAATCATGTATTACGAATGAAAAACAGAAATCTTATACGTTCTGACATTTTTTTTTCAGTAATTCCAGAGGTGATTTTTAGCCATGTCATACCGCGTGGATGACCTAGTACCGTTATTATTATTAAATGTTTTCACCTGTTATTAAGTAGCAGCAGCAAAGCAATACAACTTTATATGCCACCAACAGAGCAATACATAATTCTATGCCACTGCTAAATGCCACCAGCACCAGCACCAGCAGACAAATACACTATTATATGCCTCCTCTACATGCAACCAGCACATTAATATACCATTCTAGGTCACCGCTATATGTCACCAACAAAGTAATACACAATTCTATACTACTGCCAGAAGAGGAATATGCCGTTCTATGGCGTTAGCAGAGCAATACACCTTTATATGCCACCATCAGAGCAATACACCATTCTATTCCTCGAGCGGAGCAATACAGCATTCTAGGTCACCGCTATATGCCATCAGCACAAGAAAACAAATACACCATTATATGCATCCTCTGTATGCAACCAGCACGTCAATATTCCATTCTAGGTCACCTTTATAGGCCACCATCAGAGCAATGCATCATTCTATTCCTCAACAAAGTAATACACCATTCTAGGAATCCATCAGAGATATATATCATTCTATACCATCAGCAGAGAAATGTACCATTCTATGCCAACGACAGGGTAATAGCAGAGAAATACACCATTTTATGCCACCGGCGGAGCAATGCACAATTACAGAACGGGGGGAACTTGCACATGTGTTTCACAAAATACCCACTGTTTAGTACATCAGCCTCATGTAAGTAATACTGGTTTACTATTGAAAAATTCACCCTCTATTTGATGACCACAAAAAGACGAGATCATAATGTTATTTGAATGAACAGGGTGACATCAAAATATCACCCACATCAAAAGGGCGACATTCTGATGTTGCAAGTTTAAGGGTCTCAAAGTGATTGAAAAAATGAAACAGAAGGTTTACCCAGTTTGAATAGCATAGCCAGTTTACTATGTATAATATATATAAGAGGGGGTGAGATAAACAAGAAAACGTAAAATATATTAAAGAATTTATGCATATCCTCGTTGAACCAAGCGGTGCCCGAGCCACTTCTCCATGCTGTGTCTTAAGCTGCCCTCTTCCGCCCTGGTGACTGAACGCTGTGATGACATCATGCTCATAAGCCTTTGAGATTTTACAGTAGGAAAATGGGCTGAATGGTTCTTCTTTGCCATCAAATTCCATGTTTCTGTGTTTCAATGTACAGTAGGTGGACAGTAACAGCAGGGAATGCCAAGAAATGTAACACTTTGGCTGCACTACAGCTGCTAACAAATCAGCCACCTTGAGATGAAAACAAAAATAAATGTGTGGATGTGATTCACCCAGCAAAGGGGGAATGTCTTGATCATGTTTTGATATAACATTTATTAAAAAAACACATTTTTAATACTGCAACATGTTTTAAACAGGCTACATGTGGAAATAACCAGACGATGGTGGTAGAACTGGTGCTTCTTGGATTTGGAAACCTTCATAGACTCAACATTTTTGTTTTTGTTCTCTTCCTCATCATTTATATCCTGACTGTAACAGGGAATATCCTGATCATCAGTTTAATAACAGTCAGCCCCAGGCTTCATTCCCCCATGTACTTTTTTCTTTGCAACCTTTCTTTATGTGAAATAATGTTCACTACCAATATTGTCCCGAACATGCTTTATGTTATATGGAAGGAAGGTGGAACCATGACAGTGTATGGCTGCATCACCCAATTATACATATACTCTTCATCTGGCAGTGTAGAGTGTCTTCTTCTCACGGTAATGGCTTTTGACAGATATTTGGCCATCTGCAAACCTTTGAGATACTCATCAATTATGAACTTCAAGATCCGTAATAATTTGGTTCTATGGTCTTGGGTGTCAGGATTTGTAGTAATGTCTATTGTATCTCTTACAATATTTAACTTAAACTTTTGTAGCTCTGATGTTATTGACCATATATTCTGTGACTTAGCTCCCATTTTACAAATCTCCTCCAGTAATACTTTACTTGCTGAAATTGAGGTCATGCTAATAGCCATTTCTTTGAGTATATTTCCATTTGTGTGTATTATTGTAAGTTATTCCTGTATATTTAACACAATCCTGAGAATACCATCTGGCACAGGGAGACAAAAAGCCTTCTCCACCTGCAGTTCCCACCTTGCATCGGTTTGTACGTACTTTGGGACACTATTCACCATATATCTGATTCCTTCTCAAGGACGTTCAATGAAAGTGAACAAGATTCTCTCTCTGTTATACACTTTTGTGACACCCTTGTTTAATCCCATTATTTACAGTCTGAGGAAATGAAGGAATGCTTTAGATATTACATACATCGTTTTGTACAACAAAGGAGGTTACCATAATGTTTAAATCAAGCAGAAAAAAAAATGTATTTGTATGTATGTATCTTTATTTATATAGTGCCATACATGTATGCAGCACTTTAAACAATTACAGTAAAATACAAAAAATACAAGACAAGGATAAGAACTTAAGGCTAATGTGCAATCGTTGTATTATTAACAGAGCAAAAGTGCAAAAAGTGAAACATACATAGAATAGGGGACCTGGCCACAAAGAGCTTACAATCTAATTAGTAATTTTGACAACATACAGAGATAGTAGGAGGATGATAAGTGCTGGCAAAAGACTTTTGTAAGGCAAGTGCAAAATGGGTGAATATTGTTATTGAGATATCTCCTTGAATAGGTGGGTTTTTAAATGATGCTGAAAGTGATGAGTGTGGATGATTGGTGAATGGTGATAAGGAGGGCATTGCAAAGTCAAAGGTCAGCCAGTAAAAGTAAGTGAGGTTGAGAGATGTCCTGAGTTTTATAAGGGGTGGACAGAAGGAATACTTGAGAAGAACACAGGTGGTGACAATAATTGAATGATTTTAATATAGGTAATCTGACCTGTTACCCTATGACAAGTTTAGTTTTTTTTTGTTTTGTGTTTTTTATTTTTTACAGATAATGAAACTAATTAAACTCTATAAAAAATTTAGCTTTTCTTTCTTGTTCAATATGCTGATTAGTTATGTATTATAAACTAGCAGTGTGTCCATTTCTTTGTTTTTTAAGCAATGCTTAAAGGGATAGAAATGTCAGAAAAAAAGTAGTAACTATATGGTAGATACAATTAAAAGAGAGTATTTGCACTTATTTGTATCTCTCAAACCATTACGGTTTGAGAGATATAGGAAAATAAAGTTCTCTGCTCCCTCCCCTTTCTGCTTGATGAGCTGTAAAGCTGTCAGAAACAGATTCTGGTCGCTTGACCAGATGTGGCTCTTCAGCAGCGCCGATATAACAACATCTAAAGATAAATACTTCATTTGGAATGGTCTACAAAGTGTGCCTGGCTTGCAAGCACACTTTGTAGAAAGTTCCAATGAAGTATTTATTTCTAAATAGCGTGATTTCAGCTCTGCTGAAGAGCCTCTGTCTGGTCAAATGACTGTAATCTGCAGCTATCAGCTAGATGGCAGATTTGAGTAAAACAGTCAGGAAAAGATAACTTTAGCAAGTTATATCTCTCAAACCATAAAGGTTTGAGAGATAAAACTTACATTGATATTAATCTTCTTTTAATGTCTACAAAATTAAATCAACTTAAAATTAACCATTACTATCCCTTTAAGCCTTTGAGCCTCAGATGGGTAAGGAATGCATTGTGTACCCCACTAGGACTCAAAGGGTTAATGTGAGGCTCAGTGACACACGAGTGTATATGTATTGTTTACTAATGAATACACAGGAATGTATATATAATGTATATTAATGCACACTGTAAACACAGGAGGGTATGTGTACATTAATATACATTATATATACACGTGTGTGCATTAATAGCCATGAAATATACTGTACATTCATATACATTATATACAGTCCTGTGTGACACAGTTCACATTAACCGTTTCAGTGCCAGATGGGTAAGCAATGCATTGCGCTCTGTACCCCTCTGTCACTGAAAGGGTTAAGCATTTGTTAAAAAAAAAATCCTTTCTTTTCCATTTCTTTTTCTCTCCTCCTTCTTTTCATGTACTTGTTTTTCCAGTTGTCTTTCTAGGTTTTTGAATCTCTATCCTTTTTCTCACCCTCGTTCACTTCTCTCTTATTGGCAGTTATTGTATTAACTGAAGACTCTGGGGTGAGTTCCTAAGTGGATGACTGGAATGTGCAGTCCAGGGCCTAGATGCACTAAATGTCAATGTGGTGTCGGTATAATATTGTGTCTGCACACACTAGACATGTTCACCAAAATTGCCGGATGGAAGGGGAGGGTTGGTGAAGGTCCCTATTAGTGTACAGGATTTTCGAAGTGCTGTGGGTGTGGAAGGGATGTCCTCCCCTCACACATCACCAGCACTATGACAGTCTGAACTACTCTACTGCACATGACTTTGTCGTTACACAGGTTTTAGCAAATTATTATATAGGATTATTGAACTGGGAAAAAGTTTAGAGATGTGCAACAAAACTGATAAGCAGATTGGAGGATCTGAGTTATAAAGAGGGACTAGCCAAACTGGGTTTGTTTACATCAGAGAAGAGATGTCTGGGCCTAGATGCGCAAAAATTCATAGAGGGCTAAAAATGTTGATGTCCTGTTACAGCAATGTCGTAGGCACATCCATAGTATTCACCAAGGTGTTTATGACATTATATCATCAGCACTCCGACAAAAAGATGTACACATCGACATCAATCTGACAGATATACGGATTTTCATTCATCACATCGACAATGGCCTATTTCCATATGGTAATGAAGCATAATGACTCATTTCCATATGGTAACACCCCTGTGGCACTCAAAGGGTTACAATAAACAGAACTAGTACACCAAGCACTACACAATGTGCCCCCCCTTAGTATGTTGACATATATTGCATATATTGGTCCATCCAACTTTTACCTCAGGGACTGCCATTTAGTCGACTACACTTTTATTCAACTCCATTTTTTGTTGACTCCATTTTTAGTCGACTCCATTTTTACTCTGTTCCAATTTTAGTCGACTACACTTTTAGTTGAGTCTTTTATTCCATACTTAACCCTTTGAGTACCAGAGAGGTAGCAAATGCAGTGTATGTCGAGGAATGTATGTTGGAGAATGCTGTTCAGACTGTCGTAGCTCTTCCTGCTGTTACTCCATAGGAGAGTACAGGGGAGATCACAGCTATGACAGCCTGAGTTAGGTGAAGTGGAGACTGTGAACTCCGACAGCAGACGCTGCTATCGGAGTTTACTGAATGAGTCGAAGTGTCAACATGTCGAACATGTCAACACACTCCCTTACATACGAATGTGTCTCATTATGCTTAATTTCCATATGGAAATGATCAATGGTCGAGGCGAAGAGTAAAAATTCGTAAATCAGTTGAAGGAATGTTGGCATTTTTTGTTGGAAGCATGTCGATGTGATGTTGTAGAGACTTTGGTGAATACCGCGGATGTGCCCTCTTGTATCCAAGATTTAACATGTTAAAATAAACCGGTGATGTTAGTCAAGGGCAGGCTGCAGTACAGCTCTGTAGCACAGCCTGTCAATCTTCACTACTTCCCCTTCGCAGAAGTGCCTCATTCCCACCTCCTCCGATGATGGAGGCTTCCTCCATATGAGTGCCAATAAAAGTGCTCCGGTTCTCTGTATTAGGAGAGTCCAGGGGCACTCTGGGGTGAAGAAGGGAGGAAGGAGGTTGACTCCAAATACCTCAAGATTCCATGTGACTGTTTGGCAAGACACAGGAAGCTGAGGACCTATTTACTTGCTGATCTTGCTGTTATTGTCCCTGTGCTGGGGAAGTCTGGGGAAAGAAGTTGCTGATTTTGCTTTTCAGTTATAATTTTATTGGACAGACTGTGACTGTTATAGGACAACTTAAAAATAATAATAATAAAAAAAATTAAACAAAAAAAAAAGAATAAAGAATAAAGACATAAAAATATGTATATATTAGGTGACAGATGGCTGATTGGGCTAAGGCAAGACATCACACTCCATTAGTTGTGTTGTGTACTGTAGAGTAAAACACACAGAGTAGTTGAGTAATGTCCAGCAAACGCACAAGGGGCAGAGGGAGGGGGAAGGCTGAAACAGTGCAGGGACTTGAGGGAAAAGTAGTAGTTTGTCAGGCCCGTGCTTATGCGCCTCACTCCCGGCAGCCGCCTCCTTGCTCTGTGCGGCGGGGAGGCTGAGGTCCTTCTCCTTCCTCGGTGTTGCGGTGGCAAGCATACGCATGGTGCGTGATGTCATCGCGATGCGCCATTGACCTGCGTGACACGGAGAGGCAGGGGCATTGCTTTACTTCTGGCTCAGAGAGCCAGTAAGGGGGATGGCTAGCCGGGCACGCCCTCAGTGCCTTTATCCTCTCTCTGCACCCTCTCCCCGGTGCTTAGTTGTTAAGCTTCCTTAGGTGCTGTTGTGGATTACCTACTCCTCCTACAGACCTGCATATCCCTGGACTTCTGTTGCAGCATTTCTACTGTCAGCTTACCCTGCATTACCCTGGATTCCAGACCTCAGGCATAGTATATACTCTACCTAGACCCCTGCTATTCGTACTGACCAACGCTGTCCTCTCTAACACCTGACCTCTGGCTATCCATATTGACCAACGCTGTTCTCTCCAACACCTGACCTCTGGCTATCCATTCTGACCAATGCTGATCTCTCTAACCCTGACCTCTGGCTTTTCATATTAACCAACGCCGATCTATCTACTCTGACCTCTGGCTATCTACAGTTACCACTGTGGTTCTCTCCTACCTCAACCTCTGATTATCCTTCATACCACCATTACCAGCATCCTCTCTCTTCTGGCAGTGTGGTCCTCCTGGACTCCCTGGCTATTAGCCTTTGTGATCACACTTCACCTGCTCTACACTACCTGCCCCTGTCTTGTGGCCTACATCCTGGGAGTCTGCCATCTAATCAGCCTCCTTCAGTTTGTGGTGCTCATATACGGGTGTGCACCTACCTGCTATCGGGCTCCAGTTACCTGCCGCAACTGTGGCGCCTTACATACTTCAAAAACTGAATGCAGCAATGGTTGCTGCAATGTGTGCAATAAATGATGATGATGCCTCTCTCCAAGGAAGGATGCAGTTTGTCAAGGTCCCGGCAAAACTTCCAGCACCATCAGTGCCAGTAGAAATAAAGAACCATATAAGAAGAAGACTGAAGATGACAACAAGTCACATTCAAGTGTTGATGATGCTTGCAATAGCATAATAGTGGAAGGTGTAGCAGCTAAACCACCTGCTGCATCAGACAGTGAGACAAACAAGCACCAAAACACCTGTCCTCAAAGTAGTAGCAAACTTTGTTACAGAGACCTTTAAAAGCTTAGAGGAATATAAGGGTAGCGGGCAAAAATTGTCAGGTGATGCTGATGCTGCTGAGGATGACATAATGATGACTGATGATGATGCAGATCTAGAATATATCCCTCCAACATCTTTCTCTTTCTCAGATACAGATGAATTTGAGAGTGAGGATGATGACATGGCCAGCAGAAAGGCTAAGGCAGAATTTTCTGCCACTGAAAAGGAGCACTGTGCCTGTCTATAAACAATTTGAGAAATCATTGGAAAGTCTGACCCTGGACAAACACAAATGTCAAAAAGTACACAGTCACCCTATCAGTCATCATCAGCATCATCGCCTCTTCAAGTCCAAATCCCACTCAGCCACACACACCTGTGTTGAGTACCCGGCAGCAGCAAAACAACAGCAACACAGGTTATTAATATCCACAATGTTTGATATGATGAGTGTCTCTGCTGCTGCTGGAAGTGCTGCACCTTTGACTCCTAGTAGTAGTGGCAGTAGAATTGCATCAACATCCGGCCCCAGTACTAGTAGTATCAGCACCTCAGAAACCCCTCAGTCCATGAAGTACACAGTATGGAGATACTTCACTCAGAATCTTAAAGATAAGCATGCTGCTATCTGGTGTCTGTGCGAAAAGCACATGAGCAGGGGGAGAGAAAGCTCACACCTAGACACCTTCACTATGAGATCCCACCTGAAGCACAACCACAGGTCTGATTGGGCAACATAGAAATCAGCAGGACAAAGATTCCACAACAATCAGAGCATGGCTCTAGGATTGAAAAAAAAGAAGCAGTGAAGTTATATTTAAGAGAATGGGCTACTGCCAACAGTTAGTTCACTCCAAATAACACCTATGGCTTCTGCTGCAGAGGAGTATGATGAATCTGGCTTTGCTGTAGGTAAGAGTCATAGACTCTTGTGGTGGTTATATTGTGAATGACCACAGGAAGTGGCTATCAAGCAGCAATGTTGGGAGACTAACATTCTTAAAATGAACCAACATCTCATACCATTTGAGTATCAGGTAGCAGAAACCACTCATGACAGACAAATATATTAGCAGCAGCACAGATAAGGAGGCAGAGGAGGGATGTAAAGAAGAGTTGCCACCATCAACACAATCAAGGTATGTCTGTGGCACATAGGTCAAAAAACAGTAGACTTCGAGCCATGTGTACAAATGCACGCAGTTTAGGGTATAAGATCCCTGAACTCATTGCAATAATAACTAGGGAAGATGTGGACTTAGTGGGAATTACCGAGACCTGGTACAATGATAAAAATGACTGGGATGTAGAAATACCGGGGTACTCTTTATTCAGAAAAGACAGGAAAGGCAGAAAGGGAGGAGGGGTTGCCATTTATGTCAAAAATAGCTTAAAGGTTAATCTTATACAGGGTATGGAGGAGAACACAGAGACTGTTTGGATAACTTTAGAATATGGGAATAAGATGGTCACTCGTATAGGTGTGATCTATAGACCCCCAGGACAAACAGAGGAGTTGGATCAACTGCTGGTCAAGGAACTAACTAAGATGACTGTGAAAGGTGAGGTTATAATTATGGGGGACTTTAATCGTCCAGATGTGGACTGGAAAAACCAAGTAGCAGATTCAGCCAGGAGTAGAGATATCTTAAATTCTTTACAAGGATTAGCTCTTAGTCAATTAGTAGAAGAGCCGACTAGGAAGGAAGCCACACTAGATTTATTATTTACTAATGGAGACTTGGTATCAGATGTAGCTGTAGGAGAGTGTTTGGGCTCCAGTGATCACAATTCTGTGTGGTTTAATATAAAAACAGAGGCTGAGTTGCACCACACAAAAACAAAGGTTCTAGACTTTAGAAAGGCTGATTTTTCTAAAATGGAAACATTTTTATGTCAGTCTTTAACAACTTGGAGATCTTTAGATGGAGTCCAGGAGAAATGGGATTATCTGAAATGTGTTTTACTAAACACAACAGAACATTGCATTAAACATGTCAGCAAGGGTAAAAGAAAAAGAAAACCACTGTGGTACTCAGCAGAAGTGGCAAATACAGTAAAAGAGAAAAAAGAAGCATTTAAGAAATATAAGCAGATGCAGAAGGAAGAAGATAGGTATCGGTACAAAACTAGGTTGAAGGAGGCCAAATGTATTATTAGATGTGCCAAAGCACACACAGAGGAAAAAATTGCCCAGTCAATAAAAAAGGGGGATAAAACATTTTTTAGATATATAAGTGAAAGGAGGAAAATGAAACAAGGAATAGTTAGACTAAAAACAAAAGATGGAAACTATGTAAATGAGAATAAAGGGCTAGCTGACTGTCTCAATGAATATTTCTGTTCAGTTTTTACACAGGAAGATGAAAGGAAGGGACCTCTGTTAGAAAAAAGAAATGGCAAGACACGGGAAACATGCATGTTTACAGAAGAAGAAGTTCTAATTCAACTTTCTAAGGTAAAAACAGATAAATCAATGGGTCCAGATCGGATACACCCAAAGTTATTAAAAGAACTTAAGTGTGTTCTGGCAAAACCTTTAACAGAATTATTCAGTCAGTCACTGGCAACAGGAATAGTTCCAGAAGATTGGAAGGTAGCAAATGTAGTACCGCTTCACAAAAAAGGTAGCAGGGAAGAGTCTGGTAACTACAGACCAGTAAGTCTTACATCAGTAGTGGGAAAATTAATGGAGACTATGTTAAAAGAAAGAATTGTTGAATATCTGAATATGAATAGCTTGCAAGATACCAAACAGCATGGGTTTACAGCAGGGAGATCTTGTCAAACTAACCTCATAGATTTTTTTGACTGGGTAACTAAAATAATAGATCAAGGGGGAGCAGTAAATATAGCTTATCTAGATTTCAGTAAAGCATTTGACACTGTCCCTCATAGAAGACTCATAAATAAATTGCAGTGTTTGGGTCTAGATGTAAAAATAGTGAAATGGATAAGGCAATGGCTGAGTGACAGGAGACAGAAGGTGGTAGTCAATGGAGAATATTCGGACGAAAGGAGTGTTACTAGTGGAGTACCTCAGGGATCTGTACTGGGGCCCATTCTTTTTAATATTTTTATTAGTGATATTGCAAAAGGTCTTCAAGGAAAGGTATGCCTTTTTGCAGATGATGCAAAGATCTGCAATAGGGTAGACATTCCAGGGGGAAAAAGCCAAATGGCGAATGATTTAGGTAAATTAGAAGAATGGTCAAGAGTGTGGCAGATTCCCTTTAACGTTGATAAATGTAAAATAATGCACTTGGGACATAAAAATCCAAAGGAAAAATATACCATTAAGGGTACTGTGCTGTCAGAGACAACAGAGGAAAGGGATTTGGGAGTAATTATTTCTAATGACTTAAAGGTAAGCAGGCAATGTAATAAAGCGATGGAGAATGCAAACAGGGCACTGGGTTGTATAGCTAGGGGCATTAGTAGCAGAAAAAGGGAAGTGGTCATACCACTCTACAGATCTTTAGTTAGACCTCACCTAGAATATTGTGTACAGTACTGGAGACCCCATCTCCAGAAGGATATTGATACTCTAGAGAAAATTCAAAGAAGGGCTACTAAAATGGTGACTGGTCTACAGGAAAAGAAATATCAGGATAGACTAAAGGATCTGAATATGTATAGCTTAGAGGAGAGAAGAGAGAGGGGATATGATAGACACATTCACATACATGAAGGGATTCAACAAAGTACAGGATGGAAGTATATTTCGAAAGAGTACAAACGTTAGGACAAGAGGCCATAGTCTAAAACTAGAGGGACACAGGTTTAGCTGTAATGTAAGAAAGTTTTACTTCACTGAGAGGGTAGTAGATAAGTGGAATAGCCTACCAGCAGAAGTGGTAGATGTCAATACAGTGACAGAATTTAAGCATGCATGGGATAGGCATAAGGCGGTCCTTAACATAACCCCACTTGGGACCACTGCTATGACTGATAAGTAATCTTTGTGTCAATAATCTGAGAAGGAGGATAGCAATTTGACACAAACATGACAATGGTATACATAAATAAAAATGATATACATACACAGATCACACCATGCCAGTCCCACCACCACCACTACAATACTTTTTACTTTATTTAATTATTCGACATCATCATGATGGATATGTACCCGTGTCACTTAAGCAGAAAGTTAGTGTTGTGGGAAAAGGACAAGTCCATTCTGCATGGTAACACATTTTTCAAGCCATTTGTTGCTGTAGGACTCACAACTTTGACTTTCAGCCACTTATTTCTAAACTACAGCCCTCATATGTAGTATTATTAACGTGGAAAATGTAGTACCTATAGGAAATATAGGTGAAATTTTTTTTAAAATAGTCAAAAAGAAGGAAAATTTTGCATTTTGCATTGGGAAACAGGAGAAAACGTTTGTGAAAAAAAGAGAAAAATCTGACAATTTTCACAAAAAGTCATGCGAAAAAATATTTTCCACTTTTCTCCGACCCCTAGTGGTGATAGCAGTAGACTTTCATCAGCAGCAGGTCTAGCTGGGGTTGGGGAAGTTCTTGACCTGTAGTTCTGCTTACTTAATATTACTGATGATGAATATGACTGCTTAGTGGCAGTGGTGCTTATGATAATGTCCAAGATTTTTTTTTTTTTTCACCTTGTTTACTTGGCCACATTTGGTCATGATTCTTAAACAACTTATAATGCTCCATTCCACTGGTAGAAGACTAGTTTTTTTCCTTTCAGCTAATTACATCTCAAGCTACTGGGTCTGCCTCTCAAGCAGAAGGGGTGGAACAGTGGAGGAACATTTTTCAAATCACTATTATTCACTTCATGATTAATAATTAGGGACTTATCAACAGCAAAATCTGTTCCCTCACCAAATCCCCCGTGAATACCCCATTCTTACCACATTGCAGCATTTTTTCAAACACTTTATCATCACTTTTCACCTGAGAGGGATGTATAGAAGCCTGAACATTACTTTGCAGTGCCAATGAGGTGAAGCTATTACTGACTTTTTTTTGGGGGGATGCAGACAGGAGTATTCTAAAAATGTATAGGAATGTGGGTAGGAACCATATCTTGATAAGATTGGCCCAACCAATAACATTAAAAGGCAAAGTCTTCCACTCTCTAGTTTTATCCTGGTAGTGATCCCTAATAGGAACGACATTGTAACAATGAAATTCAGTGAGAGAACCAGAGACCACGATCACCAGGTACTTAAATGAGTTGGAAATTAACATATAAATAGAGGGTAGATGGCTAACACCTGAATTCCTGTATAGAGGAAACAAAATAGACTTAAACCAGTTGACAGAAAGGCCAGAGTAAAGCTCCAAAGGCATCAACATGGCACAACAAGGCTGGTAAGGAATTGTATACATCATCCAGAAAGAGGAGTAGGTCATCCATGCAGAGTACTAGCTTTTCAACAGAGACAGACCAGAAATAGCAGTATCAGCATGGATACCCCCGCTAAAGGTTCGATCACCAAGGCAAAAAGACCTGGCTACAATGAGCACTGGCACATGGGAGTGAAAAACGTGAGTTGTAGCACCATTGAGAGGCTACCATGCCTTAGAACAAGGCATTTAATCTTGTTCGTGCTTGATGTGTGCTCCTCACAACTCTTTTTGTCTCCCTAAGTTTAAGGGCATCCCAGGCATGGGCCCTTGCTTCCATGTGCCTAGAGGGATTCGGCTGCACCACTCTAACGAGGCTCACATAAGCCGAAACATACGTCTGTGGTTTTGCCATTTCTCTCGTGCGGAGAGGATTTGCCTGACATTTCTGAGCTGGACTGTCTGTGGGCGGGACCAGTCTGATATGGATATGGAGATTTCCTCTCTTCAATGGCACATGGGAGTGAAAAACGTGAGTTGTAGCACCATTGAGAGGCTACCATGCCTTAGAACAAGACACTTAATCTTGTTCGTGCTTGATGTGTGCTCCTCAAAACTCTTTTTGTCTTACAATGAGCACTCCTGTCTAGTACCTCTGCCCTATGCAAAATCCTGAAGAGAAGACACCCCAAAAAATGGGGCAACTGCTTCTTGATAAAACAATTATTTAATCTATTAATAATCTTTAAAAATATATAAACAAAATATTGTTACAATATTTCATAAATAATGTTGGTAGTAAATAAAGCCCAACTCATATAGTGATTCCAGTATTGCTTCATCAGTGGAAATATTCTGATTATATATTTTAAAAGGTTATTAATACTTGCCCAAAATAATTTTAAACAATTGAAAAAGGCAATTTTAACTAATGGAATAGTTACTGGTGGCTTGATGCTTGAAAACATTTAGCAAACTAGTTAATTCATCTATTTCAGTAATTAATAATACATCTGGTAAGATACAACACATTTGCATAATTAAATACAGATCTAGAAAATATTGTTTTATTAGAAGTTTTGGGAGAGTGGATCAACTCAGCAGAAATGGTAGAGACTAATACTATAAGGGAATTAAAAAAATGTTTGTGATAAAGATAACTCTTTGGAAAAGTATGTAAGATCGTATAATTTGATAGGAAAAATAGCAGACTGGATAGTCCAGGTAGTCTGCCATCAAAGTCTATGTTTCTATGACATGCTAGTATGATAAACTGGATCCAAAACTACAGTACCGTCACTCTCGTTAAAATATATTTGAATGTTCACATTAGTTTTACATGTGCTAATTTAGCTAGGACTGTTTTGATGTCCTTATTCCTCAAACTATAAATGATTGGATTCAGGAATGGAGTCACCACTGTATACAGGAAGGATAAAGCCTTGCTGAGATTTAATGGACGTTCTTTAGAATGAAACAAATAAGCAGTTATCAATGTTCCATAATATATGGACACAACTACCAGGTGGGAGCTGCAGGTGTAAAAGGTTTTCTGTCTTCCAGTGGTCGTTGGGATCCTGAGAATGGTGTGGAAGATATAGATGTAAGTTGCAATGATGAACATTAATGGTAAAAAAATTACTGGAAAACCTGCGAAAAAGTTCATCAACTCAACAACAGAAGTGACTGAGCATGAAAGCTGCAAAAGTGGTTCAATGTCACAGAAGAAATGATCAATGACATTAGGACCACAGAATTTCAATCCAAGTACCCGAATGACTGTAGTCAATGTCACTATGAATCCCATGACCCAAGAACACAAAACCAGGTGAAGGCATCTCTGGAAACTCATGAGGGAAGAATAACGCAGTGGGTTACATATAGCCAAATACCTATCGTAAGACATGATCGAAAGAAGGATACATTCTGTAGCTGCTGAGGAACCAAAAAAGTAGAATTGTGTGAAACAACGAGCAAAAGACACAGTTTTCCTTTCAGTCAATATAAGACTCATCAAATAAGGGGAAATTACTGTAGATAGCAGTAGGTCACAGGAGGCTAGGTGGCTCAGGAAGAAGTACATGGGAGAGTTAAGTGTTTTACTAAAAGACACCAAGAGAACAATCAGCAGATTTCCAGTTATTGTCAACATGTAAATTAGAAGAACAAAAAGGAAAATAACACTTCTGAAGTTGTAAATATCATGAAATCCCAAAAGATAAAAATATTTTACTACTGTCTGATTCACTTTATTCATTTCTAGGAACAAAATATAGGTATTGTAAGATGCAATTTCGGTATTTTCCATTGGTTTTACAAAAGACAGCTACGTTCTCAAATCAGGAATTTTGCTGAGAAACATAGTATTAAAGAAGGTCTAAGTTATCAGACTCATCATAAAAGTATCACAGATAATGAACCCTTTGAATGCCAGAGGGGTATGTAACGCATTGCTTTGCAATGCACTGCATACTCCTCTGGCACTCAAAGTGTTAAAACATTGGTTAGAATTACAGATATTTCAATAGAAGCAATGTGACAGTTGATAGATAAAATAATCATAATGCATTTGATTTGACTAATATAGATAAATATTACATGCTTACAAACCTCTCTGTGAATGGCTGAAGTCCTACAAGAGAATGTGGCCATTTCCAGTTTCAACCACACAGCATCTTTAATCCAACAAATGATTTAATAGATTTATCTCCATCTTTTGTCTACATTCCTGTAAAGATCAGTGTAAATGATTCTATGACTACCGTCGAACAAAATGAAGTTAAGTATGCGCATATATGTGCATGTGAGTGTGGTTTTTGGTTACCAATGAAGTGGGACAATGCTGGTGGGTCAATATGTGTGGTTCTATGGATATCGTGGGAAAAGGCTAGGCTGGGTCAGTATGTGTGGTACTATGACTGATATGGAACAAGGCTGGGTCAGTATGTGTGGTACTATGACTGATATGGACAAGGCTGAGGGTCAGTATGTGTGGTACTATGACTGATGTGGAACAAGGCTGGGGGTCAGTATGTGTTGTACTATGACTGATATGGAACAAGGCTGAGGGTCAGAATGTGTGGTACTATGACTGATGTGGAACAAGGCTGGGGGTCAGTATGTGTGGTACTATGACTGATGTGGAACAAGGCTGGGGGTCAGTATGTGTGGTATTATGACTGATGTGGAACAAGGCTGGGGGTCAGTATGTGTGGTATTATGACTGATGTGGAACAAGGCTGGGGGTCAGTATGTGTGGTACTATGACTGATGTGGAACAAGGCTGGGGGTCAGTATGTGTGGTATTATGACTGATGTGGAACAAGGCTGGGGGTCAGTATGTGTGGTATTATGACTGATGTGGAACAAGGCTGGGGGTCAGTATGTGTGGTACTATGACTGATGTGGAACAAGGCTGGGGGTCAGTATGTGTGGTATTATGACTGATGTGGAACAAGGCTGGGGGTCAGTATGTGTGGTATTATGACTGATGTGGAACAAGGCTGGGGGTCAGTATGTGTGGTACTATGACTGATGTGGAACAAGGCTGGGGGGTCAGTATGTGTGGTACTATGACTGATGTAGAACAAGGCTGGGGGTCAGTATGTGTGGTACTATGACTGATGTGGAACAAGGCTGGGGGTCAGTATGTGTGGTACTATGACTTATATGGAACAAGGCTGGGGGGTCAGTATGTGTGGTACTATGAGTGATGTGGAACAAGGCTGGGGGTCAGTATGTGTGGTGCTATGACTGATGTGGAACAAGGCTGGGGGTCAGTATGAGTGGTATTATGACTGATGTGGAACAAGGCTGGGGGTCAGTATGTGTGTGGTACTATGACTGATGTGGAACAAGGCTGGGGGTCAGTATGTGTGGTATTATGACTGATGTGGAACAAGGCTGGGGGTCAGTATGTGTGTGGTACTATTACTGATGTGGAACAAGACTGGGGGTCAGTATGTGTGGTACTATGACTGATGTGGAACAAGGCTGGGGGTCAGTATGTGTGGTATTATGACTGATGTGGAACAAGGCTGGGGGTCAGTATGTGTGGTAATATGATTGATGTGGAACAAGGCTGGGGGTCAGTATGTTTGGTACTATGACTGATGTGGAACATGGCTGGGGGTCAGTATGTGTGGTACTATGATTGATGTGGAACAAGGCTGGGGGGTCAGTATGTGTGGTACTATGACTGATGTGGAACAAGGCTGGGGGTCAGTATGTGTGGTGCTATTACTGATGTGGAACAAGGCTGGGGGTCAGTATGTGTGGTACTATTACTGATGTGGAACAAGGCTGGGGGTCAGTATGTGTGGTTCTATGACTGATGTGGAACAAGGCTGGGGGTCAGTATGTGTGGTACTATGACTGATGTGGAACAAGGCTGAGGGTCAGTATGTGTGGTACTTTGACTGATGTGAAACAAGGCTGGGGGTCAGTATGTGTGGTACTATGACTGATGTGAAACAAGGCTAGGGGTCAGAATGTGTGGTAGTAAAGCTACTAGTACAGTGGCATGACACTGGATGTCAGCGCATGTGCAACGGAAAAGCAGAAGAACTGAAGAAAACATATAAAACACATAATACACATGAACGTAGAGAATACTGAGTTCATTACAATATACGCATCAAGTATGCAATATTAATCCTATATAATAATTCGCTAATGTATGTTTGTCAGAAGCTGTCATGCTCAGTACAGATGGCCACACATGCTGCAGGCATGCACAGTATAGACTGCCCGTGCTGCAACTGATAATGGAGCGGGGTGCTCCTAATTCAGAGCGTAGTCCTCCCTGCGCAACTTCTGTGCACAGAGAGGACTGCACTCTGAATTTGAGCGCCCCGCTCCGTTATCAGTCCCAGTGCAGTCAGTCTCTTCTGTGCATGACTACACCGTGGCTGTTGCTGCCTGGCATTGTGGCCCATGTACACGGGCTGTTCAACTAGTATTATTATACTAAATAATGATAAGGAACATTTTTGTTATTCTAGTATATTAATTTTATAATAATGCTGTGCAATCATCTCCTTACGATTCCTACAAACGTTACAAATAAATAAGTGGTTTAGCAACTACTAAATACATAACTGGGACATTTGAAGGAAGATGGTCCTTACTGTCCTTTAGAACCTGAAACTAAATTGGAAAAATTAACAAGAGTCTGGTTTATTGTTAAGTCCATTCTTGTCATTTCAAAGTTTTATTGAGAAATTACAATTTCAGATTGTGTGAAGTTTGTGAAAAAAGGAATTTTTAAAATGTGCTTTTACCTTATTAGGAGTGTTGTTTTTTTATAATGGTTTGTAGGAACTTTTATAAATGTGCTGGAAACACTAGAAATAAGAACAGGTCAGTCACAATGCAAACTTGTGTCATTTAGCTACAGATCTCTATAAATTCACTACTCCAATTTTTACATACTTCCTAACTTCACTTTTAAAAAAGTTCTATACAGAGTTAAGTTCTCTTAAAATGGTGTTACAACTTTTATAACTGTCATGCACGTTTTTAAGGCCTTTCTAACTCTTCTTTTCTCTTAATGCCAGTTTTATAAATCTACCTCTAAGTTCCTTAGGATGGTGAGATATGTAGAGACCGCATGGGAGAAGGGCTGTATTTAATAGAGGTGTGGAAAAGAGAAACAGAACATCTATATAGTTAAATAATATTAATATATTAGGTTTGAGATAAAAGGTAAGAAAAAAGAAGACCAAACAGGTTAAAATATTCAGTGATTTAGCTGATTGGACCTGCTACCTACACACCAAACTGTATCAATCTAAAAATACATTCTGATTTTTGTTTTGCCAAACAGGTTAATAGTTTTAGAGATGTTGGTTTAGTAGTTGGGGAATCTAGTGTCAGCAGAGCTTGGTCTATGACTTGGTCAGATATAAAGCTGCTTAATCACTCATATATCTAGAAAATCACCTTAGGGGTAGAATAAACTGATAAGGAAGAATAATCTATTTATATGGAAGCTCCCACCTGATGGGAGAAGTTGGAAAGGTGATAGTTCCTCTTTGCATAGAATAATGAAACCAGCGCACCTCAGATAATTAATAAAAACACTTTTCATGTTTAATTAATAAGCAAAGATAAACCTGGAACTCAACTTCATGCTATATAAGAAATAAAATTGTCCATATTATTAACTAGTAATTGGGAGAACCTTAAAGAGACAATAAACGTATATTTTTTATATAAGGGAATAATATATAGATACGGTGTCTATACTTTTATTTTTGTTTCTTATTTATTTCTATTTCTACACATTTTTACACTTTAACATCCCTGACAAGGAGCTCTCTGAATCTATTTCCAGACACTTATTTTCAGGGATTGTGAAATGTAGAAAAAAAACAGTTTAGAAACAGTGATATAATTTAGAAAATCCTACCTCTAATGCAGTCAGATCAGTCAGTGCTTTGAGTATAGTGATACATTGCTTCTACAGTCCTTTACAGAAATCTAGCTGGAAATAGAGATTAACCCTTTGAGTGCCAAAGGGGTACGCAACACATTGCTTTGCAATGCGTTGCGTACCCCTCTGCCACTCAAAGTGTTAAGAGAATCCAATATCAGAGATATAAAAGTATAGAAAATAGGTGAAGATGAAATATATAGTATAGACAATTTGACATGTTGTGGACTTGCAGAATATGTGAGGTCAACATTGACTGTCACTTTAAGCACCTCAAACAACATTGAAAATGACAATTGGGAATGGCAGGGAGAAGACAGATGCAGACATATTGAAATATCTAAAGAAAGTGGAGAAGGACTCTGACCAACACAGTGACATTGACCCTTTCTCTTAGTAACATCTTCAAGAAAATAATATGAAAGATCAGATAATCATGTAAACATTCAGAGACACGGTCATTAACACAAGGATTGCTCAGGGCATTCCATTTACCTTCAAGTAATTCATTATGGAGATGTGTATGGAATAGAGTATGAGTTATAGAGCTGGAATATAGCAATGAACACAATGAAGGATCATGCAAAGATCCATCTAGATCAGTGGTTCTCAACCTGTGCCCTCAGTGGCCACTAACAGGCCAGGATTTGAGAATTTCCTTTTAAGAGCACAGGTGAGTTAATCAATATGACTGAGCCTCTGATCAACACACTTCTGTTCTAGTAGGGAAATTCCTAAGTCCTAGCCTGTTAGTGGCCACTAAGGCAACGGGTTGAGAACCCCTGATCTAGATCAACACAGAGACAAATTACACAATCACAAGGTAAATTAGAAGAGAACTTCACACATCTCCTGAAACCTCACCTGATCTAGATCTCAGTAACAACATTCTCTTTATTCACAGCTGCATTTACATCAAAATCATTCTGTACTTCACTGACAACTACCATGTACCTACACTTATCATCCTCCTCTTGTCTCTGTATGATGTCCCTATCACTAATTAGACTCAAATATATGATTTACTTGGTTGTACTTCTTTCCTACTAATAAGGCTATGGTCACACTTTAGTCTGAAGTTCTTACTTCTTTTATCTCTCTCATATTGTCTTATTGCTACTAGTGAGTATAACAATAAGTCAACTTTCCCTTTGTATACAAAATCCATTCTTCTTCCACATGAATCATCTAAACTCTCTAAGTAAACTGATGTCAGATACGGACCAATTATTCCTATAGCCACACAGACACATTTACATGTTATATGGTAGGTAGGTGCATATCTCCTCAGTACAGAGCTACGTACTATTACATAGTACGTGATCAGTACAGTACAGAGTGAATCCAGTGATCAGTACAGTACAGAGAGATCCCAGTGATCAGTACAGTACAGAGTGAATCCAGTGATCAGTACAGTGCAGAGTGATTCCAGTGATCAGTACAGTACAGAGTGATCCCAGTGATCAGTACAGTACAGAGTGATTCCAGTGATCAGTACAGTACAGAGTGAATCCAGTGATCAGTACTGTACAGAGTGATTCCAGTGATCAGTACAGTACAGAGTGAATCCAGTGATCAGTACAGTGCAAAGTGATTCCAGTGATCAGTACAGTACAGAGTGAATCCAGTGGCCATTCAGCAATGCCAGAAAATGTGTTACCAACTGACGTTTTATATTCATTACAGAGAGATTCTCCAGTAACTGTAATGAGGTAGAGAATTCCAGGAAGACCTTTTTAATGAGATGAATAGGAACCTAAGGGAATAAACACTAAATTGTGCTGAGGGATATTGAAGAATTACAATTTACATTATGAACCCTTTACGCATCAGTGTGTAACTCATTGTGGACCAATACATTATACACCCCTGTGTCCCTTAAAGAGTTAACCTTTTTGACATGTGAAGAGAGAATATTGATCCTATATGAAAGTGATATTTCAGTCTATAGTATAGTGATTGGGCTTTAAGTCAACAACTGTAGAAACGGAACTAAGATGAGGGTAGATATTGGGTTCCTTAAAACTGAGACAAGAGAATTAATTAATGAGGATAAGTTGCACCTTAAAAATTATTTTCTTCTATATAAATGAGAAAGCAACAACTGGCTTTGAGTGGACAGAAAAATCAGAGCATATCCTCCATCATTACGGATGAACAAAAGGTCCGGATTTGTTCCTGTGGGAACTGACACAAAAATAGCATGATTTTCTGCTTTTCCCACAATAATTCCTGTCCATAGAGATACCCATAGTTTTTCTGCCATTTCACTAATGCCCCAGGCTTTCCAACGAGAATGGTTTCCAAACTCCCACCTCCATACTATAAAAACCCAGAATTTCCCACCACGTAGTTTAGGAGAGAAAGAGACTAGAAGCCTCTGCTCCTTCTACCAGCAGCAGCAGTACTGCAGTGGTGTGCCAGCTACCTATGCCAAGAATGGGAATGATATCATGTGCACCACTATCATCACCAACAAACTTATATTGTGGTGACAATGATGATACATAGTAACATAGTAGTAACATAGTAAAGTAGGATAAATAAAGACACTAGTCCATCAAGTTCAACCTTCTCCTCATTCCCCAAGTAACTGAGAATTTTATAGCTTTCCTGCTACCAATTAAGTTAGTCTTTATCAGACCTCAGAGTCTTTCAGTGCACTTTTAAGCTTTCATCCCCAGCATGGAGTGGCACAGAGAGGGAATGGGGAGATGATGAAGACGATAGACTACAGTCTGAAGCAAAAGTAGTCAAGAGAGATCTTCTTGTGAGAAGAGGTGCAGTTTCCTGTGAGTGGTCAGGTTCTGGCTGTTATTGCAAAAGAAGACGTGCAGGGTCCAGAGAGTGGCCGGGAGGAAGAGGAGCAGGTTCTGGCTCTGAGTTGGCAGAAAAAGGGGCAGGTTCATGTGAGTGGTCAGGAAGAGGGGCAGACACCTGTGAATGGGCCTGAACTTGTGATAGAGGGATTAGTGACAGCAGCTGTAGAGGTTGAGGAGGAAAATCAGAGAGGCAGAGCCCAATGTTCATCATGTGCTGGATCAGACTCAGGCACTGCAGTAAATGTTTCATGTGCAACATCGTCTCCTCTTCCTGCACTGAAGTATATCTCTCCTCACAGTGAGCCCCCAGGACAATATCTCACACATGCTCCAGTCAATTTTAGGGTTATGTTTTTTGTAACCATGGGAAACCTAATGCAATAGCATAGTGCTGGGAGTTTATTATCTGAAACTTCAGGGTTTCCTTATACACAGCTCCCACGCTAAGGGTAAGTGGGGCCGTCTCGTGGGTAATATGTGCTGGCAGCAGGGGTCTTCCATCAATAGCTTCAACCGCCAAAGGAGTGTCACGAAGGCAGTGAAGGAATCCCAAAATGCTCAGCGAATTCGGCATCCACAAAATAACCTGCCATGCCAGAGTCTGTAAGAGCAGGCACAGGGATAGACTCTTTGACCCAAGATAGGACTATGTCCAGCAAGGGTTTAGTCTGAGAGGCATCAGGGTACTGTGAAATGCCCCCTAAGATCTGTCCCGAATTTAAGGAAGTGACCATTCTTACCGCAGTATAGACATAGTCCCTCCCTCCGTCTATTGGCCCTTTCCGCTGCAGAGAGTCGGGTAGGCCCCACCTGCATAGGTTCACCACCCATAGTGTCGGAACCAGGAGGCATGGGAGGTGAGGGAGGACAGGGTGGACAAGAAAAGCTGTAAGACATGCTGGTAGGATGTCTTCACAGGTGCTCCTTAAACGACGTTCTCTCCTGGACCCGTGTGTCTATGAGGATGACAAAGTATATCATCTCATCCAGACTATTATGTAGGTCATGAGCAGAAATCTCATCCTTCATGTAATCGCAAAGCCCTTGGGAGAATGCAGCTATCAGGGTCTCATTGTTCCACCCTACTTCGGGTGGTAGGGTTCGAAACTCGATTGCGTATTCCGCCACCGTGCGATTACCCTGGCGGATGGTCATCAGATGTTTGGAAGCCAAGGTCCCGCGACCTAGCACGTCAAATACGCTTCTAAATGAGGCCACAAATTGAGTAAAATCATGTATTATGGGTTTCTCCATCTTCTATAATGGATTCGCCCAATCCAGTGCCTTGCCAGCCAGGAGAGAAATCATAAGTCCAACCGTACTGCGCTCAGTACGGAAGTCATGAGGAGGAATCTCGAGGTATATGCCCAACTAACATAGTAACATAGTAAATTAGGTTGAAAAAAGACACAAGTCCATCAAGTTCAACCTTCGCTTCATACCTCAGTAACTAAGAATTTTATAGCTTTCCTGCTACCAATTAAATTAGTCTTTATCAGACCTTCCTGATCAGCCTACTGATAAACAGTATAACTCTGTATGTTCCCTTTTGAAAGAAATGTATCTAATCTTCTCTTAAATGTGTCCATTGTATCTGCCATAACTACCTCCCTGGGCAATGAATTCCATAAAGGAATCCGCAGCATAACTCAAGTTCCCCACTATAGCTCTGTGGGAGTAGAGCAGATCCCGTTAACCCTCTGACCAGTCTTTCATCAAAGATGGTAGCAGCTATAAGTGCCGAAGGAGAAACTGGGGAGGCTACTGCTGCCTCTAGGTATAAGGCCTCGACTGGATCAGACCTCCAGTTTCAGTTTCTCACCCTTTTCTTATCGCTCCTGCCTCTCCTCCAAGACATATTCAGGAACTTTCCCACTTTTTCTTTGGAGGTGGACAAAAACGGGACAACTGCCTCTTAATAAAACAATTATTTATTACTAGTTGAACAGCCCGTTACACGGGCCACAGTGCCTCAGGCAGCCGGTCGAGGGGCAGTCACACGCAGTGGAGACTGCCCGCACCTCGGCTGATACAAAGCCTCTGGCAGCCGGTCGCGGGGCAGTCACACGCAGTGGAGACTGGCCGCTCTTCGGCTGATACAGAGCTGGACGCTCCTTCGGAGCGCCCAGCTCTGTATCAGCCGCGGCGCGGGCAGTCTCTACTGCGCATGACTGCCGCACGCGCAGCAGTGTCTACTGCGCATGTCGGGCTTTACACACAACTTGGCAAATTATTATATAGGATAATAACAAGCTTTAAAATATATAATCAGAATATTGGTACAATATTTCATAAGTAATGTTGGTAGAAAATAAAGTCCAACTTGTTTCATGAGTCTAGTATCACTTCATCAGGAACATATTGTACCAATATTTTGATTATATATTTTAAAGGTTATTAATACTTGCCCAAACCAATTTTAAACAGTTGAAAAACTCAATTTTTATTTACTTTTTTAATTGTGTTTTTCTGTTTGAAAACTAGTTATGTATATAACATTGTAAAATGTAATTAAATAGGAAAATTAGCAGACTGGATGGTACAGGTGGTCTGCCATCAAAGTCTATGTTTCTATGATATGATAGTATGATAAACTGTATCCATACCTACAGTGCCATCACTGTAGTTAAAATACATTTTAATGCTCACTAGTTTTACATGTGTTAATTTATCTAGGACTGTTTTGATGTCCTTATTCCTCAAACTATAAATGACTGGATTCAGAAATGGAGTCACCACTGTATACAGGAAGGATAAAGCCTTGCTGAGATTTAATGAGTGTTCTTTAGAAGTAAACAAATAAGAGGTTATCAATGTCCCATAATATACAGACACAACCGTCAGGTGGGAGCTGCAGGTGTAATAGGTTTTCTGTCTTCCAGAGGCCGAAGGGATCCTGAGAATGGTGTGGAAGATATAGATGTAAGTTGCAATGATGACCATTAATGGTAGGAAAGTTACTGGAAAACCAGTTCATCAACTCAAGAAAAGAAGTGTCTGAGCATGAAAGTAATAAGTAGTGACATGAAAGTGTAAGTAGTAAATTGGACAAGGGAATTGCTGTTGATGTAATATACTTGGATTTTTCAAAAGACTTTGATACAGTGTCTCACATCAGGTTACTATATAAATTAAAAGGTTATGGATTGGACGGTGTTACTGTACATGGATTGAGAACTGGTTAAATGATATATGGCAGTGAGTTGTTGTAAATGGAACCTTTTCAAACTGGTCTAAAATAATAAGTGGGGTGCCACAGGATTCAGTCCTTGGTCCAATGATTTTTAATTTGTTTATTAACAATCTAGAAGTGGGAATTGAAAGTAGAGTCCCAATCTTTGAGTCGGATGTTTTCTTCTCTGTAGAAGGATTTAGATAAACTAATGAATGAGCAGAAAAATGGCAGATGATATTTAACGTAGATAAATGTATGGTTATGCATTTGGGCTGTAGAAACAAACTTGCTACATATACTCAAATGAGAAACAACTTGGGGAATCCTCATTAGAGAGAGATTTAGGAGAACTGATAGACGATAGACTTCACAGCAGTGTGCAGAGTCACTCAATTGCAGCAAGAGCAAATAGAGTACTAGCCTGCATAAAAAGGTGTAGAAGCAAGGGATGGGAATATTATCCTACATCTGTATAAATCCTTGGTTAGGCCTCATCTAGAATATGGAGTACAATTCTGGGCACCAGTTCTTAAAAAAGACATTACTGAACTGGAAAAGGTGCAGAGACGTGCAGAGACGTGCAACAAAACTGATGAAGGGATCGGAGGATATGAGTTATAAAGAGAGACTAGCCAAACTGGGTTTGTTTACATTAGAGAAGAGACATCAAAGGGGTGATATAATTAACATTTACACATATATTCAAGATCAATTCAAAGAACTGTCCAATTAATTATTTATGCAAAGAATTGAGCTAAGAACGAGAGGTCATCCTTTAAGACTAGAGGAAAGTTTACGACTAAATCAAAGTAGGGATTTTGTACAGTAAGGATGGTAAAGTTATGGAATTATTTGCCTTGGGACGCTGTGCTTGCAGATATTGTAGCTGCTTTCAAAAAATAAATGGCTGCCTATCTAGCACAGAACAGTATTGATAATTATGATAGATGTCTTCAATGCAGATAGGATGATGATCCAGGGAAATATCTGACTGCCATTTGGAGTCAGGAAGGAATTATTTTACCCAGTTGAGGCTAAATTGGAAATGGATTCATTGGGATTCTTTTGCCTTCCTCTGGATCAACAGGGTTGTTTTGCCATGGGCTGGACTTGATGGACTCATGTCTTTTTTCTCCAGCCTCCTCAGCAAAGTTACTATATTACTAAGTTACTATGTAATCTCATTGTATTGTTCCTGGTAAAACATTATCTAAAATATTTTACCAGGAAGAATACCTTGAAATTTCTATAATTTTCAGGCGTGTCATGAATAGCTTTTACAGTATGAAGTTACAGGAAAATAATATATGTGTGTGTGTATATATATATATATATATATATATATATATATATATATATACATACACTGTGTGCAGAATTATAAGGCAAGTGAGTATTTTGACCATATCATCATTTGTATGCATATTTTCCAACTCCAAGCTATATAAACTTGAATGCTTATTGGATTTAAGCATATCAGGTGATGTGTATTTGTTTAATGAGAGAGTGTGTGGCCTAAGGAGATGAACACCCTATGTCAAAGTGTGCATAATTATTAGGCAGCTTCATTCATTTCCTCAGGCAAAAAGTAAAAAATTGTAAAACGTCTTTCTGAGGGATGCAGCACTCTTGAAATTTCTAAGATATTGTGGCATGATCGCAGAACCATCAAACGTTTTGTTGCAAATAGTCAACAGGGTCACAAGAAATGTGTTGAGAAAAAAAGAA
This sequence comes from Rhinophrynus dorsalis, assembly GCA_037306005.1. Taxonomy (NCBI): domain Eukaryota; kingdom Metazoa; phylum Chordata; class Amphibia; order Anura; family Rhinophrynidae; genus Rhinophrynus; species Rhinophrynus dorsalis. Next base: position 557,386,702 of record CM074721.1, read on the forward strand.
GCAAATTAACTGCCATAGATTTGAGAAGAATCAAACATGAAGCTACCAGGAACCAATTACCCTCCAGTGCTGTCATATTCCAGAACGGTAACCAACCTGGAGTGTCCAGAAGTACTAGGTGTTCAGTTGTCAGAGACTTGGCATGGTAAGTAAGGCAGAAACCTGACAACCACTGAACAAGACACATAAGTTGAAATGTCAAGACTGGGCCAAGAAATATAATTAAGACAAATTTATCATAGGTTTTATGGACTGATGAGATGAGAGTGCCTCTTGACAGTCCAGATGGATGGGCCCGTGGCTTGATCAGTAACGGGCACATATCTGTACTTCGACTCAGACGCCAGTAAGGTGGAGGAGGGGTACTGGTATAGGCTGGTATTATCAACGATTAGCTAGTTGGACCTTTTCATGTTGAAGATGGACTCAAACTCAACTCCCAAACCTACTGCCAGTTTTCAGAAGACACTTTCTTCAAGCAGTACAGGAAAAAGACCATGATTTTTATGCAGGACAATGCTCCATCTCATGCATCGAAGTACTCCACTGTGTAGCTAACCAGTAAAGGCCTTAAAGATGATAGAATAATGACATGGCCCCCTTCCTCACCTGACCTAAACCCTATTGAGAACTTGTGGGCCCTTCTTAAAAGGCAGATTTTTGCCGAAGGAAAACAGTACACCTCTCTGAACAGTGTCTGGGAGGCTGTGGTTGCTGCTGAACTAAAATGTTTATCGCCAACAGATCAAGAAACTGACAGACTCCATGAATGGAAGGCTTATGACTGTTATTGAAAAGAAGGATGGCTATATTGGTTACTGATTTTTTGTTTTTGGAAATGTCACAAATGTTTATTTGTTTAGTATTCTCGCTTTAATAGATGAAAATAAACACGTAAGATGGTAAAATTATTGTTTTTCATTTAGTTGCATAATAATTCTGCACACTAATAGTTGCCCAATAATTGTGCGCACATAGATAGTCTCCTAAGAAAGCCAAAACCTCACTTTTACTTTCTTAAAGGGACACTAATGTCCCCCCAAAAATATATCAAGTTTTGTAGCCTTTAAAAAAATAATCAATATGCTCCAAACCCGATCTCTCGAACCACTATGGTCCTAACAGCAGGACAATCGAGTCATTTGCCATGGGGAGGTACTGCAGCAGAGCCGAGATCGAGTTATCTATAAAGAATTCAGTAATTGGAAACCTCTACAAAGTGTGACTGGTTTGCGAGCACAATTTGTAGACATTTCCAGTGAATGAATTCTTTATAGATAATGTGATCTCGACTCTGCTGCACAGCCGCCTGCTGGTCGCCGGACCGGTATCTCCTGCTTTCAGCTAGACGCTGATGTCAGGAGAAGAGGCGAGAGAGGCTAACTTTGAATCCCTATATCTCTCAAACCATAATGGTTTGAGAGATCGTGTTTGGAGCATATTGATTTTTTTTTTTTAAATGCTACAAAACTTTTTTGTGGGGGGGTGCGAACATTACTGTCCCTTTAAATATTCAGGTTTAAGGTTTCTTAACATTTTGGATTGATGGAGAGTGCTGTAGTTGTTCAATAATAAAATGAATCCTCAAAAATACAACTTGCTTAATAATTGTGCACACAGTGTATACAGGGCCCAAAATTTCAAGTCCTGAGCTACTAGCCAGGTCTGAAAAGTTATTCACCACCTCTTTCCATGTCTAGCCCCACCCATATCCCTACCTTTAACCCACCCATATCCCTGCTTTAACCCCACCCATCTCACGTTCTCTTGATGAAATTACATTGTTGTTCAATGTTTTTACCAGAATAAAATTAACAAAAATATTCAATAACAAACAAACAATGTACACACATAATTTAAAATGAAAATAAGTGCATAAGATATTAACAAGTGGAGGCATAATATATTTGATTTAACTGATCAAAATCTTAATAAACATGGTACAGTTGATTTGCCACACTTTGTCTTTATACATAAACACAGCTTATACTTAGTACAGAGATCTGGAGTGATTCTACTGCTCAGGTAGTGTGGAATAGTCAGTGAGCTGTTAGTAATGGAGTGCAGGTTATAGTTAGTATGGAGAGCTTGAGTGAGCATACTGATCAGGTAGTCTGGTAGCTACAACTAGGCAAGAATGTTGAAGGGCACATCTAGATTCAAGAGTTAGCCAATTCAGTTCTTTAAGCATATCACAATGATGGGTAAACTAATTACATTGGAAGAAAAAGCAGCAAAATGAGTTACACGGTGTTAAGTTTACCAATACGTGTTTGAGGCATAGAAGCATATACTACATTCCAGTAGTCTATGGCATTAACATCTGTTGAACAATATGTTTTCTTACCAGGGAGCTTAAACATGATTTGTTTCTAAACAGATCACCTCTTTTAAGATAAAGTTTGAACGTTAATTTATCAAACTGAAGAACAAAAGTGAAGCCACATATCAAGATATTTGTAGGAGTCGAACAAGGCCAAGTTATAAATAGACTTTGTTACAACTGTCAGATGGGTATTGTGGAGTTTAAGTAGTTTGTGCTCTGTACCAAATACCATTGTGACCCTTTTGTCAGTGTTTAAAAATAGTTTGTTTTTAGCTATTCATCTCTCAACTTCACATAAATCATCCTGTAACACTGTCTCAAGTTGTGATATATTTGGATTTTAAGCCTTATGGTGTCATCTGCATATATGTGCATACACATTCTCAGAAGATGTTTTGCAAAGTGTGGGTAGATCAATTATAAATAAAGAAAATATAAGAGGGTCAATAATGAAGCCTTGAGGAGTCCCGCTTGTTACTTTGAGCAGAAGGGAAATATTGTCTCCAAAAGGCACATATTGCTTTCTGTCTGATACATAGGATCAGAACCAGTTTAGAGAATCCTGAGCTTTTGAGTTTAATTTTCAGAATATTATTATCTACTGTATCAAAGACCTTTACTAAATCTAGGAAAATTGCTCCAGTGAGTTCACCATTTTCCAGGCCATTCTGGATATCATTGCATTGCACATTTTAGGAGGGCGGTGACTGTTGAGTGATTTGGATGAAAGCCTGATTGAAGTGGGGTGAAAAAGTTGGACAGTCAGTAATACTTGTATAGCTGCAATTGGATACGTTTTTCCTGAATGTTAGATAATGTGGGGAGAAGGGATATTGGTCTGTAATGACATACAACACTTATATCATCACTTTTAAAGATGGGAATAATTCTAAAATCAATGAGAATTTTTTTACTTTTTATATGTCCCTTATGGTACAGTTGGTTTGTTCCAGCCTTACAGACCACTAGGTATTCTTAACCATGAAAAGAAAAAGGGATTTCCACCATTTTTATGCATGGACTGTGCAGTATATTCAAAAACAAATTCTTTGCAATGTTGGTTGGTTTGAAAGAACTAAACTCCTACCCATACACTGTTATAAGTGTAGCTGACATCTGGTTAATAAGAAATCATGTATTACGAATGAAAAACAGAAATCTTATACATTCTGACATTTTTTTTTCAGTAATTCCAGAGGTGATTTTTAGCCATGTCATACTGCATGGATGACCTAGTACCATTATTATTATTAAATGTTTTCACCTGTTATTAAGTAGCAGCAGCAGAGCAATACAACTTTATATGCCACCAACAGAGCAATACATAATTCTATGCCACTGCTAAATGCCACCAGCACCAGCAGACAAATACACCATTATATGCCTCCTCTACATGCAACCAGCACATCAATATACCATTCTAGGCCACCGCTATATGTCACCAGCAAAGTAATACACAATTCTATACTACTGCCAGAAGAGGAATATGCCATTCTATGGCGTTAGCAGAGCCATACACCTTTATATGCCACCATCAGAGCAATACACCATTCTATTCCTCTAGCGGAGCAATACAGCATTCTAAGCAACCGCTATATGCCACCAGCACAAGAAAACAAATACACCATTATATGCATCCTCTGTATGCAAAAAGCACATCAATATTCCATTCTAGGTCACCTTTATATGCCACCATCAGAGCAATGCATCATTCTATTCCTCAACAAAGTAATACACCATTCTAGGAAACCATCAGAGATATATATAATTCTATACCATCAGCAGAGAAATGCACCATTCTATGCCAACGACAGGGTAATAGCAGAGAAATACACCATTTTATGCCACCGGCGGAGCAATGCACAATTACAGAAAGGGGGGAACTTGCAAATGTGTTTCACAAAATACCCACGGTTTAGTACATCAACCTCATGTAAGTAATACTGGTTTACTATTGGATGACCACAAAAAGACGAGATAATAATGTTATTTGAATGAACAGGGTGACATCAAAATATCACCCGGATCAAAAGGGAGACATTCTGATGTCGCAAGTTTAAGGGTCTCAAAGTGATTGAAAAAATGAAACAGAAGGTTTACCCAGTTTGAATAGCATAGCCAGTTTACTATGTATAATATGTATAAGAGGGGGTGAGATAAACAAGAAAACTTAAAATATATTAAAGAATTTATGCATATCCTCGTTGAACCAAGCGGTGCCCGAACCACTTCTCCATGCTGTGTCTTAAGCTGCCGTCTTCTGCCCTGGTGACTGCACGCTCTGATGACATCATGCTCATAAGCCTTTGAGATTTTACAGTAGGAAAATGGGCTGAATGGTTCTTCTCTGCCATCAAATTTAATGTTTCTGTGGTTCACTGTTAAGTAAGTGGACAATAAAAGCAATGAATGACAACACTTTGGCTGCCCTACAGCTGCTAACAAATCAGCCACCTTGAAATGAAAACAAAAATAAACGTGTGGATGTGATTCAGCCAGCAAAGGGGGAATGTCTTGATCATGTTTTGATATAACATTTAGTAAATAAACACATTTTTAATACTGCAACATGTTTTAAACAGGCTACATGTGGAAATAACCAGACGATGGTGGTAGAAGTGGTGCTTCTTGGATTTGGAAACCTTCACAGACTCCACTTTTTTATTTTTGTTCTCTTCCTCATCATTTATATCCTGACTGTAACAGGGAATATCTTGATCATCAGTTTAATAACCGTCAGCCCCAGGCTTCATTCCCCCATGTACTTTTTTCTTTGCAACCTTTCTTTATGTGAAATAGTGTTCACTACCAATATTGTCCCGAACATGCTTTATGTTATATGGAGGGAGGGTGGAACCATGACAGTGTATGGCTGCATCACCCAGTTATACATATACTCTTCATCTGGCAGTGTAGAGTGTCTTCTTCTCACAGTGATGGCTTTCGACAGATATTTGGCCATCTGCAAACCTTTGAGATACTCATCAATTATGAACTTCAAGTTCCGTAATAATTTGGTTCTGTGGTCTTGGGTGTCAGGATTTGCAGTAATGTCTATTGTATCTTTTACAATATTTAACTTAAACTTTTGTAGCTCTGATGTTATTGACCATATATTCTGTGACTTAGCTCCCATTTTACAAATCTCCTCCAGTAATACTTTACTTGCTGAAATTGAGGTCATGCTAATAGCCATTTCTTTGAGTATATTTCCATTTGTGTGTATTATTGTAAGTTATTCCTGTATATTTAACACAATCCTGAGAATACCATCTGGCACAGGGAGACAGAAAGCCTTCTCCACCTGCAGTTCCCACCTTGCATCGGTTTGTACGTATTTTGGGACACTATTCACCATTTATCTGATTCCTTCTCAAAGACGTTCAATGAAAGTGAACAAAACTCTCTCTCTGTTGTACACTTTTGTGACACCCTTGTTTAATCCCATTATTTACAGTCTGAGGAACCAGGAAATTAAAGAATGCTTTAGATATTACATACATCGTTTTGTACAACAAAGGAGGTTACCATAATGTTTAAATCAAGCAGAAAAAAATGTATTTGTATGTATGTATCTTTATTTATATAGTGCCATACATGTATGCAGCACTTTAAACAATTACAGTAAAATACAAAAAATACAAGACAAGGATAAGAACTTAAGGCTAATGTGCAATCGTTGTATTATTAACAGAGGAAAAGTGCAAAAAGTGAAACATACATAGAATAGGGGACCTGGCCACAAAGAGCTTGCAATCTAATTAGTAATTTTGACAACATACAGAGATAGTAGGAGGATGATAAGTGCTGGCAAAAGACTTTTGTAAGGGAAGTGCAAAATGAGTGAATATTGTTATTGAGATATCTCCTTGAATAGGTGGGTTTTTAAAAGATGCTGAAAGTGATGAGTGTGGATGATTGGTGAATGGTGATAAGGAGGGCATTGCAAAGTCAAAGGTCAGCCAGTAAAAGTAAGTGAGGTTGAGAGATGTCCTGAGTTTTATAAGGGGTGGACAGAAGGAATCCTTGAGAAGAACACAGGTGGCGACAATAATTGAATGATTCTTAATATAAGTAATCTGACCTGTTACCCTATGACAAGTTTAGGTGTTTTTTTTGTTTTGTTTTGTTTTTTTTACAGATAATGAAACTAATTAAACTCTATAAAAACATTTTTTCAGAAGTTATTTTTTATATTTAGTGGTACTTTCCTGTTCAATATGCTGATTAGTTATGTATTATAAACTAGCAGTGTGGGACGGCATTGCACGTCCGTTTCTTTGTTTTTTAAGCAATGCTTAAAGGGATAGTAATGTCAGAAAAAAGTAGTAACTATATGTTATATACAATTAAAAGAGAGTACTTGCGCTTATTTGTATCTCTCAAACATGGTGAGAGATATAGGAAAATAAAGTTCTCTGGTCCCTCCCCTTTCTACTTGATGAGCTGTAAAGCTGTCATAAGAAGATTCTGGTTGCTCGACCAGATGTGGCTCTTCAGCAGCGCCGATATAATGGTATCTGAAGATAAATACTTAATTTGGAATGGTCTACAAAGTGTGCCTGGCTTGCAAGCACACTTTGTAGACCGTTCCATTTAAGTAGTTATTTCTAAATAGCGTAATTTTAGCTCTGCTGAAGAGCCTCTGTCTGGTCAAATGACTGGAATCTGCAGGTGTCAGCTAGATGGCAGACTTGAGTAAAACAGCCAAGAAAAGGTAACCATAAAGGTTTGAGAGATAAAACTTACATTGATGTTAATCTTTTTTTAATGTCTACAATATTAAATCAACTTAAAATTAACCATCACTATCCCTTTAAGACTTTGAGCTTCAGATGGATAAGGAATGCATTGTGTACCCCACTAGGACTCAAAGGGTTAATGTGAGGCACAGTGAGACATGAGTGTATATGTATTGTTTGCTAATGAATACACTGCATACACAGGAGTGTATATATAATGTATATTAATGCACGCTGTAAACACAGGAGGGTATGTGCACATTAATATATATATATATATATATATATATATATATATATATATATACATATATATATATATACTTGTGTGTTAGTGTTGAGCGAGCATGCTCGGCCGATGCTCGGATCGGCTCGAGCATCGCTCTGCTCGGCACATGGCGGTACTCGTACGAGTACCGCATGTGCTTGCCCGCCATGTTCGGGTCTCCTCCCCGCATGTTTTGCGGCTGCTGCGCAGCCAATAAACGTGCAGGGAGGCTCTGACATCTGTGTAATGCCAGCAGCCATGTTGGCTGCTGGCATTACACTGATTGGCTGGCCAGAACCCGTGGTCAGGTGCTGTATAGCACCTGACCATCGAGTTCGGCTCAGTCTGAGCCAGGGAGAGCTGAGGATAGGAAGGGAAAGGCAGTGTAGGGAGGAAAAAAAAAAATTGTGACAAAAAAGAACCAAAAGTCCTTTTTAGGACTACTGTGTGTGGGGGCAGCAGGTTATATTGTGTGTGGGGGGAAAAAAACAAAAAAAAAAAAAAAAATATTCTGTTTAGTGTGAAAAGTTGCAGATTAGAGCACATTCTGTTTAGTGTGCACAGTTGCAGATTAGAGCACATTCTGTTTAGTGTGCAAAGTTGCAGATTAGAGCACATTCTGTTTAGTGTGCAAAGTTGCAGATTAGAGCACATTCTGTTTAGTGTGCAAAGTTGCAGATTAGAGCACATTCTGTTAAGTCTTCAAACTAAAATATCAAAGTCACGTATTCCATTCAGTGTGCGTCGCCGCAGTTTAGCAGCACATTCTGAGTACTGTGCAGAGTTGCAGAATAGGAAGAAATACTGTTAAGTCTTCAAACTAAAATATCAAAGTCACATATTCCATTCAGTGTGCTTCGCCGCAGTTTAGCAGCACATTCTGTGTACTGTGCAGAGTTGCAGAATAGGAAGAAATACTGTTAAGTCTTCAAACTAAAATATCAAAGTCACATATTCCATTCAGTGTGCTTCGCCGCAGTTTAGCAGCCTATTCTGTGTACTGTGCAGAGTTGCAGAATAGGAAGAAATACTGTTAAGTCTTCAAACTAAAATATCAAAGTCACATATTCCATTCAGTGTGTTTCACCGCCGTTTAGCAGCCTATTCTGTGTACTGTGCAGAGTTGCAGAATAATAAGAAATACTGTTAAGTCTTCAAACTAAAATATCAAAGTCACATATTCCATTCAGTGTGCTTCGCCGCAGTTTAGCAGCCTATTCTGTGTACTGTGCAGAGTTGCAGAATAGGAAGAAATACTGTTAAGTCTTCAAACTAAAATATCAAAGTCACATATTCCATTCAGTGTGTTTCACCGCCGTTTAGCAGCCTATTCTGTGTACTGTGCAGAGTTGCAGAATAATAAGAAATACTGTTAAGTTTTCAAACTCAAATATTAAAGTCACATATTCCATTCAGTGTGTTTCACCGCAGTTTAGCAGCCTTTTCTGTGTACTCTGCAGAGTTGCAGAATAATAAGAAATACTGTTAAGTTTTCAAACTCAAATATTAAAGTCACATATTCCATTCAGTGTGTTTCACCGCCGTTTAACAGCCTATTCTGTGTACTCTGTACAGTTGCAGAATAATAAGAAATACTGTTAAGTTTTCAAACTCAAATATTAAAGTCACATATTCCATTCAGTGTGTTTCACCGCCGTTTAACAGCCTATTCTGTGTACTCTGTACAGTTGCAGAATAATAAGAAATACTGTTAAGTTTTCAAACTCAAATATTAAAGTCACATATTCCATTCAGTGTGTTTCACCGCCGTTTAACAGCCTATTCTGTGTACTCTGTACAGTTGCAGAATAATAAGAAATACTGTTAAGTTTTCAAACTCAAATATTAAAGTCACATATTCCATTCAGTGTGTTTCACCGCCGTTTAACAGCCTATTCTGTGTACTCTGTACAGTTGCAGAATAATAAGAAATACTGTTAAGTTTTCAAACTCAAATATTAAACTCACATATTCCATTCAGTGTGTTTCACCGCAGTTTAGCAGCCTATTCTGTGTACTCTGCAGAGTTGCAGAATAATAAGAAATACTGTTAAGTTTTCAAACTCAAATATTAAAGTCACATATTCCATTCAGTGTGTTTCACCGCAGTTTAGCAGCCTATTCTGTGTACTCTGTACAGTTGCAGAATAATAAGAAATACTGTTAAGTTTTCAAACTCAAATATTAAACTCACATATTCCATTCAGTGTGTTTCACCGCCGTTTAACAGCCTATTCTGTGTACTCTGTACAGTTGCAGAATAATAAGAAATACTGTTAAGTTTTCAAACTCAAATATTAAAGTCACATATTCCATTCAGTGTGTTTCACCGCAGTTTAGCAGCCTATTCTGTGTACTCTGCAGAGTTGCAGAATAATAAGAAATACTGTTAAGTTTTCAAACTCAAATATTAAAGTCACATATTCTGTGTAAGATGAAGAAGGCGGGTAAAAAGGGACGGGGAAGTGGACGTGATCCTGAAAGTTCAGGGCGCGGGTCAGGACGCGGAGAAACTGTGCCTGGTGCCAGAGCACAAGAAAGAAAGACATCCACCATACCTAGCTTCATGTGTAATTTTACAGGGCGTCGCAGGACATCACTCTCGAGGTCCGACCACTGCGAACAGGTGGTCGGTTGGATGACAGCTGATACTGCTTCCAGTCGGTTAAGCACCACCCTGTCTTCCACCAAGTCCACTCTCAGTAGCCAAGAGTCTGGTCAACATAATCCTCACTCTGATCATCCTTCCTCCCACCATACACGGTCTGGTCAAAGAAGTGATCCCACACTGGGATATAGTGAGGAGCTCGTCTCATCACCAATCCTTCATTTGACCCTCTCTCCAAGCACGCTTGCAGAGGAACATGACATCTTGTGCCCTGATTCACAACCTCTAGAGGCTACCCAATCACAAGAAGATGACAGATGTGAACGGCATTTAAGGTCAAAGGAAGTAGTGGATGATGATGATGATGATGATGAGACACAGTTGCCATTAAATCAACCACTATTTCCGTCTCAAGACCTTGTTGAGGAGAATGTTATACAGTTGTCAATGACTGAGTATGTGGTGGGATCAAGACTTGAGGAGGATGATCAGAGTGAGGAAGTGGAGGAGGACTTGGTGGACGATGAGGTGACTGACCCCACCTGGGAAGGTGTAGAGCCGAGCGATGACAGCAGTCCTGAGGGTGAGCCATCTGCAGCACCGCAACAGGCTGGAAGAGGCAGTGGTGTGGCTACAGAAAGAAGGCGGACCGCACCAAACCGGCCCGCAAATGTTCCACGGAGCACCCCCTTGCGTAAATCTACCTTGCCAAGGGGTAGGTGTTCCGCGGTATGGCGTTTTTTTAAGGAAAGTGCGGACGACAAAAGAATTGTAGTTTGCAACCTGTGCCACACCAGAATGAGCCGAGGCATGAACACTAGAAACCTCACCACCACCAGCATGATCCGACACATGGCATCCAAGCACCGTAGTAAGTGGGAGGAACGCCTGGATCGCCCATCTGTGTCTGCAGGCCACACCACTGCCTCCTCTTCCCCTGTTTTCGGTGCCGGCCAATCGCCTGTCGAAGGCGCAGGCCCGCATACCTCCCGCCCTGCACCTGTAGCATCTGAAGCACCATCAGCGACCACATCCACTTCCCTGTCCCAGCACAGCGTCCAAATGTCGTTACCCCAGGCATTTGAGCGCAAGAGAAAGTACCCAGCCACCCACCCACAGGCCATAGCACTAACCTCACACCTTTCCAAATTACTGGCCATCGAAATGCTGCCATTTAGGCTTGTGGACACTGAGTCCTTCCGCAGCCTGATGGCAGCAGCTGTCCCTCGGTACGCGGTCCCCAGCCGCCACTACTTTTCCCGGTGTGCCATCCCCGCATTACACCACCATGTGTCCCGTAACATCACCCGTGCCCTGACCAACGCAGTTACTGGGAAGGTCCACTTAACGACTGACACATGGACAAGTGCTTGTGGCCAGGGACGCTACATTTCCCTGACGGCACACTGGGTGAATGTCGTGGAGGCTGGGAGCGACTCGGACCCTGGGATGGCACGGGTGCTACCCACGCCGAGGATTGCGGGCCCTACCTCCATCAGGGTTTCCACCAGCACCTACGTTATTGGCTCCTCCTCCTCCGTTTCCACCTCCGAATTCTCTACACACACCGCCACTCCCCCATCAGCCAGTAGCTGGAAGCAGTGTAGCACTGCAGTGGGGAAGCGTCAACAGGCCGTGCTGAAGCTGATCTGCCTTGGGGACAAACAGCACACGGCCTCAGAGCTGTTGCAGGGGATTAGTCACCAGACCGAGCAGTGGCTCTCGCCACTCAACCTGCAACCAGGCATGGTTGTGTGTGATAATGGGCGTAACTTGGTGGCGGCTTTGGAGCTCGGCAAGCTCACACACGTACCATGCCTAGCGCATGTATTTAATTTAGTGGTGCAGCGATTTCTAAAAACCTACCCCGATGTGCATGATCTCTTGACCAAGGTGCGCCGCGTGTGTGCACATTTCCGTAAGTCATCAACAGCTTCAGCCGGCCTGTTGAAGCTGCAGCAGCGCTTACAATTGCCAGCTCACCGGCTGCTGTGTGACGTGAGCACGCGCTGGAACTCCACCTTCCACATGTTGGCCCGGCTTTGTGAGCAGCAGAGGGCAGTAGTGGAGTACCAGCTGTTACACGGTCGTCGCCTCTCCGTTCAACTTCCTGTAATCAGAAGTGAGGAGTGGGAATGGATGTCAGACCTCTTTTATGGTTTTACGCAATTTTGAGGAATCGACACAGATGGTGAGCGGCGATAACGCTATTATCAGTGTAACCATCCCACTTCTGTGTCTACTGAAACGCTCGCTGCTCACAATTAAAACCGACGCTTTGCATGTGGAAGAGGTGGAAATGGGGGAGGAAGAGCTTACACAAGGTGATAGCCAGAGCACCCTCACTTCGTCTTCTCAGCGACAATTGGAGGAGGCGGAGGAGGAGGAGGAGGAGGAAGACACGGTTGCCTCCGCTACAGAGGGTAGCCATGGAACTTTAGTTCCATCTCTTCAGCGTGGGTGGGCAGAAGAGGAGGAAGAGGATGAGGAGATTGAGAGTCATCCTCCTGGTGAGGACAGCGAAATCTTGACTGTTGGTACTCTGGCACACATGGCTGACTTTATGTTAGGCTGCCTTTCCCGTGACCCACGCGTTGTACGCATTTTAGACAACACGGATTACTGGGTGTTCACCCTTCTGGACCCCCGCTACAAAGAGAATTTCTCATCTCTCATTCCTCCGGTGGAGAGGACAAGCAAAATGTTGCAATACCAGAAGGTTCTTGTCGAAAAATTGCTCCAAAATTTTCCATCTGACAACGCTGGCGGCAGAGTACGTGCTACCTTGGCCAACCGAGAAGGGGAGAAAAGGGGAGCACACAGCAGTTCCGAGAAAGGCAGGGCAACACTCTCCAAGGCGTGGGACACCTTCATGACACCCCGCCAGCACCCTCACCCTGATGCGCAGCCTAGTGTCACAAGGAGGGAAAAGTTTTGGAAGATGGTGAAGGAGTACGTAGCAGACCGTGTCAGCGTCCTCAATGATCCCTCTGTGCCTTACAACTACTGGGTGTCCAAGCTGGACACGTGGTATGAACTGGCACTCTACGCCTTGGAGGTGCTGGCCTGCCCTGCCGCCAGCGTTCTGTCTGAGCGGGTATTTAGTGCTGCTGGTGGCATCATAACAGATAAGCGTATCCGCCTTTCCACCGACAATGCTGATAGGTTGACACTTATAAAAATGAACAAGGCCTGGATTTCCCCTGACTTCTCCACTCCACTGGAGGAAAGCCCCGGGGGAACATAAACTCACTTTATATATGTTATTTACAATGATGGGAATACTCTGTATTCCCATTCACCCCTTCCACCCAAAAAACGGGTATATGGTTGACTCTTAATCTTCTCATCCTCCTCCTCCTCTTCCATATGCCCTGTGCTATAATTTTTATATAGGGCCAGCTCACCAGCGGGCCCTGTGATATAATTTTTATATAGGGCCAGCTCACCAGCGGGCCCTGTTTGCCAATTTTTATATAGGTCAGCTCACCAGCGGGCCTTCTCATATAATGTTTTATTGGGTCAGCTCTCTAGCGGGCCCTCTCATATAATGTTTTATAGCGTCAGCTCACTAGCGGGCCTTCGCATATAATGTTTAGGATGGTCAGCTCTGCAGCAGACCCTCACCCATAATGTTTTAGATGGTCGGCTCAGCGCACGTTTCCCTCTTAATCATGGCCTCAGTTCAATAAAATCAAGGAAATTTTTGGGAGAATTTGCCTCTGTGCACGTTTCCTTCTTAATCATGGCCTCAGTTCTGAAAATCAAGGAAATTTTTGGGAGAATTTGCCTCTGCGCACGTTTCCCTCTTAATCATGGCCTCACTTCCGAAAATCAAGGAAATTTTTGGGATAATTTGCAGATGATATACAAGTAAATATACAGCAAATATTGTTTGGTAACAATTTTTCGCCTAAAGTCGTTTTTATTTTCCTTTTTGTGTGTTTTATGGTCAGTCTGTAAAAATGGCGTACTACGGGCGAAAGATCGTTCCCAGCAGCGATGTTGGAGTCCAAGATGCATCCAGACATCCTCCCTATGCTGTCCCTGAACCATTTCTGTGGTGTTTCCATCATTTTCTGCCCTTTTCCTATGGACCAGGCACCCTCCCCTCATCAGAGCAGGGGGTGCCTGGTGTAATGCTCGAGTCCTCCCATTGACTTCAATGGGGCTCGGGTGTTCGGCCGAGCACTCGAGCCTCAGGGGGTGCTCGGTCAGAGCACCCGAACACCCGAGCATTGGGGTGCTCTCTCATCACTATTGTGTGTGCATTAATAGCCATTCATGTACATTATATACAGTCCTGTGTGACACAGTTCACATTAACCATTTCAGTACCCGATGGGTAAGCAATGCATTGCGTTGTCTACCCCTCTGCCACTGAAAGGGTTAAGCATTTGTTAAAAAAAAAATATCCTTTCTTTTCCATTTCTTTTTCTCTCCTCCTTCTTTTCATGTACTTGTTTTTCCAGTTGTCTCTGTTTTTGAATCTCTATCCTTTTTTCTCACCCTCGTTCACTTCTCTCTTATTGGCAGTTATTGTATTAACTGAAGACTCTGGGGTGAGCTCCTAAGTGGATGACAGACTGGAATATGCAGTCCAGGGCCTAGATGCACTAAATGTCGATGTGGTGTCGGTATGATATTGTGTCTGAACACACATCGACATAATCACCAAAATTGCCGGATGGAAGGGGAGGGTTGGTGAAGGTCCCCATTAGTGTACAGGGTTTTCGAAGTGCTGTGGGTGTGGAAGGGATGTCCTCCCCTCACACATCACCAACACTATGACAGTCTGAACTACTCTACTGCACATGACTTTGCCGTTACACAGGTTTTAGCAAATTATTATATAGGATTATTGAACTGGGAAAAAGTTTAGAGACGTGTAACAAAACTGATAAAGGGATTGGAGGATCTGAGTTATAAAGAGAGACTAGCCAGACTGGGTTTGTTTACATCAGAGAAGAGACGTCTGGGCCTAGATGCACAAAAATTCGTAGAGGGCTAAAAATGCCAATGTCCTGTTAGAGCAATGTCGTAGGCACATCCATAGTATTCACCAAAGTGTTTATGACACTGTCAGCACTCCGACAAAAATATGTACACATCGACATCAATCTGACAGATATACCGATTTTCATTCATCACATCGACAATGGCCTATTTCCATATGGTAATGAAGCTTAATGACTCATTTCCACATGGTAACACCCCTGTGGCACTCAAAGTGTTACAATAAACAGAAATAGTACACCAAGCACTACACAATGTGTCCCCCCTTAGAAAGTAGACATATATTGCATATATTGGTCCATTCAACTTTTACCTCAGGGACTGCCATTTAGTTGACTACACTTTTTTTTAACTCCCTTTTTAGTTGACTCCATTTTTACTCTGTTCCAATTTTAGTTGACTACACTTTTAGTCGAGTCTTTTATTCAATACTTAAAACTTTGAGCACCAGAGAGGTAGCAAATGCAGTGTATGCCGAGGAATGTATTTTGGAGAATGAGATTCAGACTGTCGTAGCTCTCCCTGCTGTTACTCCATAGGAGAGTACAGGGGAGATCCCAGCTATGACAGCCTGAGTTAGGTGAAGCGGAGACTGTGAACTCCGACAGCAGAGTCTTCTATCAGCGTTTACTGAATGAGTCGAAGTGTCAACATGCCGAACATGTCAACACACTCCCTTGCATAATAATGTGTCTCATTATGCTTAATTTCCATATGGAAATGAGCATTGGTCGAGGCGAAGAGTAAAAATTCGTAAACCACTTGAAGGAATGTTGGCATTTTTTGTTGGAATCATGTCGATGTGATGTTGTAGAGACTTTGGTGAATACCGCGGATGTGCCTTCTCGTATCCAAAGATTTAACATGTTAAAAATAAGCTCAGTAGCACAGCCTGTCAATCTTCACTACTTCCCATCTGCAGAAGTGCCTCATTCCCACCTCTTCCGATGGTGGAGGCTTCCTCCATATGAGTGCCAATGAAAGTGCTCCGGCTCACATGGAGGAAGCCTCTGTCAGAGTAGAAAGTGAGAATTAGGTACTACGGGTGGGGAAGAGGCAAAGACTGATAAGCTGTGGTACAGAGCTGTACTGCAGCTTGCCGTTGACTAACGTTACCGGCTTATTTTCATATTCCAATGAGGTGGCCTTTTATAGAGGTGAGAGTTATCCTTTCACATCTGTTGCATAATGTTTTCTTATGAGTAGACTTTGTATTCATTCCTAAACAGTGCACCTACTTTAGGAAAAGTGTTGATGCTACCAGTCTATCAATATGAAGACCATAAGAGTTAGGTTGGGGACTGGACACATACCAAGATATTTGTAAACGTTAACTGGAGCCAGGTTACAGCAAAATACGTAAATCTTGAACCACTTCACCAGCTACAAAGAAATACCTGTAGTGGAGTCTAGGCAAAGATTTATACAGACAATGGTAATTAAAAAGAGATTTGCTTCCAGTGGAATTTAAATGAAAAAACAATTTACATGAATGTTTAACTGTCATGAATTTTGTTTTCAGACTTCATTGTAAATAGAGACCTAATTTGTCTTAAAAGCTTGCATCCTAAATCTACCCAGTCAACACTTTTTCTCCACACTCTCCTGCCTTTTCTGTGGCTAACATGTACCAACTTTTACCTATTCTAGGCTGAAGACATGGACAAAGCAGCGTATATGACCCATCTCTGCCGTCCTCAATAAGCAATAATGTTGGTGCCATTGTCAGCATACACAAAACCTGTTTTTAAGCTGAAGAGTATAAGTCATTCACCTTTCTTGAGATATGCAAGAAGGATACAACACATAACATTAGTTCTTCTCAACAAACAGGGCAACATGATGACCGCTAACATTTTCATTCCACAGGCACACTTTGAGGTTAATTTTGTTCAATATTTGTCTTCTTTCTATGAACTCAGTAATTGTGGGTTGGCTGCACTTAGAAGAAGAAATTTCTAACATCTGTTTTAACTACAAGATGACTAGAGGTAGCAGAAGTGCTGGTGGTGGTGGTGGCAGCAGACACTCTGTGACTCTTGTTAATGCCTACTACCAACCCAGTCATCCTCCTCCATATTTTATGCTTACATAAACTCAGCGCTACTAGATATTGGTATTTTCTTACAGAAGATAATGTTGTATAGCTTCCTAGCAATACTCTTAAACTACTAACAGATGAACCTCTGATTGAGACATTCCTTTTAGACTGCTACTACATCTAGAGGGGCTAGATGGTAATTAGGGATGAGCGAAAATACTCTCTTGAAACTGAAATTGGCAAATAATGGCACTTACCACTTGGCGAATAATTTCCCACAAAAAGTGCAGTTTTTCCACTGTTTCCCGTTTTTTCACCTAGCTCAGTGCATTGAAATCAATGGGAAGAAAAAAATTTTCTATACTTTTCTACAGCCATATAAAGGGTGGCAGGCTCTCACAGCATGACATTCTGTGTTTGTGAGGAGAAAACAGCATGTTGTTTGCGCTAGAGAAGATAGGGGAACTGAAGTTTAGTTTAGGGAATCTTTTAGGTAGGATATTTGTTCTCTGTATTAGGAGAGTCCAGGGGCACTCTGGGGTGAAGAAGGGAGGAAGGAGGTTGACTCCAAATACCTCAAGATTCCATGTGACTGTTTGGCAAGACACAGGAAGCTGAGGACCTATTTGCTTTCTGATCTTGCTGTTATTGTCCCTGTGCTGGGGAAGTCTGGGGAAAGAAGTTGTTGATTTTGCTTTTCAGTTATAATTTTATTGGACAGACTGTGACTGTTATAAGACAACTTAAAAATAATAATAATAAAAAAAATTGAACAAAAAAAAAATAAAAAATAGTAAAGACATAAAAAAATATATATATTAGGTGACAGATGGCTGATTGGGCTAAGGCAAGACATCACACTCCATTAGTTGTGTTGTGTACTGTAGAGTAAAACACACAGAGTAGTTGAGTAATGTCCAGCAAACGCACAAGGGACAGAGGGAGGGGGAAGGCTGAAACAGTGCAGGGACTTGAGGGAAAAGTAGTAGTTTGTCAGGCCCGTGCTTATGCGCCTCACTCCCGGCAGCCGCCTCCTTGCTCTGTGCGGCTGGGAGGCTGAGGTCCTTCTCCTTCCTCGGTGTTGTGGTGGCAAGCATACGCATGGTGCGTGATGTCATCGCGATGCGCCATTGACCTGCGTGACACGGAGAGGCAGGGGGATTGCTTTACTTCCTGGCTCAGAGAGCCAGTAAGGGGGTTGGTAAGCCGGGCACGTGAGTGGCGCGGTGACGTCACGCCCTCAGTGCCTTTATCCTCTCTCTGCACCCTCTCCCCGGTGCTTAGTTGTTAAGCTTCCTTAGGTGCTGTTGTGGATTACCTACTCCTCCTACAGACCTGTGTATCCCTGGACTTCTGTTGCAGCATTTCTACTGTCAGCTTACCCTGCATTACCCTGGATTCCAGACCTCAGGCATAGTATATACTCTACCTAGACCCCTGCTATTCGTACTGACCAACGCTGTCCTCTCTAACACCTGACCTCTGGCTATCCATATTGACCAAAGCTGTTCTCTCCCACACCTGACCTCTGGCTATCCATATTGACCAACGCTGTTCTCTCCAACACCTGACCTCTGGCTATCCATTCTAACCAACGCTGATCTCTCTAACCCTGACCTCTGGCTTTTCATATTAACCAACGCCGATCTATCTACTCTGACTTCTGGCTATCTACAGTTTCCACTGTGGTTCTCTCCTACCTCAACCTCTGATTATCCTTCATACCACCATTACCAGCATCCTCTCTCTTCTGGCAGTGTGGTCCTCCTGGACTCCCTGGCTATTAGCCTTTGTGATCACACTTCACCTGCTCTACACTACCTGCCCCTGTCTTGTGGCCTACATCCTGGGAGTCTGCCATCTAATCAGCCTCCTTCAGTTTGTGGTGCTCATATACGGGTGTGCACCTACCTGCTATCGGGCTCCAGTTACCTGCCGCAACTGTGGCGCCTTACATACTTCAAAAACTGAATGCAGCAATGGTTGCTGCAATGTGTGCAATAAATGATGATGATGCCTCTCTCCAAGGAAGGATGCAGTTTGTCAAGGTCCCGGCAAAACTTCCAGCACCATCAGTGCCAGTAGAAATAATGAACCATATAAGAAGACTGAAGATGACAACAAGTCACATTCAAGTGTTGATGATGCTGGCAATAGCATAATAGTGGAAGGTGTAGCAGCTAAACCACCTGCTGCATAAGACAGTGAGACAAACAAGCACCAAAATACCTGCCCTCAAAGTAGTAGCAAACTTTGTTACAGTAAAAGTAAAAATAAATTGTTTGAGACCTCTAAAAGCTTAGAGGAATAAAAGGGTAGTAGCGGGCAAAAATTGACAGGTGATGCTGATGCTGCTGAGGATGACATAATTATGACTGATGATGATGCAGATCTAGAATATATCCCTCCAACATCCTTCTCTTGTTCAGATACAGATGAAGGTGAGAGTGAGGATGATGACATGGCCATAAGGTTAGCAGAAAGGCTAAGGCTGAATTTTCTGCCACTGAAAAGAGCACTGTGCCTGTCTATAAACGATTTGAGAAATCATTGGAAAGTCTGACCCTGGACAAGCACAGATGTCAAAAAGTACACAGTCACCCTATCAGTCATCATCAGCATCATCGCCTCTTCAAGTCCAAATCCCACTCAGCCGCACACACCTGTGTTGAGTACCTGGCAGCAGCAAAACAACAAACATGTCCTGCCAACCCACAATGAATGAGTTCCTAGGAAGGAGTCAAAATCTTCACAAAAACAATCCTAAAGTAGGCCTGTGGAATGGCAAGATTGTCAAGATGTTAACAGTGGGCATACTGCCGTATTCTTTTGTAGAAAACCAAGGTTTCAGAGAACCGATGCTATGTGTAGCTTCTTGCTGGAATATCACAAGCTGCAGTTATTTTTCCAGGAAGGCTGGTTTTGTGTCTGTTGGTAACAGTTCCAGTATAATCTCCGCTTTGAGAATAGTTGGTATGGTGCATGTGCACTACTTTGCCCATGTGCTAAATTTAGTTGTGACCAGATTCCTGGCAGAATTCAAAACTCTCAGAGAGATGTTTACTATTGCTCACAAATTCTTTGCCCATTTTAGTCGGTCCTACAGTGCACACAGAGCTCTATATTCCATACAAAGCGTAACAACCTGTCCCATCATGAACTCAATATGTAAGTCCCTACCAAGTGGAATTTAACAATGGACATGCTAGAGTGTTTGTACAAGCAGAATAAGGCCATTAGCAAGTAAACAATGCAAAAGTGGAAGGCTTTGGAGGGACCCCCATTGTTACCTTGCCAATGGCAACTAATGTGCGATGTATGTAGGCTGCTGAGACCCTTTGCAGAGGCAACCAGGCTGGTGAGTTGCACTGGGGCAGGAGTTAGTGAAATTCTACCCCTGATATTTTTATTGCAGAAAAAAATTAGGAGCATGACTGAGGATTCTTACCAGAATGACAACACAGACATGCACCTGCTGGTAAAGGACATGCTAGCGTGCTTTGAACAAGATCTTCACATAGTGTCCATTAAAAGAGGAATATATTCTTGCCACTTTGCTGGACCCCCACTTCAAACACAAAATTTCAGGATTTCTGCCAAAGGGCCTTCAGCAGTTTGTCACTACAAAGAGTCATGATGATCAGCAACAACTCTCTGAGGAATTGGATTCTGTCAAGGAATATCAAGATATGCTCATTGATCGAGTGGAGTTTTGAGTTGTGGAGGATGAGAGGGAGAAAGTGAGAGCACAACAGACATCTAGACAGTATAGCAAAAAGGAAGGCAGCAAAGCATTTCAACCAGCAGAAGCACCTACAAAATCAACCAGAATATCCCATCTGAACACAGGGCAATTCATTGCTCTCAGCAGGGGTGGCAAAAACCGAACATTGGTGGTGGTGGCAGCAAAACTCTTTGTTGACTTGCTCCCTTAGCATGGGTTGGTAAATGACACATAGGAACACCCTGTAGCTCCTACATGTGGTCCCATTGCACATGAGATGGTTTCTGCATACTTGCAAGATAGCTACATTCTAGGCAGAAACAATGACCCCGTGGATTACTGGCAAAGAAAGCACTGTGTATGGCCAGCACTGACATGTACTGCAGTGGAAACTCTAAGTTGTCCTCCAGCAAGAGTTGAATCTGAGAGGGTTTTCAGTGTGGGTGGTTACATTGTGAATGACCACAGGACGTAGCTATCAAGCAGCAATGTTGGGAGACTAACATTCTTAAAATGAACCAACATCTCATACCATCTGAGTATCAGGTAGCAGAAACCACCCATGACAGACAAATATATTAGCAGCAGCACAGATAAGGAGGCGGAGGAGGGATGTGAAGAAGAGTTGCCACCATCAATCCCACTTGGGACCCTTGCTTTGACTGATACGTAATCTGTGTGTCAATAATCTGAGAAGAAGGGTAGCAATTTGACACAAACATGACAATGGTATACATAAATAAAAATGATATACATACACAAATCACACCATGCCAGTCCCACCACCACTACAATACACATCTGTCACATTGCAGGTTTTACTTTATTTAATTATTTGACATCATCATGATGGATATGTACCCGTGTCACTTAAGCAGGAAGTTAGTATTGTGGGCAAAAGATATGTGCATTCTGCATGCTAACACATTTTTCAAGCCATATGTTGCTGTAGGACTCACAGCTTTGACTTTCAGCCACTTATTTCTAAACTACAGCCCTCATATGTAGTATTATTAAAGTGGGAAATGTAGTACCTATAGGAAATATAGGTGAAAAATGTGTTAAAATAGTCAAAAAGGAGGATAATTTTCCATTGGGAAACAGGAGAAAATGTTCTTGAAAAAAATAGAAAAATCTGCCAATTTTCACAAAAAGTCATGCGGAAATATTTTCCACTTTTCGCCCACCTCTAGTGGTGATAGCAGTAGACTCTACACTTTCATCAGCAGCAGGTCTAACTGGGGTTGGGGAAGTTCTTGACCTGTAGTTCTGCTTACTTAATATTACTGATGATGAATATGACTGCTTACTGGCAGTGGTGCTTATGATAATGTCCAAGATTTTGTTTTTTTTCACCTTGTTTACTTGGCCACATTTGGTCATGATTCTTAAAAAACTTATAATGCTTCATTTCACTGGTAGAAGACTAGTTATATTCCTTTCAACTAATTACATCTCAGGCTACTGGGTCTGCCTCTGAAGCAGAAGGGGTGGAACAGTGGAGGAACATTTTTCAAATCACTATTATTCACTTCATGATTAATAATTAGGGACTTATCAACAGCAAAATCTGTTCCCTCACCAAATCCCCAGTGAATACCCCATTCTTACCACATTGTAGCATATTTTCAAACACTTTATCATCACTTTTCACCTGAGAGGGATGTATAGAAGCCTGAACATTACTTTGCAGTGCCAATGAGGTGTAGCTATTACTGACTTTTTTTGGGGGGATGCAGACAGGAGTATTCTAGAAATGTATAGGAATGTAGGTAGGAACCATATCTTGATAAGATTGGCCCAACCAATAACATTAAAAGGCAAGGTCTTCCACTCTCTAGTTTTATCCTGGTATTGATCCCTAATAGGAACAACATTGTAACAAAGAAATTCAGTGAGAGAACCAGAGACCACGATCACCAGGTACATAAATGAGTTGGAAATTAACATATCAATAGAGGGTAGATGGCTAACACCTAAATTCCGGTATAGGAGAAACAAAATAGATTGCCACCAGTTGACAGAAAGGCCTGAGTAAAGGTCAAAGACATCAACATGGCACAACAAGGCTGGTAAGGAATTGCCTACATCATCCAGAAAGAGGAGTAGGTCATCCATGCAGAGTATTAGCTTTTCAACAGAGACCAGAAATAGCAGTATCAGCATGGATACCCCCGCTAAAGGTTCGATCACCAAGGCAAAAAGACCTGGCTACAATGAGCACTCCTGCCTAGTACTTCTGCCCTATGCAAAATCCTGAGAGGAGACACCCCCAGTATGGTCCAACATATTGTTTGTACCAGTCTATAGGCAGCCCACCTCAAATGAATGGGGGAGTCCATATGTCATTTATACTCCTGAGACAGGGCCAGCTGCTGTCACACTTGCCATCAACTTAGAGGGATGAACACTGACAGCTGCAACAGACACAGGAAGCTGACCTGTAATGCTGATACTGTTATCCAGTGACCTCTTCTTTATTTTACTTCCCCAGATCTCTAAGGAAGTGGGTGGGGGAATGGGGATCATTCGGAAAGAAGGAAACAAGCTCCCTTCACTGCTTCTCCTGCTTCTGCTAGATTCACCACTTCTGATTCAGCGGCATCAGTAGTGCCCCTCCAGCTTCTCCTGCTGCTCATTGTGCTAGCCAGCACGTCAAGCAACTTTATTTTTTATTATTTTTAAAATTTCTCTCTCTATATCTGCTTCCTCTCTAATTATCCCCTATTCTATAACGTGCTGAATGGCAGGAATGTCTGGGTTGTTATAGTAAAGGGCAGGGAAGTTTTGCCAGCATTGAAAAATAAAGGCAGAAAACAGTACCCTTCTTATGGGAAACTTTATGAAGTCAGCAAAATGGCATGGGGGGGGCAGAAAATCGTGCTTTTTTTTATGAGAATTTCCATAGTCAAAAATGAGATTTTTTCCTTGTCCCTAATTCATTGCCCCTCTAGTTCTTGTTGATGTATTTGACTGCAGGATGGTACACACAGACAAGATAAGTTCAGCTGAAATGTACAAGACTGTGTTGTGATGGCTCTTTGTTACATCACTAAAATGTATAATAAAATAGCCCATAAATTAGTACAGAAACATATATGGAGGATAAGGTGCTCAGCTTGAACAATTAATTGATTAAGTATAATATACTCGTATAAATGCAGCATCAAATGAGAGCAAGCTACAGTCCCAACAAAATAAGTGTGTACAATTCTGTAACTAAGCTAATATAAAACTGGACCATAGGAGAGCGCTACTTAACATGAACCATATACCTACAATAAAAATCCTACTGCCATTGAGACAAAGAACCAAGTGCAACAGAATGAATATAGGAAAAATATAATTTACTGAATAGAAACAAATCCGAAGAGGTGAATGGTGAATGTATGAATATAAACATATTGTTGTCTTGGAGTCTGATAAAACTTTGTGTCTACACTGAAAGGATGAATGTAAACTGATGGTAAGTATTGAAATAATGTGGGTTACCTCTCTTGAATGGGGTTAGCTGGTGTTCCCATTCAGAGGGGACTTGTCCATAATTTTGGAACTGGGCAGCTCTTTTGGAGCGGGATTAGTCTAATATGTATGTGGAAATTTCTATTCAGTAATGGCAGTAGAGAGCTGAAACGTGATACTTCTGAATGGTGACTAGCAGTAGAACAAGTCATTGTGCTTTTGATTGTCCTCAGAACCTCTCACATTTTGGTTTGTAGGTTTGAATACTCTTAGGGGGGTCACCTTAAGAGTGAAGGGTAATCCAGATGTGCACTCCGTGCTCTCAGTCTCTAGGGAATCCAGCTTCACCTCACTGACTAGGTCCAACAAGGCTGAAATATACATCTGGGATTAGCTAGTGTTCCCATACAGAGGCGACTTGCCTGTCTTTTTGGAACTGGACTGCTCTCTCAGGAGGGATTAGTCTAATATGTTTGTGGAAATTTCTATTCTGTAATGGAGCTATAGAGCTAAAAAGTGATGCTTCTGAGCAGTAAGTAGCTGTGGAACAAGACCTTCTGCCTTTGTTTGTCCTCAGAGCCTCTCACATTTCCATTTGTATTTTTTAAATATTCTTAGGGGGTCACCCTAAGAGTGAAGGGTAATCCAGACGTGGACCTTTTTGCTCTCAGTGCATAGGGAATCTAACTGCACCTCACTGACAAGGCCCAACAAAGCAGAAATATAATTTTGGGGTTAGCTGGTGCTCCTGTGAAAATGTCCCCTCTGTAATGGAACAAGAGAGCTAAAACGTAATGCTTCTGAACAGTGACAAGCTGTAGAACAAGCATTTGTGTTTTTGTTTATTCTCAGATCCTCTCACATTTTGGTTTGTGTTTTTGAATTCTCTTTGGCGGTCAACCTACGAGTGAAGGGTAGTCAGATGTGGAGCCCTTAAATCCAGTGTTTAGGGATCCAGCTGCACCTCACTGATGAACTCCAACAAGGCTGAAATGTGCAACTGGGATTGCTGGTGTTTCCGTGCATAGGGGACTTGTTAATCATTCTGGAACTGGACTGCCTTTTTGGGTGGTATTAATCTAATATGTTTGAGGACATTTACCCACTGTAATGGCACTAGAGAGCTAAAAGGTGATGCTTCTGAGCAGTAACTAGCCATAGAACAGACCATTGTGCTGTTTGTTTGTCCCCAGATCCTTTCACATTTTGGTTTGTACCATTTTATAATAGCGCTCCAGGCATACTTGTAGCATTGTTGGGGGCATTTTAGTTCTACCGTTGACTTCAATAAGTAGAAAAAGTCAAAATTTTTCTGGAAAACCTTCTCACTTGACTTTTTTTTCACACGTTTTGGTTTTGAGGTGGGAAGTTTCACCCATTCCAAGAAAAGTGAATAAGAAATTAGAAAAAGGCAATATTAAAACAAAATGTAAAAGAAAATTTGTTAAATTCTTATAAATACTACTGTTTTTACAAAATATGGTACTACAGTTTACTGTTACTAATTATAACAATTCTATTTATTTGTCACATGAAATTAAACTAGATTAATATAATTCTTTTGATTTCATGGTGAGTTGATCTGTTTGTCTGGCACTGGCAATTGACTTTCAAGTTGTAACACGTTGCACAACATTTCCATTTCCTTATTGCCTATCCCATCCCTGTTGCAGGAGCAGATTCTAACAATTTGTAGAGGCTACTGCAGCCTCTAGGTATAAGGCATCTACTGGAACAGAGTCAGACCTCCAGTCTTGGTCAGTTGCTCACCCGTTATTTCTCTCTCCTCCTCTTGATAACTCCTGCCTCTTCTCAAAGTTGTATTCAGAAACTATCCTTTCCTCTTATTCTTTGTAGATGCATTTGGTCAAGGAGTATTATTTTTAACCGAGAGAACAAAAAATGGGGCAACTTGATAAAACAATTATTTAATCTATTAATAATCTTTAAAAATATATAAACAAAATATTGTTACAATATTTCATAAATAATGTTGGTAGTAAATAAAGCCCAACTCATATAGTGATTCCAATATTGCTTCATCAGGGGCAATATTCTGATTATATATTTTAAAAGGTTATTAATACTTGCCCAAAATAATTTTAAACAGTTGAAAAAGGCAATTTTAACTAATGGAATAGTTACTGGTGGCTTGATGCTTGAAAACATTTAGCAAATTAGTTAATTCATCTATTTCAGTAATTAATAATACATCTGGTAAGATACAACACATTTGCATAATTAAATACAGATCTAGAAAATATTGTTCTATTAGAAGTTTTGGGAGAGTGGATCAACTCAGCAGAAATGGTAGAGACTAATACTATAAGGGAATTCAAAAAATGTCTGTGATAAAGATAACTCTTTGAAAAAGTATGTAAGATTGTATCATTTGATAGGAAAAATAGCAGACTGGATAGTCCAGGTAGTCTGCCATCAAAGTCTATGTTTCTATGACATGCTAGTATGATAAACTGCATCCAAATCTACAGTACCATCACTCTGGTTAAAATATATTTGAATGTTCACATTAGTTTTACATGTGCTAATTTAGCTAGGACTGTTTTGATGTCCTTATTCCTCAAACTATAAATGATTGGATTCAGGAATGGAGTCACCACTGTATACAGGAAGGATAAAGCCTTGCTGAGATTTAATGAACGTTCTTTAGAATGAAACAAATAAGCAGTTATCAATGTTCCATAATATATGGACACAACCACCAGGTGGGAGCTGCAGGTGTAAAAGGTTTTCTGTCTTCCAGTGGTCGATGGGATCCTGAGAATGGTGTGGAAGATATAGATGTAAGTTGCAATGATGAACATTAATGGTAAAAAAATTACTGGAAAACCTGCAAAAAAGTTCATCAACTCAACAAAAGAAGTGTCTGAGCATGAAAGCTGCAAAAGTGGTTCAATGTCACAGAAGAAATGATCAATGACATTAGGACCACAGAATTTCAATCCAAGTACCCGAATGACTGTTGTCAATGTCACTATGAATCCCATGACCCAAGAACACAAAACCAGGTGAAGGCATCTCTGGAAACTCATGAGGGAAGAATAACGCAGTGGGTTACATATAGCCAAATACCTATCGTAAGACATGACCGAAAGAAGGATACATTCTGTAGCTGCTGAGGCACCAAAAAAGTAGAATTGTGTGAAACAACCAGCAAAAGACATGGTTTTCCTTTCAGTCAATATAAGACTCATCAAATAAGGGGAAATTACTGTAGATAGCAGTAGGTCACAGGAGGAGAGGTGGCTCAGGAAGAAGTACATGGGAGAGTTAAGTGTTTTACTAAAAGACACCAAGAGAACAATCAGCAGATTTCCAGTTACTGTCAACAAGTAAATTAGAAGAACAAAAAGGAAAATAACACTTCTGAAGTTGTAAATATCATGAAATCCCAAAAGATAAAAATATTTTACTACTGTCTGATTCACTTTATTCATTTCTAGGAACGAAATATAGGTATTGTAAGATGCAATTTCGGTATTTTCCATTGGTTTTACAAAAGACAGCTACGTTCTCAAATCAGGAATTTTGCTGAGAAAAATGGTATTAAAGAAGGTCTAGGTTATCAGACTCATCATAAAAGTATCACAGATAATGAACCCTTTGAATGTCAGAGGGGTATGCAACGCATTGCTTTGCAATGCACTGCATAGTCCTCTGGCACTCAAAGTGTTAAAACATTGGTTAGAATTACAGATATTTCAATAGAAGCAATGTGACAGTTGATAGATAAAATAATCATAATGCATTTGATTTGACTAATATAGATAAATATTACATGCTTACAAACCTCTCTGTGTATGGCTGAAGTCCTACAAGAGAATGTGGCCATTTCCAGTTTCAACCACACAGCATCTTTAATCCAACAAATGATTTAATAGATTTATCTCCATCTTTTGTCTACATTCCGGTAAAGATCAGTGTATATGATTCTATGACTACCGTGTAAAAAAATGAAGTTAAGTATGCGCATATATGTGCATGTGAGTGTGGTTTTTTTGGTTACCAATGACGTGGGACAATGCTGGTGGGTCAATATGTGTGGTTCTATGGATATCGTGGGAAAAGGCTAGGCTGGGTCAGTATGTGTGGTACTATGACTGATATGGAACAAGGCTGGGGTCAGTATGTGTGGTACTATGACTGATATGGAACAAGGCTGAGGGTCAGTATGTGTGGTACTATGACTGATATGGAACAAGGCTGGGGGTCAGTATGTGTGGTACTATGACTGATGTGGAACAAGGCTGGGATCAGTATGTGTGGTACTATGACTGATGTGGAACAAGGCTGGGGGTCAGTATGTGTGGTACTATGACTGATATGGAACAAGGCTGGGGTCAGTATGTGTGGTACTATGACTGATATGGAACAAGGCTGAGGGTCAGTATGTGTGGTACTATGACTCATGTGGAACAAGGCTGGGTCAGTATGTGTGGTACTATGACTGATATGGAACAAGGCTGGGGTCAGTATGTGTGGTACTATGACTGATGTGGAACAAGGCTGGGGGTCAGTATGTGTGGTACTATGACTGATATGGAACAAGGCTGGGGTCAGTATGTGTGGTACTATGACTGATACGGAACAAGGCTGAGGGTCAGTATGTGTGGTACTATGACTGATGTGGAACAAGGCTGTGGGTCAGTATGTGTGGTACTATGACTGATGTGGAACAAGGCTGGGGGTCAGTATGTGTGGTACTATGACTGATGTGGAAAAAGGCTGGGGGTCAGTATGTGTTGTACTATGACTGATGTGGAACAAGGCTGGGGGGTCAGTATGTGTGGTACTATGACTGATGTGGAACAAGGCTGGGGGTCAGTATGTGTGGTATTATTACTGATGTGGAACAAGGCTGGGGGTCAGTATGTGTGGTATTATGACTGATGTGGAACAAGGCTGGGGGTCAGTATGTGTGGTACTATGACTGATGTGGAACAAGGCTGGGGGTCAGTATGTGTGGTACTATGACTGATGTGGAACAAGGCTGGGGGTCAGTATGTGTGGTACTATGACTGATGTGGAAAAAGGCTGGGGGTCAGTATGTGTTGTACTATGACTGATGTGGAACAAGGCTGGGGGGTCAGTATGTGTGGTACTATGACTGATGTGGAACAAGGCTGGGGGTCAGTATGTGTGGTACTATGGCTGATGTGAAACAAGGCTAGGGGTCAGAATGTGTGGTACTATGACTGATGTGAAACAAGGCTAGGGGTCAGAATGTGTGGTAGTAAAGCTATTAGTACAGTGGCACGACACTGGATGTCACTGCATGTGCAAAGGAAAAGCAGAAGAACTGAAGGAAACATATAAAACACGTAATACACATGAACGTGGAAAATACTGAGTTCATTAGAATATACACATCAAGTGTGCAATATTAATCCTATATATAATAATTCGCTAATGTATGTTTATCAGAAGCTGTCATGCTCAGTACAGATGGCCACGCATGCTGCAGGCATTCACAGTATAGACTGCACGTGCTGCGACTGATCATGGAGCGGGACACTCCGAATTCAGAGCGTAGTTCTCTTTGCACACCTTCTGTGCGCAGAGAGGAATAGACTCTGAATTCGAGCGCCCTGCTCCGTTATCAGCCCCATTGTGGGCAGTCTCTACTGTGCAACCATGGCTGTTGCTGCCTGGCATTGTGGCCCATGTACACTGGCTGTTCAACTAGTATTATTATAATAAATAATGATAAGGAATATTCTTGTTATTCTAGTATATTAATTTTATAATAATGCTGTGTAATCATCTCTTTACGATTCCTACAAATGTTACAAATAAAAAAGTGGTTTAGCAACTACTAAATACATAACTGGGACATTTGAAGGAAGATGGTCCTTAGTGTCCTTAAGAACCTGAAACTAAATTGGAAAAATTAACAAGAGTCTGGTTTATTGTTAAGTCCATTCTGGTCATTTCAAAGTTTTATTGAGAAATTACAATTTCAGATTGTGTGAAGTTTGTGAAAAAAGGAATTTTTAAAATGTGCTTATCCCTTATTAGGAGTGTTGTTTTTTTATAATGGTTTGTAGGAACTTTTATAAATGTGTTGGAAACACTAGAAATAAGAACAGGTCAGTCACAATACAAACTTGTGTCATTTAGCTACAGATCTCTATAAATTCACTACTCCAATTTTTACATACTTCCTAACTTCACTTTTAAAAAAGTCCTATACAGAGTCAAGTTCTCTTAAAATGGTGTTACAACTTTTATAACTGTCATGCACATTTTTAAGGCCTTTCTAACTCTTCATTACTCTTAATGCCAGTTTTATAAATCTACCTCTAAGTTCCTTAGGATGGTGAGATATGTAGAGACCGCATGGGAGAAGGGCTGTATTTAATAGAGGTGTGGAAAAGAGAAACAGAACATCTATATAGTTAAATAATATTAATATATTAGGTTTGAGATAAAAGGTAAGAAAAAAGAAGACCAAACAGGTTAAAATATTCAGTGATTTAGCTGATTGGACCTGCTACCTACACACCAAACTGTATCAATCTAAAAATACATTTTGATTTTTGTTTTGCCAAACAGGTTAATAGTTTTAGAGATTTTGGTTTAGTAGTTGGGGAATCTAGTGTCAGCAGAGCTTGGTCTATGACTTGGTCAGATATAAAGCTGCTTAATTACTCATATATCTAGAAAATCACCTTAGGGGTACAATAAACTGATAAGGAAGAATAATCTATTTATATGGAAGCTCCCACCTGATGGGAGAACTTGGAAAGGTGATAGTTCCTCTTTGCATAGAATAATGAAACCAGCGCACCTCAGATAATTAATAAAAACACTTTTCATGTTTAATTGATAAGCAAAGATAAACCTGGAACTCAACTTCATGCTATATAAGAAATAAAATTGTCCATATTATTAACTAGTAATTGGGAGAACCTTAAAGAGACAATAAACGTATATTTTTTATATAAGGGAATAATATATAGATACGGTGTCTATACTTTTATTTTTGTTTCTTATTTATTTCTATTTCTACCCATTTTTACACTTTAATATCCCTGACAAGGAGCTCTCTGAATCTATTTCCAGCCACTTATTTTCAGGGATTGTGAAATGTAGAAAAAAATCAGTTTAGAAACAGTGATATAATTTAGAAAATCCTACCTCTAATGCAGTCAGATCAGTCAGTGCTTTGAGTATAATGATACATTGCTTCCACAGTCCTTTACAGAAATCTAGCTGGAAATAGAGATTAACCCTTTGAGTGCCAGAGGGGTACGCAACGCATTGCTTTGCAATGCGTTGCGTACCCCTCTGCTACTCAAAGTGTTAAGAGAATCCAATATCAGAGATATAAAAGTATAGAAAATAGGTGAAGATGAAAAATATAGTATAGACAATTTGACATGTTGTGGACTTGCAGAATATGTGAGGTCAACATTGACTGTCACTTTAAGCACCTCAAACAACATTGAAAATGACAATTGGGAATGTCAGGGAGAAGACAGATGCAGATATTTTGAAATATCTAAAGAAAGTGGAGAAGGACTCTGACCAACACAGTGACAATGATCCTTTCTCTGAGTAACATCTTCAAGAAAATAATATGAAAGATCAGATAATCATGTAAACATACAGAGACACGGTCATTAACACAAGCATTGCTGAGGGCATTACATTTACCTTCAAGTAATTCATTATGGAGATGTGTATGGAATAGAGTATGAGTTATAGAGCTGGAAGATAGCAATGAACACAATGAAGAATCATGCAAAGATCCATCTAGATCAGTGGTTCTCAACCCGTTCCCTCAGTGGCCACTAACAGGCCAGGATTTGAGAATTCCCTTTTAAGAGCACAGGTGAGGTAATCAATATGACTGAGTCTCTGATCAACACACTTGTGTTCTAGCAGGGAAATTCCTAAGTCCTAGCTTGTTATGGCCACTGAGGCAACGGGTTGAGAACCCCTGATCTAGATCAACACAGAGACAAATTACACAATCACAAGGTAAATTAGAAGAGAACTTCACACATCTCCTGAAATCTCACCTGATCTAGATCTCAGTAACAACATTCTCTTTATTCACAGCTGCATTTACATCAAAATCATTCTGTACTTCACTGACAACTACCATGTACCTAGATTTATCATCCTCCTCCTGTCTCTGTATGATGTCCCTATCACTAATTAGACTCAAATATATGATTTACTTGGTTGTACTTCTTTCCTACTAATAAGGCTATGGTCACACTTTAGTCTGAAGTTCTTACTTCTTTTATCTCTCTCATATTGTCTTATTGCTACTAGTGAGTATAACAATAAGTCAACTTTCCCTTTGTATACAAAATCCATTCTTCTTCCACATGAATCATCTAAACTCTCTAAGTAAACTGATGTCAGATAAGGACCAATTATCCCTATAGCCACACAGACATAGTTACATGTTATATGGTAGGTAGGTGCATATCTCCTCAGTACAGAGCTACGTACTATTACATAGTACGTGATCAGTACAGTACAGAGTGAATCCAGTCATCAGTACAGTGCAGAGTGATCCCAGTGATCAGTGCAGTACAGAGTGAATCCAGTGATCAGTACAGTACAGAGTGATTCCAGTGATCAGTACAGTACAGAGTGAATCCAGTGATCAGTACAGTACAGAGTGAATCCAGTGGGCATTCAGCAATGCCAGAAAATGTGTTACCAACTGACCTTTTTATAATCATTACAGAGAGATTCTCCAGTAACTGTAATGAGGTAGAGAATTCCAGGAAGACATTTTTAATGAGATGAATAGGAACCTAAGGGAATAAACACTAAATTGTGCTGAGGGATATTGAAGAATTACAATTTACATTATGAACCCTTTACGCATCAGTGTGTAACTCATTGTGGACCAATACATTATACACCCCTGTGTCCCTTAAAGAGTTAACCTTTTTGACATGTGAAGAGAGAATATTGATCCTATATGAAAGTGATATTTCGGTCTATAGTATAGTGATTGGGCTTTAAGTCAACAACTGTATAAACAGAACTAAGATGAGGGTGGACATTGGGTTCCTTAAAACTGAGACAAGAGAATTAATTAATGAGGATAAGTTGCACCTTAAAAATTATTTTCTTCTATATAAAAGTAGAAAGCAACAACTGGCTTTGAGTGGACAGAAAAATCAGAGCATATCCTCCATCATTACGGATGAACAAAAGGTCCTGTTTTGTTCCCGTGGGAACTGACACAAAAATAGCATGATTTTCTGCTTTTCCCACAAGAATTCCTGTCCATAGAGATACCCATAGTTTTTCTGCCATTTCACTAATGCCCCAGGCTTTCCAACGAGAATGGTTTCCAAACTCCCACCTCCATACTATAAAAACCCAGAATTTCCCACCACGTAGTTTAGTAGAGAAGGAGACTAGAAGCCTCTGCTCCTGTTACCAGCATCAGCAGTACTGCAGTGGTGTGCCAGCTACCTATGCCAAGAATGGGAATGATATCATGTGCACCACTCTCATCACCAACAAACTTAGATTGTGGTGACAATGATGATACATAGTAACATAGTAGTAACATAGTAAATTAGGATGAATAAAGACACAAGTCCATCAAGTTCAACCTTCTCCTCATACCCCAAGTAACTGAGAATTTTATAGCTTTCCTGCTACCAATTAAGTTAGTCTTTATCAGACCTCAGAGTCTTTCAGTGCACTTTTAAGCTTTCTTCCCCAGCATGGAGTGGCACAGAGAAGGAATGGGGTGATAATGAAGACAACAGACTACAGTCTGAAGCAAAAGTAGTCAAGAGAGACCTTCTTGTGAGAAGAGGTGCAGTTTCCTGTGAGTGGTCAGGGTCTGGCTGTGATTGCAAAAGAAGACGTGCAGGGTCCAGAGAGTGGCCGGGAGGAAGAGGAGCAGGTTCTGGCTTTGAGTGGGCAGAAAAAGGAGCAGGTTCATGTGAGTGGTCAGGAAGAGGGGCAGACACCTGTGAATCGGCCTGAACATGTTATAGGGGGATTAGTGACAGCAGCTGTAGAGGTTGAGGAGGAAAATCAGAGAGGCAGAGCCCAATGTTCATCATGTGCTGGATCAGACTCTGGCACTGATGGATCAGACTCAGGCACTGCAGTAAATGTTTCAGGTGTATCATCATCTCCTCTTCCTGCACTAAAGTATATCTCTTTCTGGGGTTTGGAACAGTGCAGGAAACCTCAAATACTATGTTCTAACATTATGACACTAGTGATAACCAGCAAGTTGTAATCCAGATAATTTCCAAATTGTCCCAAATATCCCCATTTTTACCCTCAAATATCAGTACTCACAATTTGTAGAGGCTACTGCTGCCTCTAGGTATAAGGCCTCGACTTGATCAGACCTCCAGTTTCATTCAGTTTCTCACCCTTTTCTTCTCGCTCCTGCCTTTCCTCCAAGACATATTCAGGAACTCTCCCACTTATTCTTTGGAGGTGGACAAAAACAGGGCAACTGCCTCTTAATAAAACAATTATTTTTTATAATAATAACCTTTAAAATATATAATCAGAATATTGGTACAATATTTTATGAATAATGTTGGTAGAAAATGAAGTCCAACTTGTTTCATGAGTCTAGTATCACTTCATCAGGGACATATTGTACCAATATTCTGATTATATATTTTAAAGGTTATTAATACTTGCCCAAAACAATTTTAAACAGTTGAAAAACTCAATTTTATTTTTTTTTTGTGTTTTTCTGTTTGAAAACTAGTTATGTATA
This sequence comes from Rhinophrynus dorsalis, assembly GCA_037306005.1. Lineage (NCBI taxonomy): Eukaryota > Metazoa > Chordata > Amphibia > Anura > Rhinophrynidae > Rhinophrynus > Rhinophrynus dorsalis. Next base: position 557,421,648 of record CM074721.1, read on the forward strand.
TACGATTGTAAAATGTAATTAAATAGGAAATTTAGCAGACAGCAGGGAAGATTCATTATTTGTATTAAGTCTTCTGTTGTGACATCACCTGTCCTTAGTGTAGTGGACAAAGGTCATAGTGACAGCAGATCTTGGATTCTTGGAGGATGATTTATAATTGCTAACCTAAGCCACAATGGAGGTTATGCACTAAGGCATGATAAAGAGGTGACAAAGCAGACGTGACTTCTCCAGTTCCTATGTTATTCTATAGAACCTATGCACTAAGATCTCCAAAGTTGGTCCATAGAATAACACACAGGGATATCACTGGAGAAGTCATCTCCATTTTATCATCTCTTTATCACACCTTAGTGCATCTCCCCCAAGGTGTTTGTTTTCAGTACTGTGTGTTGCTTAATATGAGTGCAAACGTGTTAATTGTTGTGATAATCCACAGTTCCGCTATTTCACAATGTTTCCTTGTGCACACTGTGCACATTGCAGTTACTGATGAAAGGCACAGTTCCTTCTTGGCTGCTCTCCAGAATAAATAGGAGACTAGAAAAGTAAAAATGATACTTTTATTGACAGCTTAATTATTTTCTTCAGTCAAAACATGGGTAAACACTCATACAAATTATGTTAATATTTAAATTATTTAAAATATTTAAATTCCACTGGAAGTGAATATTCTTGTCAGTATTGTCTATAATTAATTCCTTAGGCTCCAGAAGAGTCTCTTTGTAGTGTACTAGAAAATGCAAACATGACTCATTACCTTTTTGATGCTCCAGTGAATTTTAGTCTTTAGTGTAAACGTTCACGCCTACCTTTACTAGGGTCCCCTTGGAGTCCCGGATGCTGTTTCCTCTGGGCTGCGCGTGTGGCTCCTGCCGCATCGCTTTGGCTCCCTCTGCTGGCCGGCAGAGTCAGGCATGTGTCACTGGGATTCCTTAGTGACTTTATGCCGGCTCATAAAGGCACAGTACTTGGTGCTCCACCTTCCATGGGTGGAGCTAAGAGTATTTAAACTGCCTGGACACTAACTCACTTGCCCTTTCGTGGTGTTCCAGTTCAGTTGTATTGAGCTCTGTGTATTACCCTGGTTTGTCTGACTACCCGATCTGGCACTGACCTGTGGCTCTGTCTGACTATCCGCCTTGTGTATGTCCCTTAGCTTGTCTGATAACCATTCTGGTGCAGACCTGTGGCTCCGGCTGACTACCCGCTCCATGTATGACCTGGCTTGTCCGACTACCCACTCTGGTGTTGACCTGGGGCTCTGTCCACTGCATATCCAGCATACCAATGCTTCAGTGGATATCCTATCTGGTGTGACCCTGTGGCTCTGGCTGACTACCCGCTCTGTGTATGACCTGGCTTGTCCGACTACCCATTCCTTGCTACTGGGATTGTCTGGTGATCCCCTAGGTGCAGACCTATGCTCAGACATTCCTTACTACCGCTACCTATCAATTAAGTCTGATTCCCCTACAGGTGCGGACCTGGGGTTCAGTCCGTTATCCTTCCTGAGTGTCTTTCCTATAGTCTGGTAGCCTCCAGGTGCGGACCTGTGGCTCTGCAGATTATGCATACATTACAATTACTGGGCCATACTGATCGAGCTCCTTACAGCGGTCATCTCCTACTTCTGTAGAGGAGGCGCTAGCTCCGTTAATTATGTACTCCTCTGGTTGCAGTCTACTGCTGAGATGTGCTTGACTGTTTTATTATTTGTGTGCAATAAAGTGATTGTTACCTATAAGTACCTGTCCTGTATTCATTTGTACGAACTGTTACATTTAGCCAGAGATGGCTAAATCTATAGAATATATGGGTTAATTCTCAGAATACCAGAGGGGTGCATAACCTTGCAATGATCTGTGCAGCCCCCTGGCACCCAAAGGGACCAAAATGTGTTTATTTTATGAGATAACGTGGCAAAAATTCTTTGTCACAGTTCAGGCCACAGTTCAGAATGTTAAACTTGGTTATCACTTTATACTCTTTCTGTCTCTCCATGTAAAAAATCAATGCAGTCACTTTGAGATCTTCAGTGCTGTAATCCATTATGCACAAAAGTTGCCCCACTGGGGTATCTCTGTTTTGGTTCAAATTGGACCTATGATAATTCATACTTTTTATGAGGGTTTGTTCTGTCTCACCTAGATATACTCCTGGTAGGGGACATATCAGACACATGATGAGAACAACACTAGATGAGCCACAGGAGAATTTGTGAATGTGGAAGCACCTTATCTGTGGTACATATGTGTGCACAGGTTCCACATGACTTTTGTAGACAGGGAGAAGTACCATTATTTGTTTCATTATAAAGTGAGCTAATCATCACCAAATGCTTCTGGCTTAGGTGCTGTTTATAGGAAACGAGTGAAGATCTTGGTAAAATTCTTTTTAATCTGCCATTAGTATGTAGTATTGTTTGGACCTCTTCTGAGATTTTGCACAGTACTTCAAGCTGTGGGTTGTAGGTGACTAATAACGGCACTCTGTTATCATCCTGTGGTTACTTGTATTCCAGGAGATTTTCCCTGTGTACACTGGTGGTTCTCTGAATTTCAATGTCCGTGAATCTGGCATAATATTAATAACTTATAAAGTTTCTTCTGAAATTTTTAACATAATGATCTTGATCAGAAGTCTCAGATCATATGCTGATATAGCTAAGGACAGGGCTGTAATCAAAAGATTTTTTCTTTGTATGGGATGGAAAGCGTCATTTCTGAAAATATTTGGTCTGTCTGTTGATTTGCTATAGAGAGATGTCCGGATGGAGGTGTTACTAATACTATTGTAATATCCAGAAAGTTAATTTGTATGAGTGAATGGTTGCATTTGAGGTTTATGGTGGGATGGAAGGCACTGTGATTTTTGTGAAATGACAATAGTTCATCTTCTCTGGCAGTCCAAAAGATTAGGATATCATCTTTGTAGTGAAGGTGGACCAGAAGCTTTATTTAACATGTGGATAAGAACTCCTCCTCCAATTTTGTCATGAATATGTTTCTGTATACTCGTCCACTTTCCCTTGGCAATTCCAGCCTTTTGTATGTATAGTTCTTGCCCAAATGTGAAATAATTGTTAGTATATAGTGTATTTGTTCCAGGTTCTGTGTTCCAGGTTCTCTTGCTTTAAGAATGTTCTGCAGGCTGTAATTCCATCTTCATGTGGAATGTTGGTATAGAGTGATTCTACATCTATAGTAGCTAGTTTGGTTTTTCTTGAGATGGAACCAATGTCAGACAGTTTGTATAACCCATTAAGGACAAGTTGTCCAGGAAGTGAACTTCCCTTAATGACTGCTTTGGTCGGAGCACAAGTGACTGACGTCATGTAATGGTGTGCCAAATCGGGGTCCCCAGTTGTTAAGGGTTTAAGAAATTGGTTATGTCCTGTATGCAGCTTAGTGTTTTTGAGTTTTGAGTTTTGTTTTTTAGTAGTTTGAGAATACTCGCCACCCAGCCTGATATATTTTCTGTGACTGCGCCTGTTCAACATATCGGCCTTCCAGGATTCTCTTCCTTGTACGTAATGAGGGCCTCCAAGTGGTCTCTAGTATTAGAATGAATTTTTAAGCTCTTATTAAATAGCTATATGTGGGATATTCTTCTAGTTTGCTTCTAGAATCATTCAAACAAAAGTTACCTGTGTGCCTCTTCTATTTGGTCAGCTGTGTTCATAATCTCTTACGCACCACGTTTATCTGCCGGTTAAATGACTATGTTTTTGTTGTCCTTTAATGACTGTATTGTTTTGTGTTCCTTGGTAGTTGTGTGCCCATTTGTATGTTTTGTCAAGTTTAGTCTATTTCTGAAGATCTCTATATACCTGTCCAGTGTGGAGTTGCTCCCTGGCAGCGGGGTCCATGTGTTTTTTTTGTAAGTAGTTGAGATTTAGTTCTGTGGTTTGGGATGATTCATTGTTTTCGTTGTAACAATAAAATAATTATTTGAGTCTAAGGACTAGATTTAAAGGTTCACGTTAAACCAGGTGCTAAGTAAAAAAGGCACATCGGCCGCAAATAACACATAATTTACTGGGGGGTTAAAAGTAAGTCTACAAGAATAGCTAACGAGTGTAGGCACAACAAAAACACGTAACACAAAAACCTGTGTCGCACCTGTTTTTGCATCACTGTGCATCCAAATCACCCGTTAAAACACAACCTAAGTCAAAATGTAACATTACGGCTGGCGTTGTCTAGCAACCCTGATAGATGCACAAACAAAATTCAAACCTACAGCCAATCCCAGGACCCCAAAGTATCAAAAATGTTCAAATACACCTATATATATACCCCAAAATAATGGTCACACCCTGTCTGTGTTTCAAGTTTTGGCAAGCTAGATCACAGGACCCAGGAGCAGAGGATAGTGTTTAGAGCGAGGGAGAAAGGAGCTGACATTTGAGGTAGAAGGAGTTTTGATTTTGGAGTTTGGAGAGGAGAGATCTGCACTTAAATAAACACATATCACACTTTTGCACATATCACATACACCCATACAAACAAATGCATATACATACACATAGTCTTTTTTTTAATAACACTTTACACATATCTTAAATTTTATTTTTACAGTGTGAATCTGTGAGTGAAAGAGTGTGACAAAGAGTGAGTGGCATCCAGTGCATCTGAGAGTGCCTGTGGGAGTGCCTGGGTGTGAGTGGGTGAATGATGGTGAGGAGAGGAGGCCAGGAGAGAGGGATGAGGAGAGTAGTGGAGGAGGAGGAAGGTCAAAAGGGCAGCCCTGAGCAGAGTAGGGGTGGGAGAGGGAGATCCGCAGGGCAGAGGGGGACCAGGCCCAGAAGAGCAGGCAAACGGAGGTCATGGACAGAACCTGCAGTGGGATGAGGGGTACATGGTGGGGACCACCTTACACGGGCAGGGGCAGCGCAGACATGGCACTCTGGTTCTGACTTCTTGCATGCCAGAGCTGAGGAGGAGAGGATCAAGGATCCATGTTATACAGAGGAGGAGAACAGGGCCATGACAGTGTTATATGGCCATGATGTTGGTTGAATTTGTATAAAACATACCCATTAGGACGACAACTGGTGCAGCTATTTAAGTTAGCAGAGAAGTAACAAACAGGACAGATGGAACATGCAGCAAAATAGTCTTTGATTCAAACTCTTATTGTGCAATTGACTTACTGGGGAACCCAATGTTCACCCTAGGATTTCAATGTGTGTGCTACACATTGTAATCCTAGGGTGAGCATTGTGTTGTCCACTAAATCAGTTCCACAGTTCACAGCTTAACTTACTAGATAACCCAATGATCTTCCTAAGATTTCAATGTGTAGTACGCATATTGAAACTTTAGGCTGAGCATTGGGTTACGTATTAGTTTGTGTTGTTGTTTTACTAAGGTTGTAACATTCTTCACCAGTGATAACACTTGTCCACTTGGTCTGATTGTTTGTTGATGTAGCCCATGTACTGAGATATGTCAAACTAAAACAATCTCAGAACATTGATTATATTCAGCAACACAGAAACCGTGGACATGACATCACTGTGGAAGTATGTCCCCTGTATCACCTCTTTATCACTCACAGCACACATTAGTGTTTCACTGCCATCATCTGTTTGCATGAATACATCAGAGTCCATTCACTGCCAAGTAGTGGACTCCTGTGATGTGGGTCATGCCTTCCCATTTATGGGGGATACTCTAGCCTTGGGTGTGGTTCCGCATTGACACATGTAATCCAACATTTCTTCATACAGACACAGATTGTATAGTGATGGTTCTTCTTTATTGTGTTTCAAAGTATATTAAAACATACATGTGTTTCTTGGTATATTAACTATATGCCTTAAATACTTGAATGAGCACACTAAATGTACATTGGAACTAAATATTAGTCCTTTAGAAACACTACTGTCCTGATCATGTGTTGACCACAAGGTCTGACAACTCTGTAGATGAGCATCCTAACTGTACAGGTTTGATACCTGGATGTTAGTACACACATGAATTTGTGTTTTCTGTGTCTATGTTAGAATGTTCCAGTAGAGGTTTCTGTGAACATCAGATCAAACATTGCATCACCAACACATTCACTTGAAACACCAAGGGGTGAGCTTCATAGAAGTGTTGTCAAGACATCAGTCCAGTCACTCTTCTGTTCAAGTATGGATCATGCTATGGATGCCTGTGGGACAAGAGGACAGGATTTGGAGCAGCACCCTTAAACTGATCATCATTCAACAACTTAAACTTCATAATCCCCTTAATCTTTTCTGTTACAGGTGAATACACAAACCATTGCTTTGTAATGTGTTGTGTACTTGTCTATAACCCATTATGTAGAGAACTAAGGGAATGTGAACCGACCCTAGGGATATGTGCCCCTGACATGAATACACACATCAACAAGTATGTTCAGAGAGCTCCATGAAACAAATTAATTTGTGCTGCCACTGTGTGAGTGACAATGGCAACCCAATTTTATTTGTTTCATGGAACTATTAGGACATATTTGTTGATGTGTTTATCAGCAGCATGTGTATCAGCATGGTGTTCCTGGAGATCTGATCCACCTTTCATGACCTCTATGTTGTGTAACAATACCACTTTGGATCCATCCCTCTGCTGCTCTTCTCAGCTCTAGGTAACTACAGGTCCCATGTTGATTCCAATGGCCCTTTAATCCCTGATGTGACAGAGTGTTATCCAATGCAGTGTGATAGTTCATGTTTTTTTTGCATGCTTGTGCGGTAAGGATTTTGTCTGTTTTCCTGTGTAACGGGTCTTTTTTTTACCGTTAAGTGTCTAATGGCTAAGAAAAGTAGGTCTTAACTTTTGTCCATTAAGCGTATATTTTTTCAGCAATTAACAGTAGTGCACTCCTTTGAATGGCTCTGGGGAATCTTCTTCCGCGCTTCTCAATACACGTGTTTCGGCCATAAGGATTATCAAACTGCCGTTAGCTGTTCTTTAGACAGATCTTTAAATTGCTAAATACATCTTAACGCACCCGGTAGTGCTTTTTTTTTGCTAAAAGCTGCCTTTAAATCTAGCCCTGAAGAGCTCGTCCATATCACTGCAGAGTTCTATTTTATCCAGGTTTGGTTGGGCAGAAGTACATATAACTCCTCTTTTTTCTTAGTTTGTGTTCTGAGAGTTTGACAAAACAAATATTTTGTTCTGCATGTGTTGTTCATTTAAATACCCTGCCTTTGCCTCAGTCTGGATAGTTTCTTGGTGTTATTTTTTCATAAGAAGCATTTCTACTTTCTTGTAGTAGAGTTGCAGTAAATTTTCCCTGTCCTCTATGTCTGTCCACATACCTGTTTTAAGGGTTTACTTTGGTCTTAATGTCACAGTCACCCTTCAAAATAACTGTGGCTTGGGATATGCCAGCAGTTTGCAACACATGATATCAGTTCTTTAGAACCTTGTTTTTTTTACAAAAAAGTAAAGCATCATGTCAACTGCCAACTAGGGATAAGTGAAAAGTCCTTTTTTCCCCAGTGGAAAATTAACAAAAAATATGATTTTTCTCTTTTCCTATGGATAATTCCTACAAAAATGCAGGTGAATTTCTGTCCTATCTTTGTTTCTGGCAGGAATTTTCTGCAATGTAAAATATTATTAATTTTGGAGGTGGGAATTTCCCGCCTCATTGAAAAACATCCCTTAATTTACTGCTAGTTTTTACTATAAAAGCCAATAATTTCTCGCACTTCAGTGTTGGTTTTGCTAGTAGAGGAAGAGGAGTAGATGTGTTTTAATATCTGACTGGACCTGGTTTGTTTGTTGAGTAATGTGTCTAGTTTAGACAGTTCCTCTTCAGAATTGTTCCCCTCTATTTTTCATGACCAGCGGCTAAATTGCCAAACATTGTATCCCTTCATTATTTGCCCCTAGGTACTACCAAAACAAAGTTCGGAAAAAGAGATGGAGAAAGAAAATATTGGTGATTGGTGCACACTATTTGATTAGTATTAAAATGCAAAGGATAAATTATAGGTGCCTTATTTCCTGAGTGTAATCTATCTATTTCACAATGTAAAATCCGGTTCATCCCAAATATCCACAATCCTCTCATACCTGCAGACCTATTGAGGTTCTTGCACCAGTAGATTTCGGGGTTTATTTACAGATTTTGGAAAACGCAGGAACCTGGTGGATTTGATTCAGTGGTTCACCACTGGAGGGATGAAACTGACAGCGTGAGTGGATTTTTTCTTATTGTTACAAAGTAGCGATAATTTGCAACTGAATGCTTGTTTTTTTATATGGTTCATAATTGTTCGGGAGAGGAACTTATTCTGCAACCAAAAGGATGGAGAGAATTTAAGACGGAGATTGTGGGTTGAAGGACTTGTGAATGCAATCCTGATATCGAGTTGTGGGAAGGAACTAACGGATAGGATCCCCTGATTGAATGGAGACGGACAATAACATCTTAACCGTAAGAAGACATTGGATTGTTTGCTAAACTATATAAACATTTATCCCTAATTGGATATTATTCTCCTTGTTTACATATACGGTGTGGAACGAATTAATCAGTGAGATTACTGCAAGCAATTTGAGCATGCAGTATCGTTGTGGAATAGAGACTGTTACAATACTGGGTATTCTAAAGTATCAGTGGTAAAAGAGGAATCGCCTGTTTGCATACATTTATGTATTAATTTTGAGTATTAAAATGCCACCAATGCCATATTCAGCACATCTGTGACATTATGGTGATCGAGGCAAAATTACTTCCTGTTGTTGAGTCTTCTGAGGATCATATGTCACAGTGGCCTCTGTGGCAACAGAAGCACAAGAAGCAGCTTTGGACATGATCAAAATACTCCTTCTCCTCCTCCCACATCCCTAAATGATGGCTATTGGAATACGCTTCACTGGGGCAGGGAGAAACTATTCAGAATGTGCACAATGTGTGAAAACAAATAATGTGAAGAGGAGTAAGGACTAGGATCACACAAATGGTACATCAGCATTCATAAAGCTCACATAAATTACCAACTACCACCTCAAAGTATTACTGGTTATGTTAAACCATCCACCAAGAGAACATGTGTTGTCAGTCACTAACATTTACACAACATATATAAGCCAATCAGTTACTGTTGGGTGGTTAAATGACTTCCTGTAAACATAATAAAATAGTGTATCCTCCCAGCTATCACCTTGACATAATCATCAGGTATGACATCTGCAGATGCTCCCTTATGCCCTGAGGACTGTTCTCCACAGCATTGATATGTATGCTCATAGCACATGTTCACAAAGCTGATGTTGAATATTTAACAGTCCCAGACACCCAAAGTAAAATAATTCCATTCCCACAAATTTAGGATAGAAAAAGTAGAGAGGGATTGGGCTTTTGACTGTTACCACCTGATGTGCCTTCTTGCACTGTTGCTGCTTGTCTTGCCATTGCTGGTGCTGCTGCCTTCATTTACCACTGCCTGCCCCATGTCATCACCACTAAGTGGAAATCCATCATGATCTTCCTCAGCACTACTCCCACCAACAATACTTGCACCCATGGTGGGCAGTGTTGAAGCATCAGCAACAGCCTGTTGATGATCATGCTGCTACTGTGACATTTGCTCATCATTGGTGGTACCTAAAGAAATTTAGCAGCAATAATTACATTTGCAGTTAACTCCATTATTTCAATAGCACTGGGTTTGGTGGTGATACTGTCAGAGCTTGTCCTGCAATGTGTTTAACATGTAATCAAAATGGAATCTGTTGAAGCCATGTTGTCTATCATTCAAAAATATGGGCTGGTATTACATTTTTGTTCATTCAGGAGTGTAGATTATGCCTGCATTCAATTGAGGCCAGAAAATCATCCGGTAGGACAAAATTGGATACCAGGCGACAAAAAAAAAAGTCTAAATAAGCATAGGGTTAATTCTACTAACTTTACACAAATTATTTCAGTACTTTTCGACCAACTGACATGGGACTTAAGGCCCCATATCAGTATATCCTATGTGGACTGCATTTGTCCTTTGCCCACAACACTAACTTCCTCCTTAAGTGACACTGGCACATATTCATAATGATGTCAAGTAATGAAAAAAATAAAGTACAACCTACAATGTGGCAGATGTGTATTTTAGTGGTGGTGATGGTGACTGGTATGTTATGATGTGTGTATGTATATAGTTTTTACCATTGTCATGTTCTGTCAAATCACTATTCTAATTCTCAGATTATTGACACACATACATTTTTGGTTATAGCAGTGGTCCCAAGTGGGGAAGATGGTGGCAAGTAGGGATGGGTGAAAAATTTCACCTCAAACTGAGATCGGCAAATAATGGCACTTCCCGATAAGTGCAGATTTTCCACTTTTTTCACCTAGCTCATTCCATTGAAATGAATTCCTGCTCAACACTTAGCAAATGTTTTTTATTTCCCAAAGGCATAGTATAAATGATGCATGAGGGTTCCTGTGTTGGTGGAATGTGGGGAAAGAATCAGCATCACAACCTGCAGTGCCATCACTCTGGTTAAAATATATTGGAATGTTCACATTAATTTTACATGTGTTAATTTAGCTAGGACTGTTTTGATATCCTTATTCCTCAAACTGTAAATGATTGGATTCAGAAATGGAGTCACCACTGTATACAGGAAGGATAAAGCCTTGTTGAGATTTAATGAGTGTTCTTTAGAATTAAACAAATAAGCAGCAATAATTGTTCCATAATATATGGACACAACTGTCAGGTGGGAGCTGCAAGTGTAAAAGGTTTTCTGTCTTCCAGAGGTTGATGGGATCTTGAGAATGGTGTGGAAGATATAGATGTAAGTTGCAATGATGAACATCAATGGTAGGAAAGTTAATGGAAAACCTACCAAAAAGTTAATCAACTCAACAAAAGAAGTGTCTGAGCATGAAAGCTGCAGAAGTGGTGCAAGGTCACAGAAGAAATGATCAATGACATTAGGACCACAGAATTGCAATCCAAGTACCCGAAGCACTGAACTCAATGATACTATGAATCCCATGACCCAAGAACACAAAACTAGGTGAAGGCATCTCTGGAAGCTCATTAGGGAAGAATAGTGCAGTGGGTTACATATTGCCAGATATCTGTCATAAGACATGACTGAAAGAAGGAAAAACTCTGCAGTTACTAGAGCACCAAAAAAGTACAATTGGGTGAAGCAGCCAACAAAACACATGGTTTTCCTTTCGGCTAATATAAGACTCATCAAAAAAGGGGAAATTACTGTGGTCAGAAGTAGGTCACAGGAGGCTAGGTGGCTCAGGAAGAAGTACATGGGAGAGTTAAGTGTTTGACTAAAAGACACCAAGAGAACAATCAGCAGATTTCCAATTATTGTCAACAAGTAAATTAGAAGGACAATAAGGAAAAAAACACTTCTGAAGTTGTAAACATCATGAAATCCCAAAAGAAGAAAATATTTTACTGTTGTCTGATTCACTTTATTCATTACCAGAAAAAATATAGGTATTTTAAGATGCAATTTTTGTATTTTTCCATTGGTTTTACAAAAGAGGCCTATGTTCTCAAATCAGGAATTTTCCTGTGAATATATGTAATATTAAAGAAGTCATAGATTATCAAACGAACATCATAAAAGTATCACAGGAAATGAAAACATTGATCAGAATTACTGATATATCAATAGATTAAGTTATACACCGAATAGGTGCACCATGCCATTCAGAGTACTAAGAGGTGTATATCACTAAAGGGAATGTGCTATTTTGGGATATAAACACACATAAACAAAGAAGAAAGCCAAATTAATACAGCACCAAACCCACCCCTATAGACAGAGGGCAGTTGACCAATAGACTGTTATTCATATTAAGCTATTAAGGAATTCACACTAGGGTTTAAACAAATATCAGCCTGATGGGCCTACTGAGGTCCTGATATTTGTTTAATCCCTAGTGTGAATTCCTTAATAGCATAATATGAATGCTGTAGGGGTCCTTTGAAGCACACAATGTGCTGTCATGTATATGCGGTTCTGAGCTGATTCGGCTTTGTCCAGGACCGAGCTCAGTAACACTAACGCGATATACACAGGAAGATTGACTTAATCTTGATCGGCAAAAATCGGCCTTGTTATCTGCTGTTCACTTTAAAATTAATTGATGACAACCCATTTAGCCTCTGGCAACTCACTATGTTCTGCAGAAGATAAGCGTGCTGGGATGCTGGTCATGTTATAGCATGACCACTCTCAGCTAATAGGATTGCACTATACAGGGGATTAGCTATGAATTGCAAGTCAAATCTTTTGATGTGTTTTTAAGAGTTAAAGGGATAGTAATACTTCGTTTTATCTTTATTTTATTTTGTAGGCATTTAAAAAACATGAAGAACGATATAAGTCTTATCTCTCAAACCTTTATGGTTTAGGAGATATTCACAAGCAAAATATCCCCCCCCCCCCGTTCAGCCAAATCAGAAGGGAGGTGCCCAGGTAGACTGCAGAGAGGGACAATCTTCAATTAAGGTAAGGGAAAAAGCTGAAAAACTTGTCAAGGGGGACAGGGCTTTCATTCTTTTCATACAAAGAAGATTGTCCCCTGCTGTTATCTGTCTAGTCTTACAATCAAATTCACATTTGAGAAGAAATAGCTTACACTAGGTAAAAGGGGCGGGAGGGGAACTTTGCTTGTGAATATCTCTCAAACCATAAAGGTTTGAGACATAAGACTTATACCATTCTTCATGTTTTTTTAATGCCTACAAAATAAAGTTAAAACGAAGTATTACTATCCCTTTAATAAGAGAACTCTAGTTACCTGTAATGCAGCACAGCATATGTGGTTTTGGGCCGTATATACAATAAGACGATACCAGATGAGATTTAAGAGGTTAATGGGAGGTATATCATTGCTATTGATACCTTATTGCATAGAGTTCTGGCCTTAACAAGCAAACAGAAGAGCTCTGATTGTGTTCAATGCAACATGTGATGTTCTGCAGTATGTGCGGCTTTGGGCTGTAAGAACATGCTAATACAAGACCATACTCGGGGTCAGTGGCCAGATATATATAAGGTGATACCAAACAAGAATTAGGAGTTTAATTGAGGCTGTACCATTACTACTAATATTGCATTGCCTATTATTTGGCCTGATTGAGCAAATAGGAGTGCTCTAGTTTCATCTTACACAATATACGATTTACTGCAGTGTATGCCGAATCAATCTCTTGAATTAATACAGCTAAATGAGGTTGCCGATGCGTGGCTATATATGGTATGAAGATTAATACTATATACTAGTGTATTAGGAAACCTTTAACCACACTGGATTAACCACAGCAGACAGTTAATAGGAATTCACATTAGGGCACATACCGATTTGTTCTCTTTAATGTGTATACTTTTAGTGTTTTTAATTAATTTGCGTAGCTTTTTGATTTTACTTTTAATTATTTCTTCATCTGTAATAAAAATTACATTTTATGTGAATACTGGTAACAGTCTATTGGTCAACTGCCCTCTGTCTATAGGGGTGATTTTGGTGCTTAATTAATATATATATTAATTTGTCTTTATTTTTTGCTTGTTTAGATATATCAATAGAAGCAATGTGACAGTTGAGGGATATAATAATTATTATAATGCACTGGATTTGACTAATATAGGTAAACATTACCCGCTTACAAACTTCTCGGTGTATGTTTGAATACATATAAGGGAATGTGGCAATTTCAAATTTCAACCGCACAGGATGTTAAGCCAACAAATGTTTTCATACTTTCCACTCCGTATTACGTCTACATTCCTGTAAAGACAGGATCGTATTAATCGATACAGGCCCTCTCTCAATACAGCAACACAGATAAAATTAATTTTATAATTGACACAAACCTGTCTTATGTGAGAAGTTTGCAGAGTTTTTCTCGATTACATACAGTAGTTATGGAGGTTAAAAAGAAACAGATTTATCAACCAACCTTTTAAATAGTTATGTATTGATTTATTTATTTATCTTTTTATTTAGATAGTGTATTACATTGATATTTCACTTGATTTCAAGTCTGACCTAGAGAACATTTACATTATGTTACACATTTAAGAAACAAGAAAAATAAAAATAACGTATTCTTTTCAAGGCATTTACATGTTGTCTTTAAACCCACGGAAGCATTTTATTTGATTTTTTTTCCTATTAATTAGGATCTTTAGAACCAGTGGATAAAATATTTAATTGGTCTCTGGGGCCAGTATTAAACCATGTGAATTCCAAATGCAGTGTGTTGTGTATCCCTTTTGCTTTTAAAGGGTTAACAAAATCTGCAACCAGTGTTCAATAACATATGTAGTCTGGTATAAAGATCATTTAAAAGCATTTTGTTTCATTCTAGAGATACATTTCTGCAGTTGGTCCTTACAAATAAATAATTATTAGTTTGCAATCCTGAAAACATTCTTTGGAATAAATAAAATACTGTTGTTGTGTTTTTATGAAACAGAGGCATCATTTATCATTTACTTTACAGCCTTAATAAAATTGTCGGAAAATAGATTAATTGATGTTTTAAAAGCCAAAATATAAGTTCCCATACCTCTATGTCAGTAGATTCCAGCCCTATACCCAGGAATCCCAAAATGGCCCTGTCATTAGGATTTCCCTGCTTGAGAACAGGTGAGTGAATCAGAGGATCATGATTTCATTTACTCACCTGTGCACAAGCAGGAATGTCCTAAAGACCTGGCCGGTTAGGGGATTCCGGTGGCTAGGGACGGGAGCCACTTCTCTGTGTAAGTCAAAATAGGCCTTTGTGGGTCACCACTCATCTGAACAAGGTAGAAGAACTGCTGAATCAGATTAATTCTTCTCACTGTGTGGGCAAGGCTGGATAACTTTCTCTCCAACTCTCTTTCTGTCTTTGTTTTTCTGTCTTTCACTCTCTGTTGATAAAAGATGAGTGGTACCGTGATAGCCCTAGAAATACACGAGGCAATTATAGTCAAGTTGATACCTTTTTTGGCTAACTAAGCAGATTTAGGATGCAAGTTTTCAAAACCTCTTAGGTCTCTTCCTCATAACATGCAAGAGTAACAGAGATCTAAGAGATCTTGAAAGCTTGCATCTTAAATCTGCTTAGTTAGCCAATAAAAGTATCAACTTGACTATAATTTCCTCCTATCTCTCTCTCTCTCTCATACACACACACACACACACACACACACACACACACACACACACACACACACACACACACACACACACACAGCTCCAGAATGATTTTGCTGGAACCTAACTTTTTCATTATCCACCAAACTGAATCTTACATTTTTTTGCTCATCTCTAGTTTGAACATGTATAATTTGGTGATTTTCACTTTCGGCTTGGCCAGCTGGGCCAGCTACATGACTGGACCATACAATATACCAAACACCTCACATTTTTATTTTCTGAAATCTCTAGACTACAATCAGCTCAGATCCCTTTATCTCCAGTTATCTGTTTGATAACTATTGCATATCTTATTTTTTTTTCAAGTATTATTCTCCACTGTGCAGTTTAAAGTATATAAATAAAGAATGATGATAATGAGGGTGATGAGGGAGATAACAAATAAATAAATATTCAGATCTATTATTGTTGTGTAAAACCAGGCTATTGCAACTGCTATGAGTGTTTCATTCAAAATATTTTATAGACATCCCACCAGACTTTAGACTTAGATTGTGCAGTTCTGTGTCTACAAGTTCAATGGGACAAGGCTGGCATTCAGAGGTCAGTATGTATAGTTCTATGCCTACCAGTGCAATGGGACAAGGCTGGCACTTAGAGGTCAGTATGTATAGTTCTATGACTACCAGTGTCACGGGACAAGGCTGGAACTGGAGGACAGTAGGTATAGTTCTATGACTGCCAGTGCAATGGCAGAAGGCTAGATCCAGAGGTTAGTATGATTAGTACTATGGCTACCAGTGCTGTGGGACAAGGCTGGTGGGGAATGATGGGGGATGTAATTTAGCAGCAACTGGAGGGCTTTGCAGTGCCCATCCCTATGGCTTCCAGTGCAGTGGAAAAAAGGTGAAGGATCAGTGTATGTGATTCTATGGCTACCATGGAAAAAGGTGAAGTTCAGTGAGTGTGTGTGTGAGTGTGTGTGGTTCTATGCTTACTACTATCCAACACAATGGACAATGCTGGTGAGTCAGTATATGTGTGGTTCTATGAATATCGTGGGAAAAGACTAGGCTGGGTCAGTATGTGTGGTACTATGACTGATGTGGAACAAGGCTGGGGGTCAGTATGTGTGGTACTATGACTGATGTGGAACAAGGCTGGGGGTCAGTATGTGTGGTACTATGACTGATGTGGAACAAGGCTGGGGGTCAGTATGTGTGGTACTATAGCTACTAGTACAGTGATACTACACTGTATGGTCAGTACTTGTGCAACAGAAAAGCAGAAGAACTGAACAAAACACAACAAACAGAAAACACATAATACACATGGACATAGAGAATACTGAGTGCATCAAGTATGCAGTATAAACATGTAAGAAACAATGATAAGGCACATTTTTGTTATTCTAATATATTTGTTATATAAATATGCTGCATAATCATCTGTTTATAAATCCTATACATTTTACAAATACATAGAATTAATTGGTTTAGCAACTGCTAAACACACAACTGGAACATTTGAAGGATGAGGGTCCTTCATGTCCTTAAGAACCTAAAACTGAATTGGAGTCTGGGTTATTGTTAAGTCCATCCTGGTCATTTGAAAGTTTTATTGAGAAATTAAAATTTCAGTTGGATTGGGTGAAGTCTGGGAAATACGGACTTTTTAAAATGTTCATATCCCTTATTGGGAGTTTTGTCTTTTTATAACACTTTGTAGGAACGTTTATAAATGTGGTGGAAACACTAGAAATAAGA
The DNA here is from genome assembly GCA_037306005.1 of Rhinophrynus dorsalis. NCBI lineage: Eukaryota > Metazoa > Chordata > Amphibia > Anura > Rhinophrynidae > Rhinophrynus > Rhinophrynus dorsalis. The sequence goes on from CM074721.1 coordinate 557,438,546, forward strand.
ACAGGTCAGACATGACAAAAAAATGCTGGTGAAAATTCTGTCGCTAAACTGTCTCAATTAGCTACAGATCTCTATAAATTCGCTTCATCATTTTTTACATACATCCTATCTCTACTTTAAAAAAAAAAGAAAAGACACAGGAGGGAGGGGCTCCATGAGGTGTTGTCTTTGGTCTGTCATATGTTCTTTGTTATTTCATTCATGATTTTATAGATTTTCCAATAAACCATATTTTTATGTGGATGTTTGGCTGGGTCTGATGCGTTTGGCGGTTCTCGTGGATCGCCTCCCTCCTGTGTCTTCCCGTCTGTAGAAATCTTTGCTGAGATTGATGGGGGCTGCTCCGGGACCGCCGACTATACAATAACGGGTGAGTTTGGCTTCAACTATTACATTGTGACTATCTACTGTTGATACTGTATCTATTCAGAGTTTTAAGTAGCAACTGCATATTTCATCTGTTACAATTTAAAAAAAAAAAGTCCTAACATGGAGTTAGGTCCTCTTAAAATGGCGTTACTACTTTTATAACTATCACACACATTTTTAACACCTTTTTAACTCTTCTATTCCCTTGATGCCAGTTTTCTAAATCTACCCCTATGTTCCTTAGGATGGTGAGATCTGTATAGAACACATGGGAGAAGGACTGTACTGAGAAGAGGTGTGGAGAGGAGAAATAGAATATCCATATAGTTAGATAATATTAATATATTAGGTTTAGATATAAGGTAAGAAAAGAGAAGCGTCCACAAGATATAAATATTCAGTTATTCGGTTGAACCTGTTTCCAGACAGCTTACTTTCATAGATTGTGAACTGTAGACAAAAAACGGTTTAAAAACATAGTGATACAATATAGAAAATCCTACCTCTAAAGTAGTCAGATCACTCAGTGCTTTGAGTATAGTGATACATTGCTTCCACAATCCTTTACAGAAAGCTATCTGGAAATAGAGAAGGAGCAAAATGTAGATAATAGGTGAAGATGAAAAAAAATAGTACATGTAATTTGACATGTTATGACATTGAAGAATATGAGAGGTCAAATAGAACATTGTCTGTCAATTTAATCAAATAACATAGAAAATAACAATTGGGAATGGCAGACAGATGACAGATGCAGACATATTGAACTATCTCAAGAAAGTGGAGAAGGACCTTGACCAACACTGTGACACTTTGACCCTTTCTCTTCGCGTCATTTTCAAGAAAATATTAAGACAGATAATCAGATAATCTTCTAAACACACAGAGACACGGTCATTAACACAAGGAGTGTTTAGGGATTTAAATTTACCTTCAAGTATTAAGTTATGGAGATGTGTATGGAATAGAGTATGAGTTATAGAGATGTGTATGGAATAGAGTATGAGTTATAGAGATGAGTATGAGTTATGGAGAGGTGTATGGAATATAATATGAGTAATAGAGCTGCAAGAGAACAATGGACACAATGAAGGATCATGCAAAGATCCATCTAGATCAACACTGAGACAAATTACACAGTTACAAGGTGAAATAGAAGAGAACTTCAAACATCTCCAGAAATCTCACTTGATCTAGATCTCAGTAACAGCATTCTCTTTATTCACCGCATTTACATCAAAATCATTCTGTACTTCCCTGGCAACTACCTTGTACCTACAGGTATCATCCTCCTCCTGTCTCTGTATATTGTCCATATTACTAATTAGATTGTAAGCTCTATCAGGCTTCAAATGTGTGATTCACTTGGTTGCACTTTTCTCCTACTAATAAGGTAATGGACACACTATAGTCTGAAGATCTTATTTCTGTCTTGTATTTTCAATTTGTCCCATTGCTACTACGGAGTATAACAACGATAAGTCAACTTTCATCTTGTATATAATTTCCATTCTTCTTCACAGACATAGTTACATGGTATATGGTAGGTAGGTGCATATCTCCTCAATAGAGTGCAACTTACTATTACATCACAATCCCACCAGAAAATTAACTTGGTATCATTCACATTAGATCATTTCCATGGTCCCACTGATCAGTACAATACAGAGTGAATCCAGTGATCAGTACAGTACAGAGTGAATCCAGTGATCAGTACAGTACAGAGTGATTCCAGTGATCAGTACAGTACAGAGTGAATCCAGTGATCAGTACAGTACAGTGTGAATCCAGTGATCAGTACAGTACAGAGTGATTCCAGTGATCATTACAGTACAGAGTGATTCCAGTGATCAGTACAGTACAAAGTGAGTCCAGTGATCAGTACAGTACAGAGTGAACCCAGTGATCAGTACAGTACAGAGTGAATCCAGTGATCAGTAAAGTACAGAGTGATTCCAGTGATCAGTACAGTGCAGAGTGAATCCAGTGATCAGTACAGTACAGAGTGAGTCCAGTGATCAGTACAGTACAGAGTGAATCCAGTGATCAGTACAGTACAGAGTGAATCCAGTGATCAGTACAGTACAGAGTGAGTCCAGTGATCAGTACAGTACAGAGTGAATCCAGTGATCAGTACAGTACAGAGTGATTCCAGTGATCAGTACAGTACAGAGTGAATCCAGTGATCAGTACAGTACAGAGTGAGTCCAGTGATCAGTACAGTACACAGTGAATCCAGTGATCATTCAGCAATGCCAGAAATTGTGCTACCAACTGACCTCTTTATATTCATTACAGAGAGAATCTTCAGTAACAGTAATGAAGTAGACAATTCCATGAAGACCTTTTTTAATGAGATTAATAGGAACCAAAGGGAAAAACACTAAGCTGTGCTGAGGGAAATTGAAGAATTAGCATTTTATCACAGTCTCCCTTGGGCTATCCTGTGCTTCTTTACCTCTGTATGGCTGCTGGCCGGCATGGCCTCTGGCCACTTCCTCATTGCTACGTCAGGTAACAGGCACTAGCTCGGACGCCTGTTTATGGGCCTTTTTTGAGTGGCCTAATTGGGTCCTGACACCTTCTGCTCCTTTATAAACATCCCTGGGCCTGGGAGTCATTGCCCTTATGTGGTGTTCCTGCTCATTACTATTGTGTTCTGTTGTGCTTATCTGAGATTTGGCTCTGTGTACGACCCTAGCTAGTCTGACTACCCACATTGGTTCTGACCTGTGGTTTTGGCTGACTTACTCGCTCTGTGTATGATCCCGGCTTGTCTGACTGCCCACATCGGTTCTGACCTGTGGCTCTGGCTGACTTACTTGCTCCTTGTTAACCCTGACTTGTCTGACTACCCATATTGCTTCTGACCTGTGGCTCTGGCTGACTAACTCACTCCATGTAGTACCCGTTTTGTCTGTCCTCCAGCTCTGGCTCCTATCTCGCTTAGTGTATCCCTGCTTGTCGGACCTATGGCTCTGGCTGACTACTCGCTCCGTACACTCCTAGCCTGCCTGACCGATAGCGTCTGTGTCCCGTGGCTCTGTACGACTCTCATTCCCTGTTGCATTTGGTCTCTGGTACCTTGCAGTAGTGCAATGAGCAGTACAGTGTGCAGCTCCAGGTAGGAGCTTGGATGGTCTGGGGTTGTGTGGGATAATATCATAGCTATATCTCATATATTATTATCACTGTATACTCCAATAAAGGTGGTTATATTTTATTACTGTGTCTGTCCATCTTTGCCTGATTAACATGACAGTGCGTAAGGGCCATGTCACATGAAGGTACAGGCAGTCCACCTAATCAGAGCATCCTGTCCAGGATGGATTCTCAAGACCAGAGAATTGACCAATTGTCTTTTGCTATGCAGACACGGCTCACCTATACCGCTTTGCTTCACAACCTATGGCTTCCCCAGCACCTACACTGGTTGTGGCCCCTGAGGCAGGCATAAGTAGAGGATTGTCTGGCTCCGCTTCTCTACCCCAAAGATATGATGGGGAACCTACTATGTGTTGGGGTTCCTTAATCAGATGGGAATTTTTTTATAGATGGTACCCCACGCATTCCCTACCGAGCGAAGTAAGAGGGGACTCCTGATCTCCCTTCTATCTGGCAAGGCAATGGCCTGGGCAAATTCACTATGGGAGACAGAGAAGCCCATAATCCACAACCTCACAGAATTTGTAGCCTCATTTCAGAGAGTCTTTGACATTACTGGGCGTGCTACCTCTGCTAAACGACTGATGACAGGGTGCACGTACTGTAGCGGACTATGCTATTGAGTTGTGCACTCTGGCGGAAGAGGTTGGTTGGAACAATGAAGCCCTCGTTCCTGCATTCTCTCAGGGCCTGTGTGATGAGACGGCAGTCCGGAAACTGCCTGGTGATCTGGAGGAGTTGATCTCAGTCACCTTCCTGTTAGACACGAGAATCCATGAGAGGCCTTCATTCAAAGATCATGGGCGTAAAACTTTACCTGGGATGGCACCTAGTTTCTCAGACCTACCCTGTCCTCCCTCACCTCCCACACTCCCTAAATCTGACCCTGCCGGGGGGAACCTATGCAGCTAGGCTTTACACGCCTTTCTGAGGGGAACCTGGCCATTTGTGGTGTGCTTGCCCTATTCGGCCGGGAAAACGTCCGTAACTAGGGTCAAGTAGGGGAGAGACCCTGGGTGGAATTTCACAGTCCCCAGGGACAGTAATGGACAAGCCAATTTTTGAAGTTGTACTATCTTGGGCCAAGTCTACTGTGGTGGCTCTGGCACTACTGGACTCAGGGGCCGCTGGGTTCATTCATTCATTGATTCCGTTGTTGCCTCGCTCCTCTCCGTTGACCATTGAGTCTATTGATGGCAGACCTCTACAGCCAGCACAAGTTAATCATGAGACTCATCACTCCATGTGGAGACACAACAGTTCAAGGTGATATATTCCCCCCATCATGCCATCATTCTGGGGTTTCCATGGTTGCAGACTCACAACCCTAGAATTGATTGGCAAACCTGTGACATTCTGTCTTGGTCATCTCTATGTTCGAAGTCATTCCTCCAGCATCCTATGAGAATATTGTGTACCACCTCTACCTTGTTATCTGCTGAGTATCAGGTCTACAAAGAGGTATTTAATAAGGTAGAGGCCAGTACATTGCCACCACACAGACCCTGCGATTGTACTACCAGGGACCAGACCTCCTAGGGGCCGAGTTTATCCCTTGTCGGTGGAGGAGAATAAGGCCATGGAGGACTACATGGAAGATGCCCTAGCTAAGAGCATTATTCGGAAGTTTCTCTCCCCTGTGGGCGCAAGCTTCTTTTTCGTTAAGAAATAGGATGGGGAGCTCAGAGCATGTATTGATTTCAGGAGCCTAAATAAGCTAATTGTAAAGAACGCTTATACTATACCATTGATCACGGAGCTATTTGATCATATCAAAGGCTTGACAATTTTCACAAAACTTGACTTGAGGGCCGCATACAACTTGGTATGAATAAGAGAGGGCAATGAATGGAAGACAGCGTTTATCTCTTGGAGCAGGCACTATGAGTATTTGTTTATGCCTTTCAGATTGTGCAATGCTCCCGCTGTCTTCCAGGAATTAATTAATGACGTTTTAAGAGACCTACTCCAGAGCAGTGTTGTAGTATATTTGGACAATATACTCATCCATTCTCCTACCTTGGAGACACATAGAGCAGATGTAGCCCGGGATTTACAACTTCTAAGAGAGAACAAGTTGTTCTGCAAATTAGAGAAATGTGAATTCCACAAATCCCAGGTGACCTTCTTGGGATACATCATTTCATCCACTGGTCTGGCAATGGATCCGCAAAAACTGTCTGTTGTCTTGCAGTGGCCCCTTCCTGTGGGGCTAAGATCCATACAGAGATTCCTGGGCTTTACTAATTATTACAGAAAGTTTATACAAAACTTTTCCTCAGTTGTGAAACCACTCACTGACATGACTCAGAAGAGAGCTAATCCTTCAGACTGGGCACCTGAAGCACTTCAGGCTTTTGAAGACTTGAAGTCTGCCTTTGTGAAGGCCCCGATATTGTCCCACCCGAACCCCTCCCTGCCATTTACACTGGAGGTGGATGCTTCGGAGTCCGATGTGGGCTCGTTGCTGTCCCAGCGTGTTGGCCTTGGAAAACCATTGCTGCCATGCGGCTTTTTCCTCTAAAAAACTGGCTGAGAGTTTATATGATGTGGCAATCAGGAATTGCTCGCCATCATCTTGGCCTTGAAAGAATGACGTTATCTGCTGGAGGGCACAGCAGTTCCGATCCTGATACTGACAGATCACAAAAACATCACATATTATCGGAGGCTCAGAGGTTGTCTTCACATCAGGCCAGATGGTGCCCTCTTCCTTTTGAGTTTTAATTTTGTGGTTTCTTACCTTCCTGGTACCAAAAATATTAGAGCGGATACTTTCTCTAGACAATTTGGGTCTGAGTCTCAGGAGGAGTCTCCTCCGGTGCCTGTTATTCCTCCTGACCTCATCTTGGCTACGATACGTACCAGTATTACATCTCCGCTGAGCGAGGAGATTTTGGCTGCCCAAGCTTCCTCCCCGGCAGAGAGACCTAATGGGAGATGTTTTATGCCCGAATCCCTCCATACCAGACTTCTGGGGACATACCATTTCTTTATGGCTGCAGGACATGTTGGTAGAGACCGACTGATATGGTCGATGTCCAGACTTTTTGGTGGCTCAGCATGAGGACAGACTGTTCCTCATTTGTTTCAGCACTTGTGCGTGGACTAAGACTCCTCATCACCTGTGGGTTGGCCTCCTGCAGCCCAACCCGAATGGAGAGCATCATGATCTCACTTGTCAATTGACTTTATGGTTGAGTTGCAGGTTTACATGGTCTTTCTTATGATCGTTGATAGATTTTTGAAGATGGCCCATTTCATGCCGCATAAGGGACTCCCCCCTCCAAGGAGTTGGCCAAGATCTTTGTGAAGGAGGTAGTTTGTCTCATTGGTATACCCATGGTGGTGGTCTGAGATCACGGGAGCCACTTTGTGTCATGTTTCTGGAGAGCTTTTTGTGGTTAGATGAGGATCCAGATCTCGTTCTCCACCCACAGTCGAACGGAGCTGCTGAAAGGTCTAATCAGGAGCTGGAACAGTTTCTCCTTTGTTTCATTTCTGACCATCATGACAACTGGGAGAACTTGTTACTGTGGGCGGAGCTGGCCAGAAATAGTGCAGTTAATTCCTCCTCTTGGAACCCTCCCTTTCTGATTAATTGAGGGTTCCAACCTTCTCTCCTGCCTGAGTCATTTGAGGTGCAGAACTTTCCTGCTCTGGAAGAGCACTTGAGGGTGCTCTGCTCCACATTGGTACCAGTTCAGAGATCCCTGCAGAGTTCAACAATATGCTATAAGCGACAAGCAGACCATAGGCAATTACCAGCTCCGGTGTTCTGGGTGGGAGGGAGAATCAGGTTGTCCTCATGCAATCTCAATCTCCAGGTGCATTGTAAAAAGCTGGCTCCCTGATTTGTGGGTCCCTTTCGGGTTCTCAGCAAGATTAACTCTGTGACGTATGCCCTTGAGCATCCCGCTAACGTGTATTTCCAATGTGTTTCATGTGTCGCTACTCAAACCTCTGGTTTGTAACCGTTATACTAAGGCTTGGAAAGGCTATGGACCTGAGGAGTGTTCCTGGGTCGCTAAAAGAGATCTGCATGCACCTGCCCTTCTCCGCGAATTCCACTCTTGCACTGGATCTAGTACTGGTCCTGTTCCACAGGGGAGAGGTCGTTAAGGGGGGGTACTATCACAGTCTCCCTTGGGCTATCCTGTGCTTTCTTACCAATGTATGGCTTCCGGCCGGCATGGCCTCCAGCCACATCCTCATTGATACATCAGATAACAGGCACTAGCACGAACGCCTGTTTATCGGTCTATTCTGGGTGGCCTAATTGGGTCCTGCCTCCTTCTGCTCCTTTATTAACCTCCCTGGGCCTGGGAGTCATTGCCCTTACGTGCTGTTCCTGTTAGTTACTCTTGTGCTCCATTGTGACCTGTGCTTATCTGAGAATCCGCTCTGTGTATGACCCTGGCTTGTCTGACTAAACCCATCAGTCCTGACCTGTGGCTCTGGCTGACTAACTCGCTCTGTGTAGTCCCCGGTTTGTCTGTCCTCTGGCATCGGCACCTATCTCGCTCAGTGTAGCCCCAACTTGTCTGACCTGTGGCTCTGGCTGACTACTCGCGCTGTATGCTCCTAGTCTCCCTGGCCATTAGCCTTTGTGTCCTGCGGCTCTGTCCAACTCTTGCTCCCTGTTGCCTTAGTCTCCTGTACCTCGCAGTAGTGCAGTGCATAGCACAGTGTGCAGCTCCGGGTAGGAGCTTGGGTCCTACCATCCAGTGTTCTGGGGTTGTGTGGAATATTATCATGACTATATCTCATATTATTATCACTGTATATTCCAATAAAGGTGGTTATATTTTATTACTGTGTCTGTCCTTCTTTGCTTGATTACAGTGACACATTTACACTACAAAGAAAAAGAGAAAAGAGACAAGCGCAACCTCTAAGTGTAGCTGATAAGATATGATCTCCTTAATGACACATCATTCGATATATACTCACAAGATATCTTCTTGTGTGTTATGCCCATAAGGATAGAGAAGAAATCCCATTTTTGCCAACCAAGATCATCCGTGTGTAATCTTCTATACTTTGTTTTCTGATGTAATAGATACCATGCCACAATGTATCTAAAATCTATACCGGTATTCTACGGGGAAGCAGAGAGTTCTCTAAGGGTAACACTGTAGCCCAAATGGAATATAACACTGCCCCCGCTGGATGCTACTCACCGGCTTTCTTAGCGAAGATACATCATTGTTAGCATGTAATTCTTAGAGGTAACGATATCAACCAAAAATATAGGTGTAAATGATTTTATTGTAATAGATATCCCTACGCGTTTCGTAAAGAACACTTCACTTCGTCAGGGGAACAATCAAATATACAAATAACCTCCTATAAATACAAATAAAAACGTACCATCAATTAAGGTTGGTGTCGGCGTCTGTTTCCGTTAGGAGCTGTCCGCAGCGAGGTTGGACCCGGGAAGGATCCAAGCCTCAATGTCAAAGCCATGCCTCGCTTCGGTCTAAAGATCCACCAATGGAATTCAAACGCCTCACCAATCCACCTTAAAGAAACATACATCATAATAATAAAAATATTAATAAAATATAAAATATTACCATAAACATATATAAAGAATTATACACCAATATATGTACTCTAATGAATCATCTTTACAGAATGTAAAACAAAAACTGATGTTTCTAAAATGTATCTTAAATTCCATAAATTTCAATAAGTAACTCCCTATTATTATAAAAAATTGCTTACTTCCAGTTCTTCATTCAGCCCCTTGGGGGACAGAGTTTCCAACGTAAAAATCCAGAATGCCTCCCTACGGCATAATACTGAAAATCTATTAGAACTAGAGGTCGAAATATGTTCAATTCCTAAGATACTATAGTTGGGTAAACCACCTTGTGGGCAACTATTAAAATGTTTAGGAACTGAATGTTCCGTAGATTTTTTATTTATCAAATAGCGATGTTCTCTAGAACGATCTTTAAGAGCCCTGGTGGTACGTCCCACGTATTGGATTCCACACCCACATTTAATAACGTATATTACAAAATCAGTGTTGCAAGTGATAAGTTGTCTAATAGGGAATGATTTATTATTAGAAAAACTAGAAATCATAAATGATTTATTCTCGATATACTTGCAATTGGAGCATCTAGGCTGCAAACATTTAAAGTTTCCCATAGGAGGTTTGGAACCAAATAGACCCTCTCGTTTCTTGGTATTAGCTAATTGTTTAGGTTTGCTAGGGGCGATAAAACTACGTAAATTCCTAGCTTTTTTATATACAATATTCGCCTGATTTGTAATGGCTCCAACTAAGAGAGGGTCTTGTGTCAAGATCTTCCAATGTTGTTGGATGATTCTAGAAATCCTATAGGAGGCTCCATTATATTGCGTAACCACTGCAGGTGGTCTTTTGCCTGGTTTTTTGATAGATTTTGTTTCTAATAAATCTTCCCTATTGAGCAACAGAGCCCTATTTTTGGCCGATTCAATCACTGAAGGTTTATATCCTCTTTGTAAGAATTGTACTTGTAGATCCTCACTCAGTACCAAAAAATCTTCCTTACTGCTACAGTTCCGCCGTAAACGGTGGAACTGTCCAAAAGGGATATTTTTTATCCAACGTGAATGATGGCAACTTTCTGCTCTCAGGTATTGATTGCGACTTACCTCTTTTTTATATGTGCTACTAGTTATACCAGTAATCACACTACCCTTTAATTTGAGATCTAAGAAATGTATAGTTTCTTTATTAATTTCAAATGTGAATTTTAAACCCATCGTATTGTTGTTGAAGTTGGTAATTAAAGAGTTCAATTCCTGTAAGGAGCCACCCCAGACAATCAGGATGTCATCAATGTATCGGCCATAGAAGACCAGGCTCTCCCCCCATCTTTCCCTGGGCCAGACTGTTAAGTCCTCCCAGAGACCCATAAAAAGATTGGCGTATGAGGGGGCAAACCTGGTCCCCATGGCCGTACCCTTTATCTGTAGGTAATATTCTCCCTGGAATATAAAATAATTATGGCTCAAAATAAACATTACACATTTTAATAAAAAATCTGTTTGTGTAGGGCTCATGTTGTTATCCAACTCCAAAAAATATCTGACTGCTTGGGAACCCAGAAGATGGTCAATACAAGTATAAAGAGATGATACATCTAGGGTAACCCAGATATAATTTTCTTTCCACATAATATTGGATAATTTACTTAATACATCCTGGGTATCCCTAATATATGCTGGTAGTGATGTCACATATTTTTGTAAGTAAAAATCTATGTAGCCTGATAGCTGAGAGGTAAAAGAATTAAGCCCTGATATGATTGGTCTACCAGGGGGATTCACTGTGTCCTTGTGTAATTTAGGGATGTGGTAGAAAAAAGGAGGTTCAGGATAATTGGAAAAAATATAAGAAAATTCCTGTTTATTTAAAATTCCTGAAGATATTCCTTCCTCTAGTAAAACCTTCAATAAATCATTGAAAGTCAATGTTGGATTGTAAGTTAATTTTTGATAAAACTCTGTATCCCCAAGGAGTCTATATGCCTCTTGCAAATACTCTGTTGTATTCTGAACCACAATGGCCCCACCTTTATCAGCTTCTCTGATAGTTATGGAGTCATCTTTCGATAGTTCTTTCAGTGCTCTTCTTTCTGCTGTATTCAAGTTATCCTTCATAGTATATGACAACTTGAGGGACCTAAAATCTTCCATAACCATTTTAAAGAAAGTATCTACATATGGTCCTTTATACTGACTTGGAAAAAAATTGGAACGTTTTTTGAAGGGGGTATGTATTATTCCCACCAAAGATGAGTCAACTTCATCATCTATAGTATTGTTGGAGAGGTCGATACCATTTTCCTCCAGCAAGGACTTTAATATATCGATATTTTCTAAATCTTTAATATTCAGCTCCTCTGAAGGATTTTTCACTCGAGGGCTGTCATTCTCTTTATTTTCTAATCCTTTACTGGTAAAAAAACGGTGCAAAGACAACTCTCTAGTGAATCTTTTGAGGTCCAGAAAGAACGAGAACTCATCTGGTAAACTCATGGGGGCAAATTTCAGACCCTTTTCCAATAATTCAATCTCCCCAGACGTCAATTCGCGGCTGGATAGGTTGAATACGGAATTCCCTGGTCCAGTGAAATTCATTTCTGATGTGATACATTTTTTGGTCTTTTTGATTCTTCTCCCCCCTCTACACCCCCTATGTGATCTCTTTTCTTCTTTCCCCTCCCCTCTTTCGTGTTGGATATTTTTCCTTTGTCTTTGGTATGTGGGCTGATTACTAAAAAAGAACCTTGGTGATTAATTTGTTCTTGATTTTTATTTCCTATGTCTACAATAGGAGTTTGTAGGACCTCATATGAATTGACTAAAGGCAAAACCATTTTGGATGTAGAGGCTATGGGTTCAGATATTGAAGTCTCATTTCTCGAATTTCGATTAGTATTATCATGATTACTATATGAATTAGGGATCTTATTTGCAGATATGGAAATTTTAGATATTTTGGGTTCAGAGTCCTTAGTGTAACGTGGATAATTAGAACCATATCTGTAATTACTCTTATGTTGAGAGTAATAATTGGGACGTGTATTGTATCTACTCCAAGATTTAACTTGTTTGGAACTGTAATCTAATTTGTCTGTAGACATTTTCTTTTGTTTTCTCTCTTTCAGTTCTTTTTCTAATGTATCTACTTTTTTCTGAACCTTTAAATCTAATTCTTTAAATAGAGATAAGCTAGTATGTGTTTGAATCTTATTGTGTATATCTTCAATTTCTTTCTCTATTTCCATTAATTTTTTCTCCCTATATTTGATAATATGTTTAATAAGTGTAAAAGAACAAACATCAAGTATTTCGTCCCATTCTTTTGAGAAGGTCATATCATTAAAACTACATTTCTTGGTAATACGTAGTCCTCTAGGTATCATCTTTAAATCCAAATATTGCTGTAAAGATAAAATATCCCACCATTGTTTCAATTCATCACACAGAAGATCCTCTAGTTGACCAAAAGATTTTCTTAACTCCTTATTGGAATCTTCTACATAGTCAGAATTATCCATCTGTCCTGTGTTCATCTGAAACATAGTTTCTAAGTTTTTACGACGTGTGGATCTAGATGATATAGCCACACAAGACATGATGGTGTATAACACACAAAAAAGACTCTAAAAATCGATATTTAAAATACTCCTGGTAAGTCACGGGCTGCTGCTATTGTGCTGAGATCATGCATATACATAAAACAAAACAAAAAACATTTGAAATAGCAGCGCTCCAAAAAATTACTATACACAAAGTCACTATAGATAAAGGTGTAAAATGTCCAAAGAATTACTTGTCATAAACAGCTTCCTTGGAGTGCCGCTTTGTCTCCGATGTCCACAGCAAACACCCCACGTTTAACTTGGCAAACAAAGAAAAAGAGAAAAGAGACAAGCGCAACCTCTAAGTGTAGCTGATAAGATATGATCTCCTTAATGACACATCATTCGATATATACTCACAAGATATCTTCTTGTGTGTTATGCCCATAAGGATAGAGAAGAAATCCCATTTTTGCCAACCAAGATCATCCGTGTGTAATCTTCTATACTTTGTTTTCTGATGTAATAGATACCATGCCACAATGTATCTAAAATCTATACCGGTATTCTACGGGGAAGCAGAGAGTTCTCTAAGGGTAACACTGTAGCCCAAATGGAATATAACACTGCCCCCGCTGGATGCTACTCACCGGCTTTCTTAGCGAAGATACATCATTGTTAGCATGTAATTCTTAGAGGTAACGATATCAACCAAAAATATAGGTGTAAATGATTTTATTGTAATAGATATCCATACGCGTTTCGTAAAGAACACTTCACTTCGTCAGGGGAACAATCAAATATACAAATAACCTCCTATAAATACAAATAAAAACGTACCATCAATTAAGGTTGGTGTCGGCGTCTGTTTCCGTTAGGAGCTGTCCGCAGCGAGGTTGGACCCGGGAAGGATCCAAGCCTCAATGTCAAAGCCATGCCTCGCTTCGGTCTAAAGATCCACCAATGGAATTCAAACGCCTCACCAATCCACCTTAAAGAAACATACATCATAATAATAAAAATATTAATAAAATATAAAATATTACCATAAACATATATAAAGAATTATACACCAATATATGTACTCTAATGAATCATCTTTACAGAATGTAAAACAAAAACTGATGTTTCTAAAATGTATCTTAAATTCCATAAATTTCAATAAGTAACTCCCTATTATTATAAAAAATTGCTTACTTCCAGTTCTTCATTCAGCCCCTTGGGGGACAGAGTTTCCAACGTAAAAATCCAGAATGCCTCCCTACGGCATAATACTGAAAATCTATTAGAACTAGAGGTCGAAATATGTTCAATTCCTAAGATACTATAGTTGGGTAAACCACCTTGTGGGCAACTATTAAAATGTTTAGGAACTGAATGTTCCGTAGATTTTTTATTTATCAAATAGCGATGTTCTCTAGAACGATCTTTAAGAGCCCTGGTGGTACGTCCCACGTATTGGATTCCACACCCACATTTAATAACGTATATTACAAAATCAGTGTTGCAAGTGATAAGTTGTCTAATAGGGAATGATTTATTATTAGAAAAACTAGAAATCATAAATGATTTATTCTCGATATACTTGCAATTGGAGCATCTAGGCTGCAAACATTTAAAGTTTCCCATAGGAGGTTTGGAACCAAATAGACCCTCTCGTTTCTTGGTATTAGCTAATTGTTTAGGTTTGCTAGGGGCGATAAAACTACGTAAATTCCTAGCTTTTTTATATACAATATTCGCCTGATTTGTAATGGCTCCAACTAAGAGAGGGTCTTGTGTCAAGATCTTCCAATGTTGTTGGATGATTCTAGAAATCCTATAGGAGGCTCCATTATATTGCGTAACCACTGCAAACATTTCAAATGTTTTTTGTTTTGTTTTATGTATATGCATGATCTCAGCACAATAGCAGCAGCCCGTGACTTACCAGGAGTATTTTAAATATCGATTTTTAGAGTCTTTTTTGTGTGTTATACACCATCATGTCTTGTGTGGCTATATCATCTAGATCCACACGTCGTAAAAACTTAGAAACTATGTTTCAGATGAACACAGGACAGATGGATAATTCTGACTATGTAGAAGATTCCAATAAGGAGTTAAGAAAATCTTTTGGTCAACTAGAGGATCTTCTGTGTGATGAATTGAAACAATGGTGGGATATTTTATCTTTACAGCAATATTTGGATTTAAAGATGATACCTAGAGGACTACGTATTACCAAGAAATGTAGTTTTAATGATATGACCTTCTCAAAAGAATGGGACGAAATACTTGATGTTTGTTCTTTTACACTTATTAAACATATTATCAAATATAGGGAGAAAAAATTAATGGAAATAGAGAAAGAAATTGAAGATATACACAATAAGATTCAAACACATACTAGCTTATCTCTATTTAAAGAATTAGATTTAAAGGTTCAGAAAAAAGTAGATACATTAGAAAAAGAACTGAAAGAGAGAAAACAAAAGAAAATGTCTAGAGACAAATTAGATTACAGTTCCAAACAAGTTAAATCTTGGAGTAGATACAATACACGTCCCAATTATTACTCTCAACATAAGAGTAATTACAGATATGGTTCTAATTATCCACGTTACACTAAGGACTCTGAACCCAAAATATCTAAAATTTCCATATCTGCAAATAAGATCCCTAATTCATATAGTAATCATGATAATACTAATCGAAATTCGAGAAATGAGACTTCAATATCTGAACCCATAGCCTCTACATCCAAAATGGTTTTGCCTTTAGTCAATTCATATGAGGTCCTACAAACTCCTATTGTAGACATAGGAAATAAAAATCAAGAACAAATTAATCACCAAGGTTCTTTTTTAGTAATCAGCCCACATACCAAAGACAAAGGAAAAATATCCAACACGAAAGAGGGGAGGGGAAAGAAGAAAAGAGATCACATAGGGGGTGTAGAGGGGGGAGAAGAATCAAAAAGACCAAAAAATGTATCACATCAGAAATGAATTTCACTGGACCAGGGAATTCCGTATTCAACCTATCCAGCCGCGAATTGACGTCTGGGGAGATTGAATTATTGGAAAAGGGTCTGAAATTTGCCCCCATGAGTTTACCAGATGAGTTCTCGTTCTTTCTGGACCTCAAAAGATTCACTAGAGAGTTGTCTTTGCACCGTTTTTTTACCAGTAAAGGATTAGAAAATAAAGAGAATGACAGCCCTCGAGTGAAAAATCCTTCAGAGGAGCTGAATATTAAAGATTTAGAAAATATCGATATATTAAAGTCCTTGCTGGAGGAAAATGGTATCGACCTCTCCAACAATACTATAGATGATGAAGTTGACTCATCTTTGGTGGGAATAATACATACCCCCTTCAAAAAACGTTCCAATTTTTTTCCAAGTCAGTATAAAGGACCATATGTAGATACTTTCTTTAAAATGGTTATGGAAGATTTTAGGTCCCTCAAGTTGTCATATACTATGAAGGATAACTTGAATACAGCAGAAAGAAGAGCACTGAAAGAACTATCGAAAGATGACTCCATAACTATCAGAGAAGCTGATAAAGGTGGGGCCATTGTGGTTCAGAATACAACAGAGTATTTGCAAGAGGCATATAGACTCCTTGGGGATACAGAGTTTTATCAAAAATTAACTTACAATCCAACATTGACTTTCAATGATTTATTGAAGGTTTTACTAGAGGAAGGAATATCTTCAGGAATTTTAAATAAACAGGAATTTTCTTATATTTTTTCCAATTATCCTGAACCTCCTTTTTTCTACCACATCCCTAAATTACACAAGGACACAGTGAATCCCCCTGGTAGACCAATCATATCAGGGCTTAATTCTTTTACCTCTCAGCTATCAGGCTACATAGATTTTTACTTACAAAAATATGTGACATCACTACCAGCATATATTAGGGATACCCAGGATGTATTAAGTAAATTATCCAATATTATGTGGAAAGAAAATTATATCTGGGTTACCCTAGATGTATCATCTCTTTATACTTGTATTGACCATCTTCTGGGTTCCCAAGCAGTCAGATATTTTTTGGAGTTGGATAACAACATGAGCCCTACACAAACAGATTTTTTATTAAAATGTGTAATGTTTATTTTGAGCCATAATTATTTTATATTCCAGGGAGAATATTACCTACAGATAAAGGGTACGGCCATGGGGACCAGGTTTGCCCCCTCATACGCCAATCTTTTTATGGGTCTCTGGGAGGACTTAACAGTCTGGCCCAGGGAAAGATGGGGGGAGAGCCTGGTCTTCTATGGCCGATACATTGATGACATCCTGATTGTCTGGGGTGGCTCCTTACAGGAATTGAACTCTTTAATTACCAACTTCAACAACAATACGATGGGTTTAAAATTCACATTTGAAATTAATAAAGAAACTATACATTTCTTAGATCTCAAATTAAAGGGTAGTGTGATTACTGGTATAACTAGTAGCACATATAAAAAAGAGGTAAGTCGCAATCAATACCTGAGAGCAGAAAGTTGCCATCATTCACGTTGGATAAAAAATATCCCTTTTGGACAGTTCCACCGTTTACGGCGGAACTGTAGCAGTAAGGAAGATTTTTTGGTACTGAGTGAGGATCTACAAGTACAATTCTTACAAAGAGGATATAAACCTTCAGTGATTGAATCGGCCAAAAATAGGGCTCTGTTGCTCAATAGGGAAGATTTATTAGAAACAAAATCTATCAAAAAACCAGGCAAAAGACCACCTGCAGTGGTTACGCAATATAATGGAGCCTCCTATAGGATTTCTAGAATCATCCAACAACATTGGAAGATCTTGACACAAGACCCTCTCTTAGTTGGAGCCATTACAAATCAGGCGAATATTGTATATAAAAAAGCTAGGAATTTACGTACTTTTATCGCCCCTAGCAAACCTAAACAATTAGCTAATACCAAGAAACGAGAGGGTCTATTTGGTTCCAAACCTCCTATGGGAAACTTTAAATGTTTGCAGCCTAGATGCTCCAATTGCAAGTATATCGAGAATAAATCATTTATGATTTCTAGTTTTTCTAATAATAAATCATTCCCTATTAGACAACTTATCACTTGCAACACTGATTTTGTAATATACGTTATTAAATGTGGGTGTGGAATCCAATACGTGGGACGTACCACCAGGGCTCTTAAAGATCGTTCTAGAGAACATCGCTATTTGATAAATAAAAAATCTACGGAACATTCAGTTCCTAAACATTTTAATAGTTGCCCACAAGGTGGTTTACCCAACTATAGTATCTTAGGAATTGAACATATTTCGACCTCTAGTTCTAATAGATTTTCAGTATTATGCCGTAGGGAGGCATTCTGGATTTTTACGTTGGAAACTCTGTCCCCCAAGGGGCTGAATGAAGAACTGGAAGTAAGCAATTTTTTATAATAATAGGGAGTTACTTATTGAAATTTATGGAATTTAAGATACATTTTAGAAACATCAGTTTTTGTTTTACATTCTGTAAAGATGATTCATTAGAGTACATATATTGGTGTATAATTCTTTATATATGTTTATGGTAATATTTTATATTTTATTAATATTTTTATTATTATGATGTATGTTTCTTTAAGGTGGATTGGTGAGGCGTTTGAATTCCATTGGTGGATCTTTAGACCGAAGCGAGGCATGGCTTTGACATTGAGGCTTGGATCCTTCCCGGGTCCAACCTCGCTGCGGACAGCTCCTAACGGAAACAGACGCCGACACCAACCTTAATTGATGGTACGTTTTTATTTGTATTTATAGGAGGTTATTTGTATATTTGATTGTTCCCCTGACGAAGTGAAGTGTTCTTTACGAAACGCGTAGGGATATCTATTACAATAAAATCATTTACACCTATATTTTTGGTTGATATCGTTACCTCTAAGAATTACATGCTAACAATGATGTATCTTCGCTAAGAAAGCCGGTGAGTAGCATCCAGCGGGGGCAGTGTTATATTCCATTTGGGCTACAGTGTTACCCTTAGAGAACTCTCTGCTTCCCCGTAGAATACCGGTATAGATTTTAGATACATTGTGGCATGGTATCTATTACATCAGAAAACAAAGTATAGAAGATTACACACGGATGATCTTGGTTGGCAAAAATGGGATTTCTTCTCTATCCTTATGGGCATAACACACAAGAAGATATCTTGTGAGTATATATCGAATGATGTGTCATTAAGGAGATCATATCTTATCAGCTACACTTAGAGGTTGCGCTTGTCTCTTTTCTCTTTTTCTTTGTTTGCCAAGTTAAACGTGGGGTGTTTGCTGTGGACATCGGAGACAAAGCGGCACTCCAAGGAAGCTGTTTATGACAAGTAATTCTTTGGACATTTTACACCTTTATCTATAGTGACTTTGTGTATAGTAATTTTTTGGAGCGCTGCTATTTCAAATGTTTTTTGTTTACATTTACACTACAAACCTTTTACAGACCATTGTGCAACTCATTGTGGAGCAATACATTATATATTCTTGTGGTCCTTAAAGGGTTAAACTTTTCCACATGTGAAGAGGGAATGGTGAATATTTATCCTATATGAAAGGGATATTTCAGTCTATAGTATTTGGGCTTTAAGTCTAAAATTGTATAAACAGAAATAAGGTGGACAAGGTGGACATTGGGCTCCTTAAAACTGAGATAGAAGAAATAATTTATGAGGATAAGTAGATTTTTTGACACCTAAAAATTATTTTCTTCTTTATAAAGGTAGAAAGCAACAACTGGCTTTGAGTGGACAGAAAATCACATCATATCCTCCATCATTAGGGATGGACAAAAAGTTCTGTTTTGTTCCTGTCAGAATTGCAGCAAAAAGCCAGATTTTCTGCATTTCTAGAAATATAGAATCATATAATTTGATGGCAGATAAGAACCATTTCTGCCCATCTAGTTTGCCCATTTTCCTATAGTAAAAACCTCAAGCCTTTTTTGGTCCTTTGTCTTTTCTTAAGTTAAGGACCGCCTTATGCCTATCCCATGCATGCTTAAATTCTGTCACTGTATTAACTTCTACCACTTCTGCTGGTAGGTTATTCCACTTATCTACTACCCTTTCAATGAAGTAAAACTTTCTTACATTACATCTAAACCTGTGTCCTTCTATTTTTAGACTATGGCCTCTTGTCCTAACATTTTTACTCCTTAGAAATATACTTCCATCCTGCACTTTGTTGAGTCCCCTCATGTATTTGAATGTTTCAATCATATCCCCTCTCTCTCTTCTCTCCTCCAAGCTACAGATGTTCAGATCCTTTAGTATATCCTGATATTTCTTTTCCTGTAAACCAGTCACAATTTCAGTAGCCCTTCTTTGAATTTTCTCTACAGTATCTATATCCTTCTGGAGATGAGGTCTCCAGTACTGTGCACAATACTATAGGTGAGGTCTAGCTAGAGATCTGTAGAGTGGTATGACCACTTCCCTTTTTCTGATACTAATGCAGCTAGCTATACAACCCAGTACCCTGCTTGCATTCCACCACAGCTTTATTACATTGCCTGCCTTCCTTTAAGTCATTAGAGATAATTACTCCCAAATCCCTTTCCTCTGTTGTCTCTGACAGTACAGTACCCGTAATAGTATATTTTTCCTTTGTCCCAAGTGCATTATTTTACATTTATCAACGTTAAACTGCATCTGCCACACCCTTGACCGTTCTTCTAATTTACCTAAATCATTTGTCATTTGGCTTATTTCCCCTGGAATGTCTACCCTATTGCAGATCTTGGAATCATCTGCACAAAGGCATACCTTACCTTGAAGACCTTTTGCAATATCAGGAATATCAGGAATTCCTGCCCACAGAGATATCCATTGATTTTCTGCCATTTCGCTGATGCCACAGACTTTGCAACGAGAATGTTTTCCATTTACCACATATGTTTTCCTTTGGCAGCAAAACTTCCTACCTCCATACTATAAAAACCCAGAATTCCCCCACTATTAGTGTGATGTAGTTTAGGAGAGAAAGATACTAGAAGCAGGCAGAGAGAGAGAGACAGAACTCTTCACCACTAGTTGTTTCAAGTTGGAGGTCTGTTTATAGGAGAGGAGCAAAGATCTTGGTAAAATTATTTTTAATCTGCCATCAGTATGTATTATTGTTTGAACCTCTTCTGCGATTTTGCACAGCACTTCAAGTGAGAGTTGTAGGTGACTACTAATGGCACTCTTCCTGTGGTTCCTTCTATTCCAGGAGATTTCTTCTGGGTGCACTGGTGGTTGTATGAGTTTGGATTTCCGTGATCTTAGCTTTATATCCATGACTCATAAAATCTCTCCTGAGATGTATGTATGTATATATTTATTTATATAGCACCACACAGTGTAGGCAGCGCCTTACAATAGACATAAGATACAATAAATAAGAGGGGATAAAATAAATGTCACATTCATAGAAACATTAGGACAGAGGTCCCTGCCCCAAAGAGCTAACAGTCTAAATGGGTAATAGGAGACAGATAACGGGGTGTGAGGGTGTTAAGTTCTGTGCTTACAAGTGCTGAATTTGGCCAAAGGCAGTGCATGGTCCTAGTGCTCCAGAAGATAAGATTTCAGCGTAGACTTAAAGACGGAGGGGGATTGTTCTAGACATATGGAGATGGGTATGGAGTTCCATAGGTAGGGAGCAGAAAGTGAGAAAGGTTTGAGACGGGAGAGGGCAGAGGGTGTGGATAGTGTAACATGAAGGGCATTGTGTGATGAGCGAAGGAGGTAGCTGGGAACATAAGAGGAGATGAGGGAAGCGATGTAAGGAGGGGTAGCAGTGTGGAGAGCATTAAAGATGAGAAGAAGGAATTTGTAATTGATGCGCTGCTGAATAGGGAGCCATAACAGATGTCTAAGACTTATGTGAGCAGTTTCAGTTTTTGGGGACAGTGTGGTGATTTGTGCAGCTGAGTTTAAAACAGATTGTATAGCTGAAAGATGAGTAGCAGGGATGCCAGGTAGTAGGATATTGCAATAGTCTAAGAAGGACAGAATGTACAAGAGTTTTAGTAGTTAGTTGGGAGAGGAACGTGGGGATTTTAGCAATGTTGCGGAGAAAGAAGCGAGATGTTGTAACCACAAAGCTAATGTGAGGGGAGAAGGAAAGAGAGGAATCAAATATGGCCCCAAGGCAGCGTGCTAATCTGACCAGTTCAATGTCAATTCCATCAACTATAATGGTGAGCTAGGTGCTGGACAAGGTTTTGGGGGAAATTAAGCAGTTCAGTTTTGGACATGTTTATCTTCAGCTGATGGTGTGCCATCCAGAAGGAAATAGCCAAGCGGAAGTCTGCAATTTGTAGCTGAATTTGAGGTGAAAGATCAGGAGTGGAGATGTAAATTTGGGTATCAGAGATATTTAAGATGTTGATCTAGGTAATAAGTCTCAGGGCATATGTGGTTTTACCGTAGGATTTTTTCTGTGTCTGGGATGGAAGCTGTCATTTCTGAGATAATTAGGCCTGTCTGTCGGTTTGCAGTATAGACATGTCTGGATGGAGTTGTCACTAATACTGATTGTAGTATCCAGAAAGTTAATTTGTTTGGGTGAATGGTTTGAGGTTAATGGTGGGCTGGAAGGCATTGTAATTTTTGTGAAATGACAATAGTTCATCTTCTCTGGCAATCCAAATAATTAGGATATCATCTATCTAGCGAAGGTGGACCAGAGGCTTTATTTGGCATGTGGACAAGAACTCCTCCTCCAGTTGTGCCATGAATATGTTTGTGTATACTGTGGTGCCATCCATGTTCCCATGGCAATTCCAGTCTTTTGTGTCTATAGTTCTTGCCCAATTGTGAAATAATTATTAGAATAAAGTGTATTATCTGGGTTCCAGGCTCTGTGGGTAAGCCCTCTTGCTTTGGGAATTTTCTGCAGGCTGCTATGGCATTGTCATGTGGAATGTTGTTGTAGAGTTATTCTACATCCATAGTGGCTAGAATGGTCTACCTTGGGATGGAACCAAGGGCAGACAGTTTGTATAACCCATTAATGACTAGCAGTCAGGGAAGTGAACTTATCTTAACCCCTTAACGACCGTTGACGGTCATAGTACGTCATGGGTCGATCTGAGTTAACGACCCATGACGTACTATGACCGTCATGGAATTCCGGGCTCCCCCCGCAGCTGCACAGCGTTCGGGGAGTCCGGAACTGGAATTTAAAGGGATAGTAACACTTCGTTTTAACTTTATTTTATTTTGTAGACATTAAAAAAACATGAAGAATGATATGTCTTATCTCTCAAACCTTTATGGTTTAGGAGATATTCACAAGCAAAGTTCACCTCCCCGCCCCTTTTTCCTAGTGTAAGCCATCTCTTCTCAGATGTGAGTCTGGTTGTATGACAGGACAGATAACAGAAGGGGACAATCTTCTTCCTATGAAAACAATGAAAGCCCTTCCCCCTTGACAAGTTTTTCAGCTTTTTCCATTATCTTAATTGAAGATTGTCCCTCTCTGCAGTCTACCTGGGCACCTCCCTTCTGATCTGGTTGAACAGGGGGGGGGATACTTTGTTTGTGAATATCTCTTAAACCATAAAGGTTTGAGAGATAAGACTTATATCGTTCTTCATGTTTTTTTTAATGCCTACAAAATAAAATAAAGTTAAAATGAAGTATTACTATCCCTTTAAGAAAAAAAAATGCTCCGTGATCCTTAAGTGATCGTGACGCGCCAGTCAGCTGGTCGTTAAGGGGCTAAGGACCGCTTTGAAGTTGGTTGGAGAACCAACACATGTGAGTGACAATATGTATCCATCTGCTTAATGGGGGTCTGAGAGAGACCACTCCAGTCTTCGAGCACAAAATATGTGACATACGAGCACTGTCACCAGTCATTTAGGCAAGTTTACTGGTGAAGGTCCTGACACATCACCAGTTGTTAAGGGGTTAAGGAATTGGTTGTGTCCTGTATGTAGCATAGTGGGGGGTTTTTATCAATAGTTTGAGAATATGCTACACCCAGCCAGAGATATTTTCTGTGAGTGTGCCTGTTCATGAAACTGGCTTTTCAGGATTCCCTTCCTTGTATATTTTAGATGGCATATAGAAGCATCCCACCCTTGAGTCTTCTGAAATGAGGGCCTCCAGGTGGTCTCTAGTATTAGATGGAATGCCTTCATGATTTGTAAAGGGATAGTAATACTTAAAATGTAAAAAAAAATATGTTGTAGAGTTTATCCTCCTGAGTAAAACAAGGGTACTCCCACTGTTGAAAGGTGTTTTAGTCAAAAGTTATTACAGCTGAAGTTGAATATTTTAGGTGCAATATCACAGTGGCCTTAAATTGTACAGTTGTGCTGTTGTTACACCATCCTATGGACAGCTCTGGTCCCGAGACCATAAATCTCCATAGGATGGTTTAGCAACAGTGCCACTGTACAATTTCAGGCCACTGTGATATTGCACCTAAAAATGAACTTTGAGCTGTAATAACTTTTGAATAAAACACCTTTCAACAGTAGGAGTACCCTTGTTTACTCAGGGGGATAAACCCAACAACATATATTTTTTTACGTTTTAAAGTATTATTATCCCTTTAACCTCTGTTTTATAGCTATATGTGAGATCTTCTTGTAGTTTGCTGTAGTATCATTCATCCATAGATTGCCTGTCTGCCTCTTCAGTATGGTCAGATGTGTTCATCATAATTACTACCGTTCCACCTTTTTCTGTCGGTTAAATTACTATGTTTTTGTTGTCCTTTAATGATCATATAGCCCTCTATGTTCTGCTCTTTTAAATAAGTAACCAGGCCCTTTTTAAAGGCATCTAATGTATTCGATAGCACCACCTCCTCAGGCAGTGAATTCCATACCTTTATTGTCCTCACTGTAAAGAAACCCTTCCTCTGTTGTAGATTAAATCTCCTATCCTCTAGTCTAAGCAGGTGGCCCCTTGTCCTTTGTACTGTTCTGTTAATGAACAGGTCTTTGGAGAGTCCTTTGTATGGGCCCTGAAACTCTATATACCAGTCCAGTGTGGAGTTGCTTCCTGGCAGCGGGGTCCATGTGGATTTTTTGTAGGTAGCTGAGATTTAGTTCTGTGGTTTTTGATGATTCATTGTTATCATTGTTATGATGAAAGAAATTTTTGCGTCTACGTTTTCCGAAGAGGTCCTCCATATCACTTAAGAGTCCTATTTTACCCATAGGTTTGGTTGGGCAGAAGTAGAGCCGTTTTGAAAGTACAGATAACTCCTCTTTGCTTAGCTTGTGTTCTGAGAGGTTGACAATACAAATCTTTTGTTCTGCATGTCTTGTTCATTTAAATACCCTGCCTTTTGCCTTATTCTGTCTAGTTTCTTGGTATTATTTTTTTCATAAGACGTATTTGTAGTTTCTTGTAGTATAGTTGCCTTATATTTCCGTTTCCTCTATGTCTCTTCCCATACCTGTTTTGTGTCACAACTAGGGATGGGTGAAAAATTTCGCCTCAAACTGAAATCTGAAAAAATTGGCACTTTCTGCTTCTCGAATAATTTCCTGTGAAAAGTGCAGTTTTTCTACTTTTTCCAGCTTTTTCCGCCTAGCTCATTGTGCAATGAAATCAATGAGAAGAAAATGTTTTCTCCACCACACGAAAGTTTTCTCTAGTTTTCTACAGACATATAAAAGGGTGTCAGGCTCTCACAGCAGCCATTGTGTGTTTGTGAGAGGAGAGAGCAACATGTTGTTTAAGCTAGAGTAGAGAGGGGAATTGAAGTTTAGTTTCGGGAGTCTTTTAGGTAGGACATTTGTTCTCTGCATTACGAGAGTCAGTGGGGCACACTAGGGAGAAGATGGGAAGAAGGAGGTTGACCCCAAATACCCAAAAATACCATGTGACTGACTGGCAAGACACAGGCATCTGGGGACCTATTTGCTTGCTGATCTTACTGTTATTATCTCTCTGCTGGGCAGGGATTAAAGTCTGGGGAAAGAAGTTGTTGCTTTTGTTTTTCAGTTGTAGTTTTTTTTATTCAGACTGTGATAAGACAAGGTGGACAACTTAAAAAATGAAAATATAAAAAAAAAATAAGAATAAACAAATAATTAAATATATTTGGTGACAGACAGCTGAAAGTGCTAAGGCAATACATCATTCTCCATCAGTTGCATTGTGTGCTATAGAGTAAAAACACACAGAGTAGTTGAGTAGCATCCAGCAAATGCACATGGGGCAGGGGGAGAAGGGACATTGGAGCATTTCAGGGACATAAGAGTAAAGTAGTAGTTCAAAAACTGACTGCAGCAATGGTCTTTGCAGCATGTGCAGTCAATGATGATGATCCCTCTACTCCAAGGAAGGATGCAGTTTGTCAAGGTCCCAGAAAAAATAGCTCCACCACCACAAGTACCAGTAGAAATAAAGACGTATATAAGAATAACACTGACAAAGTCACATACATTCAAGTGTTGATGATGCTGGCAATAGCATAAAAGAGGAAGGTGTTGCAGCTGAACCACCTGCTGCATCAGAAAGTGAGACAAACAAGCATCAAAACACCTGTTCTCAAAGTAGTAGGGAACTTTGTTACAGTAAAAGTAAAAAATAAATTGTCTGAAACCACTAAAAGCTTAGAAGAATATAAGAGTAATGGGCAAAAATTGTCAGGTGATGCTGAGGATGACCTAATAAAGACTGATGCTGATGTAGGTCTAGAATATATCCCTCCAGCATCCTTCTCTTGTTCCGATACAGATGACGTTGAGTGAGGATGATGACATGGTTAGCAGAAAGTCAAAGGCTGAATCTGCCTCCACAGAAAAGGAGCACTATGCCTGTCTATAAACTGTTTGAGAAAACCATTGCATAGTCTGACCCTGGACAAACACAGATGTCAAAAGGTAAACAGTCACCTTATCATTCATCATCAGCATCATCGCCTATTCAATGTCCAAGTCCCACTCAGCCACACGCCTGTTTTGAGTACCAAGCAGCAGCAACAGCAACATAGGTTATTAGCATCCACAGTTAGATATGAAGAGTGCCACTGCTGCTGCTACTGCTGCTATAAGTGCTGCACCACTGACACCTAGCAGTAGTGGCAATAGAATTGCATCAACATCTAGCCCCAGTAGTAGTAGTAGCAGCACCTCAGGAAGCCCACATTCCATAAAGTCCACAGTATGGATATACTTCACTCAGGATCCTCAAGCTAAGCGTGTTGTTATCTGTGCAAAAAGCATGTGAGCAAGGGGAAAGCAGGTTCACACCTAGTCACTTCCTCTATGAGATCCCACCTGAAGCACAACCACAGGTCTGACTGGGAGACACACTATCAGCAGGCCAAAGGTGCTCTAAATAGCAGCAGTAGAAGCACGTTAAAAAGATCCCAGGGCTCTAGGGCAGAAAAAAGAAGTAGTGAAGTTATTTATGTGTCAGAGTGTTCTGTTGCCAGTGCCAACAGTTAGTTCCGTCCAAATAACACCTATGACTGCAGAGGCGTATGATGACTCTGGCTTTGCTGTAGGAGATGGCAAGAGTCATAGACTGCCCACACTTGCTGCATCTACCACCACCACCTCCTCTATTCATGTTGATAAAGCAATAAAGTTTCAGGCTTCTTCTGCCATGTCCTGCCAACCCACACTGACTGATTTCCTGGAAAGGAGTCAAAAATTTTACAATAACAATCCTAAAGTACATCTGTGGAATGGAAAGGTTGCCAAGATGTTGGCAATGGACATGCTACCATATTCTTTTGTAGAAAACCAAGGATTCAGAGAACTGATGTCATGTGTAGCCACACGCTGGAATATCCTAAGCTGCAGTTATTTTTCCAATATGGCTGTGCTTGAATTGTACAAGCAGGTGGTTAGTGTGGTGGGCAAAGGGTTGAAAACTGCATATGGTAAGAAAATCCAATGAGTGGGCAGAGCACAGACTATATGACTGTGCTGTTCACTGGGTTTCCCTCCTAGCACCAACAGTGGACAACACTAGCTTACAGCATCAAGTGAAAGCCTGTAATCATGCTTCTGGTTGTGGCAGTGTAATGAAAAGGTGGAAACAGCAGCAGCAACAGTAGCAGGAAAGTCCATACCATCGTCAAGCCACCTTGTGCATGCAGAGTTTTGAGAGACAGTCCCACAAAGTTGTAGATGTTTTAAGTAAGCTAGAGCAGGTGATAGAGGAATGGCTTGTACCCCACTCCTCCAAAGCTGGTTATGTGTCTGCTGATAACGGCTCCAACAAAATCGCTGCTTTGAGAATATGTGGTATGGTGCATGTGCCCTGCTTTGTCCATGTGCTTAACTTAGTTGTGATCAGATTCCTGGAAGAATCTGAAACGCTCAAAAAGATGTTTACTATTGTCCCCAAAATCTATGCCCATTTTAGTTGTTCCTACAGTGCATGCAATTCTGTATATTCCATACAAGAACATATCAACCTGCCCCATCACCAGCTGAAAATGGAGGTCCCTACCAGGTGGAATTCCACGATGTACATGCTAGAGCATTTGTATGAGCCATTAGCGAGTATACCATGCAAAACTGGAAGGCTTTGGAGGAAGCCACTTTGTCATCTGGCCAATAGCAATTAATTTGTGATGCATGTAGGCTACTGAAACCCTTTGAAGAAGCAACCATGTTGGTGACTTGCATTGGGGCAAGAATTAGTGAAATTCTTCCACATATATTTTTATTATAGAAAAAAATGAGGTGCATGGCTGAGTATTCATACCATAATGAAAACAGAGACATGCACCAGCTGGTAAAGGACATGTTAGCTTGCTTTGAACAAGATCCTCACATAGTGTCCATTAAAAGCAATGAGGAATACATTCTTGCCACTTTACTAGAAACACAAAATTTCAGAATTTCTGCCAAAGGACCATCAGCAGTTTGTCACAACAAGGAGTCATGATGATCAGCAGCAACTCTCTGAGGAATTGGATTCTTTTAAGGAATATTAAGACATGCTTATTGATCAATTGGAGGGTTGCATTGTGAAGAATGAGAGGGAGAAATTGAGTACACAACAAACATCTAGGCAATATAGTGTAAAGGAAGGCAGCAAAGCATTTCAACCAGCAGAAGCAGCTACATCATCAACCAGAATATCACATTCGGAACACAGGGCAATACTTGACTCTCAGCAGGGTTAGAAATAACTCAACATTTAGCTCCTAGAAGTGATCCCATTGCATGTGAGATGGTTTCTGCATACTTGCATAACAGCTATGGTTTAGGCAGAAAAATTACCCCATGGACTACTGGCAAACAAAGCAGTGTGTGTGTCCAGCATTGACACATACTGCAGTGGAATCCTTAGTGGTCCTCCAGCAAGCGTCAAATCTGAGAGGGTTTACAGTGCAGTTGGTTACATTGTGAATGACTGCAGGACACGGCTATAAAGTTGGGAGAATAACAATCTTAAAAATGAACCAACATCGCATACCTTCTGAGTATCAGGTAGCAGAAACCACATGAGAGGGGAATTGATCATCATTTTATGAACTGGACCATGCTTTTGGGTGGGAATAATCTGATATGTAAATGGAAATTTCTACTCTATAATGACACTAGAGAGCTAAAACATAATGATTCTGAGCAGTAACTAGGCGTAGAGTAGGCCATTGTGCTGTTTGTTCAGCACCAGAGCCTCTCACATTTTGGTTTGTACCCTTTTATAATAGCACTGCAGGCATACTTATAGCATTAGGGGGAATTTAGTTCTACCATTGACTTCGATTAATAAATAAGTGGGATAAAAAGTCAGCATTTTTCTTGATAACTTTCTCACTTGGTGAAAGGTGTTTTTTTTTCACATGGTTTGGTTTTGAGGTAGGAAGTTTCACCCACACCTAGAAATGTGAATAAGAAATTAGAAAAAGGCAATATGTAAAGAATACTATTTAAAATAAATTGTTTGTCAAATTATTAAACACTGTTGTATGTACAGAATATAGTACCACAGTTTACTTTACTAATAATAACAAATCTATTTATCTATTATATATCTATTTATCTATTATATAATTCTGATGATGTAACAGTGAGTTAATTTCTCTGTCTATTACTGGCATTTGACTTTTCTGCTGTAACAAGATGCACAATGTTTCCTAATGCCCTATCCAAGTTTCTAATAGATGAGAGATGGTACTGTGTTAGCCGTAGAAATACAGGATGCAAAATTTTTTGTAAAGTTGATACCTTTATTGGCTAAAGGTAATAAAGGTATCAACTTTACAAAACATTTTGCATCCTGTTATCCAGGTTTCCACACCAATAATTTCTGCCTCTCCCAGCCTTGTTGCAGGAGCAGCTGACATTATGACACTAGTGATAACCAGTAGTCGTGCAAAAAGAAAAGGGACAGCACAACACTCCTAAATGTAATCCAGATTACCTCCTGCTCACAAGTACCTAGAGGGATCAGCTGCACCTCACCGACGAGGCCCAAGAAGGCCTAAAACGTACGTCTGGGGTTAGCGGTTTCCATTGTTCTGAGAGGAATTGTCTGGCATTTCATGGCTGGACTGTCATTTTGGCAGGAACTGTATGATATGCTTCTGAATATTTCTTCTCTGTGTATGACATTTGTGAGCTAAAAGAGATTGCACCCGGGGAGCGAGGACACAGTCCCAGTGAGCTTTTACATACCCTAACACCACACCCCTCTGTCAGTCCCTACACTGGCTCCCGTTAGCATACAGAGTAAAATTCAAAACTCTGGTGCTAACTTATAGAGCCCTCACTAACACTGCACCACCCTATATTTCATATCTCATTTCCAAATATACTCCCGCCCGCCATCTTCGCTCTGCACATGACCTTCTGCTCTCCACAGTTCATATCACATCCTCCCACTCCCGCCTACAGGACTTCTCCCGTGCTGCACCTGAGCTGTGGAATTCCCTCCCCCACCCCATCAGACTCTCCCCCAGCCTTCAGATCTTCAGACGCTCCCTGAAGACTCACCTCTTCAGGGAGGCCTATCAACTGCCTCCATAAACATCATCACCAAGATTCACCCCTTGCACGGACTACTGCACTCAACGGCACTTCTCACTCCCACCCACTGACTGGCAGTTCATGTGGCAGGAGGCACTTACACCCAATAGCACTTACTCCTTCTGTATCAAACCTACCTTCCTCTAGACTGTAACCTCTCACCAGCAGGTCCCTCTGATCCTTCTGTTCTCCACATCTGATTGTACTATTTAATACCTCTGTATGTCTATTCCCCAATTGTACAGCGCTGCGGAATTAGTTGGAGCTATATAAATAAAGAATAATAATAATAATAAAAATACCCTTGCAAGCTCATGAGCCGAGTTGAGCATTTCTGACTTCTTCTACTTCTAATCCAGATTATTTCCAATTTGTCCCAAATTATCCCCCTTTGTAACCTCGAAAGTCGATACTCACAATTTGTAAAGGCTACTGCCTCCTCTACGTATAAAGCTTTGACTGGATCAAACCTCCAGTCTCAGTCACTCACCCTTTTCTTCTCGCTCCAAGTTATTAAAACACTCTGTTTTCCACTTATTCTTAGGAGATGGAGTTGGTCAAGGAGTATTATTTATTATATTTTACCTGAGAGAACGAAAAACAGGGCAACTGCCTCTTAAGCAATGATTTATTATATATTTTTTTTAAATATATTTTTATTATCAGATCACTCCATACATATATAACAAAGGAGGTACATGAAATAACTGTCAAATACGGTAAAATTAAGTAAGCACGCAAAACAGTAAAAAGAATAGATACATATGAAAAGAGATGTACAGAGCCGACCTGAGGTTTTTGTTATAATGAATTAACCCAAACTCAAAATAACCTATCTAAACTATCCTACAACCCCCATTCCCAGTTCCTCTCTCCCCTGAGCCTACGGCACCCGCCGACCCCACCCACCTGCCAACAAGTCCTTAAAGACCCAATAAAGACAGGATTCATACCCAAACCGTACACAGTAAATACATATCACCACCAGTCGCACAACAACCAAATATAATCACAAGCAATCAGGTCCAATAGGTTGCAAACCATCAGGATTATCAGCAGCATCCGCCCTAGCTGCCCACCAAGCCCGCCAACGCCCCCAAATCCTATCAAACCTTGCCGGAATACCTTGATACAAATAAACCAATTTATAATGTGGAAAGCACTGTGAAACTAGATTTATCCACGCTTTACAATTGGGAGCCCTGTTCGACATCCAGTGCAGAGCTACTACCTTCCTTGAATGATTTATTATATTTAAATATTTATAATCAGAACATTGGTCACTAATTCATAAATAAATAATATCAGTAGAAAATAAAGCCCAACTCGTTTTGTGTTTCCAGTATCACTTCATCAGGGCCATATTGTACCAATGTTCTTATTATATATTTTTAAAGGCTATAAATACTTGCCCAAAACAATTTTATACAGTTGAAAAAAGCTATTTTAACTAATGGAATAGTTACTGGTGGCTTTCTGCTTGAAAACCTAGTTAATTCATCTATTTCAGTAATTAATATTACATCTGGCAAGGTATAACCCATTAGCATAATGAAATATAGATCTAGAAAATATTGTTCTATTAGAAGTGTTGGAAGATTAGATCAGTTCAGCAGAAATGGTAGAGACTAAAATTATAAGGAAATTCAAAAATGTCTCAGATAGACATAAGTCTCTTTGGAGAAGTATGCAAGATTGTGTAATTTAATTAAATAGGAAAATTAGCAGACTGGATGGTCCAGGAGGTCTGCCATTAAAGTCTATGTTTCTATGATATGCTAGTACAATAAACTGTATCCAAACCTACAGTGGCATCACTCTGTTTAAAATATATCTGTATCCAAACCTACAGTGCCATCACTCTGTTTAAAATATATTTGAATGCTCACATTTGTTTTTTAATGTGTTAATTTAGATAGGACTGTTTTGATGTCCTTATTCTTTAAACTATAAATGACTGGATTCAGAAACGGAGTCACCACTGTATACAGGAAGGATAAAACCTTGTTAAGATTTAATGAGTGTTCTTTAGAAGTAAACAAATAAGCAGTTATCAATGTTCCATAATATACGGACACAACCGTCAGGTGGGAGCTGCAGGTGTAATAGGTTTTCTGTCTTCCAGAGGCTGAAGGGATCCTGAGAATGGTGTGGAAGATATAGATGTAAGTTGCAATGATGAACATTAATGGTAGGAAAGTTACTGGAAAACCTATCACAAAGTTCATCAACTCAACAAAAGAAGTGTCTGAGCATGAAAGCTGCAGAAGTGGTGCAAGGTCACAGAAGAAATGATCAATGACATTAGGACCACAGAATTGCAATCCAAGTACCCGAAGGACTGTAGTCAAAGTCGATATGAATCCCATGAACCAAGAACACAAAACCAGGTGAAGGCATCTCTGGAAGCTCATGAGGGATGAATAACGTAGCGGGTTACATATAGCCAAGTACCTGTCGTAAGACATGACTGAAAGAAGGAAACACTCTGTACCTGTTAAGGCACCAAAAAAGTACAATTGGGTGAAACAGCCAACAAAAGACATGCTTTTACTTTTGGCCAATATAAGACTCATCAAATAAGGGGAAATTACTGTGGTCAACAGTAGGTCACAGGAGGCTAGGTGGCTCAGGAAGAAGTACATGGGAGAGTTAAGTGTTTGACTTAAAGACACCAAGAGAACAATCATCAGATTTCCAGTTATTGTCAAAATGTAAATTAGAAAGACAATAAGGAAAAGAACACTTCTGAAGTTGTAAACATCATGAAATCCCAAAAGAAGAAAATATTTTACTGTTGTCTGATTCACTTTATTCATTGACAGGAAAAAATATAGGTCTTGTAAGATGCAATTTCTGTATTTTACAAAATAGGGCTGTGTTCTCAAATCAGGAATTTTACTGAGAAAACATGGTATTAAAGAAAGTCTAGATTATCAGACTAACATAATAACAGTATCACAGGAAATTAAAACATTGGTCAGAATTACAGATGTATCAGTAGAATCAATGTGACAGTTGAGTGATGTAATAATAATTATAATGCAACAGATTTGATAAATATAGGTAAACATTACAAGATTACAAACCTCTCTGTGTATATCTTCATTTCTACCTGAAGAATAACCAAGTGAATCTGGCAATTTGTAATTTCAACTATTCAGAATGTTAGTCCACAACACTTTCATACTTTCCACTCCATCTTCCATCTACATTCCTATAAAGATGGGACCATATTAATGGCTACATACCCTCCCCTCAATATATCAACACAATCTAAACAGAACTATATGACAAGTAAAATTAATTTTATAATTGACACAATGAAAAGTATCACAAATTACAAACCTGTGTTATGTGAGAAGATGGCATCCAAACAGGTTTGCTGGGATTATTAGATTACATGCAATAGTTATGGAGGTTGAAAAGAAACAAATTCACCAAGTTCAACCTTTTGAATAGTTATTTATTAATACATTTATGTATTTATTTATTCATTCATCTATTTATTTAGAAAATGTTTTACCAAGAAGGGTACATTGAGATTTCACTTGTTTTCAAGTATGTCCTGGAGAGCACTTATAATACAACATTACACATTTTAATTCAAATAGACACATGAAAAATAAAGATAACACATTATTTTCAAGGCATTTATATGTTGTGTTTAAACACAAGGGAACAGAAGATTAGATTTTTTGGGTAATTACTCCAGGCTTTCATAGCTCTTTATTATTAACCTGTAAATTATTATTTGCTAAAAAACACTCAAAGACCTTCCTCAATTTCTCTTCTGTATCTGACACCACCATCTCTCTTGATAGTAAATTCCATAATTTCCCTTCTTTTTTGGTAAGGAGCTGTTTACTCAGTCATTTATTTTACTAGTCATTCTTTCCATAATTCACTTTTGACTAATAATTTCAATAATTTATTTTTAGATAGAGGAGTTGTGTTTTTCTAGTTAACTAGTAATAAGAATCTTTATAACCAGATCATAATATATTTGATTGTTCACTGAGGCCAGTGTTTAACCATTTGAGTGTTGTTTTGTGTAACTCTTTAAAGGGTTAATAACCAGTGTTCAATAACATATGTAGCCTGTTGTTATTATAATGAGCACTCAAAGCATTTTTTCCCCTCTTACAGATATTTTTCTGCAGTTGATACAAATAAATAATTATTAGTTTGCAATCCTGCAAACATACTTTGGAATAATTAGAATATTTCTGTTGTGTTTTATGAAACAGAGACATCATTTATCATTTTGTTTACAGTCTTAATCAATCAAATTGTAGGAAAATGGATTAACTGATGTTTAAAAAGCCAAAATATAAGGTTTACAAACCCAGAAATATCCCCAGGGATCCCAAAAAGCCCTTGTCTTTAGGATTTCCCTGCTTGAGTACAGGCGAGTGAATCAGAGGATCATGATTTAATTTACTCATTCACCTGTGCACAAGTAGGAAAGTCCTAATGGCCTGGCTTGTTAGGGGACACTGATGGGTAGGGATGGAAGCCACTTTGTCATAATATGTCTCTGTGAGGGTCACCACTCATCTGAACAAGGTTGGAGAACATTCTCACCATCTCTCTTTCTATCTTTCTTTCTCTCTGCCTTACTCTCTCTGTTGATAAAAGATGAGTGTTGGTACAGTGTCAGCCCTAGAGATATAGTCAAGTTGATACCTTTATTGACAAGGCTGGAACCAGAGGTCAGTATGTACAGTTCTATACTACCAGTGCAATTGGACAAGGCTGGCACTCAGAGGACATTAGGTAAAGTTATATGACTACCAGTGCAATTGGACAAGGCTGGCACTCAGAGGACAGCAGGTATAGTTCTATGAATACCAGTTCTGTGGGTCAAGGCTGGCACTCAGAGGACAGTAGGTATAGTTTTATGACTACCAGTGCAATTGGACAAGGCTGGCACTCAGAGGACAGTAGGTATAGTTTTATGACTACCAGTGCAATTGGACAAGGCTGGAACCAGAGGTCAGCATGTACAGTTCTATACTACCAGTACAATTGGACAAGGCTGGCACTCAGAGGACAGTAGGTATAGTTTTATGACTACCAGTGCAATTGGACAAGGTTGGCACTCAGAGGACAATAGGTATAGTTCTATGACTACCAGTGCAATTGGACAAGGCTGGAACTCAGAGGACAGTGGGTATCGCTCTATGACTACCAGTACAATTGGACAAGGCTGGCACTCAGAGGACAGTGGGTATAGCTCTATGACTAACAGTGCAATGGGACAAGGCTGGCATTCAGAGGAAAATAGGTATAGTTCTATGACTACCAGTGCTGTGGGTCAAGGCTGGATGGGAATGATGGGAGATGTAGTTTGGCAGCAACTGGAGGGCTTTGCATTGCCTATGGCTTCTAGTGCAGTGGAAAAAAAGGTGAAAGATAAGTATATGGGATTCTATGGCTACCATGGAAAAAAGTTGAAGTTCAGTGTGTGTGTGTGTGTGTGTGTGTGTGTGGGGGGGGTGTTCTATGCTTAATACTATCCAACACAATGGACAATGCTGGTGAGTCAATATGCGTGCTTCTGTGGTTATTGTGGGAAAAGGCTAGGCTGTGTCACTATGTGTTGCACTATGTATATGTATGTATATCTTTATTTTTATGGCGCCACACAGAGTACACAGCGCCTTACAATAGACATATGTTACAATAAATAAGAGGGAATTAAATAAGTGCGAAATTCATAGAAACAATGGGAGAGAGGCCCCTGCCCCAAGGATCTTACAGTCTAAATGACTATGACTGATGTGGAACAAGGCTGGTGGTCAGTATGTGTGGCACTATGACTGATGTGGAACAAGGCTGGGGGTCAGTATGTGTGGTACTATTACTGATATGGAACAAGGCTGGAGGTCAGTATGTGTGGTACTATGACTAATGTGGAACAAGGCTGGGGGTCAGTATGTGGGGTACTATGACTGATGTGGAACAAGGCTGGGGGTCAGTATGTGTGGTACTATGACTGATGTGGAACAAGGCTGGGGGTCAGTATGTGTGGTACTATGACTGATGTGGAACAAGGCTGGGGGGTTAGTATGTGTGGTACTAAGACTGATGTGGAACAAGGCTGGGGGTCAGTATGTGTGGTACTATCACTGATGTGGAACAAGGCTGGGGGTCAGTATGTGTGGTACTATGACTGATGTGGAACAAGGATGGGGGTCAGTATGTGCAGTACTATGACTGATGTGTAACAAGGTTAGGGGTCAGTATGTGTGGTACTATCACTGTTGTGGAACAAGGCTTGGGTTCAGTATGTGTGGTACTATGACTGATGTGGAACAAGGCTGGGGGTCAGTATGTGTGGTACTATGACTAATGTGGAACAAGGCTGGGGGTCAGTATGTGTGGTACTATGACTGATGTGGAACAAGGCTGGGGGTCAGTATGTGTGGTAATGTGACTGATGTGGAACAAGGCTGGGGGTCAGTATGTGTGGTACTGTGACTGATGTGGAACAAGGCTGGGGGTCAGTATGTGTGGTATTATGACTGATGTGGAACATGGCTGAGGGTCAGTATGTGTGGTACTGTGAATGATGTGGAACAAGGCTGGGGATAAGTATGTGTTGTACTATGACTGATGTGGAACAAGGCTGGGGGTCAGTATGTGTGGTACTATGACTGATGTGGAACAAGGCTGGGGGTCAGTATGTGTGGTACTAGGGCTGATGTGGAACAAGGCTGGGGGTCAGTATGTGTGGTACTATGACTGATGTGGAACAAGGCTGGGGGTCAGTATGTGTGCTACTATGACTGATGTGGAACAAGGCTGGGGGTCAGTATGTGTGGTACTATGACTGATGTGAAACAAGGCTGGGGGTCAGTATGTGTGGTTCTATGACTGATGTGGAACAAGGCTGGGGGTAAGTATGTGCGGTACTATGACTGATGTGGAACAAGGCTGGAGGTCAGTATGTGTGGTACTATGACTGATGTGGAACAAGGCTGGGGGTCAGTATGTGTGGTAATGTGACTGATGTGGAACAAGGCTGGGGGTCAGTATGTGTGGTTCTATGACTGATGTGAAACAAGGCTGGGGGTCAGTATGTGTGGTTCTATGACTGATGTGGAACAAGGCTAGTCTGGGTCAGTATGTGTGGTTCTATGACTGATGTGGAACAAGGCTGGGGGTCAGTATGTGTGGTACTATGACTGATGTGGAACAAGGCTGGGTCAGTATGTGTGGTTCTATGACTGATGTGAAACAAGGCTGGGGGTCAGTATGTGTGGTACTAAGACTGATGTGGAACAAGGCTGGGGGTCAGTATGTGTGGTACTGTGGCTGATGTGGAACAAGGCTGGGGTTCAGTATGTGTGGTACTATGACTGATGTGGAACAAGGCTGGGGGTCAGTATGTGTGGTTCTATGACTGTTGTGGAACAAGGCTGGGGGTCAGTATGTGTGGTACTATGACTGATGTGGAACAAGGCTGGGGGTCAGTATGTGTGGTACTGTGGCTGATGTGGAACAAGGCTGGGGGTCAGTATGTGTGGTACTATGACTGATGTGGAAGATGGCTGGGGGTCAGTATGTGTGGTACTATGACTGATGTGGAACAAGGCTGGGGGTCAGTATGTGTGGTACTATGACTGTTGTGGAACAAGGCTGGGGGTCAATATGTGTGGTACTATGACTGATGTGGAACAAGGCTGGGGGTCAGTATGTGTGGTACTGTGTCTGATGTGGAACAAGGCTGGGGGTCAGTATGTGTGGTACTATGACTGATGTGGAACATGGCTGGGGGTCAGTATGTGTGGTACTATGACTGATGTGGAACAAGGCTGGGGGTCAGTATGTGTGGTACTATGACTGATGTGGAACAAGGCTGGGGGTCAGTATGTGTGGTATTATGACTGATGTGGAACAAGGCTGGAGGTCAGTACGTGTGGTACTATGACTGATCTGGAACAAGGCTGGGGGTCAGTATGTGTAGTACTATGACTGATGTGGAACAAGACTGGGGGTCAGTATGTGTGGTATTATGACTGATGTGGAACAAGGCTGGGGGTCAGTATGTGTGTTACTATGACTGATGTGGAACAAGGCTGGGGGTCAGTATGTGTGGTACTATGACTGATGTGAAACAAGGCTGGGTCAGTATGTGTGGTACTATGACTGATGTGGAACAAGGCTAGGGGTCAGAATGTGTGGTACTATGACTGATATGGAACAAGGCTGGGGGTCAGTATGTGTGGTACTATGACTGATGTGGAACAAGGCTGGGGGTCAGTATGTGTGGTACTATGACTGATGTGGAACAAGGCTGGGGGTCAGTATGTGTGGTAATGTGACTGATGTGGAACAAGGCTGGGGGTCAGTATGTGTGGTACTGTGACTGATGTGGAACAAGGCTGGGGGTCAGTATGTGTGGTATTATGACTGATGTGGAACATGGCTGAGGGTCAGTATGTGTGGTACTGTGAATGATGTGGAACAAGGCTGGGGATAAGTATGTGTTGTACTATGACTGATGTGGAACAAGGCTGGGGGTCAGTATGTGTGGTACTATGACTGATGTGGAACAAGGCTGGGGGTCAGTATGTGTGGTACTAGGGCTGATGTGGAACAAGGCAGGGGGTCAGTATGTGTGGTACTATGACTGATGTGGAACAAGGCTGGGGGTCAGAATGTGTGCTACTATGACTGATGTGGAACAAGGCTGGGGGTCAGTATGTGTGGTACTATGAATGATGTGAAACAAGGCTGGGGGTCAGTATGTGTGGTTCTATGACTGATGTGGAACAAGGTTGGGGGTAAGTATGTGCGGTACTATGACTGATGTGGAACAAGGCTAGAGGTCAGTATGTGTGGTACTATGACTGATGTGGAACAAGGCTGGGGGTCAGTATGTGTGGTAATGTGACTGATGTGGAACAAGGCTGGGGGTCAGTATTTGTGGTTCTATGACTGATGTGAAACAAGGCTGGGGGTCAGTATGTGTGGTTCTATGACTGATGTGGAACAAGGCTAGTCTGGGTCAGTATGTGTGGTTCTATGACTGATGTGGAACAAGGCTGGGGGTCAGTATGTGTGGTACTATGACTGATGTGGAACAAGGCTGGGTCAGTATGTGTGGTTCTATGACTGATGTGGAACAAGGCTGGGGGTCAGTATGTGTGGTACTATGACTGATGTGGAACAAGGCTGGGGGTCAGTATGTGTGGTACTGTGGCTGATGTGGAACAAGGCTGGGGTTCAGTATGTGTCGTACTATGACTGATGTGGAACAAGGCTGGGGGTCAGTATGTGTGGTTCTATGACTGTTGTGGAACAAGGCTGGGGGTCAGTATGTGTGGTACTATGACTGATGTGGAACAAGGCTGGGGGTCAGTATGTGTGGTACTGTGGCTGATGTGGAACAAGGCTGTGGGTCAGTATGTGTGGTACTATGACTGATGTGGAAGATGGCTGGGGGTCAGTATGTGTCGTACTATGACTGATGTGGAACAAGGCTGGGGGTCAGTATGTGTGGTACTATGACTGTTGTGGAACAAGGCTGGGGGTCAGTATGTGTGGTACTATGACTGATGTGGAACAAGGCTGGGGGTCAGTATGTGTAGTACTGTGTCTGATGTGGAACAAGGCTGGGGGTCAGTATGTGTGGTACTATGACTGATGTGGAACATGGCTGGGGGTCAGTATGTGTGGTACTATGACTGATGTGGAACAAGGCTGGGGGTCAGTATGTGTGGTACTATGACTGATGTGGAACAAGGCTGGGGGTCAGTATGTGTGGTATTATGACTGATGTGGAACAAGGCTGGAGGTCAGTACGTGTGGTACTATGACTGATCTGGAACAAGGCTGGGGGTCAGTATGTGTAGTACTATGACTGATGTGGAACAAGACTGGGGGTCAGTATGTGTGTTACTATGACTGATGTGGAACAAGGCTGGGGGTCAGTATGTGTGGTACTATGACTGATGTGAAACAAGGCTGGGTCAGTATGTGTGGTACTATGACTGATGTGGAAGAAGGCTGGGGGTCAGTATGTGTGGTACTATGACTGATATGGAACAAGGC
Organism: Rhinophrynus dorsalis; assembly: GCA_037306005.1. Taxonomy (NCBI): domain Eukaryota; kingdom Metazoa; phylum Chordata; class Amphibia; order Anura; family Rhinophrynidae; genus Rhinophrynus; species Rhinophrynus dorsalis. The sequence continues at coordinate 557,479,208 of CM074721.1, forward strand.
TGGGGGTCAGTATGTGTGGTACTATGACTGATGTGGAACAAGGCTGGGGGTCAGTATGTGTGGTACTATGACTGATGTGGAACAAGGCTGGGGGTCAGTATGTGTGGTAGTATGACTGATGTGGAACAAGGCTGGGGGTCAGTATGTGTGGTACTATGACTGATGTGGAACAAGGCTGGGGGTCAGTATGTGTGGTAGTATGACTGATGTGGAATAAGGATGGGGGTCAGTATGTGTGGTACTATGACTGATGTGGAACAAGGCTGGGTCAGTATGTGTGGTACTATGGCTGATGTGGAACAAGGCTGGGGGTCAGTATGTGTGGTACTATGACTGATGTGGAACAAGGCTGGGTCAGTATGTGTGGTACTATGACTGATGTGGAACAAGGCTGGGGGTCAGTATGTGTGGTACTATGACTGATGTGGAACAAGGCTGGGGGTTAGTATGTGTGGTACTATGACTGATGTGGAACAAGGCTGGGGGTCAGTATGTGTGGTACTATGACTGATGTGGAACAAGGCTGGAGGTCAGTATGTGTGGTACTGTGACTGATATGGAACAAGGCTGGGTCAGTATGTGTGGTACTATGACTGATGTGGAACAAGGCTGTGGGTCAGTATGTGTGGTACTATGACTGACGTGGAACAAGGCTGGGGGTCAGTATGTGTGGTACTATAGCTACTAGTACAGTGATACTATACTGTATGGTCAGTACATGTGCAACAGAAAAGCAGAAGAACTGAAGAAAACACAACAAATAAAAAACACATAATACACATGAACGTAGAAAATACAGAGTGCAGTATAAACATGTTAGAAATAATAATAAGGCACATTTTTGTTATTCTAATATATTTGTTTTATAGAAATGTTGCATAATCATCTATTATTAATTCTTACAAATGTTACAAATAAATAACTGGTTTAGCAACTACTAAACACATAACTGGAACATGTAAAGGAAGAGGCTCCTTCATGTCCTGAACCTGAAACTGAACTGGAAAAACAGAAGAGTCTGGGTTATTGTATAGTCCTTCTTGGTCATGTGAAAATTTTATTTTAAAATTTCAGATTGTGTGTAAGTCTGGGAAATAAGGAATTTTTAAAATGTGCTTATCCCTTATTGGGAGTGTTGTTTTTTATAACACTTTGTAGGAACTTTTATAAATGTGGTGGAAACAGTAGAAATAAGAACAAGTCAGACATGACTCACACATTCTGGTGAGAATTCTGTCTGTAAACTGTCTCAATTAGCTACAGATCTCTATAAATTCACTTCTCCAATGTTTACATACATCCTATCCCCACTTTAAAGAAATAGTCTTAACATGGTGTTAGACCCTCTTAAAATGGCGTTACTACTTTTATAACTATCACACATATTTTTAACATCTTTTTAACTCTTCTATTCCCTTAACCCCTTAGTGACAGATGACTTACCTGGTAAGTCCAGGAAGTAATTTGCTATAATGGAAAAAAAAAACCCTGTCATTAAGGGGTTAATGACAGTTTTCTAAATCTACCCCTAAGTTCCTTAGGATGGTGACAACTGTAGAGAACACATGGGAGAAGGACTGAACTGAAAAGAGGTGTGGAGAGGAGGATCTGACCTGGATGACTGATTCATTGATAGGAGTGCAGCTCTGCGCTGTCTAAGAATGACCTGGTGACAGGGTTCATTCATTTCACACGCGCTTGTACTGGAAGCAGCTTCTACACCCACACCAGTACTAAAGAAGGCATAGAATGCCTTCAGGGTTGCCCATGGATCATCTGTCCTTTTGGGGGGCTATCAGGAGGGGTCCTAGTGTACCCCTCGAGGTCTGAAATTAATAGTTACTTATAAAAAAACTCATATAACCTATGACAAACATTTTATATGCACTTTAGGTTGCCACATGGATCATCTATCCTTTTGGATAAATGATCCATGTCATGGGGGTGTCAGAAGAGGTTCTGGTACCCCTCTCAAGGTCTGAAATGTTTGCATATTACAGTAAAAGCCTATGTGTACTATAGGTTATATGCGCTTTATTTATAAAATGGCCAATTGTTGCCTGCATGCTTAACTTATCCTAATAGATAATTTATCCATGCTCAGGAGGTGTCATGAGGGGTCATGATACCCCCTTGAGGTCTGAATTTTTTTTTTTAATAAAATTAAAAGTATAATTTAACAAAAAACCTTTTTTACACAAATACAGGCAAGGTATATGTAGCCGCATACCTTGCCTATAAACCCTATAAGTGCCAGAGGGGTAGCAAACACATTGAAATGCATTACTACCTCTCTTGTACTCATAGGGTCAATTATAGAATACAAATTCAAAGAAGGCATGTTGTAAAAAATAAGAGAAGAACAATGTTGAATTTAAATGGAGAAAAAAGTATTGGGAGCACTGTAAGTCGAAATTTCAAGTGGAACGGTTAAAATGTCAAATGTGAACAATATTCGTCGAATTAAAGTGGAGAAAGAAAGCACTGTAAGCCGAATTTTATAAAGGGGAGCTAAAATGTCGAATGTGAACAATATTCGTTGAATTAAAGGGATAGTAATATCAGAAAAAACGTATTAACTGTATGGTATATACAATTAAAAGAGAGTACTTGCACTTATTTGTATCTCTCAGACCGTTATGGTTTGAGAGATACAGGAAAATAAAGTTCTCTGGTCCCTCCCCTTTCTGCTTGATGAGCTGTAAAGCTGTCAGAAGCAGATTCTGGTCACTTGACAAAATGTGGCTCTTCAGCAGCACCGATATAACGATATCTGAAGATAAATACTTAATTTGGAATGGTCTACAAAGAGTGCGTGGTTTGCAAGCACACTTTGTAGACTGTTCCAATTAAGTATTTATTTCTAAATAGCGTGATTTCAGCTCTGCTGAAGAGCCTCTGTCTGGTCAAATGACTGGAATATGCAGGTGTCAGCTAGATGGCAGACTTGAGTAAAACAGCCAGGGAAAGGTAACTTTAGCATATTATATCTCTCAAACCATAAAGATTTGAGAAATAAGACTTACATAGATATTAACCTTTTTTAATGTCTACAATATTAAATCATATTAAAATTAACCATTACTTTCCCTTTAAAGCAGTGAAAGAAAGCACTGTAAGTAGAATCTTAATGGAGGGGTTAATATGTCGAAGGGGGGCACTCTATGTCAGAATTCTATACTGTAAGTTGTATTCTGCACTGCTTTTGTTTGATCAATGATGGTTTTGAAACTGTCGTGGCTTCTACGCCTCAACCACTGAGGAGTAGAATTCCCTACTTATACGCTAATACTGAGCGTGGGTAATAGAAGGCTAATTGGACGTTGTTTTAGTTGTTTCCTACGGGCTTTTTTTTCTGACTGGCGGTAAGTATAATTACAGCTGATTTTGTTTTCACAAGTTGGGTAATAGGATACTAAAACCTGACTTAAAAAAACACTGTTCAGTTTTATTTAGCGCTGGCAATAGAAGCAAGCCCCTGATTGGAAAAAGCTGGTTAATTATACTCACATGCCCCGAAAATCACTGAGCAATTTTCACCTGAGGGGTAGAATAAACTGATAAACAAGAATAATCTATTTACATTGAACTCCTGTATGATGGGAGGACTTGGAAAGTGATAGTTCCTCTTTATGTGGAATACTGAAACCAGCGCACCTCAGATAATTAATAAAAGCGATTTTAATTTTTTAATTAATAAGCAACGATAAACCTAGAACTTAACTGCATGAGATATATGATATAAAAATAGTCCATATTATTAACTAGTATTTGGAGAACCTTAAAAAGACAGTACACATCCTTTGCTGCAAAAGTGAATAATATAAAAAGATATATTGACTATAATTTTAATCTTGTTTCTTAGTTATTTCTATTTATACCTATTTTTACATGATTAAATCCCTGACAATAAGGTCTCTGAATATGTTTCCAGACAGCTTACATTCAGGGATTGTGAAATGTAGAAAAAAAAAGCAGTTTAAAATAATGATCCAATGCAGAAAATCCTGCCTCTAAAGCAGTCAGATCACAAAGTGCTTTCAGTAAAGTGTTACATTATTTCCAGCTAGCTTTCTGTAAAGGACTATGGAATCAGAGATTAAGGGAACCCAATATCAGAGATATAAAATATAGAACATTGGTGAAGATAAAAAATATAGTATTGATAATTTGACATGTTGTGAACTTGCAGAACATGTGAGGTCAAATAGGACATTGACTGTCACTTTAACCACATCGAAGAACATTGAAGATGACAATTGGAAATGGCAGGGAGAAGACAGATGCAGATATTTTGAAAGTGGAGAAGGGCCCTGACCAACACTGTGACACTTTCTATTAGTGTCATCTTCAACAAAATAATATAACAGGACAGATAATCATCTAAACACACAGAGACACAGTCATTAACACAAGAAATGTTCAAAGAATTATATTTACCTTCAAGTAATGAGTTATGGAGACGTGTATGGAATATGGAGTATTGAAATATAGCAATGGACACAATGAAATTCAGGACCATGCCAATATCCATCTAGATCAACACAGAGACAAATTCCACAGTTATGATGTGAAGTAGAAGACAACATCAAACATCTCCTGAAATCCCACCAGATCTAGGAAGCATCTCAGTAACAGCATTCTATTTCTTCACAGCATTTACATCAAAATCATTCTGTACTCCTACAACTACCATGTACCTACATGTATCATCCTCCTCCTGTCTCTGTATATTGTCAATATTACTAATTAGATTGTAAGCTCTTTCAGTCACGGTTTCCTTCCAAATGTGTGATTTACTTGGTTGCACTTCTCTCCTACTAATAAGGTAATGGCCACACTTTAGTCTGAAGTTCTTATCTCTCTTATCTCTCTCAAACTGTTCTATTGCTACTACTGAATATAACAACAACAAGTCAACTTTCCCTTTATATATAAAGTCCATTCTACTTCCACAGGTGACATGTGATCTCTGTAAGTAAACTGATGTCAGATAAGGACCTCTTGTCAGTTATCCCTATGGTCACACAGACATAGTTACATGTTATATGGTAGGTAGGTGCATATCTCCTCAGTACAGTGCTATTTACTATTACATCACAATCCCAGCAGCACAATAACTTGGTATCATTCACATTAAATCATTTCCAAGGTCCCGGTGATCAGTACAGTACAGAGTTAGTCCAGTGATCAGTACAGTACAGAGTGAATCCAGTGATCAGTACAGTACAGAGTGAGTCCAGTGATCAGTACAGTACAGAGTGATTCCAGTGGTACAGAGTGAATCCAGTGATCAGTACAGTACAGAGTGAGTCCAGTGATCAGTACAGTACAGAGTGAATCCAGTGATCAGTACAGTACAGAGTGAGTCCAGTGATCAGTACAGTACAGAGTGAATCCAGTGATCATTCAGCAATGCCAGAAAATGTGTTACCAACTGACCTTTTTATATTCATTACAGAGACAATCTTCAGTAACTGTAATCAGGTAGAGAATTCCATGAAGACCTTGATAATTAGAATAACAGGAACCAAAGGGAGAAAACACTAATCTGTGCTAAGGGATATTGAAGAATTAGAATTTACACTATAAACCCTTTACAGGCCAGTGTGCAACTTATTATGAAGCAATACATTATACACTACTTGGTCCTGAAAGAGGGAATGGTGAATATTGATCCTATGTGAAAGTGATATTCAGTCTATATTGATTGGACTTTACGTCTACAACTGTATAAACAGAAATAAGATAAAGGTGGATATTGGGCCCCTTAAAAGTTAGAATAAATAATTAATTATGATAAGTGGAATTTTGACACCTTAAAAATTATTTCCTTCTATGTAAAGGTAGAAAGCAACAACTGGCTTTGAGTGAACAGAAAATCAGAGCATATCCTCCAACATTAGAGATGGACAAAAAGTCCTGTTTTGTTCCTGTGGGAATTGCAGCAAAAAATGATGATTTTCGTCTTTTCCACAGTAATTTCTGCCCATAGAGAAACCTACAGACTTTCCACCATTTCGCTAATGCACAGACTTTCCAACGAGAATGGTTTCCATTTACCACCTATGTCATAGAAAGAGAGAGAGAGAGAGAGAGAGAGAGGGAGAGAGGGAGAGAGGGAAAGATAATCTTAAAACTGACTGTTAAAATGAAAATAAACTGCAAGTTCTGGGTAGCACTTTAATCAACAGGAAAATCTGTATGGATCCTGCTGCTGATACAGACATGGAGAAGGAAATCAGCAGTCATTTTTCTCCACCATCAGTGACTGTACTTTGACCTATGTGTGATAAGGTAGTGAACAGGGGAAAGAATGGGATCTTAGCATGTCTGTCCATATAAAATTTAGATATAACAATATTTTATGTTAAATATGCAAAAGCTAAACCCCAAAAAATAATTTGAGACCAGATGTGTCTGAACGCTCTGTCCCTCTCCAAGGGCACAAAGAATGGGGGTGAAACTCCCAGAGGAAGACAAGAGAAACCCGGGCGGGAATTTGGATTTAGAGGATAACACTGACAGCAGGGAAGATTCATTATTTTTATTAAGTCTTCTGTTGTGACATCACGTGTCCTTAGTGTAGTGGACAAAGGTCATAGTGGATTCTCGGAGGATGATTTATAATGGAGGTTATGCACTAAGGCATGATAAAGAGGTGACAAAGCAGACTTGACTTCTCCCATTCCTCTGTTATTCTAAAGAGCCTATTCACCAAGATCTCCAAAGTTAGATAAATCTTAGTGCATTGGTCCATAGAATAACACACAGGGGAAATCACTGGAGAAGTCATCTCTATTTCATCATCTCTTTATCACACTTTAGTGCATCTCCCCCAAGGTGTTTGTTTGCAGTTCTGTCTGTTGCTTAATATGAGTGAAAAAGTGTTAATTGTTGTGATAATCCACATTTTCGCTATTTCACAATGTTTCCTTGTACACACTGTGCATATTGCAGTTACTGATGAAAGGCACAGTTCTTTCTTGACTGCTCTCCTGGGGAAAAATTGGAGACTGGAAAAGTAAAAATGATACCTTTATTGACTGAGTGGCTCTAAGATGCAAGCTTTCAAGACAACATATGTTTCCTCTTCAGGTATAATAAGACTATAGGCTTAATACACAGAACATTTAAATTCCACTGGCAGTGAATATTCTTATCAGAATTGTCTATAATTAATTCCCTAGGCTCCAGCAGAGTCTCTTTGTAGTGGACTAGAAAATACTAACAAGATTCATTACCTTTTTTGATGGCCAGTGAATTTTAGTCTTTAGCCAGAGATGGCTAAATCTATAGAATATGTGGGTTAATTCTCTGAGTGCCAGAGGGGTACATAACCTAACACTTTCAATGATCTGTGCAGCTCCCTGGCACCCAAGGGCCCAAAATGTGTTTATCTTATGGGATAAAGTGGCATAAATTCCTTGTCACAGTTCAGGCCACAGTTCAGAATGTTAAACTTGGTTATCATTTTATACTCCCAGATCTGTCTAAACATGTCTTAAAATTTCCCATCAATGCAGCCACTTTGAGATCTTTACTGCTGTAATCCATTTTGCACAAATATTGTCCCACTGGGGTGTCTCAGTTTTGGTTCAAATTAGACCTATGAGAATTCATACTTTTGCTTAGAGTCTGTGCTGACATACCTAGATATAGTCCTGTTTGGGGACATTTCACACACATGAGGAGATTAACACAACATGAGCCACAGTAGAATTTGCCCTTGATATTGTAGTTTCGGTGTGAATGAGGTATGATCTGTGGTACATATGTGTGCACAGGTTCCTCATGTCCTTTGTAGACAGGGAGAAGTACCATTTTCTGTTGCATTCTAAAGTGGGATTTTCATCACCAATTGCTTCAGGCTTCGGTGATGTTTATAGGAAAGGAGGGAAGTGAAATTTTTTTTAATCTGCCATCAGTATGTGGTATTGTTTGGACCTCTTCTGTGATTTCACACAGTACTTCAAGAGTGAGTTGTAGGTGACTACTAATGGCACTTTGTTATCTTCCTGTGGTTCCTTGTATTCCTGAAGATCTGGGTGCACTGTTGGCTCTCTAAATTTGAAAGTCTGTGATCTTAGCATAATTTCCATGACTGATAAACTCTCTCCCATGATGTATGTATATCTTTATTTATATGGATCACACAGTGTACACAGTGCCTTACAAGAGACAAGTTACAATAAATAAGAGGGGATAAAATAAGCGTCACATTCATAGAAACATTAGGAAAGAGTTCCCTGCCCCAATGAGCTAACAGTCTAAATGGGTAATAGGAGACAGATAACAGGGTATGAGGGTGTCAAGTGCTGTGATTACAAGGTGCTGAGTTTGACCAAAGGTAGTGCATGTTCTAGTGCTCCAGAAGATAAGATTTCCGGGAAGACTCAAAGACAGAGGGGGATTGTTCAAGACGTAGGGAGAAGGGTATGGAGTTCTATAGATAGGGAGTAGAAAGTGAGGGTGTGGATGGTGCAACAAGAAGTGCGTTGTGTGGTGAGTGAAGGAGGCGGCCAGAAACATAAGAGGAGATGAGGGAAGATATGTAAGGAAGGGTGGCAGTATGGACAGCATAAAAGATGAGAAGAAGAACTTTCTAAGTGATGTGTTGCTGAATAGGGAGCCATGACAGATGTCTAAGAATGATGTGAGCAGTTTCAGTTCTTGGGGAGAATGTGGTGATTAGTGCAGCCGAGTTTGAAACAGATTGCATAGCTGAAAGATGAATAGCAGGGAGGCCAGTTAGTAGGATATTGCAATAGTCTAAGCAGGACAGAATGAGGGCTTGTATAAGAGTTCTAGTAGTTTGTTGGGAGAGGAATGGGCGGATTTTAGCAATGTTGCGGAGAAAGAAGCAAGATGATCTAGCCACAGAGTTAATGTGAGGGGGGAAGGAAAGAGAGGAATAAAATATGACCCCAAAGCAGCATGTTGAGCTGACTGGATCAATGTCAGTTCCATCAACTAGTGAAACTATGTGTTGGGAAAGGTTTTGGACAGAAAATGAGCAGTTCAGTTTTGGACATGTTTATCTTCAGTTGACAGTGTGCCATCCAGATGGAAATGGCCAAGAGGCAGTCTGAAATTTGAAGCTGAATTTGAGGTAAAAGATCAGGCGTGGAGATGTAAATTTGGATATCAGAGATATTTAAGATGTTAAACTAGGAAATAAGTCTCAGGGCATATGGGGTTATACCTTAGGGGGTTTTTTGTGTCTGGAATTTAAGCTGTCATTTCTGAGATAATTAGGCCGGTCTGTTGATTTGTGATGCAGAGATGTCTGAATGGAGTTGTCACTAATACTGATTGTAGTATCCAGAAAGTTAATTTGTTTGGGTGAAAGGCTGATTTTGAGGTTAATTGTGAGATGGAAGGCAATGTAATTTTTGTGAAACGACAATAGTTCATCTTCGCTGGCAGTCGAAATGATTAGGATATCATCTGTCTAGAAAAGGTGGACCAGAAACTTTATTTGGCATGTGGACAAGAACTCCTCCTCCAGTTTTGCCATCGATATGTTTGTGTATACTGTGGTGCCATTCATGTTTCCATGTCAATTCCAGTCTTTTGTATGTAAAGTTCTTATCCAAATGTGAAGTAATTGTTAGTATAAAGTGTATTATCTGGGTTCCAGGTTCTGTGGGTAAGCCCTCTTGCTTTAGGAAACTGAAATCTGTGAAACATGGCACTTCTCCTCTTGGGGAATAATTTCCATGAAAAGTGCAGATTTTCCACTCTTTACTGCTTTTTTTGTCTAGCTCATTGTGCATTGAAATCAATGAGAAGTTTTCTCTAGTGTTCTACAGCCATATAATAGGGTGTCAGGGTGTCACAGCAGCCATTCTGTGTTTGTGAGAGGAGCCATCCCATATCTCCTACTCCAGTCTTCCAGCCTCCTGTCCAGCAGCTTTCCCACATCTCCTACTCCAGTCTTCCAGCCTCCGGTCCAGCAGCCTTGGGGTGGAATCCTTTTGCTAGAGTGGATACTTCTATTGCCAGTTTCTCCTGTCTACACACAGGTCAGTCCTTCTGGAGATCATTCCTCCCTGGGGTCATTGGGGTATAGACCAAATGTGGTGGGGTATCCTGAGTCACCTTCGGCTCAACCAAAGGGGGCTATCTGGGTTCGCGTCCAGCACCTTTATACGGCTTGGGCCGCAGCACACCCCACTATGTTTGGCCTACGCAACCTAGCCACGCTCCCTAGTGACACCCTCTAGTTTCTTGCCCCAATCACTCTTGTTGAAGGAGCCTTATCTTTCCGCTTGCCTCCCTAGTATTACTATCCTCTATACCTGGTAGCGCTGGTACATTTGTTACAAAAACTTCCAGCACCACCAGTGTCAGTAGAAATAAAGAACCATATAAGAAGAACACTGAACCATCTTTCTTGCCTGTTTGATTGCTGTTCGTTTGTGCGTTCAGCTCAGCCGAATACCATCCTTCTGAGTGGAGATGGAGTAATTTCTCCACAAGCCTGTTTGTCAGACATGCTGATATCAGCACTCTGACCATCATCAAATGTGAGTGTAAGATCTTACTTTTGATTTTGTCACTGTGATAGTGATTTTATTACACTATAAGGCACTCTTTTCTATTTTTTTTATGCTGTATCTCGAACTGAAGACGACAATAAGTCACATTCAAGTGTTGATGATGCTGGTAATAGCATAATAGAGGAAGGTGTAGCAGCTGAACCACCGGCTGCATAAGAAAGTGAGACAAACAAGCATCAAAACACCTGTCCTCAAAGTTGTAGTGAACTTTGTTACAGTAAAAGAAAAAAAAAAAAGTTTGAGACCTCTTAGAGGAATATAAGGGTAGTGACAAGAATTGTCAGGTAATGCTAATGAGGACCTAATGACTGATGATGATGTTGCAGATCTAGAATATATCACTCTAGAATCCTTCTCTTGTTCAGATACAGATGACGTTGAGAGTGAGGATGATGACATGGCTATAAGGTTGACAAAAAGTCAAAGGCTGAATCTGCCACCACTGAAAAGAGCAGTATAACTGTCTATAAACTGTTTGAGAAAACCATTGCAAAGTGTGACCCTGGACAAGCACAGATGTCAAAAGGTACACAGTCACCCCCAGCAGCAGCAGCAGCAACAGCAACATAGGTTATGAACATCCACAATGTTAGATATGACGAGTTACCCTGCTGCTACTGCTGTAAGTGCTGTACCACTGACACCTAGAAATAGTGGTAATAGAATTGCATCAACATCTAGCCCCAGTAGTAGCAGCAGTAGGAGCAGTCCCTCAAGAACCCCTCATTCCATGAAGTCCACAGTATGAAGATACTTCACTCAGGATCCTCAAGCTAAGCATGTTGCAATCTATTATCTGTGCAAAAAGCATGTGAGCAGTGTGAAAGCAGACTCACATATAGGCACCTGATTCCACCTGAAGTACAACCACAGGTCTAACTGGGAGACACACTATCAGCATGCCAAAGGTGCCACAGCTATCTGCAGTAGAAGCACATTAAATGGTTCCCAGAACTGTAGGACAGAAAAAAGAAGTAATGAAGAAATTTATGTGTTAGAGAGTGTGCTAATTTCAGTGCCAACAGTTAGTTCAGTCCAAATAACACCTATGGCACCTGCTGCAGAGGAGTATGATGACTCTGGCTTTGCTGTAGGAGACAGAAAGAGTCATAGACTGCCCACACATGCTGCCTCTACCACCACTACCTCCTCTATTCATGTTGTTGAAGCAATAAAGTTTCAGGCTTCTTCTGCTATGTACTGCCAACCCACACTGACTGAGTTCCTGGAAAGGAGTCAAAAACTTCACAAAAACAATTTCAAAGTATGCCTGTGGAATGACAAGGTTGCCAAGGTGTTGGCAATGGACATGCTGCCATATTTTTTGTAGAAAACCAAGGTTTCAGAGAACTGATGTCATGTGTAGTTCCACACTGGAATATCCCAAGCCACAGTTATTTTTCCAGGATGGCTGTGCCTGAATTGTACAAGCAGGTGGTTAGTGTAGGACAAAGGGCAGAAAAGTGCATATGGCAATACAATCCACTGACAACAGATATGTGGACAAGTGGGCAGAGCACAGACTATATGTCTATGACTGCTCACTGGGTTTCCCTCCCAGCACCAACAGTGGACAACACTAGCTTACAGCATCAGATGACAGCCAGTAATCTTGCTTTTGGATGTGGCAGTGTGATTAAAGGATAAACCATACCAAAGTCACACCATCTTGTGCATACAGAGGTTTAAAAGACAGTCCCACAAAGTTGTAGATCTTTTAAGTAAGCAAGAGCAGGTGACAGATGAATGGCTTGTACCTCACTCCTTAAAAGCTGGTTTTGTATATCCTGATAATATTTCCAACATAATCACTGTTTTGGCAGTATCAATGTGGGATTTTTATAGCGAACGTCCGTATAAGCAGTCCAAGGGGAATTATTGCAGTATTTGGAGAAAATTTCTCCTGCCACCACTGTCACTGACACTGAGAGCATATCTTCTCCAAAAAAGGTTATTGAGGAAGATAGTTTACAATTTCCCAGTAGCCAGCAGGCAGAAGAGAGGGAATTCAGCAGGTCTCCCCAAAATCTGCTGCTGATGATTTTTCTTCCTGTCCAAATCTACAATAGATATAAGAAGAATATGAGGGACCAAGGCCTGCTAAGCTTGATTTTTCCACTGAGCTTGATTTTTCCTCTGACCTTGCTTTTCCCTCTGATCTTGATTTTTCCACTGCTGCAGATAGTACTCCTCCTTTTTCTCCAGCTAGTGTTAGAATTTTGTCTTCTATTGAAAACTCACCACCTGCCTCTCCAGTTCCAAATGAGTCTCCCAGGCAGGTAGTAGCTGCTAGTGTCTCCACCAACAGTGTTTCTCCATCCTCCTTCAATCCCAGTCCCAACATCCCTGTTGTCATCTTTTGGTCTACTAGTACCCCTGTAAAGGTACATAGAAAAAATGTATAGTGAGGTTGCTTCAGCATGTGAAGATCAACAAAGTGTCACCTCAGTTCCTTCTTCTCCACCACCTTCCAGAGTCATCTGTCACTTCAAAGCGTGGGACCATTTTGTGACAGTTGGTGATGCCCAGCTAGCTAAAACCAAATTGTGTGGCAGGGAAGTCAGTCGTGGGAGGGTGTTGGGTCATCTAAGCACCTCTGGGATGAACCAACACCTTTACAACTACCACAAGTCAGTGTTGATAAGTACAGAACGTGTCGGCAATACTACATATACCAGTGTCACACTCACCACCAGTAGGAAGGAGAAAATGCATGGGGATCATGCCACAACTGATCCTAGTAAGAGCAGCAGACAGTCACAGCCCATTCCAAGATCAATACAGGCCACACTGGAAGATTTTAGTGGGTTTTATTCAAAGGGGATGTGCAGAAAGCATTCCCGAAAAATTACACGCATCATTGAAATAGCTGTTGGGGGTGATACTTTTAATTTGGTGGATGGGGATCCCTTTCAGCAACTTATGGAGGCTGTTGAACCCTGATATAAAATTCCATCTTGCAACACATTTAGTTGAACTATAGTGCCCTCACTGTACCGGAAATGCATTGGGCTTTTGAAGGACCTGCTAAGAAAGGCTGGTGGCCAGTCAGTGGACTTTACCACTGACTTATGGAGTACTCCGAGTGGCCAGCATGGCTTCCTGTCATTGACGGTGCATTTGTGGTAGCCCAGTGTGTTGCAAGACACATCATTACCGACAAAAAGTTCAGGTACAGTAGGCAAGCAGGGGAACTTCTCTTTCCTCCTCCATGCAGAGGTAATGGATCAGCAGCACACCTCAGATAACATTCACAAAGCAATGCAGAACATGTTGGTACAGTGGCTAGGGGAGCAGGCAGGCACAAAGGCACAAATGGGATTTGTGGTTACTGATGGTGCAGCTAACATGATAAATTCTCTCCAGGATGGCAGATTTGTGGGTGTGCACTGCTCAGCGCATGTCCTGCATCTGGTAGTTTAGGCTGCTCTCGAGGATGGCAGTAACACTGGAAGGTCGCCAGCACTTCTGGAGTCGTGCCAACAAATTGCTGGCCACTTCCATCGGAGCATCAAAGATATCCAGCTCCTCAGGGAGCAACACAAAAAGGCAGACTTCCCAGATCACTACCTGAAACAAGATGTTGGGACCAGGTGGAACTCCACCTTAGATATGCTAGAGAGTATCCTGGAACAGAAAAAGGAAATTCACTCAATGTCATGTCACCATTTCATTGGCAGTAACAGAACACTGGATAGGACTGACTGGGCCCCAATGGAACAGGTAGTGACAGATCTCATGACTTTCTGTGCTTTGACAGAAATTTCATGCAAATTTCATGCAAAGAGAATGCTAGCCTGGCCGAAGTCATTCCTCTCTTCGCACACCTCTCGTTAAAAATGGACAATTTTCTTACCCACAGGGAACACTTAACTGGTGCAGAGGGTAATACACTTCCCAATGTTGTTCCCCTTCTAACGAGGCTGAAAAAGGAACTGACTCGGTGCATGGAAGAGTGCATGAACAATTGTCCTGAGTTAATGCTTGTCACATTTTGCGATCCTCAAATCAAAGGCAAGATGGCACTTAGTTCCAATTCCCTCACTGCCTGGAGGGAACACTTGATAGTGAAGCTGCATGAAAGGAAAAGAAAAAACAGGATGTAGTCACAGGAGGTGGGAGAAGATTCTGCAGATGAGCTGAAGGAGTGTGGTGGTCTTCCGGGACCTATCAATAGCAATGTGTCAAGGTTTGGCTGAGATGTTCTGCCTATTGATTCTGCTGTCTGAGCCAATCTAGTGTTCTGAGCTCCATTGCTGCTGCCTTCTGAGTTCCTGGGTCCTGGTAAATCAGCTGAACTCTCTGATTTTTCGTCCCCACCCATGTCTCCTTAACCTCCCGCTCCTCCTAGTCTCGAGTCCTCTGGTAATGTGGAGCTGACGCGTCTTGGGTTCACTCGCCTTTGAGTTGCGGAAAAGGCCTTTAGGAGGAGGAAGGGCCTGTTCCTTTACTGCGGTAAGGCTGGGCATCTGTTTAGAACCCATCCCATACGTCCGGGAAAGGCTCGCTCCTAAGGTTCTATAGGGGACAGACCTTAGGTGGAGTCTCTGATATCCAGAAGGATAAACCATTAGACTCCGTTTGGCTGTTCTGGGGTAAGTTTTCCATTATTACTGAGGCACTTATTGATTCAGGTGCAGCAGGCCTCTTTATTGACAGTGCCTTCGCCCAGAAGCACTCCGTTCCATTACAGCTCCCTACCACTCCACTTGTCATTGAGGTCATTGATGGCAGACCTTTGCAGCCACTGCAGTTCACCCACAAATCCTCTACTTTGTCTATGGCTGTAGGGGCTCTCCATCATGAAAGTTTACAATTCTTGGTGATCCACGCTCCTCCCTATCCTGTGATCCTGGGTTATGCATGGTTGTGCAAACACAATCCCACATTTGATTGGGTAAGGGCTGAAGTTCTGGCATGGTCACCCAACTGTTTCAAGACATGCCTACTGAAAGTGCAGAAGGAGCAAACCACATCACCGATATCTTTGTTGCCTGAAGAGTACCAAGAGGTCAGAGCTGTATTCGATAAGGGTCGAGCTGGCGAGCTCCCAACTCACTGCCCATATGATTGCACCATTTAACTGCAACCAGGTGCCATTCCTCCTCAAGGTCAAGTCTACCCTCTGTCTGTCTCCGAGAATAAGGCTTTGGAGGAGCGCAGATGCACTGTCACAGGGGTTAATCCGCAAGTTCTCCTCTCCCGCTGGGGCTTGATTCTTCTTTGTGAAGAAAAAGAGTGGTGAACTGAGACCCTGTATTGATTATAGGGGGCTCAGCTGTATCACGATTAAAAACATCTACCCTACTTCACTTATTACTGAGCTGTTCAAATGAGTAAAAGGGTCCAAGTTGTTTACTAAGCTGGACTTGAGAGGGGCATACAATTTGGTAAGGATAAAGAAGTGCCATGAATGGAAAACCGCGTTTAACACCAGGAGAGGACATTACAAATACCTTATAATATCCTTCGGTCTCTGCAATGCTCCCGCAGCTTTCCAGGAGTTATCAAATGATGTCCTCTGTGACATGCTCCAACTAAGCGTGGTGGTGTACCTAGATGACATTCTGATCCATTCTGCCTTCATGGAAAGCCACCACGCAGATGTAGGTGGAGTTCTGCAAAGGTTAAGGGAGAATAACCTGTTTTGCAAATTGGAGAAGTGTTAGTTGCACCGCAAACAGGTCACCTTCTTGGGATATGTAATCTCAGAGGCTGGTTTCGCTACGGACCCTAAGAAACTCTCGGCAGTTCTTGACTGGCCATGACCCGTAGGTCTCCGCTCCCGCCAACATTTCCTTGGGTTCACTAACTACTATAGAAAATGTATCCGCAATTTTTCCTCTATGGTGAAACCCCTTACCAACATGACCAAAAAAGATGGTGATGCCACTAACTGGACTCCGGAGGCCATCAGAGCATCTGAGCCATTGAAAGATGCTTTTGCCACAGCACCCATTTTGGCACACTTGAGGTTGATGAGTCTGAGACAGGAGTAGGCACCCTCTTGTCTCAATGTCCTACTCCTGAGAGCCAGTTACATCCATGTGGTTATATCTCCAAAAAGCTAAGTCCTGCAGAATGCAACTATGAAATTGGTGATCGTGAGTTGCTGGTGATAATGATTGCTCTCAAAAAATGGAGTCATTTGCTCGAGGGATCTTTCATGCCTGTCCTAATCCTTAAGGATCATAAAAACCTCACTTAACAGTCCGAAGCCAATCGCTTGTCTCCAAGGCAGGCCAGATAGGACTTATTTTTGTCTCATTTTAAATATGTGGTCTTGTACCTGCCGGTTTCAAAAATTGTCCTGGCTGATGCCCTGTCTAGACAGTTCTCTGGCACTAAAGAGGAGAGTCCTCCTAGTCCTGTTATTCCTCAGGGCAAAGTACTGGCCACTATACGTACCAGCATACATCTCCCCTTGGGGAGAGAATACGGGCTGCCCAAATAGCTGCACCTGCTGAGACTCCTTCTGGGTGCTGTTTTGTACCTACTGACATCCGTACTAAGGTGCTTTCAACCTGCCATAATACTAAATCAACAGGTCATTCCAGAAAGAACCAGCTCCTCTGGTCGGTTTCCCATCTTCTCTGGTGGCCAGAACTTAGCAAAGATATTGCTGCTTTTGTCTCAGCCTGTCCAGTCTGTGCGCAGACCAAATCACCCCGTGGGGAGAAGCCATGGTCACACCTTGCCATGGACTTCATAGTCGACCTCTCTTGGTAAAATGGTAACACAGTCATCCTCATGGTCGTTGACCGATGATTCATTGCTTACCATTCCAAAAACTTCCATCCACTAAAGAGTTGGCTACGGTCTTTCTCGAAGAGGTCTATCAGCTACACAGGGTTCCCAAAGTCATAGTTTCTGACCAGGGTAGCCAGTTTGTCTTGAGATTCTGGAGGGCATTCTGTGCGCAACTAGGTATTCAACTCTCCTTCTCCTTGGCCTATCATCCGCAGTTGAATGGGGCTGCGGAAAAGGCTAATCAGGCATTGGAGCAATTCCTGTGGTGTTACATCTCAGATCAACAGAGTAATTGGTCGCACCTGCTACCTTGGGCGGAGTTTGCTCATAACAGTGCTGTTTCGGCTTCTAGCCAGCTCTCCCCCTTCATGGTGAATTGTGGGTATCAACCCTCCATGATTCCAGACTTGTTCTCTTCCCAGGGGCTTCCGGCATTGGGGGATCATCTCCAGCCAAACCGTTCCATATTGGTGCAGGTCCAAGTGTCGTTGCAACGCTCACAACAATCCCAGGAGCTCCAGGACAATCATAAACGTCTACCCTCACCCTCCTACCAGGTCGGGGAGAGGGTCTGGTTGTCCTCCAGAAATCTCCACCTCCGAGTGCCCTCTCAGAAACTGGCTCCCCACTTTATGTGGCTTTTCTGTATCCTCCGATGCGTGAAACCTGTGGCCTATGCCCTAGATCTCTATCTCATTCCGTGCCCAATGATGGCTATGAGGAGTTCAAAGTCAGTTCCATAGTCAACTCTTGTAGGTTATGAGGGAGGTTTCAGTATTTGGTCCATTGGAAGGGGTAAAGTCCATAAGAGCGCATATGGGTTCCAGCTGCAGACGTTCATGCTCCGCCCTCCTCCGTTGTTTCCATGCAGGCTTTCACCATAAACCTGGTCCTGCCTCGTGGGGGGTCGTTGAGGGGGAGGTATTGTCAAGGTTTGGCTGAGCTTCTCCACTCTGCCTATTGATTCTGCTGTCTGAGCTAATCTAGTGCTCTGTTATACTTTGATGCTCACCTTGTTGCTGACTGCTGTGGATTATACTGAGCTCCTGTTTATCCGTGTATGACCCTGCTTCCTCTGATGACCCTTCTGGTTCCAGACTCACTGGCTTGTTTCTGATATCGCGGACTTCTGTGCTCCTGACTCTGGCTTGGCTGAGTACCTGTCCTGGTTCCTGACCCTGGCTTGTCATTTGGTTTATACTCCTGTATCACGAGTTAGGAATGCGATGTCAGGAACAAGCCAAGGGTCAGAAGCACAGAAGTCAGCGTATTCTGGAACAAGCCAAGGGTCTGGAATACAGCAGTCAGAGAAGTCTGGAACAAGCCAAGGGTCTGGAACACAGCAAACAGGAACACAGGAAAATCCACATCAGCAACCAAACACAAGGACAATGGGGAAGTGAGCCAAGCTGCTATAAATACCCCGAGAGGGATGGCTGGTAACAGTCAGGTGAGTAATCAGAGAGGTCAGCTGATTCAGCCTGAGCCAGAAACTCAGAAGACAGCAGCAGAGGATAGCAGAGCACTTGATAGCTGAGACATCAGAATCAATAGGCAGAGCGAGCTGCTCTGCAAAACCTTAACATAAAGGTGTTTTGCATTTTACCTTTTTTGTGTCCTGTCTGGTTCCTGGTCCCTAATACACTGTCAGTAGCACTTATCTTGTTCCAGTGGAGTAGCTGCTGCTTTTAACCCCTAGAGTGCCAAGTGGGTACATTGTACGAGTTTGGACAGCTGTACCTGCTGTTCCAAGCTCGTACAACGTACAGCTAAAATGCGGTCACTGCATAAGCCAGTATAACAGGCTTGCAGTGGCCAAATTTTAGCTAAAATGCTGCCTGGCACTCTTGGGGGGGGGGCATGAGGATCACTCCTCATGCCCAACCAGTTATTGATCTCCCAGCCGATCGTGCTGGGAGATCAATATACACACAGGAGAAGTGGAGCTTCTCCTTTCCCCCTCTCCTACCCGAACTTCCAGGTAGGAGTGTGCGGGACCTAGGGAAGCCTCCTAACATCATCGGTGACATGATCACCGATGAAGTTAGTAAACTTTCCCTGACCTGATTCACTCCTACCGGTGGCACAATCGGCTGGGAGATCAAAAACTGGGGGGACACCAGGAGGGGTCCTGATGTCCCCCACGAGGTCTGTAATAATTAAAATAAAAAATAAAATAAAAGTAACCCTATGAGTGCCACAGGGGACACCAGGGGTGGCACTCACAGGGTCACTTGTTTTGGGGTCTTGTTTTTCCTAAGACCTCATTGGGGGGGATCAGGAAGGGTACTGATGCCCCTCAATTATGTCTCTAATAAAAAATAAATAAATCAATAAATAAAAATTAACCCTGTGTGTGCCACGGGCGGTCTAATGAAGACACCCCTTCCTGTGGCACACACAGAGCTTTTGTCATTACTTTGTTATCAAAGATTGTTGGGGGCCATCAAGAGTGGTCCAGATGGCCCCCCAACATGCTCTGATTACATAGTAATGAAAAAAATAACCCTCTTAGTGCCACAAGGGTCCAATGCATTGTTTTGCAATGTGCTGGAGACCTTGGTGGCACTCACAGCATCACCTCTTTTGTGAACATACATTTTTTTACTAAGATCTTATTAGGGGGGTCTGGAGGGGTCCTGATGCCCCTCAATGAGGTCTATAATAAAATACATTTTTTAAAAATGAACCCTGTGTGTGCCACAGGGGGGTTCAATGCACACACAGGACTTTTTATCATTACTTTGTAATCAGAGCTTGTTTGGTGGCCATCTGAATACAAAGTAACAATAAAAAAAATAACCCTTTGTGTGCCACAGGGGTCCAATGCATTGCTTTGCAGTGCATTGGGCACCCCATGTGATATGCACAAAAAATGCCTCCAAACCCCCCCCCCATACCATATCCTCTTGCCTGATTCCACAGCCCACTGGCAGTCCCATTCCCCAGCCTGTTTCCACTGCCTACTGGTAGACTCAAAGTAACAGTATACACTAGATTCAGGCTGAGATTCAAACTTTGTGTGAGAGGTCATACAGTGCACACTGGTAGTCACAGATCCCCCATATACAGTATCGGATGCCGCGCCCCCCCCCCCCACCACCCTTGTTCTGCTGCTCCTACCCACATACACTGCCTAACCCCTCACCCTGCCACACTGTTACACTGGTAGTCACAGGACCGCACGAACACAGGCTGACGCCCTAGCTTCTTTCGTCTGTTAGCCATAAAATCACGCATACACTGTTTGCTTTCCCATTCCTGTTTTACTGGTAGCTACGCTCCTATCACCCAAATTGGTATGTCAGCCCACAGCAGTGTGGTGCCATTTCTCTTAGGTTGGTAAGAGGTCCTCCTAGGAAATCCCACGCCGTTGAACCATTTTAGTATCATTGAAGTGACTGATGTGTAAAATAAAAAGTTGTTTTTTTTCCTGTAACACCACATTCTGGAAATAGTTGTGCCAACTAACTTAGGTGTAAAAAGGCAAGTGACCCCATATTCAATGCGGCCGGTTATCTTCTTTCCAAAATGTTATGGTTTATCTACTTTTTCTTTGCTTCTGAAGGTGTTATAGCCATTTCAGTTCATGCAAGTCAGGTTTGAGAAAATGTTAGAGAAATCAGAGGTTCTAGCAGTAGTACTTTTGTACTTCTTTCACTCCCTAAGGTAGGTCAACTCATACCAATGGGGTGTCATTTGACTCCTAAGAGCGTTAGGTAACATACATTTGGAAATCCCATAGATTTCATAGATTTCACTACATCTGAAGGGACCGAAATGTAAAAAAAATTCTGGAAACGTTTATGCACACCAGTATTGGGGTAAGAAGGCAAGTCACCCCTCATTAGATGCGGCAGGTTATCTTCTTTCCATTTTATTGCAGGCAAAAACAAAAGTGTCAGGTTTAGGTAAGTGTTCTTTGCACCCACATATTGTATGTTAACCCACAAAATGGGGTACCATTTTTATCATGTTGGTAGCAGGTACTGAATACAGCAGGAAATGTTATGGTTTTCAAAGATTTTAGTAGCTCTGAAGTGGTGGTAAGGTAAAAAAAACTTGTATTTATTCCTATAGTGCCAAATTTTGTAAATATCTGTGCACTTCAGCCCAGGGATAGAAAAGCAAGTGACCCCTCATTTGATGCGGGAGAATGTCTACTTTCCAAATTGGTATACCTTTTATACATTTCCTTCATGTCTCTAACAGATATGAACGTTTTATTACAAGCAGCCATTTTCAAAGAAGCAAACAGGTGGGTGTAGTTGTGTGCTTCTGGCTTCTCTTAAGGTAGGTCAGCTCATTCCAGTGGGGTGCAATTTGTCTCCTATGAGCACTAGCTAATTAGTACAGTTGAAAATGCAGTGGTTTTCACAGACTTCAGTACATTTAAAAGGGCAGAAATATAAGAAAATGTGATTTTTCCTATAGTTCTATCTTCTGGAAAAATTTGTGTACACCAGGCTTGGGGTAAGAAGGCAATTCACCCATCATTAGACGCGGCAGGTTGTCTTCTTTCCAAAATGATATGGTTTGTCTACCCTTTCTTCACCTCTGTAGTTGTTCTAACCGTTTATGTGCAGAGAAGTAATGTTAGACAAAATGTTGAAAAAATTAGAGGTTGCAATAGGTGTAGTTTTGTATTTGTAGCGCCCCTTAAAGTAGGTGATCTCATACCAATGAGGTGTAATTTTTCTCCGAAGAGCACTAGCTAATTAATACAGTTGGAAATTCCATGGTTTTCACAGATTTCAGTAAATTTGAAGGGGCAGAAATGTAAGAAAATTATATTTTTTTCCTATAGTAACACCTTCTGGAAACATTTGGGGCCACCAGGCTTGGGATAAGAAGGCAAGTAATCCATTATTAGATGCGTCAGGTTGTCTACTTTCCAAAAAGATATCATTTTATATAGTTATTCCACTGTTTTAGGGTAGCTTTACCACAAAAACCCTAGAATGTGCATATTAGTTCATAAAGTTGAAAATGCCATTTTGCGCTCCTGGTGATTAGGGCTCTGTGCCAGCCATGGACATAGGTAACACTAACAAATTTGGTATTTTTGTATTTGGGGGACTCGGGGATTTTTCATATAATTGAAACTTTCACAATCAAGGTAAATGTTTTTGATGCATAGTATGTGATTTTAGCAAAATAAGTAAATTTTCCCTTTTTTTGTAATTATGACATCATAGCTTTTTGCACGATGCAAACTTCTCTTCATGTAAGGTAACATGAAAAAGCTCAATTCATTCTGAAAAAAAGAATATATAGTTTTCCATATGTAACGAGAAATTCCCAGAGGAAATCAAGCCTAAACAAAAGGATAGCAAAAATGCTTAAAATGTGTCTGGCCTACAGGGTACAGGAAATGGCCCAAACCCCTGGCACTGAAAGGGTTAATGCAGGCAATGGACAGATTATGCTTCAGACTAAATAAACAGCTCCCCATAAATAGAAAAAAGTGCTGAGTTTGATGTTAATGCTTACCTTGCGGTACCTTCTTTGCCCCCAAGTACAGATCCCTTGAGGTTCTGGGATAACAAGAGGGCTGTGTGGCCTCCTTTGTCCCTGGTAGCCCAGGAGTTGCTTTCTTGACTCCCAACCACTGTCCAGAGTGAGCAGGTATTTTCTGTAACAGGAAATATACTTAGCCCCCATCTCTCTCAATTGGCCCCTCAGCTCATGCAGCAAATTACTTTTTTAAATGTCAACTTGCCAAAGCTGGGTTACCCTGTTCTCAGGTTCGATGCAGATTAGGAAAAAAAAGGACTTCATCTACAATCATCCACAGTACCATAATACACTCAATGAGAGCTCCAGCTTACCCAGCTCTACAACCGTGATGTATCTCCTGCCTGGTCCAGTGTTCTCCAGTTTGATGCTGGCTACATCGACAGTGTTGCTGTCATCCTGAGTCCACCCCGCACCACTCATCCTCGGTCTTCCTTCTTCCTTTGAATTTAGCTACATCCAAAAATGTTCATTTTGTATTTTTTGAAGCTTTTTAAATTTGACTAGTAATTTGGAATGTCATTGAATTTTGACTGAGTCGTACAGGTCTGGTCCGAAATTCGTATTCTCCGAATGAAAAAAACAACAACTCAGAGTCCAAATTTTACCGAAATTTTTTGTCCTGCACAAGCCTAGCCCATGTCTTAAATTTAGTTGTGACCAGATTCCTGTAAGAATCCAAAACCATTATTATTGCCCCCAAAATCTGTGTCAATTTTAGTTGTTCCTGCAGTGCATGCAATGCTCTATATTCCATACAAGAGTGTAACAATCTGCCCCATCACCAGCTGAAAATGGAGGTCTCTACCAGGTGGAATCCCATGATGTACATGCTAGAGCATTTGTATGATAAGAATAAGGCCATTAACAAGTAAACCATGCAAAATTGGAAGGCTTTGGAGGAACCACTTTGCCCTTGGCCAATGACAACTAATGTGCGATGTACGTGAGCTACCAAAATCCTTTGAGGAGGCAACCATGCTGGTGACTGTCATTGGGGCAGGAATTATTATCACAGTGCCCGTGTTCTTGCTCTGATGGCGACATTGTTACTTTGCCTAATTTCAATGCTGAAATATTGCTCTGTTACCGACTGATCTGGCTGAGAACCCGCTCCGTTACCGACTGCTCTGGTTGAGAACCTGCTCCGTTACCGACTGATCTGGCTGAGAACCTGCTCCGTTGCTGAACTGATCTGGTTGAGAATCTGCTCCGTTGCTGAACTGATCTGGCTGAGAACCCTCTCTGTTGCTAGCCTGTCTGGCTATTGAGCAGTTCCATTGCTCCTGACCAGTCTGTGCTTCCGTTCATTTTTGTAAACATATCCTGGCTGAGCCTTTGTCCCGTTGCCATCCGTGCATGGCTGTGTTTCGTCCATTGTCCTAGTCTGGCCAGAATTACAATCGACGGATTCCAGTTGCCGTGTTGGGGTGCGCCGTGTGGCGCTATTCTTATCTTGCCGACCGTAGGCATAGCATTCGTGCTATAGCCACTTACTCTAATCGCCCGTGGCGGTGTGCACACATGAAGTACCGGTACAGTGCTATCAAGTGCTGACTGAGTTACTCAATTCTATCTGTGTCTTCCTCTGCGCTATTGCTGGGCTCACTCCCTGTGGGAGTTCCTGTATATCTCTGTGCATCTCCTGTTAACTCGTTCAGTGCCTAGACTGTCTAGGCAATCCTTGTGCTCCTTCGCTGTTGCAGTGCCTGTGCTAGTGCCAGCACTTGCATTATTACTCACTTGGTAGTGTGTGGAGACACTGAGCTCTATTCCTTGTCTAGTGGCTGTCGGGCTTACAGCCAGCAATTGCGCTTTATTCCACTGTCGTGTGAGGGGACACTTGTGGCCTTCCAGTTGTCCGCCTACGATCCACCCATAGCGCTCTAGGGTTTCCCATCTGTAAGTGGTGGCCTCGATCACCCTGGGACCCCTGTCCATTGGTCAGTGTTGCCTCGCTGCCTATTTGGGTTCTGTGCCACCCAGGCGTCTGGGTCTCGTACCAATTACCATCTCCAGGACTTCCTCCCATCCTCTGTCCTGCTGTCAGTCCGGGGTCCAGTAGCCTGATCTTTCCAGTTTCTCTAAGAGGAGGGTTGCCTGCCTTAGATTCCTCCTGCTTCCTGCATCCCATCTCAGTCATTCTGATTACAGTCATTGCCTCATTGACTACCATATATTGTTGTTTCGTATTGTGGGCCTGCGGCCTTATTCCTTGTATGCACTTTACTCAATAAAGTCATTTTAACCTTACTGATCTGTCTGAGTGTTCATCAAAAACCATGACAATTATTGAAATTCTATAACTGATATTTTTATTGCAGAAAAAAATGAGGAGCATCGATGAGGATTCTTACCATAATTAAAACACAGACATGCACCTGCTGGTAACGGATATGTTATGCTTTGAACAAGATCCTCACAAAGTGTCCATTAAAAATAATGAGGAATACATTCTTGCCACTTTACTAGAGCCCCGCTTCAAACACAAAATTTCAGAATTTCTGATAAAGGACCATCAGCAGTTTGTCACAACAAGGAGTCTTGATAATCAGCAGTAACTCTCTGAGGAATCGGATGCTGTCAAGGAATGCTCATTGATCAAGTGAATGGTTACATTGTGGAGGATGAGACGGAGAAAGTGAGGGCACAACAAATATCTAGGCAGTATAGTGGAAAGGAAGGCATCAAAGTATTCAACCAGCAGAAGTATCTACATCATCACCCAGAATATCTCATTCAGAAAACAGGGCAATTCATGGGTCACAGCAGAGACAGAAATAACTCAACATTGGTGGTGGTGGTTTTGACAGCACATCTCTTTGGGACTTGCTTCCTGAGTATGGGTTGGTAACTGACACACACGAACACCGTGTAGCTCCTAGAAGTGGTCCCATTGCATGTGAGATGATTTCTGCATACTTGCATAATAGCTACTTTTTAGGCAGAAACAATGACCCCATGGACTACTGGCAAACAAAGCAGTGTTTGTGGCCTGCATTGACATGTAGTGCACTGATGCCCTTAGTTGTCCTCCAGAAAGCATCAAGTCTGAGAGGGTTTTCAGTGCAGCTGGGTACATTGTCAATGACCACAGGACATGCTATACATACAGTAATGTTTGGATACTAACATTCTTATAAATGAACCATCTGATTATCAAGTAGCAAAAACCACATGCAGAGGGGACTTCCTCAGCATTTTAGGAACTGGACCACGCTTTCGGGCGGGAATAATATAATATGTGAATGGAAATTTCTCCTCTGTAGTGGCACTAGAGAGCTAAAACTTAATGCTTCTGAGGGTGACAAACTGTAGAAAAAGCCATTGTGTTTTTTATACTCAGAGCCTCTCATATTTTGGGTTGTATTTTTGAATACTCTTAGAGGGTCAGCCTAAGAGTGCAGGGTAATCCAGGCATGGACCCATTGCTCTCAGTAGACTGTACTGAGACAGTAGACAGTAGTAGACAGTAGACTGAAATGTATGTCGGGGGGTTGCTGGTGTTCACATGTAATGGCACTAGAAAGCTAACAAGTGATGCTTCTGAGCAGTGACTAGCCATAGAACAGGCCATTGTGCTGTTTGGCACCAGAGCCTCTCACATTTTGGTTTGTACTTTTTTTATAATATCACTGCAAGCATACTTGTAGTATGGGAGGGGTTAGTGGTACCGATGACTTAAATTAATAAATAAGTGGGGTAAAAGTCACATTTTTTCTCAAAAACCTTCTCACTTGGTGAAAGGTGCTTTTTTCACATGTTCTGGTTTTGAGGTAGGAAGTTTCACCCATACCTAGAAATGTGAATAAGAAATTAGAAAAAAGCCATTTTCAAAGAAAATATATCAAATAAATCAGTCACATTCTTATAAAAAGGATAAAACAGAAAAGGAGCGCCAATGGTGCAATAAAGTTATTAAAATATTATGAATTTTGTAACAAAATAATATTTACTCACACATATAAAAATACACAGGCTTAAAAATGCATTTTTAAGCCTGTGTATTTTTATATGTGTTTTTGAACTTTTATTAAACATAACAGAAGTTTATATATTTAACTGAACACGGTTAACACCCGAATGGAGACGAGGTGATGTCTCCGTAAGCCCTTGAGCCGGTATCCTTGATATCAAGTTACTGGCATTTACTAAATGTGAGTAAATATTATTTTGTTACAAAGTTCATAATATTTTAATAACTTTATTGCACCATTGGCGCTCCTTTTCTGTTTTAGCCTTTTTATGATTCTACTGTTTGGGAGAGCGAGTTCTTTTGGTAGTGAGCAGCTGTGTGGTGAATGCTGTGACTGGGGGCAGCAAGCAAACTCCAGAGGCTGTGAAAGTTGGATTTGATATATACATCTCATCCAACACATTGTAAAATGTGAGTGCATTTCCACAAGGGTGTTACTGTGGTGACGGTTACCAATACATCGATCTGCTGATATACACAGGGGGCGCCCCGTTGTTTTTTCTCCTTTCTATTTCTTCCTGCAACATTCTTATAAACACTATTTTAATTACAGAATATAGTACCACAGTTTACTTTTACTAATAACAACAACTCTATGTATTTATCACATGAAATTAATCTAGATTATATAATTCTGATGATTTAACAGAGAGTTAATCTCTCTGTCTGGCGCTGGCGTTTGACTTGACATGATATCTAAAAATCCTTCTAAAATCCTTAAAAGTAAATGCTTCTTTAAATCTAAAAACAGAGTTTAACTGTATATTATTTTAATATTCCATATGTATGTATATTCATAAGTGTATGTATATTTAATAACATGTAATATATAATGTTTCTTAATTTGTGTAAATATGCAGCCCTCTACTGAAAACTGTCCAGGACATACTTGAAAACGAGATAAATCTAAATGTATTCTTCCTAGTAAAATATTTTCTAAATAAATAAATAATATAACAAGTTGCACAACATTTCCATTTCCTAATGCCCTCTCCAAGTTCCCACACTAATAATTTCTACCTCTCCCAGCCCTGTTACAGGAACAGCTGACATTATGATACTAGTGATAACCAGCAAGTTGTAGTAGTGCAAGAAGAAAAGGGACAGCGCAACACTCCTCTAAGTATAATCCAGATTATTTCTAATTTGTTCCAAATTATCCCCCTTTGTACTCTCAAAAGTCAGTACTGACAACTTGTAGAGGCTACTGCCACCTCTAGGTATAAGGCCCCAACTGGATCAAACCTCCAGTCCCAGTCAGTCTCTCACCCTTTACTTCTCATTTCAAGATATATTCAGGAACTCTACTTTCCACTTATTCTTTGGAGATGGATTTGGTCAAGGGGTATTATTTATTATATTTTACTTGAGAAAACAGAAAACGGAGCAACTGCTTCTTAATAAAACAATTATTTGTTAGTTTAATAACCTTTAAAAATATATATTCAGAATATTGTTACAATATTTCATAAATAAATAATGTTGTTAGAAAATAAAGTCCTACTCGTTTTGTGTTTCCAGTTTTGCTTCATCAGGGTCATATTGTGCCAATATTCTGATTATATATTTTTAAAGATTAT
This sequence comes from Rhinophrynus dorsalis, assembly GCA_037306005.1. Classification (NCBI taxonomy): domain Eukaryota; kingdom Metazoa; phylum Chordata; class Amphibia; order Anura; family Rhinophrynidae; genus Rhinophrynus; species Rhinophrynus dorsalis. The sequence continues at coordinate 557,507,596 of CM074721.1, forward strand.
TAATACATGCCCAAAACAATTTTAAACAGTTGAATAACAGCAATTTTAATTTTTTTTAATGGTGGCTTTCTGGTTGAAAACTAGTTAATTCATCCATTCCAGTTATTAATATTACATCTTGCAAGATACAACCCATTAGCATAATGAAATGTAGATCTAGAAAATACTGTTCTATTAGAAGTGTTGGAAGAGGGGATCAGTTCAACAGAAATGGTAGAGACTAATATTATAAGGGAATAGAGCACACTGGATGATCCAGGTGGTCTGCCATCAAAGACTATGCTTCTATGATATGCTAGTATGATAAACTATATCCAATCTAACAGTGCCATCACTCTGGTTAAAATATATTTTAATATTCACGTTATTTTTACATGTGTTAATTTAGATAGTACTGTTTTGATGTCCTTATTCTTCAAACTATAAACGATTGGATTCAGAAATGGAGTCACCACTGTATACAGGAAGGATAAAGCCTTGCTGAGATTTAATGAGTGTTCTTTATAATTAAACAAATAAGCAGTCATCAATGTTCCATAATATATAGACACAACTGTCAGATGGGAGCTGCATGTGTAAAAGGTTTTCTGTCTTCCAGAGGTTGACGGGATCCTGAGTATGGTGTGGAAGATATAGATGTAAGTTGCAATGATGAACATTAATGGTAGGAGAGTTACTGGAAAACCTATCACAAAGTTCATCAACTCAAAAAAAGAAGTGTCTGAGCATGAAAGCTGCAGAAGTGGTGCAAGGTCGCAGAAGAAATGATCAATGACATTAGGACCACAGAATTTCAATCCAAGTACCCGAAGAACTGAACTCAATGCCAATGTGAATCCCATGACCCAAGAACACAAAACCAGGTGAAGGCATCTCTGGAAGCTCATGAGGGACGAATAATGCAGTGGGTTACATATTGCCAGATATCTGTCATAAGACATGACTGAAAGAAGGGCACACTCTGTACCTGTTGAGGCACAAAAAAAGTAGAATTGTGTGAAGCAACCAACAAAAGACATTATTTTACTTTTGGTCAATATAAGACTCATCAAATAAGGGGAAATTACTGTGGTCAGCAGTAGGTCACAGGAAGATAGGTGGCTCAGGAAGAAGTACATGGGAGAGTTAAGTGTTTTACTAAAAGACACCAAGAGAATAATCAGCAGATTTCCAGTTATTGTCAATATGTAAATCAGAAGGACAATAAGGAAAAGAATACTTCTGAAATTATAAACATCATGAAATCCTAAAAGAAGAAAATATTTTACTGTTGTCTGATTCACTTTATTCATTTCCAGGAAAAATATGGGTCTTGTAAGATGCAATTTCTGTATTTTATAAAAGAGGGCTGTGTTCTCAAATCAGAAATTTTGCTGAGAAAACATAGTATTAAAGAAGGTCTAGATTATTAAACTAACAGCATGAAAATATCACAGGAAATTAAAACATTGGTCAGAATTACAGATGTATCAATAGAATCAATGTGACAGTTGTGTGATATAATAATAATTATAATGCAACAGATGTGACTAATATAGGTAAACAAATATACAAAGGGAAACACAGAGTATCTCAGTCTAAAAAAAATCACTTTAATCTACGACTTCTTCTACAACTACCTTTTACCTACACTTATAATCCTCCTCCTGTCTCTGTATGGTGTCACTATCACTAATTAGATTGTAAGCTCTTTCAGGCAGGGTTTCCATCCAAATGTGTGATTCACTTGATTGCACTTCTCTCCTACTAATAAGGTAATGGCCACACTTTAGTCTGAAGCTCTTATCTCTGTCTTGTATTTTCAATTTGTCCTATTGCTACTACGGAGTATAACAATGATAAGTCAACTTTACCTTTGTATATAATTTCTATTCTTCTTCATAGACATAGTTACATGTTATATGGTAGGTAGGTGCATATCTCCTCAGTACAGTGCTACTTACTATTACATCACAATCCCAGCAGAAAAATAACTTGGTATCATTCACCTTAGATTATTTCCAAGATCCCAGTGATCAGTACAGTACAGAGTGATTCCAGTGATCAGTACAGTACACAGTGAATCCAGTGATCAGTTCAATACAGTGTGAATGCAGTGATCAGTACAGTTCAGAGTGATTCCAGTGATCAGTACAGTTCAGAGTGAATCCAGTGATCAGTACAGTACAGAGTGATTCCAGTGATCAGTACAGTACACAGTGAATCCAGTGATCAGTTCAATACAGTGTGAATCCAGTGATCAGTACAGTTCAGAGTGATTCCAGTGATCAGTACAGTTCAGAGTGAATCCAGTGATCAGTACAGTACAGAGTGATTCCAGTGATCAGTACAGTACACAGTGAATCCAGTGATCAGTTCAATACAGAGTGAATCCAGTGATCAGTACAGTTCAGAGTGATTCCAGTGATCAGTACAGTTCAGAGTGAATCCAGTGATCAGTACAGTACAGAGTGAATCCAGTGATCAGTACAGTACAGAGTGAGCCCGTGTGATCAGAACAGTACAGAGTGATTCCAGTGATCAGTACAGTACAGAGTGAATCCAGTGATCAGTACAGTACAGAGTGATTCCAGTGATCAGTACAGTACAGAGTGATTCCAGTGATCAGTACAGTACAGTGAATCCAGTGATCAGCACAGTACAGAATGAATCCAGTGATCAGTACAGTACAGAGTGATTCCAGTGATCAGTACAGTTCAGAGTGAATCCAGTGATCAGTACAGTACACAGTGAATCCAGTGATCAGTACAGTACAGAGTGATTCCAGTGATCAGTACAGTACAGAGTGATTCCAGTGATCAGTACAGTTCAGAGTGAATCCAGTGATCAGTACAGTACAGAGTGAATCCAGTGATCAGTACAGTACAGAGTGAGCCCGTGTGATCAGTACAGTACAGAGTTATTCCAGTGATCAGTACAGTACAGAGTGAATCCAGTGATCAGTACAGTACAGAGTGATTCCAGTGATCAGTACAGTACAGTGAATCCAGTGATCAGCACAGTACAGAATGAATCCAGTGAGCATTCAGCAATGCCAGAAAATGTATTACCAACTGACCTTTTTATATACATTACAGAGAGAATCTTCAGTAACTGTAATCAGGTAGAGAATTCCACGAAGACCTTGTTAATTAGAATAACAGGAACATAAGGGAAAAAACACTAAATTATGCTAAGGGACATTACAGAATTAACATTTACACTATAAACACTTTAAGTCTACTCCTGTATAAATAGAATAAGATAAAGGTGGACATTGGGCCCCAAAAAACTGAGACAGAAGATATAATTAATGAGGATAAGTAGATTTTTGACACCTTAAAAATTATTTTCTTCTATATTAATGGAGAAAGCAACAACAGACTTTGTGTGAACAGAAAATCAGAACATATCCTCCATCATTAGGAACGAGCAAAAAGTCCTGTTTTGTTCCTGTGGGAAATGCAGCAAAAAGGCCAGATTGTCTGCTTTTCCTGCAGTAATACATGCCCATAGAGAATCCCATAGATTTTCCACCATTTTACTAATGCCACCAACTTTCCAATGAGAATGGTTTCCATTTATCGCCTATGATTTCCTTTGGCAGTGAAACTTCCCACCTCCATACCATAAAACCCAGAATTTTCCACCATCAGTGTGATGTAGTTTAGTAGAGAAAGAGACTAGAAGCAGGCAGAAAGAGAGAGATCTAGTCACCACCAGTTGTTTCAGGTTGGGGGACTGTTTATCGGAGGGGTGAATTAGTCCGTTTTTTTTCCTGGTGGAAAATTAACCAAAAATATAGGATTATCCTCTTTTCCTATGGAAAGTGCCTACAAAACTTTTGCTGGTGAATTTCTGTCCTATCCATTATTTCAGGGAGGAATTTCCTGCAACATTCAAATTTCCACCGCCCTATACCATTGATTTTGTAGGAGGGAATTTCCCACATCAATGAAAAACACCCCTTCATTTCCCACCAGCTTCTACTATAAAAGCCAAGAATTTCTCACAGTGTGTATTTTGTTAGTAGAGAAAGAGAAGTAGATGAGTTTTAGGAGAGGAGAGAGATGTTAAAAGAACATTGTGATTTCTGAAGTCTGTGAAGTATCTGTGACTTTGTGTTAGGTTAGTGAGGGTCATTCAAGTGAGAATTAGTGGTAGGGCAGTAAAGTGCATTCAGATTGTGTAACTTAGTGAGGGAGGGTCACTCAAACTGTGAGTGTTAGTGTTAGGGCAGCGAGGGCTATTCAGACTGATTTAGTGTCAGGCTAGGGAGTGTCAATAAAATTGAGTGCGTTACTTCTAAGTCAGTAAGGTTTAGTGATGTAATGTGAGCGGTGTGTGGTTTTTTTACAAAACGAATATTTAATTTGACTTTACAATACTTATTTTTCTTCATAATTTTTTTGTTTATACGGTAATAAGAGATGTGCATAGAAAGACATGGAGGAGAAGGAGAGGAATTGAGGCATCATCCTCTTCCAAGGGAGGCATAGGCCACTCCTAAATTGGAGTGCTCTCTCAATTGGCAAGATGGAAGGAGAGGTGCCAATTGTTAGCAGCAGTGTCTCTACTCCTGCCACCACTAGCAGAAGCACTACAGAGGAGCCCCAGATACCTACATTAACAATGGTGGTGATATCATTTGCACCACCCTTTTCACCATCCAATTTAGAGAGTGGTGACAATGATGATACCTCAGAGTCTTTCAGTGCACTCTGAAGCTTTCTTTTTTTGTTTTTTTAAAGCTTAGAAATATTTATTCTTTTAAATTTTAAAGAAATGCAGAAATACAAGATAACAGAATTATATTCAATTAAAAAAAACAGAGAAATTAAAAGTAAGAAATAACAGAAATCTCAATGTTAGGAAATAGTAATAGAAACTAAGACAAAAACAGGCTCTCAGAAGAAGTTTAAAACTGCTACCGTATCGACTGTCTAACCATGGAGACCACTTAAGAAGAAATTTTCCAAAATTACCCAACTGTATAGATGAAAGTATTCATTAACACAGACAGCCTTCATTCTATCCAGAATAGAATCCCATGAAACTACAAACTGTTTCCAGCTAGATACAATAGTTAGTCTAACAGCAGAGCAAACTGCCTGAGTCAACTAATCCTCAAATTTCCCCAGTTCTGGAACTCTTCTTCCCAATAAAGCATTCCCACAGTTAAAATTAACATTTTTATTTAAAATTTGGGAGAGAAGAGAATCAACTCGGCACCTAATCGCCTTAACTATTTTGCAATCCCACCAAATATGGAAGAATGATCCGTCTGCCAGACAGTCCCTAAAACAAACATTAATGGCGTCATGGAAAACCGATGCCAATCTACTCGGAACCCGGTAAGTTAAATGAAGCATTTTAAATAGTTGTTCAACCGAACCAATCCAGGGACTGCTTTTAAAAATCCTTCTACAAATTAAATTCCATTCCTCGGCATCAAGTGTTTCACCCAAAATAGATTCCCAGGAAACCTGACATTTTAACTTATCTTTATCAAAAAGAAAGATCTTATAAAGAAGGGAAATTGACCTCAAGGAGGGATTCCACATTCACAAAAAAGCTCTAAAATTTTGTAAGAGGCTCAGAAATAAAGTTACCAAGGTAAACCTTAATTTTCATTGCAATCCCGTAGTATATCAGTTCATCACAAGGACTCCCATTCTATCCCTAATAGAATTCCAGTCACTAACATTGTTCCTAAAAATTAAGTCACTCAAAGTCTCAAAACCAGAATTAACAAGAATATCAACAAGACTCTTCTCAGAAGCAGACCAATAAAAAAGGAGAATAAATGGGTAGCAATTTGGATCGAAAGTCAAAAAGTCTAAATTTAAACCTAACCTTATCCCAGACTCTCAGATCAGCTCTTGTAGTGCATTAAGCATCTTGGAGAGTTCCAGATCTTTGACCTGAGAAAGACCACAACCAAGAGACGACTTTCCTCTTATCAAAAGAGTCCAACTCCAAAGTAACCCACCTTGGAAACAGAAGAGGACAATCGAATTTGTAAGATAACAAAAGTAAGTGGTAAATTCTAGTAGCAGTGGAATAATTATATAAATTAGGGACTAATAAACCGTCATCAGATCTATCCCTATATAAAATATTTATTTTAATACGAGGACAACTGTTGTTCCAAATAAACCTAAAACAATAGTTTTGAATTCCAAAAAGATCATATTTATTAATAAGAATGGGGAGAGATCTAAAAAGATATAAAATCTTTGGAAGAACAGACATCTTCAAAGTATTCACCCTGTCAATAAGGAATAGAGGGAGATTCATCCAGCCATCAAGCATAGCCATAATTTTGTTGACTAAATTCCTGAAGTTAAAAGAGAAAGTTTTATCAATTGATTTAGGGATCATTATACCTAAATAAGAAAGGAAGTCCTCTCTCCATCTGAATTAAAATAAAGTTTTAATTTTAGATTTAAAGGGAAAATCCAAAGAAAGACCAAGAATTTCCGATTCTTGTTATAGTACATTTTAGAAAACCCATCAGGGTCTGGACTTTTATTATTTTTAAGGGGTTTAATTACAAATTTGATTTCCTCTAGCTCTATAGGTTTGTTTAATTCTTTGTTTTCCTGAAAGTTCAAACTAGGAAGGTCTAAACCAGAAAAAAGGTCATGAAAAACTGATTCATCAAAGTTAACTTTTTACCAAATAAGTTTGTAAAAACAGGTTCAAAGCAATCCAGAATATTTTTAAGATTAGAGGATTTACTAACTGAACCTCCGCCATTAATACTTTTAATAGAATTGATATATTTTTTAGAGTCTAACTGGTGGGCCATCAAGGAATGAGCCTTATTTCCCCATAAAAAAAATATTTCTGTCTAACCCATAAAAGTTGTTTACCAGCAACCTTATGTAATAAAATAGACATTTATTTTTTAACAAGACAGATTTTCCTGGCAATAGTAAGGGAAGGCTTCAAAGATTGAGCTCTCAGGAGGTTTTTTAAGGATTCATGCAAAACAGATAAGTAACCATCTCTATTATATTTTCTTTGCTTAGCCAATTTAATCAAAACACCTCTGATAACAGCCTTATGAGCCGACCAGATAGAAGAAGGATCAACCGAATTTTCTTGAAAGTAATGGGTTAGCTCTTTGGTGACCTCTCTCCTAACATCCTTATTGAGAAGCAGTCTCTCATTCAGTCTCCATCTAAAAGGTCTAGATAAGGTAATCAGAGAATCACCAGGAAAGGAAACCACACTATGGTCTGTCCAAACTTGTGCAAAAATTCCAGAACTGACAATATTATTTAAAAAAATCTGGTCAGTCAAGAAAAAGTCAATCTGAGAAGACACACTGCACTAAGGAGAGTCAAATGAGTATTCCTTAACTGAGGGGTAGAGTGTACGCTAAGGATCAACAAGACCAAAGAAGTCCATAAAACCTTTGATAATAGGAACCTGAGAACTCCCAAAATTCTTTGAGCCTCTTCTATCTAATTTTGGATTCTGGCAAATGTTGAAATCCCCCCCTACAACCAAGGTTACTTTTCTATGACCCTTAATAAAAAATTTAAGCCTATCGAATAAGTTTTTTTTAATCAGTTTAAGGACCATAGATATTGACTAAAGTTAAAACAGAACCACAAACATTAACAGAGACTAATAAATATCTTCCCTCAGGGTTCTCAATGACCTAAACTACTATAAAAGGGATTTCATTACGAATCAAAATTGCTACACCATTTTTCTTAACAGTATTATTACTCATGAAAAATCTCCTACTACTGGCAGAAAAAAACTTTAAGGGATTAGCACTATTAATTCTGGTTTCTTGAAAAAATAGGAATGAAGATTTAAAGCCTTCCAATGAGATAAATGCTTTCTTTCTCTTATGTGCAGAATTAAACCCACGAACATTAATTGTGGAAAAAGTTATTTTGCTTAAACTCTTAACTTACCCCCCCAGAAAACCCCAACTATGACTTTGCCAAGGAAAACTACAAGAGAAAGGGAGAGCCTTAAAAAAGAACACTCCAAAAAGTCTCGGTCTCCGCCACCCCTCTCCCAATCCCTAATACCAAAATAAAAACTTCAGAGGACAAAACTATCATTGAGATTGGCAGATCAACAAAAAATTAAGCAAACTTGCAGATCCCCCAGGGAAAGAGAGGACTACATAAATCAAATCTATATCATATATACATAAGAAGGTAAATCACATATAACAGAGTATATATCACATATATCAGAACCAGATACACATATACATATACAAAGATGCAATATACCATATATATTCATATTATCATTGACATTAAAGGGATAGTAATACTTCATTTTTTCTTTATTTTATTTTGTAGGCATTAAAAAAACATGAAGAACGATAAAAGTCTTATCTCTCAAACCTTTATGGTTTGAGAGATATTTACAAGCAAAGTTTCCCCTCCCACCCCTTTTACCTAGTGTAAGCCATCTCTTATCAGATGTGGAATCCAGTCCATAGACCAGACAGATAACAGAAGGGGACAATTTTCTTTCTATTAGAACAATGAAAGCCCTGACCGCCTTGACAAGTTTTTCAGGTTTTTCCCTTATCTTAATTGAAGATTGTCCCTCTCTGCAGGTTTCAGACCATATTGAATGGAAGACCCTGCAATATCTGGAAAAATTGTGCTATGCATATTATTAAAATTATTTAAGTCTCTATTTCTGGCATCTCTGAGTATTGTATTTTTAGCATCCAGAGAAACACATCTGACCAAAATATCTCTGATAGTATTATTCTTAGTAGATTTTCTCCCAATGCTATACACATTGGAAAAAACACAGGGAACTGTTCATCCTGTCCATAAATATGTTTAAAAAAATCAGAGCAGAAAGCAGAGAGATCCGAACCGGACTCAACGACACCTTTAATCCTGAGGTTTTTCCTCTTTTGTTCATTAACTAAACTTCACTAACTCCTGTCCCAATGCAACTCACCAGCATGGTTGCCTCCTCAGCGGCTCACATACATCGTACATTAGTTGCCACTGGCCAGATGACAAAGAGGCTCCCTCCTAAGCCTTACAGTTTTAGATGGTGTACTCGCTAATGGCCTTATTCTGCTTGTACAAATGCTCTAGCATGTACATTGTGGAATTCCACCTGGTAGGGACTTACATTGTCAGCTGATGATGGGGAAGATTGTTACGTTCTAGTATGGAATACAGAGTGTTGTGTGCACTGTAGGAGCGACTACAGATTTTGTGGGCAATAGTAAGCATCTCTTTAAGGGTCTCGGATACTGCTAGGAATCTGGTCACAATTAAATTAAGCACATGGACAAAGCAGGGCACATGCACCATACCACCTATTCTCAAAGCAGCGATTATGTTGGAGCCGTTATCAGCAGACACATAACTAGCTTTTAAGGAGCGGGGTACAAGCCATTCCTCTATCACCTGCTCTAGCTTACTTAAAACACTACAGCTTTGTCTCTCAAAACACAAAAACGCACAAGGTGGTGTGACAATGGTATGGGCTATCCTCCTGCTGCCTTTTAATCACACTGCCACAACCAGAAGCACCATTACTGGCTGTCACCTGATGCTGTAAGCTAGTGTTGTCCACTGTTGGTGCTGGGAGGGAAACCCAGTGAGCAGTCACAGTCATATAGTCTGTGCTCTGCCCACTTGTCCACATATCTGTTGTCAGGTGGATTTTCTTGCCATAGGCACTTTTTCAGAGACATGCCATGATGGTGAGGAAATGGTTAATTTTTCTTTTAAACCAAATTCTCTGAAAATCTGTGTTTTAAAATGTGTTTAAATTACCTCATGTAACAGAGACAATGAGCTTCTCTTCCTCAATGGAGGGGAAAATATCTAAGTGAGTTTTCGGTTGGAGGCAAAATGGGAAGAAGATGTACTCCTATGTGAGAAAGGCAAGATAGTGTGACATGTTTACATGAAATATGTTGACCTGGTGAACCCCCTAATTAAGGAAAAAACACAGATTCATGTGTCATATGTAAAATCTTAATGTAGAGTAATGGTGCCATCTATAGATCACATGGTGTTATTACTAAGGCTTTTGAATGGTAACTATATCTTTTATTTATTTAAATTCTGCAGAACTTCAGAATCATATACACATTTCTTCTATATTTGAAGAAACCTAATTTTCTTATAATTGTCTTAATTGTACTGGCCAACCATTTGGGATCAATTATAATAAGCTATATTAGCTCTAGAAATTCTGAAATTAAAGAATTAATTAGGTTAAGGGTAATATAGTTAAATACCTTGGTTTATATATTAGTTAATATAATTCTGTTATTTCTAGAATATTTTGTGTTTCTGGAAATGTTATAATAGCTAATATTGATCTAGGGAATTATTTGAATTCATTTACTAACCCTTTAACCGCCATCTATTTATTTTTGGTGTTTCTTTGGATTTCTTTGTGTGTGTACTAGGCAAAACTTCTTTGAAACTTTCACTAGACAAAAGAAGATGCCATCTTGGGTGTGGTTTCCTATCCTTAGAAAGGATTAACTCTTGGAGAACCTTATAGATTTCTTTGTGTGTGTACTAGGCCTAACTTTTGTAATGTGAAAGTTTCTTTTAAACTTTCACTAGACAAAAGAAGCTGCCATCTTGGATGGGGCATCCTGTCTTAATAAGTAGATCAACCCTTGTAGTACCCTATAGGTTTTACATCATATTCCTATAGTCATATTTGCGATTTATGTTGCACAAAGTTTAATATACTGTCTAGACATATATTATTGAATTGATTCTAAGTATTTTCTGGTCTAATCTGTTATTGACTATATTAAATGCAATTTATATGTTTTATTCAGAAGGTATGCAATAATTGTAATCGGTAGATAATTAAATTATTGTGGTTTAAATCTGGGATTTTATTCCAGTTAGTCTCTAAATTTGATTATTATATATATGGTATAAGGGAATTGTGAGAGGACCTAGCTTAATATTAAAGCTAATTCACCTAACAATATACCTTAAACATCAATAAGCATAGTTTATACAGTTTCTGGAGCAGGGGTATTCATATACATTGTCAGAGACATTGCCATGATGGGGAGTAAATGGTTAATTTTTCTTTTAAACCAAGTTCTCTTAAAATCTGTGTTTTAAAATGTGTTTAAATTACCTCATGTAACAGAGACAATGAGCGTCTCTTCCTCAATGGAGGGGAAAAATATCTAAGTGAGTTTTATGGTGATTTATATACAGTTGAAGACAAAATGTCTGGGAAGAAGATGGACTCCTATGTGAGAAAGGCTGGTAGAATTACATGTTTATAGGGTCTCTGATAAACATATGATCTCTCCCTTTTGAGAAGAGTGCCAGACAGGATGTCTTTAATATTGTTTCTCAAGTTGTCAGGAAAAATTTTAACATGGAGAGAGAGGGCCACCTTGTGGATGTAAATAGCTTTATTACCAGTGTTTTGAGAAATTCCCAAAAATTATGATAATAATATGCCTGATGTCACTGTATAATGAGGTGGTCCTTTAAAGAATCAGAGCAGATTTTGATAAGAGGGATTTCATATTATATAAAGTAAAGTTTAGAGAGAAAAGGGGCTTTTTCCTCTTGAGTCTTGGCTGGTCTTTTCTCTCTTGGCTCCTAGGTCTATTCCTGCTGACATTCTTGCTGACTGTCATAGAAATCCTAAGAAATTCTCACACTTGGACTGGTAACTATATATTGTCTTTATTTAAATTCTGCAAAAGTTCAGAATCAAATATTTATTTCTTCTATATTTGTAGAAACATAATTTTCTTATAATTGTCTTAATTGGACTGGCCAACCATTTGGGATCAATTATAATAAGCTATATGAGCTCTAGAAATTCTGAAATTAAGCAGAATTAATTCATTTATTGGTAAATTGTTATATTTTGACAGATAAGTATAAATTAGTTAAATAGTTTGGTTTATATATTAGTTAATATAATTCTTGGTATTTCTAGAATCATTTTTTGTGTTTCTGGAAATGTTATAATAGCTAATATTGATCTGGGGAATTCTTTGAATTTGTTTATTAACCCTTTAACTGCTATTTATTTATTTGTGGTGTTTCTTCGGATTTCTTTGTGTGTGTACAAGGCCTTGGGTGTGATTTCCTATCCTTATAGTGAATTAACCCTTGGAGTACCTTCTAGATTTCTCTGTGTGTGTACTAGGCCTAACTTTTTTAAAGTGATAGTTTCTTTTAAACTTTCACTAGACAACAGAAGCTGCTATCTTGGGTGTGGAACCCTATCTAAATAAGTGGATTAACCCTTGTTGTACCCTATAGGTTTTACATAACATTGCTATAGTCATATTTGTGATATATGTTGCACGAAGTTTAATATACTGTCTATACACTGCTGCCAACTGTATTTTATTAATTGTAAGGATCAATTATTCTTTTCTATGCTGCTGAGTGCAATTATTGTGATCTAATACCTCTGAATATACCTATAGGTGGTTAACCCTTTAATTGCTGGTAATCCTCATGGTGATAATTGTGGTTTGAGTTATTATATATATATTTTAATTGCTTATCACTCTTTTATTTCATTGTTGCTTACACTTTATATATATACTAGTTGAACAGCCCGTTACACGGGCCACAGTGCCACTGCCACCTGGTTGCAGGCCAATCACACGCAGTAGAGACTGCCCGTGCCTCGACTGATACAGAGCTGGACGCTCCTTCGGAGCACACAGCTCTGTATCAGCCGCGGCGCTCGCAGTCTCTACTGCCATTGACTGCAGCACGTGCAGCAGTGTCTACTGCGCATGTAGTGGCGTTACACACGATTTAGCGAATTATTATATAGGATATAGTATTTAGTACTTTAATAATTATATATATTTAAGCACAAATATGCGGGATTGATTATTCAGTCAATTCTTTACTGTGAAGTAGCGTGTCGATACCTAATATGTGTAAAGTTCTCAAAGTTATTTAATATTGTCATTTATCTATTTATGTGAAGATATCCAACCTGATTGGTTCTCTTATTTTAACCCCTTGGATACCTTCAACATAATTATTTTGACATCATTGCTGCCAACTGTATTTTATTAATTGTAAGGATCAATTATTCTTTTCTATGCTGCTGAGTGCAATTATTGTTATCTAATACCTCTGAATATACCTATGTGTGGTTAACCCTTTAATTGCTGGTAATCCTCATGGTGATAATTGTGGCTTGAGTTACTATATATCTATTTTAATTGCTGATCACACATTTATATCATTGTTGTTTACACTTTATATATAGTATATTGTATTTAATAAATTATATTTTTTGGCAGAAATATACGGGATTGATTATTTTAATCAATTCTTTACTGTGAAGTAGAGTGTCAATACCTAATATAATGTAAAGTTCTCAAAATTATTTAATATTGCCATTTATCTATTTATGTGAAGATATCCAACCTGATTGGTTCTGTTGTTTTAACCCCTTGGATACCTTCCACGTAATTGGTTCGACAACTTTTCAGCCCTTTTCACACCACACTAACTGCTTGTACAATTCAGGCACAGCCATCCTGGAAAAATCACTGCTGCTTGGAATATTCCAGCATAGAGCAACACATGACATCAGCTCTCTGAACCTTGGTTTTCTACAAAACAATACGACAGCATGTCCACTGCCAACTTCTTTGCAACCTTGTCATTCAACCTGTGTACTTTTGGATTCTTTTGTGAAGTTTTTGACTCCTTCCTAAAAAATGCCGCTAGGGAAAAATGGTCGGTGTTCAAATGTCCTTTCGGCATTAAGCACAACGGACGTTAGGACACAAAACTGGTGTTGTGTCCAAACGTCCGGATTGTGAGTTAAGTTCCCAAAACGCAGGTAAATAACGACAGTTTTGAGAACTTAACAGTAAAAAAACTAACAATCGATGCCTGACATACTTTCAAGCACTGATCGTTAAATAATCTGTGTTAAACTTACCTGTCATCCACTGTCTTTCTCCATTCTTTTGTTTTCCTCCTCTTGTGTCTCCTGTCTTCGTTCTTCTATCTTTTTGCTGTAAAACGAAAATAAAAGTTTAAGTTAAAAGCATACATATCCAGCACACTAATACATAGTTTAACCCCTGGAGGCCCAGAGGGTTAAATTATGTAATACTGTGCCATTTAAACTATAAATGCCTCCATGCATATGAAATGTTTTTAATTTATCCCAAGCCATTAGTATTGCCATAAGTAAAATGTCCAAAATGATACTTAGCATATATTTGTCACTGTCTCTGCCACTGTGTGAGGCCACTGAGGTGGCGGTGGAGACAGAATAATGCTCCACAGCCCCCCCTTCTTGTCCAGGGGCCGATGTCCACTCTGGCCTGAGGAAAATAGAATTGAGGCTGCCTTACTTCTAATTCTCTCACAGCCATTGGCTGTGATATGCTTACACATTTCCCAGCCAATCAGTTTAAAGCACAGCCGCTCAAAGCTGATTGGCTGGGAGGTGCGTAAGCATATCCCAGCCAATGGCTGTGAGAGAATTAGAAGTAAGGCTTCCCATATATAAGGGCAGCCTCAAATCTAATTCCCTCATACAGGAGCAGGCATCGGCCCATGGACAAGAAAAGAGGAAGGTGTGGTGTATTCTTGTGTCTCCACCGCCACCTCAGTGACCTCACTTAGTGGCAGAGACAGCGACAAATATATGCTAAGTATAATTTTGGACATTTCACTTATGGCAATACGAATGGCTTGGGATAAATTAAAAACATTTCATATGCATGGAGCCATTTATATTTTAACTGGCACACAACTACATAATTTAACCCTTTGGGCCCCAGAGAGGTACACAACGCATTGAAGCAATGTGTTGCATACCCCTCTGGCACTCAGGGAGTTAAAATATGTATTAGTGTGCCGGATATGTATGCTTTTAACGTAAACTTTTTAAGAAGATAGCAAGAAGATAGAAAAAAAGAAGACAGAAGGGAAGATAGAAGGTAAGAAAGAAGACAGAAGATAGATAAGAAGGAAGGAAGAGGACCAGGAAGCTGAGGACTCCGCTGGACATCGGGATTAATGGTAAGTGTTACCTGTAATGTGATGTTTTTTAACTTAGTCGGGTTAACCCTATGAATGCCAGCGGGGTAATTATACCCCACTGACACTCGTAGGCTTAATTTTACTAATGTCTGACACGTTTTTCATCCTTTGGATGCATTTATATGGGGCTTAGATCCCCATATCAATACATCCACTGAGGACTTAGATTTTTTTAACTTCAAGTATCTGTGTCGGCTGTTTAAACAGGCGATAAGGGACTCAAGTTAAAAAAATAATAGGTGTAAACTTTTTCACCTTTTCTTAGCTAACTCAGACATTTGAGTTGCTATTTCTACTGCTGCTAGTTGTGGCACCTTTGACCTGCTGATAGTGTGTCTTCTAGTCAGACCTGTGGTTGTGCTTCAGGTGGGATCTCATAGAGGAGGTGCCTAGGTGTAAGCCTGCTTCCCCCTGCTCACATGCTTTTTGCACAGACAACAGATAGCAACATGCTTAGCTTGAGGATCCTGAGTGAAGTATCTCCATACTGTAGACTTCACGGAATGAGGGGTTCCTGAGGTGGTGCTGCTGCTACTACTACTACTACTGGAACTGGATGTTGATGAAATTCTACTGCCACTACTACTAGGTGTCAAAGGTGCAGCACTTACAGCAGCAGCACCAGAGGCACTCGTCATATCTAAAACTATGGATGTTAATAACCTGTTTTGCTGCTGCTGGGTACTCAAAATAGGTGCGTGTGGCTGAGTGGGACTTGGACTTTGAAGAGGTGATGATGCTGATGATGACTGATAGGGTGACTGTGTGCTTTTTGACATCTGTACTTTTCCAGGGTCAGACTTTCCAATGGCTTTCTCAAACAGTTTATAGACAGGCACAGTGCTCCTTAAAAGTGGTGGAAGTTTCAGTCATTGACTTTCTGATAACCTTATAGCCCTGTTATTATCCTCACTCTCAACTTCATCTGTATCTGAACAAGAGAAGGATGCTTGAGGGATATATTCTAGATCTGCATCATCATCAGTCATCATTAGTTAATACTCAGCAGCATAAGCATCACCTGACAGTTCTTGCCTACTGCAACCCTAAGCTTTTAGAGGTCTCAAATATTGTTTTTTTACTTTTACTGTAACAAAGTTCACTACTACTTTGAGAACAGGTGTTTTGGTGCTTGTTTGTCTCAATATCTGATGCAGCACGTGGTTCAGCTGCCTCATCTTCCTCTTTTATGCTATTGCCAGCATCATTAACACTTGAATGCAACTTGTTGTCATCGTCAGTGTTATTCTGATATGGTTCTTTATTTCTACAGGCACTGATGCTGGAACTAGTTTTACTGGGACCTTGACGAACTGAATTCTCCCTTGGAGTAGAGGGATCATCATCATTGATTGCTCACGCTGCAGCAACCATTGCTGGAGTCAATTTTTGAACTACTAATTTACTTTCATGTCCCTACACTGCTAAACCTCTCCCCCTCCCCCAGCGTATGCTGGACATTACGCAACTACACTGTGTTTTTTAACTGCACGTACACAGCACAACTGATGGAGCTGTATGATGCCTTGCCTAAGCATTGCCAGCTGTCTGTCACTGTCACCTAATATGTTTAGTTCTTTATTCTTTTTCATTTACTTTTTTAAGTTGCCAACCCTGTTGTCTTATCACAGTCTGTCCAAAAAATAGACTTGTGCACAACAAAATTTTTCATTAAAATTTCAGACAATTTTTTTTTATTATTCGGTGGATCTGAATTTCAGACCGGACCTATTCGACTCGGATGAAATTCGGCAGAATTCTGAATTATTCGACCAAATTTACAATACTTTAAAAAATGACTCTCTCTTGTGGTGACAATAAGGTACTAGGCCTGTCTACACAATTTTGAGACTGGCTGTGTCACTCTGAAAACTATTCAAACAAAGTCATATTATTGTATTTTGCACAGGAACAAAGATGATTCTCCCTTGTGGTGGCACTAAGGTATAGGCCTGCCAAAATAAATGTGAGACTGGCTGTGTCACTCTGAAAACTTTTCAAACAAATCCCCTAATATTCGATTTTTTTCCCAGGAACAAAGATGGGAGAGTCATTGCAGTGGCAATAAGGTACTAATGTTGGCTGCCTGGCTGCCTACACCACAACTGGCACTATCTCCTTCTGCTCTCTCTGAGCTCCAACAAGGGACTAACAGGAAACACAAGCTGTCTTACGTGTCATTAGTCCAACCCCCATCATGAAACAAAGAAGCTAATTGGACTAGAGAGGGAGGGAAAGTAGTGTGCACGCTGGGAGAACGTCATCTGAATGTAAGGATTTTTTTAACGTGTTTCTGACCCAGTACCGTTTGGATTCTGGAAACAAAACAAATGCCACTTGCCTTTTGGCAGACCTGAATGACGAACGAATGACCCTTATTCGTCCAAATTCCGAATTCGGACAAACCGATTCGCACAAGTGTGCCAAAAAAATTATAACTGAAAAGCAAAATCAACAACTTCTTTCCCCAGACTACCCCACCCAGCACAGATACAATAACAGCAAGATTAGCAAGCAAATATGTCCCTAGGTCCTGACTCTGGTAATATAAAGATCAAATGTCCTACCTAAAAGATTCCCTAAACTAAACTTCAATTCCCCTATCTTCTCTAGCGCAAACAACGTGCTGCTCTCTCCTCTCACAAACACAGAATGGCTGCTGTGAGAGCCTGACACCCTTTTATATGGCTGTAGAAAACTTTAATGTGGTGGAGAAATATTTTTCTTCCCATTGATTTCAATCAGAGAAAAAGGTGGGAAAAAGCCAAAAAATTGTACCACCAAACACCAATATTAAAAGTAGTGGCTGATGTCCTAAAAATACCTCTAAGGGGATATTTAAAAAAAAACCTAAAGACATACAAAAGTAGTGGGGAAGAAGTGGTGGGCGATTCTAAGGATGAACGAATTATTGATGAAGATGTTGTTATAGGCTATAGCCCTCCAGCATGTGCCTCTTCTTCATATACAAATGAAGAAGAGTGTGTTAGAGATGATGACACAGCCATGAAATTAGCTGAAAGGAGAAGGCTCAGTCTTCTGCCACTGAAATGGAGCACTGTGTCTGTTTATGAACTAGAAATCCAGTGGAAAGTCTGACTCTGGATAAGTAAAGATGCCTAAAAATACACATTCATCCTTTCAGTCATCATCAGAACAGTTTTTGAGTGGCTTCCAAGTTGAATCTCCATACTATCATGCATACACTATTGTTGATTAATGAGCAATACAGGTCATCAACATCCACAAACATAGTAGCAGCAGTAGCCCCTCAGGAACTCCACAAACTCTACAGTATGGAGACACTTCCCTCATGATACAAAAGCTGTTGTGTAAAAAGCATGTGAGCAGGGGGAAACAGGATTGCACCAAAGCACATCCTCATTCAGATTGGACCTGAAGCACAGCCACAGGTCTGACTGGGAGACAAACAGCTGCAAGTTAGAGGTACAACATGTAGCAACAGGGGGCACATAATAGAGTAGTGTCAGAGAGTTTGCCAAACAGTTACTTTTTCATTTCTTCAGCATCAGCACAAGAGTTAAGATCAGGAATACTACTGGCAAGTGGAACCACATCTACCTGTCTTAGAGCCACATCACTGCTTTCTGAATGCAATTTGATGATGGCCACAGTGGTTGGCGCTGAGACACCCTAGCCCGGTCATCATCATCCTCCTGCTGTGTTATATCTGTTTTTGATGATTCAGCAGCAAGTTAAAGCAACAGAGAAGTCAGAATGTCACTAGTAATGGTGATAGTGATGCCAGGAACATGGAAGAGTTAAAAGCAGCTTTATTCACAGAGATGAAGCAGAAACCACACTAAGTTGAAGTCTCACGTGTTTCACAGAACAGGTGTTTAATCATATACATGAAGGTGATAGTGATAGTAATGTCTATTCCCAATTTTATCTCTTTCTTCCATTCCTTATCACTTTCTCTCTTAAACAACAGTTGTTCCACCACATTCACTTTCATCATCACCATCACCACCACGAATGTCTTGCCTATCTGTGGGACTGCTTGGTGATGACTAATGTGATAAAAGGGTCAGCTGCTATCACACTTGCCATCAACTTAGAAGGATGGACACTGACAGCTGAAGCAGACACAGGAAGCTGACCTGTAATGCTGATACTGCTATCCAGTGACCTTTATTATACTTCCCCAGATTCCTAGGGAAGTGGTTGGGGGAATGGGAATCATTTGGGAAGAAGGAAATAAGCTCCCTTCATTGCTGCTGCTGCTTCTGCTAGATTTATCCACCTCTGATTCAGCAGCATCAGCAGTGCCCCTCCAGCTTCTCCTGCTGCTCACTGTGCTAGCCAGCACTTCAAACAATGTTATTGTTAAATTTCTCTATATATATCTGCTTCCTCTGTAGTTCTCCCCTATTCTATAACATGCTGCATGACAGGAATGTCTGGGTTATTATAGTATAGGGTATAGGGCAGGAAAGTTTCATCAGCCTGGAAAACATAGGCAGAAAATGGTACCCTTCTTGTGAGAAAAGTTATGGTGTCAGCAAAACAGTATTGGGTGGCAGAGAATCTGCTTTTTTCATAAGAATTTCCATAGGGACAAAACTGGATTTTTTCTGTGTCCCTAATTCCTTGCCCCGCTAGTTTTTGTTGATCTATTTGACTGCAGCTGTATATGAATGGTATACAGACAAGATATGATCAGCTGAAATGTACAGGTACGTGTTGTTCTGGCAATCTGTTATACCACTAAATGTATAAAAATAGTCTATAAATAAGCACAGACAATTACATGGAGGATAAGCTGCTCTGCTTGAACAATGGATTAAGTACAATATACCAGGATAAATACTTCCTCAAATGAGAGCAAGCTACAATCCCAGCAAAATAAGTGTGCACAATTCTGTAACTAAGCTAATCCAAAACTGGACCATAGTAGAGTGCATCATAACAAGAACCATATAGCTATAATAAAATCCCAAGTGGCAAAGAACAAAGTGCAACAGCAACAGAATAAACATAGGTAAAATGCAGGGTACTGAATATGACAATAGAAACAAAATAAAAACTATTTCATATAGATATACTATATATATATATATATATATATATATATATATATATTAAAATGAAATAATTCAATTTGAATCGTAAGAAGTGAATGGAGAATTTATGAATATAAACATATTGTTAACAATTTGTGTATACACTAAAGTGATGACTATAAATTTATGGTAAGTAGTGAAATAGTATGAGTTACCTCTCCTGAATGGGGGTAGCTGGTGTTCACATGCAGAGGGCATTTGGCCATTATTTTGGAATTGAATCCTCCTTTTGTGCTGCATTAGTCTAAAATGTACGTGGAGTTTTCTATTCAGTAGAGAGCTAAAACGTGATGCTTCTGAATGGTGACTAGCAGTAGAACAAGTCATTGTGCTTTTGATTGTCCTCAGAGCCTCTCACATTTTGTTTTGTAGGTTTGAATACTCTTACGGGGTCACCTTAAGAGTGAAGGGTAATCCAGATGTGCACTCCGTGCTCTCAGTGTCTAGGGAATCCAGCTTCACCTCACTGACTAGGTCCAACAAGGCTGAAATATACGTCTGGGATTAGCTAGTGTTCCCATACAGAGAGGACTTGCCTGTCTTTTTGGAAATGGACTGCTCTTTCAGGAGGGATTAGTTTAATTTGCTCATGAAAATGCTATAGAGCTAAAAAGTGATGCTTATGAGTGGTCACTAGCTGTGGAACAAGCCATCCTGCTTATGTTTGTAATCAGAGTCTGTAAAATGTTGTTTTGTGTTTTGAATGCTCTTAGGGTGTCTCCCTGAGAATGAAGGGTAATCCAGGCATAGACCCTTTGCTCTCAGTGCCTATAAAATCTAACTACACCTCATTGACGAGGCCCAACAAAGCAGAAACGTATGTCTGGGGTTGTTGGTGTTCCCGTGCCAAGGGGACTTGCCCATCACTTTGAAACGGGAACACTCTTTTGGGTGGAATTAATTTAATATGTACATGGACATTTCTGTTCTGTAAGGGCACTAGAGAGCTAAGAGAGTGGGGACTAGCTGTAGACAAGCCATTTTGGCTTGCATTTTAAATACGCTTATGGGGTCACCCTAACAGTGAAGGGTAATCCAGACATGGACCCCTTTCACTCAGTTCCAAGGGAATCCAGCTACACCTCACTGATGGAGCAAAACAAGGCTGAAATGTATGTCTAGGATTGCTGGTGTTCCTGTGCACAGGGGACTTGCCCACCATTTTGGAACTGAACCAATATGTACAAGTAAATGTCCCCTATGCAATGGCACTAGAGTTCTAAAAAGTGATGCTTCTGAGCAGTGACTAGCCATAGAAAAGCATATATAACTACAAATAGAAGGTGCCCAGTAGTGTAGTACATCTAGAATAATAATATAAAGTATATATATCGAGATGGATACTCACAAGTGGAGCAATCAGCCAAAGGCAATGCTGACACAAGCACATATGGAGAATACAAACCGTGTCTTCCAGATATCTACAAGGAATCCCAGCAATCACAATATAGTTTGAACAATGGTTTCCAAGTAAAAAAATTACAATTTATTTATAAAAATTTTTATATAATATAAAAGCAAATAATTGCTGAAAAAGACATTTGTATAACTCTGTCCTCTTATGTGTTTCACAGCTCTAACGCGCTGCTTTATCAAAGATAATAAATGGTAGAGTTAGGAGCAGTCAAACTAAGGAACTGTTAGAAAGAACATGTTTAAATAATGAACAAACAGAATCTATTGGAATAAACACATCCAATCAGTAAACTAAACCAAATTACCCAATAGGATGGTCCAGATCATCCAAAGTGAGTCACTCGGCTAATTGAGCCGATGGAGAGCAACATGCACATTACTGGAGCATCCATTCTAGTCGCAAGTGATCACAAAGAACCAAAAGGATAGTACAAAGAACCATTAGGACAAAATATATGATGTCATACAATGGACAAAAAGAAAAAAACAATGATATGTAACCGATGACTAGAGTATCTGCACTGGCCAACGCGATCACGCGAGATAATAGAACTATGTTATAAAAACATTGCATGGCACTGTCAAAGCAAATAGCATCAACAATGCAGCAAGATACTTTCCGGGTCACTCACCATATAGTCACCTAGAAAATATAGGTAGACAACAACACCTGGACTATTGAGGCCATTGTGCAGTTTGTTTGACCCCAGAGCTTCTCTCATTTTTTGTACCCTTTTTCTAATAGGATTGCCAGAATACTTGTAGCATTGGGATTTAGATCTACCGTTCAATGAATACATAACTGGGAAAAAAAGTCAACATTCTTCTCCAAAATCTCCTCACTAGGTGAAAAGGGCTTTTTTTTCATGTTCTGGTTTTGAGGTAGAAAGATTCACACATTCCTAGAAATGCGAATAACAACTTAGGAAAAGGCAATATGTAAAAAAAAGATATATTACTAGTTGAAAAGCCCGTGTATACGGGCCACAGTGCCACACAGCAATGGCCATGGTGCAGTCATGCACAGTAGAGACTGCCAGCACCACGGCTGATATGGAGCAGGGCTCTCCGAATTCAGACCGTACTCCTCTCTGCGCACCTCACTACAAATCAGCCCCGGAGCGTGCAGTCCATACCGTGCATGACTGCAGAGCGTGCATGACGGCTTCTGACAAACATCCTCAGCAAATTATTATATAGGATATATATATATAAGATAATCTGTTGTATTTACAGAATACAGTACAACATTTTACTTTTACTAATATCAACAAATCTATTTATTTGTCACATGAAATGAAATTAGATTAATATAATTGTGATTATTTAACAGAGAGTTAATCTCTCTAGGTGGCACTTGAAATTGACTTTCATGCTGTAACAAGTTGCACAAAATTTCCATTTCCTCATGCCCTATGCATGTTCCCACACCAATAATTTCTACCTCTCCCAGCCCTGTTACAGGAGCAGCTAACATTATGACACTAGTGATAACCAGAAAATTGTAGTAGTGCAAGAAGAAAAGGGACAGCACAACATTCCGCCGAGTGTAATCCAGATTATCGCCAGTTTGTCCCAAATCATCCCCCTTTGTACTCTCAAAAGTCAGTACTGACAACTTGTAGAGGCTACTGCCACCTCTAGGTATAAGGCCCCAACTGGATCAAACTTCCAGTCTCAGTCAGTCTCTCACCCTTTACTTCTCATTTCAAGATATATTCAGGAACTCTGCTTTCCACTTATTCTTTGGAGATGGATTTGATCAAGGAAAATTATTTATTATATATAACCGAGAGAACAAAAAATGGGACAAATGCATCTTAATAAAACAATTATTTATTATATAAATAACCTTTAAATATATATAATCAGAATATTGATACAATATTACATAAATAATGTTAGTAGACCATAAAGTCCAACTTGTTTCATGAGTCCAGTATCACTTCATCAGGAACATATTGTACCGATATTCTGGTTATATATTTTTAAGGGTTATTAATACTTGCCCAAAACAGTTTTAAAGAGGTGAAAAAAGATATTTTAACTATGTAATTGTTACTGAATTCAGCAAACTAGTTTATTCATCCAATAATTCCAATAATTAATATTACATCCGGCAAGATACAACCCATTTGCATAATAAATTATAGATCTAGAAAATATTGTTCTATTTGAAGTGTTGGAACATTGGATCAGTTCAGCAGAAATGGTAGAGACTGATACTATAAGAGAATTCAAAAATGTATTGGCTAGACATACATCTCTTTGGAAAATTATGTAAGATTGTATAATTAAATTAAATGGGAAAATTAGCAGACTGGATGGTCCAGATAGTCTGTCATCAAAGTCTATCTTTCTATGATATGTTTGTTCGATAAACTGTATCCAAACCTACAGTGCCATCACTCTAGTTAAAATATATTTCAATGCTCACATTAGTTTTACACGTGTTAATTTAGCTAGGACCATTTTGATGTCTTTATTCCTCAAACTATAAATGATTGGATTCAGAAATGGAGTCACCACTGTATACAGGAAGGATAAAGCCTTGCTGAGATTTAACGAGTGTTCTTTAGAATTAAACAAATAAGCAGTTATCAATGTTCCATAATATACGGACACAACTGTCAGGTGGGAGCTGCATGTGTAAAAGGCTTTCTGAGAATGGTGTGTAAAATATAGATGTAAGTTGTAATGATGAACATTAATGGTAGGAAAGTTACTGGAAAACCTACCACAAAGTTTATCAACTCAACAAAAGAAGTGTCTGAACATGAAAGCTGTAGAAGTGGTGCAAGGTCACAGAAGAAATGATCAATGACATTAGGACCACGGAATTGCAATCCATGTAAACGAAGGACTGAACTCAATGTCACTATGTATCCCATGAACCAAGAACACAAAACCAGGTGAAGGCATCTCTGGAAGCTCATGAGGGAAGAATAATACAGTGGGTTACATATTGCCAAATACCTGTCATAAGACATGACCGTACGAAGGAAACACTCTGTAACTGCTAAGGAACCAAAAAAGTATAATTGGGTTAAACAGCCAACTAAAGATATGGTTTTCCTTTCAGCTAATATAAGACTCATCAAATAAGGGGAAATTACAGTGGTCAACAGTAGGTCACAGGAGGCTAGGTGGCTCAGGAAGAAGTACATGGGAGAGTTAAATGTTTTACTGAAAGACACCAAAATAACAATCATGAGATTTCCAGTTATTGTCAATATGTAAATTAGAAGGACAATAAGGAAAAGAACACTTCTGAAGCTGTAAACATCATGAAATCCCAAAAGAAAAAAATATTTTACTGTTGTCTGATTCACTTTATTCATTCCCAGAAAAAATATAGGTATTGTAAGACTGCAATTTCTGTATTTTCCATTGGTTTTACAAAATACGGCTATGTTCTCAAATCAGGAACTTTACTGAGAAAACATGGTTTTAAAGAAGTCCTAAATTATCAAATGAACATCATACAAAGTATTACAGGAAATTAAAACAGTTGAGGGTATAATAATTATCATAATGCATTGGATTTGACTAATATAGGTAAACATTACAAGCTTACAAACCTCTCTGTGTATGTCTGAAGACATGCAAGGGAATGTGTCAATTTCTAATTTCATCTGCACAACATGTTAATCCAACCAATATTTTCCTACTTGTGTCTACATTCCTGTAAAGATAGGACTGTATTAATGGCTACACGCCATCCCTCAATACAGCAACACAATCTAAACAGAGCTATATGACAGGTAAATTTAATTTTATAATTGATACAATGCAAAGGAAGCTAAATTACAGGAAAACAATAGAATTCCAATTTACAAACCTGTGTTATATGAGATGATGGCATCCAAACTAGTTTGCTGGGATTTTTAGATTTTTAGATTACATACAATCAATAGAAGTTGAAAAGAAACACATTTTTCAGCTTCCACCTTTTAAATAGTACTGATTTATTTAGGACGTGTTTTACTAGGAAGCCTACATTGATATTTCACTTGTTTTCAAGGCTGTCCTAGAGAACATCTTTAATACATTACACATTTAAATTTCAAATAGATAAAATAAAGATAACACATTCTTTTCAAGACATTTACTTGTTGTCTTTAAACACAAGAAAGCAGAAGATCTGATTTTTGGGTAATTACTTTATTATTAATCTGTATATTATTTGCTAAGAAAGACTCCAAGACCTTGCTCAATTTCTCTTCTGTATCTGCCACCACCATCTCTCTTGATAGTAAATTCCATAATATCCCTGCTCTTTCGATAAGGAGCTGTTTACTCAGTCATTTATTTTACTAGTCATTATTTCCATAATTCACTTTTGTCTAATAATTGCAATAATTTATTTTTAGGTACAGAAATTGTGATTTTCTAGTTAACTGGTAATGAGGCGCTATAGAACAAGTGGATAATGTATTTTATTGGTCGCTGAGGCAGTATTAAACCATTTGAGTACCAAATGCACTGTGTTGTGTAACCCTTTTGCTTTTAAAAGGTTAACAAAATCTGCAACCAGTGTTCAATAACATATGTAGCCTGTTGATTTTATAATGATCACTCAAAGCATTTTTTTTTTCAATCAAGAGATGTATTTCTGCAGTTGGTCCTTACAAATAAATAATTATTAGTTTGCAATCCTGAAAACATGCTTTGGAATAATTAAAATAGTGTTGTGTTTTATAAAACAGAGGCATCATTTGTCAATTTCTTTGCAGTCTTAGTCAAATTGTAGGAAAATGGATTAATTGATGTTTTAAAAGCCAAAATATAAGGTTTACATACCCAGCATTATCCCCAGGGATCCCAAAAAACCCTTGTCTTTAGGACTTCCCTGCTTGAGTACAGGTGAGTAAATCAGAGGATCATGATTTAATTTATTCACCACTCACCCGTGGTGACCTGGCCAGGCCTGTTAGGGGATTCCGGTGGGTACGGGTGGGAGCCGCTTCTCTATGTAAGTCATAATAGGTCTGTGTGTGGGTCACCTCTCATCTGAACAAGGAAGGAGAACTACATAATCAGATTAATTCTTCTAACTGTGTGGGCAAGGCTGGATAACTTTCTCTCCATCTCTCTTTCTATCTTTGTTTCTGTGTTACTCTCTCTGTTGATAAAATATGAGTGTTGGTATAGTGTTAGCCCTAGAAATATAGTCAAGTTGATACCTTTATTTGCAGACTTAGCAGATTTAGAATGAAAGCTTTCAAAACCGTTTAGGTCTCTTACTCAAGACATGCCAGAGGAACAGACCTAAGGGGTCTTGAAAGCTTGCATCTTAAATCTGCCTAGTTAGCCAATAAAGGTATCAGCTGGACTATAATTGGCTCCTATCTCTCTCTCTCTATTTCTCTCTCCCACATAGTTCCAGAATGATTTTGAAAAAAGACAACTAATGGAAATTAATTCTGAAGTGGAAAAATCACTTACAAACATACAAAATTATAAAACACATGTTGAGTTTGCACAACTAGAAGAAAAATTAAAATCCAACATAGATAAGTTGGCTACTGATTTAAAAAATCGCAAACTTCGTAAATTTCAAAGAGATAAAAAGATTTTGATTCTAAAAAGGCTTATCAACATATTATCCCATTAAACTAGGATTTAAATTTTGATAATCAGGAATCTACTTTGGAATCTACTACTGACAGTGCAAGTGAACAGTCCAATACAAGTCATCAACAACGACAGAGAAGGAACAAAAATAGACAGAATGGTCCTCCCCCTCCGCATGTTTTAGGAGCTGGTATAAGGGACCCAGAAAGCAATAGAGAGAATTTCCCACAACTAAGAGACAGAGACAAGTGGGGATACAGGGGCAGACGGAGATAAGTGAGACTGACAAAATGCAGGTCCATAATATATCATCAATGACATTATCAGAGGCACAGTGTAAACTATTAGAAAAAGGTTTGAACTTCTGTCCAGCAAGAAAAATGAATTTGTTTGAATGGGTCACAGATCTCAATCTATTTTGTAGGAAGTTGTATTTATACAAATTTTTTACAAATACAGATTCATACAAATCTCTAAATGCGAATGATCGCATGATATTACAAGATCTGATGTTTCTATCAGATGATACAGAGTTACAACAAAGTCAGATCACAGGACCATTTATGGATTTAAAAACCAACATAGGTTTCACACCATCTAAAAACGTGTCCCCACATGTAGAGGTTTTTTGTGACTAGGTTATTAAAGATCTTGAAAAATTGAATAAACGAGTATTAGAAAATAACTTCCATAATCAAGTTAGCTGTGATAATCTTACTAGATCAGAGAGACAAACTCTCTCTGATTTATCTAAGAACCATAAAATTGTGATAAAACCTGCTGACAAAGGGGGAAACATAGTTGTAATGGATACTGACTACTATGTTAATGAATGTAAAAGACTACTTAGTGACAAAAAATGTTACAAGAAACTCCAAGCAGATCCCACAGCTGAATTTAAAACAATCCTTCAGACTATACTGGATTGTGGTACCCAGATGAAAGTAATTAGTGACAAGGAGAGAGACTATCTTTTTCTAAAAAATCCAACATTAGCTACTTTCTATTGTCTGCCAAAAGTACATAAAAATCCAGATAAACCTCCTGGCAGACCTATTGTATCTGGAAATGGATGTCTTAGTGAACGAGCTTCAGTGTATGTAGATAAGATTTTGCGTAACTTTGTCACCTCTTTACCCTCCTATGTAAGAGATTCACAGGATGCTATTATAAAATTGGAGGGATTACCTCTGGGAAATAATGATTACCTGATCAGTTTGGATATAGAGTCACTCTATACCAGTATTGATCATGAATATGGGATCAATGCTTCAAAGGGGTTTCTGGAAACAAGAGGTAACCAGTTTAATAATCACAACAGATTTGTATTAGGACTTTTAAGATTTGTCCTTACTTATAATTTCTTCACTTGTGATGGACAATTCTATCAACAGATAAGAGGCACAGAAATGGGTAGTTGCTGTGCCCCCTCATATGCTAACCTCTATTTGGGGTGGTGGGAGGATAAGGTGGTCTTTACAGAAAAGAATTTACAATACACTGACAAGTTTGGAATTTGGTTGAGATATATTGATGACGTGGTGTAACGGTTTTTAGGACTCTCAGACCAGTAAGTGAAAATAAAACACACTTTATTTAAAATGAATAATGCACAAGTTCGCCCTCTAGAGGCGGTAGGTAAAATACAGATCAAGTAAACTGAGATATTACAATAGTAATAGTACAACAGACATACATGCAAGACAGTATGCACTAAGATGATATGAACCCCCAAGGGGTTAATGTCTAGATAATAGTCCGTCTCAGATGTGGAGGTTTGACACGCCCTGGATGTTAAAAGGCTGTGCTGGATAGACAAAGTTCATCAAGTACTGAAGATTGAGCTGCCTTGCCAAGGTGTTTGGATATTAAGCAGAATAGGAATCAACTTAGCCCCCACGGGCGTAGTTACAGGAACTGCTTTGGTTTGTGCACGTGCAAATAGCCTCCACGGGCGTAACGGGAACCGGCCGGCAAGGCAAGAGCTAACAGCCTCCTCTAGCTTAATCGAATGCTGGAATATGAATGCAAGAGCCACTAGCCCCCTCAGGCGTAGTACCGGATAAGCCAACACTGAAGCCTTACTACTCTGCAATAGTGGACTAGAGTTGCCGACGGTGAGCGGACAAATCAGCAGCAGTATCACGGGTAACGAGGCTCGTACTGGAGATAGAGAAAGTGAAATCGAGGCAGCACTGCAAGAGTAAAAAGGCACGTTTACTCGAGGCTTCAGCGCTACTGCAAGGCTCTGCACTGAGAGGAAGGCACACAGATTCACACACAGCTCTGCACAGATAGCGAGGCACAGCACTTAATCGAGGGAAACACCAGGCAAGGCAGTCACACTGAAGCGGGCAACAGAGACTGATAATGTTGCGCCGGCGACAACTGGAACGCAGGTCACTGGAACAAGCTGGAAGTCGATCTTCAGAGCAGGAAGTCAGCCGGGCCGGGTCAGAGCACGTAGGAGGCAGTCATACAAGCCGGGTCATACACAAGCAGGAACACTGGAGAATGGTCAGGACAAGCCGAATCGGTACACAGGAACTCAGAATACAGGAACACAGCAACAGCACTACTGGCTCAGGAACACCACGAAAGGGCATCTGACAGATGTGATAGCCAGGTATAAAAAGGTCATCAGGAGGCGGGTCAAACCCAGTCAGCAAATCAGTGACAGCCACAACTGAGAGTGACAGGAATCACAGGAACTGTGATAGTACCCCCCTCTCAAAGACCCCCTCTCCCTGCCTGAGGTCTGGGTTTCAAAGGATATTTAGAGTGAAAGCTGCGTACTAATCTAGACACATGGAGATCCCCTTGATCAACCCAAGAACGTTCTTCAGGGCCATAGCCCTTCCAATGAACCAAATATTGCAGCTTTCCTCTAAATCTCCTGGAATCAATAATACTCTGGACTTCATATTCTTCTTGGCCCTGGACGTCCACCGGCCCAGGAATCACTGGCGTAGTAGTATAACGATTGCACACCAAGGGTTTCAGGAGTGACACATGGAACACATTATGAATGTGCATTGAGGGTGGAAGTTCCAGAGCATAAGAAATCGGATTAATCTTGCGGATAATCTTAAATGGACCAATGAACCGGGGAGCCAGTTTGTTGGACGGCACTTGTAAATTGAGGTTTCTGGAAGACAGCCATACCCTGTCCCCAACTTGAAATGAGACCGCTGGAAGGCGTCTGCGATTAGCGTGCCGTTGCTGCCGCCTAAAAGACTGACTGAGGGACCTCTGAACCTGTGCCCAAGTGGAACGGAGTCGTGCCAAATGCTCGTCCAAAGCAGGAATCTGCTGTGCCTGAAAGGAGTCCGGGAGCAGACAAGGCTGGAAACCATAATTAACGAGAAACGGGGAGCTCCCGGACGATGAGTTAACCGCACAGTTTCTGGCAAACTCCGCCTATGGCAACAGGTCAGTCCAATTATCATGATGATCGGTGACAAAGCAGTGCAGGAACTGCTCCAGTCCCTGATTGGCACGCTCAGCGGCCCCATTCGTCTGGGGATGGTAGGCGGAGGAAAATGACAATTGGATGCCCATCTGACCACAAAATGCCCTCCAGAACCTAGAAACGAACTGGCTCCCACGGTCGGAGACAATCACTCTGGGTTCTCCGTGCAGACGGAACACCTCTCTGGCAAAAACTATAGCCAATTCCTGAGCCGATGGAAGGCCAGTCAGAGGCACAAAATGTGCCATCTTAGAGAATCGATCGACCACCATAAGAATGAACATGTAACCTCTAGAGGCCGGTAATTCTCCCAAGAAGTCAATGGATATATGAGACCAAGGACGGTCTCCGTTAGGCACCGGTTGCAATAAGCCCACGGGGAGATGCCTAGGGGTCTTAGCACGGGCACAAGTGGTACAAGCTGCCGTAAACGCGGCGCAGTCGGCTCTCAAAGTAGGCCACCAAAATAGCTGCGAGAGGGACCATACGCTTTAGAAGCGTGATAAGTTTCCAACAGACGGACACGGAATGACTCATCTACAAAACACTTCCCCACTGGGGTTTCAGGAGGTGCCCGTGATTGTGATGCCAGTATCTCCTCCCCAGAGGCGAGGTTATGGTGGTACGAATAGTAGCCAGGATCTGATCTGGCTGAATGATGGGTACCGGGACTTCCTCCCTCTCAGTGTCAGAAGCGAACTGACGTGACAATGCATCAGCCTTGATATTCTTTGAGCCAGGAAGATAGGATACTAGGAAATTGAACCAGGACAAAAACAGCGCCCACCTGGCTTGTCGAGAAGACAGTCTTTTGGCTTCGGAGAGATAGGTTAAATTCTTATGGTCAGTAAGAATTAGTACTGGAGTCTGAGTGCCCTCCAAGAGGTGTCTCCACTCCTTTAGTGCAAGTATGATGGCCAACAGTTCCCTGTCGCCAATCTCGTAATGACTCTGGGCGCTGGACAATTTCTTAGAGAAAAACCCACAAGGCTTTAAGGTGCCACCTCCCACAGGACGTTGGGAGAGCACTGCCCCAACCCCAACTTCTGAAGCGTCAACCTCCAAGGTAAACAGCAGGGAGGGATTAGGGTGGGACAGTATAGGAGCAGATGCAAAGGCAGATTTCAGGGTAACAAATGCGTCTTCAGCTGCCTCAGACCACTGAGAGGGAGAAGCGCCCTTATGAGTAAAATCTGATAGTGGTTTTACAATCGTGGAAAAGTTCTTGATTAACTTCTTATAATAGTTCGCAAAACCTAAGAATCGTTGAATGGCCTTTAACCCCTTAGGCCGAGGCCATTGCAGAACCGCTGCCAACTTTTCCTGATCCATGGCAATGCTACTTTTGGATATTATGAACCCCAGAAATGGTACTTGAGATGTATGGAATTCGCACTTTTCTAGTTTACAGAATAACTTGTGCTTACGAAGTCGGAGCAAGACTTCTGAGACATCTTTAATGTGTTGGGAAAGGTTAGCAGAGTGAATCAATATATCATCTAGATATACTACCACACAGGACTGGAGCAGGTCACGTAAAATATCGTTAATCAATTCCTGAAATACTGCAGGTGCATTGCATAAGCCGAATGGCATCACCAGATATTCATAATGCCCAGTTCTGGTATTAAACGCCATTTTCCACTCGTCACCCTCTTTAATTCTGACTAGATTATAGGCGGCTCGCAAATCAAGTTTAGTAAAGATCAAAGAGCCCTTTAATCTGTTGAATAATTCTGTAATAAGTGGAATGGGATAGGCGTTCTTGGGAATCAACTTATTCAGCCCACGGTAGTCAATGCAAGGCCTGAGTTCCCCATTTTTCTTTTTAACAAAAAAAAATCCGGCACCAGCCGGAGACGTAGATTTACGAATGATTCCCCTCTCCAGGGCATCTGCGATATACTCCTCCATCGCCTTATTTTCCTCACAAGACAGTGGGTAAGTGCGTCCCCTGGGGGGCACCGCACCTGGAGGCAAATCAATGGCGCAATCGTATGGCCTATGGTCAGGTAATGCGCTGGCCTCTCCTTTGCTAAACACGTCACTGAATTGCCCATATTCTGTTGGCACAGCTGGAGAGGTACACATAATCTTAACAGGAAGAGAGAGACAATTCTTGTTACAGTACTCTGACCAAGAGTTAACTTCACACCTTTGCCAGTCAAATTGGGGAGTGTGTGCCTGTAACCATGGAAACCCCAAAATAACTGAATGATGAGGGGAACGAATTATCTGAAATCGTATCTGCTCCCTGTGACAAGCCCCCACAGTCATTGTCACTGGGATTGTCTCGAAAGTAATGAAAGCAGGATCCAGGGGTCTGCCATCAATGGCCTCTATTGCCACAGGAGAGTCCTTTTTACATAACGGAATGCCCTGCAAATCAGCAAAGGACTGATCCATGAAGTAGCCGGCTGCCCCGGAGTCCACCAATGCTAGGACCTCGATGACCTTATCTGCCCAAGCAAATGCCACCTGGATGGTGGGTTTAGTGGTGCCAGTATCTAGGGACTGTTCAACACCACCTAGGGCCTGTCCCCAAAGGTACCCTAGGTGCGTTTGTTTCCCGGCCTTACTGGACAATTGCGTAATAAATGGCCCGGTTTGCCACAATATAGGCATAAGCCTTGCCTCCTACGATACAGCTTCTCCTCCTTAGAGAGCCTAGTAAAACCTACTTGCATAGGTTCAGTGCTGTCAGCTGGTCGTTCAGGTAGAACGGGTGGTGTGGGTGGGTTAAGGAAATTGTTCTGGCCATAACTCTTTGCTTTAGTCCTTTTGGCCAAGCGTCTCTCCCGGATGCGGGAGTCTATTAACATGACATAGTCAATGTACTCATCCAGCTCGCTGGGTACATCTCGAGCAGCTATCTCGTACTTAATCTGTTCAGCGAGACCCTGGGTAAAGGCTACAAGTAAGGCCTCATCGTTCCAGCCCACCTTTGCTGCCAGGGTCCGGAACTCGATAGCATACTCGCCCAGAGTGCGTTCACCCTGCTGAATCTCCATCAGCCTTTTGGCAGCAGAGGCAGACCTGCCAGGAACCTCAAACACACGTCTGAACTTCATCACGAAATCTGTAAAGTTCAGTGTGCAGGGTCTGGCCCATGCCAAAGCTTTGCCCGTCAACAGAGATATCATAAAGCCTACCTTACTGCGATCGTTAGGAAATGCCTGGGGTGCCAATTCCAAAAATATCTCCAACTGGTTAATGAAACCTCTGCATAGGGAGGGTTCGCCATCATATCTTAGGGGTAACAGCGCCGCTGCCGTTAACCCTCTTGAGTTAGCAGTGGGAATTACAGACGGATTCCCCGGTGTCAAGACTGGGGGGACCACCGGATTAGGACCAGACTTGTCCAGCTGTACTGTACGTTCAAGTAACGTCTGTAGAGCCAGTGCCAATTGGTCCAGGCGCTGCTCATGGACATCCATTCTCCAGTGGATGTTCTGAGTATTACTTTCACCCTTACCATCTGAGGTCATGGCCCTTTCGTACTGTGACGGTTTTTAGGACTCTCAGACCAGTAAGTGAAAATAAAACACACTTTATTTAAAGTGAATAATGCACAAGTTCGCCCTCTAGAGGCTGTAGGTAAAATACAGATCAAGTAAACTGAGATATTACAATAGTAATAGTACAATAGACATACATGCAAGACAGTATGCACTAAGATGATATGAACCCCCAAGGGGTTAATGTCTAGATAATAGTCCGTCTCAGATGTGGAGGTTTGAAACGCCCTGGATGTTAAAAGGCTGTGCTGGATAGACAAAGTTCATCAAGTACTGAAGATTGAGCTGCCTTGCCAAGGTGTTTGGATATTAAGCAGAATAGGAATCAACTTAGCCCCCACGGGCGTAGTTACAGGTTTACTCCATTAGCCTTGCATCTCACATTACTGTCAGTTGGTCCCAGCGTGCGGACGCTGGTTTACTCCATTAGCCTTGCATCTCACATTACTGTCTGTTGGTCCCAGCGTGTGGACGCTGGTTTACTCCATTTGCCTGGCAGCTCACAATACTGTTTGTTGGTCCCAGCGTGCGGACGCTGGTTTACTCCATTAGCCTTGCTGCTCACATTACTGTCTGATTGGTTCCAGCGTGCGGACGCTGGTTTACTCCAAGTGCCTAGTAGCTCTCATTAGAGACTGTTGGTCCCAGCGTGCGGTCGCTGGTTTGCTCCATTAGCCTTGTGGCTCACATTACTGTCTGTTAGTCCCAGCGTGCGGACGCTGGGTTGCTCCGTGGCCTATTGAATCACATCTTGCCTGTATGTTCCTAACGTAGGGCGCTGGTTTACTCCCTGACTTGCAGTCAGGTACTTGGACGTTCCAAGTGTGCTGTCCAGTCCTAACAGCATTGATTCCTGCAGTTTATGGGCACAAGACTTTCTGCTTGAGTGAGACCGCTTGACCGAATACTCTATTTGCCATCCTACTGTCATTAGCATCTGACAGTCATTTGATCTCAGTGGTGTCACCCTTCTTGGGCTGCCCTGCCCGGTATAGGTAAGGCCGGTAGAACCTTTCACTTTGCCACCCTTAGGTTGCCTTACCTGGTATTGGCAGGGCCTGTAGAGCCTACTCCTTGTGATTCCCTCAGGCTGCCTTGCCCGGTATTGGTATGGCCGGTAGAATCGTTTACATTGCCATCTTTCGGTTGCCTTACCCAGTATTGGCAAGGCCGGTAGAGCCTAATCATTGACATTCCTTCAGGCTTCCTTACCCGGTATTGGTAAGGCCGGTAGAACCATGTACGTTGCCATCTTACGGTTGCCTTACCCGGTACTGGCAAGGCCGGTAGAGCCTACTTCCTGGTATTCCGTCAGAGTCGCCTGGGTTGCTTTGCCCGGTATTATTGGCAAGGCCGGTAGAACCTATTCTATTGTCATTTGCTCCTATGTATTGTTTGTATGTGTATGAAAACCCTATGGGATTGCCTTAACTTTTCAATAAAGTTATGTTTTTCCCTAAACCTTACGTCTGAGAGTCTTAACAAACCGTGACAAGGGCACCATAGCGTAGACATGACTGGGTATATAAAGGCCATCACTGGGCGGTGACAAAGGTGCCTAGCCAATCAGTATGTTGTAATGCAAATAGAAGTCATCATGTCACAGCCCGCAGCACAGAGCACAGGCACCGTGATAGTTGGGACCAGGTGGAACTCCACCTTAGATATGCTAGAGAGTATCCTGGAACAGAAAAAGGAAATTCATGCAATGTCATGTCACTATTTCATTTGCAGTAACAGAACACTGGATTGGACTGACTGGGCCCTGATGGAACAAGTAGTGACAGTCCTCATGACTTTCTGTGCTTTGACAGAAATTTCATGCAAAGTGAACGTTAGCCTGGCCGAAGTCATTCCCTTCTTCACGCACCTCTCGTTAAAAATGGACAATTTCCTTACCTACAGGGAAAGCTTAGCTGGTTCTAAGGGCAATATACTTCCCAATGTTGCTGCTATTCTAACAAGGCTGAAAAAGTAACTGACTAAGTGCATGGAAGAGTGCATGAACAATTGTCCCGAGTTAATGCTTGCCACATTTTGCTATCCTCAAATCAAAGACAAGATGGTACTTAGTTCCAATTCCCTCACTGCCGGGAGGGAACAATTGATAGCGAAGCTGAGTGAGAGGTAGAAAAAACAGGATGCAGTCACAGGAGGCGGGAGAAGATACTGCAGATGAGCTGAAGGAGTGTGGTGGTCTTCCGGGACCTATAAGTAGCACTGTGTCAAGGTTTCTCTGAGCTGCTCGGCCTATTGATTCTGCTGTCTTAGCTAATCTAGTGCTCTGAGCTCTGTTGCTGCTGCTTTCTGAGTTCCTGGGTCTGGCTGAATAAGCTGAACTCTCTGATTTTTCATCCCCACCCATGCCTCCCTAGTTTCCCGTTCCTCCTAGTCTCAAGTCTTCTGGTGATGTGGAGCCCATGCAGCTTGGATTCACTCTCCTCTGAGTTGCAGAAAAGGCCTTCAGGAGGAGGAAGGGACTGTGCCTTTACTGCGGTAAAGCTGGGCATCTGTTGAGAACCTGTTCCATACGTCCGGGAGATGCTTGCACCTAAGGTTCTATAGCAGATAGACCTTAGGTGGCATCTCAGCGTCCCCGTTATCCAGAGGGATAAACCACTAGACTCTGTTGGGCTCTCCTGGGGCAAGTTTTCCATTATTACAGAGGCACTTATTGACTCCGGTGCAGCTGCCCTCTTTATTGACAGTACCTTCGCCAAGAAGCACTCCATTCCATTACAGCTCCGTACCACTCCACTTGACATTGATGCCATTGATGGCAGACCTCTGTAGGTCACCCACAAATTCTCTACTTTGTCTATGGCTGTAGGGGCTCTCCATCACAAAAGTTTACAATTCTAGGTGATCCACGCTCCTCACTATCCTGTGATCCTGGGTTATGCATGGTTGTGCAAACAAAATCCTACATTCGACTGGGCAAGGGCTAAACTTATGGCATGGTCACCCAACTGTTTCAAGACATGCCAAGTGAAAGTGGTGAAGGTGCAAACCACATCCCCGATATCTATGAAATTGGTGATCGTGTGTGCTGGTGATAATGATTGCTTTCACAGAATGGAGACATTTGCTCGAGGGAACTTCCATGCCAGTCCTAATACTTAAGGATCATTAAAACCTCACTTACCTGTCTGAAGCCAATCGCTTGTCTCCAAGGAAGACCAGGTAGGCCTTTTTCTTGTTTAAATTATGTGGTCTTGTACCTGCCGGGTACAAAAAATGTCCTGGCTGATGTCCTGTCTAGACAGTTCTCGGGCATTAAAGAGGAGAGTCCTCCTAGTCCTATTATTCCTCAGGACAAAGTACTGGCCACTATACGTACCAGCATAACATCTCCTCTTGGGGAAAGAATATGGTGTGCCCAAATAGCTGCACCTGCTGAGACTCCCTCTTGGCGCTGTTTTGTACCTACTGACCTCTGTAGCAAGGTGTTTTCAACCTACCATAATACTAAATCAGCAGGTAATTCTGGAAAGAACCAGCTCCTCTGGTCGGTTTCCCATCTCCTCTTGTGGCCAGAACTTAGCAAAGATATTGCTGCCTTTGTCGCTGCCTGTCCAGTCTGTGCACAGACTAAATCAACCAGTGGGGAGAAGCCATGGTCACACCTTGCCATGGACTTCATAGTCAACCTCTCTTTGTAAAATGGTAACACAGTCATCCTCATTCGTTGACCGATTTTCTAAGATGATTCAGTGCATACCATTCAAGAAATGTCCATCCGCTAAGGCGTTGGCTACGGTCTTTCTCAAAGAGGTCTATCGGCTACACAGTGTTCCCAAAGTCATAGTTTCTGACCAGGGTATCCAGTTAGTCTTGAGATTCTGGAGGGCATTCTGTTCGCAAATAGGTATCCAACTCTCCTTCTCCTTGGCCTATCATCTGCAGTCGAATGGGGCTGCGGAAAGGGCTAATCAGGGTTTGGAGCGATTCCTGCGGTGTTACATCTCAGACCAACAGAGTAATTGGTCGGACCTGCTACCTTGTGTGGAGTTTGCTCATAACAGTGCTGTCTCAGCTTCTACCCGTCTCTTCCCCTTCAATGACAAAGTTAGAGGAAGGTGGAGAGCCCTAAAAGGTAATTTTAGGGATTTAGGCAGTAAGATTAGGAACAGGACCTCCAAGGTAGTATTCTCAGAGATACTACCCGTGCCATGCGCTACGCCAGAGAGACAGCGGGAGATTAGGGAGCTCAATGCATGGCTGAAGTCTTGGTGTAAGAAGGAGGGCTTTGGGTTTTTAGAGCACTGGGCTGATTTTGCTTTGGGGTACAATCTCTATAGCAGGGATGGATTGCACCTGAATGCAAGAGGGTCTCAAGTGCTTGGGGAGAGGATTACTAGACGGTTGGAGGAGATTTTAAACTAGGAAGGGGGGGAGGGGCCAATAAATACTGGGATAGATAGTATAGAAAGGGAAGGTGATGTAGTTAATAACCAGGTGGGAGGATCTGGGGGCGGGGTTAGTACAGATGATAGGGAGAAGACTATAAGCCACAACAAAATTAAATCACAAATGGAACACAGCAGTGGCATAAATTGTATGCTTGCAAATGCCAGAAGTTTAACTGGTAAAATAGGGGAACTGGAGCTGGTAGCTGAAATTGAAAACTATGACTTGATAGGCATAACAGAAACATGGTGGGATGACACACATGATTGGTCAATCAATTTAGAGGGCTACATGTTATTTAGAAAAGATAGGTCAAGCAAAAGAGGTGGTGGGGTCTGTCTGTATATCAAACCAGCATTATTGCCTCAATTGCGGGAAGATATATGTGATGACAGTAGTGAACATGTGGAATCCCTGTGGGTTGAAATAGTCACTGGGGATAAAACTGCCCAGAAAATATTAGTGGGTATTTGTTATAAACCACCAAACATTGGTGACCTTGAAGAAACACACCTATTAATGCAAATAGAAAAGGCTTCCCAAATAGGGAGAACTATAATTATGGGGGATTTTAATTATCCAGAAATAGACTGGAAAAATGGAACAGCTAACTCTGCTAAAAGCAGCAAATTTCTGAACTTGTTGAATGACAATTTTTTGTCACAACTAGTGCAGACCTCAACCAGAGGGAATGCATGTCTGGATTTGGTAATAACTGACCATGAAGAACTTATCTCTAACATCCAAGTAAGGGAGCACTTGGGGAATAGTGACCATAACATGGTATAGTTTGAGATTAATTCAAAAAAACAAGTTGATATGAGTTCCACCAAAACACTGAATTTTAAAAAGGCCAACTTTAGCAGGTTTAATTCATCCCTTGGTCTCGTTGACTGGGATAAAATATTTTCAGGAAAAAACACAGAAGGTAAGTGGAATGCCTTCAAAATAACATTGCAAAAATACACATATAAATTTATCCCTGTTGGAAACAAATACAAAAGAAGCAGATTGAAACCAATGTGGCTAACCAGTAAAGTAATTCATGAAATAAATAACAAGAAAGCGGCATTTAAACATTACAAAGCTGAGGGATCAGCAGAGGCATTTGCAGAATACAAAAATGTCAACAAAACCTGTAAAAAGGCTATTAAATTAGCTAGACTGGAGAATGAAAAAAATATTGCTAAGGAGAGCAAAAGCAACCCAAAAAAATTCTTTAAATACATTAATGGCAAAAAATTAAAGTCTGATAATGTTGGGTCCTTGTTAGCTGAAACGGGTGAGATGGTCAAAGGTGACAGAGAGAAGGCAGATATTTTAAATAATTTCTTTTCTTCTGTTTTTACCAAGGAAGACCCATTGGACAAGAATCTGCAAACTACTTTTACAGAACAGTCACAGCAAGCATGGGACTGGCTCACACAAGAAAAAGTGTTAAAACAATTGAATGGTGTCAAGGTAGACAAAGCTCCGGGGCCAGATGGTATACACCCACGGGTACTTAAAGAGCTAAGCCAGACCCTGGCCAGACCGATATATCTGATTTTCAGGGATTCTTTTATTTCTGGTATGGTGCCCATGGATTGGCGTAAAGCAGATGTGGTGCCCATATTTAAAAAGGGATCAAAGTCCCAGCCAGGAAATTACAGACCGGTAAGCTTGACATCTGTGGTAGGGAAGCTGTTTGAAAGGTTGCTAAGGGAATATATTC
Organism: Rhinophrynus dorsalis; assembly: GCA_037306005.1. NCBI lineage: Eukaryota > Metazoa > Chordata > Amphibia > Anura > Rhinophrynidae > Rhinophrynus > Rhinophrynus dorsalis. The sequence continues at coordinate 557,547,840 of CM074721.1, forward strand.
AAGAATTCTGCTGGAACAGGAATATCATTAGCAATAGCCAACATGGCTTTGTGAAAGATAGGTCTTGTCAAACGAACTTGATCGCATTTTATGAAAAAGTAAGTAATAATATAGATGAGGGAGCGGCGGTTGACGTGATCTATTTAGACTTTGCCAAGGCATTTGATACAGTTCCACACAAGAGGTTACTGTACAAATTGAATGAAATAGGACTAGGGCAAAATGTTTGTGAGTGGATTGGAAATTGGCTGAAAGATAGAATGCAAAGAGTGGTAGTAAATGGCAAGTTCTCCAGTTGGATAAACGTGATAAGTGGAGTGCCTCAGGGATCTGTCCTGGGTCCTCTTCTTTTTAATTTGTTTATTAATGACCTCCCAGAGGGCATAGGAAGCCATGTATCAGTGTTTGCCGATGACACAAAATTAAGTAAGGTAATAAAGTCTGAACTGGATGTGTCTTCATTACAAGAGGACTTGGACAAATTGAGTAACTGGCAGGCAAATGGCAAATGAGATTCAATATAGACAAGTGTAAAGTTATGCATTTTGGGTATAATAATAAAAATGCAACATATAGTTTAAATGGTGTTTCTCTGGGGAAATCTACTAATGAAAAGGATTTAGGAGTAATGGTAGACAATAGACTTTGCAGTAGCATGCAGTGCCAGCTGGCAGCTGCAAAGGCCAATAAGATATTGGCATGTATTAAAAGGGGTATTGACTCAAGGGAGGAAGATATAATTATGCCTCTTTACAGGTCCATGGTAAGACCCCACCTAGAATATGCTGTTCAATTCTGGGCGCCCTTTCTGAAGAAGGACATTATGGAACTAGAGAGAGTGCAGAGGAGGGCTACAAAACTAGTAAGGGGAATGGAAAGCTTTAGTTATGAAGAGAGGCTAGAAAAGTTAAACTTGTACACACTAGAGAAACGGCGTCTTAGAGGGGATATGATAACACTATATAAATATGTTCAAGGCCCATATAAAGGGCTTTCAAAAGACCTGTTCATTAACAGAACAGTACACAGGACAAGGGGCCACCCGCTTAGACTTGAGGAAAGGAGATTTAGTCTACAACAGCGGAAGGGTTTCTTTACAGTAAGGACAATAAAGGTATGGAATGCACTTCCGGAGGAGGTGGTGCTATCAAATACATTAGATGCCTTTAAAAGGGGCCTGGATACTTATTTAAAAGAGCATAATATAGAGGCTATGCACGTTAGTATTGGGATTAATATTTAGTTAGGGCTTGTTGATCCAGGGAGAAATCTCATTGCCATTTGGAGTCAGATGCCTTCTTTTGGGTCAGCGATGGTAAACAGGAATAGGAAAAGGGTTGAACTGGATGGACGCAAGTCTTTTTTCAACCTAAATTACTATGTAACTATGTAAATATATGGTGAATTATGGGTATCAACCCTCCATGATTCCAGACTCGTTCTCTTCCCAGGGGATTCCGGCATTGGGGGATCATCTCCAGCAAATCCGTTCCACATGGGTGCAGGTGCAAGTGTTGTTGCAATGCTCACAACAATCCCAGGAGCTCCAGGCCAACCGTAAACACCTACCCGCACCCACCTACAAGGTCAGGGACAGGGTCTGGTTGTCCTCCAGAAATTTACACCTCCTAGAGCCCTCTCAGAAACTGGCACCCCGCTTTGTGTGGCATTTCTGTATCCTCCGATGCGTGAACCTTGTGGCCTATGCCCTAGACTTTTGTCCCAATATGTGGATCCACAATGTATTCCATGTCTCACTGCTGAAACCCCTGGTATGAGGAGTTCAAAGTCAGCTCCATAGTCGACTCTCGTAGGTTCTGAGAGAGGTTTCAATATTTGGTCCATTGGAAGGGGTACGGTCCAGAAGAACGCTCATGGTTTCCAGCCACAGACATACATACCCTTGCCCTCCTTCATGCTTTCCATGCACATTTTCCCCATAAACCTGGTCCTGCCCCGCGGTTGCTGCCTTTTGAGTTACTGGGTCTGGCTGAATCAGATGAACTCTTTGATTACTCACCCGTTATCAGCCAACCCCCCCAGGGTTTTATAGCAGTTTGGCTCACTTCTCCTTTGTCCTTGTGTTTATTGCTGACCTTGTTGCTTTCTGCTGTGATTATACTGTGTACTGTGTATGGATACTGTACGGATACTGTGTATCCGTGTATGACCTGGCTTCCTCTGATGACCCTTCTGGCTCTAGACACACTGGCTTGTTCCTGATATCGCAGGCTTCTGTGCTCCTGACTCTGGTTTGGCTGAGTACCTGTCTTGGTTCCTGACCCTGGCTTGTCATTTGGTTTAAACTCCTGTATCACGATTCTGTTTTGTTTATTTTTTGTTACTTTAATAAAGTGTTGGGGACCAGAAACCAGACAAGACACAAAAGTGTAAAATGCAATAAACCTTTATTAATGAAACAAAACACAGAAGCATGATCCAAGAGCTTAAAACAAAAGACACGCCAGGGTCAGGAATCAAGACAGGTATTCAGTCGAGCTGGAGTCAGGAAACCAGAAGTCTGTGATGTCAGGAACAAGCCAAGGGTCAGAAGCACAGATGTCAGCGTAATCTGGAACAAGTCAAGGGTCTGGAACACAGCAATAAGCGAAGTCTGGAACAAGCCAAGGGTCTGGAAAACAGCTTTCAGAGAAGTCTGGAACAAGCCAAGGGTCAGGTGAGTAATCAGAGAGGTCAGCTGATTCAGCCTGAGCCAGAAACTCAGAAGACAGCAGCAGAGGATAGCAGAGCACTTGATTAGCTCAGACTTCAGAATCAATAGGCAGACCTAGCTGCTCAGGAAAACCTTGACATAAAGGTGTTTTGCATTTTACTTTTTTGTGTTCTGCCTGGTTCCTGGTCCCTAACACACTGCCAGTAGCACTTATCTTGTTCCAGTGGAGTAGCTGCTGCTTTTAACCCCTAGAGTGCCAAGTGGGTACATTGTATGAGCTTGGACAGCTGTACCTGCTGTGCCAAGCTCGTACAACGTACAGCTAAAATGTGGTCACTGCATAAGCCGGTATAATAGGCTTGCAGTGGTTGTATTTTACTTAAAATGCTGCCTGGCACTCTTGGGGGGGCAAGAGGATCCCTCCTCTTGCCCCCCCTCCCCAGTTATTGATCTCCTAGCTGATTCTGCTGGTAGATCAATATACACAAAGGAGAAGCAGAGTTTCTCCTTTCCCCTCTCTCCTACCCGAACTTCAGGGTAGGAGTGGGCGGGACCGAGGGAAGTGACATGATCACCGATGACGTTACTAAACTTTCCCTGACCCTATTCACTCATACAGGTGGTAGGGAAGCTTTAACTGTCCTGCAGTCTCCATATTGATCTCCCACACTCAGCTGGGAGATTAATAACTGGGGGGACACCAGGAGGGGTCCTGATGTCCCCCACGAGATCTGCAATAATTAAAATAAAAAATAAAATAAAATAAAAGTAACCCTATGAGTGCCACAGTGGTCCCCAGCACATTGCTTTGCAAAGCACTGAAGACCCTTGTGGCACTCACAGAGTCACTTATTTTGGGGTCTTTTTTTTTTTCCTAAGACCTCATTGGGGGGGATCAGGAAGGGTTCTGATGCCCCTCAATGAGGTATTTAATAAAAATAAATAAATAAATACAAATTAACACAGAGCTTTTGTCATTACTTTGTTATCAGAGATTGTTGAGGGGCCATCAAGAGCTGTACTGATGGTCCCCCAACAAGCTCTGTTTACAAAGTAATGATAAAAACATAATAACCCTCTGAGTGCCACAAGGGTCCAATGCATTGTTTTGGTCATACATTTGGACATACTTTTTCTTTTGCTAAGACCTCATGGGGGGGTCTGGAGGAGTCCTGATGCCCCTCAATGAGGTGCATAAAATATATTTAAAAAAAATGAACCCTGTTTGTGTCAAGGGGGGGTAGGGGGTTTCAACGCAGACCCCCCTCCACAGGACTTTTTATCATTACTTTGTAATCAGAGCCTGTTTGGTGACCATCTGAATATAAAGTGACAATAAAAAAATTAACACTTTGTCTGCCACAGGGGTCCAATGCATTGCTTTGCAGTGCATTGGGCACCCCATGTGACATGCACACAAAATGCTTCCAAACCACCTGCCTGGTACCACAGCCCACTTGCAGTCCTATTCCCCAGCCTGTTTCCACTGCCTACTGGTAGACTCAAAGTACCAGTATGCACTAGATTCAGGCTGGGAGTCAAACTTTGTATGAGGGGGCATAAAGTGCACACTGGTAGTCACAGATTCCCCATATACACTATCAGACACTGCCCCACCATCTCCACCATCCTTGCTCCACTGCTCATACCCACATACACTGCCTAACCCCTCACCCTCCCACACTGTTACACTGGTAGTAACAGGACCGCACGAACACAGGTTGACAACCTAGCTTCTCTCATCTGTTAGCCATAAAATCACGCATACACTGTTTGCTTTCCCATCCCTGTTTCGCTGGTAGCCACATGCCTGTCATCCAAATTGGTATGTCAGCATACAGCAGTTGAATCTTTGAAGTGACTGATGTGTAAAAATAAAATGTTTTTTTTCCTGTAGCACCACATTCTGGAAATAGTTGTGCACACTAACATGGGTGTAAAAAGGCAAGTGACCCCACATTCTATGCGGCCAGTTATCTTCTTTCCAAAATGGTATTGTTTATCTACATTTTCTTCACTTCTGAAGGTTTTATAGCCATTTTTGTACCGGCATGTCAGGTTTGAGAAAATGTTAGAAACATCAGAGGTTGTAGTAGGTGTAGTTTTCTACTTCTAGCACCCCCTAAGCTATGCCAACTCATTCCAGTGGTGTGTCATTTGACTACTAAGAGCACTAGCTAATGAATACAGTTGAAAATTCTATGGATTTCACAGATTTCTCTGCATCTGAAGGGACAGAAATGTAAAAAAAAAATGAATTTTTTTTCCTCTATTGCCTCCTTCTGGAAACATTTATGCAAATCAGTATTGGGGTAAGAAGGAAAGTGATGCCTCATTAGATGCGTCAGGTTATCTTCTTTCCAAAATGGTATGGTTTATCTACCTTTTCTTCACTCTGAAGGTGTTATAGCCATTTTCGTACTGGCAAGTCAGGCTTGAGAAAATTTTAGAAACATCAGAGGTTGTAGTAGGTGTAGTTTTCTACTTCTAGCACCCCCTAATGTGGGTCAACTTATACCAGTGGGGTATCATTTGACTCCTAAGAGCACTAGCTAACGAATACAGTTGAAAATTCTATGGTTTTCACAGATTTCAATACATTTAAAGGGGCAGAAATGTATGAAAATGCCTTGTTTTTTTAGTACCATCTTCTGGAAGCATTTGTGCACACCAGGCGTGGGGTAAGAAGGCAAGTGACCACTCATTAGATGCAGCAGGTTGTTTTCTTTCCAAAATGGTATTTCTTCTCTAACTTTTTTGCTATCTATTATGGTTATAACCATTTTAGTCCAGGCAGATAATTTCAAAAACAAAAGTGTCAGGTTTAGGTAAGTGTTCTTTGCACCCACGTATTGTATGTTAACCCTCACAAATGGGGTACCATTTTTCTCATGTTGGTAGCAGGTACCGAATACAGCAGGAAATTTTATGGTTTTCAAACATTTTAGTATCTCTGAAGTGGTGGAAAGGTAAAAAAAACATGTATTTATTCCTATAATGCCAATTTTTGGAAATATCTGTGCACTTCAGCCCAGGGATAGAAAGGCAAGTGACCCTTCATTTGATGCTGGAGAATGTCTACTTCCAAAATGGTACACCTTTTATACATTTTCTTCATGTCTCTAACAGATATGAACATTTTATTACAAGCAGCCATTTTCAAAGAAGCAAACAGGTAGGTGTAGTTATGTGCTTCTGGCATCCCCTAAGGTAGGTAAACTCATTCCAATTGGGTGTCATTTGTCTCCTATTAGCACTAGCTAATGAACACAGTTGAAAATTAAATAGTTTTCACAGATTTCAGTATATTTGAAAGGGCAGAAATGTAAGAAAATGCGATTTTTTTCATATAGTGCTATCTTCTGGAAACATTTGGGCACACCAGGCTTGGGGTAAGAAGGCAATTCACCTATATTTAAACACGGCAGGTTGTCTTCTTTCCAAAATGGTATGGTTTGTCTACCCTTTCTTCACTTCTGTAGTTGTTATAACCATTTATGTGCAGAGAAGTAATGTTAGACAAAATGAAAAATTAGAGGTTGCAATAGGTGTAGTTTTGTACTTGTAGCTCCCCCTAAGGCAGGTGAACTCATACCAATGAGGTGTCATTTTTCTCCTAAGAGCACTAGCTAATGAATACAGTTGGAAATTTCATAGTTTTAACATATTTCAGTACATTTGAAGGGGCAGAAATGCTATTTTTTTCCTATAGTGCTACATTCTGGAAACATTTGGGCCCACCAGGCTTGGGATAAGAAGGCAAGTAAACCCTCATTAGATGTGTCAGGTTGTTTACTTTCCATAAATATATAGTTTTATATAGTTATTCCACTGTTTTAGGGTAGCTTTACCCCAAAAACCCTAGAATGTGCATATTAGTTCATAAAGTTAAAATTCCATTTTGTGCTCCTGGTGATTAGGGCACTACGCCAGACATGGACATAGGTAAAACTATACAAATTTAGTATTTTTGTACTTGGAGGACTCGGGGCTTTTTCAAATAATGGAAACTTTTGCAATCATGGTAAATGTTTTTGATACATAGTATGTGATTTTACCAAAATAAGTAAATTTTCACTTTTTTTCATTATAGCTTTTTGCACCATGCAAACTTCTCCTCTTCATGTAAGGTAGCATGAGAAAGCTCATTTCGTTCTGAAAAAACAATATATAGTTTTCCATATGTAACTAGAAATTCCAAGAGGAAATCAAGCCTAAACAGAAGGATAGCAAAAATGCTAAAAATGTGTCTGGCCTACAGGGTACAGGAAATGACCCAAACCTCTGGCACTGAAAGGGTTAATTCTGAGGCAATGGACAGATTATGCTTCGGACAAAACAAACAGCTCCCCATAAATAGAAAAAGTGCTGAGTTTGATGTTAATGCTTACCTTGCGGTACCTTCTTTGCCCCCAAGTACAGATCCCTTGAGGTTCTGGGATAACAAGAGGGCTGTGTGGCCTCCTTTGTCCCTGGTAGCCCAGGAGTTTCTTTCTTGACCCCCAACCACTGTCCAGTGTGGGCGGGTATTTTCTGTAACAGGAAATATACTTAGCCGCCATTGCTCTCAATTGGCCCCCCAGCTCATGGAGCAAATTACTTTTTTAAAAGTCAACCTGCCAAAGCTGGGTTACCCTGTTCTCAGGTTCGATGCAGATTAAGAAAAAAAGGACTTCATCTACAATCATCTATAGTACCATAATACGCTGAGCGCTCCAGCTTACCCAGCTTTAGAACCATGCTATATCTCCTGCTGGCTCCAGTGTTCTCCAGTTTGCTGCTGGCTACATCTACAATGTTGCTGTCATCCAGAGTCCGCCCCAAAATTTGTATTCTACGAATTAAAAGAACAACAACTCAAAGTCCGAATTTTACTGAAAATCTTTGTTCTGCACAAGTCTAGCCCATGTCTTAAATTTAGTTGTTACCAGATTCCTGGAAGAATCCAAACCATTACTATTGCCCCCAAAATCTGTGTCAATTTTAGTCGCTCCTCCAGTGCATTCAATGCTCTATATTCCATACAAGAGTGTAACAATCTGCCCCATCACCAGCTGAAATTGGAGGTGCCTACCTGGTGGAATCCCATGATGTACATGCTAGAGCATTTGTATGATAAGAATAAGGCCATTAAAGTGGAACTACCACCCGACACAATCTTAAGCTTCACTAAGTCCCCATCTGGCGACTAGCAGCTTAGTAGCGCTAGTCACCAGAATAATTACCTGATTTAATAGATTTCTGCTCTCTTCCATGGGTTACAGGCAGGACAGAGAGCAACATCTTGCCATTGTGAAGTCCGCGCCCCTGCGCTGTCAGTCTCAGCCGGAGCCAAATGGTTCCTAGCAACGCCTCCTAGACCCAGCTGGGACTGACAGCGCAGATGCACGGACGTCACAATGGCAAGATGTCCGCTCTCCATCCTACCTGTCAGCTGGGGAAAAGAGCAGAAATCTATTAAATAAGGTAATTATTCTGTCAACTAACACTACTAAGCAGCTAGTCGCCAGATGGGGACTTTGTGAAGCTAAAGATTGTGTCGGGTGGTAGTTCAGCTTTAACAAGTACACCATGCAAAATTGGAAGGCTTTGGAGGAAGCCACTTTGTCACCTGGCACCTGGCACTAATGTGCAATGTATGTGAGCTACCGAAACCCTTTGAGGAAGCAACCATGCTGGTGACTCGCATTGGGGCAGGAATTATTGAAATTCTATCGTTGATATTTTTATTGCAGAAAAAAACGAGGAGCATGGCTGAATATTCTTACCATAATAAAAACACAGACATGCACCTGCTGGTAAAGAACATGTTAGCTTGCTTCGAACAAGATCTTCACATAGTGTCCATTAAAAACAATGAGGAATACATTCTTGTCACTTTACTAGAGCCCCGCTTCAAACACAAAATTTCAGATAAAAGACCATCAGCAGTTTGTCACAACAAGGACTCTTGATAATCAGTAGCAACTTTCTGAGGAATCGGATGCTGTCAAGAAATATCGAAACATGATTAATGATCGAGTGGAGGATTGCATTGGGGAGGATGAGAGGGAGAAAGTGAGGACACAACAAATATCTAGGCAGTATAGTGAAAAGGAAGGCATCAAAATATTTCAACCAGCAGAAGTAGCTACATCATCAACCAGAATATCACATTTGGAAAACAATGCAATTCATGGGTCTCAGCATTGATGGCAATAACTCAACATTGGTGGTGGTGGTTTTTACAGATCATCTCTCTGGGACTTGCTTCCTGAGTACGGGTTGGTAACTGACACACAGGAACACCGTGTAGCTCCTAGAAGTGGTCCCATTGAATGTGAGATGGTTTCTGCATACTTGCATAATAGCTACGTTTTAGGCAGAAACAATGACTACTGGCAAACAAAGCAGTGTGTGTGGCCTGCATTGACATGTAGTGCCCTGATACCCTTAGTTGTCCTCCAGCAAGCGACAAGTCTGAGAGGGTTTTCAGTGCAGCTGGTTACATTATAAATGACTACAGGACATGCAATATATACAGCAATGTTGGGAGACTAACATTCTTATAAATTAACCAACATCTCATACCTTCTGATTATCAAGTAGCAAAAACCACATGCAGAGGGTACTTCCTCATCATTTTATGAACTGGGCCACGCTTTCAGGTGGGAATAATCTAACATGTGAATGGAAATTTCTCCTCTGTAAAGACACTAGAGAGCTAAACCTTAATGCTTCTGAGGGGTGAAAAGCTGTAGAAAAAACCATTGCATTGTTTGTACTCAGAGCCTCTCATATTTTGAGTTGTAGTCTTGAATACTCTTAGAGTGTCAGCCTAAGAGTGCAGGGTAATCCAGGCATGGACCCATTGCTCACAGTGCCCGTGATCCTTATCTGTCACTCTTGGTTGTGGGCGCTCCCATTGGCCCGCCCATTGTGGTCTTTTATACCTGGCCTTTGGCACCTGTCAGGTGCCCTTTTGTGGTGTTCCTGAGCCAGTGTTGCTGTTGCTGTGTTCCAGTGTTCCTGCTTCCTGTGTACCGATTTGGCCTGTTTGACAACGCTCCTTATTTCCTGCTCCGTGATCTGACCCGGCCTGGCTGACATTCCTGCTTCTGACCTGATCTGGCTTGTCTGAGAATCCTGCTCAGTTATCTGACCCGGCCTGGCTGACTTCCTGCTCCGTGACCTCAACCAGCTCGCTGCTGACCCTGCCTCTGTTCCTGCCGTTGCTACTTGGTGTCGCCTAGGCGACTGTCACAGTTTGTTAAGACTCTCAGATGCAAAGTTAGGTAAAAACACAATTTTATTGAAAAGTTTAAGACAACCCCATAGGGTAACATACACGTTCATACATATATATTGCAATGACAGGAAACAAGCAATGATATTAGTGATACAGGCTCTACCGGCCCTGCCAATATACCAGGCAAGGCAGCCAGGAAGCTGGTACAAGGAATAGATAGGCTCTACCAGCCCTGCCAATATACCGGGCAAGGCAGCCTGGACACTAGTACACGGGTAATTAGTAGGCTCTACCGGCCCTGCCAATATACTAGGCAAGGCAGCCTGGAGACTGGTATACGTGGAATAGTAGGCTCTACCGGCCCTGCCAATATACCGGGCAAGGCAGCCTATAGGCAGACAGCAAGTATAAAGGCTCTACCAGCCTTGCCAATACTGGGTAAGGCACCCCAAGATGGTACAAAGAGGAATAGGTTCTACCAGCCTTACCAATACACCGGGCAAGGCAGCCTAATACGGAGTGGGTGGCAACCACTAAAGCCTCAGTGACTGGCTAGGTGGTAACAACAGTCACAAGGATGACATGCAGAGGCTAAAGGAGTTAAAGTGGCAAGCCAAGGAACTACAGGAGACCACCAGTACCCGCGTACTGGGTAACCTAACAGAGCTGCCTAGGACTTGACAGCAGTAGATAGCATAGAGAGAACCAGTACCCACGTACTGGGGACACAATATCGCTAAATCGGTACAATAGACGCAGATGTGGTGGAGCGAACCAATACCCACGTACTCAGAGACCAATCTCTCATCCGGTGCAACAGCAGCCGGTGAATAGGAGCAAGCTAGTACCCACGTACTGTAATCATAAACTGTACCGGTGAAACGGCAGACGGTAGGTGGTGGAGCAAACCACTGGGGAAATGTCTCTCTTCCGGTGCACAGCAACCGGTTGAATGTAAGCAGACCAGTACCCGCGTACTTGGAGCACAAATCTCTATAGGTGCAACAGCAGCCGGGTGGCTATGGAGCAAACCAGTACCCGCGTACTGGGGACACAATATACAATGTGCAACAGCAGCCGGGTGGCTGTGGAGCAAAACCAGTACCCACGTACTGAAACGCAAATCTCTATCGGAGCAATAGCAGCTGGGTGGCTGTGGAGCAAACTAGTACCCGTTTACTGGGGACACAATACACAAAGTGCAACAGCAGCCGGGTGGTTGTGGAACAAACTAGTACCCACGTACTGGAACACAAAATCTCTATCGGTGCAATAACAGCCGGGTGGCTGTGGAGCGAACCAGTACCCGCGTACTGGAGTAACCAGCAAGGAGTAGAAATGTCGCCAAGGAGACTAGGGATGACAGCCGACTACAGGCGACACTGGATCAGGAGCTCAGAAGATGGAAACAGGAACCAGCACTCAGACGGTCAACCGGATCAGGAACGGCAGCGGGGACTGGCAGCAGGAAGCAGCGACACAACGGCAACCTCAACTGGATCAGGAACGGAAACAGGAACCAATGGACTGGTATCTCAGGAACTTGACGATCAAAGTAGCAGGAACATAACCAGGGGCCCAGGAAGCTCAGGAACACAATGGAGATTCGAGCAGCATAGAGACAACACGAAAGGGCAACCAAAGGGTGCCCAGACTCAGTCTAAATAGGCAGTGCAGGGCAGGCTGAACATAGACAGCCAATGGAGAGCCCCCTACAGGTAACTGACACACAAAGGCAGCAATCACGGGCACCGTGATAGTACCCCCCTCTCAAAGACCCCCTCTCCTAGAAGAGGGTCTAGGTTCCTGAGGTTATTTAGAATGGAAGATTCGTAGTAACTTGGGCACATGGAGGTCCTTACTATCCACCCAGGATCGTTCTTCAGGACCATAACCTTTCCAATGCACCAAATACTGCACCTGGCACCACAGGGTTAGTAGTATAACGGTTGCATACAAGAGGCTTGAGGAGAGAAACATGGAAGACATTATGAATACGCATGGACGCAGGAATGTCCAAAGCATACGAAACAGGGTTAATCTTGTGAATAACTCTGTAAGGACCAATGAATCAAGGAGCCAACTTATTAGATGGGACTTAAAGTTTAAAATTCCTGGAGGATAGCTACACTCTATCCCCAACCTGAAAGGAAACCGCTGGCAGTCTTCTGCGATTAGCATGGCGCTGATGGCGCTGGAATGACTGACCGAGTGCCCTCTGAACCTGTGCCCATGTGGAGCGGAGTTGCTCGATATGCTCATCCAGAGCTGGAATCTGTTGTGCCTGAAAGGAATCCGGGAGCAAACAGGGCTGGAACCCATAATTAATCAGAAACGGAGAGCTCCCGGATGAAGAGTTAACTGCACAGTTCCTTGCGAACTCTGCCCAGGGCAACAGGTCGGCCCAATTGTCATGATGGTCAGTAGTAAAACAATGCAAGAACTGGTCCAATCCTTGATAATAGGTGCTGGCACCTCATCTCTGTCAATTTCAGACTCAAATTGTCTTGACAGTGCACCAGCCCTAGCATTCTTAGACCCCAGCAAATAAGATACAATAAAATTGAATCGAGAAAGAAACAGTGCCCATCTGGCCTGGCGTGAGGACAATCTTTTAGCCTCAGAGAGATAAGTCAGAATTAAGACAGGGTTTTTTGTGCCTTCAAGTAGGTGGCGCCATTCCTTAAGGGCAAGGATAATGGCCAGTAATTCTCTGTCCCCTATCTCGTAATGGCTTTGAGCCCCGGTCAATTTTTTAGAGAAAAACTCACAAGGTCTGAGAGTTCCTCCTTTAATAGGTAATTGAGAAAGCACTGCCCCAACCCCAATATCTGAGGCATCAACCTCCAATGTAAACGGGATAGGAGGGTTGGGGTGGGATAACACAGGAGCATTAACGAAAGCAGATTCCAATTTCTCAAAGGCCTCCTCCACCGCCACTGACCATTGAGATGGGTTAACGCCCTTGTGCGTAAGGTCAGACAATGGTTTAACAATAGTAGAGAAGTTCTTAATAAACTTCCTATAATAATTAGCGAAGCCCAAAAATCGTTTGATGGCTTTAAGACTCTTAGGCCGTGGCCATTGCAGGACTGCCACTAGTTTCTCTTTGTCCATGGCAATGCCTTCTTTGCCAATTATGAACCCCAAGAATGGCACGCTAGTTCTGTGAAATTCACATTTCTCCAATTCGCAGTATAATTTGTTTTTACGTAGACGAAGCAACACCTCAGACACGTCTTTAATGTGTTGTGACATATTTTCGGAATGAATGAGTATGTCGTCAAGGTAGACAACGACACAAGACTGCAGCATATCCCTGAGGATATCATTGATTAATTCTTGAAATAATGCGGATGCGTTACAAAGACCAAATGGCATGACTAGATTTTCATAGTGCCCAGATCTAGTGTTAAAGGCAGTTTTCCACTCATCACCAGCTCTGATCCAAATCAAATTATACGCAGCACGCAGGTCCAACTTGGTGAAAATAGAAGAACTTTTGAGCCTGTCAAATAGCTCGGTGATGAGTGGTATCGGATAAGCATTTTAGACATTAACTTGTTTAAGCCACGGTTATCAATGCATGATCTCAGCTCGCCATTTTTCTTTTTTACAAAAAAGAATCCGGCCCCAGCCGGAGAGGTAGATTTCCTTATGATCCCTCTCTTAAGGGCATCAGAAATATAGTCTTCCATAGCTTGGTTCTCGTCACAAGACAACGAATACGTGCGTCCCCTAGGGGGCACCACCCCCGGAGGCAATTCAATACTACAGTCATAAGATCTGTGCTGAGGTAGGGTGCCAGATTCTCCCTTACTGAATACATCATTGAACTGTTGGTATTCGTCTGGCAGTGAAGGGGAGGTACCCAAGATCTTAACCGGGTGGGTTACGCAATGCTCCATACAAAACTGAGACCAAGCAGTGATTTCACACTTTTGCCAATCAAACTGTGGATTATGCAACTGTAATCAAGGAAAACCCAAAATTACTGTGTAGTGTGGAGAACTGATAAGTTGGAACTGCTGTTCCTCCTTGTGAAGTGCCCCAATAGTCTTAGATAGTGGCATTGTTTCAAACATAACCTGTGCAGGTTCTAAGGGTCTGCCGTCAATTGCTTCAATAGCGATAGGGGTCTCTCTCTCAATCCGCAGAACCCCATACAATTCAGCAAAGGTATTATCCATAAAATACCCAGCTGCACCAGAATCAACCAGGGCCAAAACCTTCACTGAGCGTTTTGCCCAAGAAAGTACCCCCTGTATGGTAGGTTTCAGTGTACCCAAACCTGGGGACGATTGAACACCACCTAGGGCCTGTCCCCCAAGGTACCCTAGGTGTGTTCGTTTCCCGGACGTACAGGACAAGATCTTAGCAGGTGCCCATTCTGGCCACAATATAAGCACAACCCTTGTCTTCTGCGATATGTTCTCTCTTCCTTGGTAGCCTGGTGAAGCCTAATTGCATAGGTTCACCTAGTTCCTGTAACTGTTCCTTGGGCTTAGATGCCAAGGGAGGGATGGGTGGGCAAAATGTACTGCTAGATCCGTTATTTTTTTACCGTAGCCTGTGGTCTTTGGCCATTAATCTCTCACGGATCCGGGTGTCAATTAGGATAACATACTCAATATAGTCATCTAGATCAGTGGGCAACTCTTTAGCTGCAATCTCATTTTTAATCTGGTCACTCAGGCCCTGAGCGAAGGCTGCCAATAATGACTCGTTGTTCCACCCTACCTCTGCTGCCAAGGTGCGAAATTCAATGGCATAATCACCCACCATACGCCTACCCTGCTGCATCTCCATAAGGCATTTAGCAGCAGAGGTGATTCTACCAGGAGGCTCGAACACGCTCCGAAATGACAGCACAAATTCTCTGAAACTCCTTGTGCAGGGTTTCGCACTCTCCCATAGCAGATTGGCCCATGCCAATGCTCTCCCAGTCAGCAGGGATATCATGAAACCAACTTTACTACGGTCACTGGGGAAGGCATGCGCCATCAATTCCATAAATATTTCAAGTTGGTTGATAAACCCTCTGCACAGATTAGGATCACCATCGTATCTGAGTGGCAAAGGGGCAGAGACGGTTAACCCCTTGACTGCAGCCCCTGAGGGCATAGTATCATTCTCCGGTGTCTGACCTGGGGAGACCACCGGACTAGGAACAGACTTGCCTGCGAGTACAGTGCGTTCAAGAATAGTTTGGATCGCTACCGCTAGCTGATCCAGGCGTTGCTCATGTACATCCATCCTCCAATGGATATTATTGTCTGATGCCATGGCCCTTTCATATTGTCATTATTTGTTAAGACTCTCAGACGCAAAGTTAGGTAAAAACACAACTTTATTGAAAAGTTTAAGACAACCCCATAGGGTAACATACACGTTCATACATATATATTGCAATGACAGGAAACAAGCAATGATAATAGCGATATGGGCTCTACCGGCCCTGCCAATATACCGGGCAAGGCAGCCAGGAAGTTGGTACAAGGAATAGACAGGCTCTACCGGCCTTGCCAATATACCGGGCAAGGCAGCCAGGAAGCTGGTACAAGGAATAGATAGGCTCTACCGGCCCTGCCAATATACCGGGCAAGGCAGCCTGGAGACTAGTACAAGGGGAATTAGTAGGCTCTACCGGCCCTGCCAATATACCAGGCAAGGCAGCCTATAGGCAGACAGCCTATAGGCAGACAGCATAGAGAGAACCAGTACCCGCGTACTGGGGACACAATATCGCTAAATCGGTATAATAGACTCAGATGTGGTGGAGCGAACCAGTACCCGCGTACTGGGAGACCAATCTCTCATCCAGTGCAACAGCAGCCGGTGAATAGGAGTGAGCTAGTACCCACGTACTGTAATCATAAACTGTGCCGGTACAACGGCAGCCGGTAGGTGGTGGAGCAAACCAGTACACGCGTACTGGGGAAACCGTCTCTCTTCCGGTGCACAGCAACCGGTTGAATGTAAGCAGACCAGTACCCGCGTACTGGGAGCACAAATCTCTATAGGTGCAACAGCAGCCGGGTGGCTATGGAGCAAACCAGTACCCGCGTACTGGGGACACAATATACAATGTGCAACAGCAGCCGGGTGGCTGTGGAGCAAACCAGTACCCACGTACTGAAACACAAATCTCTATCGGAGCAATATCAGCTGGGTGGCTGTGGAGCAAACCAGTACCCGCATACTGGGGACGCAATACACAATGTGCAACAGCAGCCGGTGGCTGTGGAGCAAACCAGTACCCGCGTACTGGATCACAAATCTCTATCGGTGAAATAACAGCTGGGTGGCTGTGGAGCAAACCAGTATCCGCTTACTGGGGACGCAACACACAAAGTGCAACAGCACTCGGGTGGTTGTGGAGCAAACCAGTACCCACGTACTGGAACACAAAATCTCTATCGGTGCAATAACAGCCGGGTGGCTGTGGAGCGAACCAGTACCCACGTACTGGAGTAACCAGCAAGGAGTAGAAATGTCGCCAAGGAGACTAGGAAGGACAGCCGACTACAGGCAATACTGGATCAGGAGGTCAGCAGATGGAAACAGGAACCAGCACTCAGACTGTCAACCAGATCAGGAACGGCAGCGGGGACTGGCAGCAGGAAGCAGCGACACAACGGCAACCTCAACTGGATCAGCAACAGAAACAGGAACCAATGGACTGGTAACTCAGGAACTTGACGATCTCAGGTAGCAGGAACATAATCAGGGGCCCAGGAAGCTCAGGAACACAATGGAGATTCGAGCAGCATAGAGACAACACGAAAGGGCAACCAAAGGGTGCCCAGGCTCAGTCTAAATATGCAATGCAGGGTGGGCTGAACTCAGACAGCCAATGGAGAGCCCCCTACAGGTAACTGACACACAAAGACAGCAATCACAGGCACCGTGATAGCGACATTCTGACTTCCGCTGTGCTTGTGGCAGGGCTGATCGTGTCTGAGCCTCCGTTACACTTGCAGAGCCATGCCTCTGTTCGCTGAGCCTCCGTTAACACTTGTAGAGCTGTTATCTCCTTTCTTTGAGCCTCCGTTTACACTTACAGAGCTGTGTCTCCATTCCCTGAGCCTCCATTTACACTTGCAGAGCCGTTGTCTCCGTTCACTGAGCCTCCGGTACACTTACAGAGCTGCTGTCTCCATTCACTGAGCCTCCATTATCACTTGCAGAGCCGTTGCACTGATCTTCCACTACACTTGCTGAGCCGGTTACCTTGCTGGGCCTTTGTATAAGGTGGTGGCTCATTCTGTCTATCTTGCAGTGTAGTCGGTCTCCGTTACCACGCCCGCGGGAGGCGCTATTGACTCTAGCTCTTGCAGTGATTAGTCTCTGTTGCTACGCCTGTGGGGGCTATTGTCTCTAGTATCTTTGCTCTTGCAGTGATATTAGTCTCCTTTTAAAGCCCGTGGGGGCTATTGGCATTAGCTCTTGCAGTGTGGTTATCTCCGTTGCAATGCCCGTGGAGGCTTGTGGCTCTAGCTCATCTCTGCAGAGTATTTGGCCTCAGTTCCTGTTCTGCCTAAGCAGCAATCTTTGTTCAATAGACTGACGGTGTTGTTTCATCTAGCACCACTAGCTGCTCCATTACCACCTTGGGCGTGTCAAACACCACTACTGAGACTGATTGATTTACATGTACTTTAACCATTGTGTACCATTATGTTTCTATGCCTGTCCTGTGACAGTATATTTTTATTTATTTCATCTGTATACTGGGCCTGAGAAGGCATCTGTAAGCCACTGTTCTTTCTATTATTCTGTATTGCCTATGGAGGGAGGTCTTTCTTGTTTTATTAATAAAACTGTGTTTTATTCTAACCTGCTGGTCTGAGTGTCTTACAAAACCGTTACACTAGGGAATACAGTAGACTGAAATGTATGTCGGAGGTTGCTGGTGTTCACGTGTAATGGCACTAGAAAGCTAACAAGCGATGCTTCTGAGCAGTGACTAGCCATAGAACAGGCCATTGTGCTGTTTGTTTGGCACCAGAGCCTCTCACATTTGGTTTGTACTTTTTTTATAATATCACTGCAAGCATACTTTTCATATGGGAGGGGTTAGTTGTACCGTTGACTTCAATTAATAAATAAGTGGGGAAAAAGTCAACATTTTTCTCAAAAACCTTCTCAGTTGGTGACAGGGTCTTTTTTCACATGTTTTGGTTTTGAGGTAGGAAGTTTCACCCATATCTAGAAATGTGAATAAGAAATTAGAAAAAAGCAATTTTTAAAACTGTTGTAATTACACTGTTGTATTTACAGAATATAGTACCACAGTTTACTTTTACTAATAACAACAACTCTATGTATTTATCACATGAAATTAATCTACATTATATAATTCTGATAATTTAACAGAGAGATAATCTCCATGTCTGGCGCTGGCATTTAACTTTCATGATATAACAAGTTGCACAAAATTTCCATTTCCTAATGCCCTCTCCAAGTTCCCACACCAATAATTTCTACCTCTCCCAGCCCTGTTACAAGAACAGCTGACATTATGACACTAGTGATAACCAGCAAGTTGTAGTAGTGCAAGAAGAAAAGGGACAGCGCAACACTCCTCTAAGTATAATCCAGATTATTTCTAATTTGTCCCAAATTATCCCCCTTTGTACTGTCAAAAGTCGGTACTGACAATTTGTAGAGGATGCTGCCGCCTCTAGGTATAAGGCCCCAACTGGATCAAACCTCCAATCTCAGACAGTCTCTCACCCTTTACTTCTCACTCCAAGATATTGTAACGGTTTTCTGACACTCAGAACAGGGTATGAAGTAAAAAACACAGTTTATTGAATCAAGAATGTAACACAATGCCCCTAGGGGCCAGCACAGGAATAACAGTAATGGCAAACACAGACAAAGTGAATGCAATACAGTAATAGGATAATGTGCAATGTATAGATAGGGAATAACCCCAAAGGGTTAACAAGTGCAAAAGGAGAAACCCAGTCTTAGGTTGGCCAACGCCCAGGATATATAGCAGTTTCTGGAACACAGTCCTTGAATAGCGAAGCTGGAGTAAAGTGTCTGCACTGAATTCACTCTCAAGTTGGTCTAGGAATGCACACAAGTGCCCGGAGCTGAGCCAATACCACCTCCGTGGGCTATACAGAAATGCTACTGCCAAAGCTGAAGTACAAGAACCAAAATTGCCCTTAACTGAAAGTAGTAGTAACCCTGCGTGTGCCAATGGATAGTGCCCTGACACCCCTTGGATGTCAATACTGATAGCGACTGCACAAGCTACTAAGAGACGAAGCACTGGATAGTGCAATGGATAGCGTACCCTCTGAGCGTTTGTAGGCTGGAGCCAGGACACCCCTCCGGTGCCGTACGTAACTTTCCCAGCAAGAGCGAACGGACTACCAGCGCCAACTGGCGCGGTCACGGTGCACACCGAACACCGGACAGACAATGCTCTGTGGAAGGTAGTGTGGAGTATCAGAGGTACTAGAGTAGCGGCTCTAACGGGTAACCGTATGCTTGGCAAGATAACGGAGGCACGAGACCGGAGACTACATAGCACTGCAAGGGTTAAAAGGTTCTGTACAGGAGAGACAGCTAGCAAACAGCGGATGGCAAAGCAACCTCAAGCTCAGCTAGAGTAGTGAGAGGAACAGTGAGTCACTAACAGATCAGAATGTCGCCGGAGCGACCGGAGCAATGCAGGAACACCGGAACAGCAAGCAGGATCGGAGCGATAACCGGAACCGGATCACAGCAGGAACAACAGCCGAAGAACAGGATCAATCACAGAGCAGGGTCGTCAGCCAGAACCAGGTCAATCATGGAGCAAGGTCGTCAGCCAGAGCCGGGTCAATCACGGAGCAGGATCGTCAGCCAGAACCGGGTCAATCATGGAGCAGGATCATCAGCCAGAACCGGGTCAATCACGGAGCAGGATCAGGAGAGGAGTCAGACAAGCCGGGTCTGTACACAGGAGATACTAGAACTCAGCAACAAGGCGCAGATACTGGAACACCACGAAAGGGCACCTGACAAGTGCCCAAGCTCCAGTATAGAAAGGCACATCCTGGGCGGGCCAATCAGCATCCTCCAATGCACAGGTAATTCAGCCAAGATGGACAGAACAGCACGGGAACCGTGATAGATATATTCAGGGACTCTACTTTCCACTTATTCTTTGGAGATGGATTTGGTCAAGGGGTATTATTTATTATATTTTACTTGAGAAAAAAATGGGGCAACTGCCTCTTAATGAAACAATTATTTATTAGTTTAAAAACCTTTAAATATATATATTCAGAATATTGGTACAATATTTTATAAATAATGTTGTTAGAAAATAAAGTCCAACTCGTTTTGTGTTTCCAGTTTTTCTTCATCAGGGTCATATTGTGCCAATATTCTGATTATATATTCTTAAAGATTATAAATTCTTGCCCAAAACAATTTTAAACTGTTGTATAACAGCAATTTAAATTTTTTTAATGGTGGCTTTCTGGATGAAAACTAGTTAATTCATCTATTCCATGTATTAATATTACATCTTGCAAGATACAACCCATTAGCATAATGAAATGTAGATCTAGAAAATACTGTTCTATTAGAAGTGTTTGAAGAGTGGATCAGTTCAACAGAAATGGTAGAGACTAATATTATAAGGGAATTCAGCAAACTGGATATGATAGTATGATAAACTGTATCCAAACCTACAGTGCCATCACTCTGGTTAAAATATATTTTAATATTCACATTAGTTTTACATGCGTTAATTTAGCTAGGACTGTTTTGATATCCTTATTCCTCAAACTGTAAATGATTGGATTCAGAAATGGAGTCACCACCGTATACAGGAAGGATAAAGCCTTGTTGAGATTTAGTGAGTGTTCTTTATAATTAAACAAATAAGCAGTAATAATTGTTCCATAATATATGGACACAACTGTCAGGTGGGAGCTGCAAGTGTAAAAGGTTTTCTGTCTTCCAGAGGTCGACGGGATCCTGAGAATGGTGTGGAAGATATAGATGTAAGTTGCAATGATGAGCATTAATGGTAGGAGAGTTACTGGAAAACCTATCACAAAGTTCATCAACTCAAAAAAAGAAGTGTCTGAGCATGAAAGCTGCAGAAGTGGTACAAGGTCACAGAAAAAATGATCAATGACATTAGGACCACAGAATTGCAATCCAAGTAACTGAAGAACTGAACTCAATGCCAATGTGAATCCCATGACCCAAGAACACAAAACAAGGTGAAGGCATCTCTGGAAGGTCATGAGGGAAGAGTAGTGCAGTGGGTTACATATTGCCAGATATCTGTCATAAGACATGACTGAAAGAAGGACACACTCTGTACCTGCTGAGGCACCAAAAAAGTAGAATTGTGTGAAACAGCCAACAAAAGACATGGTTTTACTTTTGGCCAATATAAGACTCATCAAATAAGGGGAAATTACTGTGGTCAGCAGTAGGTCACAGGAGGCTAGGTGGCTCAGGAAGAAGTACATGGGAGAGTTAATTGTTTGACTAAAAGACACCAAGAGAATAATCAGCAGATTTCCAGTTATTGTCAATATGTAAATTAGAAGAACAATAAGGAAAAGAACACTCCTAAAATTGTAAACATCATGAAATCCCAAAAGAAGGAAATATTTTTCGGTTGTCTGATTCACTATATTCATTACCAGAAAGAATATAGGTCTTGTAAGATGCAATTTATGTATTTTACAAAAGAGGGCTGTCTTCTCAAATCAGGAATTTTACTGAGAAAACATGGTATTAAAGAAGGTTTAGATTATCAAACTAACAGCATAAAAATATCACAGGAAATTAAAACATTGGTCAGAATTACAGATATATCAAAAGAAGCAATGTGACAGTTGAGTGATATAATCTATATATATATAAAAGATGACTTTGTGCCTGCCAAAACACACCCAGGGGAGGCAGAAAGTAGGAGTTACTGCTCCCATTGGTGATTAAGTCATGCAGGGAGTTGGCCCGCCCCCGCTATGCAGCCCGCCCGCCACTATCAAAGTCAGAAAAAAACAAAATGGATGCCACTTGCTCGTATACCACAGGCAAACACACATGCCCCACTCACACAGCACCAAACACACACACATGCCCCACTCACACAGCACCAAACACACACATGCACCACTCACACAGAGCACCACACACAGAGCACCAAACACACACACACACATGCCCCACTCACACAGCACCAAACACACATGCCCCACTCACACACACACAGCACCAAACAGACAAAGCCAGAAAGAAATATGGCTGACACACACACAGTCACTAACCCTGACTCCCAGTGGCCTCAATAGGACCTGTAGTACAGCCACTGAAGGGAAGCTGCAGCACCAGGGGAACAAACTGGTACTCAAATGGTTAAGGTAGGCCCTCATTGCTGAATTATTTCTTGATTGTCATCATTTGCCATGCAAGGCAAAGGACAGACAACCATCAGGTACACACTTAACCCACTAACTGCCACAGGGTTGTGTATCAAGTTTTACCCCTCAGGGAGTGTGTTCAAACCCCTCACACTATAAACTTGCATTTCCCTCCCACTTCCCCAGCCTATTAACCCTTTCGTGACACAGGACGTACATGTACGTCCTGTGTGGCTGTCACTTAGTGACAGAGGACGTACATGTACGTCCCGGAAATCCGGCTCCCCGCGCGGCTGCACGCCGTTCGGGGACTCCGGATTCTTTTACACAAAAAAAAAAATTGTTAGACGGGCGTTAAGTGACGGCCGCGTCTGCACGCGGCCGTCACTAAGGGGTTAATAACACTTTTTCCCACATTTATGTAAAGCCCCACCCCTACTCACGATTAAGCCCAACACACTTTTAACCCAGATTGCCCCATTTGTCTCCCCACATCAGCACCACATGACTCCCCTCCAGGGACTCCAAGTCAAAGTTCCCAGGTATGAATACACTTCCCACTGCTATTTAACTCTGACATTTCTCTCTATACCTTAACCCTTTGAGTGCCAGAGGGGTACACAACTCATGCGCGCATGTGTTTCTGTGCATATATGTTGCGTGTGTACATCTTTGTTACATATGTGTGTCCTTATGTGCATCTCCGGTGTGTCTGTGTGTGTGCATGTCTTTTGCATGTTTCTGCCGCTCACTGTGTGTATATGTGTCTGCCTGTGTGTTGCATATGTCTGTGTTTATCAGTGTGTCTGCATTTCATACACGTGCGCCCAACGGTCATAACATGACGGGCAACGCCGTCCCACATTGGTAGTGTATATATGAGAGAGAAAACCTGTGTCCCCTGCCACACACACCCAGGGGAGGCTGTAAGGAAGAGTTAGCCCGCCCCCCAACATCAGTCTTAACCGTCTCCTCCACAACTCACCTACTGCTACATCCCTTCTCTTGACTTACAACTCCTACAGTAAACAACTCATGGCACAATAATATAACCCACCAACCAGCAGCTCCCATTTTGCTTGGGAGCCACACATTGATTACTTCTTTCAAAGAGCATAAAAACTTCTGTTTCCACCCCCTGTCCCATAATGCACTGGGACACTCAGAGGCAGATTGGAATCAGGTGAGTGGAGTCTGCTGGGGAATGGTTAGAACACACAGATCTTCAGTTTCCATGGTAAGAACTGGGGCTGATGGACTCACTTTGTTTCAGTTTAACCCTTTGAGTGCTGTTTCAATGCCTTGGATACCTCTCTGGCACTCAGAGGGTTAAGCCCATTAACACTTGGAATACCAGAGAAGATATGCAGCACATTGCTCTGCATACCTCTGTCACTCAAAGGGTTAATATCTGTTTGCAAAGCTTCCACATTTGGGTATTGTGCAGCCCACTCCTTCCTCACAATCTGCCCACAGGGTTACACTGATTTCTTTGAAAACGTCCATTGATTTCAATGAGAGTATTAATTTCATTAATGTTACAGACAATGCAAACACATTGCCAAACAACACGTTGGGGACCATTGTAGCATTCAAGGGGTTAAAGCCCCATTTATGTCAACATGATTTTCCTGAATTTTCATTTCAACCCTATGGTGTCAGGATTTTTTTAGTTGCACCCTTTATCTTGATACATAAGGCCCATACAGTTATACTCTTACCCCATTAATCTAAACCCATTAATACTTTTGGCTCTTGTAGCAGCTGACTGTGCACTGTGATCTGCGAGGATGATGTACTAACACAAAGAGGAACAATTCATCTGTACCATACAGAACAAATACAATGCTTTGCTGACCTCTCTAGCATTGAAGACGTTAAAATGCCCATTTAAATAAATGGGTATTGTTCCCTGTGCTGCTGTTACTTTTCCACAAAATTCCACCACTTTGCTTAGTATATGAGCCTTCCTGTTTTGAAGCCTATGAGCTGTTAGGAGTCCCTGTATTAATACCTTGCCTGTGGCCCATGGACATAAAATCTGGTTCTGTCTCGGCCGACCACCATGGCCCACTAATGCAAGAAGCGCCCAACATGTGTCACTTAACCCTTTCACTGCCAGAGGACTATACAACTCATTATAGAGCAATGTGTTGTGTACCTCTCTCACACTCAGAGTTAAAGTGCTTCACTCCAACCAACTGCTACACTATGTCTGTATAATGCAGTAACCCTACAGCCCTGTATTTCATGTCTACTTCACTGTCTATGTATAGTCATTTCTCCCCCTCACCCATTACTTTACTGTAACACTTCACTGTCCCTCCTCTCCTCAATCTCTAATCTCCTCCTCCTCCCTTGTCACCCCCAATCACCTATCCCCTTGCCATTCATCCATAGTCCCAATCTCGCCATTTTACTCCCACATCACTATTACATTATCTATCACTGCATCTGTCACTTAACCCTCTGTCTGCCAGCCTATTTCTTCAAATGTACTGCAGTATCCACTGCTGTAATCTAAATTATTACTTTACTCACAAACATCTTCTCACTGTGACCTTCTACAAGTAACACAGCACACTCACTTCAACTGTAAGTTTTCCAAGTACAAAAGGATACAGGGCCTTATTCATCAAGCTGAAGAGTTGCAATTAAAACTTTTTTTACAACTCTTATCAGCATATCTACATCACTACTGCGTCTGTCACACACTGTCTGCATATGTGACATACATCCGTGTATGTGTGTGTCTCTCTGTATGTATGTGTTTCACAGTGACACGCTCTGTCTCTTTAAGTGTGTGTCTGTAACACTGCATATGTCTGTTCACACAATGTCTCTCTGTGTAAATAATATGATGGGCAACGCCGTCCCACATTGCTAGTAATAATTATAATGCAACGGATATGACTAATAGAGGTAAACATTACAAGCTTACAAACCTCTCTGTGTATGTTTTCATTTCTACCTGAAGAATAGCCAAGTGAATCTGGCAATTTGTAATTTCAACTATATGGAATGTTAATCCACAACACTTTCATACTTTCCACTACATCTTCCATCTACATTCCTGTAAAGATGGGACCATATTAATGGCTACACACCCTCCCCTCAATACATCAACACAATCTAAACAGAACTATATGACAAGTAAAATTTATTTTATAATTGACACAATGAAAAGTATCACAATTTACAAACCTGTGTTATGTGAGAAGATGGCATCCAAACAGGTTTGCTGGGATTTTTAGATTACATACAATAGTTATGGAGGTTGAAAAGAAACAAATTGATTAAGTTCAACCTTTCAAATAGTTATTTATTAATACATTTATGGATGTATTTATTTATTTATTCAGCTATTTATTTAGAAAATGTTTTACCAAGAAGAGTGCATTGAGATTTCCCTTGTTTTCAGGTATGTCCTGGAGAGCACTTACAATACAACGTTACACATTTTAATTCAGATAGAAACAAGAAAAATAAACATAACACATTATTTTCAAGGCATTGACATGTTGTCTTTAAACACAAGGAAACAGAAGATTAGATTTGTTAGGTAATTATTCCAGGCTTTCATAGCTCTTTATTATTAACCTGTAAATTATTATTTGGTAAAAAACACTCAAAGACCTTCCTCAATTCCTCTTCTGTATTTGCCACCACCATCTCTCTTGATAGTAAATTCCATAATTTCCCTTCTCTTTCGATGAGGAGCTGTTTACTCAGTCATTTATTTTACTAGTCATTCTTTCCATAATTCACTTTTGACTAATAATTGCAATAATTTATCTTTAGATAGAAGAGTTGTGTTTTTCTAGTTCACTGGTAATGAGGATCTTTATAACCCTTTGGCATTTGAAGGGTTAATACAACATGCAGCCAGTGTTCAATAACATATGTAGCCTGGTGTTATTATAATGATCACTGAAAGCATATTTTTCCATCCTACACAGTTGCTACAAATAATTAATTACTAGCTTGTAATCCTGCAAACATGCTTTTGAATAATTATAAATAGTTTTGCTGAGTTTTATTAAACAGAGGCATCATTTATCAGATTTCAAGAAAAGGGATTAATTGATGTTTAAAAAGCCAAAATATAAGGTTTACATACCCAACAATATCCACGGGGATCCCAAAAAGCCCTTGTCTTTAGGATTTCCCTGCTTGAGTACAGGTGAGTGAAAAGGAGGATCATGATTTAATTTATTCACCACTTACCTGTGCACAAGTAGGAAAGTCCTAAAGACCTGGCCTGTTAGAGGATTCCGGTGGGTAGGGGTGGGACCTCTTCTCTATGTGAGTCATAATAGGTCTCTGTGTGGGTCACCACCCATCTGAACAAGGTAGGAGAACTGCTTAATCAGATTCATTCTTCTCACTGTGTGGGCAAGGCTGGATAACTTTCTCTCCATCTCTCTTTCTGTCTTTCTTTCTCTGTGTCTTACTGTCTCTGTTGATAAAAGATGAGTGTTGGTATAGTATCAGCCCTAGAGATATAGTCAAGTTGATACTTTTATTGGATACCTTAGCCATTAGACTCTTAGGTCTCTTCCTCAGAACATACCAGTGGGAGAGACCTACAAGGTCTTTAAAGCTTGCATCTTAAATCTGCTTAGTTAGCCAATAAAGGTATTAACATGATTGTAATTGGCTCCTCTCTCTCTCTGTGTCTCTCTCACTCAAACACACACACATATACACAATCACACAGCTCCAGAATGATGTTGCTGGAACCTGACTTTTTCATTATCCACCAAACTGAATCTTACATTTTCAACATGTATAGTTTGGTCAGTTTCACTTTCTGCTTTGCTAGCTGGTTCAGCTACATGATTGGACCAAAATACCTCACATTTTTATTTTATGAAATCTCTTGAGTACAATCAGCTAAGATCCCTTTATATCCAGTTATCAGTTTACTCACTATTGCATATCATGTTTTTTCAAGTATTATTCTCCATTGTACAGTTTAAAGTATAAAAATAAAGAATAATGATGATGAGGATTAGGATGATGGAGATGATGATGATAATAAATAAATATTCAGGTCTCTTATTGTTGTGTAAAACCAGGGTATTGCAAATGCTATGACATGTTTCATGCAAAATATGTTATAGGTCATACTGTTGGGGGTTTGTATATTGGTGCCAGTGGAAGTGCTACCTGTTGTCCATATAGTTCACTTGATGTCCAGACAGTTATTCTATTGTATTCTATGGGGGATGTGGTCAACTGGCTATAGTTCTACATTGAACATTAACTGTAATAACTTGTGAGTAAAGCTGAGACATCCACCCGGGGTTCAGACTTAGATTGTGCAGTTCTGTGTCTACAAGTTCAATGGCACATGGCTGGCACTCAGAGGTCAGTATGTATGACTACCAGTGTCACGGGACAAGGCTGGAACTGGAGGACAGTATGCATAATTCTGTGGCTATCAGTGCAAAGGGACAAGGCTGGCATTTGGAGGACAGTGGGTATAGTTATGTGACTATCAGTGTCATGGGACAAGGCTGGCACTCAGAGGACAGTAGGTATAGTTATATGACTATCAGTGCAATTGTACAAGGCTGGCACTCAGCGGACAGTATGTATAGTTATATGACTACCAGTGCAATGGGACAAGGCTGGCACTCAGAGGGCAGTAGGTATAGTTCTATGACTACCAGTGCTGTGGGTCAAGGCTGGCACTCAGAGGACAGTAGGTATAGTTATATGACTATCAGTGCAATTGTACAAGGCTGGCACTCAGCGGACAGTATGTATAGTTATATGACTACCAGTGCAATGGGACAAGGCTGGCACTCAGAGGGCAGTAGGTATAGTTCTATGACTACCAGTGCTGTGGGTCAAGGCTGTAGGGATATGATGGGAGATGTAGTTTGGCAGCAACTGGAGAGCTTTGCATTGCCTATGGCTTCTAGTGCAGTGGAAAAAAAGGCGAAGGATAAGTATATGGGATTCTATGGCTACCATGGAAAAAAGGTGAAGATCAGTGTGTGTGTGTGTGTGTGTGTGTGTGTGTGGTTCTATGCTTACTACTATCCAACACAATGGACAATGCTGGTGAGTGAATATGTGTGGTTCTATGGTTATTGTGGGAAAAGGCTAGGCTGGTCAGTGTGTGTGGTACTATGACTGATGTGCAACAAGGCTGGGGGTCAGTATGTGTGGTACTATGACTGATGAGGAACAAGGCTGGGGGTCAGTATGTGTGGTACTATGACTGATGTGGAACAAGGCTGGGGGTCAATATGTGGGGTACTATGACTGATGTGGAACAAGGCTGGGGGTCAGTATGTGTTGTCAGAGACTTTGTCCTGGGGGAGCATATAGGGTTAATTCTGATACTAGAATTTAACTGAAATTCTGTTGAGTAGATGTTCAAATGACCTCATGTTTGAACAATGGGCCATTGGTCCAAGGTAGGGAGGGAAAATAACTGAATGTCAGCTAATGGCAGATTGATAGTCAGTTGGAGACAAAATGGCTGAGAAAGACTGACTCCTTTATGTGAAAGACATAGCAAAATGACATGTTTATGGGGTCGCTGATAACTTATTATATCTCTCAGTCTTGACGAAAGCCATCTGATCTGCCACATGTAAAACTCTAATATAGAGTAATAGCGCCACCTGCAGCCTTTATATTTTAAAAATACTCATAATGTTTTTGTTTTTATTTGATTAGCATAAGATATGAGTATCCAATCAGGGCAGACTGGTGATGTCACGGTATAATGAGATGGATCTTTGTCCAATCATCAGACAAAGGTGGGGATTACTGATAAGGAAAAAATTGGCAATATAATGCAAAATACTCTTGGTTCAAAAACTTAACTTCCTGAAAAAGAGGTCCTTGAATTCCTGACAAAAGAAGGCTTTGCTGTTTAAATTCCTGATCCTGCCATCTCACAGAGAAATACAAAGAAATCTTGATTGGTAACTATATAATTTATTCATTTAGATTCATTGAATCCAGAATTTCATAATTTTTCTTCTGTTTGAAGAAAATTAGTCTTATAATTGTCTTAAGTGGACTGGCCAACCATCTGGGATAATTTATAATAAGCTAGATTTAGCTATTAAATTCTGGAAGTAATAGAATCTATATATATATCTATTGGGAAATGTTATAAATTGCCAATCAGTGTAATACAGTATATAGCGTGGGTTATCTATATTAGCTAATATAAATTTTGGTATTCCTAGAGTAATATTTTGTGGTTCTGGGAAGATAATAATAGTTAATATTTGATATAGGATATTCTTTGAATCCAGTTATTAACCCTTTAACCGCTATTTGTCTGCTGTTAGTGGTGTTTTCTTTGGAATTCTCTGTATATGTGCTAGGCTTATATTTTGTAAATGGGAAGGTTAACTCAATAGACAAAATAACTTCTGGGTGTGGCATCTATTTTAAACGTGTGGATTAACCCTTGGAGTGCCTATAGGTTTTATATATATGTTACTGTAGTCAAAATTATGATAAATGTTGCATAAAGTAATTTTAAGTAGATTATTTGAGTGATTTTGATTGACTATATTAATTGCAATTTATATATTTTATTCAGAGGTATTCAGTATTGAATTCAGTAGATAATTAAATGATAGTGATTTAAATCTGGGATTTTATTCCAGTTATTCCCTAAATTTGATTATTATTGATATATGATACAAGGAATTGTTAGAGGAATTATTTAATTCATCTCACAATACCCCTTACATCATAACTGGCATAGTCTATACAGTTTCTGGGGCAGAGGTATTAAGAGACCCTGCAGCCAACTGTATTATATTAAATGTAACAATCAATTAACCTGTTCTATGCTACTGAATGCAAGTATTTATACTATATATACTATATATATATATATATATATATATAATATATATATATATATATATTATACCTGACTGATGTGGAACAAGGCTGAGGGTCAGTAAGTGTGGTACTATGACTGATGTGGAACAAGGCTGAGGGTCAATATGTGTGGTACTATGACTGATGTGGAACAAGGCTGGGGGTCAGTATTGTGGTACTATGACTGATGTGGAACAAGGCTGGGGGTCAGTATGTGTGGTACTATGACTGATGTGGAACAAGGCTGAGGGTCAATATGTGTGGTACTATGACTGATGTGGAACAAGGCTGGGGGTCAGTATTGTGGTACTATGACTGATGTGGAACAAGGCTGGAGGTCAGTATGTGTGGTACTATGACTGATGTGGAACAAGGCTGGGGGTCAGTATGTGTGGTACTATGACTGATATGGAACAAGGCTGGGGGTCAGTATGTGTGGTACTATGACTGATATGGAACAAGGCTGGGGGTCAGTATCTGTGGTACTGTGAGTGATGTGGAACAAGGCTGGGGGTCAGTATGTGTGGTACTATGACTGATGTGGAACAAGGCTGGGGGTCAGTATGTGTGGTACTATGACTGATGTGGAACAAGGCTGGGGGTCAGTATGTGTGGTACTATGACTGATATGGAACAAGGCTGGGGGTCAGTATCTGTGGTACTGTGAGTGATGTGGAACAAGGCTGGGGGTCAGTATGTGTGGTACTATTACTGATGTGGAACAAGGCTGGGGGTCAGTATTGTGGTACTATGACTGATGTGGAACAAGGCTGAGGGTCAGTATGTGTGGTACTATGACTGATGTGGAACAAGGCTGGGGGTCAGTATTGTGGTACTATGACTGATGTGGAACAAGGCTGAGGGTCAGTATATGTGGTACTATGACTGATGTGGAACAAGGCTGGGGGTCAGTATGTGTGGTACTATGACTGATGTGGAACAAGGCTGGAGGTCAGTATGTGTGGTACTATGACTGATGTGGAACAAGGCTGGGGGTTAGTATGAGTGGTACTATAGCTACTAGTACAGTGATACTATTCTGTATGGTCAGTACATGTGCAACAGAAAAGCAGAAGAACTGAAGAAAACACAACAAATAGAAAACACATAATACACATGAATGTAGAAAATACAGAGTGCAGTATAAACATGTTAGAAACAATGATAAGGCACATTTTTGTTATTCTAATATATTTGTTTTATAGAAATGTTGCATAATCATCTGTTACTAATTCCTACAAATGTTATAAACACATAGAAAAAACTGGTTTAGCAACTACTAAATACATAAATGGAACATGTAAAGGAAGAGGGTCCTTCCTGTCCTGAACCTGAAACTGAACTGGAAAAATTAACAGAAGATTCTGGGTTATTATTAAGTCTATCTTGGCCATTTGAAAGTTTTATTTAAAAAATTTCAGATTGTGTGGAAGTCTGGGAAATAAGGAATTTTTAAAATGTGCTTATCTCTTATTGGGAGTGTTGTTTTTTTATAAAACTTTGTAGGAACTTTTATAAATGTGGTGGAAACAGTAGAAATAAGAACAGGTCAGACATGACTCACACATTTTGGTGAGAATTCGGTCTGTAAACTGTCTCAATTAGATACAGATCTCTATAAATTCACTTCTCCAATGTTTACATACATCCTATCTCCACTTTAAAGAAATTGTCTTAACATGGAGTTAGGTCCTCTTAAAATAGTGTTACTACTTTTATAACTATCACACACATTTTTAACACCTTTTTAACTCTTCTATTACCTTAATGCCAGTTTTCCAAATCCACCCCTAAGTTCCTTAGGATGGTGAGACCTGTAGAGAACACATGGGAGAAGGACTGAACTGAGAAGAGGTGTGGAGAGGAGGGTCTGACCCGGGTGACTGATTCATTGATAAGAGTGCAGCTCTGCGCTGTCTAAGAATGACCTGGTGATGGGGTTCATTCATTCCACAAGCACTTGTACTGGAAGCAGCTTCTACACCCACACCAGTACTAAAGAAGGCATAGAATGCCTTCAGGGTTGCCCATGGATCATCTATCCTTTCAGGGGGCTATCAGGAGGGGTCCTGGTGTACCCCTCGCGGTCTGAAATTATTAGTTACTTATAAAAAAACTCATTTGACCTATGACAAATATTTTACATGCACTTTAGGTTGTCACATGGATCATCTATCCTTTTGGATAAATGATCCATGTCGGGGTGGGGGGGTGTCAGAGGAGGTCCTGGTACCCTTCTCGAGGTCTGATGTTCGCATATTACACTAAAAGCCTATGTGTACCATAGGTTATATGCGCTTTAATTAAAAATGGGCACTTGTCGCCTGCATACATAACCTATCCTAATAGATAATTTATCCATGCTCAGGAGGTGTCATGAGGGGTCATGATGCCCCCTTGAGGTCTGAAGTTTTTCTTTTTATAAAATGAAAAATATAATTTAACAAAATACTCTTTTACACAAATACAGTCAAGGTATATGCAGCCGCATACCTTGCCTATAAACCCTATGAGTACCAGACGAGTAGCAAACACATTGAAATGCGTTACTACCACTCTGGTACTCATAGGGTTAATTATAGAATACAAATTCAAAGAAGGCATGTTGTAAAAAATAGGAGAAGAACAATGTTGAATTTAAATGGAGAAAAAAAGTATTGGGAGCACTGTAAGTCAAAATTTCAAGGGGAACGCTTAAAATGTCAAATGTGAACAATATTTGTCGAATTAAAGTGGTGAAAGAAAGCACTGTAAGCCGAATTTTATAAAGGGGAGCTAAAATGTTGAATGTGAACAATATTCATTGAATTAAAGGGATAGTAATATCAGAAAAAACGTATTAACTATATGGTAGATACAATTAAAAGAGAGTACTTGCACTTATTTGTATCTCTCAGACCGTTATGGTTTGAGAGATACAGGAAAATAAAGTTCTCTGGTCCCTCCCCTTTCTGCTTGATGAGCTGTAAAGCTGTCAGAAGCAGATTCTGGTCACTTGACCAGATGTGGCTCTTCAGCAGCACCAATATAACGACATCTAAAGATAAATACTTAATTTGGAATGGTCTACAAAGTGTGCGTGGTTTGAAAGCACACTTTGTAGACTGTTCCAATTAAGTATTTATTTCTAAATAGTGTGATTTCAGCTCTGCTGAAGAGCCTCTGTCTGGTCAAATGACTGGAATCTGCAGCTGTCAGCTAGATGGCAGACTTGAGTGAAACAGCCAGGAAAAGTTAACTTTAGCAAGTTATAGCTCTCAAACCATAAAGATCTGAGAGATAAAACTTACATAGATATTAACCTTTTTTAATGTCTACAATATTAAATCAACTTAAAATTAACCATTACTATCCCTTTAAAGCAGTGAAAGAAAGCACTGTAAGTAGAATCTTAATGGAGGGGTTAATATGTTGAAGGGGGGCACACTATGTCAGAATTCTATACTGTAAGTTGTATTCTGCACTGCTTTTGTTTCAACAATGATGGTTTTGAAACTTCCGTGGCTTCTACGCCTCAACCTCTGAGGAGTAGAATTCCCTACTTATACGTTAATACTGAGCGTGGGTAATAGAATGCTACTTGGACGTTGTTTTAGTTGTTTCCTACGGGCTTTTTTTTCTGACTGGCGGTAAGTATAATTACAGCTGATTTTGTTTTCACAAGTCGGGTAATAGGATACTAAAACCTGACTTAAAAAAACACTGTTCAGTTTTATTTAGCGCTGGCAATAGAAGCAAGCTGGTTAATTATACTCACATGCCCCGAAAATCACTGAGCAATTTTCACCTGAGGGGTAGAATAAACTGATAAACAAGAATAATCTATTTACATTGAACTCCTGTATGATGGGAGGACTTGGAAAGTGATAGTTCCTCTTTATGTGGAATTCTGAAACCAGCGCACCTCAGATAATCAATAAAAGCGATTTTAATTTTTTAATTAATAAGCAACGATAAACCTAGAACTCAACTGCATGAGATATATGATATAAAAATAGTCCATATTATTAACTAGTATTTGGAGAACCTTAAAGAGACAGTACACCTCCTTTGCTGCAAAAGTGAATAATATAAAAAGATATATTGACTATAATTTTAATCTTGTTTCTTAGTTATTTCTATTTAGACCTATTTTTACATATTTAAATCCCTGACAAGGAGGTCTCTGAATATGTTTCCAGACAGCTTACATTCAGGGATTGTAAAATGTAGAAAAAAAAAGCAGTTTAAAAATAGTTATCCAATGCAGAAAATCCTGCCTCTAAAGCAGTCAGATCACAAAGTGCTTTCAGTAAAGTGTTACATTATTTCCAGCTAGCTTTCTGTAAAGGACTATGGAATCAGAGATTAAGGCAACCCAATATCAGAGATATAAAATATAGAACATTGGTGAAGATAAAAAATATAGTATAGATAATTTGACATGTTGTGAACTTGCAGAACATGTGAGGTCAAATAGGACATTGACTGTCACTTTAACCACATCGAAGAACATTGAAGATGACAATTGGAAATGGCAGGGAGAAGACAGATGCAGATATTTTGAAAGTGGAGAAGGACCCTGACCAACACTGTGACACTTTCTATTAGTGTCATCTTCAACAAAATAATATAACAGGACAGATAATCATCTAAACACACAGAGACACGGTCATTAACACAAGGAATGTTCAAAGAATTATATTTACCTTCAAGTAATGAGTTATGGAGAGGTGTATGGAACAGAGTATTGAAATATAGCAATGGACACAATGAAATTCAGGACCATGCAAATATCCATCTAGATCAACACAGAGACACATTACACAGTTATGATGTGAAGTAGAAGACAACATCAAACATCTCCTGGAATCCCACCTGATCTAGGAAGCATCTCAGTAACAGCATTCTCTTTATTCACAGCATTTACATCAAAATCATTCTGCAATTTCCTGACAACTACCATGTACCTACATGTATCATCCTCCTCCTGTCTCTGTATATTGTCAATATTACTAATTAGATTGTAAGCTCTTTCAGGCAGGGTTTCCTTCCAAATGTGTGATTCACTTGGTTGCACTTCTCTCCTACTAATAAGGTAATGGCCACACTTTAGTCTGAAGTTCTTATCTCTCTTATCTCTCTCAAACTGTTCTATTGCTACTACTGAGTATAACAACAATAAGTCAACTTTCCCTTTATATATAAAGTCCATTCTACTTCCACAGGTGACATGTGATCTCTGTAAGTAAATTGATGTCAGATAAGGACCTCTTGTCAGTTATCCCTATGGTCACACAGACATAGTTACATGTTATATGGTAGGTAGGTGCATATCTCCTCAGTAGAGTGTTACTTACTATCACATCGCAATCCCAGCAGCACAATAACTTGGTATCATTCACATTAGATCATTTCCAAGGTCCCAGTGATCAGTACAGTGCAGAGTGAGTCCAGTGATCAGTACAGTACAGAGTGATTCCAGTGATCAGTACAGTGCAGAGTGAATCCAGTGATCAGTACAGTACAGAGTGATTCCAGTGATCAGTGCAGTACAGAGTGAACCCAGTGATCAGTACAGTACAGAGTGAATCCAGTGATCAGTACAGTACAGAGTGATTCCAGTGATCAGTACAGTACAGAGTGATTCCAGTGATCAGTGCAGTACAGAGTGAGTCCAGTGATCAGTACAGTGCAGAGTGAATCCAGTGATCAGTACAGTACAGAGTGATTCCAGTGATCAATACAGTACAGAGTGATTCCAGTGATCAGTACAGTACAGAGTGATTCCAATGATCAGTACAGTACAGAGTGATTCCAGTGATCAGTACAGTACAGAGTGAATCCAGTGATCATTCAGCAATGTCAGAAAATGTATTACCAACTGACCTTTTTATATTCATTACAGAGAGAATCTTCAGTAACTATAATCAGTAGACAATTCCACGAAGACCTTGTTAATTAGAATAACAGGAACCAAAGGGAGAAAACACTAATCTGTGCTAAGGGATATTGAATTAGCATTTACACTATAAACCCTTTACAGGCCAGTGTGCAACTTATTACGAAGCAATACATTATACACTACTTGGTCCTTAAAGAGTTAATCTTTTCCACATGTGAAGAGGGAATGTTGAATATTGATCCTATATTAAAGTGATATTCAGTCTATATTTATTGGACATTAAGTTTACAACTGTATAAACAGAAATAAGATAAAGGTGGATATTGGGCCCCTTAAAACTTAGAATAAATAATTAATTATGATAAGTGGATTTTTGACACCTTAAAATCCTTTTCTTCTATGTAAAGGTAGAAAGCAACAACTGGCTTTGAGTGAACAGAAAATCAGAGCATATCCCCCATCATTAGAGATGGACAAAAAGTCCTGTTTTGTTCCTCTGGGAATTGCAGCAAAAAAGGATGATTTTCGGCTTTTCCACAGTAATTTCTGCCCATAGAGAAACCTACAGATTTTCCACCATTTCGCTAATGCACAGACTTTCCAAAGAGAATGGTTTCCATTTACCACCTATGTCATAGAAAGAGAGAGAGAGAGAGAAAAAGAGAATCTTAAAACTGACTGTTAAAATGAAAATAAACTGCAAGTTCTGGGTAGCACTATGATCAGCAGGAAAATCTGTATGAATCCTGCAGCTGATACAGACATGGAGAAGGAAATCAGCAGTCATTTTTCTCCACCATCAGTGACTGTACTTTGCACTATGTGAGATAAGGTAGTGAACAGGGGAAAGAATGAGATCTTAGCATGTCTGCCCATATAAAACTTAGATATAACAATATTTTATGTTAAATATGCAAAAGCTAAACCCCAAAAAATAATCTGAGACCAGATGTGTCTGAACGCTCTGTCCCTCTCCAAGTGCACAAAGAAAGGGGTGAAACTCCCAGAGGAAGACAAGAGAAACCCGGGCGGGAATTTGGATTTAGAGCATAACACTGACAGCAGGGAAGATTCATTATTTTTATTAAGTCTTCTGTTGTGACATCACGTGTCCTTAGTGTAGTGGACAAAGGTCATAGTGGATTCTCGGAGGATGATTTATAATGGAGGTTATGCACTAAGGCATGATAAAGAGGTGACAAAGCAGACTTGACTTCTCCCGTTCCTCTGTTATTCTAAAGAGCCTATTCACCAAGATCTCCAAAGTTAGATAAATCTTAGTGCATTGGTCCATAGAATAACACATAAGGATATCACTGGAGAAGTCATTTCCATTTTATAATCTCTTTATCACACCTTAGTGCATCTCCCCCAAGGTGTTTGTTTGCAGTTCTGTCTATTCATTAATATGAGTGCAAAAGTGTTAATTGTTGAGATAACCAACAGTTCCGCTATTTCACAATGTTTCCTTGTACACACTGTGCACATTGCAGTTACTGATGAAAGGCACGGTTCCTTCTTGGCTGCTCTCCAAAAAAAATAGGAGACTAGAAAAGTATCTCTGGTGTTGACCTGGGGCTCTGTCCACTGCTTATCCAGCATACCAACGATTCAGTGGATATCCTATCTGTTGCAAACCTGCGGCACTGGCTGTCTACTTGCTCCGTGTATGACCTGGCTTGTCTGACTACCCACTCTGGTGTTGACCTGGGGCTCTTTCCACTGTTTATCCAGCATACCAATGCTTCAGTGTATATCCTATCTGGTGTAACCCTGCGGCTATGACTGACTACCCACTCCGTGTATGACCTGGCTCGTCTGACTACCCATTCCTTGCTACCGCGTTTGTCTGGTGATCCCCTAGGTGCGGACCTAGGAGCAGACATTCCTTACTACTGCTGCTTTTCGATTAAGTCTGATTCCCCTACATGTGCGGACCTGGGGTTCAATCTGTTATCCTTCCTGAGTGTCTTTCTCTATAGTCTGGTAGCCTCCAGGTGTGGACCTGTGGCTCTGCAGATTATGCATACATTACAATTACTGGGCCATACTGATCGAGCTCCTTACAGAGGTCATCTCCTACTCTCTAGAAGAGGCGCCAGCTCCGTTAATTATGTACTCCTCTGGTTGCAGTCTACTACTGAGACGTGCCTGACTGTTTTATTATTTGTGTGCAATAAAGTGATTGTTACCTATTAGTACCTGTCCTGTATTCATTTGTATGAACCGTTACATTTAGCCAGAGATGGCTAAGTCTATAGAATATATGGGTTAATTTTCAGAATGCCAGAGGGGTGCATAACCTTGCAATGATCTGTGCAGCCCCCTGGTACCCAAAGAGACCAAAATGTGTTTATTTTATGGGATAATGTGGCAAAAATTATTTGTCAAAGTTCAGGCCACAGTTCAGAATGTTAAACTTGGTTATCACTTTATACTCTTTCTGTCTCTCTATGTAAAAAATCAATGCAATCACTTTGAGATCTTCAATGCTGTAATCCATTATGCACAAATGTTGCCCCACTGGAGTATCTCTATTTTGGTTCAAATTGGACCTATGATAATTCATACTTTTTATGAGGGTTTGTTCTGTCTCACCTACATATAGTCCTGGTTGGGGACATATCAGACACATGATGAGAACAACACTAGATGAGCCACAGGAGAATTTGCCCTTGATATTGTAGTTTCGGTGTGAATGTGGAATGAGCACCTTATCTGTGGTACATATGTGTGCACAGGTTCCACATGTCCTTTGTAGAAAGGGAGAAGTACCATTATCTGTTTCATTATAAAGTGAGATTCTCATCACCAAATGCTTCTGGCTTAGGTGCTGTTTATAGTAAAGGAGTGAAGATCTTGGTAAAATTCTTTTTAATCTGCCATTAGTATGTAGTATTGTTTGGACCTCTTCTGAGATTTTGCACAGTACTTCAAGCTGTGGGTTGTAGGTGACTAATAACGGCACTCTGTTATCTTCCTGTGGTTCCTTGTATTCCAGGAGATTTCCTCTGTGTACACTGGTGGTTCTCTGAATTTCAATGTCCGTGAATTTGGCATTATAGTTATATCTTATAAAGTTTCTTCTGAAATTTTTAACATAATGATCTTGATCAGAAGTCTCAGAGCATATGCTGATATAGCTAAGGACAGGGCTGTAACCAAAAGATTTTTTGTGTGTATGGGATGGAAAGTGTCATTTCTGAAAAAATTTGGTCTGTCTGTTGATTTGCTATAGAGAGATGTCCGGATGGAGGTGTTACTAATACTATTGTAATATCCAGAAAGTTAATTTGTATGGGTGAATGGCTGCGTTTGAGGTTTATGGTGGGATGGAAGGCACTGTGATTTTTGTGAAATGACAATAGTTCATCTTCTCTGGCAGTCCAAAAGATTAGGATGACTAGACGGCTGGAGGAGATTTTAAACTAGGAAGGGGGGGGGCAATAAATACTGGGATAGATAGTATAGAAAGGGAAGGCAATGTAGTTAATAACCAGGTGGGAGGATCTGGGGGTGGGGTTAGTACAGATGATAGGGAGAAGCCTATAAACCACATCAAAATTAAATCACAAATGAAACATAGCAGTGGCATATATTGTATGCTTGCAAATGCCAGAAGTTTAACTGGTAAAATAGGGGAACTGGAGCTGGTAGCTGAAATTGAAAACTATGACTTGAAAGGCATAACAGAAACATGATGGGATGACACACATGATTGGTCAATCAATTTGGAGGGCTACATGTTATTTAGAAAAGATAGGTCAAACAAAAGAGGTGGGGGGGCGGAGCTAGCGCTCAAACAAGATGGACGCATGAGTTAGTTGCTCCGTGGACCGCCACTGCCTTTTCCGCTATACTCCGGTTTGGAGAGCAGTCCCGATTACTTGTAAGACTCTCACGGCTTCATGAAGGGTCGGGGAAAGAAGGGACAGGGTCGCCCTGAATGCAAACGCATTTCTGACTTCCTACCGAGCAGGTTCAGCAACGGCTCCCAGTCGACGACGCCATTGAAGAAAGGGGTAGCGTTCTCTAACCAGGATTGGGGTGGAGAACTAACGGACGTCCCCGCTGACACGGACACCGATCTAACTACTCCTACACGACTCGCTGACAAGGAAAACAGACCCCCAATGCCACCCCCACACTCTCCGCTAACAAAAGATGATCTGGCCTCCTTTCTTACTAAGGATGATATGAGAAGTTTTTTGTCCGACATGAAACAGGACCTTAAAGCGACGGTAAAATCTGAGATCTCTGATCTGAAGCGGGAGTTGGTGCAGTTGGGACAGAGAATCAATGTGCTAGAGGATGACCGGGAGGCCTCGTGGTCTCAATTACAATCCCTTGAGCAATATATACAACAGCAGGATGAGACCATCTCTGTGTTATCGGCCAGGCTGGATGATCTAGACAACCGCTCCCGACGCTGCAACATAAGAATCAAAGACCTACCTGAGTCGGTGCCTCCTAAGGATCTCCAGTCCTCTCTACAAACTATTTTCAGGGACCTTTTAGGTCTTGAGGACTCTAACCCTCCACTTAAAATTGAAAGGGCACATCGTGCTTTGAGGCACAGAGGCCCACCCGGATCCAAGGCCCGCGACGTTATAGTACGGTTCCACAACTTTCCGGATAAGGAGAGAATCATGGCCAAAGCTAGAGAAATGGGTGCTATCAAATTTGCTGGTTGTGAGCTGCACTTCTACAACGATCTCTCGCCCTCAACTCTCCAGAAGCGGTGGGCTATGCGCCCCATCACAGACCACCTACGCAATCTTGGTATAAAGTATAGATGGGGTTTCCCGTTTCACCTCTATGTTTTACATAATGGCGTCTCAGCATCACTTCGAGATCATTCGGATATTCCTGCCTTTTGCACCACTTTGGGGATCTCCACTCCAACCTCACCTCCCCTAGATGCTCCTGCTTTGGACCCACCGCCTAGGGAGAAGAGGGAGCGATGGTCTGTGGTTGCGGGCCCTGCCCAAAAGAAATCACGCGCGGATCTGGAGGCTCCTCGGGCCTCGTCTTCCCCAAGCTGGACATTCTCTGATCCACCCTCATCTGATAGGCATGGTGCCCAGCATTATCCTGACTGAACTTTTACCATCTCAGTAACTATGTTTTATTCTTTTCTTTTTCTTTGCAATTGTACTTATATATTATATGCATGCTCTGGGCTCTCCTGCTTCGCCTTCGTGGTATCGGAGAATCAACCACGGCCATTATTTGACCGGGACATTGATTCCCTTTCCTTTTTGTGATCCTCCGGTCCGCGGTGGCGAGCTGGATGCCGGGAGCCTGTCCTTGTCATGTCACCGAGACCTAACGTGGCATGAGTGTTATGTCAAACATTTCATTTTGTTGTATCTCCTTATGTGGAGCATTTAAAGTATTTCAGTGTATAATTATACTTTAGCCGGGCACCCCCATATTAGCTTTATCCCCCCCCCTCCTAGAACTCATTATTTTTCCTACTCATTCCCCGATTGTACCGTACACTTTGGTTTTTAGTCTCTTTTGAGGATTGGGAATTTCCCCATCTAGCATATATTTTGCAACCATTTATGCCTCCCTGCTTGTATCTGTTACTCCCCCTAGACACCTCGATTTAATCCGATAATATCCTGAGATATATTATTTACACCCTCGACTCTTATGGGCCACGATGTCTATCCCTTATATCTTTATTGGAATTCTTACTCGCGTTTGTGGTCTGTATGCCCATATTCTATTTTGAGGGTCTAGTATGGGAGCCCGGCTTTAGCTTTAGCTTTAACCTTAGCTTTAGATTTAGATTTATCGTTTATATTATGTTCATACTTAATACTGTTTTTTGCCTCTATGTAACCCCTCTTCCCCTACCTATCTCTTCTAGCTTATTAGCTGACCCTTCCCTTTACTATCACCTTCTTTCCATTTCGTCCCCCCCTTTTCTCTTTCCTTCTTTCTTTTCCCCATATCTTTTCAATCCCCTCTGCCCTTTCCTCCCCTCTTCCCAGCCTCTTCCCCTTCCCCTTTCCTTCTTTTCCCTTCTTTTCCTTCCACATTCTTCCCCTCCTTTTTCTTTCTTTTTAATCTTTTTGTTTTTTTTTTAATTTACCCCCTTTTCCTTTTCTTTCTCCTTTTTGAGGGTGGTTGCTGGAGGGAGTGGTTCCTGTGCTAGATAGATTTTCCTAGTACCGTTTTATGTTTATATTGTTTTACTATTACCGCCATATTTTTCTTGTATATTTTATAACACTTTACCCATATGTTATGAAGTAATGGTGTTGCTTTTGGCCGATGTTCCTCCAGGCGGTCCCGAGCTATGAGCCATTTCTATGCTATACTATTCCCTATTTATGCTCGTCTCTGGGCGGCGTGGAGGACATCTATACCATTTGAATTTCCTTTTCGCTTATTATGTATTGTATCTGCTCGATTATAATATCTGACAAGATTGCATTATATTGCTTTTCTTCTTTGGCCAATTCCTGTTTAACTTTATTTGCTATCTTTCTTATATCCTTTTTGCACATAATGAGTCGTGGGACTGGTTTCAAGAGCTACTGGCAGCAGTGGGATTATGACAACAACAATCCGCATCTTAAACATTTATACTCACTATTAATAAAAAAAAAAAAAAAAACCACAAAGCTTGAGTACACACCATCTTGTTGTCCCCTTTTCCACTGACCCTCAATATAGTTTACCCCTTCCTCGGGATCCCTTGCATATTGGCAGTGGTCCCACATCTATCTTGTCGCGACTTTAGCTAAGGTCGCATAGGCCTTTGTGCCTGCCTTCCCCCCCGGTCCATTGGACAACTCTGTGGTTATTTTCTTCCTGGGGTTTGCCTATTCCCCAGTGCCTTCACACGGTTGATTATGTGATTTTTCTTATTCTTTCTATTTACTGCTCTATTCTTCTCATTTTCTCTCCCCTATCCCTACTCTGGTTCACCCTCTACTCCCTGATTGGCAGCTCTGGAGTACCCGGTCGGATGGTGTGCTATTGCCCGTCACCTAATCAGTTTCCGTTTGTGAATTCTTTGTACCTGTGTCTCCAATATGGATCACCGTAAGTTACGTGTAGTTTCTTATAACGTAAGAGGCTTAAACTCCCCTGAAAAAAGGTCTATTGTAT
Organism: Rhinophrynus dorsalis; assembly: GCA_037306005.1. NCBI lineage: Eukaryota > Metazoa > Chordata > Amphibia > Anura > Rhinophrynidae > Rhinophrynus > Rhinophrynus dorsalis. The sequence goes on from CM074721.1 coordinate 557,591,027, forward strand.
TAAGGGAGGCCTCTAGACTACAGGCTGATATTTTCTGTATTCAAGAGACGCATTTTCTTTCCACTCGGTCACCGACCCTTGCCAATTCTAGCTACCCACTGGGTTGGTTTGCGTCGGCAGGTGAACGTAAACGAGGAGTTGCCATCTTGCTCCATAAAAATGTCCCATGGGTTTTGGAGGATGAAATAGCAGACCCCGAAGGCCGGTATCTCTTTATTAAGGGCTTGGCTTATGGGAGACAATTTACCATTGCTTGTGTCTATGCCCCTAATTCTCGAGTGCCACGGTTCCTATCTAAAGTTCTGTCACTCCTGGACTCATTCAAATCTGGTTGTTTAGTATTAGCTGGTGACTTGAACTTGGCTATGGACCCAGATATAGATACATCCTCGCATAAATCACCCTATTCGTTTAATATACTTAAAAATCTTCGCACTAAATTGTCTGAGTTACATCTGTGTGATGTGTGGAGGCTCCACAATCCCACCTCTCGTGACTACTCTTATTACTCTGCACTGCATTCGACATATTCGCGGATTGATTACTTACTAGTAGATCAATTTCAATTGCATAATGTGATTCAATCAGAGCTTGGGTCCATTACCATATCTGATCATGCTCCTGTTTCTATATCGATTCTTCTTCCTCAGTTTTCGCTGAATAAATCGTCTTGGCGATTGGACGACAGATTATTATTGGATCCTGAAGTTATTCCTTCTTTGTCTCCTCTTCTTGTTTCCTTCTTTGACACAAACTGCACGCCAGATGTTTCTTTGGTCTCTATTTGGGAGGCGCATAAATGTGTGCTTCGAGGGCATCTTATTAAACTAGCCTCCCTTAAGAAAAAACGTACGCAGCAACGACTGGAGGAACTTCTTCTGCTGATTCGGGAAAAGGAGAAGATTCATAAATCCACCTTGTCTCAGGTTGCTTTGCGGGAACTTACGGAAGCACGTGCATCCCTGTCGGTCTTGTTACGAAGCAGGACGTTTAAATCCTTTCAGTGGCATCGATTTCAAAAATATCTCCATGGTGATAAATGTGGGAAACGTCTAGCCTCATTAGTGAAGGTGCGTCAACGTCTGAATTATATTCATAAAATACGCTCTTCAGATGGCAGGGTGTGCAGAACATTCCCTGATATTGCGGAAGCATTTAGGAAATTTTACCGTTCTTTGTACAACTTACCTCCATCTTCGCGCTTTCCAACACCTGAATCTAGATCCCATGCTATCCAATCTTTTCTGAAGAATTCTGGCCTTCGCCCTTTGTCTACGGAAGTGGCGTCATTGTTGGATGCTCCTTTCACCGAACAAGAATTTTCTTTGGCTCTCAAGACCACTCCTACAGGGAAAAGCCCAGGCCCTGATGGCCTAACTGTTACTTATCTTAAGAAATTTCAAGACATTTTGCTCCCTCATTTTGTGTCCGTGTGTAACCGTGTTGCAACAGGTAGCCCCTTTCCTAGACAATCTCTAGAAGCTCACATTACTGTTATATTGAAACCGGACAAAGACCCCCTTTTATGCGGCAGTTATCGTCCTATTTCTCTCTTGAATACGGACGTTAAATTATTTGCTAAAGTTATGGCTAATCGTTTGAAGCACTTCCTTCCTAAAATCATCCACCCTGATCAATCAGGCTTCATACCAGGGAGAGAAACGAGAGATAACGTAGCTAAAGTTGTTTTGCTTATGCATAGGGCTCTGCAAGGGAGGCTCCCTTCTGTGTTTTTGTCTCTAGACGCCGAAAAGGCTTTCAACAGAATTAATTGGCAATACCTCTCTGCTGTTCTGCACCATTTGGGCCTTGGACCACATTTTCTTGGATCGATTATGAGTTTATATTCAGTGCCTAATGCTCGAGTTAAACTGAATGGGTTCTTGTCCGATGCCTTTGATATTTATAATGGCACCAGGCAAGGATGTCCCCTCTCTCCCTTATTATTCGTGTTGGCCATGGAACCTCTCTTGCAAACCATAAGAATATCTGACTCTATTCACGGGCTTCCCCCATTGGCCTCTGGTCAACTTAGTCCGAAGCAGGCCTGTTTCGCGGATGACTTGATTTTGATGCTTTCCTCCCCAGCTTCCTCTATCCCACCTCTCTTATCGCTGCTGGACGACTTTGGGGATTTATCATTTTACAAAATCAATATGTCTAAATCCACTGCCATGGGGTTGCACTTAGATTCTTTCCTTTTACGAGTACTCACAGTGCGTTTCCCTTTCACCTGGACTTCACAGGGTATTCGCTATTTGGGTGTAGTGCTACCTCCCTCCTGCTCCAATCTGACTCGGGCTAATCTCCTACCCTTGTCTGCCACCATTAAAGCTGATATCCAGAAGTGGTCTAACTTATTTGTTTCATGGACGGGACGGATTAACTTAATAAAAATGATTTGCCTTCCCAAAATTCTGTACATTTTTAACACATTACCGGTCCGTATTCCGATTTATTATATTTCAGATCTGCAGAAGTTACTTACGTCTTTCATATGGAAACACAAGAGGCCTAGATTACCATTACGTATTCTACGTGAATCTCCAAAGAGGGGAGGACTGGGAGTGCCTGATTTACTATCTTACTACAAGGCTGCTGCTTTGACGAGGATCACAGATCTCACTCGACAACCTCCTAAGGAGTGGGTATCTCTTCTATTGGATTTTGCACCAGGTATACATTTAAAAAATTTTTGCTGGTTTGACCCAACTTCCTTTCCAGAGACCTGTCATAAACACCCAGTTCTGGGTTACCTTCTATCCTTTTGGAAGTCGCTAAATTCTAGATTATCACTTATTCCATATCCTTCCCCACGAATGCCCTTGCTGGGAAATCCGACCTTTCCCCCGGGCATGGCAGGTGGTTCTGTAGTATCTTGGGGTAAATTGAAGGTTAGCACCTTAGGCGATGTCATTCAGGATTCAGAGGTCTTGCCGTTTGAGGATCTAGTTAGGGACAGGAATGTTCCTGCCTCTCATTTCTGGCAATACATCCAGATCCGTCACTTTGTGTCTTCCTTGCTTCCGATACTCTGTGCCTCGACTCTTCCTACGCCTTTTGAATCTTCTATGGGCAGTCAGACGATCCTCCGTCATACCTTGAGACATTGGTACTCCTTTTTATTATCTTCTTCTGGAATTGAGGTTCCGAACTTCGTGAGGGACTGGGAGCATGATCTAGATATCTCTTTGGACCAACCCCAATGGCTTAGGATTTGGAATTCCCTTATGGAATTCTCACCTGATGTTCCCACCAGAGAATGTAACTATAAAATACTTACAAGGTGGTACCGCACCCCGTACCTTTTAGCCAGACTTTATACCACATCTTCGCCTCTCTGTTGGAGATGTGGACAAACGTCGGGGACATTACTACATATTTTTTGGGATTGTCCTTTGATCTCTCACTTTTGGAATACTGTCCATGCCGAGATACAGATTGTACTTGGCCTTACTTTTGATTCATCCCCAGCCCGGATGCTCTTTGGTTACCCTTTACCGGAGCGTGTTGCATCCTCTAAAATTCTCCTGCCTTTGTTTTACCATCTGACAAATGCCGCTAAGTATCTTATACCCTTGCATTGGAAATCACCTATTCCTCCCTCGTTGGCCGAGTGGAAACAACGCGTCGCTCAAGTTTATGATATGCACCGTTTATGGCATATTTCTATGGGGGCCACTTCATTGATACCTGAGGAGTGGGACCGATGGTCCAGCTATTCCTCCAGTGACCGCTAGCTCTTGCAGCTTGACTGTAATATTAGTCGGACGGGCGTCTCTTCCTCACCTCCCCCCTTTTGACTGGTCGTGCTCTGGAGCTGCCTCTCCTCTTCTCTCTTCTTCCCTCTCTCCCTTACCCCCCCTCCCTTTTTATATTTCTAATTCTCTTTCCGCTTCTCCTTTCTATGTGCTATTTCCGTGTTTCTCTGCAACTTATTTTAAGAGTCTCTCTGCTTCCTTTGCTTTGTTCTCTTTACGCTTGTTCCTGCCATCTCCTTTCTCTTGATTAATACTCCTCATCTATTTCTGTATATGGACGGCGATTTTATTTTGTATTTCAGATATATTTGACTTATATTGTTGATTCCCTCTTTTTATTATTGACAAAATGTAACTTCCCATTGTTACCTTTATACTTATATGCTTACATTGTGTCTTTACCTTTTGTAATATTTTTGATTCTCAATAAAGGCTATTTAAAAAAAAACAAAAAAAAAAAAACAAAAAAAAAAAAACAAAACAAAAGAGGTGGTGGGGTCTGTCTGTATGTCAAACCAGCATTATTGCCTCAATTGCGGGAAGATATATGTGATGACAGTAGTGACCATGTGGAATCCCTGTGGGTTGAAATAGTCACTGGGGGTAAAACTGCCCAAAAAATACTAGTGGGTATTTGTTATTAACCACCAAACATTGGTGACCTTGAGGAATCAAAGCTATTAATGCAAATAGGAAAGGCTTCTCAAATAGGGAGAATATAATTATGGGGGATTTTAATTATCCAGAAATAGACTGGAAAAATGGAACAGCTAATTCTGCTAAAAGCAGCAAGTTTCTGAACTTGTTGAATGACAATTTTTTGTCTCAACTAGTGCAGACTTCAACCAGAGGGAATGCATGTCTGGATCTGGTAATAACTGACAATGAAGAACTTATCTCTAACATCCAAGTTAGGGAGCACTTGGGGAATAGTGACCATAACATGGTATCGTTTGAGATAAATTCAAAAAAGCAATTTAGTATGGGTCCCACCAAAACACTGAATTTTAAAAAGGCCAACTTTAGCAGATTTAATTCATCCCTTGGTCTCGTTAACTGGGATAAAATATTTTCAGGAAAAAACACAGAAGGTAAGTGGAATGCATTCAAAATAACATTGCAAAAATACACATATAAATTTATCCCTGTTGGAAACAAATACAAAAGAAGCAAAGTAAAGCCAATGTGGCTAACCAGTAAAGTAATTCAGGAAATAAATAACAAGCAAGTGGCATTTAAACATTACAAAGCTGATGGATCAGCAGAGGCATTTGCAGTATACAAAAATGTCAACAAAACCTGCAAAAAGGCTATTAAATTAGCTAGACTGGAGAATGAAAAACATATTGCTAAGGAGAGCAAGAGCAACCCAAAGAAATTCTTTAAATACATTAATGGCAAGTCTGATAATGTTGGGTCCTTGTTATCTGAAACAGGTGAGATGGTCAAGGGGGACAGAGAGAAGGCAGATATTTTAAATAATTTCTTTTCTTCTGTTTTTACCAAGGAAGACCCAATGGACAAGAATCTGCAGACTATTTTTACAGAACAGTCACAGCAAGCATTGGACTGGCTAACACAAGAAAAAGTGTTAAAACATTTGAATGGTGTAGACAAAGCTCCGGGGCCAGATGGTATACACCCACGGGTACTTAAAGAGCTAAGCCAGACCCTGGCCAGACCGTTATATTTGATTTTCAGGGATTCTTTTATTTCAGGTATGGTGCCCATTAGTGATGAGCGAGCACCCCAATGCTCGGGTGTTCGGGTGCTCTGACCGAGCACCCCCGGAGGCTCGAGTGCTCGGCCGAGCACCCGAGCCCCATTGAAGTCAATGGGAGGACTCGAGCATTACACCAGGCACCCCCTGCTCTGATGAGGGGAGGGTGCCTGGTCCATAGGAAAAGGGCAGAAAATGATGGAAACACCACAGAAATGGTTCAGGGACAGCATAGGGAGGATGTCTGGATGCATCTTGGACTCCAACATCGCTGCTGGGAACGATCTTTCGCCCGTAGTACGCCATTTTTACAGACTGACCGTAAAACACACAAAAAGGAAGATAAAAACGACTTTAGGCGAAAAATTGTTACCAAACAGTATTTGCTGTATATTTACTTGTATATCATCTACAAATTCTCCCAAAAATTTCCTCGATTTTTCTGAACTGAGGCCATGATTAAGAGGGAAACGTGCGCAGAGGCAAATTCTCCAAAAAAATTTCCTTGATTTTTCTGAACTGAGGCCATGATTAAGAGGGAAACGTGCGCAAAGACAAATTCTCCAAAAAATTTCCTCGATTTTTCTGAACTGGGGCCATGATTAAGAGGGAAACGTGCGCTGAGCCGACCATCCAAAACATTATGGGTGAGGGTCTGCTGCGGAGCTGACCATCCTAAACATTATATGCGAAGGCCCGCTAGTGAGCTGACGCTATAAAACATTATATGAGAGGGCCCGCTAGAGAGCTGACCCAATAAAACATTATATGAGAAGGCCCGCTGCTGAGCTGACCTATACAAAAATTGTCAAACTGCGCCCGCTGGTGAGCTGGCCCTATATAAAAATTATATCACAGGGCCCGCTGGTGAGCTGGCCCTATATAAAAATTATATCCCAGGGTATATGGAAGAGAGTCAACCATATACCCGTTTTTTGGGTGGAAGGGGTGAATGGGAATACAGAGTATTCCCATCATTGTAAATAACATATATAAAGTGAGTTTATGTTCCCCCGGGGCTTTCCTCCAGTGGAGTGGAGAAGTCAGGGGAAATCCAGGCCTTGTTCATTTTTATAAGTGTCAACCTATCAGCATTGTCGGTGGAAAGGCGGATACGCTTATCTGTTATGATGCCACCAGCAGCACTAAATACCCGCTCAGACAGAACGCTGGCGGCAGGGCAGGCCAGCACCTCCAAGGCGTAGAGTGCCAGTTCATACCACGTGTCCAGCTTGGACACCCAGTAGTTGTAAGGCACAGAGGGATCATTGAGGACGCTGACACGGTCTGCTACGTACTCCTTCACCATCTTCCAAAACTTTTCCCTCCTTGTGACACTAGACTGCGCGTCAGGGTGAGGGTGCTGGCGGTGTGTCATGAAGGTGTCCCACGCCTTGGAGAGTGTTGCCCTGCCTTTGTCGGAACTGCTGTGTGCTCCCCTTTTCTCCCCTTCTCGGTTGGCCAAGGTAGCACGTACTCTGCCGCCAGCGTTGTCAGATGGAAAATTTTGGAGCAATTTTTCAACAAGAACCTTCTGGTATTGCACCATTTTGCTTGTCCTCTCCACCGGAGGAATGAGAGATGAGAAATTCTCTTTGTAGCGGGGGTCCAGAAGGGTGAACACCCAGTAATCCGTGTTGTCTAAAATGCGTATAACGCGTGGGTCACGGGAAAGGCAGCCTAACATAAAGTCAGCCATGTGTGCCAGAGTACCAACAGGCAAGATTTCGCTGTCCTCACCAGGAGGATGACTCTCAATATCCTCATCCTCTTCCTCCTCTTCTGCCCACCCACGCTGAAGAGATGGAACTAAAGTTCCATGGCTACCCTCTGTAGCGGAGGCAACCGTGTCTTCCTCCTCCTCCTCCTCCTCCGCCTCCTCCAATTGTCGCTGAGAAGACGAAGTGAGGGTGCTCTGGCTATCACCTTGTGTAAGCTCTTCCTCCCGCATTTCCACCTCTTCCACATGCAAAGCGTCGGTTTTAATTGTGAGCAGCGAGCGTTTCAGTAGACACAGAAGTGGGATGGTTACACTGATAATAGCGTTATCGCCGCTCACCATCTGTGTCGATTCCTCAAAATTGCGTAAAACCTCACAGAGGTCTGACATCCATTCCCACTCCTCACTTCTGATTACAGGAAGTTGAACGGAGAGGCGACGACCGTGTAACAGCTGGTACTCCACTACTGCCCTCTGCTGCTCACAAAGCCGGGCCAACATGTGGAAGGTGGAGTTCCAGCGCGTGCTCACGTCACACAGCAGCCGGTGAGCTGGCAATTGTAAGCGCTGCTGCAGCTTCAACAGGCCGGCTGAAGCTGTAGATGACTTACGGAAATGTGCACACACACGGCGCACCTTGGTCAAGAGATCATGCAAATTGGGGTAGGTTTTTAGAAATCGCTGAACCACTAAATTAAATACATGCGCTAGGCATGGTACGTGTGTGAGGTTGCCGAGCTCCAAAGCCGCCACCAAGTTACGCCCATTATCACACACAACCATGCCTGGTTGCAGGTTGAGTGGCGAGAGCCACTGCTCGGTCTGGTGACTAATCCCCTGCAACAGCTTTGAGGCCGTGTGCTGTTTGTCCCCAAGGCAGATCAGTTTAAGCACGGCCTGTTGACGCTTCCCCACTGCAGTGCTACACTGCTTCCAGCTACCGGCTGATGGGTGAGTGGCGCTGCGCGCAGAGAATTCGGAGGTGGAAACGGAGGAGGAGGAGCCAATAACGTAGGTGCTGGCGGAAACCCTGATGGAGGTAGGGCCCGCAATCCTCGGCGTGGGTAGCACCCGTGCCATCCCAGGGTCCGAGTCGCTCCCAGCCTCCACGACATTCACCCAGTGTGCCGTCAGGGAAATGTAGCGTCCCTGGCCACAAGCACTTGTCCATGTGTCAGTCGTTAAGTGGACCTTCCCAGTAACTGCGTTGGTCAGGGCACGGGTGATGTTACGGGACACATGGTGGTGTAATGCGGGGATGGCACACCGGGAAAAAGAGTGGCGGCTGGGGACCGCGTACCGAGGGACAGCTGCTGCCATCAGGCTGCGGAAGGACTCAGTCTCCACAAGCCTAAATGGCAGCATTTCGATGGCCAGTAATTTGGAAAGGTGTGAGGTTAGTGCTATGGCCTGTGGGTGGGTGGCTGGGTATTTTCGCTTGCGCTCAAATGCCTGGGGTAACGACATTTGGACGCTGTGCTGGGACAGGGAAGTGGATGTGGTCGCTGATGGTGCTTCAGATGGTACAGGTGCAGGGCGGGAGGTATGCGGGCCTGCGCCTTCGACAGGCGATTGGCCGGCACCGAAAACAGGGGAAGAGGAGGCAGTGGTGTGGCCTGCAGACACAGATGGGCGATCCAGGCGTTCCTCCCACTTATTACGGTGCTTGGATGCCATGTGTCGGATCATGCTGGTGGTGGTGAGGTTTCTAGTGTTCATGCCTCGGCTCATTCTGGTGTGGCACAGGTTGCAAACTACAATTCTTTTGTCGTCCGCACTTTCCTTAAAAAAACGCCATACCGCGGAACACCTACCCCTTGGCAAGGTAGATTTATGCAAGGGGGTGCTCCGTGGAACATTTGCGGGCCGGTTTGGTGCGGTCCGCCTTCTTTCTGTAGCCACACCACTGCCTCTTCCAGCCTGTTGCGGTGCTGCAGATGGCTCACCCTCAGGACTGCTGTCATCGCTCGGCTCTACACCTTCCCAGGTGGGGTCAGTCACCTCATCGTCCACCAAGTCCTCCTCCACTTCCTCACTCTGATCATCCTCCTCATGTCTTGATCCCACCACATACTCAGTCATTGACAACTGTATATCATCCTCCTCATCAAGGTCTTGAGACAGTAATAGTGGTTGATTTAATGGCAACTGTGTCTCATCATCATCATCATCCACTACTTCCTTTGACCTTAAATGCCGTTCCCATCTGTCATCTTCTTGTGATTGGGTACCCTCTAGAGGTTGTGAATCAGGGCACAAGATGTCATGTTCCTCTGGAAGCGTGCTTGGAGAGAGGGTCAAATGAAGGATTGGTGATGAGACGAGCTCCTCACTATATCCCAGTGTGGGATCACTTCTTTGACCAGACCCTCTATGGTGGGAGGAAGGATGATCAGAGTGAGGATTATGTTGACCAGACTCTTGGCTACTGAGAGTGGACTTGGTGGAAGACAGGGTGGTGCTTAACCGACTGGAAGCAGTATCAGCTGACATCCAACCGACCACCTGTTCGCAGTGGTCGGACCTCGAGAGTGATGTCCTGCGACGCCCTGTAAAATGAGACATGAAGCTAGGTATGGTGGATGTCTTTCTTTCTTGTGCTCTGGCACCAGGCGTCCTGACCCGCGCCCTGAACTATCAGGATCACGTCCACTTCCCCGTCCCTTTTTACCCGCCTTCTTCATATTACACGGAATATGTGCTGCAAATCTGCAACTGTGCACAGTACACAGAATGTGCTGCTAAACTGCGGCGAAGCACACTGAATAGAATATGTGACTTTGATATTTTACAGTTTGAAGACTTAACAGTATTTTTTCCTATTCTGCAACTGTGCACAGTACACAGAATATGCTGCTAAACTGCGGCGAAGCACACTGAATGGAATATGTGACTTTGATATTTTACAGTTTGAAGACTTAACAGTATTTTTTCCTATTCTGCAACTGTGCACAGTACACAGAATATGCTGCTAAACTGCGGCGAAGCACACTGAATGGAATATGTGACTTTGATATTTTACAGTTTGAAGACTTAACAGTATTTTTTCCTATTCTGAAACTGTGCACAGTACACAGAATGTGCTGCTAAACTGCGGCGAAGCACACTGAATGGAATATGTGACTTTGATATTTTACAGTTTGAAGACTTAACAGTATTTTTTCCTATTCTGCAACTGTGCACAGTACACAGAATATGCTGCTAAACTGCGGCGAAGCACACTGAATGGAATATGTGACTTTGATATTTTACAGTTTGAAGACTTAACAGTATTTTTTCCTATTCTGCAACTGTGCACAGTACACAGAATATGCTGCTAAACTGCGGCGAAGCACACTGAATGGAATATGTGACTTTGATATTTTACAGTTTGAAGACTTAACAGTATTTTTTCCTATTCTGAAACTGTGCACAGTACACAGAATGTGCTGCTAAACTGCGGCGAAGCACACTGAATACAATATGTGACTTTGATATTTTACAGTTTGAAGACTTAACAGTATTTTTTCCTATTCTGAAACTGTGCACAGTACACAGAATGTGCTGCTAAACTGCGGCGAAGCACACTGAATAGAATATGTGACTTTGATATTTTACAGTTTGAAGACTTAACAGTATTTTTTCCTATTCTGAAACTGTGCACAGTACACAGAATGTGCTGCTAAACTGCGGCGAAGCACACTGAATGGAATATGTGACTTTGATATTTTACAGTTTGAAGACTTAACAGTATTTTTTCCTATTCTGAAACTGTGCACAGTACACAGAATGTGCTGCTAAACTGCGGCGAAGCACACTGAATGGAATATGTGACTTTGATATTTTACAGTTTGAAGACTTAACAGTATTTTTTCCTATTCTGAAACTGTGCACACTACACAGAATGTGCTGCTAAACTGCGGCGAAGCACACTGAATAGAATACGTGACTTTGATATTTTACAGTTTGAAGACTTAACAGTATTTTTTCCTATTCTGAAACTGTGCACAGTACACAGAATGTGCTGCTAAACTGCGGCGAAGCACACTGAATAGAATACGTGACTTTGATATTTTACAGTTTGAAGACTTAACAGTATTTTTTCCTATTCTGAAACTGTGCACACTACACAGAATGTGCTGCTAAACTGCGGCGAAGCACACTGAATGGAATATGTGACTTTGATATTTTACAGTTTGAAGACTTAACAGTATTTTTTCCTATTCTGCAACTGTGCACAGTACACAGAATATGCTGCTAAACTGCAGCGACGCACACTGAATGGAATATGTGACTTTGATATTTTACAGTTTGAAGACTTAACAGAATGTGCTCTAATCTGCAACTTTGCACACTAAACAGAATGTGCTCTAATCTGCAACTTTGCACACTAAACAGAATGTGCTCTAATCTGCAACTTTGCACACTAAAAAGAATGTGCTGCTAATCTGAAACTTTGCACACTGAACAGAATGTGCTCTAATCTGCAACTTTGCACACTAAACAGAATGTGCTCTAATCTGCAACTTTGCACACTAAACAGAATATATGTTTTTTTTTTGTTTTTTTTGTTTTCCCCCCACACAAAATAAAATGCTGCCCCCACACACAGTAGTCCTAAAAAGGACTTTTGGTTCTTTTTTTTTGTTCAACAACACTTTTCTTCTCCCTACACTGACTTTCCATTCCTATCCTCATCTCTCCCTGGCTAAGACTGAGCCGAACTCGCTGGTCAGGTGCTATACAGCACCCGACCACGGGTTCTGGCCAGCCAATCAGTGTAATGCCAGCAGCCAACATGGCTGCTGGCATTACACTGATGTCAGAGCCTCCCTGCACGTTTATTGGCTGCTCAGCAGCCGCAAAACGTGCGGGGAGGAGACCCGAACATGGCGGGCGAGCACATGCGGTACTCGTACGAGTACCGCCATGTGCCGAGCAGAGCGATGCTCGAGCCGATCCGAGCATCGGCCGAGCATGCTCGCTCAACACTAGTGCCCATGCATTGGCATAAAGAAGATGTGGTGCCCATATTTAAAAAGGGATCAAAGTCACAGCCAGGAAATTACAGACCTGTAAGCTTGACATCTGTGGTAGGGAAGCTGTTTGAAAGGTTGCTAAGGGAATATATTCAAGAATTCTGCTGGAACAGGAATATCATTAGCAATAGCCAACATGGCTTTGTGAAAGACAGGTCTTGTCAAACGAACTTGATCGCATTTTATGAAAAAGTGAGTAATAATATAGATGCGGGAGCGGCGGTTGATGTGATCTATTTAGACTTTGCCAAGGCATTTGATACAGTTCCGCACAAGAGGTTACTGTACAAATTGAATGAAATAGGCCTAGGGGAAAATGTTTGTGTGTGGATTGGAAATTGGCTGAAAGATAGAATGCAAAGAGTGGTAGTAAATGGCAAGTTCTCCAGTTGGATAAACGTGATAAGTAGATCTGTCCTGGGTCCTCTTCTTTTTAATTTGTTTATTAATGACCTCCCAGAGGGCATAGGGAGCCATGTATTAGTGTTTGCCGATGACACAAAATTAAGTATGGTAATAAAGTCTGAACTGGATGTGTCTTCATTACAAGAGGATTTGGACAAATTGAGTAACTGGGCAGGCAAGTGGCAAATGAGATTCAATATAGACAAGTGTAAAGTTATGCATTTTGGGTATAATAATAAAAATGCAACATAGTTTAAATGGTGTTTCTCTGGGGAAATCTACAAATGAAAAGGATTTGGGAGTAATGGTAGACAATAGACTTAGCAGTAGCATGCAGTGCCAACTGGCAGCTGCAAAGGCCAATAAGATATTGGCATGTATTAAAAGGGGTATTGACTCAAGGGAGGAAGATATAATTATGCCTCTTTACAGGTCCATGGTAAGACCCCACTTAGAATATGCTGTTCAATTCTGGGTGCCCTTTCTGAAAAAGGACATTATGGAACTAGAGAAAGTGCAGAGGAGGGCTACAAAATTAGTAAGGGGAATGGAAAGCTTTAGTTATGAAGAAAGGCTAGAAAAGTTAAACTTGTACACACTAGAGAAACTGCGTCTTAGAGGGGATATGATAACACTATATAAATATGTTCAGGGCCCATACAAAGGGCTCTCCAAAGACCTGTTCATTAACAGAACAGTACACAGGACAAGAGGCCACCCGCTTAGACTTGAGGAAAGGAGATTTAATCTAAAACAGAGGAAGGGTTTCTTTACAGTAAGGACTATAAAGGTATGGAATTCACTGCCTGAGGAGGTGGTGCTATCGAAAACATTAGATGCCTTTAAAAGGGGACTGGATACTTATTTAAAAGAGCATAACATAGAGGGCTATGTACCTTAGTATTGGGATGAATATTTAGTTGGGGCTTGTTGATCCGGGGAGGAATCTGATTGCCATTTGGAATCAAGAAGGAATTTCCCCCCCCCCCATTCAAGGCAGAATTTTTAATTACTAATTGAGGGGTTTTTTTTGCCTTCTTTTGGATCAATGATGGTAAACAGGAATAGGAAAAGGTTGAACTAGATGGACGCAAGTCTTTTTTCAACCTAAATTACTATGTTACTATGTTACTATCTTTGTAGTGAAGGTGGACCAGAGGCTTTATTTAACATGTGGATAAGAACTTCTCCTCCAATTTTGTCATGAATATGTTTCTGTATACTCGTCCACGTTCCCATGGCAATTCCAGCCTTTTGTATGTATAGTTCTTGCCCAAATGTGAAATAATTGTTAGTATAAAGTATATTAGTTCCAGGTTATCTTGCTTTAAGAATGTTCTGCAGGCTGTAATTCCATCTTCATGTGGAATGTTGGTATAGAGTGATTCTACATCTATAGTAGCTAGTTTGGTTTTTCTTGAGATGGAGCCAATGTCAGAAAGTTTGTATAACCTATTAAGGACAAGTTGTCCAGGAAGTGGACTTCCCTTAAGGACTGCTTTGGTCAGAGCGCTGGCACAAGTGACTGACATCATGTAATGGTGTGCCAAATCGGGGTCACCAGTTGTTAAGGTTTTAAGGTTTTAAGAAATTGGTTGTGTCCTGTATGCAGCTTAGTGTTGTTTTGATCAGTAGTTTGAGAATACTCTCTACCCAACCTGATATATTTTCTGTGACTGCGTCTGTTCAACATATCGACCTTCCAGGATTCTCTTTCTTGTACGTAATGAGGGCCTCCAAGTGGTCTCTAGTATTAGAATGAATTTTTAAGCTCTTATTAAATAGCTATATGTGGGATATTCTTGTAGTTTGTTTCTAGAATCATTCAAACAAAAGTTACCTGTGTGCCTCTTCTATTTGGTCAGCTGTGTTCATAATCACTAACGCACCACCTTTATCTGCCGGGTAAATGACTATTAGTGTTGAGCGAGCGTGCTCGGCCGATGCTCGGATCGGCTCGAGCATCGCTCTGCTCGGCACATGGCGGTACTCGTCGAGTACCGCCATGTGCTCGCCCGCCGTGTTCGGGTGGCGGGGATCTGTGCCGGAGGAGGCACAGATCTGAAGACGCTCCGCTGGACCACCAGGGACTGGAGGTACGGGGGCATTGAGGAGATGAAGCGGGCATTGCGGAGATGAAGGGGGACAGTGTGGAGATGAAGGGGGACATTGTGGAAGAGGGGCATAGCGGAGATGAAGGGGGACATTGTGGAAGAGGGGCATAGAGTCTATGCCCCTCTTCCACAATGTCCCCCTTCATCTCCGCTATGCCCCTCTTCCACAATGTCCCCCTTCATCTCCTCTATGCCCCTCTTCCACAATGTCCCCCTTCATCTCCGCTATGCCCCTCTTCCACAATGTCCCCCTTCATCTCCTCTATGCCATAGAGAAGATGAAGGGGGACATTGTGGAAGAGGGGCATAGCGGAGATGAAGGGGGACATTGTGGAAGAGGGGCATAGAGGAGATGAAGGGGGACATTGCGGAGATGAAGGGGGACATTGCGGAGATGAAGGGGGGCATTGACCAGGCACCCTCCCCTCATCAGAGCAGGGGGTGCCTGGTGTAATGCTCGTGTCGCCCCATTCAATTGAATGGGGCTCGGGTGCTCGGCCGAGCACTCGAGCCTCCGGCGGTGCTCGGTCAGAGCACCCGAGCACCCGAGCATCGGGGTGCTCGCTCATCTCTAATGACTATGTTTTTGTTGTCCTTTAATGACTGTATTGTTTTTTGTTCCTTGGTAGTTGTGTGCCCATTTGTATGTTCTGTCAAGTTTAGTCTACTTCTGAAGCTCTCTATATACCTGTCCAGTGTGGAGTTCCTCCCTGGCAGCGGGGTCCATGCGGTTTTTTTTGTAAGTAGTTGAGATTTAGTTCTGTGGTTTGGGATGATTCATTGTTTTCGTTGTAACAATAAAATAATTATTTGAGTCTAAGGACTAGATTTAAAGGTTCACGTTAAACCAGGTGCTAAATAAAAAAGGCACATCAGCCGCAAATAACACATAATTTACAGGAGATTTAAAAGTAAGTCGACAAGAATAGCTAACGAGCGTAGGCACAACAAAAACACGTAACACAAAAACCTGTGTCGCACCTGTTTTTGCATCACTGTGTGTCCAAATCACCCGTTAAAACACAACTTAAGTCAAAATGTAACATTACGGCTGGCGTTGTCTAGCAACCCTGATAGATGCACAAACAAAACTCAAACCTACAGCCAATCCCAGGGCCCCAAAGTATCAAAAATGTTCAAATACACCTATATATACCCCCAAAATAACGGTCACACCTTATTTGTGTTTCAAGCTTTGGTGAGCTAGATCACAGGACCCAGGAGCGGAGGATAGCGATAAGAGCAAAGGAGAGAGGAGCTTACATTGGAGGTAGAAGGAGGTTTTGGAGTTTGGGGAGAGAAGAGCATTGCACTTAAATAAACAAATATTACACTTTTGCACATATTACATTCATCCATACAAACACATACACATACATACACATAGCCTTTTTTATAACACTTTACACATAGCTTATATTTTATTTTTACTGTGTGAATCTGTGAGTGAAAGATTGAGACAGAGAGTGAGTGGGATTGAGTGTGTCTGTGAGGGCCTGTGGGGGTGCCTGGGTGTGAGTGGGTGAATGATGGTGAGGAGAGGAGGACAGGAGAGAGGGATGGGGAGAGTAGTGGAGGAGGAGGAGGAGGAGGAGGTGGAAGGTCAGAAGGGCAGCCCTGAGCAGAGTAGGGGTGGGAGAGGGAGATCTGCAGGGCAGAGGGGGACCAGGCTCAGAAGAGCAGCCACACAGAGGCCAGGGACAGAACCTGCAATGGGATGAGGGGTACATGGTGGGAACCACCATACACGGGCAGGGGCAGCGCAGACAGGGCACTCTGGCTCCGACTCCTCACATGTCGGAGCTGAGGAGGAGAGGATCAGAGATCCACGTTATACAGAGGAGGAGAACAGGGCCCTCGTGGAGGCTGTGTGGAGAAGTAGAGCATCCTGTTCTGTAGGAAGAGGGTTCCTGGCCTGGCTGCGAGGAAGAAGGTTGCCTGGAACCAAATCTGCAGTGGTGGCGAGTTGAAGATGGGACGTTCACTCTGTCAAAAAGAGATGGGGTAACTGCCAGAGCCAGGTTAAGAAGAAGATGGGGGATGCTGCCCTGCAAGCCCGAGGCACCGGAGGTGGTCTACCTTTTCCCATTACCTTCTGCGGATGGGAGGAGAGGCTGAGGCAGACCTTGTCCTCCACGCTGATTGAGGGGTCCCTCAAGGATCGGACACTGGGGATGAGAGGAGCCTCCACATTACCGGTAAGTGCATCATCCCTTAACCACACACCACATCAACCAACACAAATTGCACACTCAAACGCAGTCACACCTCAACACATCATTCATCCACACAAAACAGGACACAATACAAGGAAAATGTCAAGGATCAACAAGGCCCAAACCTGTGCAACTCCCTGGTTAGCCCTCATGTTGCTGTGCTGTTCACACACAATACACACAAAGCATGCTCATAAAAGTGTTGTATGTTAAACATCAGACCTGCTCCTACACAATGTCACCCATGTACCCACAAGGAACCCAGCACATAACCCCTTGAGTGCTAGAGGGATTATCAATGCATCGCTCAACAATGCATTGGCAACCTCTCCGGTATTCAAAGGGTTAATCACTAACAAGAACATGAGTTGCTAGGGTAACGAATGCATGCTACACATAGGGGACATTCACTAAGCGGTGAAAAATAGATGATGGAGAGAAATGAACACTTACATACCCTCACTTCACCAATCCAAATGTTAGTCTATGGAAAATATTCAGTAACATGAATCAAGTTGCTAAGGTCCCATTGTATAGACTCCATAGAAAACATTGCAAATGGGGAAATGATATCACTGGAGAAGTCAGCATCATGTTCAGTTCATCAGGCCTTCATCACCGCTTACTGAATCTCAAAAAGGAAGGAGCAGGTCACACATCACAGTGCCACTGAAAATAACTGGGTGTATGTGCAACACACAGGCCTAAAATAATTCACAGGACTTACTTAAAGGAGAAAAAAGTAGACCTTGGTGTTGTGTATGCCATCATTTACTCTAACTTGAAATGACATATCTCACATTTGATTCCCACATGGATCCTCAGGAGTGCTGATGCCATGGATGGATGGTACACCAGCCACTATTTGCAGGATACACATGGGAACCAAATATGAACCATTGTAGTTTGGTCACCAACAGGCTATGAATGATGGATATCTCTGATTGAGTACGGCTGCCTCACTCAGAAGGATAGATGGGCTCATCCAGAAAAAAACACAGGTCTCAATCAAAGATATCCTTCAGTACTGGCTTGATTGTTGCCCTTCAGGAATCAACTGGAACAGAACTCATGAAGAGGATCCTGTCAAGTTCATCAATCTCTGATTGCCATGCATCACAATGTAAAGCATAGGATACCATCATTACAACCAGGGAGTCACATGTAAAATTATACAAAATCTTGCAATGTACAGAATAAACTGATAAGATAGGGATAAATACCACTTGAATCCCACTGCAGATCTGTTCAAAAAAGATGTGTACACAAAGAAAAAAGGTCATATATATGTGGATATGTATCTTTCAATGTCCCAACAAGATGTGAACCCAGAGATCAGTTCAGTACATGTGATTGTCATACTTGCCATATATGTGCACCCATCACAAACTAACTGTTATTGATTTCATCAAAATAAACATAAGTATCACTTCACCACTGGGGGAAGAGATATTGGCCTCCCAGGCTACTGCAACACCAGAAACCCCAATGGGCACTCATTTACTTGATACATACCATGCCTCTAAAGCTGCGGGGCATATTGGTAGAGATCAATTGATCTGATCTCTCTCACAAGTCTTTTGGTGGCCCTCCCTGAGAGCAGCTTGTGCCACGTTTACCAATGCCTGTGCCACCTGTGCCTGTGCCAATACCCCTAGACACCTCCCTGTGGGCCTACTCCAGTCGGTGCCTAATAGTGAACATCCCTGGTCCCACGTTTCCATTGATTTCATGGGAGAAATGCCAGTGTCTAGAAGGTATTCCTTCATACTTATGGTGGTGGACAGGTTTTCTAAAATGGCTCATTTCGTGCCCCTCCATGGCCTTCCATCTGCTAAAGAAATAGCGGTGGTTTTCGCTAAAGAAGTATTTCGGTTGCATGGAGTACCCAGAGTGCTGGTGTCCGACCGGGGGAGCCAGTTTGTATCCAGATTTTGGAGGGCATTTTGCGAACAAATGAGCATCCAATTGTCCTTTTCCTCTGCCTATCACCCCCAAACCAATGGGGCTGCTGAGCGTGCCAATCAGGGACAGGAGCAGTTCCTGCGCTGTTTTGTTACTGACCATCATGATAATTGGGTTGACCTGTTGCCTTGGGCAGAGTTCGCCAGGAACTGTGCGGTTAGCTCTTCATCCGGGAGCTCCCCTTTTCTGATCAATTATGGGTTCCAGCCCTGTTTGCTCCCGGATTCATTCCAGTCGCAGCAGATTCCAGCTCTGGGTGAGCATATTGAGCAGCTCCAATCCACATGGGCACAGGTTCAGAGGTCACTCAGTCAGTCTTTCCAGCGCCATCAGCGTCATGCCAATCATAGATGGCTGCCAGAGGTTTCCTTCCAGGTTGGGGACAGAGTGTGGCTTTCCTCTAGAAATCTCAAACTACAAGTTCCGTCTAATAAATTGGCCCCCCGATTGATTGGTCCTTATAGGGTGATTCGTAAAATCATCCCTGTTTCGTATGCTTTGGACATTCCTGCCTCCATGCGTATTCATAATGTGTTCCATGTGTCTCTTCTCAAACCTCTTGTATGCAACTGTTATACTACTAACCCTGTGGTGCCAGGGCCTATAGAGGTTGAAGGTCAGGAGGAGTATGAAGTTCAGAGTATCAATGATTCCCGCAGACTTAGAGTAAAATTGCAGTATTTGGTACATTGGAAGGGTTATGGTCCTGAAGAACGATCCTGGGTGGACAGTAAGGACCTTCATGCTCCCAAATTACTGCAAATTTTTAATTCCAAGTGCCCTCAGAAACCAGGTGCCTTTTCTAGGAGAGGGGGTCTTTGAGAGGGGGGTACTATCACGGTGCCCGTGATTTGCTGCCTTTCCTGTCAGTTACCTGAATGGCTCTCCATTGGCTGTCTGCTTTAACCCGCCCAGTATTGCCTATTTAGACTGGGCTTGGGCACCCCTTGGTTGCCCTTTCGTGGTATCTCTATGTCGCCTGCACCTGCATTGTGTTCCTGAGCTTCCTGGGCCAGCTACTATCTTCGCTCTCCAGTGATCCTGAGTTCCTGTCTGACAGCTTCCTCGGTTCCAGCTTCCGTTCCTGATCCGGTTAGGTTGCTGTTCCTGCTGCTGTTCCTGCTGCCGTTCCTGATCCGGTTCTGCTTCCTGTCCTGTACCGGTTGTGTTCCTGCTCCTGGATACCTGCCGAATGTCTCCTTCCTTCAGTCGCCTTTGGCGACATTTTCATCCACTTGTTTATGTATTCCAGTACGTGGGTACTGGTTCGCTCCATGTTAACCAGCTGCTTGCTGTGTTCCTTACAGCACCGGTAGAGATTGTGTAACTCCAGTACGCGGGTACTGGTTCACTCCATGTTAACCAGCTGCTTGCTGTGTTCCTTATAACACCCGTAGAGATCATAGACGACTGGCTAGTTACACCTTATGCCAGTCGCTGAGGCCATCCCTATCTGCGTTCCTGTCTTGCCCGGTATGTTGGTAAGGCCGGTATAACCTTTTCCATCTTATTCCAGTCTAAGGTTGCCTTACCCGGTATTGGCAAGGCCGGTAGAGCCTCATTCCTCGTTGTACCAGTCTCACTTATGCCTTGCCCGGTATATTGGCAAGGCCGGTAGAGCCTCAGTCCTCATTGTACCAGTCTCAAGGCTGCCTTGCTTGGTATATTGGCAAGGCCGGTAGAGCCTCATTCCTCGTTGTACCAGTCTCAAGGCTGCCTTGCCCGGTATATTGGCAGGGCTGGTAGAGCCTCCTTCATTGTTGTGCCAGTCTCAAGGCTGCCTTCCCGGTATATTGGCAGGGCCGATAGAGCCTCCTTATCCTCGGTTGCTAGCCTTCCAGGCTGCCTTGCCTGGTATATTAGTAAGGCCGGTAGAACCTATTCCATCTAGTGCCAGTCTAAGGTTGCCTTACTTACCCGGTGATACTCACCCGGTATTGGCAAGGCCGGTAGAGCCTGTCTTTCATTCTGTATACCACTACTCACTATGACTATGTATTGAAGATATATGTTACATGTGTATGCTAACCCGCAAGGATTTTCCTTGAAACTTTTCAATAAAGTTGTGTTTTTATCTTAACTCTGTGTCTGAGAGTCATAACAAACCATGACACAGTCAGACCAGATGTCAAGAAAACCCACAACATCCCCCTGACACTGAGAATCCCCTTATCCCCATGAAACTGAAGAAGACTTGAATTGTTTCCTAATTGTTTCCTAACAGCAATAATACCACCACCACCATGAGCCTGTGCCTGCTGCTAGTGCTGCCAGTCTGCCTTCTTCAGATCACCAATAGATGTCAAATGTGACATTAGGGGACTAGTATGCCACAGACCACCGTGGGTACACTGGGAATGGGATCCAGTGATGTGGGACAAGGACAGGTTCCACTTGCCAGCAGCAATATTCCTGGTCCTAGTATCAGTTCTGATTCTGAGGCAGTAGCGGCAACATCATACTCTTCCCCAGCCAGTGAGGAAAAGAAGAAAGAGGCCATTCCCCCCACCCCGAGGTCCTGGCTGTGGGACTATTTTTCTCTTGGGACAAACACAGTGCACAATTTGTGACAAGTCAGTGAAAAGGGTAAAGGAGGGAATGCACCTTGGCACAACCTCCCTGATAACACACATGAAACACAGACACCATGACATTTATGTGAAACATGGTAAAGCCCCAAAAAATCCAAAGTAATTGAGCTGTACCCACTTACTTTCCCCAAAGGCAACAAGAGACAAGTTGGAAATCAAAGAGGAAGAAAAGAGAAACCCAGCAAGAGCCTGAAAGTTCAATGGTGATCAAAACACCTGGCCCATCATCATCTCCTTGCTCCAGGGTAACTACATCTTCTGGTGATCCACCTCATTCATCTTTACCTCCACCACAGTTGATAGCCATTCACTAAATGTCAAGATGTGGCAGTTCATGTCCACCCATTGCACATTCTGTGGTGCCCTGACCACATACGGCAGTGTGGAGCATAATCGCAAGCAGGGCATAAGGTGGCATCTGAGGAGATTCCAGATAACAGAATTTGCTGGCAGTTGGAGGTAGGGAGGGTTCATCGTTATTATTATTAACTGTCTGGAAGTTTCCATGTGTTCTTAGCAGGAAGTGTACAAGGGGCATAGTGAAAGCAGCAGTACTTGGGTTCCGGTGGGATGATTTCACATTGGGGACCCTAAGAGTCATGGTGTTTGGTTACAGTTATGCCAGGTGTTTGATGTGAGTCCAGATGTGCCCATTGTTCCCAGCCCTTCCTTTATTTATCACACACACGGCACATTGCAGTTGCTGGCGAGAGGCACAATTCCTGCTCCAAGGGAAAAATTTCTATTCTAACACACCCATGATTTTTGAGGAGGGGCAGATATAGAAGCATTACTGGCCAACGTCTTCTTTCCTCCACATATACCTTATGTGGTGAGGGCTAGCTATGGTTCTGCTACTGTCTCAGACGCATCACTGGAGCTAGTAGTGGCAAGTGGAACAGTCATCAGCCATCACCCATGTTACTGCTGTTGTTGATCTCATTCCCTTTCAGCTGCCTAATCATCCTGCTGTTTAAACAACTCATCAGCAGCAGTAAGAACAGCAGTCCCTAATTTCACAATAATTGTTCCCAAATACCAGTCAACAACCCCCTCAAAAAGAAAAAAAATCCCTGTTCAACTGATTATTTCCCAGATTCCACCCACCAACACAGGCACCCTCCTCAGATCCATTTTTATCAGGCCATGTTTTATGTTTTTTTCTATTGTATTTCTTTTTATTAATGTCACCCAATCCCAGTCAACATACCCCCCCCAAAAAAAACCCTGTTCAAATGATTGTTTATCCACACGCCACCAACACATGCACCATCACCTTATCCTCATTAATTAATTCTCCAGCTTGGCTTCATGGGGCCCAATGTCCACCTTTATCTTATTTCTGTTTATACATTTGTAGACGTAAAGCCCAATCACTATAGACTGAATACCACTTTTATTTCAGATCAATATTCACCATTCCCTCTTCACATGTGGGAAAGGTTAACTCTTTATAGATGACAGAGGTGTGTAATGTATTGCTTCACAATAAGTTACAAACCTATCTGGTGCTTAACAGGTTTATAGTGTAAATGCTACTTCTTCAGTATCCCTTAACACAACTTATTGTTTTCTCCCTATGGTTCCAGTTATTCTAATTAACAAGGTCTTCATGGAATTATCGACCTGATTACAGTTACTGAAGAATCTCTCTGTAATGAATATAAACAGGTCAGTTGGTAACATTTTCTGGCATTGCTGGACGCTTGCCTGGTTTCACACTGCTCTGTACTGATCACTGGGACCTTGGAAACTATCTGATCAGATCTCTGTGCTTATGTGAATGATACCAAGTTATTGTGCTGCTGGGATTGTGATGTAATAGTAAGTAGCACTGTACTGATCACTGGGACCTTGGAAATGATCTAATGTGAATGATACCAAGTTATTGTGCTGCTGGGATTGTGATTCAATAGTAAGTAGCACTGTACTGAGGAGATATGCACCTACCTACCATATAACATGTAACTATGTCTGTGTGACCATAGGGATAACTGACAAGTGGTCCTTATCTGACATCAGTTTACTTACAGAGATCACATGTCACCTGTGGAAGTAGAATGGACTTTATACACAAAGACAAAGTGGAATAATTAGCAGTAACATAGCACATTGTTTTTCTCATCTGAAACTGTACTGCTTCATTAACCCTTTGAGTGTAAGATGGATATCCTTCTCTTTACACAGCAATGTGTTGGATACCACTCTGGTATTCAGAAGGTTAACCCTTTTTGCAATGCACTGCACAAGACTAATTCTTAAAGGGAGAAGAACTGTGTAATATCTTGTGTCAATGAACTTTTGTAGCAAAAAAGATGATTTGTTTTAATAGATAACTGAGGACATAGACAGTGCAAGTTCTCAGGACACTATGGTTTCTATTTCAGGCCTGGCTTATCAAATAAAGCTGGAAAATCACTGAATTTATATTTACAGTGTACAAAATACATCTAAAACATATTATAGGAGTATACAAAAACAAGAAAAATGAACAACAAAACAGCACCAGACCCCCCCCTAATACAGGAATTGGAATTACACTGACACAGGGAAATGGAGTTTCACAAAAAAAAAAATAATAATAAAACATAACCTTTATTTATACATATAAAAAACAGCAATTTAAAATCATAAAATCATCCAGTCTCTTTTCATCATTATTAGTGTTATGATGAAAAATTCTGTGTATTAGAACTGTGTTTGTTATACTTAGTATATGTGCTTGGTACAACTTGTAGTTCAAAGCACAAATGGCTGCCTAGTCACCAATTACATATGTAAATAGATGACCCGCCTTGAATCTGTTATAATAACGGCAACGAACACCAACCTCCTTATCACAAAAAAACTTATTGTTTGCTGCAGTCTTATGCAAACAATAAATATCTGAATTAACCACGTAGTTGATCCCAAATTTAACTCTAAAAGGAAAGGGATAACAGAATCATCTATTCCCTTTTTAAACCTTCATAGGAGATAGTATAGCAAGCTTAGCTTTAGCTAATCCTTAAAGAAGCTCAAAGTACTAACAGCTTCTCCCTTGTTAATTTTCCTGTCTGAGTTATTCTATATACCAAATCAATTCTCTTGCTTCCTTTTTCAGTCTATCTCTCTAACTAGGGTTGGTTCTAACTTCTTTTCATTATGCAGCTAAATTAAACAAAACAACCGTTCCATGTTTCTGGATTTTTTCCCCTAATAGACCCTAACGTATGTTTCGCTAAAACTGCTTTTTCAAAGGGTGCCGACCGCACTCTAGACGTCGGCTTCATACCCATAAGTCCTGTCAATTAGGTTAATGAGTGAAAAAACTTTACCCTTTCTCCCTAAAAACAGGGAGTAAATTATATATTTAATGTGTAAATGTGACACTAACAATTTCTCTGCGTTACTCCCACAAAAGTAAACATACATTGAATACATTCAAACATGTTAAGATGTGTAATCTATAGTAGTTTATAATGGAATCAAAATTTTAAAGAATTGACTCTAATCATATATACACTATCATATTCAACCACAGTTGGAGATATAAATTTGGGCTTCCACTTGACTCCATAAATTTTAATATTAGAAATGAATAAGTAGTAAGATCGATACACTTACATGTTATACCTTTAGTAATAAATTATAGATCATGTAAGAAAAACAAATCTTATATATCCAATGATATAACAAATCTCCGTATGATGTGAAATTATGTATTCCATTTTTTCATATTGTTTATTATGTCAGTTATATCACCACATATGAAACATCAAACGGAGAATTTTATACTCAAGAAAAACTGATTATCCCTTCATATCTCATCAGTTTTTTAACCCTTACAGTGCCAATACCCCATGGCTATGTGGGCTTATTTAATAAAGTAGAGCAAATCTATTCCCCGCAGAAGCTGAAATGTGTCTCCGATATCTTGTTTTTAAATGGGGTCATATATGGGCAGATAAACGCATCCCCTCATTAAACCCTCTAGGTGCCAATGATTGTAAAAGGAAAATCCATCTGTTGTCCTTTTTCAAAAGGGCATTTTCAATGTCTCCACCTCTGATGCCAAGAGAGACTAACTCCAAGCCACATGCTTGTAGCGTATTTGGGTTACGTTTATGCATTTCCATGAAATTCTGTGCTACAGATGTTATCTTTCTCCCCACTGCACAGTCTCTCTGTGCATTTTTAATATGCCCTTTATGTTCTCTAATCCTATCTCGCAGAGGTCTATTATAGGTGTATTTAATGGGTTATAATTAACTTAGTAAACATCCACAGATATGAAATTATATGTAGAAGGAAATGTTCATTAACACAGATGAGTGAAGAGCCTGTTAGTCTGTGAGTTGGAAAGATCCATCTCTATACAATCTTATAATGAGACATGAAGTCCATCCTCAGGTTAAGGCCTGTGTTTAATGTGTAAGCCATAACCATTCATTTAAATTCCTGGATTGTTCTTTCCCTCTGTGATCTAAAGTTCCCTTTGTGTATGAGGGCTTTCATATTTTGTAGACTATGATTTGGACCGCAAAAATACCAGTCAACTGGTGTATCAACCTTTTTTAGTATAATGTGGGGCGATGGATTCTATTATTTTCCTCAATGTCAGTCCTGTTTCCTTGTTTTTCACTTTTTCCATATTTCTGCATGGGTGGTAGGATCCTTGATAAATGAAGGACAAAAGAATCCGATCTGTAGTTTGTTATGACCAGTTCAATGTAACCTCTGTCAATACCGGCAGCAGTATATCTGTTAACGGTGGTGGAGAAAAACTCTTACGCATTTCGTGCTGTATAACCAGCACTTCCTGAGCAGAAATACGGTGAGAATGAAAAAGAGACTAGAGAAGATGGGAAGTCTATTGCAGAATCTTCTGCCCGCATAGACATATGAAGATTTGTAACGGATGAGTGACATGAGGTAATATAGTAATATTGTAGTTAACAAGTCTTGGGAACACAGAGACGGGAGAGAGATAAAGTAAGACACATTACATTTATTGACCTGCCCGCTAGATCTCGACACATCTCTAGATACAAGGATATCATACTGCACGTTGAAGGACACACATCTCACATCTTATCTAACAGCAGAATCTGACTGCTTTTCATTTAAGTGCACCAACTATTATATAGCTCCGGAGCTTCACATTTTAATATAGCGCTTAAATAGACTTTCTTCTTAGTTTATTATGATTTTAGGATTGTTTGTATTTTTATAATAAATATTGGAAGTATATAGCCATCTGTAGCGCTCTCCTTTATTGTATATCTTTGTTTCTATTAGTATATTTGACACACTAACGAGTTTAAGGATAGACGCGACACATTTGGCTTGTACAGTTTGGGAGGTTGATCCTTTGATATATGTGGTTCTGTGATCACAGATTATTGCTGGTATATGTGTGTATGTATTTATGTATGCATGTAGATTTGTTTGTATGTATATAGGTATGTATGTATGTACAAACATGTTCCCTTCACTCATTTAGGCTCTGGCATGGTGAAAGTTCCTTATATGTTCTAGGACTCTTTGCTTGAGCATTCTTGTGGTCATGCCCAATTATTTCATGTGGCAGAGGCAGGATAGGCAATATATAACCCCTTTACTGGTGAAATCTTTAATGCAATGAATTATTCCTCTTCTATATGAGAATTTCTTGTGGTACTGAGTCTTAGAACCAGACTTGGCTCTACCACAACATGAAGGAATGATAAGATAAATACAGGAGTGTACCCAGCAGAGGTATAGAGAGAATAGACCACCAATACCAATAGCATAACTGGTAGCACCACTCAAGACAACAGAGTAGGTGCTTAGATAGATGCAGCCAGATAGGAGTGCACTACTGAGGCAAGGAGCGAGACAAGCTGCACTCTATCTTACCAAAGGCAACTAGGAGGCACAGAGCGTAGGTAGCACCACAAATGCTAAGCCAGGCAACAGGTAAGCATAAAAGTTGAGTGCCCAGAAGCGAGACTAAGTTGCACTAGCTGTCCAGAGACAAACGGAAGGCACCAAGTGGAGGCAACCTGCAAGCGACCAGCTAGTGGCTGAACTACTAGGTAAAAGAGCACGCCCTGGATCGGCCTGGTGGTAGTCAGACAGGAGCGAGACACAAACGGAGCATCAGTCAGACAGGCCATGATCAGGAACTGGATCGGGTAGTCATCCACAGCAAAGGTCAGCACAGAGCGGGTAGTTGGACAAGCCAGAGTCATACACGGATCAGGAAATCAGCCACAGCCTAGGTCACAACCGGAGCGAGTAGTCAGACAAGCCCAAGGATCGATCACCAGGAGACAATGTAAGCCAAGCAAGGGTCAGAGGAACAAACTAGATGCACACAGGAACACCACAAAAGGGCAGCAAGTCCCAGCCGCAATGAGGTTAATAAAGCAGCAGAAGGAGGCGGGACCGAATTAGGCCCAGCAGAATAGGCCCATAAACAGGCATCTGTGCTAGTGCCTGAAACATGAGCATAACCATGAGGAAGTGGCCGGAGGCCATGCCAGCAGGCGGCCATACAGAGGTGAATGGTTGATAGACCTATACAAAACTCTATGTCAAATGTCACCATTATAGTTTCATCATCTACTGGGAGCTGGTCCAATTTAAGGAGAATATCCATAGTATCCTTAATGTATGAGGACATGTAATCCAGCATAAACCTTAGCTGAAGATCAATATCTCAACTTAAACTTTCACACAAGCTTTCATTTCCTGAAACTATGGGATGTCCTGGTGGTGTTAGTTGGTTCTTATGGACTTTTGGCAGTAAGTAGAAGGTTGCCACCTTGGGATGAGTTACAGTTAGGGATAATTTTTTATTTTTGTGTTAATATTGAATCTTTGTCCGCATCTTCTATCAAGCTGTTGTATGTATCTTAAAAATGTATTAGTGGTATTAAAGATCAATCTTTTGTAGCTCCCTGAAAAATGCAATTGTTTGGCCTCATGGAAATACATGTCTTTTGGCCTTAAGACTACATTACCTCCTTTATCTGAGCTTTTGATCACAATGCCTTCCCAGAAACCCATTTCATGTAGAGCCTGTCTCTCTTTATAACTTGTGTTAGATGTACCATGTAGAGTTGGCAGACCCATCCTTCATTAAAAGATCTGTAAATATTTGTATATTCAGACAAATTTGGCTAGAGATTAACAAGGAGGTAGGTTCTTGTATTTCTGAGGAAATTAGTTTGCAGAGTGCCTCTATATCTGGATTATCTTCAGATATTGAAGGATTATGAAATTGCTTGGCTAATAACAGTTTACTGACAAATAGATGGAGATATTTAAATAATTCAAATCTGTCAATGTCCCTAGCAGGGGAGAATGACAGTCCTTTAGATAAAATTGATATGTGTGCTGAATTCAAGGCAACATTAGATAAATTAATAATCTGTAAATTGTCCTGATTATTTAGCGGAAGTGTCTCACTGTCCGAGATCTCCCTCTGGCTGGATATTGAGTGAATCCTTTCTACGTTTGTATCCTCTAAAACATGAGGTCTGATCCTCTGCCCCTTACCTCCTCTGTGCGTCTTCTGTTTTTTTTTTTTTTTTGCATAGGGATAGACGTCCTATCTCCAGACTCGATGTCAAAAAAGGATTAGAGGGGCCTGGTAGTTCTTCTTGAGGTTTGGTATCTATTTCTGGTAAATCAGATTAATTTTCATTTTCTGATTCAACCTCTGAAGCAGAGGTTTCTCATTCCATTAATATGGGTTTAGTATTTTTAATCCTGAGGGTATTTTTAGGCAATCTGTAAACCAAGTTCTTAGATAGATCCTGATGATCTATGTTGAATGTTTTCTTCTCCAGTGTCCAGTTCCAGATTAAAGTTATCAATGCCACTGGTCATAGAGTTTGTGGTCTCTAAGTTCTTCCTCAATCTCCTCAATCTGTTTGTCTACTGTATTGATGATTTTGTTTTCATATTCTTTTAATATTGTCATCAATTTTTCTCTTGATTCATAATAAACGTTACTATTTGATATATCACGTTACATGTACTGTATGATAACAATAGTCCATAATACATTACAGAGAGAGAGGAAAATTTATGGGTATCGCCTCAATTTTAGGGGACATTTTCTTTGATACACCTTTTTCACACAACGGCTATATTTGTTTCTACTTTATAGATGGTGCTGAGATATTGCCCATTTCTCTAGGAATGTTATTAAAGCTCAGTGCCTCGGTAACTGTTCACCCTCTTGCATCCCTAATTAATGTCTCCTTGTTATTTTAGCATATGTCCAAAGCATGGACTGTAGCTAGAGTTATGTCTATTCACAAAAGTTGGATAAAAATATAGTATCAAATTACAGACCAATATCCATACTCCCCATAGTATCTAAAGTCCTAGAGAAATGTGTCCACAATCAACAATATAAATATTACTCAATGTTCAGTTATTTGAATCAGGCTTTCATCCTCGTAAAAGTATGCAATGATATCCAGACTGGCATGAAAAATGGTGAACTCACTGGAGCTCAAAAGTTCGGGATTGTATAATCATTCTCATAACTGGTTCCTATCCTATTTATCTGTCAGAACGCAGTATGTGTCTATTGCTGACAATATTTCCCTTCTGCTCAAAGTAACAAGTGGGGTTTCTCTATTTATAAATAATCTGCCCATGGTTTGCAAAGCATATTCTGTGCACATGGATGCAGATGACAACATCTGCTAAAAATTCAGACAAATCTGAACTTGAGCCGTATTAAAGCATGATTTCTCTGAAGCTGAAAACATGGATATCTAAAAACAAACTGTTCTTAAACACTGACATAACCATCACTCTTTTTATTTGGTACAAAGGACAAACAACTCAAACTCTGCAATAGCCATCTAACCATTGTAATGAAAGACTATGCATTACTTGGCCCAGGCTGCTCTAATTATCTTGGTATGTGGCTTGACCCCAGCCTCACCTTTGCTCTTCGTATTGATACATTAACATTCAAGCTTTTACCTAAAAAGATACTCTGTGTAGAAACAAATTCTGATTAAGTCCATGTTAATGTCAGTAATAGTCTATTGGTACGTAGTATGTGCCCTCCTATGTAATTATACTAACGATCACTGTGATAACTTTAAAATACTAAACTGGCTAACACTCAAATCAAGACATGTACTTCACCTTTCATGCTTATTTGACAACCACTTCTCTGGATACTAACAGACTACATCAGCAATATGATTACTATTTCAAAGTAACCCAAAAAACTTGGGTTAAAGATCGCTCTAACTCTAATATCTATGGGGATTATTATCAAAGAAATGTTATCCGTATATAGTTGGGTGCAATGAGAATATATCAGCTAGAACTGAAAACACATGTTTCTCTCTAAGGGAAGAGAGGGAAAGTATTCTCTTAATTGCACTCCATTGAATCTCCTTCAATATGGCAATAAGTAATTTTGCCCCATTAAAGGAAAGTGTGGGTCATAAAAAGAAATGTGAATGAAATGTGTAATTAAAGCATCACTTTTATTCAGTTGAAAAATAAAAAAATAAATACAAAATCCAAAGATAAAATAATGTGTGTGTAATGAAACTGAGATCACCTCTCCTATAATATATAGCCCAACAAAAAACCTTTAAGTGTTCTGGTTAACTCCATTAAAATCTCATAGTTAACAGTCACATAGACATTTTAGTATTGGTCCCCCATTGGTCCCCCATTTGGAGGTAGATACAGATATGCCTTTATTATGCAGCTATATGTCAATAATCAGATCACATAGAAATTTTTTTTTTTTTTTCAAATATATTTTATTATCAGATCGCTCCATACAGATCTCATATACAGAAAAATACATGTAAAATCGTACAATACATCAAAGACATGTGGAGATTTGTAAGAATGAAAAGAACATATGCATATCAGTAGGGCGTACAGAGTCAACCTGAGGTTTTTATTGTTATTTCAACCTCCAATAACCAAAACTCCCAGAATCTAACCTAACTTAAATTATGCTATACTCCCCTACCCCAATTCCAATTCCTCTCTCTCCTGAACTCGCAGCACCCCCTCCACCCATCCACCCACCAGCCAGCAATACCACAAGATCTCGATATGCACAGGGTTCATACACAACGTCACGCATTAATCATGCACCACAGCCATCCACGCAACAAGCAGGTATGACCTCAATAAACCATCACCAACAATCTGCACGTCATCCGCTCTATGCGTCCACCAATTCTGCCATCTTCCCCAGATGTTGTCAAACTTATTTGGATTACCCTGGTTTAAGTAAACCAGTTTGTAATGTGGAATACACTATAAAACTAGGTTTATCCATGCCTTGCAATTGGGAACTTTGTTTGACATCCAGTTCAAGGCCACCACCTTTCTCACCATCACCAATAGCTCACTCAGTAGAGATCTGTCAGTTGCATCCTCAATCTCATCGGGGAAAATAGACAATAAACACATTTTTGGAGTCACAGGGACAGGTCTCCCCAGCACCAGGACAACAATACGCATTATTTCTTTCCAAAACCTCCCAACTCCAGGACATTCCCAGATGAAATGCAAGTATGTTCCCTGAACATTATCACAGAGGAGACAACAGTCAGTACCAGAATTCCCCATTCCATACAGTCTGACCGGCAAATAGTAAATTTGATGTAGGATATTCAACTGTATCATCTGGTGTCTAGTCGACGTTGCCACCAGTGCTATTTTCCCCTTAGTCAAATCCCATTCCCAATTCTCTAATGGACCCACGTCCATTAACATAGAAAGTTTACTATAGTGCTGATATTTTGGTTAATTCAGTTATAAATTGTAACTTTTTTGTTGAGCTATATATTATATGAGAGGGGATCTCAGTTTCATTACATGTGTTTTCAATTCTACCTGAGCAATATGCTCACTCCAGCTTTCCATATGAATTATAACATCCGCTCCACTACTGACCGAGAAATCCATTCTACAAAAAAGAAGCCAGTCAACCTGTCTTCTCTGTCAGAGCTCCCAAAACCTACAATAACCTACCTGAAAAAATCAGATGATTTCCCAGTCTAAAATCACTAAAAGTAACTGTTTCTTGTATTTAAAAAAAAACATTATGGAACTTTTTATACATTTTTGAATGTATGTGAATGTGTGTTTATAATGTTCCTCTTATTGTGCAAATATGTAACTCTTTACTGTAAAAGCTCTAAAGGACAAACTTGAAAATTAGAAAAATCTCAATGTATCATTTATTTTTTTTTTTTATAAATAAATACATATTTGTCAAACTAATAGGAGATTTTTATTTAAATGTAAAAGAAAAGAAAGTATCTCTAGAATGACAAAAATGCATTGACATGATCTTCATAATAACAGGACACATATGTTATTGGACACTGACGGCATTAATAAAACGAATATTCCTGGTTGATGAAAACTACAAATACATTTCTTCTTCATTTTAAATATACATTATTGCAAATATCCTTTAAAAGAAAGTAGTGGAAAGTATAACTAATAAAATGATTTAGTAAACAACTCATTACCGAACGAACAGAAAAATTAAGGACTTTACTATCAAGGGAGATGATGAAGGAAGATACAGAAGAAAGATCAAGACAGACTTGAAGGATTTTTTTTAGGAAATATAGACCTCTAAAAACCTGGAATAAAATATCCCAAAAAAAACAAATCTTCATCAAGTTCAAAATCCCTAAAAATGACTGCGTCCTTGTAAATGAACATGTAAATAAATTGAAACGATAATGTGTTATTTTTATTTGTCTTGTGTGTGTTTGTATATAAATGTGTAATTGTATTGGTAATGTAAATGCTCTCCAGGGCATACCAGAATACGAGAAATCTAGGTGTTTTCCTCCTGGCAAAATACTTTCTAAATAGATAAATAAATATTTGAAACGTTGAACCTGAGTTTCTTTTCATCCAACTTAATTACTGTATATAATATAGAAAAATACTGCAAATCTGTTTGGTCTCTATCTTGTCAACACAGGTTTGTAAATTAGGATTCTATTATTTTCCATAAAGTTTGCAACATTTTCATTCTATAAATTAATTTGTCCTGTTATATTGACCTGTTTAGATTGTGTTGATATATTGAGAAGAGGATTTGTAGACATTATGGTCCTATCGTTGAAGGAATATAGACGTAGGATGGACTACAATGTGTGAAAACATTTGTTGCATTAACTTACTATATGGTGGAAACTACAATATTTCCAAATTCTGTGGGTTATTCTTCAGGTACAACTAAAGAAGGACCCTGAGATGTTTGTAAGCTTTTGATGTTTAGCTATATTATACCAATTTAATGCATTATAATTCTTATATCCTTCTACTGTCATGTTGCTCTTATTATTGTGTCTTTGATTCTGTACAATTTTTTAATTTTGTATGATGTCAGTTTGATAATCTAGCACTCCTTTAATGCTCTGTTTTCTCTGAAAAACTCCTTAATAGACAACATGGCCCTCTCATAAGACCTATATATTTTCTGCCTGGAAATGAATACAGTGAATCAGACAAGAGTCAAATATTTTCTTCTTTTGGGATTTCAAGATGTTTACAATTTCAGAAGTATTATTTTCCTTATTGTCCTTCTAATTTACATGTTGACAATAACTGGAAATCTGCTGATTGTTATCTTGGTGTCTTTTAGTCAAACACTTAACTCTCCCATGTACTTCTTCCTGAGCCACCTAGCCTCCTGTGACCTACTGCTAACTACAGTAATTTCCCCAGTTTTGATGAGTCTTTTATTGACCGAAAGGAAAACCATGTCTTTTGCTGGTTGTTTCACCCAATTTTATTTTTTTATGTCCTTAGCCACTGCAGAATGTTTCCTTCTTTCAGTCATGTCTTATGACAGATATCTGGCGATATGTAACCCACTGCGTTATTCTTCTGTCATGAACTTCCAGAGATGCCTTCACCTGGTTTTCTGTGCTTGGGTTGTAGCATTCTCACTGGCATTGAATGTAATTGTTCGGGTACTTGGATTGCAATTCTGTGGTCCCAATGTCATTGATCATTTCTTCTGTGATCTTGCACCAATTATGGAGCTTTCATGTTTAGACACTACCTTCGTTGACAGGGTGAATCTTCTGGTAGGTTTTCCAGTAACCTTTCTTCCATTAATGTTCATCATTACAACTTACATCTATATCTTCCACACCATTCTCAGGATCCCATCGACCACTGGAAGACAGAAAGCCTTTTACACATGTAGCTCCCACCTGACAGTTGTGTCCATATATTATGGAACATTGATTGCTACTTATATGTTTCATTCTAAAGAAAATTCATTGAATCTCAAAAAGTTTTTATCTTTCTTGTATACAGTGGTGACTCCATTCCTGAATCCAATCATTTATAGTTTGAGAAACAAGGACATCAAATCAGTCCTAGCTAAATTATCACATGTAAAAGTAATGTGAACATTCCAATTCATTTTAATCAGAGTGAACTAGTTTGCTGAATGTTCTCAAGCAGAAAGCCATTAATAACTGATTCCATTAGTTAGAATTTTACTTTGAATTGTTTTAAAATTATTTTGGTCAACTTGTTTTGTGTCATGTGTCCTAAGGAATATATACCTGATGGTCAATTCCATTAAAAAGTATGCATTAGGAACTGGGAATCATACTCATTAGGCTGAACAGAATTATTCTGACATAGTTATAATCTCACAAAACAGTTACGAAACACATGTATATATATTCTGTTTTGTCTGTCAGTTTAGCCAGTTACAGGGTAGAAAAATAAATCATGTGTTAAACATTTATAACAGAGCTTCTTCATATTGCATGAGTGTATATTTTGAGCTGGATGCCTGTGTGTTTAGAAAGTATCTTTAAAGTTAGCTGCAATTTAAACATTGTGTTATATACTCTTACTTCTTGTTATATTGATAGTACAATAAAGTTGGTTGCTCTTACAACAGCACTAGGAGAGGTATAAAGGATTGGTCTGGGCACTTGGATGTGGTATTAGGAAATGTTGTACAACTTGTTACAGCCTTAAAGACAATTGTCAGTGTCATCCAGCCAAAGAGACACTCACTATTAAATAATTAGAATTTGAGGAATTTACAGTTTAAATTAGTGTGTCAAATAAACAGATTTGTTATTATAACACTATTATTACTTGATACTATAATTTTAAAATGCAAATAAACATGACAAACAAATATGATACATTTAATAATAAAGTGGTAGTATCAGAACTGCACAAACTGCTGGGTCTGAACCCTGGTGGGATGTCTTGGATATAGGTGAAAACCAACAACTTCTATGTGTTTTCAATGAATTTGAGTTTCTACAGACAAAGCTGCAAATTGTGATATTTTCTCAAAATTTTCAGCACAGAAAACTGGACTCTTTGCCCATTCCTCTCAGTTTATACCAGTCTTTCTGCAGAGAAAATATGTTGTGCTCTGTGTATTTCATTACATCATATATTGAGACACTAATATAAATACTCACTTCAAGAGGACTAAAAAAGGTATTATGTGACTGAATTAATGGGAAGACCACTTACAACTGTAGAGCATCTTGCAAAGGATCCATCCTATATAATAATTCGCTAAAACGTGTGTAATGCTGCAATCATACGCAGTAGAGACTGCTCGCTCCGCGGCTGATACAGAGCTGGACGCTCTGAAGAGCGTCCAGCTCTGTATCAGCTGCGGTGTGGGCAGTCTCCACTGAGCATGACTGCCCAGCAACCGACGGGCAGCGGCACTGTCGCCCATGTAACGGGCTCTTCAACTAGTTTATAATAAAATTCTATCATTTAACCAGTTTTTAACATTGTCTCCCATGCTGATCATTTCTAATTTGTTCAAATATATTTATGTATGTAACAAGTCTTTAACAGTTTTGTGAAGTAACATCTTGTGAGGCAGAGTATCAAACAATTTTGTAAAATCAATTTATTTTATATCCCAGACAATACCCTTGTCTTGGTTACCACTTGTCCTTTATACCAATTTAACTAAAATTGTTCTGTATGATCTATTCTTCATAAAACCATGATGACTTTTTTTTTAATAAAATTGTAGGTCCTCTCAAAATCCTGCAAAATATCCCTTACTAACAATTCTTGTAACTCGTATTATAGAAATAAAACAGTAGCACCCACTAAAAGTATGACCTCTAGCCAGGTGTATACTATGGTGAAATTATAAT
This sequence comes from Rhinophrynus dorsalis, assembly GCA_037306005.1. NCBI lineage: Eukaryota > Metazoa > Chordata > Amphibia > Anura > Rhinophrynidae > Rhinophrynus > Rhinophrynus dorsalis. The sequence goes on from CM074721.1 coordinate 557,627,716, forward strand.
GTTATTGTAATTTAATGTGACAGGTGATGATTGAATATAAAATAAAAATAGAAAAATATGTTCATTCAAATACAATTAACCACTTGCAATATGTCCATAAAGTCTCTAGGAGATTGGTATATTGCAATCCCAAGCAGATGCAGTTCAAGGAAGTTATTCACACAGTCATTGTAAAATATAGTATTTATTACTTATATGGGACATTTATATTTAGTCTATCAAATTCCTAATTACAAATCAAATCTGCATGGAGTTATACATCTATTTGTTATTGATATAGCTAAACCCCTAAAAATGTATTAAGAAAATGAATTTGGGGTAGTTATTCATTGATATCCCCACTATCTTATCTGGGGGTGGAAATGGAAGTATCAGAGTAAACTATGCAATAGCCCTAATATTTATCAGCTACTAAAAATGGGTGCTGCTGTCTTGGGAATACCCCGTCTTCCCTCCTTATCTGATCATAACCCACCAGGCTTAAGAGTTAGATGCTGGTTTATCCAAAAGTCTGTGTCATAGTCAGTCCAAAAGTCTTTGTTGTATTTGTCAGATGCCAGTGCCTGTAGTGCCGCTATAACCACAGTGGGGGTAGGGGGTATACCTTTCCCTTCTGCTGAAACAAATCCCCCATTCCTCCAAAGAACACCAAAGTCATGTACAAGTCCATAGGCATACTAAGAGTCAATAGATGGTGACATCACAAATCTGAAACAACCCACAAGCTTGGGCCAGAGCCACAAGCTCAACGGCTTGTGCAGAAACAAAAGACAAATAATTAGCCGTTAGAATAATATTAAGCAACTGTACAACACATAATCCCATGTGGTATTCTCTGTCAGCTGGTCTAGAGCAAGATTCCCCTACAACAACCACTGCCCTGTTAACTAACTGAACAGTAGACAAATCATGTCTGGGCGAGATGTCACCTGTAATGGCTTGCAAGCAATCACGTGTCAGTTCTTCTAAATGTAAATGTGTTATGTCTGTTCTCCATACCTCCGGCGGGTGTCTCGGAGCACGGTCGCTTCCGGGTTCGGCAACGTCACCGGCTTGACGCTTCATGCAGGAGCGCAATGGCTCTCCTTTTTTGTCCACTTCCGGGGTCCTACTTGCGTCCTTGGTCACAATCCTGGACGCACCCGAGATATATATATAGCACTGCTGTGACTGACCTCGGGTGCTCTAGTATTGGGTTCCCTGCTCGTATCTCCTCTCTGGCAGGTTTTCTGTTGCGTTGTTTCCCGTGAGCTCCGCGTTCTCTGTCAGGTTTTTCCCGGTTCCTCTTCCTCCTTCGTCCATTGTTCTTGTCTTTCCTTTTTTTCTTTTCCTCACACGGTCCTTAGTTTTTTTTCTTGCGCTTCACGTTTTTTTACCTGGAAGTGGACGCCTCCAATAACGCCACCGGAGCAGTGTTGTCCCAACGGGTGGGAGTCCAAGTCCAGCTTCATCCTGTGGCCTATTTCTCCCGACGGATGACTCCAGCGGAACTGAACTATGACATCAGCAACAAGGTACTTCTGGCTATCAAGCAAACATTGGAGGAGTGGCATAATTTGCTGGAGGGCACCGAAATTTCAATAACTATCTTCACGGACCACCGGAACCTCGAATACCTGCGGTCTGTACGCGGGCTTTGCCCTAGACAAGCACGTTGGGCCCTTTCCTTTCCACATTACTTACCGTCCAGGAGTAAAAAATGGTAAGGCAGACGCTCTCTCATGACAGTGCTGTACCCCTGACTCTCATCCTATTCTTCCGGATACCATCTTATCCCCACACCATTTCATGTCCATCTCTAGTGAACTAATTAACAGATTAAAGCAAGAATCAAAGCCTGAATCATCATTAGTACCTACACAGACGGCCTTCTGTACAAACAAGGACTTGTCTTGTTCCTCCTCCACTACGCCCTGCGATCCTTCATCAGTTCCATGATCTGCTGCTGGCTGGGCATGGAGGCATTACTAAGACTCTAAAAAACATTGGCAGACATTTCTGGTGGCCTCTGCTGTGTTCTGATGTGATGAAGTATGTGACTTCCTGCGACACCTGCCACCGATCCAAGGAGAGTCACTCCAAACCTTCGGGCCTTCTGCACCCACTGATGATGCCCGCTGGACCCTGGCAGGAGATCACAATGGACTTCATTGTCCACCTACCAATACTTACGTTACCATATTAGTTGTAGTGGACCGGTACACAAATATGGCCCACTTCGTTCCCCTGGCAGGTCTACCAACTCCAGTTCACCTTCACGGATTGCCCCAATCTATCACAACAGACAGGGGAACACAATTCACGTCCAAGTTCTGGAAAGCCATCTGTTCCAACTTACGTATTCAAAACAATCTATCCTCTGGGTACCATCCTCAAACCAACGGGCAAACTGAGAGGACCAAACTGACTCTAGAACAATACCTACGTTGCTTCTCTCATCTGCAGGACAATTGGTCTCAACTGTTGCCACAGGCGGAGTTTGCTTACAACAACCAATATCACAGTACTATCAAGATGTCCCCCTTTTATGCTGCCTACGGTTTCCATCCAGCCGTCTTGCCTGATTTACATCCTGTATCACCAGTCCCCGATGCGAATAAACACACTATCGCACTACAACAGATCCACAAAGAACTGTCCATGCTTCTGCAACACGCTCAAGATACTTATAAGGAACAGGCTGACAAACACAGACGAATCAACCCACAGTTGCAGGTCGGGGACAAGGTGTGGCTCTCATCCAAGCACATTCGCTTGTCCTGCCCTTCACGGAAGTTGGGTCCCCGTTTCCTGGGACCCTTCCCAGTCATCCAAGCCGGCTCTGACTTCTGGCTTCCTCTGACTATTCTCCCTCTGTTGCATTCCGGTTACAATTACCAGCCTTGGCTACCCAGCTCCGGCTACTGAGATCCTTGCTGCCTGGGCCTACCTTTTACCGTGCTCACTACCCCTGTAGCGGTACTTGTCGGTCAGTCCGTGTCACTGACCTCCCGTGGTCTGTCCGGTTTGGGTACTGCCTCAGTCAGTCCGTGTCTCTGACCTCCTGTGGTCTGTCTGGTTTGGGTGTTTCCTCACTTAGCCTTCTAGGTGCTGTTTTGCTTTCCTATGGTATACCCGAGTGGTAGGGTATAGATGCGCTACTGTTCACCTGCCTGGTGTGACTGAGGAAGTGCCGTGCATTGTCCTCCCATCTAGTCTGTGAAGGTTACCAAAGGCCGTTCAGATACTAGCTACACCTGCCTAGTGAAAGGTTGATGAAGTGTCTTGCACTGTCCTCACACCTGGCCTCGAGAAAGTGGTGGAATTAAAGTCACTACTGTGTTGCTCCAGTGTTCTGGAGCTACTCGCTCCCATTGCCTGGGTTTACTCTAGCGTTAGGTTAAAGACATGGGTCTATCACACTTGCCTAGTGAAGGGTGAAGAAAGCGTGTGCACTGTTCTTCCCTGGCCTCGTGAAAGTGTATTATTCATTGCTGCTACAATTGTGCTTAAAATAAAGTTTATTTTAATTTTATCTGTACTTGTCAAGTGTCTTTATTTCCTAGTCACCACATGATAGTTCCCCAGAGCCAATGATGTCCCCTTACACCATCCCTAGGGATCTTGGGGAAATTTGTCATACGGGAGGAAGAAGAGGGTAGCAGTGTGAGCAGGACAAGTCAGCTACCTATGCCTGGCATCAGTGCTCCCCCTGCTGTCAGTGTGTCTTGTAATTCTCAGGAGGGGGGAGGAGATGATGCCAAGTGTGATAACAGGGACCCTAAGTCCCACTTGCTATCCACAAGCAGTACCGCTACTAGGTCCAGCAGCTTGTACAGAGTGTTAGGAGTTGAGGGAGGGGGTGATCATTTTACAAGTGAGGAGGAAGCCTCAGGGATTGAAATTGATGTTGTTTTGTTAGTAGTAGTAACAGTGATGGTGAAGCAGCGGCGGGACTAGCGTTAGGGCAGTGGTAGGGGAAGTAATGAAGAGCAGCCAGACCAGATGTCAAGAAAGACCACAACATTCCCCTGACACTGAGAATCCCCTTACCCCCATGATCCTGAAGAAGTCTTGAATTGTTTCCTAACAGCAATAATACCACCAACACCATGAGCACAGATCAGCTGTCTGTGCCTGCTGCTAGTGCTGCCAGTTTGCCTTCTTCTGATCACCAAGACATGTCAAATGTGACATTAGGGGACTAGTATGCTACAGACCACTGTGGGTACACTGGGAATGGGATCCAGTGATGTGGGACAAAGACAGGTTCCACTTGCCAGCAGCAATATTCCTGGTCCTAGTTGCAGTTCTGATTCTGAGGCAGTAGCGGCAACATCATACTCTTCCCCAGCCAGTGAGGAAAAGAAGAAAGAGGCCATTTCCCCCACCCCGAGATCCTGGCTGTGGGACTATTTTTCTCTTGGGACAAACACAGTGCACAATTTGTGACAAGTCAGTGAAAAGGGTAAAGGAGGGAACGCACCTTGGCACAACCTCCCTGATAACACACATGAAACACAGACACCATGACAGTTATGTGAAACATGGTAAAGCCCCAAAAAATCCAAAGTAATTGAGCTGTACCCACTTACTTTCCCCAAAGGCAACAAGAGATGAGGTTGAAATCAAAGAGGAAGAATACAGAAACCCAGGAAGCGCCTGAAAGTTCGATGGTGGTCGAAACACCTGGCCTGCCATCATCTCCTTGCTCCAGGGTAACTACATCTTCTGGTGATCCACCTCATTCATTTTTACCTCCACCACAGTTGATAGCCATTCACTAAATGTCAAGATGTGGCAGTTCATGTCCACCCATTGCACTCTCTGTGGTGCCCTGACCACATACGGCAGTGTGGAGCATAATCGCAAGCAGGGCATAAGGTGGCATCTGAGGAGATTCCAGACAACAGAATTTGCTGGCAGTTGGAGGCAGGGAGGGTTCATCGTTATTATTATTAACTGTCTGGAATTTTTCATGTGTTCTTAGTTGGGAGTGTACAAGGGGCATAGTGACAGCAGCAGTACTTGGGTTCCGGTGGGATGATTTCACATTGGGGACCCTAAGAGTCATGGTGTTTGGTTACAGTTATGCCAGGTGTTTGATGTGAGTCCAGATGTGCCCATTGTTCCCAACCCTTCCTTTATTTATCACACACACTGCACATTGCAGTTGCTGGCGAGAGGCACAATTCCTGCTCCAAGGGAAAAATTTCTATTCTAACACACCCATAATTTTTGAGGAGGGGCAGATATAGAAGCTTTATTGGCCAACGTCTTCTTTCCTCCACATATACCTTATGTGGTGAGGGCTAGCTATGGTTCTGCTACTGTCTCAGAAGCATCACTGGAGCTAGTAGTGGCAAGTGGAACCTTCATCAGCCATCACCCTTGTTACTGCTGGTGTTGATCTCATTCCCTTTCAGCTGTCTAATCATCCTGTTGTTTAAACAACTGAGCAGCAGCAGCAAGAACAGCAGTCCCTAATTTCACAATGATTGTTCCCAAATACCAGTCAACAACCCCCTCAAAAAGAAAAAAAAATCCCTGTTCAACTGATTATTTCCCAGATTCCACCCACCAACACAGGCACCCTCCTCAGATCCATTTTTATCAGCCCATGTTTTATGTTTTTTTCTATTGTATTTCTTTTTATTAACGTCATTCAATCCCAGTCAACATACCCCCCCAAAAAAAAAAACCTGTTCAAATGATTGTTTATCCACACTCCACCAACACATGCACCATCACCTTATCCTCATTAATTAATTCTCCAGCTTGGCTTTATGGGGCCCAATGTCCACCTTTATCTTATTTCTGTTTATACATTTGTAGACTTAAAGCCCAATATCTATAGACTGAATATCACTTTCATTTCAGATCAATATTCACCAGTCCCTCTTCACATGTGAGAAAGGTTAACTCTTTATAGATGACAGAGTTGTGTAATGTATTGCTTCACAATAAGTTACAAACCTATCTGGTGCTTAACAGGTTTATAGTGTAAATGCTACTTCTTCAGTATCCCTTAACACTACTTATTGTTTTCTCCCTGTGGTTCCTGTTATTCTAATTAACAAGGCCTTCATGGAATTATCGACCTGATTACAGTTAATGAAGAATCTCTCTGTAATGAATATAAACAGGTCAGTTGGTAACTTATTTTCTGGCATTGCTGGACGCTTGCCTGGTTTCACACTGCTCTGTGCTGATCACTGTGACCTTGGAAACTATCTGATCTGATCTCTGTGCTAATGTGAATGATACCAAGTTATTGTGCTGCTGGGATTGTGATGTAATAGTAAGTAGCACTGTACTGAGGAGATATGCACCTACCTACCATATAACATGTAACTATGTCTGTGTGACCATAGGGATAACTGACAAGAGGTCCTTATCTGACATCAGTTTACTTACAGAGATCACATGTCACCTGTGGAAGTAGAATGGACTTAATACACAAAGACAAAGTGGACTAATTAGCAGTAACATAGCACATTGTTTTTCTCAGATTAAACTGCACTGCTTCATTAACCCTTTGAGTGTAAGATGGATATCCTTCTCTTTACACAGCAATGTGTTGGATACCACTCTGGTATTCAGAAGGTTAACCCTTTTTGCAATGCACTGCACAAGACTAATTCTTAAAGGGAGAAGAACTGTGTAATATCTTGTGTCAATGAACTTTTGTAGCAAAAAAGATGATTTGTTTTAATAGATAACTGAGGACATAGACAGTGCAAACTCTCAGGACACTATGGTTCCTATTTCAGGCCTGGCTTACCAAATAAAGATGGAAAATCACTATTTACAGTGTACAAAATACATCTAAAACATATTATAGGAGTACACAAAAACAAGAAAAATGAACAACAAAACCGCACCAGACCCCCCCCCCCCAATACAGGAATTGGAATTACACTGACACAGGGAAATGGAGTTTCACCAAAAAAAAAATTAATAATAATAAAACATAACCTTTATTTATACATATAAAAAACAGCAATTTAAAATCATAAAATCATCCAGTCTCTTTTCATCGTTATTATTAGAACTGTGTTTGTTATACTTAGTATATGTGCTTGGTACAACTTGTAGTTCAAAGCACAAATGGCTGCCTAGTCACCAATTACATATGTAAATAGATGACCCGCCTTTAAGCTGTTATAATAACGGCAACGAACACCAACCTCCTTATCACAAAAAACCTTATTGTTTGCTGCAGTCGTATGCAAATAATAAATATCTGAATTAACCAGTTAGTTGATCCCAAATTTAACTCTAAAAGGAAAGGGATAACAGAATCATCTATTCTCTTGTTAAACCTTCATAGGACATAGTATAGCAAGCTTAGCTGTTTACACATAAAAGGGAATTATTAATGGAGGATCTCTCCGCGACAAAGTCAATCTCAATTGAGTTGCTTAGAGAGACTATTCAGCGTTCTCAGAGATCTTTCTCTACACACTACAGAGAACAATCTATCCCTCGATATGTCTCTTTTTACTGCTCCGTAACGCGAATCAGCTCGAAGATTAAGCGTTAGCAAAGAACTCTCTATATATATTGTGCAAAATCTATCACTCAGTGTTTCTCATTTAACGCTTTGTCTGCCGCATAAGAAGACAGTCTCCTATTTCTTCCTTGTATAGTAACAACGCTAATCCTTAACGAAGCTCAAAGTACTAACGGCTTCTCCCTTGTTAATTTTCCTTCTGAGTTATTCTATATATCAAATCAGTTTTTTTGCTTCCTTTTTTCAGTCTATCTCTCTAACTAGGGTTGGTTCTAACTTCTTTTCATGATGCAGCTAAATTAAACAAAACAACCGTTCCATGTTTCTGGATTTCTTCCCCTAATTTACCCTAACGGGAGGGAGGGTGCCGACTGCGCTCTAGACGTCGGCTTTATACCCATAAATCCTGTCAATTAGGTTAATGAGTGAAAAAACTTAACTCTTTCTTCCTAAAAACAGGGAGTAATCTATATATTTAATGTGTAAATGTGACACTAACAATTTCTCTGCGTTACTCCCACAAAAGTAAACATATATTGAATAAATTCAAACATGTTAAGATGTGTAATCTATAGTAGTTTATAATGGAATCAAAATTTTAAAGAATTGACTCTAATCATATATCACACTATCATATTCAACCACAGTTGGAGATATAAATTTGGGCTTCCACTTGACTCCATAAATTTTAATATTAGAAATTAATAAGTAGTAAGATCGATACACTTACATGTTATACCTTTAGTAATAAATTATAGATCATGTAAGAAAAACAAATCTTATATATCCAATGATATAACAAATCTCTATAAGATGTGATATTATATATTCCATATTTATATATTTTTCATATTGTTAATTATGTCACTTATATCACCACATATGAAACATCAAACGTGGAATTTTATACTCAAGAAAAACTGATTATCCCTTCATTTCTCATCAGTTTTTTAACCCTTACAATGCCAATACCCCATGGCTATGTGGGCTTATTTAATAAAGTAGAGGAAATCTATTCCCCGCAGAAGCTGAAATGTGTCTCCGATATCTTGTTTTTAAATGGGGTCAAATATGGCCAGATAAACGCATCCCCTCATTTAACCCTCTAGGTGCCAATGATTGTAAAAGGAAAATCCATCTGTTCTCCTTTTTCAGAAGGACATTTTCAATGTCTCCACCTCTGATGCCAAAAGAGACTAACTCCAAGTCACACACTTGTAGCGTATTTGGGTTACGTTTATGCATTTCCATGAAATTCTGTGCTATTATCTTTCTCCCCATTGCACAGTCTCTCTGTGCATTTATAATATGCCCTTTATGTTCTCTAATCCTATCTCGCAGAGGTCTATTATAGGAGTATATAATGAGTTATAATTAACTTAGTAAACATCCACAGATATGAAATTATATGTAGAAGGACATGTTCATTAACACAGAGGAGTGAAGAGCCTGTTAGTCTGTGAGTTGGAAAGATCCATCTCTATACAATCTTATAATGAGACATGAAGTCCATCCTCAGGATCAGGCCTGTGTTTAATGCGTCAGACATAACCATTCATTTCAATTCCCAGACTTTTCTTTCCCTTTGTGATCTAAAGTTCCATTTGTCTATGAGGGCTTTCATATTTTGTAGACTATGATTTGGACCGCAAAAATGCCAGTCAACTGGTGTATCAACCTTTTTTTAGTATAATGTGGGGCGATGGATTCTATTATTTTCCTCAATGTCAGTCCTGTTTCCTTGTTTTTCACTTTTTCCATATTTCTGCACGGGTGATAGGATCCTTGATAAATGAAGGACAAAAGAATCCGATCTGTAGATTGTAATGACCAGTTCAATGTAACCTCTGTCAATACCGGCAGCAGTATATCTGTTAATGGTGGTGGAGAATAACTCTTACGCATTTCGTGCTGTATAACCAGCACTTCCTCAGCACTTCCTGAGCAGAAATACGGTGAGAATGAAAAAGAGACTAGAGAAGATGGGAAGTCTATTGCAGAATCTTCTGCCCGCATAGACATATGAAGATTTGTAATGGATGAGTGACATGAGGTAATATAGTAATATTGTAGTTAACAAGTCTTGGGAACACAGAGACGGGAGAGAGATAAAGTAAGGCACATTACATTTATTGACCTGCCCGCTAGATCTCGACACATCTCTAGATACAATTATATCATACTGCACATTGAAGGACACACATTTCCTTTGATCTCACATCTTATCTAACAGCGGAATCTGACTGCTTTTCATTTAAGTGCACCAACTATTACATAGCTCCAGAGCTTCACATTTTAATATAGCGCTTAAATAGACTTTCTTCTTAGTTTATTATGATTTTAGGATTGTTTGTATTTTTATAATAAATATTGGAAGTATATCGCCATCTGTAGCGCTCTCTTTTATTGTATATCTTTGTTTCTATTAGTATACTTGACACACTAACGAGTTTAAGGATAGACGCGACACATTTGGCTTGTAAAGTTTGGGAGGTGGATCCTTTGATATATGTGGTTCTGTGATCACAGATTATTGCTGGTATATGTGTGTATGTATTTATGTATGCATGTAGATTTGTTTGTATGTATATAGGTATGTATGTATGTATGTACAAACATGTTCCCTTCACTCATTTAGGCTCTGGCATTGTGAAAGTTCCTTATATGTTCTAGGACCCTTTGCTTGAGCATTCTTGTGGTCATGCCCAATTATTGCATGTGGCAGAGGCAGGATAGGCAATATATAACCCCTTTACTGATGAAATCTTTAATGTGATGAATTATTCCTGTTCTATATGAGAATTTCTTGTTGTACTGAGTCTTAGAACCAGACTTGGCTCTACCACAACATGAAGGAATGATTAGATTAATACAGGAGTGTACCCAGCAGAGGTATAGAGAGAATAGCATAGCATAACTGGTAGCACCACTCAAGACAACAGAGTAGGTGCTTAGATAGATGCAGCCAGATAGGAGTGTACTACTGAGGCAAGGAGCGAGACAAGCTGCACTCTATCTTACCAAAGGCAACTAGGAGGCACAGAGCATAGGTAGCACCACAAATGCTAAGCCAGGCAACAGGTAAGTGTAAAAGGTGAGTGCCCAGGAGCGAGACTAAGTTGCACTAGCTGCCCGGAGACAAACAGAAGGCACCAAGTGCAGGCAACATGCAAGCGACCAGCTGGTGTCTGAGCTAATAGGTAAAAGAGCATGCCCTGGATCGGCCTGGTGGTAGTCAGACAGGAGCGAGACACAAACGGCGCTTCACTCAGACAGGCCATGATCAGGAACTGGATATGGTAGTCAGCCACAGCAAAGGTCAGCACAGAGCGGGTAGTTGGACAAGCCAGAGTCATACATGGATCAGGTAGTCAGCCACAGCCTATGTCACAACTGGAGCGAGTAGTCAGACAAGCCAAGGATCGAACACCAGGAGACAATGTAAGCCAAGCAAGGGTCAGAGGAACAAACTAGATGCACACAGAAACACCACGAAAGGGCAACAAGTCCTAGCCGCAATGAGGTTTATAAAGCAGCAGAAGGAGGCGGGACCGAATTAGGCCAAGCAGAATAGGCCCATAAATAGGTGTCCATGCTAGTGCCTGAAACATGAGCATAGCCATGAGGAAGTGGCCGGAGGCCATGCCGGCAGGCGGCCGTACAGAGGTAAGAGCACAGGCTCGCTTTAGGCCTCAAAGGGAGACTGTGATACTAGGTGATGGCTTGAAAAGTGCAGAATGCTGCTTGTTGCCGTTGTTTTTTGGTACATGTCACTTCCCAATGTACCATTCGTTTTTCTTCTGATCGTTAAATCCAGAAAATTGATGGAGTCATGATTGTATTCTAAGGTTAGTTTTAAGTTCAATTGGTTGTCATTGAGTTGTTCTATGAAATTGTGCAATTTCTCCTGAGGACCTCAACATAGAAATATAATATGATTGATGTAACGATACCACATGAGTACGTGGTTGGTGTACTCTTCCATGTTCTCCGTGAAGACTATTTCCTGCTCCCACTATCCAAGGTACAGGTTGGTGTAAGTTGGAGCACATTCTGTTCCCATTTTTGTACCTCAGATTTGGTAAAAGGTGTTATTAAAAGTAAAATAATTGTGTGATAACACAAAAGAGAGCATTTTCAATAGATAGTCTCTGTGGGTGGTATCCTTCCAATTGTTCCTAATTAGTTGATATTCTATGGCCTTGTATCCCTGTGAATGGTTGATAGACTTATACAAAGAGTATATGTCAAATGTCACCATTATAGTTTCATCATCTACTGAGAGCTGGTCCAATTTAAGGAGAATATCCATAGTATCCTTAATCTATGAGGACATATAATCCAGATTAAACCTTACTTGAAAATCAATATATCTACTTAAACTTTCACACAAGCTTTCGTTTCCTGAAACTATGGCACGTCCAGGTGGTGTTAGCTGGCTCTGATGGACTTTTGGCAAGAAGTAGAAGGTAGCCAACTTGGGATGAGTTACAGTTAGGAAATATTTTGTCTTTTTGTGTTAATATTGATTCTTTGCACGCATCTTCTATCAAGCTGTTGTATGTATCTTAAAAAGTTATTAGTGGGATTAAAGATCAATCTTTTGTAACTCCCTGAAAAATGCAATTGTTGTTTGACCTCATGGAAATACATGTCTTTTGGCCTTAAGACTACATTACTGTCTTTATCTGAGCTTTTGATCACAATGTCTTCCCAGAAACCCATTTCATGTAGAGCCTGTCTCTCTTTATAACTTGTGTTCGAAGTACCATGTAGAGTTGGCAGACCCATCCTTCATTAAAAGATCTGTAAATATTTGTATATTCAGACAAATTTGGCTAGAGATTAACAAGGAAGTAGGTTCTTGTATTTCTGAGGAAATTAGTTTGCAGAGTGCCTCTATATCTGGATTATCTTCAGATATTGAAGGATTATGAAATTGCTTGGCTAATAACAGTTTACTGACAAATAGATGGAGATATTTAAATAATTCAAATCTGTCAATGTCCCTAGCAGGGGAGAATGACAGTCCTTTAGATAAAATTGATATGTGTGCTGAATTCAAGGCAACATTAGATAAATTAATAATCTGTAAATTGTCCTGATTATTTAGCGGAAGTGTCTCACTGTCCGAGATCTCCCTCTTGCTGGATATTGAGTGAATCCTTTCTACGTTTGTATCCTCTAAAACATGAGGTCTGATCCTCTGCCCCTTACCTCCTCTGTGCGTCTTCTGTTTTGTTTTTTTTTTTGCATAGGGATAGACGTCCTATCTCCAGACTCAATGCCAAAAAAGGATTAGAGGGGCCTGGTAGTTCTTCTTGAGGTTTGGTATCTATTTCTGGTAAATCAGATTAATTTTCATTTTCTGATTCAACCTCTGAAGCAGAGGTTTCTCATTCCATTAATATGGGTTTAGTATTTTTAATCCTGAGGGTATTTTTAGGCCATCTGTAAACCAAGTTCTTAGATAGATCCTGATGATCTATGTTGAATGTTTTCTTCTCCAGTGTCCAGTTCCAGATTAAAGTTATCAATGCCACTGGTCATAGAGTTTGTGGTCTCTATGTTCTTCCTCAATCTCCTCAATCTGTTTGTCTACTGTATTGATGATTTTGTTTTCATATTCTTTTAATATGGTCATCAATTTTTCTCTTGATTCATAATAAACATTACTATTTGATATATCACGTTACATGTACTGTATGATAACAATAGTCCATAATACATTACAGAGAGAGATGAAAATTTATGGGTATCGCCTCAATTTTAGGGGACATTTTCTTTGATACACCTTATTCACACAACGGCTATATTTGTTTCTACTTTATAGATGGTGCTGAGATATTGCCCATTTCTCTAAGAATGTTATTAAAGCTCAGTGCCTCGGTAACTGTTCACCCTGCTGCATCCCTAATTAATGTTTCCTTGTTATTTTAGCATATGTCCAAAGCATGGACTGTAGCTAGAGTTATGTCTATTCACAAAAGTTGGATAAAAATATAGTTTCAAATTATAGACCAATATCCATACTCCCCATAGTATCTAAAGTCCTAGAGAAATGTGTCCACAATCAACAATATAAATATTACTCAATGTTCAGTTTTTTGAATCAGGCTTTCTTCCTCGTAAAAGTATGCAATGATATCCAGACTGGCATGAAAAATGGTGAACTCAATGGAGCTCAAAAGTTCGGGATTGTATAATCATTCTCTTAACTGGTTCTTATCCTATTTATCTGTCAGAACGCAATATGTGTCTATTGCTGACAATATTTCCCTTCTGCTCAAAGTAACAAGTGGGGTTTCTCTATTTATAAATAATCTGCCCATGGTTTGCAAAGCATATTCTGTGCACATGGATGCAGATGACAACATCTGCTAAAAATTCAGACATATCTGAACCTGAGCCGTATTAAAGCATGATTTCTCTGAAGCTGAAAACATGGATATCTAAAAACAAACTGTTCTTAAACACTGACATAACCATCACTCTTTTATTTGGTACAAAGCACAAACAACTCAAACTCTGCAATAGCCATCAAACCATTGTAATGAAAGACTATGCATTATTTGGCCCAGGCTGCTCTAATTATCTTGGTATGTGGCTTGACCCCAGCCTCACCTTTGCTCTTCATATTGATACATTAACATTCAAGCTTTTACCTAAATAGATACTCTATTTAGAGACAAATCATGATTAAGTCCATGTTAATGCCAGTAATAGTCTATTGGTACGTAGTATGTGCCCTCCTATGTAATTGCACTAACAATCACTGTGATAACTATAAAATACTAAATTGGCTAACACTCAAATCAAGACATGCACTTCACCTTTCATGCTTATTTGACAACCACTTCTCTGGATACTAACAGACTACATCAGCAATATGATTACTATTTCAAAGTAACCCAAAAAACTTGGGTTAAAGATCGCACTAACTCTAATATCTATGGGGATTATTATCAAAGAAATATAATCCGTATATAGTTGGGTGCAATGAGAATATATCAACTAGAACTGAAAACACATGTTTCTCTCTAAGGGAAGAGAGGGAAAGTATTCTCTTAATTGCACTTCATTGAATCTCCTTCAATATGGCAATAAGTAATTTTGCCCCATTAAAGGAAAGTGTGGGTCATAAAAAGAAATGTGAATGAAATGTGTAATTAAAGCATCACTTTTATTCAGCTGAAAAATAAAAAAATAAATCCAAAATCCAAAGGTAAAATAATGTGTGTGTAATGACACTGAGATCACCTCTCATATAATATGCAGCTCAACAAAAAACATTTAGGTGTTCTGGTTAACTACAATAAAATCTCATAGTTAATAGACACATAGACATTTTAGTATTGGTCCCCCATGTGTCATTTGGAGGTAGATACAGATATGCTTTTATTATGCAGCTATATGTCAATAATCAGATCACATAGAAAGTTTACTATAGTGCTGATATTTTGATTAATTCAGTTATAAATTTGTATTTTTTTTGTTGAGCTATATATTATACTAGCAGTTTGGGACGGCGTTGCCCGTCATGTTATGCAGGAAATGTTTCTTTTTTTTTTAAATAAATGTTATGATAGTGAATTATAGCGTAGGGTGTACGTGTCAGAAAGGTACACACAGTGATAGACAAAGACACATGCAACACACACATATACACACACATGCACTGACAACACAAACAGTGACACACAGCTGCAAATCAGAACATAAATACATACAGTGTGAGCAGTGTAAGTAACATACCTCCCAACATTTCATATGGCCAAAGAGGGACACTTGTGTTTTCGGTGGTGTTACTGGGGGCGTGGCTGGTGGTGTATTTTAGAGAATTTTTAACCCTTTGAGTGCCAGGGGGTAAGCAATGCATTGCATCCCCTCTGGCATTGAAATGGTTAAGTTACTCTTTCTGTAAGTGAATGATTTAGAAGAAGATGAAAGTATTTTTTTACACAGACTAATTTAACAGATATATACAGAAGTTTATTCCCACATTACTGTGGGTTTTATTGATGTGGAGCAATCTGATACACTGGTATATACACCACACAGTGTGATCTCCTAAATAGAGGAACAGAGGGATTTGGGTGTCAAACAGGGACTGTCCCTCCTATACTGTATAGTGCCAGTCCTTATACACAGACACATGCAGACTGTATACTATACAGCGGAGGTTCTCAGCCCGTGTCCTCAGTGACCACTAACAGGCCAGGACATAGGAATTTCCCTGCTAGAACACAAGTGTGTTGATCAGAGGCTCAGTCATATTGATTAACTCACCTGTGCTCTTAAAAGGAAATTCTAAAATCCTGGCCTGTTAATAGCCACTGAGGGCACAGATTGAGAACCACTGCTATACAGTGCCAGGCCATTGTAGAGAATTTTTAACCCTTTGAGTGCCAGGGGGTAAGCAATGCATTGCATCTCCTCTGGCACTGAAATGGTTAAGTTACTCTTTCTGTAAGTGAATGATTTAGAAGAAGATGAAAGTATTTTTTTACACAGACTAATTTAACAGATATATACAGAAGTTTATACCCACATTACCGTGGGTTTTACTGATGTGGAGCAATCTGATACACTTGTACATTAGGCTGACCAGACCTCACCTTTAACCAGTGACACATATGAAAAATGCATACTGCAGGGCTGCTTTGATTTTGGTGCACTCCTGAAATATGCTTATTTCCTATGTGTCCCCGGTTAAAGGTGAGGTCTGGTCAGCCTACTGTATATACACCACACCGTGTGATCTCCTAAATAGAGGAGCAGAGGGATTTGGGTGTCAAACAGGGACTGTCCCTCCTATACTGTATAGTGCCAGTCCTTATACACAGACTGTATACTATACAATGCCAGACCATATATAAATAGTTTGTCATACATGCTATACAGTGAGCTATGTACAGCATGGAGATGATTGCAGGAACTGGCACCTCTACTTACAGACAGACTGACAAACAACCTGCTCTCTTTCTCTCTCTTTGTGCAATATATAAATACAGTCACATCCATGTCTCTGCCATTTACCAGCTCAGCTGAAGCCTTGCTCTGCACTGCCTGATCACCTCTCTGCCGTTGTTTCCACTTTCTCAGCAAGCCAGTATCCTCCTGCTGATTGTTTAGAAATCAGCTCACTTGTAGTAATTAGCAGAGCTGTGTAGGCTCAAAGACAGGGAATGAAGAAGCTGCATAATACAGATTGGACCATGGCCTTCCAGCTGTAGCTTGAACATTGTTCCCATCATCCTCAGCGTGCGTGTGTGTATATGTGTGTATGTGTCTGCTAGTGTGTGTGTGTGGGAGGGCATGTGCATGTGTCTGTGGTGTAGGAGTGTGTGGCAGCCATTTTTTTTTTTCAGCCTTAGATAGTGGTGGGCGGGCTGGATAGTGGGGGCAGGCCAAAAATCACACTCCCACAGAATCACCCAATGGCAGCAGTAATCCTTTTTACTGCCGCCCCTGGGTGTGTTTTGCCAGGCACAAAGTCTTCTTTTATATATATAGATGAGAGGTGATCTCAGTTTCATTACATGTGTTTTCAATTCTACCCGAGCAATATGCTCACTCCAGCTTTCCATATGAAGTATAACATCCGCTCCACTACTGACCGACTAGTCCATTCTACAAAAAAGAAGCCAGTCAATCTGTCTTCTCTGTCAGAGCTCCCAAAACCTACAATAACCTACCTGAAAAAATCAGATGTTTTCCCAGTCTAAAATCCCTAAAAATAACCGTTTTTTTTGTATTCAAAGCAATATGGAACTGTTTATACATTTTTGAATGTATGTGAATGTGTGTTTATAATGTTCCTCTTTATCTGCAAATATGTAACTCTTTACTGTAAAAGCTCTCCAGGACAAACTTGAAAAGTAGAAAAAAATACATATTTGTCAAACTAATAGGAGATTATTTATTTAAATGTAAAAAGAAAAGATATCTCTAGAATGACAAAAATGCATTGACATGATCTTCATAATAACAGGACACATATGTTATTGGACACTGTCTGCATTAATCAACCGAATATTCCTGGTTACAAAGTTAACTTCGAGTTGATGAAAACTACAAATACATTACTTCTTCATTTCAAATTCTTCATTTTAAATAGAAATTATTGCAAATATCCCTTAAGAGAAAGTAGTGGAAATTATAACTAATAAAATGATTTAGTAAACAACTCATTACCAAATGAACAGAAAAATTATGGACTTTAATATCAAGGGAGATAATGAAGGCAGATACAGAAGAAAGATTAAGAAAGACTTGAAGGATTTTTGTTTAGCAAACATAGAGCTCTAAAAGCCTGGAATAAAATATCCCAAAACAAAAAATCATCAAGTTCAAAATCCCTAAAAATGACTGCGTCCTTGTAAATGAACATGTAAATAAATTGAAATGATAATGTGTTATTTTTATTTGTCTTGTGTGTGTTTGTATATAAATGTGTAATTGTATTGGTAATGTAAATGCTCTCCAGGGCATACCAGAATACGAGAAATCTAGGTGTTTTCCTCCTGGCAAAATACTTTCTAAATAGATAAATAAATATTTGAAACGTTGAACCTGAGTTTCTTTTCATCCAACTTAATTACTGTATATAATATAGAAAAATACTGCAAATCTGTTTGGTCTCTATCTTGTCAACACAGGTTTGTAAATTAGGATTCTATTATTTTCCATAAAGTTTGCAACATTTTCATTCTATAAATTAATTTGTCCTGTTATATTGACCTGTTTAGATTGTGTTGATATATTGAGAAGAGGATTTGTAGACATTATGGTCCTATCTTTGAAGGAATATAGACGTAGGATGGAGTACAATGTGTGAAAACATTTGTTGCATTAACTTACTGTATGGTGGAAACTACAATATTTCCAAATTCTGTGGGTTATTCTTCAGGCACAACTAAAGAAGGACCCTGAGATGTTTGTAAGCTTGTGATGTTTATCTATATTATACCAATTTAATGCATTATAATTCTTAAATCCTTCTACTGTCATGTTGCTCTTATTAATGTGTCTTTGATTTTGTAAAATTTTTTAATTTTGTATGATGTTAGTTTGATAATCTAGCAATTCTTTAATGCTCTGGTTTCTCTGAAAAACTCCTTAACAGAGAACATGGCCCTGTTCTAAGACCTATATTTTGTCTTCCAGGAAATTAATACAGTGAATCAGACAACAGTAAAATATTTTCTTCTTTTGGGGTTTCACGATGTTTACAACTTCAGAAGTGTTATTTTCCTTATTGTCCTTATAATTTACATGTTGACAGTAACTGGAAATATGCTGATTGTTCTCTTGGTGTCTTTTAGTCAAACACTTAACTCTCCGATGTACTTCTTCCTGAGCCATCTCTCCTCCTGTGACCTACTTCTGACTACAGTAATTTCCCCTTTTATGATGAGTCTTTTATTGACCAAAAGGAAAACCATATCTTTTGCTGGTTGTTTCACCCAATTTTATTTTTTTGCTTCCATGATCACTGCAGAGTGTTTCCTTCTTTCAGTCATGTCTTATGAAAGATATCTGGCAATATGTAACCCACTGCGTTATTCTTCTGTCATGAACTTCCAGAGATGCCTTCACCTGGTTGTCTGTGCTTGGGTTGTAGCATTCTCACTGGCATTGAATGTCATTGTTCGAGTACTAGGATTGCAATTCTGTGGTCCTAATGTCATTGATCATTTCTTCTGTGATCTTGCACCCATTATGGAGCTTTCATGTTCAGACACTACCTTTGTTGACAGGGTGAATGTTCTGGTAGGTTTTCCAACAAGTTTCCTACCATTAATGTTCATCATTGCAACTTACTTCTATATCTTCCACACCATTCTCAGAATCCCATCGACCACTGGAAGACAGAAAGCCTTTTACACGTGCAGCTCCCATCTGACAGTTGTGTCCATATATTATGGAACATTGATTGCTGCTTATTTGTTTGATTCTAAAGAAAATTCATTGAATCTCAAAAAGTTTTTATCTTTCTTGTATACAGTGGTGACTCCATTCCTGAATCCAATCATTTATAGTTTGAGAAACAAGGACATCAAATCAGTCCTATCTAAATTATCACATGTAAAAATAATGTGAACATTCCAATTCATTTTAATCAGAGTGAACTAGTTTGCTGAACGTTCTCAAGCAGAAAGCCATCAATAACTGATTCCATTAGTTAGAATTTTACTTTGAATTGTTTTAAAATTATTTTGGTCAACTTGTTTTGTGTCATGTGTCCTAAGGAATATATACCTGATGGTCAATTCCATTAAAATGTATGCATTAGGAACTGGGAATCATACTCATTAGGCTGAATAGAATTATTCTGACATAGTTGTAATCTCACAAAACAGTTTTGAAACACATGTATATATATTCTTTTGTCTGTAAGTTTAGCCAGTTACAGTGTAGAAAAATAAATCATCATATTGCATGAGTGTATATTTTGAGCTGGATGTCTGTGAGATTAGAAAGTATCCTTAAAGTTAGCTGCAATTTAAACATCATGTTATATACTCTTACTTCTTGTCATTTTGCTAGTACCATAAAGTTGGTTGCTCTTACAACATGGCTAGGAGAGGTATAAAGGATTGGTCTGGGCACTTGGATGTGGTATTAGGAAATGTTGTATAACTTGTTACATCCTTAAAGACAATTGCCAGTGTCATCCAGCCAAAGAGACTCACTCACTATTAAATAATTAGAATTAGAGCAATCTACAGTTTAATTTGACAAATAAACAGATTTGTTATTCGTGAAGTTAAACTGAGTTGCTCTATCTGGTAAGTGTTTATAAGAATTTAACAAACAAATTTTATCTATTTTTACAGATTGCCTTTTTATAAATTATAATTCTAATTTCTAGGAATGGGGGAAACTTTTCACCTCAAAGGTGAAACAAGCAAAAAACAGCACTCTCTTTCAACTGGGAAATTTTCTATGAAAAGTGCTGATACACCTCTTTTTTCCATTTATTTAAAGCTAAACTCTGTGAATGTTGCTGAAAAACCAGTATAAAAGGTGTCAGTCTGTGCTCGGCAGTGAGAGTGAACAAAGCACACTGTGATTTATGGTGACTTTATAAACAAAATGAATAAATGTCACCTTGCGCGGCCGTCGCCGATCCATTCCGGTTCACCGACGGGTCCCAGCTTCGGCATGCACGCGTTCTTCTGGCTTCCCAAGCCGATGCGCATGCGCACCTTCATTAAGCCGCTGTGTGCGGCCCTATAGGCAGGCTTCGTCACTGCCTCTTGCCTTCCTTCTCCCATTGGGCTGTAGAACTATGCCCAATGGGAGGGTTGTGTTTTTCCTGTGAGTCCATTGGACATGTCATAAGTCCATTTGGTCTAGTTTTCTAGTCCAGGCTAGTTGCCATTTGTGCTGGTTCTGCCTCTTCCTCCTATTGGAGGATTATTGCTTAAATAATCAGTCCTCCCTTTCCTTCTTGCCCGTTCCACGAGCTAATTTGTGTTTCTAAAGTGATCTAACCCTGCTTGTCTGACCACGGTTGCTCTCTAGTATCCTGACCTGGCTTGTCTGACCAACACTGCTCTCTGGTATCTTGACCTGGCTTGTCTGACCACTGCTGCTCTCTGGTATCCTGACCTGGCTTGTCTGACCACCGCTGATCTCTTGTATCCTGACCCGGCTTGTCTAACCACCGCTGCTCTCTGGTATCCTGACCTGGCTTGTCTGACCACCGCTGCTCTCTGGTGTCCTGACCTGGCTTGTCTGACCTCCGCTGCCCCCTGGTATTCTGTCCCGGCTTGTCTGCTATTTCTCCTTCTGGCCTTAGGTTCTGGTCCATACGGTTTCCAGATACTCCTATCCTGGTTGCACCCTGGCTCAACTGGGGTGGAACAATCTGGTTTCGCGACCAGCACCTTTATCCAGCTTCGGCTGCAGCAAGGGAGTATCTGGCACGCCGTCTACGCACCCAAACTTCGTTCTCTAGCGTCACACCCCAGCATCAACCAGAATACAGGCTGCGAGGGTCCCTACTCCCCTGCTGTGACAGTTGGAATGGGCCAAAGATGCCTCCATGGATCCTGCTGACTTGGCACACCTGATCACCAGGCAAGAACACCAGGAGCAAATCCTGGCATCTCACGCCGCCCAGCTGCAGAAGTTAGAGAGAAAGATGAACGCAATGCTTGAGATGATGCGAGCCTCTGTAGCAGAGGCCACCCCGGCCTCCCTGCCAAGCACCGCTTCCGCGTCCAGGGTTTCAACTCGTCCTCCTCCTTACTACGTGCTTCCTAGAATTCCTCTACCAGAAAAATTTTCCGGCCGTTCTTCTGACTTGAGAGGGTTCCTGAACCAATGCACCCTCCAGTTCCAGACCCTGCCTCAGTCCTTCAGCACCCACACTGCGCGAGTATCCTTCATTATCTCTCTCCTAAAGGGAGAAGCTCTTGCATGGGCATCACCACTGGTAGAGCAACACTCTCGTTTGCTTGAGGACTCCGAGACCTTCATGACAGCTCTAAAAACAGTGTTCGACGTTCCTGGAAGGAGTGCTTCTGCTAAAGCAGCACTCCTGGATCTATGCCAGGGCCAAAGGTCGGTGAGCCAATACGCCATTGAATTCCGGACCCTGTCCTACGAGACCAACTGGGATCAGGGGGCTTTAAGGGCGGCTTTTCGACGAGGCCTAAATGAACATCTGAAGGATGCTCTAACCTACCGTGACATACCTGAGGGACTGGAGGATTTCATTACATTGTGTCTTGACCTTGACCGACGTATGCACGAGAGGGAACACGAACGAGATTGAGGCAGAAGACTCAGGAGTACTCCGTCGACCACTCCTACCGAGGGGTCGCCACCGTGCGAGACACCTATGAAAGTGGGAGGAGTCACGTGCCTGTCAGAAGAAGAAAAAAGAAGGAGACGCATACAAGGTCTATTCCTCTACTGTGGTCTCAAGGGACATCTGCTACGACAGTGTCCTACGAGGCTGGGAAATGCCATGCCTCTTTCAGCACGTACAGGACATACCCGCATCCATGTCCCTTTGACCATCACTTGGTCTTCCGGATGTACCATAGTCTTGGCCTTCATTGATTCTGGTGCAGCAGGGCTGTTCATGGACCTCGCATGGGCCTGGTGTGTCGGCATTCCTAGTCATCTCAAGGAACTGCCTCTCATAGTCTCATCCCTTGATGAAAAACCTCTGGGTGATGGGAGAGTACAGTAGGAAACTGCTCCCCTGCAGGTTACTACTGGGATCCTCCACGTCGAGACTATGGTGTTTGACCTAGTATACTCACCCATGGAACCAGGTCTTCCCTGGCTTCGCCTCCATGACCCCACCATATCCTGGAGGAGTGGTGACCTGGTCCAATGGAGTCCTTCATGTGCTCGGTCCTGTCTGTCTCAACCCTTGAAGATACCCTTTTATTCGGCATCAACGACGTTGTCATTTCTCTCTCCTTCCAATTGTCTATCAAGACTACAGTGATGTTTTCTCCAAAAGGAAGGCCGAGATCCTGCCCCCGCATAGAACGTACAACTGCCCTATTGACCTGCTTCCTGGATCCATGCCACCTAAAGGGCGCACCTACCTGCTCTCTCGTCCAGAGATGAAAGCTCTTGCTGATTACATTCAAGACAACCTCACCCTAGGATTCATTCATCCATCGACCTCACCAGCTGGTGCCGTTTTTTTGTAAACATATAAATTTATGTTATATAAACAAATAACATAAAGTTGTGTGTTTGTGACAGATTATTATATGATATAGGATAATAAATGTGTAGCTGTAACAGTTTGAAATAATAATATATTGATGACATCTGTAAGGTCATTGAGACATATGTAACATTAAAATAGAAATATTCAATTAATTGACTGAATCAGTATTTTAGGCTAGTTCGCCATCATAAGCTACTTAATGAATATACTATTTATAACATCTATTTGATATTAAATAAAATAACATCTTATGTGGGTGGCAGCTTCCCAGATAACATAAATATATGACTTTCATAAAGGAAAGTTTTAGCAAAAATTGTACATAATATACTCTTTGATAACAATACTTACATAAGGTTATCATGACAACAATTTATGTTGTGGAAATAGGAAATGAGGATAAGATTTTGATACATTACTCATTTTCCATATGATTCCATTGACACCAGCCATGATGCATTCTTTGATTTTCTTGTTGGCCATGGGGATGCAGCCATCTTGAGTGTCATAGATCAGGTCACCTCTTTACCTATCTTTTTCCATTAGAACCTTTTTAAATCAGGTTGAGACTTCCTTATACACTTCATTTTTACTTAGGAATCCTCTCTGTTACATCCTTATTTACTCTTGGTCAACATTGGAATATTGCTGAATTTTTATTGTCATCTATGCCTCTAATAAAGTTCCCGGTACAGGTCATTCTAAAATAAAAGTTGTCATAGCATCCCATAATAGTCTTTCTAATTATTGACTGAGGTGTGTTGACTGATACCAACAGTAGTATAAACATTGAGAGCAAATACATCAAAAAATGATTAGAACTAGGGGTGGGTTACAAGTCCTGTCATGTTCCCGTGAAAAAATCTGTGAAATGCAAGTGGTTGTATGCTTTTTCATGGGAAAATCCACTTTAAATAAAGTGATTAAAATCTTTTTCGTCCATTGTCAACATTTCCCGCTCTTTTTTCAATGACTAGAAAGTTTTCATGCCTTTAATCATGTTTTTTGCCAGGAAGGGTAATTCAATAAAGGCAGGTACAGAGAGAGAGAGGTGCTAGGTTGTTGTGCTGAGTGTTAACAGCAAAATTGTGGCAGGAGAGGCTCATAGTTACTGCTATCACTAAGTGCAAGTTGAATAATAAAAAAAGGACCTAGAAGGAACGTCATGCATCCCGTGAGTCTGAGGAGGAGGAAGTGACCACTCCAAAATGAAAGGGTCTGGATGCCCTTGTTCCTATCACGGTGCCCGTGATTGCCTCCAGTGTTTAATTGCTGTATCAGCGACCTTGTTACTTCCTGGCTGTCGCTGTTCTTATAGGTCATTGGCTTAGTGATGTCATCTCTCCATCCATCTGCTAGGCCTTAAAAGCCTCAGCATTTCCAGTTACCAGTGCCCTTTCATGGTGTACCTGAGCCTAGTGCTGTGTTGGTCCATTGCTATTCCTGTGTATTACTCCTGCTCCGTCTGACTACCCATTCTGGCTCTGACTCCTGGCTACATCTGACTCCCTGATCTGGCTCTGACTACTGGCTTTGTCTTACTACCCGATCCGGCTCTGACTTCTGGCTTCCTCTGACTACTCTCCCTCTGTTGCGTTCCGGTTACAATTACCAGCCTCAGCTCCCCAGTCCAGGCTACTGAGATCCTTGGTGCCTGAGCCTACCTTTTACCATGTTCACTACCCCTGTAGCGGTGCTTGTTGGTCAGACCGTGTCACTGACCTCTGGTGGCCTGTCCGGTTTGGATGCTGCCTCGGTCAGTCCGTGTCTCTGACCTCCTGTGGTCTCTCCGGTTTGGGTATTGCCTCACCTACTGGGTGCCGTTTTGCCTTGTCTACGGTATACCCTAGTGGTAGGGTATAGTTGCTCTACTATTCACCTGCCTGGTGTGACTGAGGAAGTGCCGTGCATTGTCCTCCCATTTAGTCTGTGAAGGTTACCAAGGGCTGTTCAGATACTAGCTACACCTGCCTAGTGAAAGGTTGAGGAAGTGTCTTGCACTGTCCTCACACCTGGCCTCGAGAAGGTGGTGAAGTTAAAGTCGCTACTGTGTTGCTCCAGTGTTCTGGAGCTACTCGCTCCTGTTGCCTGGGTTTACTCTAGCGTTAGGGTACAGACGTGGGTCTATCACACTTGCCTAGTGAAGGGTGAAGAAAGTGTGTGTACTGTTCTTCCCTGGCCTCGTGTAAGTGTATTATTCATTGCTGCTACAACTGTGTTTAATTTTATCTGTATTTGTCAAGTGTCGTTATTTCCTAGTCACCCCGTGACAGTTCCCCAGAGCCAATGATGGTCCCCTTACACCATCCCTAGGGATCTTGGGGAAATTTGTCTCACAGGAGGAAGAAGAAGGTAGCAGTGTGAGCAGGACAAGTCAGCTGTGCCTGGTGTCAGTGCTCCCCCTGCTGTCAGTGTGTCTTGTAATTCTCAGGAGGGGGGGAGATGATGCCAAGTATCATAACAGGGACCCTAAGTCCCACTTGCTATCCCCAAGCAGTACCGCTACTAGGTCCAGCAGCTTGTACAGAGTGTTAGGAGTGAGGGAGGGGGTGATCATTTTACAAGTGAGGAGGAAGCCTCAGGGACTGAAATTGATGTGGTTTTGTTAGTAGTAGTAACAGTGATGGAGAAGCAGCAGTGGGACTAGCGTTAGGGCAGTGGTAGGGGAAGTAATGAAGAGAAGTCAGACCAGACATCAAGAAAGACCACAACATCCCCCTGACACTGAGAATCCCCTTACCCCCATGATCCTGAAGAAGACTTGAATTGTTTCCTAACAGCAATAATACCACCACCGCCATGAGCACAGATCAGCTGCCTGTGCCTGCTGCTAGTGCTGCCAGTTTGCCTTCTTCAGATCACCAAGAGATGTCAAATGTGACATTAGGGGACTAGTATACCACAGACCACCGTGGATACACTGGCAATGGGATCCAGTGATGCGGGACAAGGACAGGTCCCACTTGCTAGCAGCAATATTCCTGGCCCTAGTTGCAGTTCGGATTCTGAGGCAGTAGCGGCAACATCATACTCTTCCCCAGCCAGAGAGGAAAAGAAGAAAGAGGCCATTCCCCCCACCCCGAGGTCCTGGCTGTGGGACTATATTTCTCTTGGGACAGACACAGTGCACAATTTGTGACAAGTCAATGAAATGGATAAAGGATGGAATGCACCTTGGCACAACCTCCCTGATAACACACATGAAACACAGACACCATGACATTTATGTGAAACATGGTAAAGCCCCAAAAAATCCAAAGTAATTGATCTGTACCCCCTCACTTTCCCCAAAGGCAACAAGAGACAAGGTGGAAATCAAAGAGGAAGAATAAAGAAAACCAGCAAGAGCCTGAAAGTTCAGTGGTGATCAAAACACCTGGACCTCCATCATCTCCTTTCTCCAGAGTAACTACATCTTCTGGTGATCCACCTCATTCATCTTTACCTCCGCCACAGTTGATAGCCATTCAGTAAATGTCAGGATGTGGCAGTTCATGTCCACCCATTGTACACTCTGTGGTGCCCTGACCACATATGGCAGTGTGGAGCATAATCAAAAGCAGGGCATAAGGTGGCATATGAAGAGATTCCAGACAACAGAATTTGCTGTCAGTTGGAGGTAGGGAGGGTTCATCGTTATTATTATTAACTGTCTGGAAGTTTTCATGTGTTCTTAGCGGGAAGTGTACTAGGGGCATAGTGACAGCAGCAGTACTTGGTTTCTGGTGGGATGATTTCACATTGGGGACCCTAAGAGTCATGGTGTTTGGTTACAGTTATGCCAGGCGTTTGATGTGAGTCCAGATGTGCCCATTGTTCCCAGCCCTTCCTTTATTTATCACACACACTGCACATTGCAGTTGCTGGCGAGAGGCACAATTCCTGCTCCAAGGGAAAAATTTCTATTCTAACACACCCATGATTTTTGAGGAGGGGCAGATAGAGAAGCATTATTGGCCAACTTCTTCTTTCCTCCACATATACCTTAAGTGGTGAGGGCTCGCTATGGTGCTGCTACTGTCTCAGACGCACCACTGGAGCTAGTATTGGCAAGTGGAACCTTCATCATCCATCACCCATGCTACTGCTGTTGTTGATCTCATTCCCTTTCAGCTGCCTAATCATCCTGCTGTTTAAACAACTCAGCAGCAAGAACAGCAGTCCCTAATTTCACAATGATTGTTCCCAAATACCATTCAACAACCCCCCCAAAAAGAAAAAAAATCCCTGTTCAACTAATTATTTCCCCAGATTCTACCCACCAACACAGGCACCCTGTCACAGTTTTATTGAACACTCAATTTGGTAGGATAAAAAAGAAAAGCTTTATTAGGCAAAATAAAGCGCAACAAGGCCCTCATGAGTCCAAACTCTACACACAGCAGTAAGAAAGTTTGACACAGGACAGGGCAAATAAATAACAATACAATAAGGAGGCTCTACCGGCCTTACCGAATACCGGGTAAGGCAGCCTAATATCTAATGCAAGAAGGAACTAAAGAGGCTCTACCGGCCTTACCGAATACCAGATAAGGCAGCCTGATATCTGGTGCGACAAGGAACAGAGGAGGCTCTACCGGCCTTACCGTATACCGGGTAAGGCAGCCTGATATCTGGTGCAACAAGGAACTGAGGAGGCTCTACTGGCCTTACCGAATACCGGGTAAGGCAGCCTGATATCTGGTGTGACAAGGAACAGAGGAGGCTCTACCGGCCTTACTGTATACCGGGTAAGGCAGCCTGATATCTAGTGCGACAAGGAACTATAGAGGCTCTACCGGCCTTACCGAATACCGGGTAAGGCAGCCTGATATCTGGAGCAACAAGGAACTGAGGAGTCTCTACCGGGTCACAGGCTGAGTGAGTGAGATGATCTGACAACGTAACTGCTAGGCCGAATAACACAGACTGAGTGTACGTAATGGAGGCCACAGGGAAACACAGGCTGCCTGTAGGTAAAGGACTGGCAACGGTAAGCGCTTAGTGACCGGATAGCACTGACTGGGTGTGCTTAATGGAGGCCACAGATAGTCACAGGCTGAGCATATAGTGGGTAGACAACGGTAACCGCTTAGTGACTGGACAGCACTGACAGGGAGTACTTAACGGAGGCCACAGATAGTCACAGGCTGAGCATATAGCGGGTAGGCAACGGTAACTGCTTAGTGACTGAATAGCACTGACTGGGAGTACTTAACGGAGGCCACAGTTAGTCACAGGCAGAGAGTATTTCAACCGGAAGCAACAAATCTGAGAGGACTGACAATAATAGCGAGGGCAACACAAATAGCGTAAGTTAGTCAATGCCTGGATCAGTTTCAGAGAGCGGAAGTCAGCCACAGCCTGGATCGGTACACAGAGAGCGGTAGTCAGCCAAAGCCTGAATCGGTACACAGAGAGTGGTAGTCAGCCAAAGCCTGAATCGGTACACAGAGAGCGGTAGTCAGCCAAACCTGAATCGGTACACAGTGAGTGGTAGTCAGCCAAAGCCTGGGTCGGTACACAGAGAGCAGTAGACAGCCAAAGCCTGGATCGGTACACAGAGAGCGGTAGTCAGCCAAAGCCTGGATCGGTACACAGGAGCAAAACAGGAGCAAGGTCAGATGGAAACCGGATCAACACGGAACAGGAGCACAGAATAATGTAAGGTCAGGAACACCACGAAAGAGCACCGACCTAGTGACAGAAGGGCGTATATAAAGGCTAGCCCTGGGAGGGGCTAGCCAGCTAGCACCAATAAGAGACAGCCAAACACAAACCCGGAAGTAAGAATGTCACACAAGAATCACGGGCACCGTGATAGTACCCCACTCTTAAAGGGGGTCTGGGTTTGCTAGGAAACTTGGCATGGAATCTACGCAACAGAATAGGAGCATGAATATCAGAGTGGTTAACCCATGAACGTTCCTCTGGACCATAACCTTTCCAATGCACCAAGTATTGGACCTGGCCACGGAATCTACGTGAGTCCAGAACACTCTGCACTTCATATTCATCATGGTCCTGTATGCGTACAGGACCAGGGACAGCAAGAGTGGTAGTGTAGCGGTTGCACACTAATGGCTTAAGGAGTGACACATGAAAGTAAGAATGTCGCACAAGAATCACAGACACCATGATACACCCTCCTCAGATCCATTTTTATCAGGCCATGTTTTATGTTTTTTTTCTATTGTATTTCTTTTTATTAACGTCGCCCAATCCCAGTCAACATACCCCCCAAAAAAAAACCCTGTTCAAATGATTGTTTATCCACACATCACCAACACATGCACCATCACCTTATCCTCATTAATTCATTCTCCAGCTTGGCTTTATGGGGCCCAATGTCCACCTTTATCTTATTTCTGTTTATACATTTGTAGACTTAAAGCCCAATAACTATAGACTGAATATCACTTTCATTTCAGATCAATATTCACCATTCCCTCTTCACATGTGGGAAAGGTTAACTCTTTATAGATGACAGAGTTGTGTAATGTATTGCTTCACAATGAGTTACAAACCTATCTGGTGCTTAAAAAGTTTATAGTGTAAATGCTACTTCTTCAGTATCCCTTAACACAACTTATTGTTTTCTCCCTATGGTTCCTGTTATTCTAATTAACAAGGTCTTCATGGAATTGTCTACCTGATTACAGTTACTGAAGAATCTCTCTGTAATGAATATAAAAAGGTCAGTTGTTAACACATTTTCTGAAACTGTACTGCTCCATTAATCCTTTCAGTGTAAGATGGGTATCCTACGCTTCGCACAGCAATGTGTTGGATACCACTCTGGTATTCAGAAGGTTAACCCTTTTTGCATTGCACTGAACTGTGTGATATCTTGTGCCAATGAACTTTTGTAGCAAAAAAGATGATTCTTTTTAATAGATAACTTAGGACATTGACAGTACAAACTCTCAGGACACTATGGTTCCTTTTTCAGGCCTGGGTTATCAAATAAAGCTGGAAAAGCACTGATTTAATATTTACAGTGTACAAAATAGATCTGAAACATCTTATATTAGTATAGATGGGTTATAATTAACTTAGTAAACATCCATAGATATGAAATTATATGTACAAGGAAATGTTCATTAACACAGAGGAGTGAGGAGCCTGTTAGTATGTGAGTTGGAAAGATCCATCTCTAAACAATCTTATAATGAGACATGAAGTCCATCCTCAGGTTCAGGCCTGTGTTTAATGTGTCAGACATAACCATTCATTTAAATTCCCAGATTGTTCTTTCCCTCTGTGATCAAAAGCTCCCTTTGTGTATGAGGACTTTCATATTTTGTAGACTATGATTTGGATTGCAAACATGCCAGTCAACTGGCGTATAAACCGTTTTTGTATACTGTGTGGCTATGGAGGGTCAGTTCTTTTCCTCAGTGTCTGTCCTGTTTCCCCAATATAGTGTCCTCCTGTGGGGCACTGTGTGCACGTTATAAGTATAAATCATTTCATGAGGAGAAAGTGAATGAACTGTTAATGTCATAGTGTTGCTGTCTATTTGGTATATTTATCTTTGCTGTGTATTGGATGTGTGGTCAGGTCTCACATCTTTTTACAGTGGAATGTGGCAATAATTTTCCTACTTTATTGGTAATACTGCTAAAATATTAGTTTTCATGGATTCTCTCACTAAACCCTGTAAGGACAGCACTGCACTGTGCACCTCTCTGGTCCTTAAAAGATAACTAACACTTCATAATGATTACATCCCCTTGAACTACTAAGGTCCAAAATCTGAATAGCCCCTTTGAATTTTACTGTTACGCTTTTGTTAAAGAGATAGTGTCTTCAGTCAGTTCTGGGTGTTATGTCCATGGAGTCAGACATGACAGTTGATGCAGGCAGAGTGCAGTGTTACAGGATAAAGGGATAAGATTCCCATTACAGTGATCAGTTTGTGATGCCGTGATCCTGACGACAGCTGTTGCCTCTAATTTTTTGGTTGTATTACTTGCCTAGGCAAATTATATAGACACAAATCCTGGCCCTCAAACAGCAACAAAAGGCAATTTCACCTTCAAAAAGGACTTCATTTTCTCCATTGCAACATAGGCAGTGTACCACCCAAAATGAATTAATTAAAAGTATGGAGTCATGCATATAAATGAAAATTTTCATTCTCACTGAATCCAGGCTAACCACTAAAATACCTGATACCGATGTTGCCATTGATGGATACTCATGCTTTAGGAAAGAATGAGCAAAGTGAGGAGGAGGCCGAAACACATACACACAAGGGTCTATAAAATGTGCACATTATATGTCCAAAACTCATACTTCATCATTTAGAAAATGTAATCTCCAGGCTTTCCTAAATCATCTAAGAAATTGCCATTGGTATAGAATACACTTAATACCAACTGACTTTTTAATTCTGAATTCTTGAAAGGTCTGTATTAAGGAAGATCATGGTAAGGGAAGCACACCTACCCTAGATCTTGTCTGATTATACAGGAGCAGAAAGACTTTATGGACAAAATGTAAAAAAAATGGCTCTGCATATGATCATACTGAATGCAGACATTTGAGGAATACCTGCACAAACAAAATAGCAAAAGCTCAATATTTTAATGGCTACTTGAACAGTAACAAATAAATACTTGCCAACTGTTGGAAGGTTATTAAAAATACCTATAATCCCCCTAAACATTCTCACCCCTAAACTATAAAATTAGACAAAGACAACAATACAATGTCCCATAGCAATTGCTAATGCGTTTAACAACTACTTTGTTTGATGTGTGTTAGAGACCAGGAACCAGACAGATACAAAAATGTAAAATGCAAAACACCTTTATTAAAGTGACAAAAACAGAATCGTGATCCAGGAGCATAAACCAAAAGACACACCAGGGTCAGGAACCAAGACAGGTACTCAGTAGGGGTGGGTGAAAAGTGTCAAAAATGTCCAGCGAAAAATTTCGCCAAAACGTGCAGATTTTTTTGCTTTTCCAGTGAAAAATTTTGCCTTTTCGCCTATGCAATAATTTCTTCCTTTTCACCTATTTTAACACATTTTCCAATTATTTTAACACATTTCTCACTGTAATATTTCTTCTTCTGAGGGCTGATGTTTAGAAATAAGTGGCTGAAAGTCAAAGTTGTGAGTCCTACATCAACATGTGGCTTGAAAAATGTGTTAGCATGCAGAATGCATTTGTCTTTTGCCCACAACACTTTTTGTTGCTTAAGTGACACTGGCACATATTCATGATGATATCAAGTAATAAACAAGTACAACCTACAATGTGGTAGATATGTATTTTAGTGGTAGTGTGGGGGCTGTCATGGTGGGATTTGTGTATGTATTTTTACCATTGTCATATTCTATCCTCCTTCTCAGATTATTGACACACATTACTTATCGGTCATAGCAGTGGTCCCATCTGTCCTCCACCTCCTCATCTGTGCTGCTGTTAATATATTTGTCTTAGCTTTGTCTGTCATGTGTGCAGCACCAGAGGTACTCATCATATCTAACACAACCTGTGTTGCTGGGTACTCAAAACAGGTGTGTGTGGCTGAGTGGGACTTGGCCTTTGAAGAGGCGATGATGCTGAGGATGACTGATAGGGTGACTGTGTGCTTTTTGACATCTGTACTTGTCCAGGGTCAGACTTTCCAGTGGCTTTCTCAAACAGTTTATAGACAGGCACAGTGCTCCTTAAAAGTGTCGGAAGATACAACCTTTGACTTTCTTCTAACCTTATAGCCATGTCATCATCCTCACTCTCAACTTCATCTGTATCTGAACAAGAGAAGGATGCTGGAGGGATGTATTCTAGATCTGTATCATTATCAGTCAGTATTAGGTCATCCTCAGCAGCATCAGCATCACCTGACAGTTCTTGCCCACTACTAGCCTTATATTCCTCTAAGCTTTTAGAGGTCGCAAACAATTTCTTTTTACTTTTACTATAACAAAATTCACTACTACTTTGAGGACAGGTGTTTTGGTGTCTCACTGTCTGATGCAGCAGGCAGTTCAGCTACTACACCTTCCTCCATTATGCTGTTGCCAGCATCATCAACACTCGAATGTGACTTGTTGTCATCTTCAGTATTCTTCTTATATAGATCTTTATTTCTACTGACACTGGTGGTGCTTGACCTAGTTTTGCTGGGACCTTGACAAACTGCATCCTCCCTTGGAGTAAAAGGATCATCATCATTGATTGCACACGCTGCAACAACCATTGCTGCAGTAGGTTTTTGGACTACTACTTTACGCTCACGTTCCTACACTGCTCCACCCCTCCCCCTTCCCCTTGTGTGTTTGCTGGACATTTTGTAACTACACTGTGTTTTTTTACTGTACGGTACACAACACGACTGATGGAGCTGTATGATACATTGCCTAAGCCCAGTCAGCTGTCTGTCACTGACACCTGATATATTTAGTTCTTTATTCTTTTTATTTATTTATTTATTTATGTATTTATTTATAAGTTGTCCACCCTGTTGTCTTATCACAGTCAGTCCAAAAAAATTATAACTGAAAAAGAAAATCAACGTCTTTCCCCAGACTTCCCCACCCAGCACAGGGACAACACAGCAAGATCAGCAAGCAAATAGGTTGCCTGTGTCTTGCCTGTCAGTCACATGGAATATTGGAGTATTTGGGGGACAACCTCCTTCCTCCCTTCTTATCCCCTAGAGTGCCCCCAGACTCCCCTAATACAGAGAACAAATGTCCTGCCTAAATTACTTCCTAAACTTAGCTTCAATTCCCCTTTATTTGCCTATCTCCTCTAGCTAAAAAACATGCTGCTTTCTCCTCTCACAAACACAGAATGGCTGCTGTGACACCCTGACAGCCTTTTATATGTCTGTACACAGAATGGCTGCTGTGATAGCCTGAGAGCCTTTCATATGGCTCTAGAAAACTTTTGTGTGGTGTAGAAATATTTTTCTTCCCATTGATTTCAATGGGTGGGAAAGGTGGAAAAAAAAAACAGCACTTTTCGTGGGAAATTTTTCACCAAGCTGAAATTGTCATTATTCGCCGATTTCAGTTTGAGGCAAAAATTTTCACCCATCCCTAGTACTCAGCCAAGCCGGAGTCAGGAACCCAGAAGTCCACAATGTCAGGAACAAGCCAGGAGTCAGGAACACAGATGTCCCCTATATCAGGAACAAGCCAGTGGTCAGGAGCCAGAAGGATTGTCAGAGGAAGTCAGATCATACGCAGATAAACAGGAGCAAGGGGAATCCACAGCAGTCAGCAACAAACACAAGGACAATCAGGTAAAGCCAAGCTGCTTTAAATACCCTAGGAGGGCTGGCTGATAACAGTCAGGTGAGCACTCACAGAGAGGTCAGCTGAATCAGCCAGATCCAGGAAAGGGAAGGCAGCAGTAATGGATCGCAGAGCTCTAGATTAGCTCAGACAGCAGAATCAAGTGGCAGAGTTAGAGCAGCTCAGCAAAACCTTGACAGTACCCCCCTCAACGAAATCCCCACCATTGGGACAGGACCAGGTTTATGGGGAAAGTGTGCATGGAAAGCACGAAGGAGGGTGGGGGCATGCACATCCGCAGGTGGAACCCATTAGCGTTCTTCAGGGCTGTTCCCCTTCCAATGGACCAGATATTGAACCTACGAGAGTCAACTATAGTGCGGACCTCAAAATCCTCATGGTTGTCAAAGCACACAGAATGGGGTCAAGGAGTGATCGTAGTAAAACAATTACATACCAGGGGTTTCAGCAGTGAGGCATGGAACACATATTGGGAGGAAGGAATAGGGCATAGGCCACAGGGCTCACATGTCGGAGGATAAGGAAAGGCCCCACAAAATGGGGAGCCAGTTTCTGAGAGGGCACTCAGAGGTGGAGATTTCTGGAGGACAACCAGACCCTCTCCCCAACCTAGTAGGAGGGTGCGGGTAGGCATTTACGATTGGCCTGGAGCTCCTTCTGGGGTTGTCAACTGGTGCGGATGCTTGAGCGGCCAATATCTCCTGTCCCAAAGGAGAGGTAATACTCGTGCGTATAGTAGCCAACATCCAATTGGAGGGAATGATAGGAGTCCTCATCGGAATCCACCCCGAATTGCAGGGAAAGGGAGTCTGCTTTAATATTACTAGTTCTGGGGAGGTAAGAGACCACATAGTTGAAGCTCGACAGAAAAAAGGCCCATCTGGCCTGTTGTGGAGGTAACCTATTGGCCTCAGACAGATACGTGAGATTCTTGTGGTCTGTCAGAATCAGAATAGGAATGCTTGTCCCCTCCAGAAGGTACCACCATTATTTCAGAGAGAGAATAATGTTGAGTAGTACACGATCGCCCATGTCATACAGACTTTCGGTTTCTTAGAAAAAACCCCCATGGAAGTTATGAGTTACCAGGAGCCAAGCGCTGGGACAGAAAAGCACCTACTCCAGACTCTGAAGCATCAACTTCCAGGGTAAATGGTAGGGTGGGATTCAGAAGTGACAAAATAGAGCTTTAGCAAAAGCAGACATCAAGTTTTCAAAAGCTTGAAGGGCACTGGGTGACTAGTCCGAAGGATTCGCCCCCTTCTGAGTCATGTCCGTGAGTGGTTTGACCACAGTAGTGAAAATAACGAAAAATAGCCCCAGGTTGCTACAATTCCTCCGACATTGATACAATGATCATATTCACTCACCTGGCCATATGGCCGTGCGGATCCGGGGCAGCTCCCAACAACCTCGACAAAGGTTTCCACAAACGAGAGGACAACTGGAGGGGAGCGCTCAAACAGATCCGCTGAAGCTGGATACCAGTTAATCATCAAAAATTTACATTTTTATTGAAAAGCCATAAAAAGTGGTTCAATGCCACAAAGTATTAAGGAGAATAATACATAGCAAGTTAAATGGCACCAATCGCCTAACGCGTTTCGTGCAAGGATACACTTAATCATAGGCTGCACGAAGTAACACCAGGCAAGACAGCCACACAAGTACTGGAACAGTGGATGATAATGTCGCGACGGCGACAAACCGGAACGTGGGTCTTCTGGAACACGCTGGAGGTGATCTTGCGGGAGGAAGTCAGCAAGGCCGGATCGGAGCACGTAGGAGGTAGTCGTACCAGTCGGGTCATACACAAGCAGGAACGTCAGCCAAGCAGAGTCGAGATCCGGAGGAGATAGTCAGACGAGCTGGGTCATACACAAGCAGGAATGTCAGCCAAGCAGAGTCGAGATCCGGAGGAGATAGTCAGATGAGTCGGGTCATACACAAGCAGGAACGTCAGTCAAGCAGAGTCGAGATCCGGAGGAGATAGTCAGACGAGCCGGGTCATACACAAGCAGGAACACTGGAGAATGGTCAGGGCTAGCCAAATCGGTACACAGGAATCAGAAACGTAGCAACAGAACAACTGGCTCAGAAACACCACGAAAGGGCGCCTGACAGATGGAATTGCCAGGTATAAAAAGGAAACCAAGGGGCGGGCCAAACTAAGTGAACAAATCACCCTTGTACATAGCAGAGAGTGACAGCTAGATCACAGGCACTGTGATAATCCCACACTGAATACTGGACAGTGTTACATATTACTGATGTCACCAAACAAAATCTCTTGCCGTGTTCCAACATGAAATTCAGCTAAAACCCATGGGAAAATCCATTTTAAAACTAGACATTTAAATTTTGCATTTTTCGCCCATTGTCCAAAATTTTTTTTCGATTTTTTTCAATGGCTAGAAAGTTTCTGCCCATTGATTTACGTTGTTTTCGCCTTTTCGCTATAAAAACATGATGTATTTTCAGAAATAAAACACAATAGAAGCAGCTACAGAGAGAGGTAGACGTGCTGTGCTGTTCTGCTGTGATCTTTTTCCAAATCTGAGTCAGGAGAGGCTCATAGTGACTGCTATCACTAGGAGTAGGTTTAAAAATAATAAATGGAGAAGCTAGAAGGACCATTATGTGTCCACTGAGTATGAGGAGGAGGAGGAAGGGACCACTACTGTACCAATGCTGTCCAGTCCCCTTAAATCACCCCAAAGGATCTTGGGGAAATTAATGGGAAGGGAGGGAGAAAAGGGAATGTGACAGGAGGGAGAAAAGGGTAGTACTAGTGAGAGCAGGACAGGTCAGCTGCCTGTGCCTGCTGATAGACGTGCTGCCTCTGCTGCCACCATTGCTGCCCCTGCTGACACTAGTGCTGTGCCTGTCCTCCGATGTGCTGTCCCTGTTGAAACCAGTGCTGTGCCTGCTGCCAGTGATGAACGTGCTGCCATCAATACTGTGCCTACTGTCAGAAGTGCTGCCCCTGTTGCCAATACCACCAGTTCTGTGCCTGCTGCCAGTGTTGAACTTGCTGCTACCAGTTCTGAAGCTGGTGTTGTGTCTTGTAATACTCAGGACGGGGGAGGGAAGATAATGTCAAATGTGACAGCAGGGGACCCTAAGTCACACTTGCCATCCCCAAGCAGTCCTGCCAGTGCTAGTATTACTACTAAGAAGGTCCAGCAGCTTATTAGTATTAGGAATGAGGAAGGGGTAATCAATATCCTCATATTACTAGTGACTGTGACGAGGAAGACTCTGGGGTTGAACTTGATGTGTTTGGTGTTAGTAGTAGTAACAGTGATAGTGAAGCAGCCAGTGAGACTAGTGTTAGGGGAGTGGTAGGGGAAGCATTTGAGAGCATCCATACTAGTGGTCAAGGGAGCACTGGCACTGTAAATTCAAAGTTCCCATTGATTTCAATGGAATAAGCTAGGTGCAAAAAGAGGAAAAAAGTGGAAAATCGGCACTTTCCTCTGGAAATTATTCACCAAGCAGAAAGTGCTATTTTTCACAGATTTCAGTTTGAGGCGAAAAATTTTACCCATGCCTAGTCAATTCTAAGTATCTTAATTTATTGGTTAGTCACAGAGACCTAGCTGGGGCTTAATTCACATGGATTGGGAGATGGAAGTCCCACATCAATGCGGAGCCCAAATTAAAATGAACAGCGCTGCTAATAAGATTTTTAACCCCTATAGGCACATAAGCCCTATGTGTTTTGACAGAATTATCTGACTTCTTCAGGGTCACTATATAGAAGTTACTCCAACTTGTTTCCTCCTTTTATGCTCACTCCAGCTCTTCATATCAACTTTAACTTCTGCTCCACCACTAAAGCTCACTGGGTATTCCACATTGCAAGAAAGAAGTTGTTGATCTAGATCGTCTTGATGAATTGAGAGGATGGTGTAAGACATTATGGTCTTATCTTTGAAGGAATATAGACGTAGGAGGGAGTAGAATGTATGAAAACATTTGTTGGGCTAACATTGTATAGTGATAGTGGAAACTACAAGATTTCCAAATTCCCTGGGTTATTCTTCATGTACAGCTAAAGAAGGACCCAGAGATTTGTAAGCTTGTAATGTTTATCAATATTATTCCAATTCAATGCATCATCATAGTTATTATATCCATCTACTGTCACGTTGCTTTTAATAATGTGTCTTTAATTTTGTATGAATTTAGCTTGATAATCTAGAACTCCTTTAATGCAATATTTACTACTTATTTGAGAACATGATCCTCTTTATGTTTGCAGATCCAATGGAAATTACATAAATGTCTCGTAAAAGCTTTATTTTTTCCTGCTAAGAAATGAATAACGTGAATCAGACAAGAGTCAAATATTTTCTTCTTTTGGGATTTCAAGGTGTATACAACTTCAGAAGTGTTCTTTTCCTTATTGTCCTTCTGATTTACATGTTGACAATAACTGGAAATCTGATGATTGTTTTCTTGGTGTCTTTTAGTCAAACACTTAACTCTCCCATGTACTTCTTCCTGAGCCACCTAGCCTCCTGTGACCTACTGCTGACCACAGTAATTTCCCCTTTTATGATGAGTCTTATTTTGACCGAAAGGAAAACCATGTCTTTTGCTGGCTGTTTCACCCAATTGTACTTTTTTGGTTCCTTAGTAACTGCAGAGTGTTTCCTTCTTTCAGTCATGTCTTATGACAGATATCTGGCGATATGTAACCCACTGCGTTATTCTTCTGTCATGAACTTCCAGAGATGCCTTTATCTGGTTGTCTGTGCCTGGGTCATAGGATTCTCACTGGCATTGATTATGGTCCTTTCGGTACATGGATTGCAGTTCTGTGGTCCCAATATCATTGATCATTTTTTCTGTGACCTTATACCCATTATGCAGCTTTCATGTTCAGACACTTCTTTTGTTGAGAAGGTGAATTTTATTATAGGTTTCCTGCCATTAATGTTCATCATTGCAACTTACATCTATATCTTCCCCACCATTCTCAGCATCTCATCGACCTCTGGGAGACAGAAAGCCTTTTACACATGCAGCTCCCATCTGACAGTTGTGTCCATATATTATGGAACAATTATTACTGCTTATTTGTTTCTGTATAAAGAACAATCACTAAATATCACCAATGTTTTATCTTTCACGTATACAGTGGTGACTCCATGCATTAATCCAGTCATTTATAGTTTGAGGAACAAGGACATCAAAAAAGTCCTAGCCAAATTAACACATGTCAAAATAATGTGAACATTCCAATGCATTTTGACCAGACTGATGACACTGTTCTGCTGAACTATAAATACAGTTCAACATATTAGTATATCATACAAACACAGATTTGATGGAAGTCCATCTGGATTATTCAGTCTACTAATTTCTCTATTTAATTTACATACACAATCTTACATACTTCTCAAAATAGACTTATCTATACCAAACATTTTGAATTCCCTTATAGTATTAGTCTGTACCAACACTGCCAAACTGGTTCACTTCTATTAGAACAATATTATCTAGATCTATAATTCATTATGCAAATGGTTTATATCTTTCAAGAGGTAATGGTAATTACTGGAAGAGATGAGTGAACTAGTTTTCTGAACGGTTTCAATCATAAAGCCACCTGTAACCGATTCCATTAGTAAGAATTTTTCTTTCAACTGCTTAAAATTATTTTGGGCATCTTTGTTTTCTCATATATGCATTATGTACTGGGCAGCATACTCAGGCTGAATGGAATTATTCTGACATAGTTGTATTCTTATTATTTCTGATTTTTATGTCATTTTTAGCCAACTACAGTGCAGAAATAACAATCATGTGTTAGAAATTTATAAAAAATTTATTACAGAGATTCTTCACATTGCATGTGCATGATTTGTGTTAGATACCTATGGTTAGGAATTATCTTTAAAGTATGCTGCAGTTTTAGCATCATTTTATATACTATTACAATCTGCCATTTTTGATAATACGATAAGGTTAGTTGCTAGGAGAGGAATAAAGGATTCGTGTGGACACTTGGATGGGGCTTTAGGAGATAGGAATTTTGTGCAACTTGTTATAGCCTTCAAGTCAATTGCCATTGTCATCCAGCCAGCCAGCGAGAGACTCACTCACTATTCACTAACTATTAAATAATTATTAGAATTAAAGCAATCTATAGTTTAATTCATGTGACAAATAAACAGATTGGTTATTAGTGAAGTTACACTGAGTTGCTATATCTTCTAAGTGTTTATAAGAACTTAACCAACAAATGTTATCTTTTTTTTTTACAGATTGCCTTTTTTAAAATTCGAATTCTCATTTCTAGGAATGGGGAAAACTTCCCACCTCAAAGGCAAATCAAGCGGAAAACAGCACTCTCTGTCAACTGGGAACATTTCTGTGAAAAGTGCTGATTTTCTACTTTTTTCCACTTATGTATTCATTGAAGTCAACAGTAAATCTAAACACTGGGAATATTGCTGCAGAACCGTATAGAATAAGCGGCTCCAATGTTTCAACGGAACTTCAATGTTCAATCAAACATCTAAATAATTAACTGCAACACCTCATAATGATAACCATGAAAATGTACTCACAATGTGCCAGTCTAGGGCTCTCTTTGCCCTAACGAAGACATCTTAGTTGAAGTTTGACCACACCAAAAGAAAACACAAATCATGGAGTTAATAAAAACACCAATTCGTACCTTTATTTATCTTGTAGTTAAAACCACGATTAGGTAAGTGATGGGCTGTATGGCAAAGCTAAACACTGGTGTATCTAACAGAGAGAGGAGCCCCAACATTCCGATTAACGTGTTTCGTGTGTAAAACGCTGAATCCTGATCTCTATCTCACGTTTACAACTTCCATCTTTTTGAAACCACAACAACCTATCAGTGGAGCTATCTCTTGTTCAAATGATTCGAACCGTCAGAGCCAATGAGGGGAGCTCCTCATTATATCTCAAATTCAGAGTCTGATGCTTTAATCTCCTTAAAGGAGATGTAGGCTCAAAACTTGTATACATATAACCTCCATTACCATATTAAATTCAGCAAAAATACTAAACTACACTCTGATCTCATTATTAATATACTTCGGAAAGATGGAAGCCGATAACCAGCCCTAAAGTAAGTTTTTATACACATATTACATAAATCATACAATACATAGTAAAATCATCTTGATGACTCTAAAGCAAGAGACAAATCTTTTCTTACCAACCCTGCACTTATAATTATCCTCATATCGACTATAAAGAACTCCTGATGATATTTTAATAATGTTCCCACATGTTACTGATCTAATATTTTAATAATGTTCTCATATATTATTAATCTAAATATCACTCAATATTGTGCCCAAAAATACCTCTATCAGCATCAATTGGAGAAAACTTCTAAACATAGCAAGAAACATTGTAGCTCTTATTAAAACCCCCCGGGGACCTGGTACCCAAGGTGAATATCCAGTATGCTTCTCGACGTAACAACTTAGCATCCAGATCTCCACCTTGTTTCTCAATCCTCTGTATACTCAGTGAGTCGGTACTTCCAGCATGAATCTCTTTAAAATGATTGGCTACTGAGGATTTAAAATCTGGGTTCCTGATATCACTCAAGTGTTCATTTAATCGTTCTCGTAATGCTCAAAGGGTTTTTCCCACATATTGGAGTCTACAGGTGTTACAAGACAACAGATATACTACGCCTTTAGTGGCGCAGTTGATGTACATTCTCATCTTATATTGTTTACCATTTATTTCAGAATAAAATTATTTCATAATATTCATAAAATTACAACAATTACATCTGTTGCTTCCACACCTGTAATTTCCAGTTGTGGACAACCAAGTCCCTGAGCTCTGTTTCCTAACACTTATATACATACTTGGTGATAAAAGGTTCCCCAAGGTTAGTGCAACAAATTTGAAACCTTCCAAAGCCACTTTCTGTAGTTCTAAATCTGCACTCAAAACAGGTATATGTTTCTTTAAAATATTCTTAATCTTATTAAATTCCAAACTGCATTGAGTGGAAAATACAACCGATGATCTATTGACATCACTTCTTATCTTTGGTTTATATCTTATTAATTCCTTCCTTTCTTTCTGATCAACTATTTGTTTGGCCCTATCCAACATCCACCTAGGATATCCCCTTTGTATAAATCTTCTATAAAGTGCAACTGATTGCTTCTCAAATGATTTCTCAGAAGAACAGTTACATTTTAAAAGCATAAATTGTCCAACTGGAATACTTCTAATGGTATGGGCAGGGTGACAGCTATTAGTGATGATCGAGCACCCCAATGCTCGGGTGTTCGGGTGCTCTGACCGAGCGCCCCCGGAGGCTCGAGTGCTCGGCCGAGCACCCGAGCCCCATTGAAGTCAATGGGAGGACTCGAGCATTACACCAGGCACCCCCTGCTCTGATGAGGGGAGGGTGCCTGGTCCATAGGAAAAGGGCAGAAAATGATGGAAACACCACAGAAATGGTTCAGGGACAGCATAGGGAGGATGTCTGGATGCATCTTGGACTCCAACATCGCTGCTGGGAACGATCTTTCGCCCGTAGTACGCCATTTTTACAGACTGACCGTAAAACACACAAAAAGGAAGATAAAAACGACTTTAGGCGAAAAATTGTTACCAAACAGTATTTGCTGTATATTTACTTGTATATCATCTGCAAATTCTGCAAAAAATTTCATCGATTTTTCGGAACTGGGGCCATGATTAAGAGGGAAACGTGCGCAGAGGCAAATTCTCCCAAAAATTTCCTCGATTTTTCTGAACTGAGGCCATGATTAAGAGGGAAACGTGCGCAGAGGCAAATTCTCCCAAAAATTTCCTCGATTTTTCTGAACTGGGGCCATGATTAAGAGGGAAACGTGCGCTGAGCCGACCATCTAAAACATTATGGGTGAGGGTCTGCTGCGGAGCTGACCATCCTAAACATTATATGCGAAGGCCCGCTAGTGAGCTGACGCTATAAAACATTATATGAGAGGGCCCGCTAGAGAGCTGACCCAATAAAACATTATATGAGAAGGCCCGCTGGTGAGCTGACCTATACAAAAATTGTCAAACTGCGCCCGCTGGTGAGCTGGCCCTATATAAAAATTATATCACTGGGCCTATGGAAGAGAGTCAACCATATACCCGTTTTTTGGGTGGAAGGGGTGAATGGGAATACAGAGTATTCCCATCATTGTAAATAACATATATAAAGTGACTTTATGTTCCCCCGGGGCTTTCCTCCAGTGGAGTGGAGAAGTCAGGGGAAATCCAGGCCTTGTTCATTT
The DNA here is from genome assembly GCA_037306005.1 of Rhinophrynus dorsalis. Lineage (NCBI taxonomy): Eukaryota > Metazoa > Chordata > Amphibia > Anura > Rhinophrynidae > Rhinophrynus > Rhinophrynus dorsalis. The sequence goes on from CM074721.1 coordinate 557,671,482, forward strand.
TTATAAGTGTCAACCTATCAGCATTTTCGGTGGAAAGGCGGATACGCTTATCTGTTATGATGCCACCAGCAGCACTAAATACCCGCTCAGACAGAACGCTGGCGGCAGGGCAGGCCAGCACCTCCAAGGCGTAGAGTGCCAGTTCATATCACGTGTCCAGCTTGGACACCCAGTAGTTGTAAGGCACAGAGGCATCATTGAGGACGCTGACACGGTCTGCTACGTACTCCTTCACCATCTTCCAAAACTTTTCCCTCCTTGTGACACTAGGCTGCGCATCAGGGTGAGGGTGCTGGCGGGGTGTCATGAAGGTGTCCCACGCCTTGGAGAGTGTTGCCCTGCCTTTGTCGGGACTGCTGTGTGCTCCCCTTTTCTCCCCTTCTCGGTTGGCCAAGGTAGCACGTACTCTGCCGCCAGCGTTGTCAGATGGAAAATTTTGGAGCAATTTTTCAACAAGAACCTTCTGGTATTGCACCATTTTGCTTGTCCTCTCCACCGGAGGAATGAGAGATGAGAAATTCTCTTTGTAGCGGGGGTCCAGAAGGGTGAACACCCAGTAATCCGTGTTGTCTAAAATGCGTGTAACGCGTGGGTCACGGGAAAGGCAGCCTAACATAAAGTCAGCCATGTGTGCCAGAGTACCAACAGGCAACATTTCGCTGTCCTCACCAGGAGGATGACTCTCAATCTCCTCATCCTCTTCCTACTCTTCTGCCCACCCACGCTGAAGAGATGGAACTAAAGTTCCATGGCTACCCTCTGTAGCGGAGGCAACCGTGTCTTCCTCCTCCTCCTCCTCCTCCTCCGCCTCCTCCAATTGTCGCTGAGAAAACTAAGTGAGGGTGCTCTGGCTATCACCTTGTGTAAGCTCTTCCTCCCCCATTTCCACCTCTTCCACATGCAAAGCGTCGGTTTTAATTGTGAGCAGCGAGCGTTTCAGTAGACACAGAAGTGGGATGGTTACACTGATAATAGCGTTATCGCCGCTCACCATCTGTGTCGATTCCTCAAAATTGCGTAAAACCTCACAGAGGTCTGACATCCATTCCCACTCCTCACTTCTGATTACAGGAAGTTGAACGGAGAGGCGACGACCGTGTAACAGCTGGTACTCCACTACTGCCCTCTGCTGCTCACAAAGCCGGGCCAACATGTGGAAGGTGGAGTTCCAGCGCGTGCTCACGTCACACAGCAGCCGGTGAGCTGGCAATTGTAAGCGCTGCTGCAGCTTCAACAGGCCGGCTGAAGCTGTAGATGACTTACGGATATGTGCACACATGCGGCGCACCTTGGTCAAGAGATCATGCAAATTGGGGTAGATTTTTAGAAATCGCTGAACCACTAAATTAAATACATGCGCTAGGCATGGTACGTGTGTGAGCTTGCCGAGCTCCAAAGCCGCCACCAAGTTACGCCCATTATCACACACAACCATGCCTGGTTGCAGGTTGAGTGGCGAGAGCCACTGCTCGGTCTGGTGACTAATCCCCTGCAACAGCTCTGAGGCCGTGTGCTGTTTGTCCCCAAGGCAGATCAGCTTCGGCACGGCCTGTTGACGCTTCCCCACTGCAGTGCTACACTGCTTCCAGCTACCGGCTGATGGGTGAGTGGCGCTGCGCGCAGAGAATTCGGAGGTGGAAACGGAGGAGGAGGAGCCAATAACGTAGGTGCTGGCGGAAACCCTGATGGAGGTAGGGCCCGCAATCCTCGGTGTGGGTAGCACCTGTGCCATCCCAGGGTCCGAGTCGCTCCCAGCCTCCACGACATTCACCCAGTGTGCCGTCAGGGAAATGTAGCATCCCTGGCCACAAGCACTTGTCCATGTGTCAGTCGTTAAGTGGACCTTCCCAGTAACTGCGTTGGTCAGGGCACGGGTGATGTTACGGGACACATGGTGGTGTAAGGCGGGGACGGCACACCGGGAAAAGTAGTGGCGGCTAGGGACTGCGTACCGAGGGACAGCTGCTGCCATCAGGCTGCGGAAGGACTCAGTCTCCACAAGCCTAAATGGCAGCATTTCGATGGCCAGTAATTTGGAAAGGTGTGAGGTTAGTGCTATGGCCTGTGGGTGGGTGGCTGGGTATTTTCGCTTGCGCTCAAATGCCTGGGGTAACGACATTTGGACGCTGCGCTGGGACAGGGAAGTGGATGTGGTCGCTGATGGTGCTTCAGATGGTACAGGTGAAGGCGGGAGGTATGCGGGCCTGCGCCTTCGACAGGCGATTGGCCGGCACCGAAAACAGGGGAAGAGGAGGCAGTGGTGTGGCCTGCAGACACAGATTGGCGATCCGGGCGTTCCTCCCACTTACTACGGTGCTTGGATGCCATGTGTCGGATCATGCTGGTGGTGGTGAGGTTTCTAGTGTTCATGCCTCGGCTCATTCTGGTGTGGCACAGGTTGCAAACTACAATTCTTTTGTCGTCCGCACTTTCCTTAAAAAAACGCCATACCGCGGAACACCTACCACCTTGGCAAGGGAGATTTACGCAAGGGGGTGCTCCGTTGAACATTTGCGGACCAGTTTGGTGCGGTGCGCCTTCTTTCTGTAGTGGTTGATTTAATGGCAACTGTGTCTCATCATCATCATCATCCACTTCCTTTGACCTTAAATGCCGTTCCCCTCTGTCATCTTCTTGTGATTGGGTACCCTCTAGAGGTTGTGAATCAGGGCACAAGATGTCATGTTCCTCTGCAAGCGTGTTTGGAGAGAGGTTCAAATTAAGGATTGGTGATGAGACGAGCTCCTCACTATATCCCAGTGTGGGATCACTTCTTTGACCAGACCCTCTATGGTGGGAGGAAGGATGATCAGGGTGAGGATTATGTTGACCAGACTCTTGGCTACTGAGAGTGGACTTGGTGGAAGACAGGGTGGTGCTTAACCGACTGGAAGCAGTATCACCTGAAATCCAACCGACCACCTGTTCGCAGTGGTCTGACCTCGAGAGTGATGTCCTGCGACGCCCTGTAAACTGAGACATGAAGCTAGGTATGGTGGATGTCTTTCTTTCTTGTGCTCTGGCACCAGGCACAGTTTCTACGCATCCTGACCTATCAGGATCACGTCCACTTCCCCGTCCCTTTTTACCCGCCTTCTTCATATTACACGGAATATGTGCTGCAAATCTGCAACTTTGCACACTAAACAGAATGTGCTGCTTATCTGCGGCTCGGCACAGTGAATGGAATATGTGACTTTGATATTTTACACTTTCCACACTAAACAGAATGTTCTCCTAATCTGTAACTTTGCACACTAAACAGAATGTGCTGCTTATCTGCGGCTCGGCACAGTGAATGGAATATGTGACTTTGATATTTTACACTTTGCACAGTAAACAGAATGTTCTCCTAATCTGCAACTTTGCACACTAAACAGAATGTGCTTCTTATCTGCGGTTAGACACAGTGAATGGAATATGTGACTTTGATATTTTACACTTTGCACACTAAACAAAATGTTCTCCTAATCTGCAACTTTGCACACTAAACAGAATGTGCTGCTTATCTGCGGCTCGGCACAGTGAATGGAATATGTGACTTTGATATTTTACACTTTGCACAGTAAACAGAATGTTCTCCTAATCTGCAACTTTGCACACTAAACAGAATGTGCTTCTTATCTGCGGTTAGACACAGTGAATGGAATATGTGACTTTGATATTTTACACTTTGCACACTAAACAGAATGTTCTGCTAATCTGAAACTTTGCACACTAAACAGAATGTGCTTCTTATCTGCGGTTAGACACAGTGAATGGAATATGTGACTTTGATATTTTACACTTTGCACACTAAACAGAATGTTCTGCTAATCTGAAACTTTGCACACTAAACAGAATGTTCTGCTAATCTGAAACTTTGCACACTAAACAGAATGTGCTTCTTATCTGCGGTTAGACACAGTGAATGGAATATGTGACTTTGATATTTTACACTTTGCACAGTAAACAGAATGTTCTCCTAATCTGCAACTTTGCACACTAAACAGAATGTGCTTCTTATCTGCGGTTAGACACAGTGAATGGAATATGTGACTTTGATATTTTACACTTTGCACACTAAACAGAATGTTCTCCTAATCTGCAACTTTGCACACTAAACAGAATGTGCTGCTTATCTGCGGCTCGGCACAGTGAATGGAATATGTGACTTTGATATTTTACACTTTGCACAGTAAACAGAATGTTCTCCTAATCTGCAACTTTGCACACTAAACAGAATGTGCTTCTTATCTGAAACTTTGCACACTAAACAGAATGCGCTGCTTATCTGCGGCTCGGCACAGTGAATGGAATATGTGACTTTGATATTTTACACTTTGCACAGTAAACAGAATGTTCTGCTAATCTGAAACTTTGCACACTAAACAGAATGTGCTTCTTATCTGCGGTTAGACACAGTGAATGGAATATGTGACTTTGATATTTTACACTTTTCACAGTAAACAGAATGTTCTGCTAATCTGAAACTTTGCACACTAAACAGAATGTGCTTCTTATCTGCGGTTAGACACAGTGAATGGAATATGTGACTTTGATATTTTACACTTTGCACAGTAAACAGAATGTTCTGCTAATCTGAAACTTTACACACTAAACAGAATGTGCTTCTTATCTGCGGCTAGGCACAGTGAATGGAATATGTGACTTTGATATTTTACACTTTGCACACTAAACAGAATGTTCTGCTATTCTGAAACTTTGCACACTAAACAGAATGTGCTTCTTATCTGCGGTTAGACACAGTGAATGGAATATGTGACTTTGATATTTTACACTTTGCACACTAAACAGAATGTTCTGCTAATCTGAAACTTTGCACACTAAACAGAATGTGCTTCTTATCTGCGGCTAGGCACAGTGAATGGAATATGTGACTTTGATATTTTACACTTTGCACACTAAACAGAATGTTCTGCTATTCTGAAACTTTGCACACTAAACAGAATGTGCTTCTTATCTGCGGTTAGACACAGTGAATGGAATATGTGACTTTGATATTTTACACTTTGCACACTAAACAGAATGTTCTGCTAATCTGAAACTTTGCACACTAAACAGAATGTTCTGCTAATCTGAAACTTTGCACACTAAACAGAATGTGCTGCTTATCTGCGGCTCGGCACAGTGAATGGAATATGTGACTTTGATATTTTACACTTTGCACCCTAAACAGAATGTTCTGCTAATCTGAAACTTTGCACACTAAACAGAATGTGCTTCTTATCTGTGGTTAGACACAGTGAATGGAATATGTGACTTTGATATTTTACACTTTGCACACTAAACAGAATGTTCTGCTAATCTGAAACTTTGCACACTAAACAGAATGTGCTGCTTATCTGCGGCTCGGCACAGTGAATGGAATATGTGACTTTGATATTTTACACTTTGCACACTAAACAGAATGTTCTGCTATTCTGAAACTTTGCACACTAAACAGAATGTGCTTCTTATCTGCGGTTAGACACAGTGAATGGAATATGTGACTTTGATATTTTACACTTTGCACACTAAACAGAATGTTCTGCTAATCTGAAACTTTGCACACTAAACAGAATGTGCTTCTTATCTGCGGCTAGGCACAGTGAATGGAATATGTGACTTTGATATTTTACACTTTGCACACTAAACAGAATGTTCTGCTATTCTGAAACTTTGCACACTAAACAGAATGTGCTTCTTATCTGCGGTTAGACACAGTGAATGGAATATGTGACTTTGATATTTTACACTTTGCACACTAAACAGAATGTTCTGCTAATCTGAAACTTTGCACACTAAACAGAATGTTCTGCTAATCTGAAACTTTGCACACTAAACAGAATGTGCTGCTTATCTGCGGCTCGGCACAGTGAATGGAATATGTGACTTTGATATTTTACACTTTGCACCCTAAACAGAATGTTCTGCTAATCTGAAACTTTGCACACTAAACAGAATGTGCTTCTTATCTGTGGTTAGACACAGTGAATGGAATATGTGACTTTGATATTTTACACTTTGCACACTAAACAGAATGTTCTGCTAATCTGAAACTTTGCACACTAAACAGAATGTGCTGCTTATCTGCGGCTCGGCACAGTGAATTGAATATGTGACTTTGATATTTTACACTTTGCACACTAAACAGAATGTTCTGCTAATCTGAAACTTTGCACACTAAACGGAATGTGCTGCTAATCTGAAACTTTGCACACTAAACAGAATGTGCTTCTTATCTGCGGTTAGACACAGTGAATGGAATATGTGACTTTGATATTTTACACTTTGCACACTAAACAGAATGTTCTGCTAATCTGAAACTTTGCACACTAAACAGAATGTGCTTCTTATCTGCGGTTAGACACAGTGAATGGAATATGTGACTTTGATATTTTACACTTTGCACACTAAACAGAATGTTCTGCTAATCTGAAACTTTGCACACTAAACAGAATGTGCTGCTTATCTGCGGCTCGGCACAGTGAATGGAATATGTGACTTTGATATTTTACACTTTGCACACTAAACAGAATGTTCTGCTAATCTGAAACTTTGCACACTAAACAGAATGTGCTGCTAATCTGAAACTTTGCACACTAAACAGAATGTGCTGCTAATCTGCAACTTTGCACACTAAAAAGAATGTGCTGCTAATCTGCAACTTTGCACACTAAACAGAATGTGCTGCTAATCTGCAACTTTGCACACTAAACAGAATGTGCTGCTAATCTGCGGCTAGGCACAGTGAACGGAATATGTGACGTTTTTTTTTTTAAATCTCTGCCCCCCCACACAAAATAAACTGCTGCCCCCACACACAGTAGTCCTAAAAAGGACTTTTGGGTCTTTTTTTTTTTCAAAATCGCTTTTCTTCTCCCTACACTGACTTTCCCTTCCTATGCTCATCTCTCCCTGGCTAAGACTGAGCCGAACTCGCTGGTCAGGTGCTATACAGCACCCGATCACGGGTTCTGGCCAGCCAATCAGTGTAATGCCAGCAGCCAACATGGCTGCTGGCATTACACTGATGTCAGAGCCTCCCTGCACGTTTATTGGCTGAGCAGCAGCCGCAAAACGTGCGGGGAGGAGACCCGAACATGGCGGGCGAGCACATGCGGTACTCGTACGAGTACCGCCATGTGCCGAGCAGAGCGATGCTCGAGCCGAACCGAGCTTCGGCCGAGCATGCTCGCTCATCACTAACAGCTATCTGTCCTGAGTAAACTATTCCCTGCTATAGGTTTTCAGTAAACATCTGTATGGATTTCTCCTGTAACTACATCTCCTATTAATATAAGGTCCAAAAAATGAATAGTAGTCTCATGACATTCATGGGTGAAATTCAAATTTTTCTGAGGATCTTCAATATAATCAACAAATAGCATCGCCTCATGCTTAGTGCCTTTCCAAACAAATAGGAGATCATCAATAAAATGATTATACACAACAATATTATTCCTGTAGGTGTTATCACATCCAAAGACGGGGGACTCCTCCCACCAACCCATAAAAAGATTTGCGTAGGAGGGTGCAAACTTTGCGCCCATTGAAGTCCCGCGTCTTTGGAGGTAAAACCCCCCATCAAACAAAAAATAATTGTCAACAAGTCAACAAGTACCAAATTGCTTCCAATAGAAAGCCCTTCAAATTCTCACCATATGAGCTATAGGCATCTAGATGGTAACGTAATGCATGCATCCCATATCTGTGTGGGATGGACGAATAAAGCGACCTCACATCACTTGAGAGCCAGACCAATATATAACAATCGAAGTATATGAATAATGAGATCAGAGTGCAGTTTAGTATTTTTTATGAATTTAATATGGTAACGTAGGTTTTATATATATATATATATATATATATATATATATATATATACAGGTTTTGAGCCTACATCGCCTTTAAGGAGAGTTATCTTTAATTAAAGCATCGGACTCTGTATTTGAGATATAATGGGGAGCTCCCCTCATTGGCTCTGATGGTCCGAATCATGTGAACAAGAGATAGCTCCTCTGATAGGTTGTTGTGGTTTCAAAAAGACGGAAGTCATAAACATGAGATAGAGATCAGGATTAAGCGTTTTACACGCAAAACGCGTTGATCGGACCGTTGGGGCACCTCTCTCTGTTAGATACACCAGTGTATAGTTTTGCCATACAGCCCATCACATACCTAATCGTGGTTTTAACTACAAGACAAATAAAGGTACGAATTGGTGTTTTTATTAACTGCATGAGTTGTGTTTTCTTTTGGTGCGGTCAAACTTCAACTAAGAAATATTGCTGCAGAGCCAGTATAAAAGGTGTCAGCATCCCACAGGTTGTCAGTCTGTGTTTGGCAGTGAGGGAGAATGGTGCACACTGTGATTCTGGTGGCTTCATAAAAAATAAATACATTTAACTGTTTGTAAGTGAAGATGTTAGAACAGTGTTGGGGAGACACTGCCAGTTGTTTTCTGGGTGTGGGTGAGAAGGAAGGAGGGTTAACTCACCCTAAAAAATGACAGAGTGGGTATCAAGCACCTAGTCATCATGGGGTGGAGTGACACGATGACACTGACAGATACCAGACAATACATCTGTGCTTGTTCTGCTAAATCAGAAGTGGCTGAATCTGGCAACATCAGTGAAGGGAGCCCATTTCCCTAGTGATCTGGAGAAGTATAATAAAAAAGGTATCACTGGATAGAAATATCAGCAGCACAGGTCAACTGCCTCTCTTTCAAGACACTTCTCTCCTTTACTCTTTCTTACATTTCCACTCTCATCTCCCGTTATACCCCATCCCGCCACTTACGTTCAGCCAATGACTGTCTTCTCTCAGCTCCTTTTGTGTCTACAGCTCTGTCACGTATCAAACCTTTTTCTTTCATTGCTCCGTATCTATGGAATGCTGTACCATCCAACCTGCGCCACTGCACCTCTCTGATAACCTTCAAATCTCACTTGAAAATGCACCTCTTGGATAAAATCACAGCATGCTAGAAGGCACTGATGTTGTACAATGAACACTCTTATAAATTATTTACATTACTGATGTCCTCTATTATCATGAAAACTAGCACTGTATTCAGCACTTGACCCTAATGTACTCTGTATGTCTCCCATTACCACTTTAGATTGTAAGCTTTTGGGCAGGGACCTCGCACCTAATGTTTCACTCTACAAAGCACCTGTAACCCTGTATTGTTTAAACCCTGAAATTGTAAAGCGCTGCGTACACTTGTGGCGCTATATAAATACGCATATTCATTCATTCAACCTGCCTGTGTCTGCTGCTGATGTCAATGTGATTCCTTCTGAGGTGAAGGCATGTGTGATAGCAGCTTACCATCTGTCACTTTTATCATAACAGTTCCATAGACCAGCAAGAGATTGGCAGTGCTGGTGATGTTTTGTTGTAGGCAGTAGGCAATAGGGTCATTGCTTCTGCCTATCATGCAATATGCTGTAATGATCTCACATGCAGTTGGACCACTGATAGGAGGTATGTTTGTGTTTATCAATTACTAATCCATACTCTGGAAGCAAGTCCCATTGAGATCTACCTCCACCACCATCACCATCACTAAAAATGTTAGATTGCAACCTGTGGGACACAAGAGATATTTTCTCTGATGGTGTTGACATGTGTTCAGAAAGATTTTGGGATGTTCTTGCTGATGATATTGTTGCTGCTGTTGGTATGAAGCCTTTACTTAATTATTTTTCACTATGCTTTCTACTGCTTTGGTTCAGTTCCTCCAAGAGCTGATCACACCTTGGCACTAACTGATTTGGAAGGAATTCAGAAATGTTATGTTTAAAGCAGTGGTCCACAAAGTAGAAGAAAGTATTTTGGACACTATCCAAGGATTCTTCAAGCTATGCTAACATATTTACTAGCTGGTTCATGTTGTGTTGTTATTACTGTAAGATAAATCAGCCATGCTCCTCATTATTTTCTGCAGTAAATATATATATCTCTGTACAAATACCCTGTTCTCCTCGAACATGTATTTGGGATCCTGCAGTCTCTTGTCATCAACATCACCCTGGGACGTTTCTGAACTGTGACTTTCATGATCTACCTGTGATGTCCCTGGCTGTGTGGCGTACTCCCTGACAAATACCTCTCATTCAACTGGCAGTTCTTTTCCTGTCCTCTGTGTACCTCTCCTAGGTTGCGTACCCCTTCACCCAGCCTATTTTGCCTTTCTCACTCCTACCCTTACCAGGGATGCCCTGCTGAGCTTCCTTCTCTCCTGATCCTCTCCCTATCCCTCTCTCCTGCTCTCCTCCCCCACCATCTCTCACACACTCAAACCCAGGAACTCACACAGTCCCTCACAGACACACTCAATCACACACTCCCTTTCACTCCCTTGCACTCACTGAATCACACTGTCAAAAATAAACGATAAATGTGTGTAACGTGTTATAAACCATGCGTATAGAAATTGTGAAAAAGTGTATAATGTGTCACTATAGGTTTACCAGCTCTCTCCTCTCCCAACTCCTTCTACCTCACTCCAATGTATGCTCCTCTCTCTATCTCTTGCTCTGTCGTTATCATCCACTCCTGGGATCTGTGCTCTAGCTTGCAAAAACTCAAAACACAGATGAGGTATGTCAGTTATTTTCAGGTTTATTTTGGTGTATTTGAATGAATTTGATACTTTGGTGTGTTGTGATTGGCTGCAAGTTTAAATATCTCTGGACAACAATCAGGGTAGCTATATAACGTAGGCGGTTAGCTTTTTCATTAATATGGATGAATCGTATGTTAATTATCGCCTGTTTTGCCGCACGTGAGGTTAGAAGAAATTGTGGATCTGGTTTTGAATGTACGTAATGGTTTCAGGCCTACACTTGTTAGCCTGAGAATTCTATGTAAATCAGATATGGGTAACAGTTGTTGGGCTTTCTTGCCTTAAAGGCAGTTTTATCGGATGCAAATGAATTTGGGCCCTAATGTCCACCTTCTTATGCAATGATATAAATATTACTGACTGTCTATTTTTTTTTTTTAATCAGGCTTTTGTCCAAAATCACTTAATAGTCAGTGCTCTCCTAAACATATGCAGTGATATTCAGACTGATATGGGAAATGATGAACTCACTGGAGCTATTTTATTAGATTTTGTAAAGGCCTATGATACAGCAGTTGATAATATTCTGGTAAGTAAGCTCAAAAGTTCAGTATTGTGCAATCATTGTCTACACTGGTGCTGATCCTATTTATCAGACAGAATGCAATATGAACCTACTGCTAACAATATTACCCTTCCACTCAAAGTAAGACGTGGGTTTCCATCCTTGACCCTCTACTATTTTCTCTATTTATAAATGAACTGCACACAGTTTGCAAAGCATCTTCTGTGCACATGTATGCAGATGACACCATAATCGATGCTAAAAAAACAAAGGTATTTCAGCTTGAGGTCGTATTACAGCATGATTTCTCTGAAGTTGAAAAAATGGATACCTAAAAACAAACTGTTCTTAAACAATGACACTTAAACTCTGCAATACCCATCTAAACACTGTAACAAAGACTATTTGTAATGTGTCCTCAGTGGACTCTTACAAATATCTTGGTGTGTGTGTGTGTCTTGACATTCTCAAAAGAAAAAGTAGACAGAAAGACAAAGAAAAGATAGTCCAGAAAGATGCATTAAATACTGTGTTATACTGAATTGACAGTAATAATGAGGAACAAAAGCAACTTGATTAATCAATTAATTAAAAATTATTAAAACATTGTCAACCATTTATGTAGTTCATATAATGGTTGTAAATCCATCACAGTTCCAGTGACAAGAAGGTGTTAATCCATATAGCAATGTGCAGATCCATATATCACGCCTCTTGATTACATTGTTTCAACTTGTAAAAGACATTAAGCACTCAGAATGAACGCTATAGTGTATCACTCACAGTGAGCAATGAGTGTGTGTGTGTGTATATATATATATATATATATATATATATTAAGGGGTTTTGGTTCTAACACCCTTCTATAAAGAAGCTCAGTGGTTAATAGCAGTGTCAGAGCGGGATACAACAACCATAATGATAGAAGATATGATGGTCAAATGTAACTTATTTATACAGCAGCTCGTATTGAATCAAGATAACCTCAAAGACCATATAGATACTTGTAAAAAATATGTAAATAATAAACACTAAATAGCAGAAAGCTAGTAAGATTGTCCTGCTAGCCAGAGTCCTCGACTGTTTGGGTAGGATAATCGTCTTTATATGTGATATTAATAATGGGCTCTATTTGCATAATTGAGAACCCAAATCCCACATTGCGGAGCCCTAAACAATACCCTTGTGGGTTTTTTTACTGGGATCCACAAAGGAATATAAAGCACTCCTTAAATGCCACTGATATCGCATATGGTTAATATCAGCTGACAATATATATAATATAATGCTGGCCGAAATGGCTAAGTCCCTCAAACTGGACAACTGCTTTTGATATATGAGTGACTGTTAGTAGGGGTGGGAGAAATCTCTCGCCATGTTCCTGAGGGAAATTCTGTAAAAACCACGTTGTTGTCCACTTTTCACAGGAAAATCCACTTTAAAACTAGCAATTTTCACATTTTCGGGCCACTGGCCAAAAATTTTTGCCATGTTTTCGACGGCTAGAAAGTTTCCACCCATTGATTTACATGTTTTTCGCCTTTTCGCTATAAAAACGTAATGCTTCAGGAGGGATCTCATAGAGGAGATGCCTGACTGCTTTCCCCCTGCTCACATGCTTTTTGCACAGACAACAGATAGCAACATGCTATCACGGTGCCCGTGTATTGCTGGTGACATTTTGTCAGCATTATTTCCTGATGCCTTCTTATTGGCTAGCGTGATGTTGCTCCACCCAGTGGTAGCCGTTAAGTACTGCGCCCTGTCACTTCTGCAGGGCCCTTTTGTAGTGTTCCCGTTGCTTAGTGTGTACCGACCCGGACTAGCTGACTTTCCTACTCTGTGTACCAACCCGGCCTGGCTGACGTTCCTACTCTGTCTACCGACCCAGATTGGCTGACGTTCCTGCTCTGTGTACCAACCTGGCCTGGCTGACGTTCCTGCTCTGTGTATAGACACGGATTTGCTGACATTCATGCTCTGTGTATCACTCAGGCCCGGTTCACTACCTTGTCCGTTTATCCAGTTGGGGAAACTTTTCGGTGCTCTGTCCAGGTCTTGTTAAGACCTGGTTGGTTGCCTCGATTGCTGCTCTAGCCGTTCAGCTACTGCGACCCATTTACGCTACTGTGTTTGTATCTCCATGCCCCAGGGTAGGAGCTATTCCCGGTTGCACACTATATGCTTGGCTTGTTAATGCATTCCTACTGAGGTTGGTCTCCTGGGTGCCTCAGTTTGTCTCTAACACCTGGCAGTTGCCATCGAGCCTGAGCGTCCATTAACCCTTGCTGTCAGGTGCCGTTATCCTTGGGTCGCAGTTCCTGCTGGTTCGGTTTGGAGTTACACTCCAGTTAAAGTGATACTGTTTTGTCCGGTAGTCCGTTACTCCTTCAGGGCCTCGCTCACCCATTGTGGCAAAGTTGCTATTGTGTCACTCTCTGCATAGAGAGTGTTTCTTGGGCCTCCCGCTATTAGTGCCTATCAGCATCCCGACCTAATAGCACCTTCCTATTGTTGTCTCACTGATTCACACGAACTGTAACCTGACCTGTGTCAGTAATATATATTTTACTCTCAGATATATGTACTAGACTTGTGTGGGTTTATGTTTACTCTGTAACCTGTCCTGTGTCAGTATTATGTGTTAACTATTGCTGGACCCGCGAGGGTTACTTTATTCTGTCTGGTTTCAATAAAACTATATTTTTCCAAACAGCCTGCCTCTGAGTGTACTGAAAACCGTTACACATGCTTATCTTGAGGATCCTGAGTGAAGTATCTCCATACTGTGGGCTTCATGGAATGAGGGGATCCTGAGGTGGAGCTGCTGCTGCTACTACTAGATATTAATGTAATGCTACTGCCACTACTACTAGGTGTCAAAGGTGCAGCACTTACAGCAGCAGAGGCACTCATCATATCTAACATTGTGGATGTTAACCTGTGTTGTTGTTGCTGGATACTCAAAACATGTGTGTGTGGCTGAGTGGGACTTGGACGATGATGAGGCTATGATGCTGATGATGACTGATAGGGTGACTGTGTGCTTTTTGACATCTGTTCTTGTCCAAAGTTAGACTTTCCAATGGCTTTCTCAAACAGTTTATAGACAGGCACAGTGCTCCTTAAAAGTGGTGGAAGATTCAGCCTTTGACTTTCTGCTAACCTCATAGCCCTGTCACCATCCTCACTCTCAACTTCATCTGGAGAAGGATGCTGAAGGCATATATTCTAGATCTGCATCATCATCAGTCATCATTAGGTCATCCTCAGCATCATCAGCATCACCTGACAGTTCTTGCCTACTACTACCCTTATATTCCTCTAAACTTTTCTAGGTCTCAAACAATCTCTTTTTACTTTTACTGCAACAAAGTTCCCTACGACTTTGAGGATAGGTGTTTTGGTGCTTGTTCAGCGGTTCAGCTGCTACACCGTCCTCTATTATGCTATTGCCAGCATTATCAACACTTGTATGCGACTTGTTGTAGTCTTCAGTGTTCTTCTTATATAGTTCTTTATTTCTAGTGGCACTGGTGGTGCTGGAACTAGTTTTACTGGGACCTTGACAAACTGCATCCTCCCTTGGAGTAGAGGGATCATCTTCATTGATTGCACACGCTGCAGCAACCATTGCTGCAGTCAGTTTTTGAACTACTACTTTAATCTTACTTCTCTGCACTGCTCCACCCCTCTCTCTCCCCCTTCCCCTTGTGCATTTGCTGGACATTATGCAACCACACTGTGATGTTTTTTACTGTACAGTGACAACACAACTGATGGAGCTTTATGATGCCTTGCCTAAGCCCAGTCACCTGTCACTGTAACCTAATATAGTTACTTATTTATCTTTTTTATTTATTATTTTTTTAAAGTTGTCCACCCTGTTGTCTTATCACAGTCTGTCCAAAAAAATTATAACTGAAAAGCAAAATCAACAATGTCTTTCCCCAGACTTCCCCACCCAGCACAGAGACAATAACAGCAAGATCAGCAAGCAGATAGATCCCTCACTGCCTGTGTCTTTCCTGTCAGTCACATGGAACATGGAACCTCCTTCCAACCTTCTTCTCCCAAGAGCACCCCACTGACTCTCCTAATAGAGAGAACAAATGTCCTGCCTAAAAGGTTCCCTAAACTAAACTTCAATTCCTCTCTCTGTCTTCTCTAGCTCAAAAAACATGCTGTTCTCTCCTCTCACAAACACAGAATGGCTGCTGTGAGAGCCTGACACCCTTTTATATGGCTGTAGAAAACTTTTGTGTGGTGGAGAAATATTTTTCTTCCCATTGATTTCAATGCGTGAAAAAGGCGGGAAAAAGCGAAAAATTTACACTTATCACAGGAAATTATTTGTCAAGTGGAAAGTGCCATTATTTGCCGATTTCAGTTTGAAGCAAAAATTCTCACCCATCCCTACTTAAGTCCTACAAATCAATGTTTCCTCAGGGTTTGGACCTCTAAAAACAAATCTAACAAATCATCCTCTACAAAATACTCTATCGAGTCAAGTATCAGTCCACCCCAGTAGCAGCTTATGTTCCTGTCTCTATCACTTTACATACAAATTTCTTATTTTATTTTATTGATTTATTTTTTTATTAACTGTTCCCCCAATACCAGTCAAGAACCCATCCCCCAGAACAAATTCCCTGTTCAACTGATTCATTCGTTCATTCATTCAACACAGGCACCCTCCTCAGACCCCTTTTACACCATGTCTTAGGTGTTTTTTTATTTGTATTTAGGATTTATTTTACATTAACCACATCCCCCCAATCCCAGTAAACAACCCATCCCCTAACAAAAACTTCCCAGTTCATCTTATTCTTTCTCCACCCCACACCAACACGGGCCCCTCACACCCCTTTTATACAATGCCTTTGAGAAATAAAATAATATCTGTTATGTGTTATGTGTAACTTCAATGTTCCCATTTATTTCGATGGAATGAGCTAGGCAAAAAAAGTGTGAAAAAGTGGAAAATATGCACTTTTCACGGGAAATTATTCGCCAAGTGGAAAGTGACATTATTCTGCGATTTCAGTTTTTGCCCATCCCTACTTGTTAGTTCAGTAACAGATGAAACTGAATATAAAGCAGTCCTAACGCTTATGGAATATGAAGATATACTCGCTGGAGAAATAATAGTGTATTGACACTCTATGCAGATGAATTACTCATTCTCATATCACACATAGCCGAATCCCACAGTGAATAATGGCCAGTGTTACATATTACTGATGTCACCAATCCTGACTAAGTATCTACATTTCTAGGTTATCCACAGAGAGCTAGCTGGGGCAAAGCCCAAATAATAAATGAACAAAGCTGCTAATAAGATTTTTAACCTGTTGAACTAATTATGATGAAGGTATCCAAGAGGTAAATAGATAAATAACAATATTAAATAATTTTGAGAACTTTACTCTATATTAGGTATTGACACGTTACTTCTCAGTAAAGAATTGAGTAAAATTAGCAATCCCACATATTTGTGCACAAATATATATAATTTATTAAATACAATATACTATATCTAAAAAAAGTGTAAACAACAATGACATAAATGAGTTACCATCAATTACAATAGATGTACAGTAAACTAAACCACAATTATTACCATGAGGATTACAGCAATGAAATGGTTAACCACACATAGGTATGTTCAGAGGTATTAGATAACAATAATTGCACTCAGCAGCATAGAAAAGGTTAATTTATCCTTACAATTAATGAAATACAGTTGGCAGCAGTGTATATGAATACCTTCTGCCCCAGAAACTGTATAAACTATGCTGATTATGGTTTAAGGTATATTGTCATGTGAATTGACTTTAATATTAGTCAGATCCTCTGACAATTCTTCCTTGTACCATACATAAAATAATCAAATTTAGAGACTAACGGGAATAGAATCCCAGATTTAAATCACTATAATTTAATTATCTACCAATTTCAATTACTGAATAACTTCTGAATAAAACATATAAATTGCAATTAATATAGTCAATCATAGATTATACCAAGAAAAAACTTAGAATCAATCCAATAATATATGTCTAGACAGTATATAAAACTTCATGCAACTTATATCAATATTATGTCTATAGCAATATTATGTAAAACCTAGAGACACTTCAAGGGTTAATCCACTCTAACAAAAGTTATGCCAAGTACACACACAAAGGAATACAAAGAAACCACAAATAAATAGACAAATAGCGGTTTTAATAAATGAATTCAAAGAATTCCCCAGATCAAATATTATTCCAGAAACACAATATTCTACAAACAACAGAATTATATTAACTAATATAATATAAACCCCTCTATTTCACTATATTACACTTATCTGGCAAAATATAACAATTTACCCATAAATTAATAAATAAATTCTGCTTAATTCCAATAATTCTTATAGCTAATATAGCTTATTATAATTGATCCCAAATGGTTAGCAAGTCCAATTAAGACAATTATAAGAAAAATTGTTTCTTCAGATATAGAAGAGATAAATATTTGATTCTGAACTTTTGCAGAATTTAAATAAAGAAAATATATAGTTACCAGTCCAAGTGTGTTTCTTTGTATCTCTCAGCTAGGTACACAGAGCAGGACTTGAAGCCAGGAACCAAGGGTCCAGAGGAAAGCCGAGCTAAGACTCAAAAGGAAAAAGACCTCTTTTCTCTCAAAACCTTACTTTTTAAAGTAAAAGATTTTCTTATCAGAATATGCTCTGATTGGTTAAAGGACCATCTCATTATACAGTGATGTCACCAGTAATGCCTGATTGGATGCTCTAATCCTTAATTTCCATCTAGCATCATGCATATATTATGCTAATAAAAAAATTTTAAAACATGAGTAGTAACGATATAAATGCTACAGATGGCACTATTACGCTACACTAAAATTTACCTTGATAATTATTCCTATCAATAGACAATAAGGTATTCTGGTTCATATTTCTCTAGTAAGAAGATAATCGGGTCACTGTATTTTATGTACACATGTCATCTTATCTAGACTTTCCCATATAGGAGAATCCTTTTCTTAGACTTTCTGTCTCGCACAAATTCGTTTGTAATCGTAACCTTCACTCAACTATTTTCACTTATCTTAATAAAGAGAAACCGCCCTTGTCTAGAAGAATGAGCTAATTTGAACACATTTTAAAACACAGATTTTCAGAAACTAGGTTGAAAAGAAAAAAGTTTTACTCTTTCATGGCAATGTCTCTGACAAACCCCTACAGGCACAGAAGCCCTACGTATTTTGACAGAATCATCTTAATTCTTCAGGGTCACTACATAGAAGTGACTCCAACTTGCCTCCTTTTATATGGGTTGTTGATTTCTTACCAGCTAATTTAAAGCGCCCCTGCCCTGTATTTCCATTAGATAGTAAAACTGACTACTTAATGTCAGACGTATTTTGTGATCTCGTTCTTGCTGCCATGGTACCTAGTCAACAAAGGCAAGTCGTTTGCCAGTATGAATGAACTACAACCATAGTCTAACAGTTATATAGGGATATAATGATGCGTGAATTAAACATATATGGTACAGTATAGATTCCTTAGATGACCATATCAATATTTAAATGAGAACTATCACATCAAGACAATATGCTTCCATATGATAACGGAAGCAAAAACAACGATACCAATAAATGTAATTTTGCATAAAAATGCCCCATTATTTTATTTTATTTATTTAGAAAATGTTTTACCAGGAAGAATACATTGAGATTTCTCTCATTTTCAAATATGTCCTGGACAGTTTTCAGTAGAGGGTTACATATTTACACAAATTGAGAAACATTATATATTACATGTTATTAAATATACATACATATGGAAATTTTAAAATTATAAACATTTACAATCTGTTTTTAGATATAAAGAAGCATTTACTTTTAAGGATTTTAGACTGGTAGCAGATTTGATTATTTCAGGCAGATTGTTCCAGGACTTTGGAGCTCTGAAGGAGAAGGCAGATCTTCCAGCTTCTTTCTTGTATTGTGGTATAAGCAGCGAGTTGTTTGCGGTGGGGAGGAGGTTATACTTAGTATGGAGAGCAGGAGTGAGCATACTGCTCAGGTAGTCTGGTAGTTTTCCAGAGAAGTGGTTGTGTACTTTGAAATTTAACTTCTTACATCATCATGGAGCTACAAGACTTACCACAGGGATCTGAATGCAGTGTCATCGACCCATTGATTGTGTCCATAGAGATGCCTGAAACAAACAGGGACATGTAGGAGCAAGCCAGACAATGAGTGCACATTAAAAATTAATGTCCTGCGCTGAAAAGAGCAGGAAGTTGCTTTTTACTGTTTATTTGTTGTCTGGCTTGCTCCTTCCTGTCTCTATGTGTTGCAGGCATTTCTATAGATGCAATGAAGAAGGAAAGGGACAGGTGAATGACAGGGAGAATGCTGCAAATCATGTTCAACAGGGTTAAAGATGGCAGCAGTCTACCTCATCTGAAAGAAAATGCACAAAATAGACAGTGCTTCAAGTGGCCAAAGGGGCATTTTAGACAGTTTAATAGCACCTGGAAATGTTAATGTGGGGTTACGTGTTTCAGGATAGTTCCACTTTAGTCGACATGAGGA
Source organism: Rhinophrynus dorsalis (assembly GCA_037306005.1). Classification (NCBI taxonomy): domain Eukaryota; kingdom Metazoa; phylum Chordata; class Amphibia; order Anura; family Rhinophrynidae; genus Rhinophrynus; species Rhinophrynus dorsalis. Next base: position 557,691,227 of record CM074721.1, read on the forward strand.
TAAATAATACAAGTGAAATCTCCTACATAGATAGCTATTGGAGTAGTACAATGTTAAAAACAAACCCATATAATTGTAGAAATATATCATATATCATATTATATTATATTCATATTATTATATTTTCATATTATAAATTAACTAGTTGAAGATCCACAGTGCCACTGCCAGCCGGTCGCGGGGCAGTCATGCGCAGTAGAGACTGCCCGCGGCGCGGCTTATACAGAGCTGGACACTCCTTTCTCTACTGCTCATGACTTTGTCATTACACACGTTTTAGTGAATTATTATATAGGATATGTATATTAATTCATATGAATTAATATGTATAGCCCATACGACTTCCTAGACCTTATTGGTACTTACTAGCTAGTGTCCCTGATTGTAACTAGGATGAAAATATGATAGGAAAAATGGAATTAGAATTAAAGGGCTTAAAAGTAAACCCTCATTTAAGCCCAATGGATCCATGGCATCCAATCTAAATATCCATTCTGATTCCTACCTTTGCGTGAAGATAGAATACTTTTTGAACCACAGCACTTGATATGTGTGATATCAAAAATGTGGCAATTAACAACATGTCTCGCCAGAGGGGTGTCTCGCTTATTTCATATATATATATATATCTATAAGTCTTATATTGTCCAAAAGGAAAACAATGTCTTTTGTTGGCTGTTTCACTCAAATGTACTTTTTTGCTTCCTTTGCATCAGCAGAGTGTTTCCTTCTTTCAGTCATGTCTTATGACAGATATCTGGCAATATGTAACCCACTGCGTTATTCTTCTGTTATGAACTTCCAGAGATGCCTTCACCTGGTTGTCTGCGCTTGGGTCATAGGATTCTCACTGACATTGATTATGGTCCTTTCAGTACTTGGATTGCAATTCTGTGATCTCAATATCATTGATAATTTCTTCTGTGACCTTGTACCCATTATGCAGCTTTCATGCTCAAACACTTCTTTTGTTGAGAAGGTGAATTTTATTGTAGGTTTCCTGCCATTAATGTTCATCATTGCAACTTACATCTATATCTTCCACGCCATTCTCAGAATCTCATCGACCTCTGGGAGACAGAAAGCATTTTACACATGCAGCTCCCACCTGACAGTTATGTCCATATATTATGTAAAAAAAATTACTGCTTATTTGTTTCTGTATAAAGAACACTCACTAAATATTAACAAGGTTTTATCTTTCATGTATACAGTGGTGACTCCATTCCTGAATCCGATCATTTATAGTTCGAGGAACAAGGACATCAAATCAGTCCTAGCTAAATTATCACATGTAAAAATAATGTGAACATTCCAATGTACTGTTCTGCTGAACTATATGTACAGTTCAATGTATTAGTATATCATAGAAACACAGATTTGATGGCAGTGCACATGGATCATTCAGTCTACTAATTTCTCTTTTACATATTTCTCAAAATAGACTTATTTATCCCAAACATTTTGAATTCCCTTACAGTACTATTCTGTGTCAGGGACTTTAAGTTAATTGTATTGATGGGCCGGTTCCACACTCAGAGGGACAGAAAGGTATGGGAGCTCTGTAGCAGACTTGATAGACAGCAAACAACATTGAGAATTTTGTTGAGGGCTAAGGCAAGACATCACACGCCATCATTTGTTTACTGTAGAGAGTAAAAACACACACATTACTTCAGTGATGTCCAGCAAACACACAAGGGGCAGGGGAAGGGGGAAAGTTGGAGCAGTGCAGAGATGTGGGAGTAAAATGGTAGTTCAAAAACTGAGTTCAGCAATGATTGCTGCAGTGTGTGCATTAATGATGATCCCTCTCCTCCCATAGTGAATGCAGTTTATCAAGGTCCCACCAAAAGTTCCAGCACCACCACAACCACCAACAGTGCCAGTTCTATTAAAAAAAACATATAAGAAGAACATGGAAGATTAAACAAATCACATTCTAGTGTTGATAATGATATAATGAAGGATGTTGTAGAGGCTTAACCAACTGCTGCATCTGAAAGTGAGACAAGCAAGCACCAAAATACATGTCCTCAAAGTAGTAGAGAACTGTGTAAAAGTAAAAGTAAAAAGACATTGACACCTCTAAAAGCTTAGAGGAATATAAGGGTGGTGGGCAAGAAGTGGCGGGTGATGCTGATACTGAGGATGACCTCATGAAGACCAATGATGATGATGATGATGATGCAGATCTAGAAAATATCCCTCCTGCATTCTCATCTTGATCAGATACAGATGAATGTGAGCGTGCGAGAGATGATGACATGGCAAGAAAGTTAGCAGTAAGGGAAAAGCACAATCTTCCACCTCTGCAAAGGAACACTGTGCCTGTTTATAAAATGTTTGATTATTAATATTCACGAAATAAATATGATGAGTGCCTCTGCTGCTGCTGGAACTGCTGAACCTTTGACACCTATTAGTAATAGCAGTAGAATTGCATCAACATCTAGCCCCAGTAGTAGTGGCAGCCCCTCAGGAAACCCTCAGTCCATCAAGTCCAGAGTATGGAGATACTTCACTCAGGATTTAAAAGCTATGACAGACAAAGCCAGGCCAAATGTATTTACAGCAGCACAGATGAAGAGGAGGAGGGCTGTAAAGAAGGGCTGCTACCATTTACTTTGGGCAACTACTATGACCAATAAGCAATATGTATCAGTAATATCAGATTCTGTTGCCTGGATAACTCAGGAGGGCTTTGCAATATGCACATGGAAAGGCATAAGACATAATCCTGGTATGAGCAGTATTCCACAACCTAGCAGTAGACACATGTTTAGTCCAGGATGTGAAGCCCCAACACCTCATGGGGGTCCCTATTCCCATTGTAGAGGATGTGGATACTTTGAGAGGGGCACAGATATGAAACAGGCTCATCAGGGACTACTTCACCTGTGCATATAACGTATGTGTGACCATGATTAAGGTTGGAGATTGTGTGCAAACACACTCACACAACACATAATGAACAGTTTCACTCCACAGGATGGCTCCCATACACAGTTACTATTAAAATGTCACCCTCTATTTGGTGACCAACAAAATGCTGCATTAAAAATGTTGCCTGCTTGAAAAGGGTGACATCAGAATGTTGACGGCATCAAAATGGTGACATTGTGATGTCGCAGGTTTAAGTGTTGAGTAGCCTCCATCTGTGCATTAACCAACAGTGTAACTCAAAGCTCTGAAAGGTGTGGATCATACTTCCATATCCATTTTTTGTTGGAGATTTCATTGATGTATTGTAATTTAATTATCGTCTGTTTTACCGCACGGTGAAGTGAGAAAAAAGTGCACACAGGTTTTCAATGTACATACATTTTTCACTCCTATGCTCATTAGCCAATCTGGTAGATGTAATACTGAATACTATGTAAATCGGGTTGTTGGGATTTTTTCCCTTAACGGCAGTTTTAACAGACAAATTGAATTGAGGCCCTAATGTCACCTTCAACTTATTTCTGTTTATACAGTTGTAGACTTAAAACCCAATCACTATAGACTAAAATATCACTTTCATATAAGATCAATATTCACCATTCCCTCTTCACATGTGGAAAAGATTAACTCTTCTAAGACCACAGAGGTGTGTAATGTAATGCTTCACAATGCATTACACACCACTTTAGTCCTTAAAGGGTTTATAGTGTAAATGCTAATTCTTCAATATCCCTTAGCGCAACTTATTGTTTTCTCCCTTATCTTCCTATTACTCTAATTAAAAAAGTCTTCATGGAATTCTCTACCTGATTACAGTTACAGAAGATTCTCTCTGTAATGAATATAAAAGGTCGGTTGGTAATACATTTTCTGGCATTGCTGAATGCTCACTGGATTCACTCTGTACTGTACTGATTACTGGACTCACTCTGTACTGTACTGATCACTGGATTCACTGTGTACTGTACTGATTACTGGACTCACTCTGTACTGTACTGATCACTGGATTCACTCGGTACTGTACTGATCACTGGATTCACTGTGTACTGTACTGATCACTGGATTCACTCTGTACTGTACTGATCACTGGAATCACTCTGTACTGTACTGATCACTGGAATCACTCTTTACTGTACTGATCACTGGATTCACTCTCTACTGTACTGATCACTGGATTCACTCTGTACTGTATTGATCACTGGAATCACTCTGTACTGTACTGATCACTGGATACACTCTGTACTGTACTGATCACTGGATTCACTCTGTACTGTACTGATCACTGGAGTCACTCTGTACTGTACTGATCAGTGGAATCACTCTGTACTGTACTGATCACTGGATTCACTCTGTACTGTACTGATCACTGGAATCACTCTGTACTGTACTGATCACTGGAATCACTCTGTACTGTACTGATCACTGGAATCACTGTGTACTGTACTGATCACTGGAATCACTGTGTACTGTACTGATCACTGGATTCACTCTGTACTGTACTGATCACTGGAATCACTCTGTACTGTACTGATCACTGGATTCACTCTGTACTGTACTGATCACTGGAATCACTGTGTACTGTACTGATCACTGGACTCACTCTGTACTGTACTGATCACTGGAATCACTCTGTACTGTACTGATCACTGGGACCTTGGAAATGATCTAATGTGAATGATACCAAGTTATTGTGCTGCTGGGATTGTGATGTGACAGTAAGTAACACTGTACTGAGGAGATATGCACCTACCTACCATATAACATGTAACTATGTCTGTGTGACCATAGGGATAACTGACAAGAGGTCCTCATCTGTCATCAGTTTACTTACAGAGATCACATGTCACCTGTGGAAGTAGAATGGACTTTATACACAAAGACAAAGGGGACTAGCGGTAACATAGCACATTGTGCATGAAACTGTATTGCTCCATTAACCCTTTGAGTGTCAGATGACTATCCTACACATTGCAAAGCAATGTGTTAGATACCCCTCTGGCATTCATAGGGTTAACACTTTTCGCAATGCATTGCACAAGCCTTTTTCTTAAAGGAATAACAACTGTACAATATCTTTCCCCAATGTTATTGGATTCAATGTAGTTTTGTAGCAAAAATCTCACAAGAGGGACATAAAGATGATATCTTTTAACTCTTTGAGTGCCAGAGAGGTAAGTACACATTGCTTTGTACTCAATGGGTTCATGGATAACTGAGGACATAGACAGTACAAACTCTCAGGACACTATGGTTCCTTTTTCAGGCCTGGGTTATCAAATAAAGCTGGAAAAGCACTGAACTTATATTTACAGTGTATGAAATACATCTGAAACAAATGATAGGAGTACACAGTGGGTTATAATTCACTTAGTAAATATCGTAATTACATACGTATTACAAGATATTAATTTTGTTTGTTATTTTACATCTGCATCACTGGATTAATACGGTTACAATGTTTAGTAAACATCCATAGATATGAAATTATATGTAGAAGGAAATGTTCATTAACACAGAGGAGTGAAGAGCCTGTTAGTCTGTGAGTTGGACAGATCCATCTCTATACAATCTTATAATGAGACATGAAGTCCATCCTCAGGTTCAGGCCTGTGTTTAATGTGTCAGACATAACCATTCATTTAAATTCCCAGATTGTTATTTCCCTCTGTGATTAAAAGCTCCCTTTGTGTATGAGGACTTTCATATTTTGTAGACTATGATTTGGATTGCAAAAATGCCAGTCAACTGGCGTATAAACCGTTTTGTATACTTTGTGGCTATGGAGGGTCAGTTCTTTTCCTCAGTGTCTGTCCTGTTTCCCCAATGTAGTGTCCTCCTGTGGGGCACTGTGTGCACGTTATAAGTATAAATCATTTCATGAGGAGAAAGTGAATGAACTGTTAATGTCATAGTGTTGCTGTCTATTTGGTATATTTATGTTTGTTGTGCATTGAATGTGTGGACAAGTCTCATATCTTTTTACAGTGAAATGTGACAATAATTTTCCTAATATATTGGTAATACTGCTAAAATATTAGTTTTCAAGGATTTTCTCACTAAACCCTGTAAGGACAGCACTGCACTGTGCACCTCTCTGGTCCTTAAAGGAGAACTAACACTTCATAATAATAACATCCCCTGGAATTACTAAGGCCCAAAATCCAAATAGCCCCTGTGAATTATTCTGTTATGTTTTTGTTAACCCCTTAAGGACCGGAGATTCTGAGGTGGATTTCAGTTAAGGATCAGAGCAATTTTTCTTTTTTTTCATAATCTTTTATCGAATGAAAAAACAATACAGAAGAGAAAAAAAAAAGCATTTGTCAACAGTACAATAAATATGTAAACAATCCCATACCAAGGTAAACGAGCCCAATAACCAGACCTTAGTAATATAACATATAAACGATGTTACATAATCATGAGAATGCAGTAGAAAAAAAACACGTCAACATGTAGTGAGACAAGAAATAACGTGATTATGCTAAACCATACCTAACAGGGGAATTCAAAATCTCTCAGTAGTGAAGAGAATAGGTACTCCTGAACGTGAGAAAAAAGAAAAAAAGGAAAGAAAGAGAGTTGGTGGCAAAATAACAGTTAGGAAGAGTGAAAAGGATGAGCTTCTCGTAAAACTTCCTGCTAGAAATGCAAATATCAGGACATGTGAGTGAGTTGCGATATATGGGATATATTAAACAAATGGGCGAAGAGAAAAAAAAGAAAAAAAAGACAAAAAAAGAACAGAATATAGGTGAGAGAGAAATGGAGGGTGCAGGGATGAGGATAAGGGGGGGTATCCCGGGGATCCAGAGCGACAAAACCACGCATCCATCCCTTTAAGGACCAGAGCAATTTTGACTATGTCTTTGTTCAAGCATATTTTTTCTTTTTTTTTTTAAATATATTTTATTATCAGATCAGTCCATACACATACAAAGAAAAAGGGTACATGTAATATCTGTCAAGTACAAGAGTATGCAACATTTATAACAGATAAAAGGAACAGATGCATATTAATAGGGAGTACAGAGTCAATCTGAGGTTTTTCTAGAAATTCAACCCAAACTCCAAACAGCTAACCTAACTAAGCTAAATCTACACCCCTCAAACCCAGTTCCTCTCTCCCCCGAGCCCGCAGCACCCCCCAACCCCCACCCACCAGCCAGTGTCACCACAAGATCCCGTCATAAATAGGAGTCAGACACAAAAGTGCACAACAAGTACACGCCACACACATCCACACGGCAAGTAGGTAGGAATCCATTAGATCCACTGGTAGCCAGTATTTTCACCACGATTTTTGGTCAAAAGGGAAATAGGTCTGTAAGAGTCGCAGAGCTCCAGATCTTTCCCTGGCTTAGGCAATACAATAATGGAAGCGTCATTCATGGAATCCGGAAGATGTCCATCATCTATGGCAGCGTAAAAAGTATTCAAGAGATGAGGGGCCAAAATATCCGCAAACTCCTTATACCACTCTGCAGGAAGACCATCCACACCTGAGGCCCTGTCTGCCGGCAAACCACGAATCGCCTCCATCACCTCTCTAAGAAGTATAGGAGCATCTAGCATGCGTCCATGTTCAAAGGATAGTTGTGGAAGATCACAATGATCAATAAAATGAGATATCTGGGACTCAGAGCGGGTTAGTCGAGACTCATATAAATGAGAGTAGAAGCGCTGGAATCGCAAATTAATCAGCCGCGGGTCCAGTATCAATTCACCCCCAGAATCTCGGAGTGAAGAAAGCAACGGAGTCCCTCTATGCTGGTGAACAAGGTGAGCCAAAAGCTTAAGCATATTTTTTCTTCAATTTCTTTAGTACCCCCACACAATTTATATACTTTTTTTTAAGCACAAGTAGGGCTTTCTTATGATACCACAATTATATGAATACCTCATTATTTAAATTGATTAAAATAGAAAAAAAAGAGCAAAAAAAAAATAAACAACATTTTGCTTTTATTTTCCTGTCAGGATTTGAATACTATTAGTTCATGACAAAAAAATACCCCTAAATATATTCATTTGCTTCTCCTGAATACAAGAATACCCCATATACCTAGTATTTCATTGCCTTTTTCACATTTACAAGGTAAATATTACAAAATGGACGCCATTATTTCCAACCTGTAATTTTTCAACAATTGTCATGTGACCATCATAGCTTAGTTGATGGTGCCAGAACCAAAAATGTCCCACAAAGGTATATGTTTCTGAAAACTAGACAACATAAGGTAAATAATCAGGAGAATTCTGGAGTTTTTTATGCAGCTATTTTTCCAGAAATATTTTTAAAATTTGTGATAATATTTAGTCTTTTTGCATTTTGCAAAAAAAATTACGTTTCAATATTACTGTTGATATCAAGCATGGGATAGTTGAAAATTTAAAAAAATGCATTGATTAGTATCCAGCTCATTCTTCTGACTACGCAAATACCCCATATGAATAGGTTTCTCAAGGTTTGAGGAAGCTACGGGGCCCAAATTGGAACATGCACGTTTCCAGTTTCACACTTTGAATTTTTACAGCTTGTGTCATTGGTGCCACATCTCATTTGGGGCTGTGTACCAGCACTCCACCTTAAGATTTCCCACAAAAAGTGTATATTTTTGGAAAGTAGACACCCCAGGCTTTCATTTTATGCATGTTTTCACATTTTTTATGCAGTCTTTTTAACACCAATCTCTCGTAAATCTTGATGTAAGTAAAAAATTCAGCGTTTTTCACACTTTGACTTCAATGTTGATGCGGATTTCAAGCACATGATAGGTGAAGATTTTTAAAAATGCATTGTTTAGTGTTCAGCTCCTTCCTCTGAGTATGGCAATACCCCATATGCATAGGTTTCTCAAGGTTTGAGGGAGCTATGGGGCCCAAATTGGAACATGCGCCTTTCTAGTTTCACACATTGAATTTTCACAGCTTGCATCACTGGTGCCATGTCTCATTTGGGACTGTGTAACAGTGCTCCACTCTAAGATTTCCCCCCAAAAGTATATATTTTTGGAAAGTAGACACCCCAGGCTTTCATTTTATGTATGTTGTCAAATTTTTATGCAGCCATTTTACCACTAATCGCTCGTAAACCTTGACACAAATTAAAAAAACAGCGTTTTTCACACTTTCACTTCAATGTTGATGTGAATTTAAAGCACAGGATAGGTGAGGATTTTTAAAAACTCATTGTTTAGTGTTCAACTCCTTCTTCTGAGTACGACAATACTCCATTTACATAGGTTTCTCAAGGTTTGGGGGAGCTACAGGGCCCAAATTGGAACATGTGCATTTCCTGTTTCACACTTTGAATCTTCACAGCTTGCATCACTGGTGCCATGTCTCATTTGGGGCTGTGTAACAGTGCTCCACTCTAAGATTTCCCCCCAAAAGTGTATATTTTATGCATGTTTTCAAATATGTTTACACAGCCATTTTACCACCAATCCCTTGTAAAACTTTACTTAAATTAAAAATTCAGCGTTTTTCACACTTGGGTTCAATGTTGATGTGGATTTCAAGCACAGGATAGATCAACAGTTGCTTTTTCTGAGTGAGCAATACCCCATATGCATAGGTTTGTCAGGGGTTGGGGAATCTACTGGGCCCAGTTGGTAACAAGTGCTTTCCATTGTCAGACATTGCAATTTTACAGCTCGCTTAACTGGTGCCTTTTGTATTATTATTTTAGTAAGGAATACAGCCCTGGGTTTTAGTCTAGGTGCATTTTGGCAATTTTTTATCAGTCATTTTACCACCAATCCCTCCCAAAACCTGCAGTAAGAAAAAGAAAACCTGTATTTTCACACCTATATTTCGGTGTTGCTGTGGATTTCAAGCACAGGATATTTGGAAATTTGTAAAAATGCATTGTCCACAATTCAGCTACATTTTTCTGAGTATGGCAATGCCCCATATACATAGGTTTTTCAGAATTTGTGGGATTTACTGGGTTCAGTTGAGAACATGCACATTTCCATTTTCAGACATGGAAAAAACATGGTTGTTCCCATTATATTTTCATAGTGTTAGATCTAAGGAGGGATGTGTTTTGGAGAAAAAAAATAGGATATTTCAGGGGGAATGTGTGGCCAAATAATTAAATTACAGAAATACTGCATTGCACATAAGTGATACTGTTTGAAACAGTCATAAATGCAGAGCCCAGGTTGTGTAGGGCAATCAGGACAGTAGAAGGTGGTGTCTGTCCGTTTGTCATTGGCGTAGCGCACCCTGCAGCGTTTCTGTGGGTTACTCTTTTGGTGAATTGGGGGGATTTTAAAACTGCTGTTGCCCCTTCAAAAAAAAAAAACTGGAAATGACATGCATTTGGAATTGTAAAAAAGTGATTTTTTGAGTGGGGTTTGCCAATTTAAAAATTACATAGGAATTATAAACTGCAGTCTGCATCAGGAAAATAGCAACCTTCTTATACCAGACCCTAGATTTTCTCATGGTGAGGTAAGGCTGCATGAGTTGATCACAAAGATCAACACTCCCCATGTGTTTATTGTAGTCTCTGATGCAGACTGGTTTCCTGAGGACCGTGCCATGGACAGAGACTGGCACAGTTCCCTCGTCATGCATAGTTGTCAGCATGTACACATCCTTTTTGTCTCTAAACTTCACTGCCAGCAGCTCCTCTTGGCACAAAGCTAAGGACGTTCCCTTTCGTAGCTTGCAGTTGATCATTTGTTTGGGCATCTCCTTACAATTTCTCCTAAAAGTGCCACAGGACACAGTGTCAAAATAAAAAAGTGATTTGAATAAAAGGGGGCTTGTATAATAGTTATCTACAAATAATTGGTATCCTTTATTTAATAAAGGGGAAATGAGATCCCAAACAATTTTGCTGTTGGTTTCCAAATATTCAGGGCAACCAGGAGGATCAAGCTGGCTGTTCCTGCCCTCATAAATGCGAAAAGCATAAGTGTATCCTGTGGCGCTTTCACCTAACTTTTAAAATTTGATGCCAAACTTGGAGCGCTTGGAGGGGATATATTGTTTAAAGCCTAACCTTCCCTTATATTTCATTAAGGACTCATCAACAGATATTTGTTTTTGGGGGGTATAGTTGTCAGAAAACTTTTTTTGCAAATGAGTTATAAGGGGGCGAATTTTATACAGCCTGTCATATTGGGTGTGATCTTTGGGGAGGCACAGGGTGTTATCGTTGAAATGCATGAACGCAAAAGCATTTCATAGCGTCTCCTGCTCATTTTTTGCCCAAAAATGGGGGTAACGCATACAGGATTTTTGCTCCAGTATGACTTGATGCTTGGCTTTTTAATTATCCCCATAGCCATAGTTAGGGCCCAGAATGTCTTGAATTCAGCAACATCTGTGGGGTACCAGGATTGCTGCTTGGAAACATAGCGTGTGGGATTGGCTGCAATGTATTGGGCTACATAAATATTTGTTTGTGCTACATTCTCCCCCAAAATGTCTTCCCCCAAAAATAAATAAAAAAACTGCTCCTGGTTAAAACCGGCCACATCTACATTTATTCCTGGGCTGCCTGTGAAATCGGGTATTGCTGGACTTAATCCCACTGGTGGTACCCATTCTGTAGACTCTGGATGAGGGGCAGGCCTTGTGGCAGGTCTTTGAGCATGTCTTGGGGTTGCTACTTGGGCATGTCGCCTTGGGGCTCCTACTGGGGCATGTCGTCTTGGGGCATTTTTTTTTGGCTGCTTTTGGGGCATGTCATCTTTGGGCTGCATCTGGGGAAATTTTTTGGGCTGCTTCTGGGGCATTTTTTTGGCTGCTTCTAGAGCAACTCTTGGGGCAGTACGCCTCTTCTTAGAAGATGGCCCAGCAAGATCACTGGAGCTATCACTGTTGCTCTGTGAATTGTGAGATATCAAAATCAGAGGCAGTATCCATGGCTTCTGAATCAGAAGCCAAAAAGGCATACGCCTCTTCAGCAGAGTATAAGCGCTGCAATGATATCCAGATTATGAATGAATGAATGAATATGTTTATTTATATAGCGCCACAAGTGTACGCAGCGCTTTACAATCTCAGAGTTTAAACAATACAGGGTTACAGGTGCTTTTTGTAGAGTGAAACATTGGGTGCGAGGTCCCTGCCCGAAAGCTTACAATCTAAAGTGGTAATGGGAGACATACAGAGTACATTAGGGTCAAGTGCTGGAAAATGATGACCTCACTGCAGCAATTTTCCTAGGTTTTGCAAACTCCTTTGATACAGTAGATTATAATATTCTGGTAAGTAAGCTCAAAAGTTTGGGATTGGGTAAGAATTCTGTAAACTGGTTCAGATCCTATTTATCAGTCAGAATGCAATATGTTTATTTCTGACAATATTCCCTTCTGCTCAAAGTAACAAGTGGGGTTTCTCTATTTATAAATAATCTTCCTACGGCTTGCAAAACATCTTCTGTGCACAAGAATATAGATGAGACCATACTCTACGCTATAAATCCAGACATACCTCAACTTGAGGTAGTATTACAGCATGATGTCTCTAAAGTTGAAAAAAAAGGAAAGCTTAAAAAAAACTGTTCTAAAACACTGACAACACCATCACTATGGTATTTGGTACAAAGCACACAACATAAACTCTGCAGTAGCCATCTAACCATTGTAACAAAGACTATTCGTAAGTTGGCTCAGGTGGACTACTAAACATATATTTATATGTGGCTTGTCCCCAGTCTCACTTTATGGTCTTCATATTGATAAATTAACATTCAAACTTTTCCAGAAATAGGTGATCTATTTAGAAACAAATCCTGATTAAGTCCATGTTAATGCCAGTAATAGTCTATTGGTATGTAGCACATGCCCTCCTATGTAAACTAAATTGGTTAACACTCAAATCTAGACGTGCCCTTCACCTTTCTTGCTTAGTACACAACCACTTCTCTGGAAAACTACCACACTACCTGAGCAGTTTGCTCACTCCTGCTCTCCATACTAAGTATAACCTCCGCTCCAGCGCAAACAACTCGCTACGTATACCACAATACAAGAAAGAAGCAGGAAGATCTGCCTTCTCCTTCAATTCAATACAATTTTTTGCAAGTTCAAAATCCCTAAAAATGATTGCTTCCTTGTAAATGAATTGAAACAATAATGTGCTAATTTTTATTTGTCTTGTATGTTTTTGTGTATAAATGTGTAATTGTATTGGTAATGTAAATGCTCTCCAGGACATACTAGCATAAGAGAAGTCTTGGTGTATTTCTCCTGGTAAAATACTTTCTAGTTAAATAAATAAATACATATTTGAAAGGTTGATGATGATGCACTTGTTTTTCTTTTCAACCATCTTAACTACTGCATATATTATATTATACTGCAACTCTGGTTAGAATCCACCTTGTCAACACAGGTTTGTAGGATTATTATTTTCAATTAATTCAGCAACATCTTAATTCTATAAATTAATTTCTACTGTTACATAGACCTGTTTAGATTGTGTTGATGTATTAAGGGGAGGGTTTGTAGACATAATGGTCCTATCTTTGAAGGAATATAGATGTAGAATGTATGAAAACATCTATTGGACTAATATACTGTATGGTGGAAACTGCAACATTTCCAGATCCCCTGGGTTATTCTTCAAATACAACTAAAGAAGGACCCTGAGAGGTTTATAAGCTTATAATGTTTATCTATGTTAGTCCAATTCAATGCTTTATGATTATAATTATATCCCTCTACTGTCATGTTGCTTTTAATAATGTATCTTTAATTTTGTACATTTTTAAAATTTTGGTATGATGTTAGTTTGATAATCTAGGACTCCTTTAATGCTATGTTTTCGCTGAAAAACTCCTTAATTGAGAAATTGGCCCTTTCATAAGACCTATATTTTTCCTGCCAGGGAATGAATAAAGTGAATCAGACAAGAGTCAAATATTTTCTTCTTTTGGGATTTCAAGATGTTTACAACTTCAGAAGTGTTATTTTCCTAATTGTCCTTATAATTTACATGTTGACAGTAACTGGAAATCTGATGATTGTTCTCTTGGTGTCTTTTAGTCAAACACTTAACTCTCCCATGTACTTCTTCCTGAGTCACCTAGCCACCTGTGACCTACTTCTGACCACAGTAATTTCCCCTTTTATGATGAGTCTTATTTTGACTGAAAGGAAAACAATGTCTTTTGCTGGCTGTTTTGCTCAATTTTACTTTTTTGATGTCTTTGTAGCGGCGGAGTGTTTCCTTCTTACAGTCATGTCTTATGACAGATATCTGGCAATATGTAACCCACTGCGTTATTCTTCTGTCATGAACTTCCAGAAATGCCTTTACCTGGTTGTCTGTGCCTGGATCACAGCATTCATAGTGACATTGAATATCCTCCTTCCATTGCTTGGATTGCAATTCTGTGGTCCCAATGTCATTGATCATTTCTTCTGTGACATTGTACCCGTTATACAACTTTCATGCTCAGACACTACTTTTGTTGAGAAGGTGAATTTTATGGTTGGTTTTCCAGCAGCTTTCCTACCATTAATGTTCATCATTACAACTTACATCTTTATCTTCCACACCATTCTCAGGATCCCTTTGACCTCCGGAAGACAGAAAGCCTTTTACACATGCAGCTCCCACCTGACAGTTGTGTTCGTGTATTATGGAACATTGGTTACTGCTTATTTGTTTCTATCTAAAGAACACTCACTAAATATCAACAAGGTTTTATCTTTCATGTATACAGTGGTGACTCCATTCCTGAATCCAATCATTTATAGTTTAAGGAACAAGGACATCAAATCAGTCCTAGCTAAATTAACACATATAAAAATATTGTGAACATGCCAATGTACAATAACTACTCAGATGGCACTGAAGGCTCTGTTGAACTGTAGGTACATTTCAACATATGAATATATCATAGAAACAAAGATCTGATAGAAGCCCAACTGGATCTACTTTGATGGGGGCATTAGGAAATAGGAATTTTGTGCAATTAGTCAATTGCCAATGTCATCCAGCCAGCCAGAGAGACTCCCTATTAAAAAATTAGAATTAGAGCGATCTGTAGTTTAATTTCATGTGACAAATAAACAGTTTGTTTTTAGTGATGATAAACTGACTTACTCTATCCGGTAAGTGTTTATAAAAATTTAACAAACTAATATTATCTTTTTTTACAGACTGACTTTTTTTAAAATTTTAATTCTCATTTCTAAGAATGGGAGACAATTCCCACCTCAAAGGCAAAACCAGAGGAAAACCACACTCTCCGTCAACCAGGAAATTTTCTGTGTAAAGGGCTGAAATTCCACTTTTTTCCACTTATGTATTCATTGAAGTCAACTGTAAAGCTAAACACTGGGAATATTCCTGCAAAACCAGTATAAAAGGGCGCCAGTCTGTGCTTTGTAGTGAGAGTGAATGGAGTGCACTATTATTTATGGCAACTTAAAAATAACAAAATAAATAAATAAAATGAGCTGTTTGTTTGTGAAGAGATTAGAGCAGTTTTGGGGAGACAATGTTTTCTGGGTTGGGTGTAAAGGAAGGAGAGTTACCCCCCCCCAAACAAGTGATAGAGTGAGTAACAAGCAGCCAGCCATGTGACGGTTGGAGGAGATTTTAAACTAGGAAGGGGGGGAGGGGCCAATAAATACTGGGCTAGATAGCATAGAAAGGGAAGGCAATGTAGTTAATAACCAGGTGGGTGGATCTGGGGGTGGGGTTAGTACAGATCATAGGGAGAAGCCTACAAACCACATCAAAATTAAATCACAAATGAAACATAGCAGTGGCATAAATTGTATGCTTGCAAATGCCAGAAGTTTGGTAAAATAGGGGAACTGGAGCTGGTAGCTGAAACTGAAAACTATGACTTGATAGGCATAACAGAAACATGGTGGGATGACACACATGATTGGTCAATCAATTTGGAGGGCTACATGTTATTTAGAAAAGATAGGTCAAACAAAAGAGGTGGTGGGGTCTGTCTGTATGTCAAACCAATATTATTGCCTCATTTGCGGGACGATATATGTGATGACAGTAGTGAACATGTGGAATCCCTGTGGGTTGAAATAGTCACTGGGGGTAAAACTGCCCAGAAAATATTAGTGGGTATTTGTTATAAACCACCAAACATTGGTGACCTTGAAGAATCACAGCTATTAATGCAAATGGAAAAGGCTTCTCAAATAGGGAGAACTATAATTATGGGGGATTTTAATTATCCAGAAATAGACTGGAAAAATGGAACAGCGAATTCTGCTAAAAGTAGTAAGTTTCTGAACTTGTTGAATGACAATTTTTTGTCTCAACTAGTGCAGACCTCAACCAGAGGGGATGCGTGTCTGGATCTGGTAATAACTGACAATGAAGAACTTATCTCTAACATCCAAGTTAAGGAGCACTTGGGGAATAGTGACCATAACATGATATCTTTTGAGATTAATTCAAAAAAGCAAATTGGTATGAGTTCCACCAAAACACTGACTTTTAAAAAGGCCAACTTTAGCAGGTTTAAGTCATCCCTTGGTCTTGTTGACTGGGATAAAATATTTTCAGGAAAAAACACAGAAGGTAAGTGGAATGCCTTCAAAGCAACATTGCAAAAATACACATCTAAATGTATCCCTGTTGGAAACAAATACAAAAGAAGCAAATTAAAACCAATGTGGCTAACCAGTAAAGTAATTTGTGAAATAAATAACAAGAAAGCGGCATTTAAACATTATAAAGCTGAGGGATCAGTAGAGGCATTTTCAGAATACAAAAATGCCAACAAAACCTGTAAAAAGGCTATCAAATTAGCTAGACTACAGAATGAAAAAAATATTGCTAAGGAGAGCAAGAGCAACCCAAAAAAATTCTTTAAATACATTAATGGCAAAAAATTTAAGTCTGATAATGTTGGGTCCTTGTTATCTGAAACAGGTGAGATGGTCAAGGGGGACAGAGAGAAGGCAGATATGTTAAATAATTTCTTTTCTTCTGTTTTTACCAAGGAAAACCCAATGGACAAGAATCTGCAAACTACTTTTACAGAACAGTCACAGCAAACATGGGACTGGCTAACACAAGAAAAATGTTAAAGCAATTGAATGGTGTTAAGGTAGACAAAGCTCCAGGGCCTGATGGTATACACCCACTGGTACTTAAAGAGCTAAGCCAGGCCCTGGCCAGACCGTTATATTTGATTTTCAGGGATTCTTTTATTTCAGGTATGGTGCCCATGGATTGGTGTAAAGCAGATGTGGTGCCCATATTTAAAAAGGGATCAAAGTCACAGCCAGGAAATTACAGACCTGTAAGCTTGACATCTGTGGTAGGGAAGCTGTTTGAAGGGTTACTAAGGGAAAATATTCAAGAATTCTGCTGGAACAGGAATATCATTAGCAGGAGTCAACATGGCTTTGTGAAAGACAGGTCTTGCCAAACTAACTTGATTTCATTTTATGAAAAAGTGAGTAATAATATAGATGCAGGAGCAGCGGTTGATGTGATCTATTTAGACTTTGCCAAGGCATTTGACACAGTTCCACACAAGAGGTTACTGTACAAACTGAATGTAATAGGCCTAGGGGAAAATGTTTGTGTGTGGATTAGAAATTGGCTGAAAGATAGAATGCAAAGAGTGGTAGTAAATGGCAAGTTCTCCAGTTGGATAAACGTGATAAGTGGAGTACCTCAGGGATCTGTCCTGGGTCCTTTTCTTTTTAATTTGTTTATTAGTGTATCATGTATCAGTGTTTGCCGATGACACAAAATTAAGTAGGGTAATAAAGTCTGAACTGGATGTGTCTTCATTACAAGAGGATTTGGACAAATTGAGTAACTGGGCAGGCATATGGCAAATGAGATTCAATATAGACAAGTGTAAAGTTATGCATTTTGGGTATAATAATAAAAATGCAACATATAGTTTAAATGGTGTTTCTCTGGGGAAATCTACAAATGAAAAGGATTTGGGAGTAATGGTAGACAATAGACTTAGCAGTAGCATGCAGTGCCAGCTGGCAGCTGCAAAGGCCAATAAGATATTGGCATGTATTAAAAGGGGTATTGACTCAAGGGAGGAAGATATTATTATGCCTCTTTACAGGTCCATGGTAAGACCCCACCTAGAATATGCTGTTCAATTCTGGGCGCCCTTTCTGAAAAGGGACATTGTGGAACTGGAGAAGGTGCAGAGGAGGGCTACAAAACTAGTAAGGGGAATGGAAAGTTTTAGTTATGGAAAAGGAAAGGCTAGAAAAGTTAAACTTGTATACACTAGAGAAACGGCGTCTTAGAGGGGATATGATAACACTATATAAATATGTTCAGGGCCCATACAAAGGGCTCTCCAAATACCTTTTCATTAACAGAGCAGTACATAGGACAAGGGGCCACCCGCTTAGACTTGAGGAAAGGAGATTTAATCTACAACAGCGGAAGGGTTTCTTTACTGTAAGGACAATAAAGGTATGGAATTCACTGCCTGAGGAGGTGGTGCTATCGAATACATTAGACGCCTTTAAAAAGGGCCTGGATACTTATTTTAAAGAGCATAACATAGAGGGCTATGTACGTTAGTATAGGGATGAATATTTAGTTAGGGCTTGTTTATCCAGGGAGAAATCTGATTGCCATTTGGAATCAGGAGGGAATTCTCCCCCCCACCCATTCGGGGCAGAATTTGAAATTGTTGTATTGAGGGTGTTTTTTTGTCTTCTTTTGGATCAACGATGGTAAACAGGAATAGGAAAAGGGTTGAACTAGATGGACGCAAGTCTTTTTTCAACCTAAATTACTATGTTACTATGTTACAATGACACTGACAAATACCAGACAATACATCTGTGCTTGTGCTGCTGAATCGGAAGTGGATAAATCTGGCAACATCAGTGAATGAAACCTATTTCCCCAGGATTCTGGGGATGTATAATAAAAAACAGATGACTGGATAGCAGTATCAGAGGCACAGGTCAGGTGCCCGTGTCTTCTGTTGTTTTCAATGTGCCTCCTTTGGCTGTTAAGGCAAGTGTATTAGCAGCTGACCCTCTATCACATTCTTCATAGCGGTCCCAAAGAGCAGCAAGAGATTGGTAGTGGGGGTGAAGTTTTGTTTGGCGTAGGTAATAGGGTCATTGTTTCTGCGTAGGATGTAGATTTTATGCAAATATGCTGTAATCATCTGATATGCAGTTGGACCACTCATAGAAGCTATAAGATGATTGTGTGAATCAGTTACTAACCCATACTCTGGAAGCAAGTTCCATAGAGATGGGGAGCCACCACAATCACTACCACTACAAATGTTAGATTGCTGTCTCTGAGACACATGAATCATTTTCTCTGATATTGGTCACATGGTTCAGAAAGATTTTGGGATTTCATTGAATCTGTTGTTGTTGCTTCTGTTGGTATAAAGCCTTTGCTTAATTATTTGTCACTATGCTTTCTACTAGGTTTTTGGGGTGCTAGCTTTTTTATCTCATACTCCACAATGCAACACTCCACTTGATCTATAAGAATATCATTATAATCTTTGACAGAATGCCTCAGAGAGATGCTGCTGATCACACCTTTGCACAAATTGTTTTGGCAGGAATTCAGAAATGTTATGTTTAAAGAAGGGGTCCCCAAAGTAGCAAGGATGTATTTTTGGACACTATCCAAGAATCCTGCTCAAACTATACTAACATATCATGCACTAGCTGGTTTATCCACTCTCACTTATGTGTGATCATGGCACCCCGACAGGGGTCCACCAACACTGCAGTTATAATCTAACAGTATATTAATTGCTTCTTTATGGTATTATGTTCGTGGCAGATTATCCTATATAATAATTCGCTAAATCGTGTGTAACGCCATGACATGCGCAGTAGACACTGCTGCTCGTGCTGCAGTCATGCGCAGTAGAGACTGCCCGCGCCGCGGCTGATACAGAGCTGGGCGCTCCGAAGGAGTGTCGAGCTATGTATCAGCTGTGGAGTGGGCAGTCTCTACTGCGCGTGACTGCCCCGTGACCGGGTGGCAGTGGCACTGTGGCCCGTGTAATGGGCTGTTCAACTAGTTATAACATAATTTATAAAAATTAACGTGTAACTGTAACAGATTAAAATAATATATTTATGACATCTGCGTGGTCATTGAGACATATATAACATTAAAATATAAAGAATCAATTAACTTATTGAATCAGTATTTTAGGGTAGTTCCCTGTCATAAGCTATTTAATGAATGTACTATCTATAATATTATCGGTCATACATGGCAAGTGTCGAACCAATTATGATGAAGATATCCGAGGGGTTAAAACAAGAGAACCAATAAGGTTGGATTTCTTCACTTAAACAGATAAATGACAATGTTAAATAATTTTGAGAACTTTACACTATATTAGGTATTGACACGCTACTTCACAGTAAAGAATTGATTAAAATAATTAATCCCGCATATTTTTGCAAAAATATATATAATTTATTTAAGTACAATATACTATATATATAAAAAGTGTAAACAACAATGATATAAATGAGTGATCAGCAATTACAATAGATAGATAGTAACCCAAACTACAATTATCACCATGAGGATTACCAGCAATTACAGGGTTAATCACACATAGGTATATTCAGAGGTATTAGATCACAATAATTGCACTCAGCAGCATAGAAAAGGATAATTGATCCTTACAATTAATAAAATACAATTGGCAGCAGTGTATATGAATACCTTCTGCCCCAGAAACTGTATAAATTATGCTAATTGAGGTTTAAGGTATGTTGTCAGGTGAATTAGCTTTAATATTAAGCCAGGTCCTCTGACAATTTTCATTGTACTATATATAAAGGGTTAATAACTGAATTCAAAGAATTCCCCTGATCAAATATTAGCTATATAATCTTTCCAGAAACACAATATTGTAGAAATAACAGAATTTATATTAACTAATATATAAACCAAGCTATTTAACTATATACACTTATCTGGCAAAATATAACAATTTACCAATAAATGAATCTCTAGAGCTAATATGGCTTATTATAATTGATCCCAAATGGTTGGCCAGTCCAATTAAGACAAATTATAAGAAAAATTTATTTTCTTCAAATAAGGAAGAAATAAATATTTGATTCTGAATTTTGCAGAATTTAAATAAGGAAAGATATAGTTACCAGTTCAATAATTGTGAATTTCTTAGGATTTCTATGGCAGCTAGTCCAAAATACTTCAGGAAATCATAGCAGGAATTGAACCAGGAAGCCAAGAGCCTTTTTACCTTCCATCTTAGTATTTTATATGGTAAAATCACTCTTGTCAGTACTCTCTGGCCATCCCCTCTGATTGGACAGAGATCCATCTCATTATACAGTGACATCACCAGTATTACCTGATTGGGTGCCCTAAATTCCTAATTGCCATATGAACATTTCAAAGCATTATTAATAACACCATATAATCTATAGATGGCACCATTACTCTACATAAAAATTCACCTCTAAAATGATACCTGTCGGGATTCTATCACAAATTTGGAATTTGAAGCTTGACCCTACATCACATAAATATGTCCCCTTACTAGACTTTCCCATAGGGGAGTCTGTCTTTGTTTTAGACTTTTGAGATTTTCTCATTACAAATTAATACTGTTTGAGACTGTGGTTGTCTGCAATTCGATATCAATCACCATAGAAGTCACCTAGATATTTTCTCCCTCCCTTGAGGAAGAGAGGCCCATTGTCTCTGTTACATGAGGTAATTTAAACACATTTTAAAACACAGATTTTTAGAGAATTTGGTTTAAAAGAAAAATTAACCATTTCCACCACGGCAATGTCTCTGACACAAGACTGAACACAACAACAAGATACAAGGTAGTTATACTGCATCAGCAAGGTCTCTCCCAGGCAGAAATTTCAAGGCAGACAGGGGTTTCCTGATGTGCTCTCCAAGCTCTTTTGAAGAAGTGCAAAGAAACAAACAACGTTGAGGACTGTAGAGATAGTGGTTGGACAAAGAAGCTTATTGCAGCAGATGAAAGACACATAATGCATACTTCCTTTCACAACTGGAAGATGTACAGCAGTGCCATCAGCTCAGAACTAGCACAAAACAGTGAGATCCTAGTACACCCGTCTGCTGTCCAGAAAAGTCTGGTCAGAAAGGATCTTCATGGAACACTTGTGGCCAAAAAGTCAGCTTGAGTCAGGTGGACTGATATGTAAAAATCTGAAATATCTGGCTGTAGCAGAAGGCAGTTTGTTCACCGAAGAGCTGTAGACTGATACAAGAATGAGTATCTGCAGGCAACAGTGAAGCATGGTGGTGGTTCCTTGCAAATGGGGCTGCATTTCTGCAAATGGAGTTGAAGATTTGGTCAGAATTAATGGTATCTTCAATGCTGAAAAGTGCAGGCAGATACTTATCCATTATGCAGAACCATCAGAGAGGCATTTTATTGACCCCAAATTTATTCTGCAGCATGATAACGACCTCAACATACATGTACAGAAGAACTGTGATTAGTTCTCCAAGATGTTTGGAACAACCTACCTGCCAAGTTCCTCAACAAACTGTGCAAGTGTACCTAGAAGAAGTGATGGTATTTTGAAGGCAGAGGGTGGTCACCCAAAATATTGACTTTATTTAGATTTTTTTCACAGGCAGATACTTATCCATCACGCAATACCATCAGGGAGGCATCTGATCATCCCCTAATTTATTTTGCAGCATGACAACGTCCCTAAACATCCAGTCAAAGTAATTAAGAACTATCTTCAGTGTAAAGAAGAACAAGAAGGCCTGGAAGTGATGGTATGGCCCCCATAGAGCCCTGATCTCAACATCATCGCGTCTGTCTGTGATGACATGAAGAGAGAGAAGCATTTGAGGCTGCCTAAATCCACAGAAGAACTGTGGTTAGTTCTCCAAGATGTTTTGAACAACCTACCTGCCAAGTTCCTTAAAAATATGCAGCTCCCACCTGACAGTTGTGTCAGTATATTATGGAACAATTATTACTGCTTATTTGTTTCTCTATAAAGAACAATCACTAAATATCACCAATGTTTTATCTTTCATGTATACAGTGGTGACTCCATGCATTAATCCAATCATTTATAGTTTGAGGAACAAGAACATCAAAAAAGTCCTAGCTAAATTAACACATGTAAAAATAATGTGAACATACCAGTGTATTTTGACCAGACTTACGGCACTGTTCTGCTGAACTATAAGTACAGTTCAACATATTAGAATATCATCGAAACATAGATTTGATGGCAGTGCACCTGGATCATTCAGTCTACTAATTTCTCTATTTAATTTAAATATACAATTTTACATACTTCTCAAAATAGACTTATCTATCCCAAACATTTCGAATTTCCTTACATTATTATTCTGTACAATCTTTGCCAAACTGTTTCACATCTATTAGAACACTATTATCTAGATCTATAATTCATTATGCAAATGGTTTATATACTTCAAGAGGTAAGAGATGAGTGAACTAGTTTGCTGAACAGTTTCAATCATAAAGCCACCTGTAACCGATTCCATTAGTCAGAATTTTTCTTTCAGATGTTTAAAATTATTTTGGGCAACTTTGTTTTTTCATATATGCATTATGTACTGGCAGCATACTCATTAGGCTGAATGGAATTATTCTGACGTTGTATTCTTACAAAACAGTTATAAAACGAGAGTTAATATTCTCTTTAATGTCATTTTTAACCAATTACAGTGCTGAAAAATCAGTCACGTGTGAGAAATTTATAACAGACATTCTTCACATTGCATGTGCATGATTTGTGTTAGATTCCTATGGTTAGGAATTATCTTTAACGTATGCTGCAGTTTTAGCATCATTTTATATACTATTACAATCTGCCATTTTTGCTAATAGTTGCTTCTACAAAGGGGCTTGGACAGGTATAAAGGATTGGTGTGGGCACTTGGATGGGGCATTAGGAAACATGAATTTTGTGCAACTTGTTACAACCTACAAGTCAATTGCCATTGTCATCCAGCCAGCCAGAGAGAGACTCAGTCACTAGTCACTAACTATTAAATAATTAGAATTAGAGCAATCTACAGTTTAATTCATGTGACAAATAAACAGATTTGTTATTAGTGAAGTTAAGCTGAGTTGCTATATCTTCTAAGTGTTTATAAGAACTTAACAAACAAATGTTATCTTTTTTTACAGATTGCTTTTTTTAAAAATTCTATTTCTCTAGGAATGGGGAAAACTTCCCACCTCAAAGGCAAATCAAGTGGAAAACAGCACTCTCTGTCAACCGGGAAAATTTCTGTGATAAGTGCTGATTTTCTACTTTTTTCCACTTATGTATTCATTGAAGTCAACGGTAAAGCTAAACACTGGGAATATTGCTGCAGAGCCAGTATAAAAGGGTGTCGGTGTCCCACAGGTTGTCACTCTGTGCTTGGCAGTGTGGGAGAAAGGATCACACTGTGATTTCTGGTGACTTTATAATAAATAAATAAATACATTGAGCTGCTTGTTTGTGAAGATGTTAGGATGGTGTTGGGGAGACACTGTCAGTTGTTTTCTGGATGTGGGTGAGAAGGAAGGAGAGTTAACTACCCCAAAAAGTGAGTAACAATCAGCCAGCCATCAAGGGTTGGATTGACATGATGATGCTGACAGATACCAGACAATACATCTGTGCTTGTGCTGCTGAATCAGAAGTGGGTGAATCTGGCAATATCAGTGAAGGGAGCCCATTCCCCTAGTGTTATGAAGAAGTATAATAAAAAGGGATCACTGGATAGAAGTATCAGCAGCACAGGTCAACTGTCTGTGCCTGCCGCTGATGTCAGTGTGACTCCTTCTGACGTGAAGGCAAGTGTAATAGCAGCTGACCCTCTATCACATTTTTCATAGCAGTCCCATAGGTCAGCAAGAAATTGGTCGTGGTGGTGATGTTTGTTGTAGGGCAGTAGTCAACTCAACTGGGGGATTGTTTCTGCCTAGAATGTAGCTATCATACAAATATGCTGTAACATGAAGTTTGACCACTCATACAACTATTCTGTGATTGTGTGTATCAATTACTAACCCATACTCTGGAAGCAAGTCCCATAGAGATGTGCCTCCTCCACCACCATCACCACCAGTACAAATGTTAGATTGGTGATGATATGTGTTCAGAAAGATTTTGGAATGTTCTTGCTGATATTGTTGTTGCTGCTGGTGGTATAAAGCCATTGCTTAATTTTTATTTCACTATGCTTTCTGTTAGTTTTGTTTTGACCCTACCTTTCTCTTATCCTCCACAATGCAGTCCTCCACTTGATCTATTAGCATATCTTTATATTATTTGAAATAATCCAGTTCCTCTGAGGGATGCTGCTGATCGCACCTTGGCACAAATTGCTTTGCAAGGAATTCAGAAATGTTTCATTTAAAGCAGTGGTCCACAATGTGGCAAGAATGTATTTTTGGACACTATCCAAGGATCCTTCTCAAGCTATGGAAACATATTCACTAGCTGGTTCATGTTTGTGTCATTATTGTAAGACTCATCAGCCATGATCCTCATTATTTTCTACAGTAAATATATCAGTAGAAGAATCTCACTAATTCCTTATCCTACACAACTAACAGGGAAGGTGGCCTCCTCCAAAGGTTTCATCAGCTCACATAGGTCACACACACTAGTTGACAAAGATGCTTCCACCAATACATTTCACTTTTTCACTTTATTCTCACTACAGACCTTATTCTGCTTGAACAAACGCACAATATCCCACCTGGTAGGGACCTACATTTTCAGCTGGTGATTGGGCAGGTGGTCACACTCTTATATGCATTGTAAGCACCGTAGAAGCCATGGGCACAGATTTTGCTGGTGATATTCAGCATCTTTCTGAGGGTTTTTGATTCTATGAGGTTTTTTGATTCTAGAATAACAGCTAAATGTAGGGCATGGGCTAAGCAGGGTAAATGTGCCCTATCACCCATGGCAGGTGTGGGCACTAATCTCCTACAGCAAATCTGGAGTCATAGTCTTTTGTGTTTTGCATTTGACAGACAATAACAGCAGCTATAAGTGTTACTGCAAATGAAGGAAATCTTGGCACGCTCTCTTACATACCAACAGTACTACAATTATGCGATGTTTGAAGAGTACTTCAGTTTTATTAGATATTGCACATCTGACTTGATGCTGGGTTGTCTCCCAGTCAGACATTGTGCTTCAGATAGAATCTCAATGATGATGTCCCTAAGTGTGATCCTACTTTCACCCTGGTCACATGTTTTTTACACAAACAACAGATAACTACATGTCTAGTTTTTGGATTGTGAGTGAAGTACCTATATACAGTAAGCTTCATTGACTGAGGGGTTCCTGAGGGACTACTACTGCTACTTCTACTGGGGCTAGATGTTGCAATTGTAGTAGTAGGTGTCAAAATTGCTGAGCTTCCAACAACAGCAGTAGCTCTTATAATAGTGAGGGATGTGGAAGTTGATGAACTGTGCTGCTGATTATTCAACAGTAGTGTGTGGCTGGATGAGGGTTGGAAGCAATAATGAAACTGATGATGACTGACAAGAGGATTGTGTATTTTGTGGCAGTTTTACTTGGCCAAATTCAGACTTTACAATTGATTTCTCAACCAGTTTATAAATACACACAGTCCTCATGTTCAGTGGTGGTAGTATTTTCCTTTCAGATAACTTCATGGCCATGTAATCATCTCTATTACTCAACTTAATCTGTATATAAGAAGAGGAGGATGCTGGAATGACATATTCTATATCAACATCATCATCAATAATTAGGTCATCCTGAGCCTCATCTGCAGCTTCTTCCCTACTACTTTCATATTCCTCTAGTCTAGGGATTGTTGAAAACTTTCACCTCAAACCAAAATCAGTGAAAAATGACACTTCCCACTTGGTGAAGTAGCGAAAAGTGTCATTTTCCCGCTTGTTTCGCCAAGCTCATTGCATTGAAATCAATGGGAACAAAAAAATTTCCCCAACACATGAACGTTTTCTCTACTATTCTACACCTATAAAAGGGTGTCAGGCTCTTGCAGCATCCATTGTGCATTTGTGAGAGGAGAAAGCAGCACATTTTTGAGGTGTAGAAGACAGTGAATTAAAGGGGAATTTAGTTTAGGGAGACTTTTAGGTAGGACATTTGTTCTGTGTATTAGGGGAATCTGGGGTAGCTCTGGGGGAGAGGAAGGAGGGTGACTTCAAATACCCCAAAATTCAGTGTGACTGACTGGCAAGACACAAGCAGCTGGGGGTCCAATTTGCTTGCTTATTTTACTTTTATTGTCTCTGTGTTGGAAAAGTCTGGGGAAAGAATATGTTGATTTTGTTGTTCAGTTATAATTTTTTTCTTTGGACTAACTGATATAAGATAGGATGGGCAACTTAAAAAAATAAATAAATAAAAAATCAGAAAAAAAATTAAACAAATAAATATATTAGACAGCTGACTGGGAGTTCTGTGTCAGACTTGATAGACAGCAAACAACATTGAGAATTTTGATGAGGGCTAAGAAAAGACATCACACTCCATCATTTGTTTACTGTAGAGAGTAAAAACACACACAGTACTTCAGTAATGTCCAGGAAACAAACAAGGGGCAGGGGAAGGGGGAAAGGTGGAGCAGTGCAGAGACGTGGGAGTAAAGTGGTAGTTCAAAAACTGAGTGCAGCAATGATTGATAGCTGCAGTGTGTGCAATAATGATGATCCGTCTCCTCCCATGGTGAATGGCAATGGTTGCTACAGTGTGTGCAATAGTGATGATCCTTCTCCTCCAATGGTGAATGCAGTTTATCAAGGTCCCACCAAATGTTCCAGCACCACCACAACCACCACCAGTTCCAGTTCTATAAAAAAAACATAAAAAGAAGGATAATGTCTGCACACGGAATTGTAGTTTAAGCTCTACTGAGCATATTTATTAATCACCATTTGCACAACATTTCAGGGAAATGTTCCCTTCGTCAGGTGCTAACACACACTCTAGATGTTTAAATACACAAATAGGCGGCAAAGTCACTACAATGGTGATTGACAGCATTAATTGAAAATCAAATCAATTAGCACACATTTACATCATCTTAATTATTTCATATAAAGATCTACACCTCTTAGAAAGAAAACATACAAACTTTAATATAACAAAGTTCTACTTAATTATATGCAAATCAGCAATACATTGCACAAATTATCCATTTTTAATAAATTCATTTTATTTTAGATAGACAAAACGAAATTTACATTTTTAGCTCTGTAGATATTTCACACGTGTAGAAATCTTAATTGCTTTTATAAGAAAATAAGGTTTTAAACCAAGTTTTTATGATTGTGTACTAAATTCTCAAACAATGTCCAAACGGTACAATTTTAAATAATTAGTTTCATTATAAATAGATGAAACGAAATATAATTAATTAGCCCTTTTGGAGTTAATCTATCAAAGTTATTAAATGACAAACATTTAAAGATATAAGAATTATATCACCATAAATTAGAAACACTTATTGTTAATTATGGTATATTCTTTCTATATAAGGATAGGAGTTTGAAGTGAAATAATACTAGGTTGCAAGATTGTATTATAACAGAAGAATAATGTATAAAAAGTTTTTAAGCCTTCAGCTATGAAGAAACACATAAATATCTGTGTGTCCCTTTCAAAAAGCTGATACTCCAATACAAGGTCTACAAGCAAAATTGCTTTAAGTCTACAAACTTCAAAAGGTGGTGAAAAATGAAGGTCAAAGCCTCATAAGGTGAAACTGCTAGTATTAACCCCTCTAGTGCCAAGTGGGTACGAACCGTTCCATGCAATGATGCGCCCTGCATCCCCTCAGAAGGCAGATTCTTCAATACATAGTTTTAAAGTAAAATAACCAGTACTTTTTTTCTAAATCTTACAAAAATATAGAAAATCAAATCTTTATAAGGTAAAGTAGATAATCTTAACACCCCTTTGTCGATGGAGTATGGAGTGCACCATACAATGATGCGCCCCGCATCCCATCAACACCTAAGGGGACAGAGTATGCTGTCTAAGCGAAAAATGATTAAATGTGATATTTAACCCTACCGATGCGCTCATTGCATCTACACGGTGGATTGATAGATTAGTCACCAAACCACCTAAAGGTTTAAATGAAGAATACAATTTTCAATGCTTTCTCAAAAATGATTCTTGTGTCTAATTCTTTCACCTAAACACTCACTCTGATTATTTATTTTTTATTTTTTATTTTTAGGATTTGTGAATTTATATATGAAAAGTTTGAAAACATTCACAGATCCATTAGAAATAAAAATAAACTTACCATATGATTGACAGTAATACACAGCAATGTAGTTTCTTATACTAAGAAAACCAGATGCCGTGTAGATGTGATGAGCACAAAGCGCATTTGCGCACGGTTACCCTGTGGCATCGGTAGGGTTAAATATCACATTTAATCATTTTTCGCTTAGACAGCATCCTCTGTCCCCTTAGGTGTTGATGGGATGCGTGGCGTATCATTGTATGGCGCACTCCGTACTCCATCGACACAGGGGTGTTAAGATTATCTACTTTACTTTATAAAGATTTGATTTTGCTATTTTTGTAAGATTTAGACAAAAAACACTGGTTTAAAACTATGTATTGAAGAATCTGCCTTCTGAGGGGATGCGGGGCGCATCATTGCATGGAACGGTTCGTACCCACTCGGCACTAGAGGGGTTAATACTAATAGCTTCACCTCATGAAGCTTTGACTCTCATTTTTCACCTTTTGTAGTTTTTAGACATAAAAGCAATTTTGCTTGTAGACCTTGTATTGGAGTATCGGCTTTTTGAAAGGGACACGCAGATATTTATGTGTTTCTTGATAGCTGAAGGCTTTAAAAATTTGTATACATTATTATTCTGTTATAATACAATCTTGCAACCTAGTATTACTTCACTTCAAACTCCTATCCTTATATAGAAAGAATATACCATAATTAACAATAAGTGGTGATATAATTCTTATATCTTTAAATGTTTGTCATTTAATAACTTTGAGAGATTAACTCCAAAAAGGCTAATTAATTATATTTCATTTCATCTATTTATAATGAAACAAATTGTTTAAAATTGGACTGTTTGACATTGTTTCAGTGTTTAGTACACAATCATAAAAACTTGGCTTAAAACCTTATTTTCTTATGAAAGAAATTAAGATTTCTACACGTGTGAAATATCTACAGAGCTAAAAATGTAAATTTTGTTTTGTCTATCTAAAATAAAATGAATTTATTAAAAATGAATATTTTTGCAATGTATTGTTGATTTGTATATCATTAAGTAGAACTTTATGTTATATTAAAGTTTGTATGTTTTCGTTCTAAGAGGTGTAGATCTTTATATGAAATAATTAATTAAGATAATGTAAATATGTGCTAATTGATTTGATTTTCAGTTAATGCTGTCAATCATCATTGTAGTGATTTTGCCACCCATTTGTGTATTTAAACATCTAGAGTGTGTGTTAGCACCTGACAAAGGGAAGATTTCCCCGAAACGTTGCGCAAATGGTGATTAATAAATATGCTCAGTAGAGCTTAAACTACAATTCGTGGGTCATAATGTGGCACTGACCCTTCTGATTCCTTACACCAGATACAAAACCTGGTGTGCTGGGGTAAAGAAGTTTTTTATACATATATTAAAAAACCATATAAGAAGAACATGGAACAAATCACATTCTAGTGTTGATAACGATATAATGGAGGATGGTGTAGAGGCTCAACCAACTGCTACATCTGAAAGTGAGACAAGCAAGCACCAAAACACGTCCTCAAAGTAATAGAGAACTGTGTAAAAGTAAAAGTAAAAAGATATTGACACCTCTAAAAGCTTAGAGGAATATAAGGGTAATGGGCAAGAAGTGGCGGGTGATGCTGTGTCACGGTTTTATTGAACACTCAGACAATTTGGTAGGATAAAATAGAAAAGCTTTATTAAGCAATATAAAGCGCACAAGGCCCTTCACGGGTCCAACCTCTACAAGAAACAGTAAGATAGTTTGACACAGGTCAGGGCATACAGATAGTAATACAAATAATGCGGCTCTACCGGCCTTACCGATAACCGG
The DNA here is from genome assembly GCA_037306005.1 of Rhinophrynus dorsalis. Lineage (NCBI taxonomy): Eukaryota > Metazoa > Chordata > Amphibia > Anura > Rhinophrynidae > Rhinophrynus > Rhinophrynus dorsalis. The sequence continues at coordinate 557,722,264 of CM074721.1, forward strand.
GTAAGGCAGCTGGGTAGCGGGTGCGACAGTAATAGAGGAGGCTCTACCAGCCTTACCAAATACCTGGTAAGGCAGCCTAGAGACGGGTGCAACAAGGAACAGAGGAGGCTCTACCGGCCTTACCGAATACCGGGTAAGGCAGCCTAGAGAGTGGTGCAACAAGGAACAGAGGAGGTTCTACCGGCCTTACCGAATACCGGGTAAGGCAGCCTAGTGAGTGGTGCAACAAGGAACAGAGAAGGCTCTACCTGCCTTACCAAATACCGGGTAAGGCAGCCTGGTATCTGGTGCAACAGAGAGAGTACTGACAGGTAGTAACACCGTCGACCGGTGCGCTCAGGAAGTAGTACTGGCAAAGGCCCCACTGAATCTCAGGCTGAGCGTAGTGTAATGAGCAGACACTAGGAACCGCTAGTGACCAGATAACACAGACTGGGTTTACGTAACAGAGGCCACAGAGAATCACAGGCTGAGCGTAGTGAATGAGCTGACAATGGTAACCGCTAGTGACGGGATAACACAGACTGGGTGTACATAACAGAGGCCACAGATAATCACAGGCTGAGCGTAGTGAATGAGCTGACAACGATAACCGCTAGTGACCGGATAACACAGACTGGGTGTACGTAACGGAGGCCACATATAATCACAGGCTGAGTGTATTGAATGAGCTGAAAACGGTAACCGCTAATGACCAGATAACACAGACTGGGTGTACGTAACGGAGGCCACAGATACACAGGCAGAGAGAAGCGCAACCGGAGGCAACAAATATGAGAGGACTGACAACTTAGAGAGGGCAGCACAAATAGCATTAGTCAGCCAATGTCTGGATCAGTATCAGAGAGCGGTAGTCAGCCAGAGCCAGGATCAGTACACATAGAGCGGTAGTCAGCAAAAGCCTGGATCGGTACACATAGAGCGGTAGTCAGCCAAAGCCTGGATCGGTACACAGGGAGCGGTAGTCAGCCAAAGCCTGGATCGGTACACAGAGAGTGGAACAGGAACAAGGTCAGACGAAAACCGGATCAACACGGAACAGGAGCACAGAATAACGTAAGGTCAGAAACACCATGAAAGGGCACCGGCCTAGTGACAGGAGGGCGTATATAAAGGCTAGCCCTGGGAGGGGCTAGCCAGCTAGCACCAATAAGAGACAGCCAAAACAAACCCGGAAGTAAGAATGTCGCACAGAGAATCACGGGCACCGTGATAGGCTGATACTGAGGATGACCTAATGATGACCAATGATGATGATGATGATGATGATGATGATGCAGATCTAGAAAATATCCCTCCTGCATTCTCCTCTTGTTCAGATACAGATGAAGGTAGCAGAAAGGAAAAGGCACAAAATTCCACCTCTACAAAGGAACACTGTGCCTGTCTATAAAAGGTTTGATAAAACCATTGGAAACTCTGACCCTAGACAAGAAAAATTGCCTAAAAATGAGGTTATTAATAATCACAAATCAAATATGATGAATACCTCTGCTGCTGGAACTGCTGAACCTTTGACACCTAGTAGTAATAGCAGTAGAATTGCATCAACATCTAGCCCCAGTAGTAGTGGCAGCCCCTCAGGAACCCCTCAGTCCATAAAGTCCAGAGTATGGAGATACTTCACTCAGGATTTAAAAGCTATGACAGACACAGCCAGGCCAAATGTATTTACAGCAGCACAGATGAAGAGGAGGAGGGCAGTAAAGAAGGGCTGCTACCATTTACCACACTTTGGGCAACTGCTATGACCAATAAGTAAGATGTATAGTAATCTGATAATCCATGATAATGGATAAAACTGCTGTAGAGATATATATATATATATATATATATATATATATATATATATATATATACACACACACATACATACATCAATCATCCCACGGCAATCCCCCACTACCACTCCCATACTCATCTGCCACATTGTAGGTTGTACTTTATAACTTTATTATTTTTTTTATCTCTTGACTGTTAGGGACCAGGAACCAGACAGACATATTTATTAAAATAAACAAAATTGTTATCCAGGAGCGTAAACCAAAAGAAAAGCTGGGATCAGAAACCAAGACAGGTACACAGACAAATTGGGGTCAGGAATACAGAGATCAGTGATGTAAGGAACAAGCTAGGAGTCAGGAGCCAGAAGGGACGTCAGAGGAAGCCAGGTCATGCACAGATAATCAGGAACTCAGGAGAACACACTTGCAGCCAGAAGCAGACACAAGGGCAAGGAGAAAGTGAGCCTAGCTGCTTTAAATACACTGGAAGAGGTTGGCTGACAAAAGTCAAGTGAGTAACCATGGAAAATGAGAGGTCAAGGCAGTTCATTAAGCATTAGCTTACTCAGCCTGACAGGTGAAGGAAAGGCAGCAGTAATCAACAGAAGAGCTCTAGAGTAGCTCAGGCAGCAGTAGTCAATAGCAAACCTTGACAGTACCCCCCTCAATGAACCCCCCCCCCACTGGGCAGGACCAGGTTTGAGGAAAAAGCATGCATGGAAAGCATGGAGGAGGGCGGGGACATGCATGTCCAAGGCTGGAACCCACTAGCACTCCTCCGGACCGTACCCCTTCCAATGGACGAAATAGTGAAGCCTCCCACAGAACCATCAACGGGCACCCAACGGGATTGAGGAATGGCCTTAGTAAAATGATTACAAACCAGAGGTTTCAGCAGCAAGACATGGAACACATTGTGTATCCGCATATTGGAAGGGATGTCTAGGGCATAGGCCACAGGGTCCACATGTTGGAGAATACAGAAAGAGCCCACAAAAAGGGGAGCCAGTTACTGAGAGGGCACTTGGAGGTGGAGATTTCTGGAGGAAAACCAAACCCTCTCCCGACCTGGTAGGAGGCTGCGGGTAGGTGTTTACGATTTGCCTGGAACACCTGAGATTGTTGTGAGCCTTGCAGTGACTCTTGGACCTGCACCCATGTGGAACAGATATGCTGGAGATTTTCCTCCAGTGCCGAATATGGAATCATGGAGGGTTGATACCTGAAATTTATCATGAAGGGGGAAAGTCGGGTAGAAGTTAAGACTGCACTGTTTTTATGAGAAAACTCCACCCAAAGTAGCAGGTTCAACAAGTTATTCTGATGGTCCGATATGTAGCACCACAGGAATTGCTCCAAGACCTAATTAGTCCCATTCAATTGCAGGTGGTAGGCCGAGGAGAAGGAGAGTTGGATACCTAGTTGAGCACAGAAGGCCCTTCAGAATCTCGAGACAAACTGGATACCCCGCTCTGAAATTATGACCCCGTGTAGCTGATAGACCTATTTGATAGAGACCATAGCCAACTCTTTAGCAGATGGGAGTTTTTTGAATGGTATGTAGTGGATCATCTTAGAAAATCGGTCGACAACCATGAGGATGACTGTGTTGCCGTTGGACAGCAGAAGGTCGACAATGAAGTCCATGGCATGGTGTGACCATGGCTTCTCCCCATTGGGTATGGATTGGAGAAGGCTCACTGGAAGGTGACGGGGTGATTTGGTCTGCGCACAGACTGGACAGGCAGCTACAATGGCAGCAATATCTCTGTTAAGTTTTGGCCACCAGATGAGACAGGACAGGACGACCAGAGAAGCTGTTTTTTTCCGGGATGCCCTGCTGACTTGATATTATGGCAGGTTGAAAGTACCTTGGTACGGAGGTTAACAGGTACAAAACAGCACCCAGAAGGAGTCTCAGCAAGTGCATCTACTTGGGCAGCCATAATTCTCACCCCGAGGGTGATCACAGTTATGAAACTGTTTATAATGTTTTGATAAACTATGGCTTTCAAATCCTTTTTTATATTATAAAGGTGTTCATTAAATCTAGTTTTTTGTTTATGTTTGGTTCACCTACATATTGTAATTCACGAGAGCATGTGATCAAGTAAACTACATACGTACTTATACAAGATATATGCTCTTTGATAGTATATGCTTTTTTGTCTTGGTAGAGCTAAAATTAGTATTTTTTCTCTGTTTTAGAATGGTACAGGTTTTACAATTAATTTTTCCACATTTGTACTTGCCTTGTCTATCCAAAAAGGTATTTTTTGTTACTGTATTCTTGTATGTCACTAGGGACTATGTAGCTTGATATGTTTCTATTTTTCTTATATATGATTTTAGGATGTTCACCTATAAGAGGTTTTAAAATTAAATCTTCTTTAAAGATATGCCAATGTTTTCTTAAAATGTGTTCTGTTTGTTTGGATTGACTATCGTAAACTGTGGTAAAGGCTGGAACATTGTTATTGAATGTGTTTTTCTTAGTTTTATATTGTAGGAGATCTTCTCTGTTGAGTTGTGTAGTTTTTTCCATGGCCTCTTTTATGATTTGGGAGTTGTATTTTTTCTCCTTAAATTTTTTTCTTAAAATATTTGATTCTCTTAGGAAATCATCGTCGTTTGAGCAGTTCCATTTTACTCTTTGGAACTGGCCATATGGAATATTGTTAATCCATTTCTTATTGTGACCGCCAGTTGCATGTACATATTTATTTCCATTTATTTGTTTCCTAAAATTACATGATTGAATTTCTAATTCTGGGCTGAAAAAGAGGTCAATGTCAAGGAATTCAATGTGCTCTGTTTGTATATTACTAGTGAATTTTAAATTCATAGGAATGTTGTTCATGTAGCACAAGAATTGTTGGCACTGAACCTCTGTTCCATTCCAGATTAGGAGCAGATCGTCAATGTATCTTTTGTAATATATGATATGCTGTGAAAAAGGGTTATTATGTATGAATTCTGTTACCCATTGACCCATGTACAAGTTGGTGTAAGATGGGACAAATGCAGAACCCATCGCTACACCAGATGTTTGTATGAAGAACTGTTGTTCAAAAAGAAAATAATTATGTTGTAAAATGTAGTGTATACAATTGATGATGAAATCTATTTGGGCTGTTGGTAGAATCTGTAGTTGTTTAAGTAAAGTGTGGATGGCCATAATGCCTTTAGTGTGAGGAATACAAGTGTAAAGGGTTGACACGTCATATGTTACCCATAAATAAATGTGTTTCCATTTAATATTCTTTAGACTGTTCAGAACACGTGTGGTGTCTTTTAAAAAGGAGGGTTGCATATTAACTAATGGATTGAGAAATTCATCGATATATTGTGATAAGTGGTAAGTAAGTGAATTTATGCCCGAAACTATGGGTCTGCCAGGAGGTTGGGTGATGGTTTTATGTAATTTGGGTAAGTGATAAAAAATGGGAATAGTTGGGATTTCTTTGTATCAGAATGGTAGCTCTGTATTAGTAATTATGTTGTTTTCTAGGCCGTTTGTCAATAGTTTTTTGAGTTCTAATAAGAATTCTGCTGTTGGGTCTCTACTTAACCTCTTATAAGTGTTTGTGTCCCCCAGTAATCTGTGGACTTCTGTTAAGTAATCTCCTTTATTCTGAATACAGATGCCTCCTCCCTTATCTGCCTGTCTTATTATGACATTATGATTCTTTTGTAACTGTTTTAAAGCTTCTCTTTCTTGGAAGTTAAGATTGTGTTGTTTCTTTGGGATGTGTGAATCTAATTTATCCAAATCTCTTAGGACTAATTGATTAAAAACTTTCATTTGTTCTGATTGACTAAAAGTTGGATAAAAAGAAGATTTGTTCTTTTTATTGCTATATATTGGATTCCAGTTATCTATAGGAACAGTTTCGTCCTGTAGGATCTGTAATAAATGAGTGTTATATTTATCTTGCATAGTGGAACTGATTGCTAATGGCTTGGATGTTGTCAGAGTGGTAGTGAGATATCTTTTAAGGGTCATGGATCTAATGTATTTGTGCACATCAATGTAAACCTGAAATTTATTATGGGGTCGGGCTGGGGTAAAGGATAAACCTTTATTTAAGACCTTATTTACTGCTGGTGTGAGAACATAGTTGCCCAAATAATAAATGGTTTGATTGGTTATATTGTTACTACTGTGTCTATTTTTGTGATTTTTGTGACTGCCTCATCTGCATCCTCTTCTATAGACAAATGCCTTTTTTGTGATTTGTTGTGTGTTTGTAGTGGTGATAGATGAGACATTATCTGTTGTGTAGTTATGGGTGTATGAAGTTCCTCCATAATCAGGGGAGCCTGTGTTGAGTGTTGTGTTGGTTGGCATTGGGCGTTTAGCTGAGAAGTAGGAGAGTGATTCTTTATTACTTGGCTGTAAGTTAATGACAGTGTTACTTGTTATGACAGAGGTACTGAACCTTGATCTTGGGGTTTCGATGACTGAGGAATAGGTTGGGTTTTAAATGTTTGTGTGGGCAATGTGGTTATCCTCAGATGTGGTGACTGGTGGTCTCGTCCCAAAAAATGATGTGATTGAGTGGTTTTTGGTCTTGATCCATTATGATTAGTAGACAATACCTGAAAACTGTTGTTAGTAGGAACCAGAAGTCTCTGATGATTTTGATGATAATGATTTGAATATGAGTTGGTTTTTGACTGGTTATGCTGATGTGAATTATGTCTGTAGGTAGGATGTCTGAAATGTGAATTCCTAGGTTGCGAAAAGCCACGATGGTTAATAGTCTTAGATCTGTTTTCATGATCTTTTTTGTCCCTAGTACGTTTTTTCTGTTGGTTTTTTTTTTAAATATATTTTATTATCAGATCGCTCCATACAAATTTCAAATACAGAAAAGTACATATAAAATGTTCAAGTACAGCAAAAACATGTAGTCTTTTGTAACAATGAAAAGAATATATGCATATCAATAAATCGTACAGAGTCAACCTGAGGTTTTTATTGTTATTTCAACCTCCAATAACCAAAACTCCCAGGACCTAACCTAACTTAAATTTAACTATACCCCCCAACCCCAGTTCCCCTCTCTTCCGAACCCGCAGCACCCCCCCACTCGCCCACCAGCCAGCAATTTCACAGAATCCCGGTATGTACAGAGTTCATGCAGAGTGTCACGCTTCAATCATACAACTCAGCCATCCACACAACAAGTAGGCGTTACCTCAATCAACCATCATCGGTAAGTTGCACATCATCAAGTGCCTCATTATTATCTGCTCTGTTTGCCCACCAGTTCTGCCATCTTCCCCAGATCTTGTCAAACTTACTCGTGTTACCCCGGTGCAGATAAACCAATCTATATTGTGGAACGCACTGCAAAACTAGGTTTATCCATGCCCTGCAGTTAGGAACTCTATTTGACATCCAGTTCAAGGCCACCACCTTTCTTGCCATCACCAAGAGCTCACTCAGCAGAGACCTGTCAGTGACATACTCAATCTCATCGGGGAAAATAGATAACAGACACATTTTTGGAGTCACAGGGACCGGCCTCCCCAACACCAGGACCACAATACGCATTATTTCATTCCAAAAGTTCCCAACTCCCAGATCAAATGCAAGTATGTACCCTGAACATCATCACACCGGAGACAACAGACATTTTTTCTGTTTAGTATGAGTAATATTTTTCTCTAACACACTTAGATTTTTGTTAACATGGTTTTGTAACTTCTTATGATCATTGTTTAGAGTTGAATTACTAAATTTTTCTCTAAATCCTCAATTTCTCTTTTGGTTTTGTTTAATCTAAAATCTCTATATTTAATAAGTAATTCAATTAATTGAAGCAAACAATTTTCCAGTAAGACGACAAGTGGCCTTGTTTTAACGCCAGAAGCCCAAGAAGGGCCATTGCAAGTGCATTACTTTTATTGTTCATATTTGAAATTATTAAAATCACTACACTTAGATGCTCTTCTCCTCTGTGTTTGCGCTGTTTTTGAAATAATTCGAATCAAGTTTCTATAACAGTGGACAAGGCCACTTGTTGTCTCTCATCCTGCAGCAAACACAACTGGAGTTCCATCATCATTCATTTTTCATCCATCATTTCATAATTTACAGAGTGGATTATCCGCTTTATTCATCTCATTTATTGCATTCCATTATCCACTCATCAATCATTGGTAACTCTTATCCATCAGTAATTTCTTTTGAGCTTTGGACTTTTTAATTAATAAATAATTTATTGTACCATACGTTTTATTTGTTTCTACCTTCTGTACTTTTATACTAATTATTTTATTTGTCAGCCTTCATTTCAGTTCTCGCATTATTTTTCATTTGTTTTCTGTATTTATTCACCTGGTAATGAGCGTTTGTAAGTTTAGGATTTTTATATATATATATATATATATATATATATATATATATATATATATATATATAAAAAGTTTTAGCAAAAATGTTAGTTAATGTGCTTTTCGATATTTACATATGTTTACTATTCCGACAATTTATTCTATAGAACTAGGAAATAAGGACAATATTTTGATACATGTTACTCTTTTCCTATATGGTTCTATTTGGATTTCTTGTTCATTAGGAGTGGGGATGTAGCCATCTTGGGTGTTGGCTCCATAGTCTTACATCAGGTCACCTCTTTAGCTGTCTTTTTCCCTTATCACCTTTTTACATTAGGTTGAGAGTTCCTTATCTAATTATTTTTTACTTACAAATCCTCCCTGTTACATGTTTATTTATTCTTGGTCAACATTGGAATATTGTTCTGTAGGGGTAATTCTAAAATCAAAGTTGCCATAGCATCCCATAATAGTCTTCTAATTATTGACTAAGGTGTAATGACTGTTACCAACAGGAGTATAAACACTGTTTGAGAGCGAATGTATCAAATAATGGTTAGATCTCATATCAGCAATCGTTTTTAAGGAGTTAAAATCACCTCAACCTCATTAATTAATTTTCCTGTCTAAGTTTTAAGGGGCCTATGCCTTGATTCAATTGGGTCCAATGGGAAAAAAGACAGCTGACGACAGTTATATAAGCACAGTAAGTGATTCAATTATACATCTTAAAGGGATAGTAATGTTTCAAAATAAAAGCAGATCCAATTCTCTTCATTGTATTTGGGCCATGGAGAGTGTTATTTCAATACTGTCAGAGTTGTAGTACAAGAGTAATTGAATGATAAAGTATCCCCCTCCCGCCCCTTTTACTGGTGTAACACTGCTCATCTCAGAGCAGCAAGACTGTCCAGATGGATCGCAGAGAGGGACAATCTTCAGTGAGCATAAGGTAAAACCTGAAAAACATGTCAGGGGGGCAGGGTTTTCCTTATGATCACAGTAAGAAGATTGTCCCTTGCTGTAATATGTCCAGTAAAGGGATCAGATTCCACATCTGAGGAGATGCAGCTTACGCTAGGTAAAAGGGTCGGGAGGAGTATACTTTATCATTCAATTACACCTGAACAACAGCTCTGACAGTACTGAAATAGCACTTTCCATGGCCCAAATACTATGAAGATTAATTGGAGCTGCTTCTATTTTGAAATGCCCATGCCCTCCAAACAAGTCAATGACAAACCACAAAATCCTATCAACCACCCAGGGACAAGGACTTCACAAAGCAACAAAACACAATGCCACTGTCATGGTTTGTAAAGACTCTCAGACGTGAGGTTAGCTAAAAACACAACTTTATTGAAAGTTAAAGACAATCCCATAGGGTATTTACACATATGCAGACAATATATTGCATAAGCAAATGTCCATACAAATAGTAAAGCAGGTTCTACCGGCCTTGCCAATATACCAGGCAAGGCAACCTGAATGGTTATCAATAGGTGGCTCTACCGGTCCTGCCGAATACCTGGCACGACAGCCTGACAGAAACAGAAAGATAGGCTCTACCAGCCTTGCCAATATACCGGGCAAGGCAGCCTGCTAGAACAGCTGTACTTGGCTCTACCGGCCTTGCCAATGCCGGGTAAGGCAACCTTGTGATGGAATAATAGGAGGTTCTACCGGCCTTACCAATATACCAGGCAAGGCAGCCAATCAGAGTAGTCAGACAGTAGGCTCTACCGGCCTTGCCAATACCGGGTAATGCAACCTTGAGATGGCAATATAAAAGGTTCTACCGGCCTTACCAAAATACCGGGCAAGGCAGCCCAGAAGGAGGGTGACAACCACAATGACCACAGAGACTGTCAGAATGACAGTAGAGACGAATCGATAGGCTACCTGGTCTGTGGTTTCACTGGAGTCTGACATTCAGTACCCGTGTATATAGAATGGTTGCTGTCTAGGACTGGACAGCGCACTGAGAGGCCTCAAGTGCAAGAACTAGAGACAAGGAGCAACAAAGAGTGAACCCACAGGTCATGGAGCAAACCAACGCCCGCGCGTTGGGAACCAACATATATTAGCAGGGTACTCAGTAATGGAGCGAACCAGCGACCGCACGCTGGAAAGAGCAAGCAGCAAGGCAAGCACTTGGGTCAAGGAACAACCAGTGTCCGCACACTGGTAACAACAGGAGAATACATAAGCCGCAAGGCTAATGGAGCGAACCAGCGTCCGCACACTGGGAACCTATAGTATAGTATCGGGCCGCAAGGCCAGTGGAGCGAACCAGCGTCCGCACGCTGGAAACCAACAGTATGGATCTGGGTCTCAAGGCCAATGGAGCGAACCAGCGCCCGCATGCTGGGAACCTACAGTATCGTATCAGGCCGCAAGGCCACTGGAGCGAACCAGTGCCCGCACGCTGGGAACCAACAGTATTGATCTGGGCCGCAAGGCCAATGGAGCGAACCAGCGTCCGCACGCTGGGAACCAATAGTATAGTATCAGACCACAAGGCCAATGGAGCGAACCAGCGTCCGTACGCTGGGAACCAACAGTATGGATCTGGGTCTCAAGGCCAATGGAGCGAACCAGCGCCCGCATGCTGGGAACCTACAGTATAGTATCAGGCTGCAAGGCCACTGGAGCGAACCAGCGCCCGCACGCTGGGAACCAACAGTATGGATCTGGGTCTCAAGGCCAATGGAGCGAACCAGCGCCCGCATGCTGGGAACCTACAGTATCGTATCAGGCCGCAAGGCCACTGGAGCGAACCAGCGCCCGCACGCTGGGAACCTACAGTATGGATCTGGGTCTCAAGGCCAATGGAGCGAACCAGCGCCCGCATGCTGGGAACCTACAGTATAGTATCAGGCCGCAAGACCAATGGAGCGAACCAGTGTCCGCACGCTGGGAACCTACAGTATAGTATCAGGCTGCAAGACCAATGGAGCGAACCAGTGTCCGCACGCTGGGAACCTACAGTATAGTATCAGGCTGCAAGAGCAATGGAGCGAACCAGTGTCCGCACGCTGGGAACCTACAGTATAGTATCAGGCTGCAAGACCAATGGAGCGAACCAGTGTCCGCACGCTGGGAACCTACAGTATAGTATCAGGCTGCAAGACCAATGGAGCGAACCAGTGTCCGCACGCTGGGAACCTACAGTATAGTATCAGGCTGCAAGGCCAATGGAGCGAACCAGCGTCCGCACGCTGGGACCAAACAGGATAGTGAATGTCGTTTAGACAACTGATGACAATGTCGCCACAGCTAGCAGGAACACAGGAACCAGCAGGACAGGACAACCGGATCAGGAGCGGCAGGCAGAGACTGACGGTAGGAACAGCAACCTCAGCGATGACAACTGGAACCGGACTGGAACAGACACAGCAAGCAGAACTCAGGAACAGAACGGCTCAGCAACACAGGAACAAGCCCAAATGTTGATAGCAGGAAAGAGAAAGAGGCTGCTGTCTGAGACAACACGAAAGGGCAACCAAAGGGTGCCCAGACAAGGTTTAAAAAGGCAAAGTGAGGCGGGCTGAAGGCAAGCAGCCAATGGGAGGCTCCTACAGGTAATAGACACATGAATGCAGCAATCACGGGCACCGTGATAGCCACACACCGTACCCTGGAACACCAGAGGTTAACACTCAACAACATGTACATACACACAACACAACACGTGCACCTGTCAAGCCAAAAGCAACCCAAACTCACCTGAGCAACAACCAATGGAGACACAACTTGCACTTGATAATGTCACAAACACACACACACACCTAATATCAGATACACAAAAAGTACAACTAATCACACAAAACAGCCACACCTCTAAACATTTACCTGGATAACACGCAACTTCCCAACTACCCGACCTTATGACCATGCCTGGACAACACCCTACCACTGTCTTAAAGAGACAACTCACCGCCCTCAAATGTGGCGTGTTTACAGTCAGACCACTAAGACAGAGACAGCGAGAGACAGACAAGAGAGATTATGGCCAGTATGTTTGTATACCTATTTCTGTGAAGACAGTGGAGATGAAGGCGTGCAAGGGAACACTATCCTCCTCAAAGCACACCTGTTCAACAGCCTTCACCTGTTGCAAGTGATGATGCTCCGGCTGAAGAGCCACAAAGAAGGCCCATTCCCACCTGTAGACCAACACCTGGCAGCAGCACCCCAGCGGCCGCAACAGGATGTCCTACAACTCCTACAGTTGCCACAGGGACCTGTGAAGCAGCGCAGGAATGACAAGCGAACACCAAGACCCACTATGTACCACACAAGGGTCACACTCCTTGGAATGACGGACACTAAAGTCAGAGACCACTACAGGTTGACGTTGCAAAGCATCATCGTCCTCTATGAGGTGATCATAGATGACATGGACCCCATTTACAGCAACAACCATGCCCTATCCAGATTGCAGAAGCTCATGTGTGCCATCCATTTCATGGCAGGTTAATCCTTCCAGTCCACAGAAGCTATGTATCTGGAATGTCCCAGGCCACATGTTCAAGAGCACTGGCTCAGGTGTTGGCAGCCCTCAAGAAGAAGGCTGGGACCTACATCCAATTCCTCACCCGTGACATGGAGTGGGCATGTGTCAAACTGTCCTTTTACACAAAGGGAGGAATGCCCAGGGTCATGGGTGCCATAAACTGCACACATGAGTGAATTGTGAGCTCCAGCACAAGAGGGACATTTGTACATCAACAGGAAGAACTTCCATTCCATCAATGCACACATGGTGTATGACTCCACAATGAAGTTAACCCATGTTTGTGCCTCCTGCCCTGGCAGCTGACATGACCCCTACATCCTTAGACACTCCTCTGTCCACAGGGAAAATGGGACCTATACAGGAGGCTGGCTTTAGAGTGAGTCACAAACATCACACCACAGCCAAAGGTGCACTCACATGACCCATGGAAACATATGGTCATAATACACAAGTAGTCCATCATCCATATCACATATGCTCCTTGTCTCACCATATCACTCTCTGTCCACAGGTAATGCCGGCTATGGGTGCAAGTCGTTGTTGCTCACACCAATAACCAATCCACACACCTGCACAAAAGCACTATAATGAAGCTCATGTCAGGACCAGGAATGCCACAAAGTGCACCTTTGGCCTTCTCAAAGCCAGATTCCGTTGCCTGGATAACTCAGGGGGTTATGCAATATGCAACTGGAAAGGCATGTGACATGATCCTGGTATGAGCAGTATTCCACAACCTAGCAGTAGACACATGTTTAGTCCAGGATGCATAGCCCCAACACCTCATGGAGGTCCCTATTCCCATTGCAGAGTATGTGGATACTTTGAGAGGGGAACAGATATGAAACAGGCTCATCAGGGACTACTTCACCTGTGCGTATAATGCATGTGTGTCCGTGATGAAGCTTGGAGAATGTGTGCAAACACACTCACACAACACATAATGAACAGTTTCACTCCACAGGATGGCTCCCATACACAGTTACTATTATAATGTCACCCTCTTTTTGGCGACCAACAAAATGGTGCACTAAAAATGTTGCCTGCTTGAAAAGGGTGACAGCTCCTATGCTCATTAGCTAGTCTGGTAGACGTAATACTGAATACTATGTAAATCAGGTTGTTGGGCTTTTCTCCCTTATCGGCAGTTTTATCGGACAAATTGAATTGAGGCCCTAATGTCCATCTTATTTCTGTTTATACAGTTGTAGACTTAAAGGGATAGTAACACTTCGTTTTAACTTTATTTTATTTTGTAGGCATTAAAAAGACATGAAGAATGATATAAGTCTTATCTCTCAAACCTTTATGGTTTATGAGATATTCACAAGCAAAGTTCCCCTCCCCGCCCCTTTTACCTAGTGTAAGCCATCTCTTCTCAGATGTGAGTCTGGTTGTATGACAGGACAGATAACAGAAGGGGACAATTTTCTTTGTATGAAAACAATGAAAGCCCTTCCCCCCTTGACAAGTTTTTCAGCTTTTTCCATTATCTTAATTGAAGATTGTCCCTCTCTGCAGTCTATCTGGGCATCTCCCTTCTTATCTGGTTGAACAGGGGGGGATACTTTGTTTGTGAATATCTCTTAAACCATAAAGGTTTGAGAGATAAGACTTATATCATTCTTCATGTTTTTTTAATGCCTACAAAATAAAATAAAGTTAAAATGAAGTATTACTATCCCTTTAAAGTCCAATCACTACAGACAGAAATGTCACTTTCATATAAGATCAATATTCACCATTCCTTCTTCACATGTGGAAAAGATTAACTCTTCTAAGACCACAGAGTTGTGTAATGTAATGCTTCACAATGAGTTACACACCACTTTAGTCCTTAAAGGGCTTTTAGTGTAAATGCTACTTCTTCAATAACTCTTTGAACTACTTTTTGTTTTTTCCCTTATGTCCCTGTTACTCTAATTAATAAGGTCTTCATGGAATTATCTACCTCATTACAGTTACTGAAGAAACTTTCTGTAATGAATATAAAAAGGTCAGTTGGTAATACATTTTCTGGCATTGCTGAATGCTCACTGGATTCACTGTGTACTGTACTGATCACTGGAATCACTCTGTACTGTACTGATCACTGGAATCACTGTGTACTGTACTGATCACTGGAATCACTCTGTACTGTACTGATCACTGGATTCACTCTGTACTGTACTGATCACTGGAATCACTCTGTACTGTACTGATCACTGGATTCACCCTGTACTGTACTGATCACTGGATTCACTCTGTACTGTACTGATCACTGGAATCACTCTGTACTGTACTGATCACTGGATTCACACTGTACTGTACTGATCACTGGAATCACTCTGTACTGTACTGATCACTGGATTCACTCTGTACTGTACTGATCATTGGAATCACTCTGTACTGTACTGATCACTGGATTCATTCTGTACTGTACTGATCACTGGATTCACTCTGTACTGTACTGATCACTGGAATCACTCTGTACTGTACTGATCACTGGACTCACTCTGTACTGTACTGATCACTGGATTCACTCTGTACTGTACTGATCACTGGATTCACTCTGTACTGTACTGATCAGTGGAATCACTCTGTACTGTACTGATCACTGGAATCACTCTGTACTGTACTGATCACTGGATTCACTCTGTACTGTACTGATCACTGGATTCACTCTGTACTGTACTGATCACTGGACTCACTCTGTACTGTACTGATCACTGGGACCTTGGAAATGATCTAATGTGAATGATACCAAGTTATTGTGCTGCTGGGATTGTGATGTAATAGTAAGTAACACTGTACTGAGGAGATATGCACATACCTACCATATAACATGTAACTATGTCTGTGTGACCATAGGGATAACTGACAAGAGGTCCTTATCTGACATCAGTTTACTTGCAGAGATCACATGTCACCTGTGGAAGTAGAATGGACTTTATACACAAAGACAAAGGGGACTAAATGTTTTACGTAGCAGTAACATAGCACTTTGTTTTTCTCAGATGAAACTGTACTGTTCCATTAACTCTTTGAGTGTCAGATGATTATCCTACGCATTGCAAAGCAATGTGTTAGATACCACTCTGGCATTCATAGGGTTAACACTTTTTGCAATGCATTGCACAAGACTATTTCTTAAAGGAATAACAACTGTACAATATCTTGCCCCAATGTTATTGGATTCAATGTCATTTTGTAACAAAAATCTCACAAGAGGGACATAAAGATGATATCTTTTAACTCTTTGAGTTCCAGAGGGGTAGGTACACAATGCTTTGTACTCAATTGGTTTATGGATAACTGAGGACATAGACAGTACAAGCTCTCAGGACACTATGGTCCTTTTTCAGGCCTGGGTTATCAAATAAAGCTGGAAAGGAACTGAATTTATATTTACAGAGTAGGACATACATTTGAAACAAATGATAGGAGTACACAGTGGGTTATAATTATCTTAGTAAACATCATAATTACATTTGTATTACAAGATATTAATTTTGTTTGTTATTTTACATCTGCATCACTGGACTAATACGGTTACAATCTCCACTTTAGTGAACATCCATAGATATGAAATTATATGTAGAAGGAAATGTTCATTAACACAGAGGAGTGAAGAGCCTGTTAGTCTGTGAGTTGGACAGATCCATCTCTATACAATCTTATAATGAGACATGAAGTCCATCCTCAGGTTCAGGCCTGTGTTTAATGTGTCAGACATAACCATTCATTTAAATTCCCAGATTGTTCTTTCCCTCTGTGATCTAAAGTTCCCTTTGTGTATGAGGACTTTCATATTTTGTAGACTATGATTTGGATTGCAAACATGCCAGTCAACTGGCGTATAAACCGTTTTTTGTATACTTTGTGGCTATGGAGGGTCAGTTCTTTTCCTCAGTGTCTGTCCTGTTTCCCCAATGTAGTGTCCTCCTGTGGGGCACTGTGTGCACGTTATAAGTATAAATCATTTCATGAGGAGAAAGTGAATGAACTGTTAATGTCATAGTGTTGCTGTCTATTTGGTATATTTATCTTTGCTGTGTATTGGATGTGTGGACAAGTTTCATATCTTTTTACAGTGGAATGTGACAATCATTTTCCTACTTTATTGGTAATACTAGTAAAATATTAGTTTTCGTGGATTTTCTCACTAAACCCTGTAAGGACAGCACTGCACTGTGCACCTCTCTGGTCCTTAAAAGAGAACTAACACTTCCTAATAATAACATCCCCTGGAATTACTAAGGCCCGAAATCCAAATAGCCCCTATGAATTTTACTGTTATGCTTTTGTTAAAGAGATAGTATCTTCAGTCAGTTCTGGGTGTTATGTTCATACAGTCAGACATGACAGTTGAAGCAGGCAGAGTGCAGTGTTACAGGACAAAGGGATAAAGAGATAGTATCTTCAGTCCGTTCTGGATATTATGTCCATGGGGTCAGACATGACAGTTGAAGCAGGCAGAGTGCAGTGTTACAGGATAAAGGGATAAAGAGATAGTGTCTTCAGTCAGTTCTGGGTATTATGTCCATGGGGTTGGACATGACAGTTGATGCAGGCAGAGTGCAGTGTTACAGGACAAAGGGATAAGATTCCCATTTCAGTGATCAGTTTGTGGTGCCGTGATCCTGCCGACAGCTGTTACCTTTTTGAGTGCCAGAGGGGTACACAACACATTGCAAAGCACTGGCACGCAACGGGTTAAGTCCGCCTCCATGGACATAACACATACAACTGATAAAATATGTTATCTTTTGAACGAAGGCACAAGGGTAAAACGTACAGGGGTCCTTATGATTTTCCATCCATAAAATGGTAAGTTGAGGGTTAATTTACATGGTGATAGTTCTCACTGGGTAAATGTTCCTGTACAAAGTTATTTATTTTGTTGTGTTAAAAAATAAAAATATGAAACACAGACAGAAGCAAATATACAGTTCTACAAAGATACATATTTTCATATGTATGTACTGCAGGTATGTATATATGTATGTATGTATGTAGGTAGGTATCTATCTATCTATATATATATATAGATGTAAAATAACAAAGAAAATTAGTATCTTGTAATATCTTTTTTATTGGACTAACTGAATTTTGGACTGACAAGCTTTCAGGAGAACCTCCCTTTCTCAAGTCTAAAGCATTTCTGAGTAAAAGGACACAGCATTCACAGTGATACATACAATTCAAAGTTTAGCTGTGTGCTGGGGTTAAAGCAGCGTGACTGCAGATAAGACAGAAGTCTAAGAGAAAATCTGCACTGTTCTTACAGAGGGTTATAAATACCTTGTGTAAGGATCACAGAGTGGGGGGGAGAGAAAGAGAAAAAATGCAGGCGATGGTAATGGAGGGGAGAGACTTAAAAAAGATTGCACATATTAAGAATGCTAGAATTCATATCCAGCAATCCAGCATGTGAATGCAGGCCTATGTACAACTTGCACCCATATGCAGCTTTAACCCCGGCACATAAATAAGCTTTGAATTGTATTTATCACTGTGAATTCTGTGTCCTTTTGAGAAAGGAAGGTTCCCTCAAAAGCTTGTCAATTCAAAATTCTGTTAGTCCAATAAAAAATGTATTACAAGATACTTATTTTGTTTGTTATTTTACATCTGCATAACTGGACTAATATGGCTACAATCTCCACTCAACTATATATATATATGTATCTACGCATTTGTGCATGTAGGTGTGTGTGTATATATGTGTGTATGTAGGTGTGTGTGTATATATGTGTGTATGTAGCTATGAAAGAGCTTACAATCTAATTAGCAATAGGGACAACATACAGATACAGTGAAGATAAGATGGTTATAGGAGAAGTGCAGAATGATTTTGATGTAAAATAATTTTACATTGGGATCACACAGTCAGTGAGTCTTAGTAGAGACACCTAATTAGTTTAAATCAGGCATATTTAGGGTCTCATTGCCAGGGTACATCAAAGCCACCTTTATTCAAATTGCACTTGTTTATAAGGGGAAGATTTAAAAAAAAGTGTTCTTATCCATTTTTGTGAACAGATCCTTAAAATGTCCTTATTCCTTATTATGAGTGTTGGTATGTATGAAAGTATTCTAGGTATACATGTGGTCATAGTAAAGAATAAGAACAGGTCAGACATAGCCTTAAACATTTGGTGAACATTCTGTCTCTAAATTGTCACAAAAAGTGCAATTTCTTTATATTTTGCTGAGACACTTTTTACAAACTTCCTTACTCCATTAAAATAAAATTGTACTACACGATATTATGTTCTTCTAAACTGTCCTTAATCCTATATAATAATTCGCTAGGATGTTTGTCAGAAGCCGTCATGTGCAGTAGAGGCTGCGAGCGTTTGGTAGTCTCTACTGCACATGATTGCATCACATGAGTGAGGCGTGTGAGTGAGGCGACGCAAGACTGCATCTCGTGGATCAGTGAGGTAGCAGACACTTAACCCTATGAGTGCCAGAGGAGTATGCAACACATTGCAAAGCAATGCACGGTGTACCTCTCTGGCACTCAAACGGTTCCGGACCTTGGCCAGTGTACACGGGATTTTACACTAGTACTTTTATAACTACTACAAACACTCTTACAGCCATTTTCTTTTTTTTCCTTTCCAAAGCTTTATTTTGAAAACAATGCAGTACATACATCAAAACAGGATTAGAAAAATACAATCAGTGCAAGAGATAATTATCCCACAGCATATGTAGTGAGCTACAATTATAAGCAACAGCGTGTTCGATAGATAAATGTTAAGAACATGGGAAACATAAAACATATTGTATCCATGTGTGGGTAATGTGTACATGTAGTTAAGCAACTTTTCAATGATTCATTTATAATTTGTCAATGACAATGCTAGGTGCGAACATACTCCAGACCTGAAAAATGAAGGGAGGGCCAATATAACTCCAAACTATAATATGGGATATTTTTACGGATAATGAAATGAAAATATGAAGAAAATACCAAAGGGAAGGAGATGAGAGCGTGAGAGGATAAATTAAGAATGGAGATAAGTAAAGTATAGAGAGAGTGAAAAAAACAGAAAAAGAAAAGCGGAAGAAAAGGTAGAAGACCCAGGGTGGCAGTCACTGAAGGCAAGACCCTTTGTCTCTCAGGAAACACAAAGTGACCACGAATGTGCAATCTCAAATTCTCATATGGGAGGTTGACACACTATAGGAAGTAATATCCTTTGCAGGCCATAAGGACCAAACATCATAGAAACTATTAAGATCTTCATTTATTATAGCATGACATTTCAACGTGTTCCGATTTGATTCAATACGAGTAAGCCACTCCTGTACTGAGGGGCAATTGTCAGATTTCCAATGAAAAGGTATAAGGGATTTTGCCACATTTAGGAGGTGACGAAATAAAGTTGTCTGTGCAGTGTGGTGGGCTGGTGTTGCATTCAGGTCTAGGAGAAAAAGACAAAATAGTGGATCTATTCTTATTGGTACATGTAAAATCAACTCCTTACATGCTGTCACTTGGTAACAATAATCCTGAATCAATCTGCATGACCACCACTTATGAATCATTGTGCCATTTTCTGTTTTTCACTGCCAACAAGTTCCTGACAGTTGCGGGGTATGAATGAGCTATCAAATGCAGGGTTCTATACCATCTTGAGATAAGTTTGTAATTAATCTTTGAAAGGGGTGCCTATAGTCAGCTTACAGTTAAGCTTAAGGATCGTTTTCCACATATTCATATCTAAAGTAATGCCCAGGTCTCTATTCCATAGCTTAGTATAGTAAGGTAGTGCGGTAGTGTTCGGGTCCTGTAATAGTGCGTACATAAAGGTTAAATGACTACATGCATGTGGATGGTGTTTAATTCGTGCTTCAAGAGGTGTAAGTGGTCTAGTCGGGTCTCCCTTTCGTGCCTCATGTGTAACCCAAGATTGTACTTGCT
Source organism: Rhinophrynus dorsalis (assembly GCA_037306005.1). Classification (NCBI taxonomy): domain Eukaryota; kingdom Metazoa; phylum Chordata; class Amphibia; order Anura; family Rhinophrynidae; genus Rhinophrynus; species Rhinophrynus dorsalis. The sequence goes on from CM074721.1 coordinate 557,742,836, forward strand.
GAATCTGGATCCAGTTGACCCTTTTTGATTCCAGGGTTTGCAATACGTGATCCCTATCAGGAGGGATACCTACATGTAGTAAGGCACCTAAAATATCCATATCCTTGATTTTCCAATGATTAAATGCTGAATTATTCAAACCCAGTGGGAAACCATGGTTGCACAAGATAGATAGTAAAGGAGAAGGTGTAGGTGAAAGTCCAAATTTGTGTTTTGCTTATCCCAGCAAAAAGAACAAGAACAAGATTGGATGTTTCTCTAAATGGATCTTCTTAGAGCAACATAGTAGTTGCAAGGGATCAACACTTGATAAGAAGAGTGACATAGTTTGGGTCCAGTTATTAGGATGAAAATCAAACAATTTAGACAGTGCTGTAGCATGATAGTATCTGAGTAGATCTGGTAAGCCAACCCCTCCCGAGGCTTTGGGTCTAGTAATCCTTGGTGCCTTCCCCATCCATATAAATCTATGTAACTTAGATTGTAAGGCAAGGATGCTATGTTTTGGAATAAGAGGCATAGCATTAAAAAGAAAAAGTGCCTTGGGCAATATCAACATTTTGACAGTATTAATTCTCCCTGTCCACGATATATATTTTAAGTTCCATGCATTCAAGTCTTTTGATATATTACCCACCAGTTTAGTAAAATTAGCCTCTGAGAGTGTCTGAAGATCAGGGGTGAGTTGGATACCCAAGTATTTGATATAGGCTATAGCTCTCTTAAAGTGGAATCTCTTTTGGATCTTTTGGACTCTTTCCTCATTCAAATGAACACTTAGGAATGCTAACTTACTATAATTAATCCGTGCATTTGATAACATGGCATATTCCTCAAAATGATATTGTAGGACTGGGAGAGATTTCAAAGGGTGGGTAATGTAGTATAGTACGTCATTTGCATAGGCCGATAATTTGAAGGTTGAAGTGCCAGAAGAGTGGCCAGTTATTTTGGGATCATTCCGTATCGTGCTTAATAGTGGTTCCAATGTTAGAATGAATAAGATGGGAGTGAGGGGACAGCCCTGTCTAGTACCATTGTGTATGCCAAAAACTTCTGAGAGAGTGCCACTTGCCAAGACTCAGGCAGTGGGATTGTGATATAGACTCATCATAAGTGATGGAAGCCCAATATGTTGAAGGACTGCTGACATGTAAGTCCAGTCTGCTCTTTCAAAGGCCTTATCGGCATCCCTAGACAGTAATATTGAGAGTTGCTTACAATATTGAATGAGTGAGATGAATAAGCGAAATTGCAGTGGAGGTGTTGTGACATGCTTCTCTGAATGGTACAAAATCACGTTGAGCTGGGTGTATTAGTTGTGATAGATGGGGTCTTAGTCTATTTGCTAAAAGTTTCACAAAGATTTTGATATCTACGTTTAATAAAGAGATCGGTCGGTAATTTTGACATAACGCGGGATCCCTATCAGGCTTGGAGATAACAATAATGTAAGCTTCCAAGGATTGTGAAGGAAAATTGTCACCTTTGCTGACTGCATTAAAAGTGGATAACATATGACTTAGAAGATCATCACGAAAAGTCCTATAGTATGCTACCAGAAATCCGTCTGGTCTAGGGCTCTTACCTAAAGTCATGGAATTAAGGGCTATATCTACTTCTTGTAAAGTGAAGGAGCTGTCCAATACCCTAGTGGCTTGAGTCGACAATTTCTTAATCCCAGATTTACTAAGAAAGGGTTGTATCTTAGCTAAGTGTTGATCCACATCATGAATTGACGGTTCCAAATTATACAGTTTGGAGTAGAATATTTTAAACCCTTCAGCGATTTTGTGGATGGATTGGGAAAGTGACCCATCCGTATGTTTAATATTATGGATGTGTATAGTTTTTCGTTGTCCATGAGTTATGGGTGCAATGTTTTTACTACACTCATTCCCTGAAATAAAGTTTTGGTATTTGTGCCACATATAAGATCGAAGTAAATTCTGAAGGAGGATAGCATGTAATTCTGATTAACAATTTAAGAGTGTTTGGATCCAGAGTGGTTTTATGTAAATCTTCCAACTCATTTATTTTCTTGTTTAAATCAGTTATTTGTTTTTGTCGGAGCTTAGCTTTGTGTTCACCTAATTTCATAAATATGCCTCTGATCACACATTTGTGTGCCTCCCAATTCACCGTATGGGACGTGTCATGTGGATCATTAAACTCAAAGTGTTCATTAATCGCTGTTTTAGCCTTTTGAGTAATTGATCTTTCAAAAGTCGCTCATTCAGACGCCAGGATTTCAGTTGCATCATAGATTGCGTGACATCTAGAGAGACAGATACCATTGAATTGTCCGACCATGAGGTTGGCAATACTTTGGTCTCAACCAGATGGTGTAAAAGAAATTGTGAAATGAAAAGATAGTCGATTCTGGTATAAGTGGAGTGAAGGGGAGAAAAATAAGGATAGTCTTTTGTGTTAAGGTTCAACGATCGCCATGCATCGAACAAATTGAGGTCTCTTAGCTGTTTTCTGAGTCTATTCAAGTGTGTATGTTTGAATAAGGATTTCACAGATGAGCTATCAATAGCAGGATCGAGTGTAAAATGTTGATCCCCACCCAGTATTACACGCCGATCAACAACAGGATAATAGAGTTCAGTAATCTTGTGATGAATGAAATTTGGTTAGAATTGGGTGCATAAGCATTCAGGAGTGTATATGGCTTGTTATGTAGCAGGTCTTTGAGTGTGAGAGGTCTACCTTCTTCATCATATATGGTTTCAGTGTGCTGCCAAGGAACAGAGGAGCAGATAAGTATACAGACCCCTCTTTTTTTCTCTGAAGCGGAGCAGAAGAATACTATGGGGAGGAATTTGTTATAGAATTTGGGCATATCAGTAGATTTAAAATGCGTCTCTTGAATGAATACTATGTCAGCTTTACATTTTTGAAATTCCCTAAGTGCCATAGACCGCTTCTCTGGAGAAGTGAGGCCGCGGACATTCATGGTTATCATCCTAAGGGGTGCCATTTTCCTGGCTCATGGATCTGTCTGTGCCAACCTGGATCCTCTTTGAGTAGAAAGGAGAGAAAAGGGAAGTAAGAGAGGGAGAGTAAAGTCCGAGCAAAGAAGGAGGTTATGACCAGAGTCAGACACATTTGGAGAACACAATAGCAGGTAACACCAAGTGTATATATAATGAAGTCTAAGCTCCTATAGGCTTTGTGCATAACTACGCATTCTCTACTTAGCGTATATAACAAGTATATACGCAGAGCTAAGAACATCACGTCTGGAGCAGAAAACGATCTGGACTCAAAGGTCCTGGAGGTATCCTGAGTAATCCACATGGTGTGATGAAAAGGTAGGTAAAAAGTACCCAACTTACTGGCAATAATTTTATATAAAGTTCAGGTCACTATACCACAGAGCAGCATAGTGTATAAAATACATAGGAGAAGAAAGAGAATCCTTTAAAGATTAAACCCCAAGGGGCATAGTAAGAGGGAATGTCCGTGAGACATAAGGTATGTATGATCATGTCCTTTGGGGTAGGCAGCTAATTCCAGTCCGTCCTGTTAATTAAGATGCTGAGAGCAGTAATTATAGCATATGGCCAATGACAGGTATAAACATGAATTATGAAAGAATCAATATATTGGCCTGACCTAAGGAATTATGTAGTGAATATATTCACCAATTTACCCTAACCATCCCCGGATACTATTTAACATCATACTAAATGATTTCATAAACTATTAGGAGACCGGTACCCTAACATCAGCTTAGTCACTGTTGCGCACATCCCGACCATCACCTTAGTTGTAATCTAATCATTTCTGCCCAAGATGGCATTTTATGGATACTCGATAATGTGCGCCACATCGAGCATGACAAATCTGTAACCAACTAAATGACATAAACAGTTTTTGATCCAATATTTCCCCATTCATTGTACATCTGTAATTAGATGTAAGATATATATACGATGAGGGTATTAATGTCATCAAAGTATGAAAAATAAAAAGAAAAACATTCAGACTATTGCACATTGAATCACCTCAACCTGGACCCTACCTTCCTGAGTGATTGGATGGGTAATCATGTGTCAATCCGGCCTACTGCCATTGTCGGGTGCGCTACACCACAGGTGGAATGTGTAAAGTTAATGTTGCGTAGATGAATCCGAACAGTAAGAGTTAGTTAGCTCAGGAAATGCCTGTATATGATATCTATATGGCAGGTCATGTCTATATCTCGTGCGATATGAATTGGCATAACCCTTAGCAGATGATCTAAAGAGGCTGAACATATCTGTTAACCCATCCTGTGGTTAGATAGTAAAAAGTGTCATCTTATAGCTAGGGGTCAATGTGTAAATATGCAACTACAACCTTGCCGCATGGGATGTGGGCCATGCAGAACAACATCACATACGGGAGGAACTAGATAGGTGTAAATTATTGAAAGACAAGTTTTAAGGTACTGTATCCGTTGTGCAAACAAACATGTAGCATGTAATTACCGGCAGTGAATAATAACATACACGTGGGTATCCATACAATATTCAACATTATCAGGATGAAGAACCGTTTACAAAGTAATAACTGGTTACCATACAAGCATGTCTGTGCTGAAGTATGGTAGTCTCTCGAAGTTGATAACACAGTCTTTCTATCTGATGGGAAAAAGTCTCGATATTAGGGTGAGTAGGATTTAATAATGCTTAGTCCCTCAAGATCATGGCACTAGAGTGTCAGTGTCTGCCTAGCATCTTACAGCTATTTTAACATCTCTTTTTCATTAACTCTACTTTTATAAATCTCCCCCTAAGTGTATTGGGAGTTGAACATGAGAATCTGACATGAGAGGTGGACTGGAAAGAAAGACAGCTACTGCAGGACTACCACTTAAATATACTATTTTTATTTGTCTTGCATGTTTTTGTATATACATGTGTAATTGTATTGGTAATGTAAATGCTCTCCAGGGCATACTAGCATAAGAGAAGTCTTGGTGTATTACTTCTGGTAAATACTTTCTAGTTAAATAAATAAATACTTATTTGAAAGGTTGATAATGATGCACTTGTTTTTCTTTGCAACCATCTTAACTACTGCATATATTATATTGTACTGCAACTCTGGTTAGAATCCATCTTGTCAACACAGGTTTGTAGGATTATTATTTTCCATTAATTCAGCAACATCTTAATTCTATAAATTAGTTTCTACTGTTACATAGACCTGTTTAGATTCTGTTGATGTATTAAGAGGAGGGTTTGTAGACATAATGGTCCTATCTTTGAAGGAATATAGATGTAGGATGGAGTAGACTGTATGAAAACATCTGTTGGACTAATATACTGTATGGTGTAAACTGCAACATTTCCAAATCCCCTGGGTTATTCTTCAGATATAACTAAAGAAGGACCCTGATAGGTTTATAAGCTTGTAATGTTTATCTATATTAGTCCAATTCAATGCATTATGATTCTTATTATATCCCTCTACTGTCATGTTGCTGCTAATAATGTATCTTTAATTTTGTACATTTTTAAAATTTTGGTATGATGTTAGTTTGATAATCTAGGACTCCTTTAATGCTATGTTTTCTCTGAAAAACACTCAAAAGACCTATATTTTTCCTGCCAGGGAATGAATAAAGTGAATCAGACAAGAGTCAAATATTTTCTTCTTTTGGGATTTCAAGATGTTTACAGCTTCAGAAGTGTTCTTTTCCTTATTGTCCTTCTAATTTACATGTTGACAATAACTGGTAATCTGATGATTATTCTCTTGGTGTCTTTTAGTCAAACACTTAACTCTCCCATGTACTTCTTCCTGAGCCACCTAGCCTCCTGTGACCTACTGTTGACCACAGTAATTTCCCCTTTTATGATGAGCCTTATACTGACTGAAAGGAAAAGTATGTCGTTTGCTGGCTGTTTCACTCAATTTTACTTTTTTGATGCCTTTGCAACAGCAGAGTGTTTCCTTCTTTCAGTCATGTCTTATGACAGATATCTGGCAATATGTAACCCACTGCGTTATTCTTCTGTCATGAACTTCCAGAAATGCCTTCACCTGGCTGTTTGTGCTTGGGTCACAGCATTCATAGTGACATTGAATATCCTCCTTCCATTGTTTGGATTGCAATTCTGTGGTCCCAATGTCATTGATCATTTCTTCTGTGACCTTGTACCCATTATACAACTTTCATGCTCAGACACTTCTTTTGTTGAGAAGGTGGATTTTGTGGTAGGTTTTCCAGCAGCTTTCCTACCATTAATGTTCATCATTACAACTTACATCTTTATCTTCCACACCATTCTCAGGATCCCTTTGACCACCGGAAGACAGAAAGCCTTTTACACATGCAGCTCCCACCTGACAGTTGTGTTTGTATATTATGGAACATTGGTTACTGCTTATTTGTTTCTGTCTAAAGAACACTCACTAAATATCAACAAGGTTTTATCTTTCATGTATACAGTGGTGACTCCATTCCTGAATCCAATCATTTATAGTTTGAGGAACAAGGACATCAAATCAGTCCTAGCTAAATTAACACATATAAAAATATTGTGAACATTCCAATGTATAAGAACTACACAGATGGCACTGAAGGTTCTGTTGAACTGTAGGTACATTTCAACATATGAATATATCATAGAAACAAAGATTTGATAGAAGTCCAACTGGATCCACTTTGATGGGGGCATTAGGAAATAGGAAATTTGTGCAGTTAGTCAATTGCCAATGTCATCCAGCCAGTCAGAGAGACTCACTATTAAATAATCAGAATTAGAGCAATCTATAGTTTAATTTCATGTGACAATTAAACAGTTTGTTTTTAGTGATGTGAAACTGAGTTACTCTATCCGGTAAGTGTTTATAAAAATTTAACAAACAAATATAATCTTTTTTTATAGACTGCTTTTTTAAAATTTTAAGTCTCATTTCTAAGAATGGGAGACAATTCCCACCTCAAAGGCAAAACAAGAGGAAAACAGCACTCTCTGTCAACCAGGAAATTTTCTGTGTAAAATGCTGATTTTCTACTTTTTTCCACTTATGTATTTATTGAAGTCAACTGCAAAGCTAAACACTTGGAATATTCCTGCAAAACCAGTATAAAAGGGGGTCAGTATGTGCTTTGTAGTGAGAGTGAATGGAGTGCACTATTATTTATGGCAACTTAAAAATAACAAAATAAATAAATAAACTGAGCTGTTTGTTTGTGAAGAGATTAGAGCAGTTTTGGGGAGACAATGTTTTCTGGGTTATTTGTGAAGGAAGGAGAGTAACCCCCTCCCCCAAAAAAAAGTGAAAGAGTGAGTAACAAGCAGCCAGCCATCATGTGGCTGAGTGACACAATGACACTGACAAATACCAGACAATACATCTGTGCTTGTGCTGCTGAATCGGAAGTGGATAAATCTGGCAACATCAGAAAAAGAAACCTATTTCCCTAGGATTCTGGAGATGTATAATAAAAAACAGATCACTGGATAGCAGTATCAGAGGCACAGGTCAGGTGCCTGTGTCTCCTTTTGCTGTCAATGTGCCTCCTTCGGCTGTTAAGGCAAGTGTATTAGCAGCTGACCCTCTATCACAATCTTCATAACGGTCCCATAGAGCAGCAAGAGATTGGTAGTGGGGGTGATGTTTTGTTTGACGTAGATAATAGGGTCATTGTTTCTGCCTAGGATGTAGATTTCATGCAAATATGCTGTAATCATCTGATATGCAGTTGGACCACTCATAGAAGCTATAAGATGATTGTGTGAATCAGTTACTAACCCATACTCTGGAAGAAAGTCCCATAGAGATTGGGCACCACCACAATCACCACCACTACAAATGCTTTTCATTAATTACATAAGGTTACCATTAAAACAATTTATGCTATAGAAATAGGAAATAAGGATAACATTTTATTACATTACTCATTTCCCATATGGTTCCATTTCACCAGCCATGATGAATTCTTTTTATGTCTTGTTCATTTGTCGGTGCGGAAGTCGGCTCCATAATGTTACACCATGTCACATCTTTAGGGCCTCGATTTAATTAGGTCCAATAACTGAAAAAACAGCCAAGGGCATTATTTCAAGAACAGTAAGCTATTCAATTATCTGTGCTATGAAATAATGCCAACAAAAAGAAACAACCTGTCAGACGATAAAGTTAGCGGACTTTTTGCTCATTCAAAATCAAAATATAATGTCGCAAGATGCTACTTAATTGCATTTGCACTTAATATCCATTAAGGGACTCACTTTATCGTGGGAAATTTAAGATCACGTTTTTGGATGTAGAGTCCCTTATCGGATCTCAAAACAGCCGATACATCAATTGAAAGGAAAAAAAGTGGGGAAAAAAACCTAAGTCCACAGTGGATGTATTGAAATGGAGCCCCAAGGCCCATATCAATACATCCAAAGTACTGAAAAAATGTCTCCAATATTAGTAGAATTATCCCTATGAGAGCCAGTGGGGTATTCCTTCCCATTGGCACTCATAAGGTCAATCCGACTGAGGTAAAAAGCAACTGCCCGTGAAAACAAATACTTAATTCTGATGTCCATTGGGTTCTTAAGCACCCTGATCAACTACTATTCATCTTCTTCTTACATCTTCTGTCTTCTTTGTCTCCATCTTCTTTCTTCTTCCGGTCCATCTTCTTTCTTCCATCTTCTTTTTACATACCTGGGATTCAAACATTTAAACATGATATATAGATGTGAGATTGAATATTTCAGAACATGCCCTGAGTCCAAAACATAGTAATGTGTAAATGTTTTTTCATGTCATTTTTAACCAATTACAGTGCTGAAAAATAAATCACATGTTACAAATTTATAACAGACATTCTCCACATTGCATGTGCATGATTTCAGTTAGATGCTTTTGTGGTTAGAAAGTATCTTTAAAGTAAGCTGCACTTTTAGCTTTATTTTATATACTATTACAATCTGCCATTTTTGCTAATACCTTAAGGTTAATTGCTTCTACAAAAGGGCTAGGAGAGGTATAAAGGATTGATGTGGGCACTTGGATGGGGCATTAGGAAACAGGAATTTTGTGCAACTTGTTACAACCTTCAAGTCAATTGCCATTGTCATGCAGCCAGCCAGAGAGATACTCACTCACTATTCACTATTAAATAATTAGAATTAGAGCAATCTACAGTTTAATTCATGTGACAAATAAACAGATTTGTTATTAGTGAAGTTAAACTGAGTTGCTATATCTTCTAAGTGTTTATAAGAACTTAACAAACAAATATTATCTTTTTTTACAGATTGCTTTTTTTTTAAATTCTAATTCTCATTTCTAGGAATGGAGGAAACTTCCCACCTCAAAGGCAAATCAAGTGGAAAACAGCACTCTCTGTCAACCGGGAACATTTCTGTGATAATTACTGATCTTCTACTTTTTTCCACTTATGTATTCATTGAAGTCAACGGTAAAGCTAAACGCTGGGAATATTGCTGCAGAGCCAGTATAAAAGGGTGTTGGTGTCCCACAGGTTGTCAGTCTGTGCTTGGCAGTGTGGGAGAAAGGATCGCACTATGATTTCTGGTGACTTTAAAATAAATAAATAAATACATTGATCTGTTTGTTTGTGAAGATGTTAGGACAGTGTTGGGGAGACACTGTCAGTTGTTTTCTGGATGTGGGTGAGAAGGAAGGAGAGTTAACTACCCCAAAAAGTGAGTAACAAGCAGCCAGTCATCATGGGTTGGAATGACATGATGATGCTGACAGATACCAGACAATACATCTGTGCTTGTGCTGCTGAATCAGAAGTGGATGAATCTGGCAACATCAGCGAAGTACCACTATTGTTAGTAAGATAATTAAAAGAACCCTTTTATCAAGAAAATAAAAAATCATATTCATTAATAGATATTTGAGCTGGTAAAGTGTTAATGAAACATATTCATCCCACCTATATGTGAGGGTATTAACACAATAAACTAATCATTAAGTCAAAAGGACAACCCTTGGTTGAGTTAGTGTTTAATTTCAATCTGGGCTATATTCGACTGGATCAGAGCTTCTTATAATAAAATGTAATTAAGTTAATGAGAGCCTTTATGAGTGTTAAAGTTTGGTCTGTATGTCCTTATCTACTGAATTTGAAATAAAGTTATATATGTATAACAAAGTAAAGATAGTTCATGCAATACCGGTCATCGCCACCTAATAGGTCTCCACGTCCTAACCACATTAACTTAGGACAGCTACTGTATTCAGCTGAAAAGAAACCTGGCCATGACGTGAAACCCCCCCTGGGAAAATTTTAGTTTAATAATGACCTCACTACATAAGGAAATAGATCAACTGCAAGATATGACATCACAACGTAGGCTCCTGATACTGCTACCTGACGTCGGGTGTTCAACTCAGTGGATAGGTCCCTAGAGATATTAATCACTCAATATTCTGTTCATGCCCACTTCGAAGGAGCCTGAGTGGAAGAGGACGCTTCCTCCAATTTACGTTGCTTTTTCTTCTTGTCCGATGAGTATTTGGACCAATCTGCTTGTTTCTGAGATCTCTGAGGCATGGATGCTTCGGTAACCATAGCTGTGGGTTTCATAGGTAGTGAAATCCCTAGGTTGGAGCAAAATGCAGGTACCTCAGAAGGCTGAAATAGGGTTGCTGATTTCCCATTGTGTGTTACATATAAAGCGAAGGGGAATCCCCATCTGTATTTTATTTTCTGCTTGCGAAGGTGGTCTGTGAGGAATTTAATCTCCTTCCTCCGAGCCAATGTTTGTGGCGACTATCACAGTGCCTGTGATTATCCTGTCACTCTCATCTGTGGCAGACTTTGATTTGTTCAGTTGGTTTGGCCCGCCCCCTGGTGACCTTTTTATACCTGACTCTCACATCTGTCAGATGCCCTTTTGTGGTGTTTCTGAGCCAGTCTTGCTGTTGCTGTGTTCCTATATCCAGATTCCTGTGTACCGACTTTGGCCTGTCCTGACTACGCTCCAGTGTTCCTGATCGTGTATGACCCGGCTTGTCTGAGAACCTTCTACTTGCTACGACCCGGCTTGTCTGAGAAACTTCTACGTGCTATGACCCGGCTGGCTGACTTCCTGCTTCATGATCACTGCGGCCTATTCCAGCGACCTGCTTTGGCCTGTTGTCGCCGCCGCGACATTCTGACTCCTGCATTGCTGTACGGACCTAGTGTGACCATTACACTCCTGTGTAATCCATCTCTCAGTGCAGAGTTCCTTGCTGACTTGCATAAGCTGTGCTCCTTGTACCGAGCCTCTATACGCTGCAGAGCTAAGTTACCATACCGAGCCTGGGAGATTCAAACGTACCTTTTAACCCTTGCAGTGCCGCTTCTCTCTTGCCGAACCTCCTTTCTGATTACAGAGCCGTTACCTTGTAAGTCTACTGCTGCTGAGTTGGCCGCTACTTGGACGGCGACTCCTATTTACATCTGCAGAGTAGTCTAATCCTGTTGGTCCGGTTGGGCGTCCTAGGCTCTCGGTATCACGGTTATTACCGGAGGTATCCAGTGCGGCTATTGGTTCTGAGAGGAAGCAAGGTTAGGCTCCAAGCTCTTGCAGGATCCGAAGGTGAACGCCCGTGGGGGCTATTGGCTCGTGTTGTGCTCACGTTGGTCTCCGGTTATACGCCCGTGGGGGCTAAAACGCCAGCTTTGCATCTCAGGCTAGTCTACGATTACGCCCGTGGGGGCTACATACTCTTGCACTTGCAGTCTCAGTGGCCTCATGGTGAACGCCCGCGGGGGCTATTTTGGGTCACTGTTCTGCTAAAGCTCATGTTGGTCACTGAACATCTACTACCTATCATTGCATGAACTCTGTGCTGTGCACATTTGCTCAGTTTATCACTACACCTTACGGGCGTGCCAAACCCCACAGGTGAGACGGACAGATTGTTCTCATTTACCCTCTAGGGACCAGTTCCCTATTATCAGTACCAATTATAGTGAATCTAAGTGTATTGTGTATTCACTTGCAATTGTTGCTGTCAACTGTAGAGGGCGATCATTTGTATTTATTTTCTTTCAATAAAAGTTGTTTTACTTTACCTACTGGTCTGAGTGTCAAAACAAACCGTTAAAGGCGACACATCATTACATAATTGGATCTCAGCACCTGCAAATTGTATGTTCCCTCTTTCTCTGGATTTCCTCATTATATGATCCTTAATATCAAAGCGCTGTAGACAGACTATAACATATCTAGGGATATTTCCTGATGGGTCTCTGGGGCTAAGAGCTCGATGAATCCTAGCTATTATAATTCCGTCAGCAAAACCTGGTCCTAAAATAATCGTAAATATCTCCAAAATAGCAGGTAAGAGATCCTGAGGACCAATATTCTCTGGAAGATGTTTAATACGCAGGTTATTCCTTCTACTTCTATTCTCTAAATCTTCCATTACGAATATTTTCTCTTTGTTCATAAAGCTTTTGTTCCATAGTATTAACTTTGTCAGATATAGTACCATTTTCTTCTTCCAATTGAGAAACATGTCTTCCTATTTGGTTAATGTCTTCTCTAATAGCTACAATGTCCGTTTTGAGAGATTGCTTGAAATCCTCCATATAGGATTTGAAATCCTCCTTTGACATCTGACTCGCTATTAACTCACGAAGATCCGCTTTAGTGAGAGGAAGTTCGGTTATCTGGACTTGCACACTGTCCATGATAATAAATTCAGTCAAAGGAGTCTATGAGGTGATGACTTCTGACTTCTGAGATTTCCCGCACTTTGTCACAGTTGCTTTTTAACCGTTACCTCAGTGATCGTTTTAGAGCAGGCCTGACTGGATTTTATTTCAAATTAGGGTCAGAAACTAGTTTAAAGCTGCCCCTATTCACTCTAATTCAGTAGAAGTTGTTTAGAGATGTATTATCTCCATGTGCACCGCTGCATATGCTTCATTTAGAGGCTTAAGAAACCTTGCCATGATATTCCCTGATGGAGCTCCGTAGGTTGAGATCCTACTCCATGTTCAGCCAGGCTACGCCCCCCAGAAATCTTGGTACACTCTCTGACATATCAACAGTACTACAATTATGCGATGTTTGAGGAGTACTTAAATTTTATTGGATATTGCACATCTGACTTGATGCTGGTTTGTCTCCCAGTCAGATGTTGTGCTTCAGGTAGAATCTCAATGATGATGTCCCTAAGTGCTATCCTGCTTTCACCCTGGTCACATGTTTTTTACACAAACAACAGATAGCTTCATGTCTAGCTTTTGGATTGTGAGTGAAGTACCTAAATACAGTAAGCTTCATTGACTGAGGGGTTCCTGAGGGACTACTACTGCTACTGTAGGTGCGTGCCATAACTCATTATTCATAACTTGCAATTAATGGATAAGTTATATGCATTAAAAAATGTGAAGTTTTCTGTTCTATGTGAAGTAATGTTTAGCCTAATAGTGGACAAAGGGTTAACATATTATAGTCAGTACGAATATATATAAATATACTAAAGTCATATCTCTTCGGAGATTGATAAAGGTATAGAATTGAAGAGATGTCATTGGGACTAGCTAGCAGGTTTTGGAATAAGTGTGGAAATAGTTAACTATACCAGAAAGCACGAGAGCCATTTGATAGGCTTATCATTAGCCAATAAATGGTAAGGATGGAGAGATTTAGATGTTAGAGTGACATCACATCCTAGCATTACTATTTAAACACAGACTATGGAGCGGCAAGTTACTATATGTGCCCCTGACGAAGCCGGCTTGCCAGGCGAAACGCGTAGGGTGATTTTAGGGGTATATACGAATTATATTGTGCGGTCTATGACACTCACTAAATAGTTTAGTGTTTTGAATTACTTCTCACTATGGTACAAGGTAGATATAGGGTTAAGCAGTTAGGGTAGTTTTAGTCCCTTGCACTCTGACTGGATGTGGGCATATGATGACATTGCCTAATCTGTTTGAATAGAGTGTGTAGAGGACTTAGTTAGCATAGAGCAGTATGTAGTATAGTTGTATATAAGAGTGCCATGGTGATAAGATTAACCCATGAAGGTAAAAATATATCACTTGGGTGAAAGCCTCAAAGTGCTGAGTGAATACTATAGAATTATACATCAGACTTAACGGGTTAATAATAGAGCGCTTTGAAAAATCCTGTATAGGTTATGCAGGAACGTAGAGATCGTATCCGTACAAGACGTGCTATTAACCCATATGGTCCAAGGTCCAACTGCCCTTTGTGTAGATGTGTTTGAGGTAGATACACAGGTACTGGAGAGCGATTTACTTTTCTTGGTATCTAATAGATTGGCACTTCAACAATAACTCCGAAATCACTAACTATGTAGAATTGCATTTGAATTAGCTGCAGAGATATTGCATTTTATAACAAATAGCGAGTGGTAATTAGACTAACAGCATTATATATTAATAGCCGTATTTTCCCGTTAGCTTTCATATATTTGTGGAAGCGGTTTTAGAACTTGCATACCAAACAGGATGCATAGTTCACTGATTTTAATTATAAGTATATAGTAAGAATAAAGTATTTAGGTGTGTTTGTCTGTGTGTTTATTTAGATACCTATTGTGGTCCTTCACAGTACAGTATTGAACAGGTCTCTTCCTTGGGATTATCCCAGATTCTTTCTTTCCTTTGTTTTTTTTTTTTTTCTTCCCTTTTTATATTACATTAATTATTTCATATAAAGATGTACACATCTTAGAAAGAAAACATACAAACTTTAATATAACAAAGTTCTACTTAATGACATGCAAATCAGCAATACATTGCACAAATTATTCATTTTTAATAAATTTGTTTTATTTTAGATAGACAAAACAAAATTTACATTTTTAGCTCTGTAGATATTTCACACGTGTAGAAATCTTAATTGCTTTTATAAGAAAATGAGATTTTAAACCAAGTTTTATGATTGTGTACTAAACGCTCAAACAATATCCAAACAGTCCAATTTTAAATAATTAGTTTCATTATAAATAGATGAAACGAAATATAATTAATTAGCCCTTTTGGATTTAATCTATCAAAGTTATTAAATGACAAACATTTAAAGATATAAGAATTATATCACCATAAATTAGAAACACATTGTTAATTATGGTATATTCTTTCTATATAAGGATAGGAGTTTGAAGTGAAATAATAATAGGTTGCAAGATTGTATTATAACAGAAGAATAATGTATAAAAAGTTTTTAAAGCCTTCAGCTATCAAGAAACACATAAATGTCTGCATGTCCCTTTTAAAAAGCTGATACTCCAATACAAGGTCTACAAGCAAAATTGCTTTTATGTCTAAAAACTACAAAATGTGAAAAATGAGGGTCAGAGCCTCATAAGGTGAAACCACTAGTATTAACCCCTCTAGTGCCGAGTGTGTACGGAGCGCTCCATGTAATGATGCGCCCCGCATCCCCTCAGAAGGCAGATTCTTCAATACATAGTTTTAAAAATAAAATAACCAGTATTTTTGTCTAAGTCTTATAAAGACAGCAAAATCAAATCTTTATAAAGTAAAGTAGATAATCTTAACACCCTTGTGTCGATATTAAGAAACCAAAAAGATTACCCTTTGTGAGTACTTTTAATACCAACTCTATGAATATACAAAAAATTGTTAAAAGATATGGGCCTATTATACAGAAAGATAAAGAATTTGGTAACCTTTTTAAAGAGAACCCTTTATTTTAGATCTAGCAATTTAGTAAACCAATTAATATTGGCTGGCATTAATCCTGGAACAAAGACCAAACAAACCTTTTTTGGAACACCTCAGATAGGCACCTTCCCATGTGTTAATTGTATGAGTTGCAATAGTATAATTAAGGGAGATTTCATCTATCATCCATCTAAATGAGTTAAAATAGCATTAAAAGACTATGCCACATGTAATACTAAAAATGTCATCTATATGCTAAAATGCCCTTGCGGACTAGCTTATGTAGGGAAAACATCACACACAGTAAGAACTAGAATAGGTGAACATAAAAGATCTATCACTAATTGTGATATTGAGAATAATCTAAATGTAACCCCGGTAAGCAAACATTTCAAGGAATTTAGACATAAATCTTCACAACGCACACGGTGCATTTTGGAAGAAGTAAAGTTATCCAAAAGAGGGGGCAATTTAGAACGCCTTCTACTTCAACACAAATTAAGGTGGACTAATAGATTAGATACCAAGTCACCTAAAGGTTTAAATGAAGAATACAATTTTCAGTGCTCTCTCTAAATGATTCTTGTGTCTAACTCTTTCACCTAAACACTCAGTCTGATTATTTATTTTTTATGTTTTATTTTTAGGATTCGTGAACTTATATATGAAAAGACCGGCTGGTCATCTCTAACAAGTTTGAAGACATTCACGGATCCATTAGAAATATAAATAAAAATAAACTTAGCATATGACTGACACTGTTTAATACACAGCAATGTAGTTTCTTATACTAAGAAAACCAATCAGATGCCGTGTAGATGCGATAAGTTCAAAACGCATATGTGCACGGTTACCCTCTGGCATCGGTAGGGTTAAATATCACATTTAATCATTTTTCGCTTAGACAGCATCCTCTGTCCCCTTAGGTGTTGATGGGATGCGGGGCGCATCATTGTATGGCGCACTCCGTACTCCATCGACACAGGGGTGTTAATATTATATACTTTACTTTATAAAGATTTGAGTTTGCTATTTTTGTAAGATTTAGACAAAAAACACTGGTTATTTTACTTTAAAACTATGTACTGAAGAATCTGCCTTCTGAGTAGGACATTTGTTCTGTGTATTAGGGGAATCTGGGGTAGCTCTGGGGGAGAGGAAGAGGGCGACTTCAAATACCCCAAAATTCAGTGTGACTAACTGGCAAGACACAAGCAGCTGAGGGTCCAATTTGCTTGCTGATTTTACTTTTATTGTCTCTGTGTTGGAGAAGTCTGGGGAAAGAATATGTTGATTTTGTTGTTCAGTTATAATTTTTTCTTTGGACTGACTGTGATAAGATAGGATGGGCAACTTAAATAAATAAATTAAAAAAAAAAAAAATTAAACAAATAAATGTATTAGACAGCTGACTGGGAGCTCTGTGGCAGACTTGAAAGACAGCAAACGACATTGAGAATTTTGATGAGGGCTAAGGCAAGACATCACACTCCATCATTTGTTAATTGTAGAGAGCAAAAACACACACAGTACTTCACTAATGTCCAGGAAACAAACAAGGGGCAGGGGAAGGGGGAAAGGTGGAGCAGTGCAGAGACGTGGGAGTAAAATGGTAGTTGAAAAACTGAGTGCAGCAATGATTGCTGCAGTGTGTGCAATAATGATGATCCCTCTCCTCCCATGGTGAATGGCAATGGTTGCTACAGTGTGCTACAGTGTGTTACTTTAAAACTATGTATTGAAGAATCTGCCTTCTGAGGGGATGCGGGGCGCATGATTGCATGGATCGCTCCATACCCACTCAGCACTAGAGGGGTTAATACTATTAGTTTCACCTTATGAGGCTTTGACCCTCATTTTTCACATTTTGTAGTTTTTAGACATAAAAGCAATATTGCTTGTAGACCTTGTATTAGAGTATCGGCTTTATGAAAGGGACACACAGATATTTATGTGTTTCTTGATAGCTGAAGGCTTTAAAAACTTTTTATACATTATTCTTCTGTTATAATACAATCTTGCAACCTAGTATTATTTCACTTCAAACACCTATCCTTATATAGAAAAAATATACCATAATTAACAATAAGTGTTTCTAATTTATGGTGAAATAATTCTTATATCTTTAAATGTTTGTCATTTAATAACTTTGAGAGATTAACTCCAAAAATGCTAATTAATTATATTTCGTTTCATCTATTTATAATGAAACAAATTATTTAAAATTGGACTGTTTGGACATTGTTTGAGCGTTTAGTACACAATCATAAAAACTTGGTTTAAAACCATATTTTCTTTTAAAAGCAATTAAGTTTTCTACACATGTGAAATATCTACAGAACTAAAAATGTAAATTTCGTTTTGTCTATCTAAAATAAAATTAATTTATTAAAAATGAATAATTTGTGCAATGTATTACTAATTTGCATATCATTAAGTAGAACTTTATGTTATATTAAAGTTTGCATGTTTTCTTTCTAAGAGGTGTAGATCTTTATATGAAATAATTAATTAAGATGATGTAAATAGTGTGCTAATTGATTTGATTTTCAATTAATGCTGTCAATCACCATTGTAGTGATTTTTGCCATCCATTTGTGTATTTAAACATCTAGAGTGTGTGTTTTGCTTACACCTGACGAAGGGAAGATTTCCCCGAAACGTTGTGCAAATGGTGATTAATAAATATGCTCAATAAAGCTTAAACTACAATTCTGTGTGCAGACATCATCCTTCTTTTTTGCTGTTGTTGTGGGTCATAACGTGGCACTGACCCTTCTGATTTCTTGCACAGGATACAAAAGCTGGTGTGCTGTGGTAAAGAACTTTTTTCTATATATATTTAAAAACCATATAAGAAGAACATGGAATGAATCACATTCTAGTTTTGATAACGATATAATGGAGAATGGTGTAGAGGCTCAACCAACTGCTACATCTGAAAGTGAGACAAACAAGCACCAAAACACCTGTCAAAGTAGTAGAGAACTGTGTAAAAGTAAAAAGATATTGACACCTCTAAAAGCTTAGCGGAATATAAAGGTAGTGGGCGAGAAGTTGCTGGTGATGCTGATACTGAGAATGACCTAATGATGACCAATGATGATGATGATGATGATGCAGATCTAGAAAATATCCCTCCTGCATTCTCCTGCATTCTCAGATACAGATGAATTTGAGCTTGCGAGAGATGATGACATGGCAAGGAAGTTAGCAGAAAGGCAAAGGCACAAACTTCCACCTCTGCAAAGGAACACTGTGCCTGTCTATAAAAGTTTTGATAAAACCATTGGAAACTCTGACCCTAGGCAAGAAAAGTTGCCTAAAAATGGGGTTATTAATATACGCAAATCAAATATGATGACTGCACTGTTTTTATGAGAAAACTCCACCCAAAGTAGCAGGTTCAACAAGTTATTCTGATGGTCCGATATGTAGCACCACAGGAATTGCTCCAAGACCTAATTAGTCACATTCAGTTGCCGGTGGTAGGCCGAGGAGAAGGAGAGTTGGATACCTAGTTGAGCACAGAAGGCCCTCCAGAATCTCGAAACAAACTGGATACCCCAGTCTGAAATTATGACCCCCGTGTAGCTGATAGATGTATTTGATAACGGCCGTAGCCAACTCTTTAGCAGATGGGAGATTTTTGAATGGTATGCAGTGGATCATCTTAGAAAATCGGTTGACAACCATGAGGATGACTGTGTTGCCGTTGGACAGCAGGAGGTCGACAATGAAATCCATGGCATGGTGTGACCATGGCTTCTCCCCATTGGGTATGGATTGGAGAAGGCTCACTGGAAGGTGACGGGGTGTTTTGGTCTGCACACAGACTGGACAGGCAGCTACAATGGCAGCAATATCCCTGTTAAGTTCTGGCCACCAGATGAGACGGGACAGGACGACCAGAGAAGCTGTTTTTTTCCTGGATGCCCTGCTGACTTGGTATTACTGTAGGTTGAAAGTACCTTGGTACGAAGGTTAACAGGTACAAAACAGCACCCAGAAGGAGTCTCAGCAAGTGCATCTACTTGGGCGGCCATAATTCTCACCCCGAGGGGAGAAGTTATGCTGGTATGTATGGTGGCCAGTACTCGGTCCAGAGGAATAATAAGACTAGGTGGACTCTCCTCTTTAGCACCTGAGAACTTGATCCGGATTACCTCAAAAACAGCATAAACACAGAGGAGAAGAGCATCTAAGTGTAGTAATTTTAATAATTTCAAATATGAACAATAAAAGTAATGCACTTACAATAGCCCTTCTTGGGCTTTTGGCGTTAAAACAGGTCCTTCCCCAAATAGCCAACGAGCTGTGTCCTCCATTGCTCCTGCTCACCGTAACCTCTTGATTCTCCTTCGTCTGTTTAGTCCAGATGTTACCGTTTCCACTATAAAGGAATTTGTGGGGCTGCCCTTAGATGTGGCTCTAGCCACCGAGTTGTCTTTTAGTGATAACGCTAATTAAAGTGGAGATATGTCGGTAGATCTTTACAACCGAGAGCCTCATGGAGGCTGCTGGCCCGGAACGCCAGGTATCGGAGATGAGTAAGGGAGGAGTGGGGGAACTCACAGGGGGTGTGGGAGGGACCTGAGTAAAACAATGGGTCGGGGTATGGAAGCCCGAACGTTTTTGCAGGCGTACAGTCTGCTTCTTCACAGGGCAAATGAACTATGATGAGGGGCTGGGGACTATTTATACTATTTTGTGATTGGAGTTATAACAAGCTTTTCATCTCCCAGAAATAAAGAAAATATGTATCCAAATAAAGTCCCAGTTGTCTTATATGTATGTCTAAGGCCCAAACAATAAAAAGGAATTTATACAGAAAAACCATGGAATTCAAAATTAGTATGGTTATATCTGGAATAAAATGATATTAAAAGAAAGTTTCACCATTGAATGAAACAAGGATTATGTAAATGCCTGTGACATGGCTATGATACAGGGACTTTTAAAATGGTATTGTATTAAAAAAATATATTTGAATAAAAGATACCAAATGTTGTGTGATTAATTTCTCCTTGGTGAATAGTGTTAACTAATGAAGTGCTGGTAGGAAGAGAATAGAGTGAAGAATGTAAAGAAATGGCTTGATCTGTGTTGAAATTGACCTACCATTTATTATGGTGTTTAAAACTAGTTCGGTACTGAATGGGTGCATGTTTGTGACATTAAAAGAAGCTGATAGTGATCTATTACATCTTTCACCCGTTGCGACGTTTATGTGTAGTGCGACCCTGGATAATGAAGTAGATGATGTGAAGATATGTGAAGGGCAAAAGGTTGAAGAAATTGTGAAAAACTTGATTGGGGAGAGCTTTGAGTAATGTGCATGTGAGTGTGCTGTTGCATTTAATGGTGATACTTAATCATATAATTAACACGTGTATAAAAAGACCATATTTGATAATTGCATATTTCTAAAATTCAAAGACACATTGAAAAAAGACCATAGAAATACTATGTTACATATTCATATTGTGAAAATGCCATATGAGTATAATTAAAAATGAAGAAAATTAAAAGAGATGCAACCAAAACCTTAGTGGTGCAATATCACAAGATAATTGTTAAAAGTATCTATAATTGGTTGGTATTGGCTTCTCGGATGTTATAAAGGCCAAGCCGACATCACGTATCAGATATGTATGGCCAATGCACCCTGGGAGCCAATACCAAAGACAATGAAAAAGAGTGCAGTATGTCTTAGGGTTCCAACACATTTATAAAAAAGAGGCAAAATCAAAGTCCACATTTAAGCCCTCTGGATGTAATGTATGTAACCCGTGTATCCAGTAGGATTCCCGTTGCCTGAGTTTTAACAATCTGTCTCCCCCTCTGTGTCCAATATTCACTTGTTCAGTGCCAAGTACCTCTATATTTTTATGATCACAGTTATGAAACTGTTTAAAATGTTTTGATAAACTATGGCTTTCAAGTCCTTTTTTATATTGTAAAGGTGCTCATTAAATCTAGTTTTTAGTATACGTTTGGTTCGCCTACATATTGTAATTAAAAGAGCATGTGATCAAATAAACTACATACGTACTTATACAAGATATATGCTCTTTGATGGTATATTCTTTTTTTGCCTTGGTAGAGCTAAAATTAGTATTTTTTCCTTTTTTAGAACGGTACAGATTTTACAATTAATTTTTCCACATTTGTACTTGCCTTGTCTATCCAAAAAGGTATTTTTTGTTACTGTATTCTTGTATGTCACTAGGGGATATGTAGCTTGATATGTTTCTATTTTTCTTATATATGATTTTAGGATGTTCACCTATAAGAGGTTTTAAAATGAAATCTTCTTTAAGGATATGTCAATGTTTTCTTAAAATGAGTTTTATTTGTTTGGATTGACTATTGTAAACTGTGGTAAAGGCTGGAACATTGTTATTGAATGTGTTTTTCTTAGTTTTATACTGTAGGAGATCTTCTTTGTTGAGTTGTGTAGTTTTTTCCATGGCCTATTTTATGAGTTGTATTTTTTCTCCTTACATTTTTTTCTTAAAATATTTGATTCTCTTAGGAAATCATCGTTGTTTGAGCAGTTCCGTTTTACTCTTTGGAACTGGCCATATGGAATATTGTTAATCCATTTCTTATTGTGACCACTAGTTGCATGTAAATATTTTATTTCCATCTACTTGTTTCCTAAAATGACATTATTGAATTTCTAATACTGGGCTGAAAAAGAGGTCAATGTCAAGGACTCTATGCTCTGTTTGTATATTACTAGTGAATTTTAAATTTATAAGATTGTTGTTCATGTAGCACAAGAATTGTTGGCACTGAACCTCTGTTCCATTCCAGATTAGGAGCAGATCGTCAATGTATCTTTTGTAATATATGATATGCTGTGAAAAAGGGTTATTGTTATGTATGAATTCTGTTACTCATTGACCCATGTACAAGTTGGCGTAAGATGGGACAAATTCAGAACCCATCACTACGCCAGATGTTTGTATGAAGAACTGTTGTTCAAAAAGAAAATAATTATGTTCTAAAATGTAGTGTATAAAATTGATGATGAAATCTATTTGGGCTGGTGGCAGAATCTGTAGTTATTTAAGTAAAGTGTGGATAGCCGTAATGCCTTTAGTGTGAGGAATACAAGTGTAAAGGGTTGACACGTCATATGTTACCCATAAATAACTGTGTTTCCATTTAATATTCTTTAGACTGTTCAGAACACGTGTGGTGTCTTTTAAAAAGGAGGGTTGCATATTAATTAATGGATTGAGAAATTCATTGATATATTGTGATAAGTGGTAAGTAAGTGAATTTATGCCCGAAATTATGGGTCTGCCAGGAGGTTGGGTGATGGATTTATGTAATTTGGGTAAGTGATAAAAAATGGGAATAGTTGGGTTTTCTTTGTATTAGTAATGATGTCGTTTTCTAGGCCGTTTGTCAATAGTTTTTTGAGTTCTAATAAGAATTCTGCTGTTGGGTCTCTACTTAACCTCTTATAAGTGTTTGTGTCCCCCAGTAATCTGTGGACTTCTGTTAAGTAATCTCCTTTATTCTGAATACAGATGCCTCCTCCCTTATCTGCCTGTCTTATTATGATATTATGATTCTTTTGTAACTGTTTTTAAAGCTTCTCTTTCTTGGAAGTTAAGATTGTGTTGTTTCTTTGGGATGTGTGAATCTAATTTATCCAAATCTCTTAGGACTAATTGATTAAAAACTTTCATTTGTCCTGAATGACTAAAAGTTGGATAAAAAGAGGATTTGTTCATTTTAGTGCTATATATTGGATTCCAGTTATCTATAGGAACAGTTTCGTCCTGTAGGATCTGTAATAAACGAGTGTTATATTTATCTTGCATAGTGGAACTGATTGCTAATGGCTTGGATGTTGTCAGAGTGGTAGCGAAATATCTTTTAAAGGGATAGTAACGTTTCATAATAAAAGCAGCTCTAATTAATCATCATAGTATTTGGACTTTAGAGAGTGTTATTTCAGTTTTGTCAGAGTTATAGTACAAGAGTAATTCAATAACAAAGTGTCCCCCTCCCGCCCCTTTTACTAATGTAACACTGCTCAGTCAGATCAGAAGGGAGGTGCCCAGGTAGACTGCAGAGAGGGACAATCTTCACTTAAGATAAGGGAAAAACCTGAAAAACTTGTCAAGAGGGCAGGGCTTTCATTGTTCTCATAGGAAGAAGATTGTCCCCTTCTGTTATCTGTCTGGTCTATGGACTGCATTCCACATCTGAGAAGAGATTGCTTACACTAGGTAAAAGGGGTGGGAGGGGAAAATTTGCTTGTGAATATCTCTCAAACCATAAGACTTATATCGTTCTTCATGTTTTCTTAATGCCTACAAAATAAAATAAAGTTAAAACGAAGTATTACTATCCCTTTAAGGGTCATGGATCTAATGTATTTGTGCACATCAATGTAAACCTTCAATTTATTATGGGATCGGGCTGGGGCAAAGGATAAACCTTTATTTAAGACCTTATTTTCTGCAAGTGTGAGAACATAGTTGCTCAAATTATAAATGGTTTGATTGGTTATATTGTTATTACTGTGTCTATTTTTGTGATTTGTGTGCATCCTCTGCATCCTCTTCTATAGACAAATGCCTTTTTTTGTGATTTGTTGTGTGTTTGTAGTGGTGATAGATGAGACATTATCTGCTGTGTAGTTATGGGTGTATGAAGTTCCTCCATAATCAGGGGAGCCTGTGTTGAGTGTTGTGTTGGTTGGCATTGGGAGTTTAGCTGAGAAGTAGGAGAGTGATTCTTTATTACTTGGCTGTAAGTTAATGACAGTGTTACTTGTTGTGACTTTAGAGGTACTGAGCCTCGATCTTGGGGTTTCGATGACTGAGGAATAGGTTGGGTTTTAAATGTTTGTGTGGGCAATGTGGTGACTGGTGGTCTCGTCCCAAAAAATGATGTGATTGAGTGGTTTTTGGTCTTGATCCATTATGATTAGTAGACAATACCTGAAAACGGTTGTTAGTAGGAACCAGAAGTCTCTGATGATTTTGATGATAATGATTTGAATATGAGTTGGTTTTTGACTGGTTATGCTGATGTGAATTATGTCTGTAGGTAGGATGTCTGAAATGTGAATTCCTAGGTTGCGAAAAGTCATGATGGTTAATAGTCTTAGATCTGTTTTCATGATCTTTTTTGTCCCTAGTACGTTTTTTCTGTTGTTTTTTTTTAAATATATTTTATTATCAGATCGCTCCATACAAATTTCAAATACAGAAAAGTACATATAAAATGTTCAAGTACAGCAAAAACATGTAGTCTTTTGTAACAATGAAAAGAATATATGCATATCAATAAATCGTACAACCTGAGGTTTTTATTGTTATTTCAACCTCCAATAACCAAAACTCCCAGGACCTAACCTAACTTAAATTTAACTATACCCCCCAACCCCAGTTCCCCTCTCTTCCGAACCTGCAGCACCCCCCCCACTCGCCCACCAGCCAGCAATTTCACAGAATCCCGGTATGTACAGAGTTCATGCAGAGTGTCACGCTTCAATCATACAACTCAGCCATCCACACAACAAGTAGGCATTACCTCAATCAACCATCATTGGTAAGTTGCACATCATCAAGTGCCTCATTATTATCTGCTCTGTTTGCCCACCAGTTCTGCCATCTTTCCCAGATCTTGTCAAACTTACTCGTGTTACCCCGGTGCAGATAAACCAATCTATATTGTGGAACGCACTGCAAAACTAGGTTTATCCATGCCCTGCAATTAGACATTTGACATCCAGTTCAAGGCCACCACCTTTCTTGCCATCACCAAGAGCTCACTCAGCAGAGACCTGTCAGTGACATACTCAATCTCATCGGGGAAAATAGATAACAGACACATTTTTGGAGTCACAGGGACCGGCCTCCCCAACACCAGGACCACAATACGCATTATTTCATTCCAAAAGTTCCCAGCTCCCAGATCAAATGCAAGTATGTACCCTGAACATCATCACACCGGAGACAGCATACATTTTTTCTGTTTAGTATGAGTAATATTTTTCTCTAACACACTTAGATTTTTGTTAACATGGTTTTGTAACTTCTTATGATCATTGTTTAGAGTTGAATTACTAATTTTTTCTCTAAATCCTCAATTTCTCTTTTGGTTTTGTTTAATCTAAAATCTCTGTATTTAATGTAAGTAATTCAATTAATTGAAGCAAACAATTTTCCAGTAAGACGACAAGTGGCCTTGTTTTAACGCCAGAAGCCCAAGAAGGGCCATTGTAAGTGCATTACTTTTATTGTTCATATTTGAAATTATTAAAATCACTACACTTAGATGCTCTTCTCCTCTGTGTTTGCTCTGTTTTTGAAATAATCCGGATCAAGTTTCTATAACAGTGCACAAGGCCACTTGTTGTCTCTCATCCTGCAGCAAACACAATTGAAGTTCCATCATCATTCATTTTTCATCCATCATTTCATAATTTACAGAGTGGATTATCCGCTTTATTCGTCTCATTCATTGCATTCCATTATCCACTCATCAATCATTGGTAACTCTTATCCATCAGTAATTTCTTTTGAGCTTTGGACTTTTTAATTAATACATTATTTACTGTACCATATGTTTTATTTGTTTCTGCCTTCCGTACTTTTATACTAATTATTTCATTTGTCATCCTTCATTTCAGTTTTCACATTATTTTTCATTTGTTTTCTGTATTTATTCACCTGGTAATGAACGTTTGTAAGTTTAGGATTTTTATATATATATATATATATATATATATATATATATATATATATATATATATGAACAAGGCAGCAGGCAGCACTCTCGATAATAGAACAATTGCCTGGGTGTCCGGATGAAATAATTATGAAGATTGATTTAAATCAGCACTCACAGGACTTCAATGTAGAAAAACAAAAAATTCCTTTTATTAGATCGACGTTTCGATCCCACTCGGGATCTTTATCAAGACAATCACCTCGTGCACCTAACCTCCCTTAAATACCCTACACCTGGTGATGACCTCTCACACCTGAGGTCAAAGGTAAAATACTTCCACATGTGTATCCCCTTAGTGATTAAAACCAAAAATATGGAGAA
Source organism: Rhinophrynus dorsalis (assembly GCA_037306005.1). NCBI lineage: Eukaryota > Metazoa > Chordata > Amphibia > Anura > Rhinophrynidae > Rhinophrynus > Rhinophrynus dorsalis. Next base: position 557,769,576 of record CM074721.1, read on the forward strand.
ACTTAAAAGTACAGTTAACATTCATAGAAACATAAGTATGTGCACAATATCCTCCACTAAATGTTCATTTGTAAGTTAATTCCATGCTTTTGACACACGTTGATAATTAAATACATACTAATGATATGTCCCAGTAGATCAATACCCGGTTTAAATAGATCTCCATGGCATCGCAGCGCGATGGTGCCGGGTCCATATTACAACAGTAAATCCCTGCCTCCTTATACAAGAGAAAATTATAATATACGGCAAAATATTTGAATCATTATGTCTACATTCATAAGAAGTGTTACATAGTTACCATTCATTGTATCGCAATGCGCCTCTGCCGAACACAATTATAATAGGTAACCGCTGTCTCATTATGCGGATAAATATAACAGTATAAGCAGTGTTACATTGTTACTATTCATTGTATCGCAATGCGCCGATGCCGAACACAATTACAATAGGTAACCGCTGTCTCATTATGTAGATAAATATAATGGTATATAGCCAAATCCTTAGCCCTATACCTCATCATTCACAAGCAATATTCCATTATTAACATATTTGAAATCCCAAGCCGACAATAGTACCGCCCATTACTATATGCGGTTATTCTCACAGTTTGAATCGGGTTCATACAACAGGAATTGAAACGTGTCACATAACAGTTTTCAAAGTCAAATGTACAGAATTGTTGTAACTGTGGTCCGTTCTCTGCCCAGAAATTAGAGAAATAATTTTCTCTACCCAGAACTTGGGGAAAAAATTCTCTTAACCATTCATTTTTACCATAAATACAAAATATACAAAAGAGACTGAATATTATGTTCTAGATTAACTTAGTGTGTCTCAATCCGACGCACCGTACTCTGTCCAACATACCAGTAGTCCATATAGGCATATATACACAGTGTTGGAAAAAGAAGTTCTTTATATAAGAGTCATACGATGACCCATCCAATACTCACTGTTCACCCAATCTAGCGGAGGCGGTGATGCTCCGATGAAATTCTGTTGTTTGCACATCTCTCTACCGGATGCCCATTGGGGGTCCAGGGAACCAGCCGGTGCACCCGTTATTCACGAGTGCACTCGTCTATACCCGACCCATACCACTTGGGGGCTCCAGTACAGTGTTCCTGGTTAGGAACTAGGAGCACAGACCCATCCTTGCCATGGGTGTCTAATTGCTCCGGTTCCATCCTATTACAGAGGGTGTTCATGTGTTTGAAGTGCTGCATCCTATGGCCTCCACCTCCGGAGTGGATTAAAACCATATAGTTAGTATAACCGCCATATCCACATTAAGGGCAGTGTTGCAATATATAGATCCACGTATCTTATGTCAAATTTCTGTGTATATTACCCATTGCTCCAGTAGTTATTTATAATCCACTGATCAATCCCATAGCCTCCAGTACATGGATTAGAGCTATGTTAATGGCTAAGATGTTATTCCAAAAATTGTTATTTTTATAATGATTATGTTTCACCAGTGTCTCTTTTCTAGGGTACTGTTCATAGCTCGCCACAAATATAATATTTATATCCACAACAAATCAAATTATCCACCACATCTCCAATTACAAAGCACCGGGTCCTGATGGTATACATCAAAGGGTTCTTCAGGAACTCAGTGCAGTGTTAGCAAAACCCCTATATTTACTCTTTAAAGATTCTATTACCACAGGCTCAGTGCCACAGGATTGGCGAAGAGCTAACATAGTGCCTCTATTTAAGAAGGGAACTAAAACAGAACCTGGGAATTATAGACCAGTGAGTTTGACCTCTGTAGTGGGAAAACTATTAGAAGGCATAATAAGGGACTATATTCAGGATTACAACACAAAAAATAAGATCATTAGCACGAATCAACATGGTTTTATGAAGAATAGGTCATGCCAAACTAATCTTTTCAGCTTCTATGAGGAGGTAAGCAGCAACCTTGACAATGGCAAGGCAGTAGATGTAGTATATCTAGACTTTGCAAAGGCATTTGATACAGTACCACACAGAAGGCTGGTGTATAAAATAAGGAAATTGGGGCTAGGAGATAACCTTTGCAATTGGATACAAAACTGGTTGAAGGATAGGGAACAGTGTGTGGTTGTAAATGGAAAATTCTCCAGTATAGTTAAAGTGGAGAGTGGAGTACCTCAGGGTTCAGTATTGGGTCCGCTGCTTTTTAACATGTTTATAAATGACCTGGAAATAGATATAGAAAGCAAAATATCAATATTTGCAGATGATACTAAATTATGCAAAGTCATTAATTCAGAACAGGATATTTTCTCTCTACAGAGGGACTTACATACAATGTCAGATTGGGCAAACATGTGGAATATGAAGTTTAATGTGGGGAAGTGTAAAGTCATGCATTTGGGAGGAAACAATCCCAAGGCTACTTATAAACTTAATGGAATAATTTTAGGTGGCTCGTTGCTAGAAAAAGACCTGGGTATCCTTGTCAACTACAAACTTGGAAACAGTGACCAGTGTCAAACAGCAGTAGCAAAGGCAAACAAAGTCCTGTCTTGCATAAAAAGAGGTATTGAAGCAAGAGTGGATAACATTATTTTGCCATTATACAAATCATTGGTAAGACCTCACCTTGAGTATGCAGTGCAATTTTGGGCACCGGTTCTGAAAAAGGATATACTAGAACTAGAGAGGGTACAGCGGAGAGCAACAAAATTAATTAAGGGAATGGAGGACTTGACATATGAGGAACGACTAAACAAACTTGGTTTATTTACTCTAGAGAAAAGACGACTAAGAGGAGACCTTATCACATTGTACAAGTATATGAGAGGTCAATACAAGGATCTCTGCGGTGAGCTATTTATTCCAAGGCCTGCTCAGGTGACCAGGGGACACCTCTTGAGATTAGAGGAAAGGAGGTTTAAACTTCAGCAGAGGAAGGGTTTTTTTACGGTAAGGTCTGTCAAATTGTGGAATTCATTGCCCAGGGAGGTAGTTATGGCAGATACAATGGACACATTTAAGAGAAGATTAGATACATTTCTTTCAAAAGGGAACATACAGAGTTATACTGTTTATCAGTAGGCAGATCAGGAAGGTCTGATAAAGACTAATTTAATTGGTAGCAGGAAAGCTATAAAATTCTTAGTTACTGAGGTATGAAGCGAAGGTTGAACTTGATGGACTTGTGTCTTTTTTCAACCTAATTTACTATGTTACTATGTTACTAATTATAGGTAACACGCATATGAAATGTTTTCATTGAGCCCATATGGTGCCAATGTGTTTAATCTGCGAATCCACTTTACTTCTCTTTGCAACAATCTCTTTCCCCTGTCTCCCCCTCTGGGGGCTATGGGCTCCTTGTCAATAATCATACATCTCATGGATGCCACTGTATGATGGTGTGCTGCAAAGTGTCTCGCGACTGGCTTATCAGAAGTCCCTGCGGCAAGCGCATCCCTAATGGATTTTCTATGATTTGCCATTCTGTCCCGAAAACTAGTAATTGTTTTACCAATGTAAAGAAGAGAGCATGGACATTGAATAAAATATATGACATAACTGGATGTACAAGTGAGTGTATATTTAATAGGAATCATTTTGTTGTTTCTAAGGTCTTTAAAACTCACTCCAGTAATAAGATTTTTACAGGTCACACAGTTTAAACATTTGTAGCAGCCTGGTTTTTTACTTTGTAACCAATTGCTGTTATTCGTTACATAACAATGTTTAGGATCTGTTTTCACCAGTAATGTTCTTAAATTAGGTGCTCTCTTATAGGACATCATGGGAGTATTACGAAAAATGGGGGACAGTGACTTATCAGCACTAAGTACTTGCCAATGGTTCTTAATTGCATTCTTGACTCTCTGTGTGTCCTGTGTATATGTAGTAGTGAACACTAAACGATTCATTGTCTGATTTTTCTTGTCAGAGGCTTTTAATAATTCGTCTTGTGTTTTTTGTAGGGCTCTTGTTCTATGTCTCTCCAATTCACTGTTTGTATATCCCCGTTGTTCAAGTCTCATTATAAGCTCATCCACTTGTTTGATGCCTACCTCGCGGTCGCTATTATTCCTTAAAATTCTTGTCATTTGTGAATAGGGAACAGCTTGTTTAACATGTTGGGGATGACTACTGCTTCTCAACAGAATGGTGTTCCTATCAGTCTCTTTTCTATAGTTAGTAATTTTCAATCTATGACCATCTTTAATTATTGTAATATCCAAAAAGTTAACACTCATTTCATGCACCGTAGATGTGAATTTGATTGGACTATCCAGATGATTCAAAGAATCCACAAATTTATCAAAGGAGGATCTATTTCCTTGCCAGATCAAAAACAGATCATCTATACACCGATAATAGCAAATTAAATGTTCTTTGAAGGGAAGAGTAATATATGCTTCTTCAAATTCTGTCATAAATAGATTGGCGTAGGATGGGGCAATATTTGACCCCATCGAAGTACCTGATGTCTGTAAGTAAAAACTTCTTTCAAATTTAAAATAATTATATCCTAAACAGAAAGCAAGAAGACTTAACAGAAATTCAGTGGGGGGTTTATTGGTGTCTGTATCCTTGATTAGTGCTTTCCTGACTGCTTCCATACCTTCTGTAACTGGGATAACAGTATAAAGTGATTTCACATCCAAAGTTGCTAATAATACCTGATTAGGAAGATCGTTCAAACTTTGTAATTTCAAAATGATATCTGTGGTGTCACGAATGTATGAGGCAGATTTCTGTACTAATGGTTGTATGAAATGATCCAAATATTGAGCTATAGGTTGAAACAGAGAGCCTATAGCTGATACTATAGGCCTCCCTGGTGGTGTCAAAGGATTTTTATGTATTTTAGGGATCGTATAGAGGATAGGACAAATAGGATAGTCTTGTATGAGGAAGCCTTTCATGTCCTCGTCAATCCATCCTGCCTCCCATGCTTGATTAATGATAACATCCACTATTCTTTTATAAGTCATAGTGGGATCGCCTTTCAGTTTTTTATATGTTTGGGTATCATTAAGTTGGGATAAAATTTCTTCTCTGTAATAGACATAATCCAATACAACAATTGCCCCTCCCTTGTCAGCGGGACGAATAACTATATTGGGATTATTTGCCAGAGTTTCAATTGCTTCTCTCTCTTGTATTGTTAGATTGGAGTGAATTTTAGACTTCTCCTTGGTTTTTATTTCAGTTTCTACCAAATTAAAAAAGGTTGAAATAGAATTAGGCGTATTAGATGGATCAAATGTACTTTTTACTTTGAACTTCTTCTGCTCTTTGGTGTTATCTTTTTTAAAAAATTCTTTTAATTTCATATTTCTTTGAAATTTAAATAGATCCACCGCAATATCCAACTCTTTAGAATTATTAGTGGGGATAAAGGTCAGTCCCTTTGATAGGACATTTAGTTCTTCCCTTGTTAGAGTATAGGAGGACAAATTGAACACTACTTCCTCCCTCTGGGTGGAGGTTTTAGACCACTGTTTGGAATGTCTATGTCTTCTTCCCCCTCTCCTTCTGTGGGGCCTGTCCTGTTTTTTAATTGGTTTCTTGTCATAACTCCTAAAAAAGAAGTGGAGGTGGACGCTACAGGTTCTTGTTCTATTAAATTGGGACAATCAATAGTGTCTGTGTCAGTACCAGAAGAGTTGCCAGAAGAATTATCTACACTAGAAAAGTTAGGGCGTTGAATTCTACTGCGTGGGGGTCTCCGGCGGGGGTCTTTTCTATAATCACTTCCACCAGTGAGCCATCTGTATACTCTCTTTTCCTTATAGTCTAATTTAACTTTTTCCACTTTACTTTTCTTAAACCTGTGTAGTTCTGATTTGAAAGTATTCAATTGTTTATTTATTTAATTTCCCAAGCCAGTCTGTTTTTTTGTCCGTTTCCAGTACTATCAAATTAGATAATTCAAAGTCTTCAATTTCATTCCTGACCAATCTCAATTCTCTGGTTACTTCCTCTATAACCAGTAACATAAGATCAAATGAACATTTATTCAGGATGGCACACCATTTTCTACAGAATTCACCATTGTTTCTTCCTATTGTGGGTATATTCGATATTCTAAACCCCCTAGGGATGTTCTTTTGCCTATAATAGTCAGAGAGATACACCCCATGCAAATGTAAGTCTGTTTCTCTCTTTTTCAAACGTAATAAAGAATGAAACACATCTACTGGTACCTTCTCCGGTGATTCATCTTGTGCAGTTTCTGTAAACAGAATTGCTGAAGCTTGTGCCTCCGTGTAATGTACAGATTCTTTAGGGGTTTCAACATTGATAAATGATGACTGACTCTGTTGTTCCTCCATATTAAAAAAAGATCACCATGTAGGATAAATTCAAGAGGTATAAATTCAAAAGTCACTTAATATACTCTTTATACACGGGTGCAAAGCCATAGAAAACAGATCCTAAACATTGTTATGTAACGAATAACAGCAATTGGTTACAAAGTGAAAAACCAGGCTGCTACAAATGTTTAAACTGTGTGACCTGTAAAAATCTTATTACTGGAGTGAGTTTTAAAGACCTTAGAAACAACAAAATGATTCCTATTAAATATAGACTCACTTGTACATCCAGTTATGTCATATATTTTATTCAATGTCCATGCTCTCTTCTTTACATTGGTAAAACAATTACTAGTTTTCGGGACAGAATGGCAAATCATAGAAAATCCATTAGGGATGCGCTTGCCGCAGGGACTTCTGATAAGCCAGTCGCGAGACACTTTGCAGCACACCATCATACAGTGGCATCCATGAGATGTATGATTATTGACCAGGAGCCCATAGCCCCCAGAGGGGGAGACAGGGGAAAGAGATTGTTGCAAAGAGAAGTAAAGTGGATTTGCAGATTAAACACATTGGCACCATATGGGCTCAATGAAAACATTTCATATGCGTGTTACCTATAATTGGAGATGTGGTGGATAATTTGATTTGTTGTGGATATAAATATTATATTTGTGGCGAGCTATGAACAGTACCCTAGAAAGAGACACTGGTGAAACATAATCATTATAAAAATAACAATTTTTGGAATAACATCTTAGCCATTAACATAGCTCTAATCCATGTACTGGAGGCTATGGGATTGATCAGTGGATTATAAATAACTACTGGAGCAATGGGTAATATACACAGAAATTTGACATAAGATACGTGGATCTATATATTGCAACACTGCCCTTAATGTGGATATGGCGGTTATACTAACTATATGGTTTTAATCCACTCCGGAGGTGGAGGCCATAGGATGCAGCACTTCAAACACATGAACACCCTCTGTAATAGGATGGAACCGGAGCAATTAGACACCCATGGCAAGGATGGGTCTGTGCTCCTAGTTCCTAACCAGGAGGACTGTACTGGAGCCCCCAAGTGGTATGGGTCGGGTATAGACGAGTGCACTCGTGAATAACGGGTGCACCGGCTGGTTCCCTGGACCCCCAATGGGCATCCGGTAGAGAGATGTGCAAACAACAGAATTTCATCGGAGCATCACCGCCTCCGCTAGATTGGGTGAACAGTGAGTATTGGATGGGTCATCGTATGACTCTTATATAAAGAACTTCTTTTTCCATCACTGTGTATATATGCCTATATGGACTACTGGTATGTTGGACAGAGTACGGTGCGTCGGATTGAGACACACTAAGTTAATCTAGACCATAATATTCAGTCTCTTTTGTATATTTTGTATTTATGGTGAAAATGAATGGTTAAGATAATTTTTTCCCCAAGTTCTGGGTAGAGAAAATTATTTCCCTAATTTCTGGGCAGAGAACGGACCACAGTTACAACAATTCTGTACATTTGACTTTGAAAACTGTTATGTGACACGTTTCGATTCCTGTTGTATGAACCCGATTCAAACTGTGAGAATAACCGCATATAGTAATGGGCGGTACTATTGTCGGCTTGGGATTTCAAATATGTTAATAATGGTATATTGCTTGTGAATGATGAGGTATAGGGCTAAGGATTTGGCTATATACCATTATATTTATCTACATAATGAGACAGCGGTTACCTATTGTAATTGTGTTTGGCATCGGCGCATTGCGATACAATGAATAGTAACAATGTAACACTGCTTATACTGTTATATTTATCCGCATAATGAGACAGCGGTTACCTATTATAATTGTGTTCGGCAGAGGCGCATTGCGATACAATGAATGGTAACAATGTAACACTGCTTATGAATGTAGACATAATGATTCAAATATTTTGCCGTATATTATAATTTTCTCTTGTATAAGGAGGCAGGGATTTACTGTTGTAATATGGACCCGGCACCATCGCGCTGCGATGCCATGGAGATCTATTTAAACCGGGTATTGATCTACTGGGACATATCATTAGTATGTATTTAATTATCAACGTGTGTCAAAAGCATGGAATTAACTTACAAATGAACATTTAGTGGAGGATATTGTGCACATACTTATGTTTCTATGAATGTTAACTGTACTTTTAAGTTTCTCCATATTTTTGGTTTTAATCACTAAGGGGATACACACGTGGAAGTATTTTACCTTTGACCTCAGGTGTGAGAGGTCATCACCAGGTGTAGGGTATTTAAGGGAGGTTAGGTGCACGAGGTGATTGTCTTGATAAAGATCCCGAGTGGGATCGAAACGTCGATCTAATAAAAGGAATTTTTTGTTTTTCTACATTGAAGTCCTGTGAGTGCTGATTTAAATCAATCTTATATATATATATATATATATATATATATATATATATATATATATATATATATATAGCTCCTGAGAACTGTCTAGATAGGTCATCAGCACGGACATTTTTGGTACCCAGCAGGGACGATACCACATAATTAAAACAAGACAAAAATAAAGCCCCTCGGGCCTGCCTTGGACGGGTAGGTGAGATTTTTATGATCCGTGAGGATTAGGACTGGCATGGAAGTTCCGTCAAACAAATGTCTCCATTTTTGAGAGAGAGAGAGTATTATCGCCAGCAACTCTCAGTCACCAATTTCATAGTCGCACTCCACCGGACTTAGCTTTTTGGAGAAATACCCACACGGGTGCAACTGGCTCTCAGGAATAGGATGTTGAGACAGGAGGGCACCTACTCCTGTCTCAGATGCATCAACCTCAAGTACGAATGGAAGCTCAGGTTCCGTGTGTGGCAAAATGGGTGCTGCGGCAAAAGCGGCTTTTAGTGACTCAAATGCCTTGATGGCTTCCGGGGACCAGTGAGTGTAGTTAATGTCTTTTTTGGGTCATGTCTGTAAGGGATTTTTCAACAGAGGAAAAAGTGTATATAAATTTCCTATAGTAGTTAGCGAACCCAGGGAAACATTGATGAGAGCGGAGACCTACGGGTCTCGGCCACTCGAGAACAGCCAAAAGTTTCTCAGGGTCCCTAGAGAAACTGACCTATGAAATTACGTACCCCAAGAAAGTGACCTGTTTGCAGTGGAACTCATACTTCACTATTTTGCAAAACAACTTATTTTCTCTTAATCTTTGCAGAACGTGGGTTACTTCTAGTGGCTTTTATAAAGGCCTTCTTAGTAAGTTACTGCTCTACAGTACACCTCCAGTACAGCTGATGTCCCTTCACCATCATGCTGTAGTTGGCCTGTTACTAATTTATATGATGTCTGTGCATTTCACATGAGTTTTACTAGTCTGTAATGTATACATTCAATGGTCTGCTCTGTGGCTAATCACCGCTCAGAAGCATCACGTTTTAGATCTCTGCTGTGATTAAAGTGGACAAATTTCCATGTACATATTAGACTAATCCCGCCCAAAAGGTTGGTCCAGTTCCGAAATGATGGTCAAATTCCACTCTGCACTCAAACAAATCACAGCTAGAGAGAGTCCCTAAGAGATGAACATGAAAATTATGTGGCTACTAGCTTCCCAGATAACATAAATGTATGATTTTCATAAAAGAAAGTTTTAGCAAAAATATTAGTTAATGTGCTTTTCGATATTTACATATGATTACTATTGCAACAATTTATTCTATGGAAATAGGAAATAAGGACAATATTTTGATACATGTCACTCTTTTCCTATATGGTTCTATTTCACCAACCATGATGCATTCTTTGGATTTCTTGTTCATTAGGAGCAGGGATGCAGCCATCTTGGGTGTTGGCTCCATAGTCTTACATCAGGTCACCTCTTTAGCTGTCTTATTCCCTTATCGCCTTTTTACATTAGGTTGAGAGTTCCTTATCTAATTATTTTTTACTTAGAAATCCTCCCTGTTACATCTTTATTTACTCTTGGTCAAAATTGGAATATTGTTCTGTAGGGGTAATTCTAAAATCAAAGTTGCCATAGCATCCCATAATAGTCTTCCAATTATTGACTAAGGTGTAATGACTGTTACCAACAGGAGTTTAAACACTGTTTGAGAGTGAATGTATCAAATCATGGTTAGATCTCATATCAGCAATCGTTTTTAAGGAGTTAAAATCACCTCAACCTCATTAATTAATTTTCCTGTCTAAGTTTTAAGGGGCCTATGCCTTGGTTCAATTGGGTCCAATGGGAAAAAAGACAGCTGACGACAGTTATATAAGCACAGTAAGTGATTCAATTATACATCTTAAAGGGATAGTAATGTTTCAAAATAAAAGCAGATCCAATTACTCTTCATAGTATTTGGGCCATGGAGAGTGTTATTTCAATACTGTCAGAGTTTTAGTACAAGAGTAATTGAATGATAAAGTATCCCCCTCCCGCCCCTTTTACTTTTTAACAGTTCTCACCTCAGAGCAGCAAGACTGTCCAGATGGATCGTAGAGAGGGACAATCTTCAGTGAGCATAAGGAAAAACCTGAAAAACATGTCAAGGGGGCAGGGTTTTCCTTATGATCACAGTAAGAAGATTGTCCCTTGCTGTGATCTGTCCAGTAAAGGGATCAGATTCCACATCTGAGGAGAGGCGGCTTACACTAGGTAAAATGGTCGGGAGGAGTATACTTTATCATTCAATTACTCCTGAACAACAACTCTGACAATATTGAAATAACTCTCTCCATGGCCCAAATACTATGAAGATTAAATGGAGCTGCTTTTATTTTGAAACATTGCTATCTCTTTAACAACAGCTAACGTAAGTTTTGTCATGCTAATAATCCCGATATTATATTGCCCATTGAGGACAATGGAACAGCTATCCTCAGTGCCATTCAATTGTCTGCGGTAGTGCTAACGATAAATCAAAACATTTTTCTGACCCACTTTTTCTGACCATAAACCACACAACGGATCGTAAAAACCACCACCAGACAAAATAAAGCAGAGAAACAGCAGTTCACACAACACATAGCACATAGCACAAGTCCAACATTGGCAAAATTAACCCCTGCAAAGCCAAGCAAACACATGAACAATGCCCTTGCACTGACAAACCACAAAAACCTATCAACCCCCCAGGGACAAGGACTTCACAAAGCAACAAAACACAATGCCACACACTGTAACCCGGAACACCAGAGGTTAACACTCAACAACATGTACATACACACAACACAACACGTGCACCTGTCAAGCCCAAAGCAACCCAAGCTCACCTGGGCAACAACCAATGGAGACACAACGTGAACTTGATAATGTCACACACACACACATAATAGCAGATACACAAAAAGTACAACTAATCACACAAAACAGCCACGCCGCTAAACACTTACCTGGATAACAGGCAACTTCCCAACTACCCGACCTTATGACTATGCCTGTACAACACCCTACCACTGTCTTAAAGAGACAACTCACCGTCCTCAAATGTGGCGTGTTTAAAGTCAGTCCACTAAGACAGAGACAGCGAGAGACAGACAAAGAGAGATTATGACCAGTATGTTTATATACCTATTTCTGTGAAGACAGTGGAGATGAAGGCGTGCAAGGGAACACTATCCTCCTCAAAGCACACCTGTTCAACAGCCTTCACCTGTTGCAAGTGATGATGCTCCAGCTGAAGAGCCACAAAGAAGCCCATCCCCACCTGTAGGACAACACCTGGCACAGCACCCCAGATGCCGCAACAGGATGTCCTACAACTCCTACAGTTGCCACAGGGACCTGTGAAGCAGCGCACGAATGACAAGCGAACACCAAGACCCACGATGTACCACACAAGGGTCACACTCCTTGGAATGACGGACGCTAAAGTCAGAGATCACTACAGGTTGACATTGCAAAGCATCATCATCCTCTATGAGGTGATCAAAGATGACATGGACCCCATTTACAGCAACAACCATGCCCTATCCACATTGCAGAAGCTCATGTGTGCCATCCATTTCATGGCAGGTTAATCCTTCCAGTCCACAGAAGGCTATGTATCTGGCATGTCCCAGGCCACATGTTCAAGAGCACTGGCTCAGGTATTGGCTGCTCTCAAGAAGAAGGCCAGGACCTACATCCAATTCCTCACCCGTGACATGGAGTGGGCACGGGTCAAACAGTCCTTTTACACAAAGGGAGGAATGCGCATGGTCATGGGTGCATAAACTGCACACATGAGTGAATTGTGAGCTCCAGCACAAGAGGGACCTTTGTACATCAACAGGAAGAACTCCCATTCCATCAATGTACAGATAGTGTGTGATTCCACAATGAAGTTAACCCATGTTTGTGCGTCCTGCCCTGGCAGCTGACATGACCCTTACATCCTTAGACACTCCTCTGTCCACAGGGAAAATGGGACCTATACAGGAGGCTGGCTTTAGGGTGAGTCACAAACATCACACCACAGCCAAAGGTGCACTCACATGACCCATGGAAACACATGGTCATAATACACAAGTAGTCCATCATCCATATCACATGTGCTCCTTGTCTCACCATATCACTCTCTGTCCACAGGTGATGCCGGCTATGGGTGCAAGTCATTGTTGCTCGCAACGATAACCAATCCACACACCTGCACAGGAGCACTATAATGAAGCTAACGTCAGGGCCAGGAAAGCCATAGAGTGCACCTTTGGCCTGCTCAAAGCCAGATTCCGTTGCCTAGATAACTCAGGGGGGCTTTGCAATATGCACCTGGAAAGGAATGTGACATAATCCTGGTATGAGCAGTATTCCACAGCCTAGCAGTAGACACATGTTTAGTCCAGGATGCAAAGCTCCAACACCTCATGGAGGTCCCTATTCCCATTGTAGAGGATGTTCGTACCATGAGAGGGGCACAGATATGAAACAGGCTCATCAGGGACTACTTCACCTGTGCGTATAACGTATGTGTGACCATGATTAAGGTTGGAGATTGTGTGCAAACACACTCACACAACACATAATGAACAGTTTCACTCTACAGGATGGCTCCCATACACAGTTACTATTAAAATGTCACCCTGTATTTGGTGACCAACAAAATGCTGCATTAAAAATGTTGCCTGCTTGAAAAGGGTGACATCAGAATGTTGACCGCATCAAAATGGTGACATTGTGATGTCGCAGGTTTAAGTGTTGAGTAGCCTCCATCTGTGCATTAACCAACAGTGTAACTCAAAGCTCTGAAAGGTGTGGCTCATTCTTCCATATCCATTGTTTGTTGGAGATTTCATTGATGTATTGTAATTTAATTATCGTCTGTTTTACCGCACGGTGAAGTGAGAAAAAAGTGCACGCAGGTTTTCAATGTACATACGTTTTTCACTCCTATGCTCATTAGCCAATCTGGTAGATGTAATACTGAATACTATGTAAATCAGGATGTTGGGATTTTTTCCCTTAATTGCAGTTTTAACAGGCAAATTGAATTGAGGCCCTAATGTCCATCTTATTTCTGTTTATACATTTGTAGACTTAAAGTCCAATCACTACAGACAGAAATGTCACTTTCATATAAGATCAATATTCACCATTCCTTCTTCACATGTGGAAAAGATTAACTCTTCTAAGACCACAGAGGTGTGTAATGTAATGCTTCACAATGAGTTACACACCACTTTAGTCCTTAAAGGGTTTATAGTGTAAATGCTAATTCTTCAATATCCCTTAGCGCAACTTATTGTTTTCTCCCTTATCTTCTTATTACTCTAATTAAAAAAGTCTTCATGGAATTCTCTACCTGATTACAGTTACTGAAGAATCTCTCTGTAATGAATATAAAAGGTCGGTTGGTAATACATTTCCTGGCATTGCTGAATGCCCGCTGGAATCACTCTGTACTGTACTGATCCCTGGAATCACTCTGTACTGTACTGATAACCGGGACCTTGGAAATGATCTAATGTGAATGATACCAAGTTATTGTGCTGCTGGGATTGTAACTCAATAGTAAGTAACACTCTACTGAGGAGATATGCACCTACCTACCATATAACATGTAACTATGTCTGTGTGACCATAGGGATAACTGACAAGAGGTCCTTATCTGACATCAGTTTACTTACAGAGATCACATGTCACCTGTGGAAGTAGAATTGACTTTATACGCAAAGACAAAGGGGACTAGCAGTAACATAGCACATTGTGCATGAAACTGTACTGCTCCATTAACCCTTTGAGTGTCAGATGATTATCCTACACATTGCAAAGCAATGTGTTAGATACCACTCTGGCATTCATAGGGTTAACACTTTTTGCAATGCATTGCACAAGACTATTTCTTAAAGTAATAACAGCTGTACAATATCTTTCCCCAATGTTATTGGATTCAATGTAGTTTTGTAGCAAAAATCTCACAAGAGTGACATAAATATGATATATTTTAACTCTTTGAGTGCCAGAGGGGTAGGTACACATTGCTTTGCACTCAATGGGTTCATGGATAACTGAGGACATAGACAGTACAAGCTCTCAGGACACTATGGTTCCTTTTTCAGGCCTGGGTTATCAAATAAAGCTGGAAAATCACTGAATTTATATTTACAGTGTGACATACATTTGAAACAAATGATAGGAGTATACAGTGAGTTATAATTAACTTAGTAAACATCATAATTACATTTGTATTACAAGATATTCATTTTGTTTGTTATTTAACATCTGAATCACTGGACTAATATGGTTACAATCTCCACTTTAGTAACAATCCATAGATATGAAATGATATACAAAGGGAACATTAACACAGAGGAGTGAAGAGCCTGTTAGTCTGTGAGTTGGACAGATCCATCTCTATACAATCTTATAATGAGACATGAAGTCCATCCTCAGGTTCAGGTCTGTGTTTAATGTGTCAGACATAACCATTCATTTAAATTCCCAGATTGTTCTTTCCCTCTGTGATCAAAAGTTCCCTTTGTGTATGAGGACTTTCATATTTTGTAGACTATGATTTGGATTGCAAACATGCCAGTCAACTGGCGTATAAACCTTTTTTTGTATACTGTGTGGCTATGGAGGGTCAGTTCTTTTCCTTAGTGTCTGTCCTGTTTCCCCAATGTAGTGTCCTCCTGTGGGGCACTGTGTGCACGTTATAAGGTATAAATTAGTGATGAGCGAGCACCCCAATGCTCGGATGTTCGGGTGCTCTGACCGAGCACCCCCTGAGGCTCGAGTGCTCGGCCGAGCATCCGAGCCCCATTGAAGTCAATGGGAGGACTCGAGCATTACACCAGGCACCCCCTGCTCTGATGAGGGGAGGGTGCCTGGTCCATAGGAAAAGGGCAGAAAAAGATGGAAACACTACAGAAATGGTTCAGGGACAGCATAGGGAGGATGTCTGGATGCACCTTGGACTCCAACATCGCTGCTGGGAACGATCTTTCGCCCGTAGTACGCCATTTTTACAGACTGACCATAAAACACACAAAAAGGAAAATAAAAACGACTTTAGGCGAAAAATTGTTACCAAACAATATTTGCTGTATATTTACTTGTATATCATCTGCAAATTCTCCCAAAAATTTCCTTGATTTTCAGAACTGAGGCCATGATTAAGAGGGAAACGTGCGCAGAGGCAAATTCTCCCAAAAATTTCCTTGATTTTCAGAACTGAGGCCATGATTAAGAGGGAAACGTGCGCTGAGCTGACCATCTAAAACATTATGGGTGAGGGTCTGCTGCAGAGCTGACCATCCTAAACATTATATGCGAAGGCCCGCTAGTGAGCTGACGCTATAAAACATTATATGAGAGGGCCCGCTAGAGAGCTGACCCAATAAAACATTATATGAGAAGGCCCGCTGGTGAGCTGACCTATATAAAAATTGGCAAACAGGGCCCGCTGGTGAGCTGGCCCTATATAAAAATTATATCACAGGGCCCGCTGGTGAGCTGGCCCTATATAAAAATTATATCCCAGGGCACGCTGGTGAGCTGGCCCTATATAAAAATTATATCCCAGGGCATATGGAAGAGGAGGAGGAGGATGAGAAGATTAAGAGTCAACCATATACCCGTTTTTTGGGTGGAAGGGGTGAATGGGAATACAGAGTATTCCCATCATTGTAAATAACATATATAAAGTGAGTTTATGTTCCCCCGGGGCTTTCCTCCAGTGGAGTGGAGAAGTCAGGGGAAATCCAGGCCTTGTTCATTTTTATAAGTGTCAACCTATCAGCATTGTCGGTGGAAAGGCGGATACGCTTATCTGTTATGATGCCACCAGCAGCACTAAATACCCGCTCAGACAGAACGCTGGCGGCAGGGCAGGCCAGCACCTCCAAGGCGTAGAGTGCCAGTTCATACCACGTGTCCAGCTTGGACACCCAGTAGTTGTAAGGCACAGAGGGATCATTGAGGACGCTGACACGGTCTGCTACGTACTCCTTCACCATCTTCCAAAACTTTTCCCTCCTTGTGACACTAGGCTGCGCATCAGGGTGAGGGTGCTGCCGGGGTGTCATGAAGGTGTCCCACGCCTTGGAGAGTGTTGCCCTGCCTTTCTCGGAACTGCTGTGTGCTCCCCTTTTCTCCCCTTCTCGGTTGGCCAAGGTAGCACGTACTCTGCCGCCAGCGTTGTCAGATGGAAAATTTTGGAGCAATTTTTCAACAAGAACCTTCTGGTATTGCACCATTTTGCTTGTCCTCTCCACCGGAGGAATGAGAGATGAGAAATTCTCTTTGTAGCGGGGGTCCAGAAGGGTGAACACCCAGTAATCCGTGTTGTCTAAAATGCGTACAACGCGTGGGTCACGGGAAAGGCAGCCTAACATAAAGTCAGCCATGTGTGCCAGAGTACCAACAGTCAAGATTTCGCTGTCCTCACCAGGAGGCTGACTCTCAATATCCTCATCCTCTTCCTCCTCTTCTGCCCACCCACGCTGAAGAGATGTAACTAAAGTTCCATGGCTACCCTCTGTAGCGGAGGCAACCGTGTCTTCCTCCTCCTCCTCCTCCTCCTCCTCCGCCTCCTCCAATTGTCGCTGAGAAGACGAAGTGAGGGTGCTCTGGCTATCACCTTGTGTAAGCTCTTCCTCCCCCATTTCCACCTCTTCCACATGCAAAGCGTCGGTTTTAATTGTGAGCAGCGAGCGTTTCAGTAGACACAGAAGTGGGATGGTTACACTGATAATAGCGTTATCGCCGCTCACCATCTGTGTCGATTCCTCAAAATTGCGTAAAACCTCGCAGAGGTCTGACATCCATTCCCACTCCTCACTTCTGATTACAGGAAGTTGAACGGAGAGGCGACGACCGTGTAACAGCTGGTACTCCACTACTGCCCTCTGCTGCTCACAAAGCCGGGCCAACATGTGGAAGGTGGAGTTCCAGCGCGTGCTCACGTCACACAGCAGCCGGTGAGCTGGCAATTGTAAGCGCTGCTGCAGCTTCAACAGGCCGGCCGAAGCTGTTGATGACTTACGGAAATGTGCACACACGCGGCGCACCTTGGTCAAGAGATCATGCACATTGGGGTAGGTTTTTAGAAATCGCTGCACCACTAAATTAAATACATGCGCTAGGCATGGTACGTGTGTGAGCTTGCCGAGCTCCAAAGCCGCCACCAAGTTACGCCCATTATCACACACAACCATGCCTGCTTGCAGGTTGAGTGGCGACAGCCACTGCTCGGTCTGGTGACTAATCCCCTGCAACAGCTCTGAGGCCGTGTGCTGTTTGTCCCCAAGGCAGATCAGCTTCAGCACGGCCTGTTGACGCTTCCCCACTGCAGTGCTACACTGCTTCCAGCTACTGGCTGATGGGGGAGTGGCGGTGTGTGTAGAGAATTCGGAGGTGGAAACGGAGGAGGAGGAGCCAATAACGTAGGTGCTGGTGGAAACCCTGATGGAGGTAGGGCCCGCAATCCTCGGCGTGGGTAGCACCCGTGCCATCCCAGGGTCCGAGTCGCTCCCAGCCTCCACGACATTCACCCAGTGTGCCATCAGGGAAATGTAGCGTCCCTGGCCACAAGCACTTGTCCATGTGTCAGTCGTTAAGTGGACCTTCCCAGTAACTGCGTTGGTCAGGGCACGGGTGATGTTACGGGACACATGGTGGTGTAATGCGGGGATGGCACACCGGGAAAAGTAGTGGCGGCTGGGGACCGCGTACCGAGGGACAGCTGCTGCCATCAGGCTGCGGAAGGACTCAGTGTCCACAAGCCTAAATGGCAGCATTTCGATGGCCAGTAATTTTGAAAGGTGTGAGGTTAGTGCTATGGCCTGTGGGTGGGTGGCTGGGTACTTTCTCTTGCGCTCAAATGCCTGGGGTAACGACATTTGGACGCTGTGCTGGGACAGGGAAGTGGATGTGGTCGCTGATGGTGCTTCAGATGGTACAGGTGCAGGGCGGGAGGTATGCGGGCCTGCGCCTTCGACAGGCGATTGGCCGGCACCGAAAACAGGGGAAGAGGAGGCAGTGGTGTGGCCTGCAGACACAGGTGGGCGATCCAGGCGTTCCTCCCACTTACTACGGTGCTTGGATGCCATGTGTCGGATCATGCTGGTGGTGGTGAGGTTTCTAGTGTTCATGCCTCGGCTCATTCTGGTGTGGCACAGGTTGCAAACTACAATTCTTTTGTCGTCCGCACTTTCCTTAAAAAAACGCCATACCGCGGAACACCTACCCTTTGGCAAGGTAGATTTACGCAAGGGGGTGCTCCGTGGAACATTTGCGGGCCGGTTTGGTGCGGTCCGCCTTCTTTCTGTAGCCACACCACTGCCTCTTCCAGCCTGTTGCGGTGCTGCAGATGGCTCACCCTCAGGACTGCTGTCATCGCTCGGCTCTCCACCTTCCCAGGTGGGGTCAGTCACCTCATCGTCCACCAAGTCCTCCTCCACTTCCTCACTCTGATCATCCTCCTCAAGTCTTGATCCCACCACATACTCAGTCATTGACAACTGTATAACATTCTCCTCAACAAGGTCTTGAGACGGAAATAGTGGTTGATTTAATGGCAACTGTGTCTCATCATCATCATCATCATCATCCACTACTTCCTTTGACCTTAAATGCCGTTCACATCTGTCATCTTCTTGTGATTGGGTAGCCTCTAGAGGTTGTGAATCAGGGCACAAGATGTCATGTTCCTCTGCAAGCGTGCTTGGAGAGAGGGTCAAATGAAGGATTGGTGATGAGACGAGCTCATCACTATATCCCAGTGTGGGATCACTTCTTTGACCAGACCGTGTATGGTGGGAGGAAGGATGATCAGAGTGAGGATTATGTTGACCAGACTCTTGGCTACTGAGAGTGGACTTGGTGGAAGACAGGGTGGTGCTTAACCGACTGGAAGCAGTATCAGCTGTCATCCAACCGACCACCTGTTCGCACTGGTCGGACCTCGAGAGTGATGTCCTGCGACGCCCTGTGAAATCAGACATGAAGCTAGGTATGGTGGATGTCTTTCTTTCTTGTGCTCTGGCACCAGGCACAGTTTCTCCGCGTCCTGACCCGCGCCCTGAACTTTCAGGATCACGTCCACTTCCCCGTCCCTTTTTACCCGCCTTCTTCATCTTACACAGAATATGTGACTTTAATATTTGAGTTTGAAAACTTAACAGTATTTCTTATAATTCTGCAACTGTACAGAGTACACAGAATAGGCTGTTAAACGGCGTTGAAACACACTGAATGGAATATGTGACTTTAATATTTGAGTTTGAAAACTTAACAGTATTTCTTATAATTCTGCAACTCTGCAGAGTACACAGAATAGGCTGTTAAACGGCGGTGAAAGACACTGAATGGAATATGTGACTTTAATATTTGAGTTTGAAAACTTAACAGTATTTCTTATAATTCTGCAACTGTACAGAGTACACAGAATAGGCTGTTAAACGGCGTTGAAACACACTGAATGGAATATGTGACTTTAATATTTGAGTTTGAAAACTTAACAGTATTTCTTATAATTCTGCAACTGTACAGAGTACACAGAATAGGCTGTTAAACGGCGTTGAAACACACTGAATGGAATATGTGACTTTGATATTTTAGTTTGAAGACTTAACAGTATTTCTTCCTATTCTGCAACTCTGCACAGTACACAGAATAGGCTGTTAAACGGCGTTGAAACACACTGAATGGAATATGTGACTTTAATATTTGAGTTTGAAAACTTAACAGTATTTCTTATAATTCTGCAACTGTACAGAGTACACAGAATAGGCTGTTAAACGGCGTTGAAACACACTGAATGGAATATGTGACTTTAATATTTGAGTTTGAAAACTTAACAGTATTTCTTATAATTCTGCAACTGTACAGAGTACACAGAATAGGCTGTTAAACGGCGTTGAAACACACTGAATGGAATATGTGACTTTAATATTTGAGTTTGAAAACTTAACAGTATTTCTTATAATTCTGCAACTGTACAGAGTACACAGAATAGGCTGTTAAACGGCGTTGAAACACACTGAATGGAATATGTGACTTTAATATTTGAGTTTGAAAACTTAACAGTATTTCTTATAATTCTGCAACTGTACAGAGTACACAGAATAGGCTGTTAAACGGCGTTGAAACACACTGAATGGAATATGTGACTTTAATATTTGAGTTTGAAAACTTAACAGTATTTCTTATAATTCTGCAACTCTGCAGAGTACACAGAATAGGCTGTTAAACGGCGGTGAAAGACACTGAATGGAATATGTGACTTTAATATTTGAGTTTGAAAACTTAACAGTATTTCTTTATTTCTTATAATTCTGCAACTCTGCAGAGTACACAGAATAGGCTGTTAAACGGCGGTGAAAGACACTGAATGGAATATGTGACTTTAATATTTGAGTTTGAAAACTTAACAGTATTTCTTATAATTCTGCAACTGTACAGAGTACACAGAATAGGCTGTTAAACGGCGGTGAAAGACACTGAATGGAATATGTGACTTTAATATTTGAGTTTGAAAACTTAACAGTATTTCTTATAATTTTGCAACTCTGCAGAGTACACAGAATAGGCTGTTAAACGGCGGTGAAAGACACTGAATGGAATATGTGACTTTGATATTTTAGTTTGAAAACTTAACAGTATTTCTTATAATTCTGCAACTGTACAGAGTACACAGAATAGGCTGTTAAACGGCGTTGAAACACACTGAATGGAATATGTGACTTTAATATTTGAGTTTGAAAACTTAACAGTATTTCTTATAATTCTGCAACTCTGCAGAGTACACAGAATAGGCTGTTAAACGGCGGTGAAAGACACTGAATGGAATATGTGACTTTAATATTTGAGTTTGAAAACTTAACAGTATTTCTTATAATTCTGCAACTGTACAGAGTACACAGAATAGGCTGTTAAACGGCGTTGAAACACACTGAATGGAATATGTGACTTTAATATTTGAGTTTGAAAACTTAACAGTATTTCTTATAATTCTGCAACTGTACAGAGTACACAGAATAGGCTGTTAAACGGCGTTGAAACACACTGAATGGAATATGTGACTTTGATATTTTAGTTTGAAGACTTAACAGTATTTCTTCCTATTCTGCAACTCTGCACAGTACACAGAATAGGCTGTTAAACGGCGTTGAAACACACTGAATGGAATATGTGACTTTAATATTTGAGTTTGAAAACTTAACAGTATTTCTTATAATTCTGCAACTGTACAGAGTACACAGAATAGGCTGTTAAACGGCGTTGAAACACACTGAATGGAATATGTGACTTTAATATTTGAGTTTGAAAACTTAACAGTATTTCTTATAATTCTGCAACTGTACAGAGTACACAGAATAGGCTGTTAAACGGCGTTGAAACACACTGAATGGAATATGTGACTTTAATATTTGAGTTTGAAAACTTAACAGTATTTCTTATAATTCTGCAACTGTACAGAGTACACAGAATAGGCTGTTAAACGGCGTTGAAACACACTGAATGGAATATGTGACTTTAATATTTGAGTTTGAAAACTTAACAGTATTTCTTATAATTCTGCAACTGTACAGAGTACACAGAATAGGCTGTTAAACGGCGTTGAAACACACTGAATGGAATATGTGACTTTAATATTTGAGTTTGAAAACTTAACAGTATTTCTTATAATTCTGCAACTCTGCAGAGTACACAGAATAGGCTGTTAAACGGCGGTGAAAGACACTGAATGGAATATGTGACTTTAATATTTGAGTTTGAAAACTTAACAGTATTTCTTTATTTCTTATAATTCTGCAACTCTGCAGAGTACACAGAATAGGCTGTTAAACGGCGGTGAAAGACACTGAATGGAATATGTGACTTTAATATTTGAGTTTGAAAACTTAACAGTATTTCTTATAATTCTGCAACTGTACAGAGTACACAGAATAGGCTGTTAAACGGCGGTGAAAGACACTGAATGGAATATGTGACTTTAATATTTGAGTTTGAAAACTTAACAGTATTTCTTATAATTTTGCAACTCTGCAGAGTACACAGAATAGGCTGTTAAACGGCGGTGAAAGACACTGAATGGAATATGTGACTTTGATATTTTAGTTTGAAAACTTAACAGTATTTCTTATAATTCTGCAACTGTACAGAGTACACAGAATAGGCTGTTAAACGGCGGTGAAAGACACTGAATGGAATATGTGACTTTAATATTTGAGTTTGAAAACTTAACAGTATTTCTTATAATTTTGCAACTCTGCAGAGTACACAGAATAGGCTGTTAAACGGCGGTGAAAGACACTGAATGGAATATGTGACTTTGATATTTTAGTTTGAAGACTTAACAGTATTTCTTCCTATTCTGCAACTCTGCACAGTACACAGAATGTGCTGCTACACTGCGGCGAAGCACACTGAATGGAATATGTGACTTTGATATTTTAGTTTGAAGACTTAACAGTATTTCTTCCTATTCTGCAACTCTGCACAGTACACAGAATGTGCTGCTACACTGCGGCGAAGCACACTGAATGGAATATGTGACTTTGATATTTTAGTTTGAAGACTTAACAGTATTTCTTCCTATTCTGCAACTCTGCACAGTACACAGAATGTGCTGCTACACTGCGGCGAAGCACACTGAATGGAATATGTGACTTTGATATTTTAGTTTGAAGACTTAACAGTATTTCTTCCTATTCTGCAACTCTGCACAGTACACAGAATGTGCTGCTACACTGCGGCGAAGCACACTGAATGGAATATGTGACTTTGATATTTTAGTTTGAAGACTTAACAGTATTTCTTCCTATTCTGCAACTCTGCACAGTACTCAGAATGTGCTGCTAAACTGCGGCGACGCACACTGAATGGAATACGTGACTTTGATATTTTAGTTTGAAGACTAAACAGAATGTGCTCTAATCTGCAACTTTGCACACTAAACAGAATGTGCTCTAATCTGCAACTTTGCACACTAAACAGAATGTGCTCTAATCTGCAACTTTGCACACTAAACAGAATGTGCTCTAATCTGCAACTGTGCACACTAAACACAATGTGCTCTAATCTGCAACTTTGCACACTAAACAGAATATATATATATTTTTTTTTTTTTTTTTGTTTTTTTCCCCCCACACCAAATAACCTGCTGCCCCCACACACAGTAGTCCTAAAAAGGACTTTTGGTTCTTTTTTTTTCACAATTTTTGTTTTTTTCCTCCCTACACTGCCTTTCCCTTCCTATCCTCAGCTCTCCCTGGCTCAGACTGAGCCGAACTCGCTGGTCAGGTGCTATACAGCACCTGACCACGGGTTCTGGCCAGCCAATCAGTGTAATGCCAGCAGCCAACATGGCTGCTGGCATTACACCGATGTCAGAGCCTCCCTGCACGTTTATTGGCTGCGCAGCAGCCGCAAAACGTGCGGGGAGGAGACCCGAACATGGCGGGCGAGCACATGCGGTACTCGTACGAGTACCGACATGTGCCGAGCAGAGCGATGCTCGAGCCGATCCGAGCATCGGCCGAGCATGCTCGCTCAACACTAGTATAAATCATTTGGTGAGGACAAAAAGTGAATGAACTGTTAATGTCATAGTGTTGCTGTCTATTTGGTATATTTATGTTTGTTGTGCATTGGATGTGTGGAAAGGTCTCATATCTTTTTACAGAGAAATGTGGCAATAATTTTCCTACTTTATTGGTAATACTGTTATATTAGTTTTTGTGGATTTATTTCACTAAACCCTGTAAGGACAGCACTGCACTGTGCACCTCTCTGGTCCTTAAAGGAGAACTAACACTTTCTAATAATAACATCCCGTTGCATTACTATGGCCCAAAATCCGAATAGCCCCCATGAATTCTACTGTTATGCTTTTGTTAACCCCTTAAGGACCAGCAAATCTGAGGTGGATTTCACTTAAGCACCAGAGCAATTTTGACTTTTTGACTATGTCTTTGTTCAAGCATATTTTTTCTTTAATTCCTTTAATACCCCCACACAAATTATATACTGTTTTTTAAGCACAAGCAGGGCTTTCTTTTGATACCATAATTATATGACTACCTCTTCATTTAATTTGATTAAAAAAACCATTTTGCTTACATTTTCCTGTCAGGATTTGTATACTATTAGTTCATAAAAAAAAATACTAAGAATCTTAATTTACTTCTCCTGAATATGAGAATACCCCACATGCCTGGTATTTCAATCCCTTTCTCACATTTATAAGGTAAATATTACAAGATGGACACCATTATTTCCAACCTGTAATTTTTCAGCAATTGGCATGTGAGTATCATAGCTTAGTCGATGGTGCCAGAACCCAAAAATGTCCCACAAAGGTATATGTTTCTGAAAAGTAGACAACATAAGGTAAATAATCAGTAGAAGTTTGTAGTTTTTTATGCAGCTATTTTTCCAGAAATATGTTCCAAAATTGTGTTAATATTTTTTTTGGCAGTTTTCACACTTAAATTTCAATATTACTGTTGATATCAAGCACAAGATAGTTGAAAATTTAAAAATATCCATTGTTTAGTGTTCAGCTCCTTCTTTTGAGTACGGCAATACCCCATATGCATAGGTTTCTCAAGGTTTGGGGGAGCTACGGGGCCCAAATTGGAACATGCGCCTTTCCAGTTTCACACTTTGAATTTTCACAGCTTTCATGACTGGTGCCATGTCTCATTTCGGGCTGTGTACCAGTGCTCCACATTAAAATGTCCCCCCAAAAGTGTATATTTTTGGAAAGTAGACACCCCAGGCTTTCATTTTATGTATGTTTTCCAATTTTTTACGCAGCCATTTTACCACGAATCCTTTGTAAAACTTGATGTAAGTAACAAATTCAGCGTTTGTAGCACTTAAATTTTAATGTTGATGTGAATTTCAAGCACAGGATAGGTGAAGATTTTTAAAAATGCATTGATTAGTGTTCAGTTGCTTCTTCTGAGTACAGCAATACCCCATATTCATAGCTTTCTCATGGTTTAGGGGAGCTACAGGCCAAGTTTTGAACAAACATTGAATTTTCACAGTTTGCTTAACTGGTGCCATGTCTCATTTTGGGGCTTTGTAACAGTGCTCCATTATAAGATTTCCACCAAAAAGTGTATATTTTTGTAAAATAGACAGCCCAGGCTTTCATTTTATGTATGTTTTCAAATTTTTTACACAGCCATTTTACCACGAATTGTTTGTAAATCTTGATGTAAGTAAAAAATTCAGCATTTTTCACACTTAGGTTTCAATGTTGATGTGAATTTCAAGCACAGAATAGGTGAAGATTTTTAAAAAAGCATTGTTTAGTGTTCAGCTCCTTCTTCTGAGTACGACATATTACATATTCATAGGTTTCTCAAGGTTTTGAGGAGCTACGGGGCCCAAATTGGAACATGCACCTTTCTAATTTCACACTTTGAATTTTCACAGCTTGCATCACTGGTGCCATGTCTCATTTGGGGCTGTGTAACAGTGCTCCACTCTAAGATTTCACCCCAAAAGTGTATATTTTTGGAAAGTAGATACCCCTGGCTTTCATTTTATGTATGTTCTCAAATTTTTTACGCAGCCATTTTACCAAGAATCCTTCGTAAATCTTGATGTAAGTAAAAAATTCAGAGTTTTTAACACTTAGGTTTCAATGTTGATGTGAATTTCAAGCACAGGATAGGTGAAGATATTTAAAAATGATTGTTTAGTGTTCAGCTCCTTCTTCTGAGTACAGCAATACCCCATATTCATAGGTTTCTCAAGGTTTCACACTTTGAATTTTCACATCTTGCATCACTGATGCCATGTCTCATTTGTGCTATGTAACAGTGCTCCACTCTAAGATTTCCCCCCAAAGTGTATAGTTTTGGAAAGTAGACACCCCAGGCTTTCATTTTAGGCATGTTTTCAAATATTTTTACGCAGCTATTTTACCACAATTTCCTTGTAAAACTTTACTTAAATTAAAAATTCAGCTTTTTTCACACTTGGGCTCAATGTTGATGTGGATTTCAAGCACAGGATAGGTCAGCATTTAAAAACCTGCATTGATTAATGTTCAGTTGCTTTTTCTGAGTACAGCAATACCCCATATGCATAGGATTGTCAGGGGCTGGGGAATCTACTGGCCCCAGTTGGTAACAAGCGCTTTCCATTGTCAGACATTGCAATTTTACAGCTCGCTTAACTGGTGCCTTTTGTATTATTTGTGATGTTAAGCAATGTTGCAATTAATATTTTACCCCCCAAATATACTTTTTAGTAAGGAATACAGCCCTGGGTTTTAGTCTAGGTGCATTTTGGCAATTTTTTCTCAGTCATTTTACCACCAATCCCTCCCAAAACCTACAGTAAGAAAAAGAAAACCCTGTATTTTCTCACCTATATGTTGGTGTTGCTGTGGATTTCAAGCACAGGATATTTGGAGATTTGTAAAAATGCATTGTCCACAATTCAACTACATTTTCTAAGTCTGGCAATGCCCCATATGCAAAGGTTTGTGAGAGTTTGGGGAATTACTGGGTTCAGTTGAGAACATGCACATTTCAATTTTCAGACATGGAAAAAACAGGGTTGTTCCCATTATATTTTCATAGTGTTAGATCTAAGGAGGGATGTGTTTTGGAGAAAAAAAATAGGATATTTCAGGGAGAATGTGTGGCCAAACAATTAAATTACAGAATTACTGCATTGCACGTAAGTGATACTGTTTGAAAGAGTCACAAATGCAGAGCCCAGGTTTTGTAGGGCAATCAGGACAGTAGAAGGTGGTGTCTGTCCGTTTGCCATTGGCGTTGTACACCCTACAGCATTTCTGTGGGTTACTCTTTTTAAATGCAAAGTGTCCTAAACGGGGTCTCTGATTTAAAACTGCTGTTGCCCCTTCAAACAAAAAACTGGAAATGACATGCTTTTGGAATTGTAAAAAAGTGATTTTTTGAGTGGGGTTTGCCAATTTAAAAATTACATAGGAATTATAAACTGCAGTCTGCATCAGGAAAATAGCAACCTTCTTATACCAGACCCTAGATTTTCTCATGGTGAGGTAAGGCTGCATGAGTTGATCACAAAGATCAACACTCCCCATGTGTTTATTGTAGTCTCTGATGCAGACTGGTTTCCTGAGGACCGTGCCATGGACAGAGACTGGCACAGTTCCCTCGTCATGCATAGTTGTCAGCATGTACACATCCTTTTTGTCTCTAAACTTCACTGCCAGCAGCTCCTCTTGGCACAAAGCTAAGGACGTTCCCTTTCGTAGCTTGCAGTTGATCATTTGTTTGGGCATCTCCTTACAATTTCTCCTAACAGTGCCACAGGCCACAGTGTCAAAATAAAAAAGTGATTTGAATAAAAGGGGGCTTGTATAATAGTTATCTACAAATAATTGGTATCCTTTATTTAATAAAGGGGAAATGAGATCCCAAACAATTTTGCTGTTGGTTTCCAGATATTCAGGGCAACCAGGAGGATCAAGCTGGCTGTTCCTGCCCTCATAAATGCGAAAAGCATAAGTGTATCCTGTGGCGCTTTCACCTAACTTTTAAAATTTGATGCCAAACTTGGAGCGCTTGGAGGGGATATATTGTTTAAAGCCTAACCTTCCCTTATATTTCATTAAGGACTCATCAACAGATATTTGTTTTTTTTTGGGGGTATAGTTTTCAGAAAAATTTTTTTGCAAATGAGTTATAAGGGGGCGAATTTTATACAGCCTGTCATATTGGGTGTGATCTTTGGGGAGGCACAGGGTGTTATCGTTGAAATGCATGAAGCGCAAAAGTATTTCATAGCGCTCCTGCTCATTTTTTGCCCAAAAATGGGGGTAACGCATACATGATTTTTGCTCAAGTATGACTTGATGCTTGGCTTTTTAATTATCCCCATAGCCATAGTTAGGGCCCAGAATGTCTTGAATTCAGCAACATCTGTGGGGTACCAGGATTGCTGCTTGGAAACATAGCGTGTGGGATTGGCTGCAATGTATTGGGCTACATAAATATTTGTTTGTGCTACATTCTCCCCCAAAATGTCTTCCCCCAAAAATAAATAAAAAAAACTGCTCCTGGTTAAAACCGGCCACATCTACATTTATTCCTGGGCTGCCTGTGAAATCGGGTATTGCTGGACTTAATCCCACTGGTGGTACCCATTCTGTAGACTCTGGATGAGGGGCAGGCCTTGTGGCAGGTCTTTGAGCATGTCTTGGGGTTGCTACTGGGGCATGTCGCCTTGGGGCTCCTACTGGGGCATGTCGTCTTGGGGCTGCATCTGGGGCATTTTTTTTTGGCTGCTTTTGGGGCATGTCGTCTTGGGGCTGCATCTGGGGAAATTTTTTTGGCTGCTTCTGGGGCATTTTTTTTGGCTGCTTCTAGGGCAACTCTTGGGGCAGTACGCCTCTTTTTAGAAGATGGCCCAGCAAGATCACTGGAGCTATCACTGTTGCTCTCTGTGAATTGTGAGATATCAAAATCAGAGGCAGTATCTGTGGCTTCTGAATCAGAAGCCAAAAAGGCGTACGCCTCTTCAGCAGAGTATAAGCGCTGCAATGATATCCAGACTAGCATGGAAAATGATGACCTCACTGCAGCAATTTTCCTAGGTTTTGCAAACTCCTTTGATACAGTAGATTATAATATTCTGGTAAGTAAGCTCAAAAGTTTGGGATTGGGTAAGAATTCTGTAAACTGGTTCAGATCCTATTTATCAGTCAGAATGCAATATGTTTATTTCTGACAATATTCCCTTCTGCTCAAAGTAACAAGTGGGGTTTCTCTATTTATAAATAATCTTCCTACGGCTTGCAAAACATCTTCTGTGCACTAGAATATAGATGAGACCATACTCTGCGCTATAAATCCAGACATACCTCAACTTGAGGCAGTATTACAGCATGATGTCTCTAAAGTTGAAAAAAAAAGGAAAGCTTAAAAAAAACTGTTCTAAAACACTGACAACACCATCACTATGATATTTGGTACAAAGCACACAACTTAAACTCTGCAGTAGCCATCTAACCATTGTAACAAAGACTATTCGTAAGTTGGCTCAGGTGGACTGCTAAAAATATATTTATATGTGGCTTGTCCCCAGTCTCACTTTTTGGTCTTCATATTGATAAATTAACATTCAAACTTTTCCCGAAATAGGTGATCTATTTAGAAACAAATCCTGATTAAGTCCATGTTAATGCCAGTAATAGTCTATTGGTATGTAGTACATGCCCTCCTATGTAAACTAAATTGGTTAACACTCAAATCTAGACGTGCCCTTCACCTTTCATGCTTAGTACACAACCACTTCTCTGGAAAACTACCACACTACCTGAGCAGTTTGCTCACTCCTGCTCTCCATACTAAGTATAACCTCCGCTCCAGCGCAAACAACTCGCTACGTATACCACAATACAAGAAAGAAGCAGGAAGATCTGCCTTCTCCTTCAATTCAATACAATTTTTTGCTAGTTCAAAATCCCTAAAAATGATTGCTTCCTTGTAAATGAATTGAAACAATAATGTGCTAATTTTTATTTGTCTTGTATGTTTTTGTATATAAATGTGTAATTGTATTGGTAATGTAAATGCTCTCCAGGACATACTAGCATAAGAGAAGTCTTGGTGTATTTCTCCTGGTAAAATACTTTCTAGTTAAATAAATAAATACATATTTGAAAGGTTGATGATGATGCACTTGTTTTTCTTTTCAACCATCGTAACTACTGCATATATTATATTATACTGCAACTCTGGTTAGAATCCATCTTGTCAACACAGGTTTGTAGGATTATTATTTTCAATTAATTCAGCAACATCTTAATTCTATAAATTAATTTCTACTGTTACATAGACCTATTTAGATTGTGTTGATGTATTAAGGGGAGGGTTTGTAGACATAATGGTCCTATCTTTGAAGGAATATAGATGTAGAATGGAGTAGACTGTATGAAAACATCTGTTGAACTAATATACTGTATGGTGGAAACTGCAACATTTCCAGATCCCCTGGGTTATTCTTCACATACAACTAAAGAAGGACCCTGAGAGGTT
Organism: Rhinophrynus dorsalis; assembly: GCA_037306005.1. Classification (NCBI taxonomy): domain Eukaryota; kingdom Metazoa; phylum Chordata; class Amphibia; order Anura; family Rhinophrynidae; genus Rhinophrynus; species Rhinophrynus dorsalis. The sequence continues at coordinate 557,800,350 of CM074721.1, forward strand.
TATAAGCTTATAATGTTTATCTATATTAGTCCAATTCAATGCTTTATGATTATAATTATATCCCTCTACTGTCATGTTGCTTTTAATAATGTATCTTTAATTTTGTACAATTTTTTAATTTTGGTATGATGTTAGTTTGATAATCTAGGACTCCTTTAATGCTATGTTTTCGCTGAAAAACTCCTTAATTGAGAACATGGCCCTCTCATAAGACCTATATTTTTCCTGCCAGGGAATGAATAAAGTAAATCAGACAAGAGTCAAATATTTTCTTCTTTTGGGATTTCAAGATGTTTACAACTTCAGAAGTGTTATTTTCCTTATTGTCTTTCTAATTTACATGTTGACAGTAACTGGAAATCTGATGATTGTTCTCTTGGTGTCTTTTAGTCAAACACTTAACTCTCCCATGTACTTCTTCCTGAGTCACCTAGCCTCCTGTGACCTACTGTTGACCACAGTAATTTCCCCTTATTTGATGAGTCTTATATTGGCCAAAAGTAAAATCATATCTTTTGCTGGCTGTTTCGCTCAATTTTACTTTTTTGATGTCTTTGTAGCGGCAGAGTGTTTCCTTCTTTCAGTCATGTCTTATGACAGATATCTGGCAATATGTAACCCACTGCGTTATTCTTCTGTCATGAACTTCCAGAGATGCCTTTATCTGGTTGTCTGTGCTTGGATTACAGCATTCATAGTGACATTGAATATCCTCTTTCCATTGCTTGGATTGCAATTCTGTGGTCCCAATGTCATTGATCATTTCTTCTGTGACATTGTACCCATTATACAACTTTCATGCTCAGACACTACTTTTGTTGAGAAGGTGAATGTTATGGTTGGTTTTCCAGCATCTTTCCTACCATTAATGTTCATCATTACAACTTACATCTTTATCTTCCACACCATTCTCAGGATCCCTTTGACCACCGGAAGACAGAAAGCCTTTTACACATGCAGCTCCCACCTGACAGTTGTGTTCGTATATTATGGAACATTGTTTACTGCTTATTTGTTTCTATCTAAAGAACACTCACTAAATATCAACAAGGTTCTATCTTTCATGTATACAGTGGTGACTCCATTCCTGAATCCAATCATTTATAGTTTGAGGAACAAGGACATCAAATCAGTCCTAGCTAAATTAACACATATAAAAATATTGTGAACATTCCAATGTATAAGAACTACACAGATGACACTGAAGGTTCTGTTGAACTGTAGGTACATTTCAACATATCAATATATCATAGAAACAAAGATTTGATAGAAGTCCAACTGGATCCACTTTGATGAGGGCATTAGGAAATAGGAATTTTGTGCAACTAGTCAATTGCCAATGTCATCCAGCCAGTCAGAGAGACTCACTATTAAATAATCAGAATTAGAGCAATCTATAGTTTAATTTCATGTGACAATTAAACAGTTTGTTTTTAGTGATGTTAAACTGAGTTACTCTATCCGGTAAGTGTTTATAAAAATTTAACAAACAAATATAATCTTTTTTTATAGACTGCTTTTTTTAAAATTTTAAGTCTCATTTCTAAGAATGGGAGACAATTCCCACCTCAAAGGCAAAACAAGAGGAAAACTGCACTCTCCGTCAACCAGGACATTTTCTGTGTAAAGGGCTGATTTTCCACTTTTTTTCACTTATGTATTCATTGAAGTCAACTGTAAAGCTAAACACTGGGAATTCTCCTGCAAAACCAGAATAAAAGGGTGTCAGTCTGTGCTTTGTAGTGAGAGTGAATGGCGTGCACTATTATTTATGGCAACTTAAAAATAACAAAATAAATAAATAAACTGAGCTGTTTGTTTGTGAAGAGATTAGAGCAGTTTTGGGGAGACAATGTTTTCTGGGTTATTTGTGAAGGAAGGAGAGTAACCCCCCCAAAAAAAGTGACAGAGTGAGTAACAAGCAGCCAGCCATCATGTGGTTGAGTGTCACAATGACACTGACAAATACCAGACAATACATCTGTGCTTGTGCTGCTGAATCGGAAGTGGATAAATCTGGCAACATCAGTGAAAGAAACCTATTTCCCTAGGATTCTGGGGATGTATAATAAAAACAGATCACTGGATAGCAGTATCAGAGGCACAGGTCAGGTGCCCGTGTCTTCTGCTGCTGTCAATGTGCCTCCTTCGGCTGTTAAGGCAAGTGTATTAGCAGCTGTCCCTGTATCACAATCTTTATAACGGTCCCATAGAGCAGCAAGAGATTGGTAGTGGGGGTGATGTTTTGTTTGACGTAGGTAATAGGGTCATTGCTTCTACCTAGGATGTAGATTTCATGCAAATATGCTGTAATCATCTGATATGCAGCTGGACCACTCATAGAAGCTATAAGATGATTGTGTGAATCAGTTACTAACCCATACTCTGGAAGAAAGTCCCATAGAGATGGGGCACCACCACAATCACTACCACTACAAATGTTAGATTGCTGTCTCTGAGAGACATGAATCCTTTTCTGTGATATTGGTCACATGGTTCAGAAAGATTTTGGGATTTCATTGAATCTGTTGTTGTTGCTTCTGTTGGTATAAAGCCTTTGCTTAATTATTTGTCACTATGCTTTCTACTAGGTTTTTGGGGTGCTAGCTTTTTATCTCATACTCCACAGTGCAACCCTCCACTTGATCTTTAAGAATATCATTATAATCTTTGACAGAATGACTCAGAGAGATGCTGCTGATCACACCTTTGCACAAATTGTTTTGGCAGGAATTCAGAAATGTTATGTTTAAAGCCATGGTCCAAGTATCCTGTTCAAACTATACTAACATATCATGCACTAGCTGGTTTATCCACTCTCACTTATGTGTGATCATGACACCCCAACAGCTATCTGGTCCACCAACACTACAGTTATAATCCAACAGTATATTAATCGCTTCTATATAGTTGTATGTTTGAGGCAGATTATTATAATATAATTGATAAAAATTAATGTGTAACTGTAACAGATTCAAATAATATATTTATGACATCTGAGAGATCATTGAGACACATATAACATTAAAATAGAAAGAATCAATTAATGTATTGAATCAGTATTTTAGGATAGTTCCCCGTCATAAGCTATTTAATGAATGTACTATCTATAATGTTATTATAGTGAGGAATATCACTATAAAATCAATTTGATATTAAATAAAATGGCATCTTATGTGGGTGCCAGCTTCCCAGATAACATAATTATATTAAAGTTTTAGCAAAAACTTGAATTAATAATGCTCTTCATTAATTACATAAGGTCACCATTAAAACAATTTATGGTATAGAAATAGGAAATAAGGATAACATTTTAATACATTACTCATTTCCCATATGGTTTCATTTCACCAGCCATGATGAATTCTTTTTATGTCTTGTTCATTTGGGGTGGGGAAGTCGGCTCCATAATGATACACCATGTCACATCTTTAGGACCTCGATTTAATTAGGTCCAATAACTGAAAAAACAGCCAAGGGCATTTTTTCAAGCACAGTAAGCTATTCAATTACCTGTGCTATGAAATAATGCCAACAAAAAGAAACAACCTGTCAGACAATAAAGTTAGCGGCATTTTCGTTCATTCAAAATCAAAATAAAGCAGCAAGATGCTATTTAATTGCACTAGCCCTTAATATCCGTTAAAGGACTCACTTTATCGTGGGAAATTTAAGATCACTTTTTTGAATGTAGAGTCCCTTATCGGATCTCAAAACAGTGGATACATCAATTGAAAGGAAAAAAAGTGAAAAAAAAAACTAAGTCCACAGTGGATGTATTGAAATGGGCCCCAAGGCCTATATCAATACATCCAAACTACTGAAAAAATGTCTCCGATATTAGTAGAATTATCCCTATGAGAGCCAGTGGGGTATTCCTTCCCATTGGCACTCATAAGGTCAATCCGACTGAGGTAAAAAGCAACAGCCCATGAAAACAAACACTTAATTCTGATGTCCATTGGGTTCTTTAGCACCCTGATCAGATACTGTCCATCTTCTTCTTACATCTTCTATCTTCTTTGTCTCCATCTTCTTTCTTCTTCCGGTCTGTCTTCTTTCTTCCATCTTCTTTTTACATACCTGTAAAATAAATAGAGATATAAATAAATGTGCCATGAAAAGAATCCTCAAATCTATGCATTGTATACCTCTCTGGGATTCAAAGGTTTAAACAATAGATGTGAGATTGAATATTTCAGAACATGCCCTGAGTCCAAAACATGGCAATGTGTAAACGTTTTAGGCAGGTGTGAAAAAATAATGCAGCAAAGAAAGAATGTTTTCAAAAATAGACATGTTAATCATATATATTTATCAATTAACAAAATGCAAAGTGAGTGAAAACAAGAAAAATCTAAATCAAATCAATAATTGGTGCGATCCCCCTTTGCCTTCAAAACAGCATCAAATGTTCTAGGTACAGTTGCACAAAGTCAAGGATTTTGTAGACATGTATTCAGGTTTATGATTAAACAATTATACCAAACAGGTTCTAATGATCATCAATTTAACATGTAGGTTGAAACACAATCATTAACTGCAACAGAAACAGCTGTGTAGCAGAAAGAACACTGGGTGAGGAACAGCCAAACTGAACTAACAAGGTGAGGTTGCTGAAGACAGTTTAATGTCAAAAGTCATACATGGCAAGACTGAACACAGCAACAAGATACAAGGTAGTTATAATGAATCAGCAAGGTCTCTCCCAGGCAGAAATTTCAAAACAGACAGGGGTTTCCAGATGTGCTGTTCAAGCTCTTTTGAAGAAGTGTAAAGACACAAACAACATTGAGGACTGTAGACATAGTGGTTGGACTAAGAAGCTTATTGCCTCCTCCGCCCTCCATCTGCTTCCCCCACAAACTCCATACAGCCACAAGACTTTGCTGACTATTTCAAAGCCAAGGTGGACTCCATCTGGGATAACATACCACCTTGTACATCTCCTCTTAGCCTCCCTCGTTCCCCTCCTGGCGCTCTGGATTCTTTTTCACCAGTCACGGAGGAGGAACTGACTAACCTGCTATCCTCCACTCCGTCCACTACAGGCTCACTTGATCCATTCCCCTCTCACCTCATCCAGCCCCTCTCCCCCACACTAATCCCTATACTATGACAAATCTTTAACTCCTCCTTTGCCACTGCTACCTTTCCTGACGACTTCAAACATGCCTTAGTAACACCCATCCTCAAGAACAAATCTTCTGACAGTAACACACCCTCTAGCTATCGACCCGTTTCTCTTCTGCCATTTGCCTCTAAACTCTTGGAATACCTAGCCTACTCACGCCTGCTTGACTTCCTTAACACATACGACCTGCTGGACCCTTTACAATCTGGATTTCGCACTGCTCATTCCACCGAAACTGCTCTCACAAGAGTGGTCAATGATCTTCACATTGCCAGATCTCAAGGGCACTATTCAATACTTATCATGCTTGATCTCTCAAGCAGCTTTAGACACTGTTGATCATGCAGTCCTCCTCCGCATTCTCCACTCCTTAGGAATCCGTAACACAGCACTGGACTGGCTCTCCTTTTATCTTCAGTGTCTCTATCACGGTGCCCGTGATTGTTGCAGTTCCTTGTCTGTCACCAGTAGGGGGCTGCTATTGGCTGTCTGCAGATAGCCCGCCTTTCATTGCCTATTTAAACCTGGATTGGGCACCCTTTGGTTGCCCTTTCGTGTTGTTTCTGACCTTCTTGCTATCACTATGCCAGTGATAGCTGGGCCTCTGTTCCAGTGTTCCTGAGTTCCTGATCTCATGTGTTCCTGAGTTCCTGATCTCTACTGTTCCAGTGTTTCCTGCATGCTGAAGTACTTCCAGTCCTGGTTCCGGCCTAGTCTCTGGTGTTGCAGTTCCTGCTGAACTTCTTCTCTGCTGTTTCCTGACCTGACTGATCGTTGCTGGTTCCTGTCATCGCATCGCCTGTCTCCTGTATCCTGGCGACCTCCTGCCTGGTTGTGTCGGTAACATTGCTTGTTACTCCAGTGTGCGGTCACTGGTTTGCTCCACAGCCTATCGACTATACAATTCTGTGTTGGTCCCAGCGTGCGGACGCTGGTTTGCTCCTAAGCCTTGCGGCTATACAATTCTGTGTTAGTCCCAGCGTGCGGACGTTGGTTTGCTCCAAAGCCTTGCGGCTAGGCAAACTCGCTTATTACACCAGTGTGCGGTCACTGGTTTGCTCCAAAGCCTATCGGCTGTACTATCCTGTGTTGGTCCCAGCGTGCGGACGCTGGTTTGCTCCAAAGCCTTGTGGCTATACAAACTCGCTTGTTACACCAGTGTGCGGTCACTGGTTTGCTCCAAAGCCTATCAGCTATACAATTCTGTGTCTGTCCCAGCGTGCGGACGCTGGTTTGCTCCAAAGCCTTGCGACTATACAAACTCGCTTGTTACACCAGTGTGCGGTCACTGGTTTGCTCCAAAGCCTATCAGCTATACAATTCTGTGTTGGTCCCAGCGTGCGGACACTGGTTTGCTCCAAAGCCTTGCGGCTATACAAACTCGCTTGTTACACCAGTGTGCGGTCACTGGTTTGATCCAAAGCCTATCAGCTATACAATTCTGTGTTGGTCCCAGCGTGCAGACGCTGGTTTGCTCCTAAGCCTTACGGCTATACTAACTCGCTTGTTACACCAGTGTGCGGTCACTGGTTTGCTCCTAAGCCTATCGGCTATACAATTCAGTGTTGGTCCCAGCGTGCGGACGCTGGTTTGCTCCAAAGCCTTGCGGCTTTACGATTCCCCTGTTAGTCTCAGTGTGTGTACACTGGGTTGCTTACGATCCTGTCAATTTGCCATTACCATCTGACTGCTGCTACTATCTCTGGGCTGCTCTGCCCGGTATTGGTAAGGCCGGTAGAACCTTTTGCCACATTCCATCTGAGGTTGCCTTACCCGGTATTGGCAGGACCGGTAGAGCCTACATTATGAATCTATTGAGGCTGCCTTGCCCGGTAATTTGGTAAGGCCGGTAGAACCGTTATGCGATTCCATCTGCAGGTTGCCTTACCCGGTATTGGCAAGGCCGGTAGAGCCTAACATTCTATCACTTCAGACTGTCCTGTCCGGTATATTGACAGGACCGGTAGAGTCTGCCTTCTGTCTTGTTATATTCTGAATATATCTGTATGTATGTGATTGCCATCCTACGTTATCAATTTATTATTTCAATAAAATAGATTTTTACCTAAAACTTGTGTCTGAGAGTCATAATAAACTGTGACATTCTCCTCTGCCACTTCTTCATCCTTTCCTGTCCAACTCTCTGTTTGTGTTCCTCTAGGTTCTGTTCTAGAACCGCTTCTGTTCTCTCTTTACACAATAACACTTGGTGATCTTTTTAACTCCTTTGGTCTCAAATATCACCTCTATGCTGATGACACCCAGATTTACTTATTTGCACCTCGACTGACTTCTGATGCTCAGGTTAAAGTCACAGATTACCTCTCGGCTATCTCAGGGTGGATGGCTCATAGGCATCTCAAACTCAATATGTCTAAAACTAAGCTACTCCTCATCCCACCTAGGCCTGGCCTTGTAGCTCCCTTCAGGTGACTGTAAATGGCACTACCATAAGTCCGGTATCAGAAGCGCGGTGTCTAGGGGTGATAATTGATAAGTCTCTCTCATTCTCCCCTCATATTAATGCCATTGCTAAATCCTGTCTCTTTCTTTTGCGTAACATTGCTAAAATCTATACCTTCCTCTGCTCCTCCACAGCTAAAATTCTTATACACATAATCATCCTCTCCCGTATGAACTATTGCAACATTCTTCTGTCTGGCATTCCTGCCTCCCATCTCCATCCACTTCAATGTATACAGAATGCTGCAGCACGAATCACTCTTCTGTCACCTAGGTTTGTTCCTGTCCCACTCCTCCTCAAAACTTTCCAATGGCTGCCTATTAAACTTCGGATATCTTACAAAATCTTACTTCTCTCGTTCAAGACACTTCTCTCCTCTACTCCTCACATTTCCACTCTGATCTCCCGTTATACTCCATCCTGTCACTTACGTTCGGCCAATGATTGTCTTCTCTCAGCTCCTTTTGTGTCTACAGCTCTGTCACGTATCAAACCTTTTTCTGTCATTGCTCCATTTCTATGGAATGCTCTGCCAGCCAACATGCACCACTGCACCTCTCTGATAACCTTCAAATTTCACTTAAAAAAGCACCTTATGGATAAAATCTCAACATGCCAGAAGGCACTGATGTTGCACAATGAATGCTCTTATAAATTATTTACATTACTTGTGTTCCCTGTCATCAGAACTAGCACTGTATTCAGCACTTGACCCTTATGTACTCTGTTTGTCTCCCATTACCACTTTAGATTGTAAGCTTTCGGGCAGGGACCTCCCACCCATTGTTTCACTCTACAAAGCACCTGTAACCCTGTACTGTTTAAACCCTTAAAGGGATAGTAATACTTCGTTTTAACTTTATTTTATTTTGTAGGCATTAAAAAACATGAAGAATGATATAAGTAGTGATGAGCGAGCATGCTCGGCCGAAGCTCTGTTCGGCTCGAGCATCGCTCTGCTCGGCACATGGCGGTACCCGTACGAGTACCGCATGTGCTCGCCCGCCATGTTCGGGTCTCCTCCCCGCACGTTTCGCGGCTGCTGCGCAGCCAATAAACGTGCAGGGAGGCTCTGACATCAGTGTAATGCCAGCAGCCATGTTGGCTGCTGGCATTACACTGATTGGCTGGCCAGAACCCGTGATCGGGTGCTGTATAGCACCTGACCAGCGAGTTTGGCTCAGTCTTAGCCAGGGAGAGATGAGGATAGGAAGGGAAAGTCAGTGTAGGGAGAAGAAAAGTGTTGTTGAAAAAAAAAAGACCCAAAAGTCCTTTTTAGGACTACTGTGTGTGGGGGCAGCAGTTTATTTTGTTTGGGGGGGCAGAGATTTAAAAAAAAAAAGTCACATATTCCGTTCACTGTGCCTAGCCGCAGATTAGCAGCACATTCTGTTTAGTGTGCAAAGTTGCAGATTAGCAGCACATTCTGTTTAGTGTGCAAAGTTGCAGATTAGCAGCACATTCTTTTTAGTGTGCAAAGTTGCAGATTAGCAGCACATTCTGTTTAGTGTGCAAAGTTTCAGATTAGCAGAACATTCTGTTTAGTGTGCAAAGTGTAAAATATAAAAGTCACATATTCCATTCACTGTGTCTAGCCGCAGATAAGCAGCACATTCTGTTTAGTGTGCAAAGTTTCAGATTAGGAGAACATTCTGTTTAGTGTGCAAAGTGTAAAATATCAAAGTCACATATTCCATTCACTGTGCCTAGCCGCAGATAAGCAGCACATTCTGTTTAGTGTGCAAAGTTGCAGATTAGGAGAACATTCTGTTTACTGTGCAAAGTGTAAAATATCAAAGTCACATATTCCATTCACTGTGCCGAGCCGCGGATAAGCAGCACATTCTGTTTAGTGTGCAAAGTTGCAGATTAGGAGAACATTCTGTTTAGTGTGCAAAGTGTAAAATATAAAAGTCACATATTCCATTCACTGTGCCGAGCCGCAGATAAGCAGCACATTCTGTTTAGTGTGCAAAGTTGCAGATTAGGAGAACATTCTGTTTAGTGTGCAAAGTGTAAAATATAAAAGTCACATATTCCATTCACTGTGTCAAGCCGCAGATAAGCAGCACATTCTGTTTAGTGTGCAAAGTTTCAGATTAGCAGAACATTCTGTTTAGTGTGCAAAGTGTAAAATATAAAAGTCACATATTCCATTCACTGTGTCTAACCGCAGATAAGCAGCACATTCTGTTTAGTGTGCAAAGTTTCAGATTTGCAGAACATTCTGTTTAGTGTGCAAAGTGTAAAATATAAAAGTCACATATTCCATTCACTGTGTCTAGCCGCAGATAAGCAGCACATTCTGTTTAGTGTGCAAAGTTGCAGATTAGGAGAACATTCTGTTTAGTGTGCAAAGTGTAAAATATCAAAGTCACATATTCCATTCACTGTGCCTAGCCGCAGATAAGCAGCACATTCTGTTTAGTGTGCAAAGTTTCAGATTAGGAGAACATTCTGTTTAGTGTGCAAAGTGTAAAATATCAAAGTCACATATTCCATTCACTGTGTCGAGCCGCAGATAAGCAGCACATTCTGTTTAGTGTGCAAAGTTTCAGATTAGGAGAACATTCTGTTTAGTGTGCAAAGTGTAAAATATCAAAGTCACATATTCCATTCACTGTGCCTAGCCGCAGATAAGCAGCACATTCTGTTTAGTGTGCAAAGTTGCAGATTAGGAGAACATTTTTTTTACTGCGCAAAGTGTAAAATATCAAAGTCACATATTCCATTCACTGTGCTGAGCCGCAGATAAGCAGCACATTCTGTTTAGTGTGCAAAGTTGCAGATTAGGAGAACATTCCGTTTAGTGTGCAAAGTGTAAAATATGAAAGTCACATATTCCATTCACTGTGTCTAGCCGCAGATAAGCAGCACATTCTGTTTAGTGTGCAAAGTTTCAGATTTGCAGAACATTCTGTTTAGTGTGCAAAGTGTAAAATATAAAAGTCACATATTCCATTCACTGTGTCTAGCCGCAGATAAGCAGCACATTCTGTTTAGTGTGCAAAGTTTCAGATTTGCAGAACATTCTGTTTAGTGTGCAAAGTGTAAAATATAAAAGTCACATATTCCATTCACTGTGTCTAGCCGCAGATAAGCAGCACATTCTGTTTAGTGTGCAAAGTTGCAGATTAGGAGAACATTCTGTTTAGTGTGCAAAGTGTAAAATATCAAAGTCACATATTCCATTCACTGTGCCTAGCCGCAGATAAGCAGCACATTCTGTTTAGTGTGCAAAGTTTCAGATTAGGAGAACATTCTGTTTAGTGTGCAAAGTGTAAAATATCAAAGTCACATATTCCATTCACTGTGCCGAGCCGCAGATAAGCAGCACATTCTGTTTAGTGTGCAAAGTTTCAAATTAGCAGAACATTCTGTTTAGTGAGCAAAGTGTAAAATATCAAAGTCACATATTCCATTCACTGTGTCTAGCCGCAGATAAGCAGCACATTCTGTTTAGTGTGCAAAGTTTCAGATTAGGAGAACATTCTGTTTAGTGTGCAAAGTGTAAAATATCAAAGTCACATATTCCATTCACTGTGCCGAGCCGCAGATAAGCAGCACATTCTGTTTAGTGTGCAAAGTTTCAGATTAGCAGAACATTCTGTTTAGTGTGCAAAGTGTAAAATATCAAAGTCACATATTCCATTCACTGTGCCGAGCCGCAGATAAGCAGCACATTCTGTTTAGTGTGCAAAGTTTCAGATTTGCAGAACATTCAGTTTAGTGTGCAAAGTGTAAAATATAAAAGTCACATATTCCATTCACTGTGTCTAGCCGCAGATAAGCAGCACATTCTGTTTAGTGTGCAAAGTTTCAGATTTGCAGAACATTCTGTTTAGTGTGCAAAGTGTAAAATATAAAAGTCACATATTCCATTCACTGTGCCGAGCCGCAGATAAGCAGCACATTCTGTTTAGTGTGCAAAGTTGCAGATTTGCAGCACATATTCCATGTAATATGAAGAAGGCGGGTAAAAAGGGACGGGGAAGTGGACGTGATCCTGATAGTTCAGGGCGCGGATCAGGACGCGTAAAAACTGTGCCTGGTGCCAGAGCACAAGAAAGAAAGACATCCACCATACCTAGCTTCATGTCTCAGTTTACAGGGCGTCGCAGGACATCACTCTCGAGGTCAGACCACTGCGAACAGGTGGTCGGTTGGATTTCAGGTGATACTGCTTCCAGTCGGTTAAGCACCACCCTGTCTTCCACCAAGTCCACTCTCAGTAGCCAAGAGTCTGGTCAACATAATCCTCACCCTGATCATCCTTCCTCCCACCATAGAGGGTCTGGTCAAAGAAGTGATCCCACACTGGGATATAGTGAGGAGCTCGTCTCATCACCAATCCTTAATTTGAACCTCTCTTCAAGCACGCTTGCAGAGGAACATGACATCTTGTGCCCTGATTCACAACCTCTAGAGGGTACCCAATCACAAGAAGATGACAGAGGGGAACGGCATTTAAGGTCAAAGGAAGTGGATGATGATGATGATGAGACACAGTTGCCATCAAATCAACCACTATTACTGTCTCAAGACCTTGATGAGGAGGATGATATACAGTTGTCAATGACTGAGTATGTGGTGGGATCAAGACATGAGGAGGATGATCAGAGTGAGGAAGTGGAGGAGGACTTGGTGGACGATGAGGTGACTGACCCCACCTGGGAAGGTGGAGAGCCGAGCGATGACAGCAGTCCTGAGGGTGAGCCATCTGCAGCACCGCAACAGGCTGGAAGAGGCAGTGGTGTGGCTACAGAAAGAAGGCGAACCGCACCAAACCGGCCCGCAAATGTTCCACGGAGCACCCCCTTGCGTAAATCTCCCTTGCCAAGGGGTAGGTGTTCCGCGGTATGGCGTTTTTTTAAGGAAAGTGCGGACGACAAAAGAATTGTAGTTTGCAACCTGTGCCACACCAGAATGAGCTGAGGCATGAACACTAGAAACCTCACCACCACCAGCATGATCCGACACATGGCATCCAAGCACCGTAATAAGTGGGAGGAACGCCCGGATCGCCAATCTGTGTCTGCAGGCCACACCACTGCCTCCTCTTCCCCTGTTTTCGGTGCCGGCCAATCGCCTGTCGAAGGCGCAGGCCCGCATACCTCCCGCCCTGCACCTGTACCATCTGAAGCACCATCAGCGACCACATCCACTTCCCTGTCCCAGCGCAGCATCCAAATGTCGTTACCCCAGGCATTTGAGCGCAAGCGAAAATACCCAGCCACCCACCCACAGGCCATAGCACTAACCTCACACCTTTCCAATTTACTGGCCATCGAAATGCTGCCATTTAGGCTTGTGGAGACTGAGTCCTTCCGCAGCCTGATGGCAGCAGCTGTCCCTCGGTACGCAGTCCCCAGCCGCCACTACTTTTCCCGATGTGCCGTCCCCGCCTTACACCACCATGTGTCCCGTAACATCACCCGTGCCCTGACCAACGCAGTTACTGGGAAGGTCCACTTAACGACTGACACATGGACAAGTGCTTGTGGCCAGGGACGCTACATTTCCCTGACGGCACACTGGGTGAATGTCGTGGAGGCTGGGAGCGACTCGGACCCTGGGATGGCACAGGTGCTACCCACGCCGAGGATTGCGGGCCCTACCTCCATCAGGGTTTCCGCCAGCACCTACGTTATTGGCTCCTCCTCCTCCATTTCCACCTCCGAATTCTCTGCGCGCAGCGCCACTCACCCATCAGCCGGTAGCTGGAAGCAGTGTAGCACTGCAGTGGGGAAGCGTCAACAGGCCGTGCTGAAGCTGATCTGCCTTGGGGACAAACAGCACACGGCCTCAGAGCTGTTGCAGGGGATTAGTCACCAGACCGAGCAATGGCTCTCGCCACTCAACCTGCAACCAGGCATGGTTGTGTGTGATAATGGGCGTAACTTGGTAGCGGCTTTGGAGCTCGGCAAGCTCACACACGTACCATGCCTAGCGCATGTATTTAATTTAGTGGTTCAGCGATTTCTAAAAACCTACCCCAATTTGCATGATCTCTTGACCAAGGTGCGCCGCGTGTGTGCACATTTCCGTAAGTCATCAACAGCTTCAGCCAGCCTGTTGAAGCTGCAGCAGCGCTTACAATTGCCAGCTCACCGGCTGCTGTGTGACGTGAGCACGCGCTGGAACTCCACCTTCCACATGTTGGCCCGGCTTTGTGAGCAGCAGAGGGCAGTAGTGGAGTACCAGCTGTTACACGGTCGTCGCCTCTCCGTTCAACTTCCTGTAATCAGAAGTGAGGAGTGGTAATGGATGTCAGACCTCTGTGAGGTTTTACGCAATTTTGAGGAATCGACACAGATGGTGAGCGGCGATAACGCTATTATCAGTGTAACCATCCCACTTCTGTGTCTACTGAAACGCTCGCTGCTCACAATTAAAACCGACGCTTTGCATGTGGAAGAGGTGGAAATGGGGGAGGAAGAGCTTACACAAGGTGATAGCCAGAGCACCCTCACTTCGTCTTCTCAGCGACAATTGGAGGAGGAGGAGGAGGAGGAGGAAGACACGGTTGCCTCCACTACAGAGGGTAGCCATGGAACTTTAGTTCCATCTCTTCAGCGTGGGTGGGCAGAAGAGGAGGAAGAGGATGAGAAGATTGAGAGTCATCCTCCTGGTGAGGACAGCGAAATCTTGCCTGTTGGTACTCTGGCACACATGGCTGACTTTATGTTAGGCTGCCTTTGCCGTGACCCACGCGTTACACGCATTTTAGACAACACGGATTACTGGGTGTTCACCCTTCTGGACCCCCGCTACAAAGAGAATTTCTCATCTCTCATTCCTCCGGTGGAGAGGACAAGCAAAATGGTGCAATACCAGAAGGTTCTTGTTGAAAAATTGCTCCAAAATTTTCCATCTGACAACGCTGGCGGCAGAGTACGTGCTACCTTGGCCAACCGAGAAGGGGAGAAAAGGGGAGCACACAGCAGTTCCGAGAAAGGCAGGGCAACACTCTCCAAGGCGTGGGACACCTTCATGACACCCCGCCAGCACCCTCACCCTGATGCGCAGCCTAGTGTCACAAGGAGGGAAAAGTTTTGGAAGATGGTGAAGGAGTACGTAGCAGACCGTGTCAGCGTCCTCAATGATCCCTCTGTGCCTTACAACTACTGGGTGTCCAAGCTGGACACGTGGTATGAACTGGCACTCTACGCCTTGGAGGTGCTGGCCTGCCCTGCCGCCAGCGTTCTGTCTGAGCGGGTATTTAGTGCTGCTGGTGGCATCATAACAGATAAGCGTATCCGCCTTTCCACCGAAAATGCTGATAGGTTGACACTTATAAAAATGAACAAGGCCTGGATTTCCCCTGACTTCTCCACTCCACTGGAGGAAAGCCCCGGGGGAACATAAAGTCACTTTATATATGTTATTTACAATGATGGGAATACTCTGTATTCCCATTCACCCCTTCCACCCAAAAAACGGGTATATGGTTGACTCTCTTCCATATGCCCAGTGATATAATTTTTATATAGGGCCAGCTCACCAGCGGGCCCAGTGATATAATTTTTATATAGGGCCAGCTCACCAGCGGGCCCTGTGATATAATTTTTATATAGGGCCAGCTCACCAGCGGGCGCAGTTTGACAATTTTTGTATAGGTCAGCTCACCAGCGGGCCTTCTCATATAATGTTTTATTGGGTCAGCTCTCTAGCGGGCCCTCTCATATAATGTTTTATAGCGTCAGCTCACTAGCGGGCCTTCGCATATAATGTTTAGGATGGTCAGCTCCGCAGCAGACCCTCACCCATAATGTTTTAGATGGTCGGCTCAGCGCACGTTTCCCTCTTAATCATGGCCTCAGTTCAGAAAAATCGAGGAAATTTTTGGGAGAATTTGACTCTGCTCATGTTTCCCTCTTAATCATGGCCTCAGTTCAGAAAAATCAAGGAAATTTTTGGGAGAATTTGCCTCTGCGCACGTTTCCCTCTTAATCATGGCCCCAGTTCAGAAAAATCGAGGAAATTTTTTGCAGAATTTGCAGATGATATACAAGTAAATATACAGCAAATACTGTTTGGTAACAATTTTTCGCCTAAAGTCGTTTTTATCTTCCTTTTTGTGTGTTTTACGGTCAGGTTGTATGACCAGACAGATAACAGAAGGGGACAATTTTCTTTGTATGAAAACAATGAAAGCCCTTCCCCCCTTGACAAGTTTTTCAGCTTTTTCCCTTATCTTAATTGAAGATTGTCCCTCTCTGCAGTCTACCTGGGCACCTCCCTTCTGATCTGGTTGAACAGGGGGGGATATTTTGTTTGTGAATATCTCTTAAACCATAAAGGTTTGAGAGATAAGACTTATATCATTCTTCATGTTTTTTTAATGCCTACAAAATAAAATAAAGTTAAAACGAAGTATTACTATCCCTTTAAATTGTAAAGTGCTGCGTACACTTGTGGCGCTATATAATTAAACATATTCATTCATTCATTCATTGCAGCAGATGAAAGACACATAATGCTTACTTCCTTTCACAACTGGAAGGTGTCCAGCAGTGCCATCAGCTCAGAACTGGCACAAAACAGTGAGATCCTAGTCTAGTCAGAAGTGATCTTCATGGAAGACTTGTGGCCAAGTCAGCTGGACTGATACGTAAAAATCTGAAATATCTGGCTGTAGCAGAAGGCAGTTTGTTCACTGAAGGGATGCAGAGCAGTACAAGAATGAGTGTCTGCAGGCAACAGTGAAGCATGGTGGCGATTCCTTGCAAGTGGGGCTGCATTTCTGCAAATGGAGTTGGGGATTTGGTCAGAATTAATAGTATCCTCAATGCTGAGAAGTGCAGGCAGATACTTATCCATTATGCAGAACCATCAGAGAGGCATTTGATTGACCCCAAATTTACTCTGTAGCATGATAACGACCTCAACATACATGTACAGAAGAACTGTGATTAGTTCTCAAAGATGTTCAACCTACCTGCCAAGTTCCTTAACAAACTATGCAAGTGTATGTAGAAGAATTGATGCTATTTTGAAGGCAGAGGGTGGTCACCCCAAATATTGACTTTATTTAGATTTTTTTTACAGACAGATACTTATCCATCACGCAATACCATCAGTGAGGCATCTGATCATCCCCTAATTTATTCTGCAGCATGACTACATCCCCAAACATCCAGTCAAAGTAATTAAGAACTATCTTCAGTGTAAAGAAGAACAAGGAGTCCTGGAAGTGATGGTATGGTCCCCACAGAGCCCTGATCTCAACATCATCGAGTCTGTCTGGGATTACATGAAGAGAGGGAAGCATTTGAGGCTGCCTAAATCCACAGAAGAACTGTGGTTAGTTCTCCAAAATGTTTGGAACAACCTACCTGCTGAGTTCCTTAAAAAATTGCGTGCACATGTACCAAGAAGAATTGCTGCTGTTTTGAAGGCAAAGGGGGGTCACACCAAATATTTGAGTTAAGATTTTTCTTCTGTTCACTCACTATGCATTTTGTTAATTGAAAAATATAAACTATTAACATGCCTATTTTTGAAAGCATTCTTACTTTACAGCATTTTTCACACCTGCCTAAAACTTGCACATTACTGTATGACCCCATTATTATGCTGTAATGTGTGCTATGAAATAAAAAATTATTATCATTGGTGAAAACTGAGAAAAATATTTGCCCTTTTTTAATTCTCCTCTATTGGTGGCAGCTGGAACTGTGCAGAAACTGGATGTAAGTATATCATAATGTATTCAGATCCTTATATGATCAACTAGAATGTTAAATTACACAAGAATAAGTAATAAATTTCAGAACGAGTGCTTGAAAAACATAAGAATATATTTATTATTAAAAATATTCAAATAATATGAGAACCTGGAAGTTGGAATATACCAGAGCATAATGACACTTATGCACAGCACAGTATATTGTGAACGCAAAGCTCAATCAAGGAAACAACTAACCAGTTGGAGAGTCTAAAGATATAAATAAGATTAGGATACTACCATATATAAAAAAAGGTCATTGAACTCAGAACTGTTGTGTGTGACATGACAAACAATATGCAGATCCATTGGATTATAGAGAATCAAATCTATTTACCAACTACCTGTCGAAATAGATACTATATGCAGCAGAGTTGATGGCCAGTGGGTTGACCACTAAAGTAAAGGGAACAGCTAACCAATAGCAACGCCTTAATATGTAAACAATCAAAGATTCACGTGCATAGAAGAGGTCATCCCATTCAGGATACAACTATATCTCACATCCCAATATACCTATACAATAAAGAATCATATCCATCTAAATGTTATCCTTCTTACAAAAGTTATGGCTATGTGGGTCACATAGGAAAATTAAATGTATATATATATATATATATATATATATATATATATATATATATATAAAATGACAAATGAAGTAACCTGTTGTCATAGAAACAAGCAGCCAATCTAACAACCCCTAAAATATACAAAAATGAAACACAATATAAACAAAAAAAAAGTCATAACAAATACAAATATTTTTTTCCCTTTCTTCTCTTTTTTCCTGTCTTTCCTTTCCTTTCTTGTTTTTTTATAAAACACATTTGTTTAAAAATAAAAATAATAAATGGAAAAAAACATTATTATGAAAATGTGAGTGTTTGGTGAATGAGAATGAAAATCAATAAAGAGTGTAGTGCTAATACAATTAACTAAATATCCACCATCAAGCTTGACTTTGTTCATGGGTATCAGATAACAACCGATATTCAGGGACGAAGTCCCATAGAGATGTCCGTACTATTACCATGTACACTTCCATGTGCACCATTACCCCCACCACCATAAACACCTTCATCATCAACACCACCACCTCCAATGTTAGATTGTTGCTGCCCCTAAGAAACCAGAATGGCTCTCTGTGTTGATGCCATGTGGTCTCCTGATTCTTGTGAGGTTGAGTGTACAATACTTTTTTCTTGACTTCACTATGCTTTCTACTTCGTTGCCATCATTTTCTCTTTTTCATCCTACACAATATAATGTTTAAATCTGTCTACAAGGATTTTTTTATTACCATTGACTGAATCTGATTTGTCAGATAAATACTGTTCATACCTTGGCACAAACTGATCAGCACAAATTCAGACATTTTTTGCTCAAAGAAGAGAATGCATTCCTTATTGCTTTTTACTGATACTCTTCTAGGACACTCCTTAACCCCTTAACGAGCTTTGACGGTCATAGTACGTCATGGGTCGATCTGAGTTAACAACCCATTACGTACTATGAATGTTATGTAATTCTGAGCTCCCCCTGAGGCTGCACGCCATTCGGGGAGTCCGGAACCAGAATCTAAAAAAAAAAAATGCTCTGTGGTCCTTAATTGACCACGACGCAATGATCAGATGGTTGTTAAGGGGTTAAAGCATGCTAATATACCAGTCACGAGCTGGTTCATACATGTATTGTCATTATTAACAGAATTAGACCAGGTTTTCCTGCAATAAATACAAAAGTGGAAGTATTTACTTTATCAATTAACTAACATGACCAATCAACAAGTTCACCTCCTCAAAAAGGCTTCAGGAACTCATAGAGGTCTGACATATGCTGCCATTGACCAGGTGAAAGGGCTCCATTCTAATACTAGAGACCAAGACCACTTGATTCTGTGTCCGCTGATAATGGATCCAACATAATAGCTGTCTTGAGAATAGGGGATATGAAGCAAATACCCTGCTTTGCCTTGCAGAATCTGAAACCCTCAGAGAGATGCTGAATATTACCAGCAAAATCTGTGCCCAATTTAACACTTCTATAGTCATTGCAATGCATTACATACCATACAACAGTGTACCTCCCTGCCTGATAGCCAGCTGAAAATGGAGGTCCCTACCATGTAGAATTCCACATTGTACAATATTGAGCATTTGAGCAAGCAGAATAAAGTCATTATCAAGTATACAGTGCAGAACTGGAAAGTTTTTGGTGGGACCATCTTTGTCACCTGGTCAATGACAACTATTTTGTGACCTATATAAGCTACTGAAACTCTTTGAGGAGGCCAACTTGACAGTTATTTGTGTAAGGGGTGAATTAGCAAGATTCCTTCACTGATATATTTACTGTAGAGAATACTGAGGAACACGGCTGATGAATCTTATAATAAACACAAACATGAACCAGCTAGTAAATGACATGTTAGTATGCTTTGAACAGGATCCTCACATTGTGCACAAAAAGGCAGCGAGGAATACGTTCTTGCTACTTTGTGATCTCCTTCTTTAACCTCTTTAGGATCATAGATGTGCCAGGGCCATCACAACTAATTGTGCATTAAGGACCTGTGACGCCCTGGCACGCATTAGTTTTTTTGATCAAATGCACCTGTGGGCACACTGTGATCATGCCAGGGGTCTAAAACTGACGGCTTCAAGACTGGGGCAGTCAGATTCAGTCTCTCATTTGGCGAGTCAGTACATGTGATCGCTCACATGTACCAGCTCCCCGAATATACTCTATCTGGTCCTCAGGGTAAAAACAAAATCCCAGTCTGCCTGGTCTTTAAGGGGTTACACATAAAACTTCTGAATTCCTGTAAAGCATGATCAATCTGTTCCATGGTGTAATCAGCAGAATGTTTCTGAGGAAGCGATTCTGTCAAAGAATTTGAAGATATGTCTATAGATCAAGTGTAGGGTTGCTTTGTGGATTATATAAGAGATAAAATTAAAGGGATAGTAATGTTTCATAATAAAAGCAGCTCTAATTAATCATCATAGTATTTGGACTTTGGAGAGTGTTATTTCAATTCTGTCAGAGTTGTAGTTCAAGAGTAATTGAATGACAAAGTGTCCTCCTCCCGCCTCTTTTACTGATGTAACACTGCTCAGCCAGAGCAGAAGGGAGGTGCCCAGGTAGATTGCAGAGAGGTACAATCTTCAATTAAGATAAGGGAAAAACCTGAAAAACTTGTCAAGGGGGGCAGGGCCTTCATTGTTCTCATAGGAAGAAGATTGTCCCCTGCTGTTATCTGTCTGGTCTATGGACTGGATTCCACATCTGAGAAGAGATGGCTTACACTAGGTAAAAGGGGAGGGAGGGGAAACTTTGCTTGTGAATATCTCTCAAACCATAAAGGTTTTTATATTGTTCTTCATGTTTTTTTAATGCCTACAAAATAAAATAAAGATAAAATGAAGTACTACTATCCCTTTAAGGCCAAAAAAGTAGTGGAAAGCATAGCGAAAAGTAATTAAGCAAAGGGTTCATACCATCAGCAACAACATCAGCAAGGACATTCCAAACAAGTTATCACAGAAAACAGTTCATGTGTCTCAGGGGCAGCAATCTAATATTTGAGGTGATGGTAATGGTTGGGGTGGTGGCACATCTATGGGACTTGCTTCAAGAGTATGGGTTAGTAAATGATGCACACAACCACTGCATAGTTCCTAGGAGTGGACCCACGTGAAATAATTACAGCATACTTGCAAGATAGCTATGTTCCAGGCAGACACAATGACCTACTGACATATAAAACATCATAATCTCCATTCTCTTGCTGTTCTATGAGACTGCTATGTGATGAAAAATATGACAGAGGGTCAGCTGCTACCACACTTTCCTTCATCTCAGAAGGAGACATATTGACTGCAGCAGCAGCAGCAGACAAAGGCAACTGACTTGTGCTGCTGATACTGCTATCCACTGACCCCTTTTTTATTATACATCTCCAGATTCCTAGGGAAATAGATGAATCTGGCAGTATCAGTGAAGGAAACTTATCTATGATTCACAGCACAAGCACAGATGTATTGTCTGGTATCTGTCAGTGTCATTGTGTCGCTATGCCTCATGGTGGCTGGCTGCTTGTCACTCACTCTATCAGTTTTTAGTGGGATGACTCTCCCTTCTTCTCGCACACACCCTTAAAACAAGTGGCAGTATCTCCCCCAACACCCACATCTTCACAGTTCACTTTATTTATTTTATTTTATATAAATCACACAGAAAATGTCTGCATTGATGGAAAGTGCCCTTTTTCACTTGTTTTGCTTTTTAGGTGGGAAGTTTCACCCATTCCTAGAAATGAGAATTTTAAAAAAACACAATGTGTAAAAAAAAGTGTCTGTCTGGCAATGGCACGTGACTTTAAGATGCACAGAATTCCTATTTCCTAATGCCCCATCCAAATGTCCACAGCATTCCTTACTACCTCTCCTAGTCCTGTTGTAGAAGTAACTAACATTATGGTACTAGCAAAAAATGGCAGTTTGTAATAGTATATAACATAATGCTAAAACTGCAGCTTAATTTAAAGAAACTTCCTAACACAGGCACCTAACTCAAATCACTCACCTGCAATGTGAAGAATCTCTGTTATAAATTTCTAACACATGATTGATTTTTTTACACTGTGATTGGTTAAAACTGCCATATAAAACAGAAGATAAACACTTGTTTCATTACTCTTTGGTAAGAATACAACGTCAGAAAAATTCCATTAAGCTTAATGATAATGCTGCCCAGTACTTCATGCATACACAAGAAAACAAAGTTATCCAAAATAATTTTAAACAGTTGAAAGAAAAATTCTGACTAATAGAATCAGTTACTGGTGGCTTTCTGTTGGAAAATGTTCAGCAAACTATTTCACTCATCTCTTTTACTAATTACTATTACCTCTTGAAAGATATAAACCATTTGCATAATGCATTAACCCCTTCAGTGCCAGAGGCTTGTGCCATTTCCTGTACCCTGCAGGCCAGACACTTTTTCAGCATTTTTGCTATCCTTCTGTTTATGCTTGATTTCCTCTGGGGATTTTTAGTTAAATATGGAAAACTATATATTGTTTTTTTCAGAATGAATTGAGCTTTCTCGTGGTACCTTACATGAAGAGAATTTTACATTGTGCAAAAAGCTATGATGTCATAATGACAAAAAAAAGTGAAAATTTACTAATTTTCCTAAAATCACATAATATGTATCAAAAAACATTTACCTTGATTGAAAAAGTTTCAATTATTTGAAAAAGCCCCAAGTCCCCTGAGTAAAAAAATACCAAATTTGTATAGTTTTACCTACATCCATGGCTAGCGTAGAGCCCTAATCACCAGCAGCGCAAAATTACATTTTCAACTTTATAAACTAATATGCGCATTCTAGGGTTTTTGTGGTAAAACTACCCTAAAACAGTGGAATAACTATATAAAACTATATATTTCTGAAAAGTAGACAACCTGCCGCATCTAATGAGGGGTAACTTGCCTTCTTACCCCAAGCCTGGTGTGCACACATGCCTCCAGAAGATGGCGCTAATGAAAAAAAAGGCATTTTCTTACATTTCTGCCCCTTCAAATGTACTGAAATTTGTGAAAACCATGGCATTTCCAACTGTATTCATTAGCTAGTGCTCTTAGGAGAAAAATGACACCCCATTGGTATGAGTTTAACTACCTCAGGGGGCGTTAGAAGTGCAAAATGACACCTACTACAACCTCAAATTTTTCTAACATTTTCTCAAACATTACTTGTCTGTACACAAATGGTTATAACAACTACAGAAGTGAAGAAAGGGTACACAAACCATACCATTTTGAAAAGAAGACACCCTGCCGCATCTAATGATGTGTGACTTGCCTTGTTACCTCAAGCCTGGAGTGCACAAATGCCTCCAGAAGGTGGCGCTAATGGAAAAAAAAGGCATTTTCTTACATTTCTGCCCCTTCAAATGTACTGAAATTTGTGAAAACCATGGAATTTCCAACTGTATTCATTAGCTAGTGCTCTTAGGAGAAAAATGACACCCCATTGGTATGAGTTCAACTACCTCAGGGGGCGTTAGAAGTGCAAAATGACACCTACTACAACCTCAAATGTTTCTAACATTTTCTCAAACATTACTTGTCTGTTCCCAAATGGTTATAACAACTACAGAAGTGAAGAAAGGGTACACAAACCATACATTTTGAAAATAAGACACCCTGCCGCATCTAATGATGGGTTACTTGCCTTGTTACCCCAAGCCTGGAGTGCACAAATGCCTCCAGAAGGTGGCGCTAATGGAAAAAAAAGGCATTTTCTTACATTTCTGCCCCTTCAAATGTACTGAAATTTGTGAAAACCATGGCATTTCCAACTTTATTCATTAGCTAGTGCTCTTAGGAGAAAAATGACACCCCACTGGAATGAGTCGACCTACCTTAGGGGTGCCAGAAGCACATCACTACACCTACCTGTTTGCTTCTTCGAAAATGGCGGCTTGTACTAAAATGTCCATAACTGTTAGAGACATGAAGGAAAGGTATAAAAGGTATACCATTTTGGAAAGTAGACATTCTCCCGCATCAATTGAGGGGTCACTTGCCTTTCTACCCCCTGGGCTGAAGTGCACAGATATTTCCAAAAGGTGGCGCTATGGGAATAAATACATTTTTTTTACATTTCCACCACTTCAAAGATACTAAAATCTTTGAAAACCATAACATTTCCTGCTGTATTCAGTACCTGCTACCAACATGAGAAAAATGGTAGCCTATTTGTGTGGGTTAACATACAATATGTGGGTGCTAGGAACACGTACGTAAACCTGACACTTTTGTTTTTGAAATTATCTGCTTGCACTAAAATGGTTATAACCATAATAGATATGCAGAAAAGGTAGAGAAACAATGCCATTTTGGAAAGAAAACATCCTTCCGCATCTAATGAGGGGTCACGTGCCTTCTTACCCAAAGGCTGGTATGCACAAATGCTTCCAGGAGGTGGCGCTAGTGAAAAAAAAGGCATTTTCTTACATTTCTGCCCCTTCAAATGTATGGAACTTTGTAAAAACCATGGAATTTTCAACTGTATTCATTAGCTAGTGCTCTTAGGAGTCAAACGACACCCCATTGATATGAGTTGACCTACCTTAGGGGGTGCTAGAAGTAGAAAACTACACCTACTACAACCTCTGATGTTTCTAACATTTTCTCAAATGTGACTTGCCTGTACAAAAATGGCTATAACACATTCAGAATTTAAGAAAAGGTAGATAAACCATACCATTTTGGAAAGAAAACAACCTGCCGCATCTAATGAGGGGTCACTTGCCTTTTTACCCCTAAGTTAGTTGGCACAACTATTTCCAGAATGTGGTGCTACAGGAAAAAAAAAAATTTGTTTTACACATCAGTCACTTCAAAGATACTAAAATGGTTCAATGGCGTGGGATTTCCTAGGAGGACTTCTTGCCAGCCTAAGAAAAATGGTACCCCACTGCTGTGGGTTGACATACCAATTTACGCTACAGGAGCGTAGCTACCAGTGAAACAGAAATGGTAAAGCAAACAGTGTATGTGTGATTTTATGGCTAACAGATGAAAGAAGCTAGGGCGTCAGCCGGTGTACGTGCGGACCTGTGACTACAAGTGTAACAAAGTATGTGGGAGGGTGAGGGATTAGGCAGTGTGTGTGGGTATGAGCAGAGGAGCAAGGATAGTGGGGCAGTGTTTGATAGCGTGTATGGGAGATCTGTGACTACCAGTGTTGATAAAAACTCCTGTGTGTGCCACAGGAAGGGGGTCGGCATAATCCTCATGTCCTCCCAAGAGTGCCAGGCTGCATTTCAGCTGAAATGCGGCCACTGCCAGCCGGTTATACCGGCTTAAGCAGTGACCGCATTTTAGCTGTCAAATGTACGAGCGTGGCACAGCAGGTACAGCTGTGCTTACTCGTACATTGTACCCACCTGGCACTCTAGGGGTTAAACATCAGGAAAATATTGTTCTAATAGAAGTGGACCAGTTTGGCAGAGGTGGTACAGACTAATACTATAAGGTAATTCAAAAAATTCTGGGATAGATAAGTCTATTTTTGAGAAGTATGTAAGATTGTGTATTTAATTAAATAGGGAAATCTATGTTTCTATGATAATCTAATATGTTGAACTGTCCTTACAGTTCAGCAGAACCTACAGTGCCATCAGTCTGGTTAAAACACATTGGAATGTTCACAATATTTTTACATGTGATAATTTAGCTAGGGCTGTTTTGATGTCCTTGTTCCTCAAACTATAAATGATTGGATTTAGAAATGGAGTCACCACTGTATACATGAAAGATAAACCCTTGTTTATATTTAGAGAGTGTTCTTTAGATAGAAACAAATAAGCAGTAAGCAATGTTCCAATATATATGGACACAACGGTCAGGTGGGAGCTACATGTGTAAAAGGCTTTCTGTCTTCCGGAGGTTGATGGGATCCTGAGAATGGCATGGAAAATATTGATGTAAGTTGCAATGATGAACATTAATGGTAGGACACTTACTGGAAAACCTACCATAAAATTCACCCTCTCAACAAATGACGTGTCCGAGCATGAAAGCTGTATAATGGGTATAAGGTCACAGAAGAAATGATCAATGACATTGGGACCACAGAAATGCAATCCAAGCAAAGGAAGGATGACATTCAATGTCACTAAGAATGCTGTGACCCAAGAACAGAAAACCAGGTAAAGGCATCTCTGGAAGTTCATGACAGAAGAATAACGCAGAGGGTTACATATTGCAAGATACCTGTCGTAAGACATGACTGTAAGAAGGAAACACTCTGTAGTTGCTAGAGTAACAAAAAAGTACACTTGAGTGAAACAGCCAGCAAAAGATATGGTTTTTCTTTCGGTCAATATAAGACTCATCATAAAAGGGGAAATTACTGTGGTCAGCAGTAGGTCACAGGATGATAGGTGGCTCAGGAAGAAGTACATGGGAGAGTTAAGTGTTTGACTAAAAGACACCAAGATAACAATCAGCATATTTGCAGTTATTGTCAACATGTAAATCAGAAGGACAATAAGGAAAAGAACACTTCTGAAGCTGTAAATATCTTGAAATCCCAAAAGAAGAAAATATTTGACTCTTGTCTGATTCACTTTATTCATTTCCTGGCAGGAAAAATATAGCTTTTTTAAAAGACATTTTATGTAATTTCTATTGGATTCGCAAAGAAGAAGAGGACCATGTTCTCAAATAAGGAGTTTTTCAGAGAAAACATAACATTAAATGAGTCCTAGATGATCCTACTAACATCATACCAAATTAAAACATTGTACAAAATTAAAGATACACTTAAAGAAACATTAATAAAAGCAACATGACAGTAGAGTCATAATGCATTGAACTGGACTAATATAAATAAACATTACAAGCTTACAACCCTCTCAGGGTCCTGAAGAATAACCCAGGGAATTAGGAAATCTTGTAGTTTCCCCCTACAGTATGTTAATCCATCAAATGTTTTCTTATATTCTATTCTATCTTACTTCTATATTCCTTCAAAGATAGGACCACAATTGCTACACAACTTCTCCTCAATACATCAACACAATTTAAACAGGTCTATATAACAGGACAAATTAATTTATAGAATGAAAATGTTGCTGGCTTAACGGCAAATAATAGAATCCTAATTTAAAAGATGGAGACCAGATTTGCAGTATTTTTCTATATAATATACAGTGGTTAAGTTGGATGAAAAGAAACAAAAGTATATCAAGTTCAACTTTTGAACTATTTATTTGGTTATTTATTTAGAAAGTATTTTACCAGGAGGAATACACCAATATTTCTCTTATGCTAGTTTTCCCTGGAGATCTTTTACAGTACCAATACAATTACACATTTCTATACATTACATTAACGTTCTATATTTTGCTAGAAAAATAGATCCAGTGAGCTCACCATTTCCCATGCCAGTCTGGATATCATTGCATACTTTTAGGAGTGCAGTGACTATTGAGTGATTTGGAAGAAAGCCTGATTGAAAAACTGGACAGTCAGTAATATTTAAATTTTTGGATGTGGACAAATTTCTCTAGGACTTTAGATAATGTGGGAAGTAGGGGTACTGGTCTGTAATTTGATACTACACTCTTGTGAATAGACATAACTCTACCCACTTTCTGGACTTTGGACAAATACCCAGATAACATGGAGGCATTAATTAGGGGTGCAATCAGTTTATGCAGTGATTGTGGCACTGAGCTTTAGTAAAATTGATGATTGTTGGTCAGGCCCAGATTGTGATTTAATTTTTGGGTTGAGGAGGTGGTCATAAATTTCCCTGCAGGTTAGGCATAAAATTGAAATCACTTGTATCGTTTGACCAGGTTGTAGGTGACAGAGACTTTTCCATGCATGTTTCTTCAGAATTACTTTTATTTTGTGTAATCAGGGATTTAGCACATCCAACAAAGTAGCTGTTGAATTCATTAGCGATTACTGCGGGACATTGTATTGATTCATTGTCTATTTTTATACTTGAGGGATGACAATGGCAAGGGGTGATTGTAGATATTTTTAATAACCTCCTAAAAGTTGCCCTGGTTTGATATGTTACTAATTAAGTGTTCACTAAAATATTAAGTTTTTGCTAGTTTTTTAGTTTGTTGTCTTTCGTTTTTTTTTTTTGTTTTTTTTTAAATTGTACAGATATTCTTCATGTGTGATATCAGGGAGCTTGTGCCAAGGTATGTTCCTTCCTTTCCTTTTCTTACTGACTTGTCACAAATTGTGCACAGTGCCGTTGCTGTACCTGCTGCCAGATGTGTTGCCCAATGCTGCCACCAGTGATGTACCTGCAACCACCATTGCTATACCTGCTGCCAGTGCTGAACCTGCTTGCTTCTAGTGTGTCTTGTAGTACTTAGGAGGGGGATGGAGAAAATTATACCAAGTATGACAGCAAGGGACCTTAAGTCACACTTATCAGGGAGCTTGTGCCAAAACTTGTTGGCTTTAGGAGTGTAGGAGTGGATAATCAACAACAATATCCTCATATTACTAGTGACTGTGAGACTGAGGAGGTGTTAGTAGCAGTAGCAGTAATGGTGAAGTAGCCGCAGTGGTACAAGAAGTATTGGAGAACATCCAGACTAGTGGTCAAGGGAGCCCACACCATTCCTCTGACCCTAGGAGTCCTCCCCTTTCCTCCATTAAAATGTCCAAATGGAACAAGATCCTGAAAACTAAGAGGCCAGAACTGTTGTTGAGGGAGAGGAGGCACACAATTAATACAATCACCAGCAAGAGCACAGATCAGCTGCCTGCCTCTGCTGGTAGTGCTGCCAGTCTGCCTTCTTCATGTCACCAAGAAATGACAAGTGTGACATTAGGGGATCCTCTATCACAATGCTCGTCACCTCCTCCAAGCAGCAGTGAGATGTCTGTAATAGAGCAGCAGCAGCAACATGTAGGAACTAGCGGTGATGATGATGATGGTGGAGAAGCTGGGGTGGAAGAGACATTGATGGCCTTTTTAGCAGAAACTGAGGAGGAATGGGAGACAGAGATGAGGATGGGCATCTCATACAGTTCATTTTTCTCATGCTTCTCACTTGCACCATAACATAGTTATCCACCATGGACTACTACATACATGCGGGGATGGGTGAAAATTTCTGCTTCAAATAGAAATCGGCAAAAAATAGCACTTTCCGCATGGTGAAAAATTTCCCGTGAAAATTGCTGATTTTCTGCTTTTTCCCACTTTTTTTCCTCATACCTCATTCCATTGAAATCAATGGGAACATTAAACTTACACACAACACACATCTCTCAGCAGTGGGAGTACCCTTGTTTTACTCAGGGGATAAATCCTGCAACATATATTTTTTAAAATTTTAAGTATTACTGTCCCTTTAAATGTAATTATATTTGTTATATTTATATATTTTTTTTGCCTTTTGTATGATTTAAATTTAATTATATTTCATTTGAAGTTCTGAGAGTGCTTCTTTCCTTTATTGTAATATTATATATACATCTAATTCATTATGTCCTGTTTGATTGCTTTTGATACTGTGTCTAATATACATACATATATACATATATATATATATATATATATATATATATATATATATATATATATATATATATATATAATAAAGAATGGGCAGCACCCGTGGGTCTTGTACTTAAATATTTATTTTAAACTTTAGGCAAGAAAATTGGTCAACGTTTCGGTCCAACAGGACCTTTCTCAAGAAAGGTCCTGTTGGACCGAAACGTTGACCAATTTTCTTGCCTAAAGTTTAAAATAAATATTTAAGTACAAGACACACGGGTGCTGCCCATTCTTTATTCTAGTTGTCATTCGAATTAGGGATTGTGCACCTGGGCAATAGCCATTTAAGGAGTGAGTGCTGTCCATCATTCCATTTACTATATATATATATATATATATATATATATATATATATATATATATATATATATATATATATATATAAATTCTGGTAGTTACCAAGTACCACTTCAACATTACACATTAGACACTAATGCCAGTGTAGCTGCTTTGCCTTCCGAGTAAAACAGTAATTGCGAACTAAGCAGCTACTGAAACTGATACATGTGTAAAATAATAATGTGTAATAAATAAGTGTAATGCACATGATCGTGTGTATGTAACATATAAAAAACAGTGATGTGACATATGAAAAACAGTGATTTTTATTTCAAGATCTTGCAGTATTAATTTATTTCTGAAAAATACTTTCTTCCTGAAATATATTAAATCCCTTAATACAGTGGTTCTCAATCTTTTTTTGTTCGGGGCACCCCTAACACGTAATCTAGAACATTCGGGGACCCCTAACATATTTAATGTACTTTATCAAGGGCATAATGAAGGTTCCATAAATAAATATACAGTTATTATTAGGTCTTACAATCATAATAACACAATTAATCATATTGTGCATAACAATTTCTTCAAATCTTTATTTAAAAGTCCATTTTTGTTAGTCTTCATAGAAAACATGGGACACCCTAAGTTGATATCTGTGGCACACCAAAGTGCCACGGCACCCTGGTTGAGAATCACTGCCTTAATATATATAAAAGGTTATATCACCCCTCTCCCAATGAGACTGTTCTATTGTGGTTCCCTGTGTCATGAAGACCATGAACCATTTTAGTGGCTCTTCTTTGAACTGTCCCCAATTTATGAATGTGCTTCTGGACACAGTGTTGTGATCTCTGGAGTGGTTGAGGATTTTATGGCCTCTAATTCCACTTTCTATGTAACCGAGAACCTAGTTTGTTTTCCCCACTGCTGTATTACATTCTCTGTATACGTTAAAGTCATCTGAAGTAATAACTCTCAAGTCCCTTTCCATTTCCCTTAACCCAGTACCATTAAAGGAGATCTATCACTTTGCCTAAATCGTTTTGTTATATATATTATAAAACGAAAAGTGTATAGATTAAAAAAAAAAAAAAAAAGCTTGTTTGGCGAAATTAAAAGAATACAGCCCTGTACCTACTTCCGGGCAGACTGTGGATAGCTGATCTGTGCCACAGTCTGTGCTCTGCCTCTCTCTATCCCGCCTCCTCCAATGAAGGAGCGTTTCTGTCTGTAAGCTGGTGCACTCTCATTGGCCAGAAATCGATCTCTGCCAATAAGAGCACCCCCGCTTACAGAGAGGAAGCCTCCTTCATCCGAGGAGAATGGATAGAGGGAGGGAAGCAGAGGAAGAGTGGCAGACTACAGTATAGAGCTAGTAACGCAGTCTGCCTGGAAAAAGCTTGTTCACCAAACAAGCTTTTTTTTTTTTTAATTTATATACTTTTCATTATATATGATATAGGCACAGTTGTGAAGGGGTGATAGATCCCCTTTAAGCCTGCATTCAGCTTCTGGGTTTCTGGGTTATAAATGCATTATCTTGCAGTTTTCAGAATTACACGTTAGGTGTCATTATACTCTTGTGTATTTCTACAGTTTTCCTAAATTGTAATTCATTGGGTTTATGCCTCATGATGTCAGCCATATTGTGTATGTTGTATTACCTACAAAAAAAGTACACCTTAACTTAAATACCACTAGAAATAGTAATATATCTAATAGAGTCATTGAAGAAAACAAACCCTACCACTGACTCCTGTGGCATGCTGTTTCTTCAGCCAATTATTTATCCAATCAACTACCTTTCAGTGAAGACTAGGGGTGGGCAAAATCTCTCGCCATGTTCCTGTGGGAAATTCTGCAAAAACCTTGTTTGCGGCTTTAAAACTAGCGATTAAAATGTTCACATTTTTTGCCCATTGGCCAAAATATTTCGCCATTTTTTCAATGGCTTGAAAGTTTCCGCCCGTTGTTTTCACCTTTTTGCTATAAAAATATGATGTATTTGCAGAAATCAAACACAATAGAAGCAGCTACAGAGCGAGGTAGACGTGCTTTGCTGTTCTGCTGTGATTCTGAGGCAAAATGGAGGCAGGAGAAGGTCATAGTGACTGCTATCGCTATGAGCAGGATTAAAAATAATAAAAGGAGGAATTGGAAGGAACATTATGTGTCCACTGAGTCTGAGGAAGAAGTGAGCACAACAGAAGCAATGTTGGCCAATCCCCCTAAATAACCCCTATGGTTTTGGGAAAAATTTCTCTCAAGGGGGGGACAAAAGGGTAGTGGAAGTAGTAGTGAGAGCCGGATAGGTCAACTGCCTGTGTCTGCAGCAAGATGTGCTGCACCTGCTGTAACATGTGCTGTGCCTACTGTCAGACGTGCTGCCCCTGCTGCCAGTGCCACCACCAATGTTGTGCCTGCTGCCAGTGCTGAACCTGCTGCCACCAGTGCTGAAGCTGCTGCTCGTCTGTCTTGTAGTACTCAGGAGGGGGGGAGAAGATGATACCAAGTGTGACAGCAAAGGACCCTAAGTCACACTTGCCATCCCCCAGTGCTAGTACTACTTGTTAGTATTAGGAGTGAAGGAGGGGGTAATCAGTATCCTCCTATTAACAGTGACTGTGAGGAGGAAGACTCAGGGGCTGAAATTGATGCAGTTTGTGTTAATAGTAGTAGTAGTAGTAGTAGTAGTAGTACTGATGGTGAAGCAGCCAGTGGGATTAGTGTTAGGAGAGTGGTAGGGGAAGCAATTGAGATCATCCAGACTAGCGATCAAGGGAGCCCATACCATTCCTCTGACCCTGGGAGCTCCCTTTCCCCCCGGCATTGTCCATGTGGAACATGATCCTGAAGAAGGCAGAATTGTCAGCACCGCAATTATACCACCACCAGCAGGAGCATAGATCCAGATCAACTGCCTGTGCCTGCTGCTACTGCTGCCAGTCTGCCTTCTTTATGTCACCAAGAAATGCCAAGTGTGACATTAGGGGACCTTCTGTCACATTGCTCGTCACCTCCTCCAACCAGCAGGGAGCGTTTGGAAATTTGCGGAATTTGAAACTGCTCCAATTCCTGTTGCTGTTCAGTTGCAAGAGCAGCAGGATGCTGAGGAGCAGGCTAGTGTGCCACAGACCAGTGGGAATGAGGTTAACAAGTGATCGGAGACTAGGAAAGTTCCCACTTGCCAGCAGCAACACATATACCAGACGTGATCGGAGTTAGTTATGGTGCTGCTATTTCCTCAGGTGCATCACTGGAGATAGTCATGGCAAGTTGAACCTTCATCATCCATCACCCATGTTACTTCTATTGTTGATCTCATTCCCTTTCAGCTGCCTAATCATCCTGCTGCTTAAAGAACTCGGCAGCAGCAGCAAGAACAGCAGTCAAAAAATTCTGCATCTACATCAGGGCATTTGACAATGGCCAAGGGTCACTGACCAACAGGACATCATCTGCTGGAATTTATTTTTTTTCTCAGGGCTTATGCTTTCAAAAAAACTACAAAAAAATCATAGTCCTACAAAAAAATAAACAGTTTTTTTGGGTTTGTTTCTAACAAGCCTAAGTCCTACAAATCAATGTTTGCTTACGGCTTGTGCCAAACAACCTTAAGTCCTACACATCAATGTTTCTTCACGGCTTTTTCCTCTAATGGGTCTAAGGCCTACAAAGCAGTGTTTCCTCAGGGCTTGGGCCTCTAACAGCAAATCATCCTCTACAAAATACTCTATCAAGTCAAGTATTAGTCCACCCCAGTGGCAGCTTATGTCAGGGGGTTCCTGTCTCTACCACTTTACATACAAATTTCTTATTTTATTACAGTTATTTTTTAATAACTGTCCCCCCAACACCAGTCAACAAACCCCCCCAAAACAATTCCCTGTTCAACTGATTCATTCATTCACCAACACAGGCACCCTCCTCAGACCCCTTTTATACCATGTCTTATGGGGTATTTTTAATTTTTTAGGATTTATTTTTTATTAACTCCCCCTTAATCCCAATAAACAACCCCTCAAAAATCATCCCCTGTTCAAATGATTGTTTCCCCACACCCCATCATCACAGGCACCTCATGCCCCTTTTATACTATGCATTTGGGAAATAAAATAATATTTGCTATGTGTTGTGTATAACTTCAATGTAACCATTAATTTCAAAAGCGGGAAAAAGTGCAAAATCTGTACTTTTCGCAGGAAATTATTCACCAAGCAGAAAGTGCCATTTTCCGTCGATTTCCGTTTTAGGCAAAAATTTTCATCCATCCTTAGTAAAGACCCAAATATATTCATTAGATTCTTGCTTGGTAGAATTTCAAAAACTTTACTAAAATCTAAATCTATTATGTCACCCTTGTCTATCATTTAAGTACATAATATATATATAAATTCATATATATTACATGGGGATCTTTCTTCCATCAGCTTTTCCTTAAATACCCACAGCAATCAAAGAGGATGAAACTTGAAACTGGCCCCTACCATGCTGCTAATTTATTCCATACAAACCTCAGCTACGTAACTCACTGGCAAAACAGAGGACCAGGAATGGGCAAAAAGTCCTGTTTTGTTTCACTGGAATTTTGTGCAGAAAACCTACATTTGGTATGTTTTCAGTGGAAATTTTTGCCCAAAGAAAACTCATAAACTTTCTGCCTTCTTGCTAACCCAAAAAGTTTCCAGTAAAAACTTTGCCGGTTTCCGCCCATGAACAAGACATCCAACTGGGGTTCATATTTAGCTTGTGTAGTTCTATTATGATAAACAACTGGTATAGCCACAATGCACCCCTCAAAATTGCCCAGCCTGTTTCACTGTGTTCTCTCTCATGGCTTCATCAGGGTCTAGTCTCCCGCAACTGGGTTTTAAACCCTGTTTCCTAGGGGTGTTTTAGTAGTGACTTCAAGTGATCATAATAGTGTCATTAATCTAATTATCTGAGGAGCTCCACTTTTGATAATCTATTTTCGCCATATACTATTACTTTACCCTTTTTATTGTGACTCATGTATCCTGTTTAATTTATTAATGATCTTCTTCACTAAAGAGATCTAGGGCTTCACTTTATCTCAGTCTTTCTTACAAAGAGGCGGTCACCAAAATACAGCTAAATGCAATTTATCAGAAATACACACTTATCATACATAGGTGAGTGGTGTTCATTATCATAAGCTCAAATTTCCACTAATATGACCAGCAATTTCAAGACATAGCATTTTTGATCATATCACGAATATCCACACCCCTATTAAAATGATATCATTTATAAATGATGGCAGGCAGCTGCTACGGTATTAATAGTTTGCCTAAATACTGTGAATACAATACAAACGCGCACAGATTTTAGTTAGTGAGATTAAAAGTTAAGTATTAATATTCCATTTACCGGGTTTTCGATCAAGAACGCAGCTGCACAATGTGGATCTCTTTCTGCTGAGAGTTGGAGCATTACACAATAGAAGTGTAACAGGTCTCCCAGCAAAAATCTTTCTTTTTGATCTGATATACTGAATTAGACCTATTGTACAAATTAAACATAATCCTTAAACCATATATGTGTCGCAGTCTACACAGATTTTAGTGTAACTCAATGTTTTCATCTAAATTGACTATATCTTTTGATATTTGCGATCAAAAGATAGTTAATTGTGGGGATAAAAATGTAAAAAAAAGTGGGGATAAAAATGTAGTATCAAATTACAGACCAATATCCCTACTCCCCCTTTATCTAAAATCCTAGAGAAATGTGTACACGTGCAACTAAATAAATATTACCAACAGACCAGTTTTTCACCCCTCTTCAATCAAGCTTTCGACCAAATCAGTCAACAGTCACGGTCCTCCTAAAAGTAACAATGATATCCAGACTGGCATGGAAAATGGTGAACTCACTGGAGCTATTTTCCTAGATTTTGCCAAGGTCTTTGCAACAGTAAACCATAACATTCTTTAAGCAAACCCCAAAGCTCAGGATTGGGTAATAATTCTCTAAACTGGTTCCGATCATATTTATCAGACAGAATTCAGTCAGTTGCTGACAATGACTCCCTTCCACTCAAAGTAAAAAGTGGAGTTCCCCAAGGCTCCATTCTTGACCCTCTTCTATTTTCTCTTTTTATAAATGACCTGTCCATGGTTTGCAAATCATCTTCAGTACACATGTATGCAGATGACACCATAATCTATGCTAAAAACTCAAACATATCACAACTTGAAGCCATATTACAACATGATTTCTGAGAAGCTGAAAGATGGATAGCAAAGAACAAACTGTTCTTAAACAAAGACAAAATGGTCAATGATATTTGGCACAAAGCACAAACTGCGTAATTTTGACATATCGACATATACATTGTAACAGAGTCTAATCGTAAACTGGCCTCAGTAGACTCCTACAAATATCTTGGTATGTGGCTTGACCTCAACCTCACTTTTGGTCTTAACCTCCAAACTTTATCCCAAAATAAGTACTCTTTTTAGAAACAAATTATGTTTACGTACCATGGTGAGAAAATGCATTGTACAACAGATGTTTCTGCCAGTCACAGACTATGGTGACATAGTATATGCTCCAGTGCCAGAAATCCATCTTAGTAAACTTGACACTCTGTATAATTCATTATGCCGCTTTATCATCCAAAGTAATTACACTAACCATCACTGTGATATGTTTAAAGAACAAAATTGGCTAACACTCAAATCTAGATGCATCCTTCACCTTTCTTGCTTAGTACACGACCACTTCTCTGGAAAACTACCAGACTACCTGAGCAGTACGATCACTCCAGATCTCCATACTAACTATAACCTCCACTACTAACAACTCACTGACTATTCCACACTACCTGAGTAGTATTATCACTCCAGATCTCCATACTAACTATAACCTCCGCTCCACTGATAACAACACACTGACTATTCCACACTACCTGAGCAGTGTGATCACTCCAGATCTCCATACTAACTATAACCTCCACTACTAACAACTCACTGACTATTCCACACTACCTGAGCAGTATGATCACTCCAGATCTCCATACTAACTATAACCTCCACTGCTAACAACTCACTGACTATTCCACACTACCTGAGCAGTATGATCACTCCAGATCTCCATACTAACTATAACCTCCATTGCTAACAACTCACTGACTATTCCACACTACCTGACCAGTATGATCACTCCAGATCTCCATACTAACTATAACCTCCACTGCTAACAACTCACTGACTATTCCACACTACCTGAGCAGTATGATCACTCCAGATCTCCATACTAACTATAACCTCCACTCCACTGCTAACAACTCACTGACTATTCCACACTACCTGAGCAGTATGATCACTCCAGATCTCCATACTAACTATAACCTCCACTCCACTACTAACAACTCACTGACTATTCCACACTACCTGAGCAGTATGATCACTCCTGCTCTCCATACTAACTATAACCTCCACTCCATGGCTAGCAACTCACTACATATACCACACTACAAGAAAGAAGCAGGAAGATCTGCCTTCTCCTTCAGAGTGCCAAAGGCCTAGAACAATCTGCCTGAAATAATCAGATCTGCTCCCAGTCTAAACTCCTTAATATCTAAACTATATATATTTTTAATATTTTATATGTATGTATATTTGCATGTATATGTATATATAATAACAATATGTAATATATAATGTCTCACAATTTGTGTAAATATGTAACCCTTTACTGAAAACTCTCCATGACGTACTTGAAAATGAGAGAAATCTCAATGTATTCTTCCTGGTAAAACATTTTCTAAATAAAAAAATAAATTGTTTGAGAGATTTTGGTTTCGTTGTTGGGGAATCTAATCTCAGCAGAGCATTGTTCTCTGAGATGGTTAAATGAGCCTGCATAATGAATTACCCACATGTCCAGAAAATCACCTCTCCCCACAATCCTATGCTGCTAGATACAATCAGTTTTAACCCGAAGGAATGAATTGATAAGGAAGAATAATCTTTTTAAGATGAAAGCTCCCACAGAAGGGAGGACAAAGAAATGTATGCTTCCTCTTTAACCCACTGAGTGCCAATGTGTTGTGTACCCTAAGCGCTCAAAGGGTTAAAATGAACAAAGAAACCAGCGCATCTCAGAATAAAAATAAAATATATTTTCATTTTTAATTGATAAGCAATGATAGGTCATTTTAATCACAGAAGAGTGAAATCTTCATGTAAATAAGAAGATATTCTAAGCCTGGGAATCCACTTCATGAGATCTAAATAGGAATAGTCCATGTTATTATGTCATTATTGGGAGAACCTTAAAGTGACAGTCAACCTCCTTTTTTACTTTACAAACTCTACAAGTGATAATATATAAAGTTACGTTGCCTATACTTTTTTTTTTTTTTTTTTTTCTGTTTTACCTGTTTTTTAAACTCTTATTCCCCTGACAAAGGGCTCTCTGAATGCTTTTCCAGACAGCTTTCTGGCATGGGCAGGGACCATGCAAATAAATTTAAAACCACAGTGATACAATGTAGATAATCCTTCCTCTAAAGCAGTCAGGCACTCTGTACTTTGGGTATTGTGTTACATTGTATCACAGTCCCTGCTTCCATGGTACCTCACAAAAAGCTCACTGGAAACAGAGATTTAGGGATCCCAATGTTAGATATATAACAGTCTAAAAAATAGATGACAATGAAAAAAAAGTATAGGCAATGTGACATGTTCTGAACTTGCCTAATATGTGAAGTCATATAGGATGTTGACTGTCACTTTAAGCACATCTAAAAATATTGAAGATGAAAAGTAGCAGAGACAAAACAGATGGAGATACATTGAAATATCTCAAGAAAGTGGAGATGGACCCTGACCTACACTGTTGCTCTTTGACCTTTTTACTTAGTGTCAGCTTCAAGAAAATAATATAACAGATCAGATAATCATCTAAATACACAAAGAAATGACCATTAACACAAGGATTTTTCAAGGAATTTAAACTTACCTTCAAGTAATAAGTTATGGAGATGTGTAAGGATATGGACCAGGAAAGTGCAGGAGTTATAGAGCTGGAAGATAACAATGAACACAATGAAAAGCAGGATCATGCAAAGATCCATCTAGACTAATACAGGGACATATTACACAGTTACAATGTGAAAAATTATATACAGTTACATATTGTTTTATATGTAAAGAAGCAGTTATATTTAAGGAGTTTAGACTGGGAGAAGATCTGATTTTTCAGGAACATTATTCCAGGCTTATAGATAGCTGAAGAAGAAGGCAGATCAACCAGCTTCTTTCTTGTTATTTGGTATACACAATGAAGTGTTAGCAGTGCAGTGGAGGTTATAGTTAGTATGGAGATCTGGAGTGATCATACTGCTCAGGTAGTGTGGAATAGTCAGTGAGTTGTTAGTAGCGGAGATTATAGTTAGTATGGAGATCTGGAGTGATCGTACTGCTCAGGTAATGTGGAATAGTCAGTGAGTTGTTAGTAGTGGAGGTTATAGTTAGTATGGAGATCTGGAGTGATCGTACTGCTCAGGTAGTGTGGAATAGTCAGTGAGTTGTTAGCAGTGGAGGTTATAGTTAGTATGGAGATCTGGAGTGATCACACTGCTCAGGTAGTGTGGAATAGTCAGTGAGTTGTTAGTAGTGGAGGTTATAGTTAGTATGGAGATCTGGAGTGATCATACTGCTCAGGTAGTGTGGAATAGTCAGTGAGTTGTTAGTAGTGGAGGTTATAGTTAGTATGGAGAACTGGAGTGATCATACTGCTCAGGTAGTGTGGAATAGTCAGTGAGTTGTTAGCAGTGGAGGTTATAGTTAGTATGGAGATCTGAAGTGATCATACTGCTCAGGTAGTGTGGAATAGTCAGTGAGTTGTTAGCAGTGGAGGTTATAGTTAGTATGGAGATCTGTAGTGATCATACTGCTCAGTAGTGTGGAATAGTCAGTGAGTTGTTAGTAGCAGAGGTTATAGTTAGTATGGAGATCTGGAGTGATCATACTGGTCAGGTAGTGTGGAATAGTCAGTGAGTTGTTAGTAGCAGAGGTTATAGTTGGTATGGAGAGCTGGAGTGATCATACAGCTCAGGTAGTGTGCAATAGTCAGTGAGTTGTTAGCAGTGGAGGTTATAGTTAGTATGGAGAGCTGGAGTGATCATACTGCTCCAGTAGTGTGGAATAGTCAGTGAGTTGTTAGCAGTGGAGGTTATAGTTAGTATGGAGATCTGGAGTGATCATACTGCTCAGGTAGTGTGGAATAGTCAGAGAGTTGTTAGCAGTGGAGGTTATAGTTAGTATGGAGATCTGGAGTGATCATAATTCTCAGGTAGTGTGGAATAGTTAGTGAGTTGTTAGCAGTGGAGTGGAGGTTATAGTTAGTATGGAGATCAGGAGTGATCATAATTCTCAGGTAGTGTGGAATAGTCAGTGAGTTGTTAGCAGTGGAGAGAAGGTTATAGTTAGTATGGAAAACTGGAGTAAGCATACTGCTCAGGTAGTGTGGAATAATCAGTGAGATGTTAGCAGTGGAGGTTATAGTTAGTATGGAGATCTGGAGTGATCATACTGCTCAGGTAGCGTGGCATAGTCAGTGTGTTGTTAGCAGTAGAGCGGCAGTTATAGTTTGTATGGAGAACTGGAGTAACCATACTTTTAAGGTAGTGTGGACTAGTCAGTGAGTTGTTATCAGTGGAGTGGAGGTTATAGTTAGTATGGAGATCTGGAGTGATCATACTGCTCAGATATTGTGGAACAGTCAGTGGGTTGTTAGCAGTGGAGTGGAGGTTACAGTTAGTATGGAGATCTGGAGTGATCATACTGCTCAGGTAGTATATAATAGTCAGTGAGTTATTAGCAGTGGAGGTTATAGTTAGTATGGAGATCTGGAGTGATCATACTGCTCAGGTAGTGTGGAATAGTCAGTGAGTTGTTAGCTGCGGAGTGGAGGTTATAGTTACTATGGAGAGCTGGAATGATCATACTGCTCAGGTAGTGTGGAATAGTCAGTGAGTTGTTAGCAGTGGAGTGGAGGTTATGGTTAGTATGGAGAGCAGGAGTGATCATACTGCTCAAGTAGTGTGGAATAGTCGTTACAAGTGGAGCGGAGGTTATAGTTAGTATGGAGAGCTGGAGTGATCATTCTGCTCAGGTATTGTGGAATAGTCAGTGAGTTGTTAGCTGCGGAGCAGAGGTTATAGTTACTATGGAGATCTGGAGTGATCATACTGCTCAGGTAGTGTGGAATAGTCAGTGAGTAGTTAGTAGTGGAGTGGAGGTTATAGTTAGTATGGAGATCTGGAGTGATCATACTGCTCAGGTAGTGTGGAATAGTCAGTGAGTTGTTAGCAGTGGAGGTTATAGTTAGTATGGAGATCTGGAGTGATCATACTGCTCAGGTAGTGTGGAATAGTCAGTGAGTTGTTAGCAGTGGAGGTTATAGTTAGTATGGAGATCTGGAGTGATCATACTGCTCAGGTAGTGTGGAATAGTCAGTGAGTTGTTAGTAGTGGAGGTTATAGTTAGTATGGAGATCTGGAGTGATCATACTGCTCAGGTAGTGTGGAATAGTCAGTGAGTTGTTAGCAGTGGAGGTTATAGCTAGTATGGAGATCTGAAGTGATCATACTGCTCAGCTAGTGTGGAATAGTCAGTGAGTTGTTAGCAGTGGAGGTTATAGTTAGTATGGAGATCTGTAGTGATCATACTGCTCAGTAGTGTGGAATAGTCAGTGAGTTGTTAGTAGCAGAGGTTATAGTTAGTATGGAGATCTGGAGTGATCATACTGCTCAGGTAGTGTGGAATAGTCAGTGAGTTGTTAGTAGCAGAGGTTATAGTTGGTATGGAGAGCTGGAGTGATCATACAGCTCAGGTAGTGTGCAATAGTCAGTGAGTTGTTAGCAGTGGAGGTTATAGTTAGTATGGAGAGCTGGAGTGATCATACTGCTCCGGTAGTGTGGAATAGTCAGAGAGTTGTTAGCAGTGGAGGTTATAGTTAGTATGGAGATCTGGAGTGATCATAATTCTCAGGTAGTGTGGAATAGTTAGTGAGTTGTTAGCAGTGGAGTGGAGGTTATAGTTAGTATGGAGATCAGGAGTGATCATAATTCTCAGGTAGTGTGGAATAGTCAGTGAGTTGTTAGCAGTGGAGAGAAGGTTATAGTTAGTATGGAAAACTGGAGTAAGCATACTGCTCAGGTAGTGTGGAATAATCAGTGAGATGTTAGCAGTGGAGGTTATAGTTAGTATGGAGATCTGGAGTGATCATACTGCTCAGGTAGCGTGGCATAGTCAGTGTGTTGTTAGCAGTAGAGCGGCAGTTATAGTTTGTATGGAGAACTGGAGTAACCATACTTTTAAGGTAGTGTGGACTAGTCAGTGAGTTGTTATCAGTGGAGTGGAGGTTATAGTTAGTATGGAGATCTGGAGTGATCATACTGCTCAGATAGTGTGGAACAGTCAGTGGGTTGTTAGCAGTGGAGTGGAGGTTACAGTTAGTATGGAGATCTGGAGTGATCATACTGCTCAGGTAGTATATAATAGTCAGTGAGTTATTAACAGTGGAGGTTATAGTTAGTATGGAGATCTGGAGTGATCATACTGCTCAGGTAGTGTGGAATAGTCAGTGAGTTGTTAGCTGCGGAGTGGAGGTTATAGTTACTATGGAGAGCTGGAATGATCATACTGCTCAGGTAGTGTGGAATAGTCAGTGAGTTGTTAGCAGTGGAGTGGAGGTTATGGTTAGTATGGAGAGCAGGAGTGATCATACTGCTCAAGTAGTGTGGAATAG
Organism: Rhinophrynus dorsalis; assembly: GCA_037306005.1. Classification (NCBI taxonomy): domain Eukaryota; kingdom Metazoa; phylum Chordata; class Amphibia; order Anura; family Rhinophrynidae; genus Rhinophrynus; species Rhinophrynus dorsalis. The sequence continues at coordinate 557,842,872 of CM074721.1, forward strand.
TCGTTACAAGTGGAGTGGAGGTTATAGTTAGTATGGAGAGCTGGAGTGATCATTCTGCTCAGGTATTGTGGAATAGTCAGTGAGTTGTTAGCTGCGGAGCAGAGGTTATAGTTACTATGGAGATCTGGAGTGATCATACTGCTCAGGTAGTGTGGAATAGTCAGTGAGTTGTTAGCAGTGGAGTGGAGGTTATAGTTAGTATAGAGAGCTGGAGTGATCATACTGCTCAGGTAGTGTGGAATAGTCAGTGAGTTGTTAGTAGTGGAGGTTATAGTTAGTATGGAGATCTGGAGTGATCATACTGCTCAGGTAGTGTGGAATAGTCAGTGAGTTGCTAGCAGTGGAGTGGAGGTTATAGTTAGTATAGAGATCTGGAGTGATCATACTGCTCAGGTAGTGTGGAATAGTCAGTGAGTTGTTAGTAGTGGAGGTTATAGTTAGTATGGACATTGGAGTGATCATACTGCTCAGGTAGTGTGGAATAGTCAGTGTGTTGTTAGTAGTGGAGGTTATAGTTAGTATGGACATTGGAGTGATCATACTGCTCAGGTAGTGTGGAATAGTCAGTGTGTTGTTAGTAGTGGAGGTTATAGTTAGTATGGACATTGGAGTGATCATACTGCTCAGGTAGTGTGGAATAGTCAGTGAGTTGTTAGTAGTGGAGGTTATAGTTAGTATGGACATTGGAGTGATCATACTGCTCAGGTAGTGTGGAATAGTCAGTGAGTTGTTAGTAGTGGAGTGGAGGTTATAGTTAGTATGGAGAGCTGGTATGATCATACTGCTCAGGTAGTGTGGAACAGTCAGTGAGTTGTTAGCAGTGGGGGTTATAGTTAGTATGGAGATCTGGAGTGATCACACTGCTCAGGTAGTGTGGAATAGTCAGTGAGCTGTTAGTAGTGGAGGTTATAGTTAGTATGGAGATCTGGAGTGATCATACTGCTCAGGTAGTGTGGAATAGTCAGTGAGTTGCTAGCAGTGGAGTGGAGGTTATAGTTAGTATGGAGATCTGGAGTGATCATACTGCTCAGGTAGTGTGGAATAGTCAGTGAGTTGCTAGCAGTGGAGTGGAGGTTATAGTTAGTATAGAGAGCTGGAGTGATCATACTGCTCAGGTAGTGTGGAATAGTCAGTGAGTTGCTAGCAGTGGAGTGGAGGTTATGGTTAGTATGGAGAGCAGGAGTGATCATACTGCTCAAGTAGTGTGGAATAGTCGTTACCAGTGGAGTGGAGGTTATAGTTAGTATGGAGAGCTGGAGTGATCATTCTGCTCAGGTATTGTGGAATAGTCAGTGAGTTGTTAGCTGCGGAGCAGAGGTTATAGTTACTATGGAGATCTGGAGTGATCATACTGCTCAGGTAGTGTGGAATAGTCAGTGAGTTGTTAGCAGTGGAGTGGAGGTTATAGTTAGTATAGAGAGCTGGAGTGATCATACTGCTCAGGTAGTGTGGAATAGTCAGTGAGTTGTTAGTAGTGGAGGTTATAGTTAGTATGGAGATCTGGAGTGATCATACTGCTCAGGTAGTGTGGAATAGTCAGTGAGTTGCTAGCAGTGGAGTGGAGGTTATAGTTAGTATAGAGATCTGGAGTGATCATACTGCTCAGGTAGTGTGGAATAGTCAGTGAGTTGTTAGTAGTGGAGGTTATAGTTAGTATGGACATTGGAGTGATCATACTGCTCAGGTAGTGTGGAATAGTCAGTGTGTTGTTAGTAGTGGAGGTTATAGTTAGTATGGACATTGGAGTGATCATACTGCTCAGGTAGTGTGGAATAGTCAGTGTGTTGTTAGTAGTGGAGGTTATAGTTAGTATGGACATTGGAGTGATCATACTGCTCAGGTAGTGTGGAATAGTCAGTGAGTTGTTAGTAGTGGAGGTTATAGTTAGTATGGACATTGGAGTGATCATACTGCTCAGGTAGTGTGGAATAGTCAGTGAGTTGTTAGTAGTGGAGTGGAGGTTATAGTTAGTATGGAGAGCTGGTATGATCATACTGCTCAGGTAGTGTGGAACAGTCAGTGAGTTGTTAGCAGTGGGGGTTATAGTTAGTATGGAGATCTGGAGTGATCACACTGCTCAGGTAGTGTGGAATAGTCAGTGAGCTGTTAGTAGTGGAGGTTATAGTTAGTATGGAGATCTGGAGTGATCATACTGCTCAGGTAGTGTGGAATAGTCAGTGAGTTGCTAGCAGTGGAGTGGAGGTTATAGTTAGTATGGAGATCTGGAGTGATCATACTGCTCAGGTAGTGTGGAATAGTCAGTGAGTTGCTAGCAGTGGAGTGGAGGTTATAGTTAGTATAGAGAGCTGGAGTGATCATACTGCTCAGGTAGTGTGGAATAGTCAGTGAGTTGCTAGCAGTGGAGTGGAGGTTATAGTTAGTATGGAGATCTGGAGTGATCATACTGCTCAGGTAGTGTGAAATAGTCAGTGAGTTGTTAGTAGTGGAGTGGAGGTTATAGTTAGTATAGAGAGCTGGAGTGATCATACTGCTCAGGTAGTGTGGAATAGTCAGTGAGTTGTTAGTAGTGGAGGTTATAGTTAGTATAGAGAGCTGGAGTGATCATACTGCTCAGGTAGTGTGGAATAGTCAGTGAGTTGTTAGTAGTGGAGGTTATAGTTAGTATGGAGATCTGGAGTGATCATACTGCACAGGTAGTGTGGAATAGTCAGTGAGTTGTTAGTAGTGGAGGTTATAGTTAGTATGGAGATCTGGAGTGATCATACTGCACAGGTAGTGTGGAATAGTCAGTGAGTTGTTAGTAGTGGAGTGGAGGTTATAGTTAGTATGGAGATCTGGAGTGATCATACTGCTCAGGTAGTGTGGAATAGTCAGTGAGTTGTTAGTAGTGGAGGTTATAGTTAGTATGGAGATCTGGAGTGATCATACTGCTCAGGTAGTGTGGAATAGTCAGTGAGTTGTTAGTAGTGGAGTGGAGGTTATAGTTAGTATGGAGATCTGGAGTGATCATACTGCTCAGGTAGTGTGGAATAGTCAGTGAGTTGTTAGTAGTGGAGGTTATAGTTAGTATGGAGATCTGGAGTGATCATACTGCTCAGGTAGTGTGGAATAGTCAGTTAGTTGTTAGCAGTGGAGGTTATAGTTAGTATGGAGATCTGGAGTGATCATACTGCTCAGGTAGTGTGGAATAGTCAGTGAGTTGTTAGCAGTGGAGGTTATAGTTAGTATGGAGATCTGGAGTGATCATACTGCTCAGATTGTGTGGAATAGTCAGTGAGTTGTTAGTAGTGGAGGTTATAGTTAGTATGGAGATCTGGAGTGATCGTACTGCTCAGGTAGTGTGGAATAGTCAGTGAGTAGTTAGTAGTGGAGGTTATAGTTAGTATGGAGATCTGGAGTGATCATACTGCTCAGGTAGTGTGGAATAGTCAGTGAGTTGTTAGTAGTGGAGGTTATAGTTAGTATGGAGATCTGGAGTGATCATACTGCTCAGGTAGTGTGGAATAGTCAGTGAGTTGTTAGTAGTGGAGGTTATAGTTAGTATGGAGATCTGGAGTGATCATACTGCTCAGGTAATGTGGAATAGTCAGTGAGTTGTTAGTAGTGGAGGTTATAGTTAGTATGGAGATCTGGAGTGATCATACTGCTCAGGTAGTGTGGAATAGTCAGTGAGTTGTTAGTAGTGGAGGTTATAGTTAGTATGGAGATCTGGAGTGATCATACTGCTCAGGTAGTGTGGAATAGTCAGTGAGTTGTTAGCAGTGGAGGTTATAGTTAGTATGGAGATCTGGAGTGATCATACTGCTCAGGTAGTGCGGAATAGTCAGTGAGTTGTTAGTAGTGGAGGTTATAGTTAGTATGGAGATCTGGAGTGATCATACTGCTCAGGTAGTGTGGAATAGTCAGTGAGTTGTTAGTAGTGGAGGTTATAGTTAGTATGGAGATCTGGAGTGATCATACTGCTCAGGTAGTGTGGAATAGTCAGTGAGTTGTTAGTAGTGGAGGTTATAGTTAGTATGGAGATCTGGAGTGATCATACTGCTCAGGTAGTGTGGAATAGTCAGTGAGTTGTTAGCAGTGGAGGTTATAGTTAGTATGGAGATCTGGAGTGATCATACTGCTCAGGTAGTGCGGAATAGTCAGTGAGTTGTTAGTAGTGGAGGTTATAGTTAGTATGGAGATCTGGAGTGATCATACTGCTCAGGTAGTGTGGTAGTTTTCCAGAGAAGTGGTTTTGTACTAAGTAAGAAAGGTAAAGGGCACATCTAGATTTGAGTGTTAACCAATTTAGTTCTTTAACCTCTTAAGGACCGGGAAAATCTGAGGTGGATTTCACTTAAGGACAGGAGCAATTTTGACTTTTTTGACTATGTCTTTGTTCAACCATATTTTCGCTTTAATTCCTTTTGTATGCCCACACAAATTATATACTGTTTTTTAAGCACAAATAGGGTTTTTTTTGATACCACAATTATATGAATACATAATCATTTAATTTGATTAACCCCTTAAGGACCGGGAAAATCTGAGGTCGTTTTCCCTTAAGGACCGGAGCAATTCTGACCTTTTTGACTATGTCTTTGTTCAACAGTGTTTTACCTCTTAGGCTTTTATCCCATCCACATAAATTATATACTGTTTTTTTAAGCACAAATAGGGATTTCTTTTGATACCCCACATATACGGATAACCCACCATTTACTTTATGAAAACTGAAAAAAAAGTAAAAAAAAAAAAGTAAAAAAACACCATTTTTGATTTTCTCTTGGGATCAATTGGTCACAAAGGGTTACATTTTTATGGAGACTGCATTAAAAGTATGACCAGTCAGTCATACCTACAAAATGCGCAGTTCACAGTGGCCACTGTCCCCCCTGGGTGAAAATCCCCATGTCCCTTTTTCCCACCCTATTTTGACACTTTTTTATCCCTGACATTTGGTGGTGTATATAAGTGTATTACATGGCTCCACAAGAATCACACTTGCAATATTGTTTAATTATGGGTTTTTTTTTTAAATACATTTTTTTTTTAAATAAGTAAATAATTGCAGGTCAAAATTTGACTTGCATTTAGCCAGCCTCATGCACCAGCAGTGAAGGGGTTAATACCCCTAGCTGCTGTATTTTATTTTGCCACTAGGTGTCTCCCGTCTACTTATGTCTCCCTTACTTTGATAGCAAGGGAGACAGAGGTAGACGAGACACTCAGAGTCAGCATGTTTTACATGTGATCGCTGGTACGGCGATCGCATGAACCAGCAAAGGCAGGAAGGGCTGAGACTGAACGCCCCAGTCTCGGAGCGTTCAGTCTCAGCCTGGAATTCATGATAGCAGCATGCACGGAGGCACGCTGCTATCATTTAAGCCATGACGGACCTGGTCCGTCATGGGTCCTTAAGTGGTTTGCAACCCATGACGGTCCAGGTCCGTCATGGGTCCTTAAGGTGTTAAAATAAAAAAAAAGAGGTAACAAATTTAAAAAAACAACATTTTGCTTACATTTTCCTGTCAGGATTTGCATACTATTAGTTCATTACAAAAAACTACCCCTAAATATATTAATTTGCTTCTCCTAAATATAAGAGTACCCCACATGCCTGGTATTTCAATCCCTTTCTCACATTTATAAGGTAAATATTACAAGATGGACACCATAATTTCCAACCTGTAATTTTTCAACAATTGGCATGTGAGCATCATAGCTTAGTTTACGGTGCCAGAACCAAAAATGTCCCACAGAGGTATATGTTTCTGAAAAGTAGACAACATAGGGTAAATAATCAGGAGAATTTTGGAGTTTTTTATTCAGCTATTTTTCCAGAAATATTTTTCAAGTTGTTTTAATATTTAGTTTTTTTGCAGTTTTCACACTTACATTTCAATATTACGGCTGATATCAAGCACTGCATAGTTGAAAATTAAAAAAAAATGCATTGATCAGTATTCATCTCCTTCTTATGAGTACGGGAATACCCCATATGCCTAGGTTTCTCAAGGTTTGGGGGAGCTACAATGCCTAAACTGGAACATGCGCGTTTCCAGTTTCACACTTTGAATTTTCACAGCTTGTGTCACTGGTGCCATGTCTCATTTGGGGCTGTGCAACAGTGCTCGACTCTAAGATTTCCCCCCAAAAGTATATATTTTTGGAAAAATAGACACCCCAGGCTTTCATTTTATGTATGTTTTCTAATGTTTTTACGCAGCCATTTTACCACCGATCCCTCGTAAAACTTCATGTAATTAAAAAATTCAGCATTTTTCACACTTAGGTTTCAATGTTGATGTGAATTTCAAGCACAGGATAGGTGAAGATTTTTAAAAATGCATTGTTTAGTGTTCAGCTCCTTCTTCTGAGTACGGAGATACCCCATATGCATAGGTTTCTCAAGGTTTGGGGGAGCTACTGGGCACAAATTGGAACATGCATGTTTTCAGTTTCACACTTTGAATTTTTACAGCTTGCGTCACTTGTGCCATGTCTCATTTGGGGCTGTGTAGCAGTGCTCCATTTTAAAATTTCCCCTCAAAATTTATTTTTGGAAAGTAGACACCCTAGGCTTTCATTTTATGTGTGTTTTCACATTTTTTGCACAGCCATTTTACCACCAATCCCTCGTAAAACTTGACGTAAGTAAAAAATTCAGCATTTTTCACACGTATACTTCAAAGTTGATGTAAATTTCAAGCACAGGATAGGTGAAGATTTTATAAACTGCATTGATTAGTGTTCGGCTCCTTCTTCTGAGTACGGCAATGCCCCATATGTATAGGTTTGTTAGGGTCTGGGGGAGCTACTGAACCCAGTTTAAACATGTGAGTTTCCTTTTACAGACATGCCATTTTTACAGCTGGTGCCTTGTCTCATTTCGGATTGTTTGGCAATGCTGCAATGAATTTTACCCCTAAAAGTATATGGTGTAGGAGAGTAGACAACCCTGGCTTCTATTCTATTTACATTTTATCAATTTATTCGCTGCCACTCTATCACCAGTCCCTCCCAAAACCTGCAGTAAGGCAGAGAAACACCATTTTTTCCACACTTATATTTTAGTGTTGCTCAGATGATATTTGCAGATTTTTTAAGTGCTTTACATTAGTGGTGAGTTACATCGTCTGAGTACAACAATGTCCCATATGCATAGGTTTGTCAGGGTTTGGGGGAGCTAGTGGGCCCAGTAGGGAACATGTGTGTTTCCATTATCAGAGATGGAAAAAAACTTAGGGTGCTTTGCTGCAGAAGATGTCTTTCTCTCCTGTCCACCTCTCCTGTCAGTCTCTCATGTCCACCTCTCCTGTCAGTCTCTCCTGTCAGTCTCTCCTATCCACCTCTCCTGTCAGTCTCTCCTGTCCACCTCTCCTGTCAGTCTCTCCTGTTCACCTCTCCTGTCAGTCTCTCATGTCCACCTCTCCTGTCAGTCTCTCCTGTCCACCTCTCCTGTCAGTCTCTCCTGTCCACCTCTCCTGTCAGTCTCTCATGTCCACCTCTCCTGTCAGTCTCTCCTATTCACCTCTCCTGTCAGTCTCTCCTATCCACCTCTCTCCTGTCCACCTCTCCTGTCAGTCTCTCCTATCTACCTCTCCTGTCAGTCTCTCCTATTCACCTCTCCTGTCAGTCTCTCCTGTCCACCTCTCCTGTCAGTCTCTCCTATTCACCTCTCCTGTCAGTCTCCTGTCCACCTCTCCTGTCAGTCTCTCCTATCCACCTCTCCTGTCAGTCTCTCCTATCTACCTCTCCTGTCAGTCTCTCCTGTCCACCTCTCCTGTCAGTCTCTCCTATCCACCTCTCCTGTCAGTCTCTCATGTCCACCTCTCCTGTCAGTCTCTCCTATCTACCTCTCCTGTCTGTCTCTCATGTCCACCTCTCCTGTCTGTCTCTCATGTCCACCTCTCCTGTCAGTCTCTCCTATCTACCTCTCCTGTCAGTCTCTCCTGTCCACCTCTCCTGTCAGTCTCTCCTATCTACCTCTCCTGTCAGTCTCTCCTATTCACCTCTCCTGTCAGTCTCCTGTTCACCTCTCCTGTCTGTCTCTCATGTCCACCTCTCCTGTCAGTCTCTCCTATTCACCTCTCCTGTCAGTCTCTCCTATCTACCTCTCCTGTCAGTCTCTCCTATTCACCTCTCCTGTCAGTCTCTCCTATCTACCTCTCCTGTCAGTCTCCTGTCCACCTCTCCTGTCAGTTCTCCTATCTACCTCTCCTGTCAGTCTCTCATGTCCACCTCTCCTGTCAGTCTCTCCTGTCCACCTCTCCTGTCAGTCTCTCCTATCCACCTCTCCTGTCTGTCTCTCATGTCCACCTCTCCTGTCAGTCTCTCCTGTCCACCTCTCCTGTCAGTTTCTCCTGTTCACCTCTCCTGTCTGTCTCTCATGTCCACCTCTCCTGTCAGTCTCTCATGTCCACCTCTCCTGTCAGTCTCTCCTATCTACCTCTCCTGTCAGTCTCCTGTCCACCTCTCCTGTCAGTCTCTCCTATCTACCTCTCCTGTCAGTCTCCTGTCCACCTCTCCTGTCAGTCTCTCCTATCCACCTCTCCTGTCAGTCTCTCCTATCTACCTCTCCTGTCAGTCTCCTGTCCACCTCTCCTGTCAGTCTCCTGTCCACCTCTCCTGTCAGTCTCTCCTGTCCACCTCTCCTGTCAGTCTCTCATGTCCACCTCTCCTGTCAGTCTCTCATGTCCACCTCTCCTGTCAGTCTCTCCTATCTACCTCTCCTGTCAGTCTCTCCTGTCCACCTCTCCTGTCAGTCTCTCCTATCTACCTCTCCTGTCAGTCTCTCCTATCTACCTCTCCTGTCAGTCTCTCCTATCTACCTCTCCTGTCAGTCTCCTGTCCACCTCTCCTGTCAGTTCTCCTATCTACCTCTCCTGTCAGTCTCTCCTATCTACCTCTCCTGTCAGTCTCTCATGTCCACCTCTCCTGTCAGTCTCTCCTGTCCACCTCTCCTGTCAGTCTCTCCTATCCACCTCTCCTGTCTGTCTCTCATGTCCACCTCTCCTGTCAGTCTCTCCTGTCCACCTCTCCTGTCAGTCTCTCCTGTTCACCTCTCCTGTCTGTCTCTCATGTCCACCTCTCCTGTCAGTCTCTCCTATCTACCTCTCCTGTCAGTCTCCTGTCCACCTCTCCTGTCAGTCTCTCCTATCCACCTCTCCTGTCAGTCTCTCCTATCTACCTCTCCTGTCAGTCTCCTGTCCACCTCTCCTGTCAGTCTCCTGTCCACCTCTCCTGTCAGTCTCTCCTATCTACCTCTCCTGTCAGTCTCCTGTCCACCTCTCCTGTCAGTCTCCTGTCCACCTCTCCTGTCAGTCTCTCCTGTCCACCTCTCCTGTCAGTCTCTCATGTCCACCTCTCCTGTCAGTCTCTCATGTCCACCTCTCCTGTCAGTCTCTCCTATCTACCTCTCCTGTCAGTCTCTCCTATCCACCTCTCCTGTCAGTCTCCTGTCCACCTCTCCTGTCAGTCTCCTGTCCACCTCTCCTGTCAGTCTCTCCTGTCAGTCTCTCCTGTCAGTCTCTCATGTTAAACTCTTAATGCGCTTAGAAACAAGTGCACTATGAATAAAGGTGACTATGATGTGCACTGGCAACGATGCCCTAACTATGCCTGATTTTAAAATAGTTGGGTGTCTCTACTAAGACTCACTGACTGTGTGATGCCAAGTTAACCCCTTAGTGACAGGCCATGCGCACGCGCAGCCATCACTTAATGCCCGGCAAAGAAATGTATTTTTTTTCAAAATTATTGCAGAGTCCCCGAACGGCATGCATGTCCTCTGTCACTAAGTGACAGTTTTTGCGGAATGTACATGTATCTCCATTGGGAGAGCCCTGAGTGCAATCAGGTGTGACACCAGTACAACAGCTGACAAGATACAGAACAGACACAGGGAGATGTAGGAGGGGAGTGGGGGAAACAGCATCAGGGTTCGAGTGCAAAATGCAGGGCTGATTAGTACATACCACAAAGGGTTAAATTACAGCATGAAGACAGCATCAGGGGTGGAGTGCCAAATGCAGAGGTGATAAGTAAGTAATGACTGTGTGATCCCAATTTAAAATTATTTTCCATTGGAAGAGCCCTGAGTGCAATCAGGTGTGACACCTGTAAAACAGCTGATAAAAAACAGAATAGAGAGATGAATGTCATAGTCAGGGAGGCAGAAAATGTGGTCTCAGCTTCAGGGTTGGAGTACAGAATGCAGGGTGATTAGTACATAGTGACAGTGTAATCCCAATTCCAAATTCATTCTGCACTTCTCCTATAACTATCTTGTACCTGGATTACCATCACTGTATCTGTATGTTGTCCCTATTGCTAATTAGATTGTAAGCTCTTTCAGGTAGGTTCCCTTCCAGATGTGAGATTCACTTGGTTGCACTTCTCTCCTTCTAATAATACAATGGTCACGCTAAAGTCTGAAGTTCTTATTCCTGTCTTGTATTTTCATATTGACCTTCCACTTCTGTTTATTTAAAGGGGTAGTAATATTTCACAAAAACAGCAGCTCCAATTAATCTTCATAGTATATGGGCCATGGAGAGTGTTATTTCAATACTGTCAGAGTTGTAGTACAAGGGTAATTGAATAATAAAGTATTGCCCTCCAGCCCCTTTTACCTAGTGTAAGCCACCTCACCTCAGATGTGGAATCTGGTCACTTTACCGGACAGATCACAGCAAGGGACAATCTTCTTACTGTGATCATAAGGAAAACGCTGCCCCTTGACAGTTTTTTCATTTTGTTCACTGAAGTTTGTCCCTCTCAGTGATCCATCCAGACAGTCTTGCTGCTCTGAGGTGAGCAGTGTTACACTAGGTAAAATGGGAGGGAGGGGGATACTTTATCATTCAGTTACTCTTGCAAGCAGGGCACTGGGTTGTATAGCTAGGGGCATTAGTAGCAGAAAAAGGGAAGTAGTCATGCCACTCTACAGATCTCTAGTTAGACCTCACCTAGAGTATTGTGTACAGTACTGGAGACCCCATCTCCAGAAGGATATTGATACTCTAGAGAAAATTCAGAGAAGGGCTACTAAAATGGTGACTGGTCTACAGGAAAAGAAATATCAGGACAGACTAAATGATCTGAATATGTATAGCTTGGAGGAGAGAAGAGAGAGAGGGGATATGATAGACACATTCACAGACATGAAGGGATTCAACAAAGTACAGGATGGAAGTATATTTCAAAGAGTAAAAACGTTAGGACAAGAGGCCATAGTCTAAAACTAGAGGGACACAGGTTTAGATGTAATGTAAGAAAGTTTTACTTCACTGAGAGGGTAGTAGACAAGTGGAATAGCCTACCAGCAGAAGTGGTAGATGTCAATACAATGACAGAATTTAAGCATGCATGGGATAGGCATAAGGCAGTCCTTAACATAAGAAAAGACCAAGGACCAAAAAAGGTTTGAGGTTGTGTTTTTTTTTGTTTGTTTTTTTTACAGTAGGAAATTGGGCAGACGAGATGGGCCGAATGGTTCTTATCTGCCGTCAAATTCTATGTTTCTATGTTTTTTGTACTACAACTCTGACAGTATTGAAATAACACTCTCAAATACTATGATGATTAATTGGAGCTGCTTTTATTGTGAAACATTACTATCCCTTTAAAAAGCTCTGTACATAAATGGTTCTAAGTAAATATACACACATACCTACCTATATACATATATACATACACACCTACATACATATATGTACAGAAACCTACATATATAAATACATACACATACCTACATACATACATACATGCACACCAACCTACATAAATACATACACATACCTAAATATATACATACAGACAGACACACCAACATACATACATACACACCTACCTACCAACATATATACACATACATACATACCTGCAGTACATACATATATACATACATACATACCTGCAGTACATACATATATACATACATACATATACACACATACATACATACATTCCTACAGTACACACACATACATATATACACACATACATACATACCTGCAGTACATACATATATACATACATACATATACACACATACATACATACATTCCTACAGTACACACACATACATATATACACATACATACATACCTGCAGTACATACATATATACATACATACATACATATCTGCAGTACATACATATATCCATACATACATATACACACATACATACATACATTCCTACAGTACACACACATACATATATACACATACATACATACCTGCAGTACATACATGTAAACTATCTGAAAATATGTATCTTTGTAGAACTGTATATTTGCTTCTATCTGTGTTTCATATCTTCATGTTTTTTAACAAACTAATTAAAATTGTACAGGAATATTTAACCCAGTGAGAACCATCACCATGTAAACTAACCTCTAACTTCCCATTTTATGGATGGAAAATTCTAAGGACCCCTATAAATTTTGCCCTTGTACCTCTGGTAAAGAGATAACATATATAATCAGTCCTGCGTGTTATTTCCATGGAGACAGACTTAACCCTTTGAGTGCCAGCGGGGTACCCAACGCATTGCAAATGAATACATTGCTTACCCCTCTGGCACTCAAATAGGTAACAGCTGTCGGCAGGATCACAGTACCACAAACTGATCACTGTGATGGGAATCTTATCCCTTTATCCTGTAACACTGCACTCTGCACTCGCTGCATCAACTGTCATGTCTGACTGTATGGACATAACACCCAGAACTGACTGAAGACAATATCTCTTTAACTCTTTATCCTGTAACACTGCACTCTGCACTCGCTGCATCAGCTGTCATGTCTGACGGTATGGACATAACTGACTGAAGACCATGAGGGGTTATGTGCCAAAGCATGATAAAAAGGCGATACAGCAGAGAGGACTTCTCCAGCGATATCCCTTCTCCAGTTCCTATGTTATTATTATATGGAGCCAATGCACTAAGATCTCCAAAGTTCTAGAGCTCTTAGTGAATAGGCTCCATAGAATAATAGCATAGGAACTGGAGAAGTGATATCACTGGAGAAGTCATCTCCACTTTATCACCTCTTTATCACACCTTAGTGCATCTCACTATTGTGAAGAAAGGGGAGAAGTGATATCACTGGAGAAGTCATCTCCGCTTTATCACCTCTTTATCACCTCTTTATCACACCTTAGTGCATCTCACCATTGTGAAGAAAGGGGAGAAGTGATATCACTGGAGAAGTCATCTCCGCTTTATCACCTCTTTATCACCTCTTTATCACACCTTAGTGCATCTCACCATTGTGAAGAAAGGGGAGAAGTGATATCACTGGAGAAGTCATGTCCGTTTTATCACTTCTTTTAGTTCTATCACCAATAAAGTAGGGAACATTATCGCCATTTGCCACAAACCAGAAAAACTGTGCAGTAAAAAGATATGAGACTTGTCCACACATCCAATACACAGCAAAGATAAAAATACCAAATAGACAGCAACACTATGACATTAACAGTTCATTCACTTGCTCCTCATCAAATGATTTATACCTTATAACGTTCACACAGTGCCCCACAGGAGGACACTACATTGGGGAAACAGGACAGACACTGAGGAAAAGAACTGACCCTCCATAGCCACACAGTATACAACAACGGTTTATACACCAGTTGGTCTGCATTTTTGTGGTCCAAATCATAGTCTACAAAATATGAAAGTCCTCATACACAAAGGGAACTTTAGATCACAGAGGGAAAGAACAATCTGGGAATTTAAATGAATGGTTATGTCTGACACATTAAACACAGACCTGAACCTGAGGATGGACTTCATGTCTCATTATAAGATTGTATAGAGATGGATCTGTCCAACTCACAGACTAACAGGCTCTTCACTCCTCTGTGTTAATGAGCATTTCCTTGTTCCCTTTGTATATCATTTCATATCTATGGATGTTTACTAAAGTGGAGATTGTAACCGTATTAGTCCAGTGATGCAGATGTAAAATAACAAACAAAATTAGTATCTTGTAATACAAATGTAATTATTATGTTTACTAAGTTAATTATAACCCACTGTGTACTCCTATCATTTGTTTCAAATGTATGTCCTACGAAAAAAATAAAGAATGTTAGAAATCTCACTCTGAGAAACAGTCAATTACCAGAGAAAGATCCAAACAAATTAACCCATTCAGTGCCCTAAAGAAGTGCTCTCATCAAAACACAGTATAAAATTTAACCTTTAATGGCTAATATCATTTAAAAGAGATTGAATATTTGACGCTTAAAATTACTCCAGCCGATAAAACAATCAGGCTGTGTATAGCCAAGTTATAAGGCGATTCCCCAGAACGGCTATTATAAGTAAACGAGTATTCACCAGCAGAGTAACTTTCTGTCCCTATACTCTAATAGAACAGAGAGAGAAGACAGAGGTAATTACTCTGGTAATTGACTTTTTCTCAGAGTGCGATTTCTAACATTCTTTATATTTTTTGTGTTTATATATTATTGACCTGCGGTGCCGTGCTACAGTTATTTGAATAGACATCAGGTTTTTTTGTCCTGAAATGTATGTCCTACTCTGTAAATATGATATAATAACCCAGGCCTGAAAAAGGGACCTTAGTGTCCTGAGAGCTTGTGCTGTCTATGTCCTCAGTTATCTATTAAAAGTATCACCTTTATATCCCTCTTGTGAGTTTTTTGCTGCAAAAGTTCATTGAATCCAATAACATTGGGACAAAATATTGTACAGTTGTTATCCCTTTAAGAAATAGTTTTGTGCAATGCACTGCAAAAACAGTTAACTCTCGGAATGCCAGAGGGGTATCCAACACCTTGTTCCACAAGATGTAGGATACCCATCTGACACTCAAAGGGTTAATGGAGCAGTACAATTTCAGCTGAGAAAAACAATGTGCTATGTTACTGCTAAGTAAAACAATTAGTCCACTTTGTCTTTGTGTATAAAGTCTATTCTACTTCCACAGGTGACATGTGATCTCTGTAAGTAAACTGATGACAGATAAGGACCTCTTGTCAGTTATCCCTATGGTCACACAGACATAGTTACATGTTATATGGTAGGTAGGTGCATATCTCCTCAGTACAGTGCTACTTACTATTACATCACAATCCCAGCAGCACAATAACTTGGTATCATTCACATTAGATCATTTCCAAGGTCCCAGTGATCAGTACAGTACAGAGTGAATCCAGTGATCAGTACAGTACAGAGTGATTCCAGTAATCAGTACAGTACAGAGCGAGTCCAGTGATCAGTACAGTACAGAGTGAGTCCAGTGATCAGTACAGTACAGAGTGATTCCAGTAATCAGTACAGTACAGAGTGAATCCAGTGATCAGTACAGTACAGAGTGAGTCCAGTGATCAGTACAGTACAGAGTGAATCCAGTGATCAGTACAGTACAGGGTGAATCCAGTGATCAGTACAGTACAGAGTGATTCCAGTGATCAGTACAGTGCAGAGTGAATCCAGTGATCAGTACAGTACAGAGTGATTCCAGTGATCAGGACAGTACAGAGTGAATCCAGTGATCAGTACAGTACACAGTGAGTCCAGTGATCAGTACAGTACAGAGTGAATCCAGTGATCAGGACAGTATAGGGTGAATCCAGTGATCAGGACAGTATAGGGTGAATCCAGTGATCAGTACAGTACATAGTGATTCCAGTGATCAGTACAGTACAGAGTGAATCCAGTGATCAGTACAGTACAGGGTGAATCCAGTGATCAGTACAGTACAGAGTGAATCCAGTGATCAGTACAGTACAGGGTGAATACAGTGATCAGTACAGTACAGGGTGAATCCAGTGATCAGTACAGTATAGGGTGAATCCAGTGATCATTCAGCAATGCCAGAAATTGTGTTACCAACTGACCTTTTTATATTCAACACAAAAAAAGTTTCTTCAGTAACTGTAATCAGTAGAGAATTCCATGAAGACCTTATTAATTAGAGTAACAGGAACATAAGGGAGAAAACAAAAAGTAGTTCAAAGAGTTATTGAAGAAGTAACATTTACACTATAAATCCTTTAAGGACAAAACTGGTGTGTAACTCATTGTGAAGCAATACATTACACACTTCTGTGGTCTTGGAAGAGTTAATATTTTCCACATATGAAAAGGGAATGGTGAATATTGATCTTATATGAAAGTGACATTTCTGTCTGTAGTGATTGGACTTTAAGTCTACAACTGTATAAACAGAAATAAGATGAAGGTGACATTAGGGCCTCAATTCAATTACGTCCACTAAAACCACAGTAATCCCAATTACCTGATTTACCAGATTGGCTAATGAGCATAGAACTGAAAAATTTACATACATTTGAAAACCTGCGTGCACTTTTTTCTCACTTCACGTGCAGCAAAACACGATAATTAGCGTACAATACATCCATATTAAAGGAAAAAGATAACAGTCAATTTGATATAACAATCCTGATTGTTGTCTAGACAAATTCAAACTCATAGACAATCACAACACACCAAAGTATCAAATACATTCAAATACACCTATATATACCCAAAATAACTGACACACCTCCTCTTTGTTTCAAGTTTTTGAAAGCTAGAGCACAGGACCCAGGAGTGGAGGATAGAGGTAAAGCAAGAGAGGATCATACACTGGAGCGAGGTAAAAGGAGTTGGGAGCGGAGAGAGCTGGGACACCTATAGTGACATATAAAACACCTTTGCACATTTGCTATAAACACACACAAACATAAATGCCCATATACACAACGTTTTTGTTTATAACACATTACACACATTTATCTTTTATTTTTTACAGTTTTTCAGTGAGTACATAGAGTAAGTGTGATCTAGAGTGTCTGTGAGAGCCTGTGGGAGTTACTGGGTGTGAGTGGGTGAAGGGGAGAGGAAGTTCAGCAGGACATCTCTGGTCAGGGTAGGAGTGGGAGATGCAGATCAGACTGGCAGAGGAGTACCCGACCTAGGAGAGGTACACAGAGTACAGGAACAGAACTGCCAGTGGAATGAGGGGTATTTGTCTGGGAGCACTCCACACAGCCATGGACATCTCAGGCAGGGAATGAAAGTCACAATTCAGACACGTCCCGGGGGGTGTTGATGACAAGAGCCTGCGGGACCCAAAATACACATTCAGGGAGAACAGAGTCTTGATACAGAGTATCCTGAAGAGATAAAACATTTTGTACCCAAATGAGCGAGTCAGTGGTTTGTTTTCAAAGAAGAAGGCTACATGGAGACAGGCCCTCAACAGGCTCAACTCCATCTCCAGCTGTAACTGGTCCATTGAGTCCATAAAGAAGCGGTGGGGTGATAACAATCAGTCTGTCAAGAAAAAGATTTGTAAAGTGGCCATGCACTCCAGAGGCAACAGAGTGGCCATGCACTCCAGAGGCACCAGATGTGGGTTCCCTCTAAAAATCAACCCCTGGGAGGAGATAATATGCCAGAATATGTCCGCAATGGCAGTGGGATTCCAGGAGGGAGTGACATTGTAGATGAAAGGACCCTCCAGACTACCGGTAAGTGCATCAATCCATAACTACACACCACACAAACCTTCATACTAAGTATGGCCCGACACAGTGACAGCTGAACACATGGACACCATTCCTTCCCACATGTTCACCAACACACCTCTGAGAGGGTTCAAACAAGGACAGAATACCAGACAAACCCAAAACATATGAGAAGCAGGATAAATCCTGTCCAATTCCAGATTCAACCCCCTCTTTGCTGTGTTGTTCAACTAGAGTCTCTGCACACAATCAAAATCCACCATCATGTTTCATACAGATAACTGTTATGCTTACCACAATGTCATACACGGAGCAACAGAGAGGTAAGAACCGAACCCCTTGAGTGCTAGAAGGATGACCAACACACTGACACTCAAAGGGTTGACAGCGGTCAAATGAACATAATACAACAGGGTTACATTGCAAAGGTCCACAAGAGTCAGCTCACACCATACACTTCGACTGATACAAACTGATTGTGTGTACAACACATAGGTCTCAACAGCAAACACACTAGGGCCTTAGAACACATCAATGCACAATTGAAAAAAACAATGACAAACAATGTCAGAAACACAAACAGACAAAACACCTGGAAAGCCACAACAAACACACATCCAACATGGCATAGTTGAGCCTTGGGTATCACATGTATCCTAAGGAATGGGGGTGGCAAGGAGGGGAATCAGTGTGTTTTCAGGCCCTATTGTTTTTGTATTCCAGACCTATGTGTTGTACATAAAATCAGTTTGTCTCAGCAGAACTGTGATGGCTCGGCTTTGGTTATCACATGTATTGTGAAGAGTGGGGATAACAAGGAGGTATTCTTTGCCATCCCCACTCCTCAGGATACCTGTGATACCCAAGGATTAACCATGCCATGTTGGATGTGTGTTTGTTGTGGCTCTCCTGTTGTGTCATCCAGCTGCTTGTGTTGCTGTGTTCCTTGGTCTACCCTCTGAGCTATTGAATCCCAGCAAGCCATCCTCAGAACAGAGATCCGACAATTTAGGACTGGAGTGCTGGACATGTTGGGGAAAATGCTGGTGGGGATGCTTCAGACAAATTGCAGGGCAACCTGTGAATGAAGAGGGCTCAGGCATTCACAGAGGGGTACACAGTTAATACATCCTCCTCCAGTGACATCCTAAAGAAACCCCAAGACCTACAAGAGTCACAAGACAGAGTGTGAGGCATCCACCTCTGAAGCCCCTTCCAAAGGCCCCCAAAAAGAAAAAAGAAAAAGCCCCATTTATGATTTTCCCTTCAATAAATACTCACTTATTCATCTCATTCATGTCTATGTGTGTTTTTGGATTCCAACAGGCTGATTGGCAGATATGTCTCCAATGCTTTGCAAAGAAATGCAGTGAACACAACTCCAGCACAATTAACTTGGTTGTAAGGTGTTTGACCATGGGTAAACACACACATCACATACAATGTTGTACAATTTCAACTCACAATCCACCTAGCAAAGCAAAACACCATGAAGATGTTGTTTGGCCATGATGTGAGTTGAACTTAAACAACTTGACAACAACCTCTTAACATAGTTCCATCCACTGGTGTGGTGATAGAGGTGTTAGCTAACCATGTACTTGTGTTAGATAATTCACTTGCAGGATAGATTATCAAAACAAAGATATATATAAAGATATATATAGCATGAAGAAGCCACTAGTCTGGTCAATTGACAATGCAGGGAGAATATGGGGGGTTACTCACTGGGGTGTGATGAACAGTTGATAAGGTGGAGATGACTTCTCTAGTGAACTCACTTCACCAGTTCCTATGGTTTGCTATGGAGCCCATGCACCAAAATATTTCAAACTAGAGCAATCTCAGAGCATTGACTCCATAAAATAACAAAGGAGCTGGAGAAATGAGCTCACTGGAGAGGTTATATCCATTTTATCTCATCTTTATCAGGCCTTAGGGAATTTCCCCCATCATCTCCTTACATCAATACATATCAAATTCTATTCATGGCCATCGTTTAATGCATAGACCCCTGTTTTCATTGACATGCCTTCATAGGTATAACATAACTCTTAATTATTTAGCTATCTGGAGAAATGGCTATTCCAGCTGCATTGTCAACAGACATATTTGGATTAGAGTTGGGCTTATTTTAACCCCTTAACGACCCATGACAGTCCAGGACCGTCGTGGGTTGAATCCCATTAAGGACCCATGACGGTCCTGGACCATCATGGGTTAAACTCTCCCATCGCCGCCGCACAGAGTGATGGGAGAGTGTGGGCTGGCTGTTACTAAGTGCTTCGATTCCTGGGCACTTAGTTTCAGCCAGTAGCAACATTGTTGCAACATGTGATACTCTTGATTAGCAAATCACATGTTGCAGAAGCAGAATGACAGGGACAGTATTTACAAAAACAAACACAAACATTTTTTTTATTGATTTTTAGAATAAATACTTATAGTTTAGGTAGGTAGTTGGGTTGGGTTAGGTAGGTTCAGGGAATACGTGAATTAGGGTAAGGCTTAGGGATAAATTTAAGTTTAGGAGTAATGTAGAAAAAAAAATCCCCCCAAAAAGTTTATTTTATTTAAAAATTGATTTTAAACTACAAGCTAGTTTAGACAGGTAGTTGGGTTGGGTTAGGTAGGTTCAGGGAATATGTGGGTAAGGCTTCGGGGTAGATTTAGGTTTAGGAGTAGTGTATGGGAAAAAAAGTTTCTTTTATTTAAAAATGTTTTTTATATTATAAGATAGTTTAGATAGGTTGTTGGGTAGGTTAAGGGAATATGTGTGTTAGGGTAAGGCTTACGGATAGATTTAGGTTTAGGAGTAGCGTATGGGAAAAAAATACAAAAAATTTCTCATAGGAATAGTGACTATTTGGGGTGAGAGTTAGGTACAGTTAGGTATAGAAGTTAGTAATTTATTTAGTTTAGAGTAGGTGTATACAATGCAGCGGAGGTATACTTTTCCTTTTTGGCGGCTGACTCAGAAGCCACAGACACTGCGTCAGATTTTGACATCAGTCAGTTTTCGGAGAGTGAGAGCAGCTCTAGTAGTGATGACGCTGCCCCAATAGTTGCCCCAGCAACTGCCCTAATAGCTGCCCCAGCAACTGCCCCAAGTGCTGCCACGGCAAATGCCTCAAGAGCTGCCCCAGCAACTTCCCAAAGAGCAGCCCAAAGACCTTTCCAAAGAGCCCTAAGAAAAGCCCCAGGAGCTGCCCCAAGAAATGCACCAAGACCTGCCACAAGTACTGCCACTCCTGATGATGAATGGGTATCACCAGTCAATTTATGCCCACAAATTCCTGAATTCACAGACAACCCAGGAATTAAAGTGGATGTGGCAGGAGTTACCTATGTTCAGTTTTTTTATTTATTTTGGGGGGAATAAATTTTAGGGGAAATCATGTCTCAATCAAATTTATACGGAGTCCAATATATTGACGCCAACCCATCAGCGTTAATTTTCAAGCAAGAAATATGGCAACCCACAGACCTAGAATTCAAGAAATTCTGGGCCCTAACAATGACAATGGGAATAGTAAAAAAAAACAAATATTAGATCATACTGGAGTAAAAAACCCATATATGATATATGATATATGATAGCCCTATATTCGCCAAAACAATGACCAGGACTAGATCCAAAATAATTTTGCGCTTTATGCACTTTAATGATAATTCCCTGTGCCTCCCAAAAGAACACCCCCAGTATAACAGACTGTTCAAAATTCACTCCCTAATAAATCATTTACAGGAAAAGTTTGCCCAAGTATTTACCCCCTGAAAACATAGTATAGATGAATCCCTTATGAAATATAAAGGCAGGTTAGGTTTCAAGCAATACATCCCCTCCAAGTGATCCAAATTCAGCATTAAATTTTATAAATTGTGCAAAAGTGCCACAGGCTATACCCATGCTTTTCGAATTTACAACGGCAAGGACAGCCAACTTGTCCCTTCTGGTTGCCCCGAATCTCTGGGAACAAATGGGAAAATAGTTTGGGATCTAATTTACCCCTTATTAAATAAAGGATATCATTTATATGTTGATAAATAAAAGGGGGTTGGTGTAGTAGTTAAGTCATTTTTTTATTTTGACACCATGGGCTGTGGCACTGTCAGGCACAATTGCAGGGAGATGCCCAAAGAACTTGCAGCTAAAAAACTTAAAACAGTGACGTCCTCAGCTTTGTGCCAACAAGAGCTGCTGGCAGTTAAGTTCAAGGACAGAAAAGATGTCTACATGCTTTCCACCATGCATGAGGACAAATCTGTGGCAGTCTTTGTTCGTGGCAGAAGGGGGGTACTAAGAAAGCCAGTCTGCATCAGAGACTACAACAAGCACATGGGGGAAGTTGATCTGTGTGATCAACTCATGCAGCTGTACCTCACCATGAGAAAGTGTAGGGCATGGTACAAAAAAGTTGCCATTTACATGATGCAGAGTGCAGTATACGGTTCTTTTTTGATTTCCAAACTGACAAACCCCACTCTAAAACTTAGCTGTCTGAAGTATCAGCTCCATCTTATCTCCCAATTTTTGTTTCAAGGGTCAACAGAAATAATTCCACCAAAACCCGGGGTAGTAGACTATAGTTATAAAATCCCCCCAACCCCCCAAAAGAAAAACCCACAAAAGCGCTGCAGGGTTTGCTACAGCAAGGGAATATGGACAGATACCCCATTGCCCTTCCAAACCTGGCCTCTGCATGGGTGACTACTTCAAGCAATACCATGCAGGCACAACACAGTAGTTCTGTAAATTTTATTTTATTATTTGGCCACTTTTTCCCCCTGAAATATCCTGTTTTTTTTTTTTCAAAACACATCCCTCCTTAGATCTAACACTATCAAAAGATAATAGGAAGCAAAGCACGCTAAGTTTTTTCCACCTCTGATAATGGAAACACACATGTTCCCTACTAGGCCCAATAGCTTCCCCAAACCCTGACAAACCTATGCATATGGGGCATTGCCATACGCAGACAACATTAGTAACTCACCACTAATGTAAAGCACTTAAAAAATCTACAAATATCATCTGATTGAAATCCAGAGCAACACTAAAATATGTGTGAAAAAATGGTGTTTCTCTGCCTTACTGCAGATGGAGTGGCAGCGAAAAAAATTGGAAAAGGGCAAATACAAAGTCAAGGTTGTCTACTCTTCTACAACATATCCTTTCGGGGGTAAAATTCATTGCAGCATTGCCAAACAATCCGAAATGAGACAAGGCACCAGCTGTAAAATGGCATGTCTGTAAAAGGAAACTCACATGTTCCAACTGGGCCCAGTATCTCCCCCAAACCCTGACAAACCTATGCATATGGGGTATTGCCGTATTCAGAAGAAGGAGCCGAACACTAATCAATGCAGTTTATAAAATCCTCACCTATCCTGTGCTTGAAATTCACATCAACATTGAAGTCTAAGAGTGAAAAACGATGATTTTTTTTACTTATGTCAAGTTTTACGAGGGATTGGTGGTAAAATGGCTGAGTAAAAAATTTGAAACACACCTAAAATGAAAGCCTGGGGTGTCTATTTTCCAAAAATATACACTTTTTGAGGGAAAATTTAAGGTGTAACACTGGTACACAGCCCCAAATGAGACATGGCACCAGTGACGCAAGCTGTGAAAATTTGAAGTGTGAAACTGGAAATGCGCATGTTCCAATTTGGGCCCCGTGGCTCCCCCAAACCTTGAGAAACCTATGAATATGGGGTATTGCCATACTCAGAAGAAGAATCTGAACACTAAACAATGCATTTAAAAAATATATATAAATATATATGGTTGAACAAAGACATAGTCAAAAAAAGTCAAAATTGCTCCGGTCCTTAAGTGAAATCAACCTCAGATTTTCCCGGTTCTTAAGAGGTTATTATAGTTAATAATACATTAGAGCATCAACATGTTTGTATTGTACAAAAATATATTGAAGCCTTCTACAAGCATCCAAAGGGTATGTTTCATATAACATCTGGAAACAAATTTCAGCTGCTTATAGGTTTTCCACAAGGTATTTGAACTCAGAAAAAGAGCAGTATTGCTATACAGTTATTTCCCCTTAGATCTTAGGTAACTCCTACACATATACTTAAGCATTTTGCTAATATGTCAAAATTTCTGTAGAGATTGCTAAAAACTTCACGTTTTACACTGAATAAACACCAACACTTGGGAACAGCAAGGTGAGCTTCCTGGACGTGGAATCAACATGTCACCAGGACATTCCTCTGTTCTATGATGTGTTAGGCCATGGATTCCTGTAGGAAGGGATAACAGGATTTGAAACTGCAATGTCTAATTGTCAGCCATGCATACAGTGAAACATCATTAAACCAGTAACCAGTTGCTCTCCTAGAATATTGGACTATCCATTTCTTTGCAATTGGGTGTCTACCCCTCTAGAATACGTAAGGTTTTGATTAAAAGGATGCCCATCAGACAAATGTATGTTTGACAGGCACCTTGAGGAAACACACCATTAGTATGTGAACAGAGAACCTTCAAACAGAGGGTGTTGTAGTGGAAATGTCATTGTGCTGCACACACACAGGTCAGTATGGTGGGCCTTGTAACCTGACTCCCATACAGTTACTCCGATGTTATAGCCAACATTAACACAGTATATCCATCTCAATTCTGCTGCACTGGGCTTTGCACAGCAATGCCCCTTTAACACCTGGAATGCCAGAGTAGTATCCAATGCATTGCATGCCATTGTATTGGATATCCCTCTATGCAATGTGGTATACCTTTGTGGTATACCTTTCTTCACAGAATGATATGCTTGACATTGTAATGTCATCATGTCCGAAGAAATGGTAGTTGAATACACACCCTCAATATGACACATCCATGGAATAGCTGCTGCATGGCTTAGATACTGTAGCAGCTATGTGGTTGTGGCAGGGGATCTGAGGGCTGTGTATGTGAGTCATTTTGTGGAGTAAAACAGAACATTATGTGATCCACATCCTCTGCAATGGGAACAGGGACATTCATGCTGGACTAGATGTGTGTCTACTGCTAGGTTGTGAAGTATTGTACAGCTGCCGGGATAGGAGGCACAAACATGGGTTAACTTCATTGTGGCATCACACACCGTCTGTACGTTGATGAAATGGAATGATGGAATGGAAATTCTTCCTGATGATGTACAGATATCCTCCTTGCACTGGAGCTCCTATTCGCACATGTGTGTAGTCTATGACACCCATGAACCTGAGCAAATTGCTCTCCTTGTGTAAAAGCCCTGTTTGACACGTGTCCACTCCATGAAAGTGGTGGGCAAGTCGATGTTTTTATTGGCCTTCCTTATGAAGGCTGTAAACACCTGATGGATGGCACACATGAGCTTCAGATACTGTTGTGCTGTAAATAGGGTCGATGTCTTCTTTGATCACCTTATATAAGTGGATGATGCTTTGCAACATCAACCTGTAGAAGTCTCTGACTTCAGCTTCCATCATTCCAAGAGTGTGACCCTTGTGCGGTATAGCCTGGGCCTTGGTGGTTGTCTGTGATCCCTGTGCTGCTTCACAGGTCCCTATGGCAGTTGTGGGAGCTGTGGGAGATCCTCTTGGAACAACTGGTGTGCTGCTGCCAGGTGTTGTCCTCCAGGTGGGCTTCTGTGTGGCTCTTCTGCTGGAGCACCATCACTTGCAACAAGTGAAATCTGTTTAATAGGTGTGCTTGGGAAGGATGGTGATCCCTAGCCTTCGTCTCTGCTGTCTTTGCATAAATAGGTACAAACATACTAGTCGCAATCGCTCTCTTTCTCTGTGTCTGTCTCTATCTGTCGCTCTCTCTCTGTCTGAGTTGTCTGACTGTAAACACTCAACATCTGAGGATAGTCAGCTGTCCATTAAGACAGTGGTGGGGTGCTGTCCAGGCAGTTATGAGGTCAGGAGTAACCAATGGGTAGGTGTTTGTTCAAGTGTTTAGCGGTGTGGATATTTTTTGTGATTAGTTGTACTTTCTGTGTCTCTATCAGGTGTGTGTGTGACATTATCAGGTACACGTTGTGTCTCCATTGACTGTTGATGTTGCCCAGTAGAGCTTGGGTAGCTTTAGATTTGTGTGTTGTGTGTACATATGTGTTGTTGAGTGTTAACCCCTGTTGTTCTGGAATATGGTGTGTGGGATGGTGTTGTGTTGTTTTGTGAAGCCCTTGTCCATGGGGGGGATGTGGTTTGTCTGTGACTTGTTTTTAGGGCGTGGGCATTGTTCATGTGTTTGCTTGGCTTCACAGGGGTTAATTTTGCTGGTCTTGTGCTATGTGCTGTGTGTTGTGTGAACTGCTGTTTATTTTGTCCATCTGTGTTTGTTATGATCTGTTCTGTGGTTTATGGCCAGAAAAACTTGGTCTAGATAAATGGTTCAATTTATCGTCCGTTAGTACTACCATAGACAATTGAATAGCTCTGAGGATAACTGTTCTATTGTACTCAATGGGCTATATATTATCGGGATTATTGGTATTTTAAAACTGCTGTTAGCTGTTGTTAAGACGTGTAATTGAATTGCTTATCATGCTTAGAAAACTGCAGTCAGCTGTTTTGCCGTCTGACCCAAATGAATCAAGGCATAGGCCCCTTAAAACTGAGACAGGAAAATGATTTAATGAGGATAAGGTGATGATTAACTCCTGAAAAACTATTAGTGATTAGAGGTCTAACCCTTATTTGATATATTCACTCTCAAACAGTGTTTCTAAACTGTTGATGAGTCATTACACCTTAGTCAATAACTGTTATGGGATGCTATGGCAACTTTGATTTTTGAATAACCCCTACAGGACAATATTCCAGTTTTGACCAGGAGTTAATAAAGATGTAACAGAGAGTATTCCGTAGTAAAAATTAAGTATGTAAGAAACTCTCAAACTCACTTAAAAACGTGATAAGGGAAAAAGACAGCTAAAGAGTTGACTTGATCTATGACAATGGAGTAGACACTAGGGGTGGGCGAAAAATTTCCCACATGACTTTTCTCGAAAAAGTGCAGATTTTTCATTTTTCCCACAAAAAATTTCACCTTTCCACCTGTGCAAAAATGTCCTCATTTTTGCCTATTTTAACAGATTTTGTTAACACATTTTTTGCTACATTTCCCACTGTAATATTCTTCTGAGGGCTGAAGTTTAGAAATAAGTGGCTGAATGTCAAAATTACGAACCCTACAGCAACATAGGGCTTGAAAAATGTTTTAGCATGCAGAGTGCATTTGTCTGTTGCCCACAACACTAACTTCCTGCTTAAGTGACACTGGAACATATTCATGATGATATCAAGTAATAAAAAAATATGAAGTACAACCTACAATGTGACAGATGTGCATGGTAGTGGTGGTAGTGGGGGACTGGCATAGTGTGATTTGTGTATGTATTTTTACCATTGTCATAAGCTAACCTCCTTCTCAGATTATTGACACACATTGCTTATCGTTCATAGCACTGGTCCCAAGTGGGGTAGATGGTGGCAACCCTTCTTCACATCCCTACTCCACCTCCTCATCTGTGCTGCTGTTAATATATTTGTCCTGGCTGTATCTGTCATGTATGGATTCTGCTACCTGATACTCAGATGGTATGAGTGTTGGTTCATTTTTAAGAATGTTAGTCTCCCAATATTACTGCTTGATGACTGATAGGGTGACTCTGTGCTTTTTGACATATGTGCCTATCTAGGGTCAGACTTTACAATAGCTTTAGACAGGCACAGTGCTCCTTAAAAGCGGTGGAAGATTCAGCCTTTGACATTATGCTAACGATTTAGCCCTGTCATCATCCTCACTCTCAATGTTATCTATATCTGAACAAGAGACGGATGCTGGAGGGATATATTCTAGATCTGCATCATCATCAGTCATCATTAGGTCATCCTCAGTAGCATTAGCATCACCTGACAGTTCTTGCCCACTACTACCCTTATATTCCTCTAAGCTTTTGGAGGTTTCAAATAATTTATTTTTACTTTTACTGTAACAAAGTTCCCTACTACTTTGAGGATGGGTGTTTTGGTGTTTGGTTGTCTCAATATCTGATGCAGCAGGTGGTTCAGCTGCTACACCTCTATTATGCTATTGCCTTCATTATCAACACTTGAATGTGACTTCTTGACTTCAGTGTTCTTATATGGTTCTTTATATCTACTGGCACTGGTGGTGCTGGAACTAGATTTGCTGGGTTCTTGACAAACTGTATCCTCCCTTGGAGGAGAGAGATTATCATCATTGATTGCACACGCTGCAGCAAACATTGCTGCAGTAGGTTTTTGGACTACTACTTTAATCTCATGTCCCTGCACTGCTCCACCCCTCCCCCTTCCCCTTGTGTGTTTGCTGGATATTACAACTACACTGTGTTTTTTTACTGTACAGTACACAACACAACTGATGGAGCTGTATGATGCCTTGCCTAAGCCCAGTCAGCTGTCTGTCACTGTCACCTAAAATATTTAGTTCTTAATTATTTTTTATTTATTTTTTTATTTTTAAGTTGTCCACCCTGTTGTCTTATCACAGTCTGTCCAAAAAAAATATAACTGAAAAACAAAATCAACAGCTTCTTTCTCCAGACTTCCCCACCCAGCACAGAACAATAACAGTAAGATCAGCAAGCAAATAGGTCCCCAGCTGCCTGTGTCCTGACAGTAAGCCACGTGGAATTTTGGGGTATTTGGGGTCAACCTCCTGACTCTCTGACCACTGACTCTCTGACTTTCATTTGGAATTAAATGACTATACGATACAAACTGACATCAAAACTGTGAGTTACCGGTGTAATTCGGGAATATATGTAAGTAACCTCAAAAAAAGAACAGTGGAAAGGTGAAAAATAACAATATCCACAAGTAAGCGAGGTTGAAAATTAAGTTCACGGTGTCGTTAGAGTTTTTGAGATCTGGAATAAAGTCTCCTTATTATCGAATGTGTCACTTCCCACCCGAGAGAAATAACTTATTTTGTGACAAGAAAGAAATTGATATGGATCACATGGAAGAGATATGAATAAGATATAAAGAATGAATCGTGTCAAAATACACACAATAGAAGTTTTAGAGCATTTAAAGCGGAACTAACACCGCTAGCAAACCTTGTCTTTAATAATTCCCTATCTTGCTACTAGCTGCTTAGTAGCGCTAGTCGCCAGAATTATTACCTCTTCATGAAGAAATTTGAAATGATCCTCGGCTGACAGGCAGGGCGGAGCGCGGACATCTTGCCGTAGTGATGTCCGCGCGCCTGCTCTGTCAGTCCCTTCTGGAGCCGAATGGCTCCTAGCAACGCCTCCTACAGCCATCTGGGACTGACAGAGCAGGCGCGCGGACGTCACTAGGGCAAGATGTCTGCGCTCCGTCCTGCCTGTCAGCCGAGGATCACTTCAGATTTCTTCATAAAGAGGTAATAATTCTGGCGACTAGCGCTACTAAGCAGCTAGTCACCAGATAGGGAATTATTAAAGACAACCTTTGTTAGCGGTGTTAGTTCTGCTTTAACTTTAAACACAATTCAACATTCAACTAATAAAGAGGAATATTGGAATTTATCTACTGACTATTTTTGGTATTTTTACATTTTTTCTGATTGATCATTTTTTATTATTTTTCCTTTTTATTTAGTTTTTATGGTGGTTTAGGGATTTGGAGGGTGTATTACGAGGTGTGTGCGTCCCTTGGGGGAGACCTAATTCATTTGTGTCTCTACTAACGGACGGTCATGTCGGATAAAGGCAATGTTGTAGTCTTTTTTTATTTTGTGGTAGGTTTCATATTTTTCTTTCTTTGCTACATTGCTCGGGAGAAAGAGAAACAGTTTAGGTTATTGTTTGCAACATTGTATTGTTCTTGTATAGTGATATGTGTAAAGAGTCAGAGGTTAATTCTGATTAAAGGCGAAGTACCGAATTATGACCTGGATGTTGTTATAGCGGGCTGTTTCTCTTGGTAAAGCCAGAAAACAGTAAGTGATCTATGCCGACTCAACCATATACAGAACGGAACTGACCTGTTGCTGGCACATACTGAATACTGAATACTGTGGTAACTCCCTGGGTAATGAGAGCATTGAAGGGAAATATAATTTTAGTTTTCTCATATATTTGATGTAGTTTCTGATAGGTACATAAAATTGAGAATTGAGGATTGCCATACAAATTATATATTGGAAAAGTGAACGTCACCACTGCTTATAGAAGTCTGGTTGAAGTCACTGAGAATTCCAACATTTGTAGAATTTAAAGATTATCTAGAATGTTATTGTTGTGGTGATTATTTAGGATTATGAATATATAATGTGAAATAACGTTGAAATTAAAGCTACAATTTGTATCCTAGGAACATTTTGGAAACATTTATTGTCTTCTATAAATCCACTGGAGAAAGCGCCGGATCATTTGTGTATATTGTTACAGAACAAATTTACTTGAATTGTTTTACAGGACAAGGGGTAACCAAGACAATGGTTTTGCTGGGGACATAGATTACTTGGATTCTGCAAAAAACATTAGATATCTGCTTCACTATTGGGAGATTCACTAAGCGGTGATAAAAAGGTGATAAAGTGGTGATGACTTCTCCAGTGATATCACTTCTCCAGTTCCTATTTTATTCTATTGAGCCAGTGCATTAGGATCTCCAAAGCTGAAGAAATATTTGTGCACAGGCTCCATAGAATAGCACTGGTATTAGAGAAGTGATAAACTGGAGAAGTCATCTCCACTTTATAAACACTCTATCGTACCTTAGTGAATCTCCCCCAAGATGTTACAGCATAAAATGGTTAAACATGTTCTAAATGAATACATTTGCACAATTAATAATGATCAGCATGGGAGCCAATGTCGCTCTACAGCTGTAAGTGGAGTGCCTAGTAATTCAGTAACAAAATACATTTAATTTGTTTATTAATCATCTTGAAGTGAGTATTGATATTAGTGTCTCAATATTTCTTACATATTTTCTCTGCTTCTCTTGTTTATTTGCATTTTAAAATTACGGTATCAAGAGTAATAATAGTGTTATGGATATTGATTCAGATTTCAATACAGACTACACATACAAAATCTGAGAGGCTGAGAGGCTTCTAAGAAGAACAAACATGACAATGATCTGTTCTAAGTCTGGTCACTGCTCAGAAGCATTACATTTTAGTTCTCTACTGCCATTATAGAGGAGAAATTGCCATGTGTATATTAGACTAATCTGCCCAAAGGCAGTCCAGTTCTAGCATGGGAACACCAACTAACTCCAGATGTATGTTTCGACCGTGTTGGGCCTGGTCAGTGAGGTGCAGCTGGATTCCCTAGGCACTGAGAGCAAGGGTCAACATCTGGATTACCCTTCAGTCTTAGGTACTGGGAGAGCCCCTAAGAGTATTTAAAATATACATACAAAATGTGAGAGGATTCTGAAGACAAACAGTAGACTTGTGTACAACAAAACTTTTCGGTAAAATTCGAATTCAGACTTATTTTTTTTCATTTGGAGGATCCGACTTTTGGACCAGAACTGTTTGCCTCAGACGAAATTCGTCTGAATTATTCGTCAAATTTAACCCCTTAGTGACCAGCCACATGACACTTAACGCCTGCCGAACTTTTTTCCATTACTTAAAATGACTTCCGGGACGTACATGTATGTCCTCTGTCCACCTGGGACATCTGCTCGGCACGTACATGTACGTCCTCGGGCAGTAAGGGGTTAAAATGCTTTAAAAATACAAAAAAAAATGAAAATTAAATAAATAGAAAATAAATGGAACCATTTCCAGGGTCTAAATGAAGACAATGGAACAGGTTAAGGTGGAACTTTACCCTTATGGTACTTTGGATGAAGTAGATGAACTGGCTCTGCCTACACAACTGTCAGACTGGCTGATGTGTCACTCTGAAAATTATTCAAACAAATTTCTAATATTTTTAATATTGTGAACGGGAACAAAGGCGACTCTACCTTGCGGTGGTAATAAGGCACCCTGCCTGCCTACACAGCTGTCAGATGCTGAATATTGCCAGCAAAATCTCTGCCCAATTTACTGCTCCTACAGTGCTCACAAAGAATTATATTCCATGTAAGATTGTAACAACCTGCCCTATCACTAGCTGAACACAGAGGTCCATAGCAGGTGAGATTCCACATTGTACGATACTGAGCATTTGAACAAGAAGAATAAGGGCATTACCGAGTATACAGTGCAAAAGTGGAAGGTTTTGGTGGAATCATCTTTGTTACCTGGTCAATGGCAACTAATGTGAGACGTATGTGAAGAGGCCACCTTCCCAGTTAGTTGTGTAGGGGAAGGAATTAGCAAGATTCTTCTACTGATATATTTACCATATCTTACAATAATGACAACACAAACATGAACCAGCTAGTGAATATGTTAGCACAATTTGAAGGATTCTTGGAGAGTGTCCAACAAACATCCTTGCTACTTTTTGGACCATTGCTTTAAACATAACATTTATGAATTCCTGCCAAATCAATTTGTTCTAAGGTGTAATCAGCTCTCGGAGGAACTGGATTCTGTCAAAGAACCAAACTAGTAGAAAGCATAGTAAGAAATAATTAAGCAAAGGCTTTATACCAACAGCACCAACAGCAACATCAGCAAGAACATCCCAAAATCTCTCTGAATATGTCATCACATCACAGAAATCAGCTTGTGTGTCCCACAGGTGACAATCTAACATTTGTAGTGTTGATGATGATTGTGGAGGCACATCTCATCCACAGTATTGATTAGTAATTGATACACACAAACATAGCTCTATAAGTGGCCCAACTGCATGATTACAGTATATTTGCATGATAGCTACATTCTAGGCAGAAACAATGACCCTATTAACTATTGCCATACAACAAAGTATCACTAGCACTACCAGTTTCTTGTTGGTCTATGGGGTTGCTATGAAATATGTGATAGAGGGTCAGCTGCTATCACACTTGCCTTCACCTCAGAAGGAGTCACATTGACATCAGCGGCAGACACAGACAGCTGACCTGTGCTGCTCATACTTCTATCTAGTGATACGTTTTTTATTATACTTCTCCAGATCCCTAGGGAAATAAACTTCCATCACTGATGTTGCCAGATTTATCCACTTCTGATTCAGCAGCACAAGCACAGATGTATTGTCTGGTGTCTGACAGTGTCATTGTGTCACTCCAACCCATGATGTCTGACTGCTTGTTACTCACCCCATCACTTTTTGGGGTAGTTAACGCTCGTTCCTTCTCACCCACACCCAGAAAACAACTGGCAGTGTCTCCCCAACACCATCCTAACATCTTCACAAACAAACAGCTCAATGTATTTATTTATTTATTATAAAGTCACCAGAAATCACAGTGTGCGCCTTTCTCCCTCACTGCCAAGCACAGACTGACAACCTGTGGGACACCGACACCCTTTTATACTGGCTTTGCAGCAATTTTCTCAATATGGAAGTAAAATTTTGTTCTGTCATTGACTTTAATTAATACATAATTGGAAAAAAGTGGAAAATCAGCACTTCTCATAGAACATTTCCTGGTTGACAGAGTGCGGTTTTCCACTTGTTTCGCCTTTCAAGTGGGAAGTTTCCCCCATTCCTAGAGATGAGAATTAGAATGAAAAAAAAAGGCAATCTGTAAAAAAAAAAAAAAAAAAAGATAATATTTGTTTGTTAAATACTTATAAACACTTGCAGGATAGAGCTAGGGGTGGGCGAAAACTATCTCCATGTTCCTGTAAGAAACTGGCCAAAATTGTTCACCATTTTTTCAATGGCTAGAAAGTTTTCACCCATTGCTTTATGTGGTTTTCGCCTTTTCGCTATAAAAACGTGACGTGTTTGTGGAAGTCAATAGAAGCAGCTACAGAGCGAGGTAGACGTTCTGTGCTGTTCTGGTGTGATCATTTGGAAATGAGCAGGTTTGAAACTAATAAAAGGAGAAACTGGAAGGAACCTTATGTGTCCACTGAGTCTAAGGAGGAGTAGGAAGTGAGCACAACTGAACTAATGCTGTCAAGTCCCTGTAACGGAAGCTAAAGGACGCCGGGTTGTTCTGGGTCTCTACATCTCGAAGGTGAATTACACAGAGTGGTTCCTACTGGTCGAGCAATAACCAGCTCAATCGAGCAGTCGTAGTGTCGTAAACTCTGTGTCGAAGCTGAATGAAGACAAAAGAGTTGCTGACTCCATGTCAAAATCGGATGAAGTTGGCAAAGTTGTCGACTCCGTGTCAGAGTCGGATGAAGTTGGTAGCGTTTGAGGCAATCATTCCAGAGCTCGACTAGAACCTATCATGGCACCCGTGATTCCAGCGACATTTTGAAAGGCTTATTTCCTGGTGCCTTTTCATTGACTGCACTGTACAGCTCCTCCCAGTGACAGCCTTTATATACTCTGGGCTGTCGCTTATGGGTTGCCCTTTCGTGGTGTATCTGATGCCTAGCGCTTGTTCCGTATATTGATACCAGTGTATGACCCGGACTGTCTGACTACGCTATTGGTTACTGTTCCTGCTTCTGTGTACCGATTCGGATTGACTGATGTTCCTGATTCCTGTTCTGACCTGGCCTGGCTGACGTTCCTGCTCCGTGTACCGACCCGGGGAGACTGACAACCCTGCTCCGTGTACCGACCCGGCTTGGCTGACATTCCTGCTCCGTGTACGGAATCGGTTTGGCTGAGGTTCCTGCTCCTTCCACGCCCAGCTGGGTGAAGATCCTGTATAGTGCCTGTTGCTGTCCTCGCTCTGTGCACTGTCGCTCACGCGACTGTGCACCACAGAGCTACGGTACTCCATTACCGCCTTGTGGTCCATTCCGTGATTCGAGTCTCATTGTGCCAGTTATCCTCCATACCGTTATACTCGATCACTTGGTCTTCCACTCTTCGGTTCAGTTGGGCGCATCCGGCTGCCTTCCGCATTTAGACCATATCGTTCATTAACCCCTCCAGGGGTGGCACCGGGCACACGGTGGTGGATAGTCTCCGTTGGGCATACGTTCTGTGGCATGAGCACTGACTCACACTGTTGTAGTCTCCGGTGGGTGTCCACCGTTGCAACTATCCGCTCAGGTGGCCTTGCCTAATCTCCGCTGACATCTTGTCACTGTCGCTATCACTGCCTGTAGGTGACGTTGGGCCTCCTCTTATTTGGGCAGACTGAGTGGCAGTGGCTCCACTGGTGTCTCTGGACTCTCTTACACTGTATCAATCACAATTTACCTGACCAGTGTCAGTGTTGTAATCT
Organism: Rhinophrynus dorsalis; assembly: GCA_037306005.1. Classification (NCBI taxonomy): domain Eukaryota; kingdom Metazoa; phylum Chordata; class Amphibia; order Anura; family Rhinophrynidae; genus Rhinophrynus; species Rhinophrynus dorsalis. The sequence continues at coordinate 557,877,581 of CM074721.1, forward strand.
GCTGTACATACTGGACCCATGTGGGTTAAACTTGCTAATGTAACCTGTCCTGTGTCAGTTATCTATGTTCTATATGCTGGACCCGTGAGGGTTACGTTATTCATTGTGTGCTTTAAATAAAATTGTGTTTTTTACCAACATCTACCGTTTCTGAGTGTACTGAACCGTAACAGAACCATTGACTATGAAGTGAACAGAGGACAGTAAAAGGGACTCTCAGCAAGAGTCGGGTCGCCCCCAGTACCATGGGTTGTAGAGAGTGAATAGCTCTACACCCGGTCGAAGGATAACTGGAGGAACATGTTGAAAGACCTGACAGTCTACAAATCCCAAAGTCCCAACTCTGATCTGGATCCGCAGGTAGCTGGCAGCAGGCCGTCAACGACACAGGATACCTCGCTTGCATTGGCATCAGAGAGGACACTTTAAGCCACACAAGCATGAAGACACCAGGACTCATTCTTAGTGCAAAATCACTAACTCTTTATTAAGTGAAACCACAGCATATTTGTACAATTCCAACTACATAGACTTATACACAGTACATGTTGCAGACATGACACGAAGGGCGAGTTTACAGAGATAATACAATCATAACACATAAGACAAAGAACCAACAACAAATTGTTCGGCGCAACACAATAAGGCAGACATGATTGTATTATTACACAAAAGGCTTGGCTGGGATAAAAAATAGACAGCAAGGCTTGATGGGTGGAAATACACATTCAAGGGACAATGGCCATGGGATGAAGCACGTCTGGACTAGTTTAAATATTCCACTTTAACCCTGGCCAATCAGATGCTACAGTGGGTCCGCTGGTCGACCAATGCCCGAGCTGCCTACTTTTCTCCATGTTAAGTCTATGGGAGACCTTTAACTACCCTGCTCAGGGATTCAACTAATCCTGCGGTCGCCCACTGTCCTCGACTCTAAGTGTTTGATCCAGTGTCGATGTTTCGAACACCAAGCCTGGACCCTCCGACTAGTAGTCGGTGAATATGATGTATTTCCCCTATCCGACATTTAAACAAGGCATGCTGCCTTAAAGTTCCCGACTGTCCGTAATAAGGGCTTTAAATGTTGATACGCCCAGATAATAAGGGCTCCAGATTTGACAAATGTACACAGTTCCTTGTGTTATGGGCTGAGCAGTCTTAACCCAGATAATGATTTTTAGTAATGGAGTAGGATCCGTTACAGTCCCCCTAAATCACCCTTAGGGATCTTGGGGAATTTAATGGTGAGGGATGGAGAAAAGGGTAGTACTAGTGAGAGTAGGACAGGTCAGCTGCCTGCGACTGCTGCCAGACATGCTGCTCCTGCTGCCACCATTGCTGCCCCTGCTGCCACTAGTGCTGTGCCTGCTGTCAGATGTGCTTCCCTTGCTTCTACCAGTGCTGTGTCTGATCCCTGTGCTTAACCTGCTGCCACCAATACTGTTCCTGCTTTCAGATGTGCTGTCCCTGCCCCAACCAGTGCTGTGCCTGCTGCCAGTGCTGTACCTGCTACTAGTGTGTCTTGTAACACTCAGGAGGGGAGGAAGGAAAAGATGATGCCAAGTGTGACAACAGAGGACCCTAAGTCACACCTGCCATCCCCAAGCAGTACCACCAGTGCTAGTACTACTACTACTACAGTCCAGCAGCTTGTTAGCATTAGGAGTGAAGGAGGGGATAATCAATATCCTCATATTACTAGTGGCTTTGGGGAGGAAGACTCGGGCTGAACTTGATGTGGTTGGTGTTAGTAGTAGTAACAGTGATGGTGAAGCAGCCAGTAGGACAAGTGTTAGAGAAGTGGTAAGGGAAGCATTTGAGAACATCCAGACTAGCGGTCAAGGGAGCCCATACTATTCCTCTGGCCCTGGGAGTCCCCTTCCCTTCACTACAGTGTCCAAGTGGAACATGATCCTGAAGAGGCCAGAACTGGTGTTGGGGGAGAGCAGGAGCAGAATTATTACCACCACCACCAGCAGGAGCACAGATCAGCTGCCTGTGCCTGCTGCTACTGCTGCCAGTCTGCCTTCAGGTAAAAAGAAATGACAAATGTGACATTAGAGAAGCCGCAGCACGTAGGGACTTGTGGTGATGGTGGTGATGATGATGTTGGAGAATCTGGGGTGGAAGAGACATTGATGTCCTTTTTAATCCAAACTGAGAAGGAATGGGAGACAGGGATGAGGATGGGCATCACCACCACCACTAGCAATGATCTTTTGGAATTTGCAGAATTTGCAACTCTTCTAATTCCTTCTGCTGCTAAGTTGCAAGCGCATCAGGATGCTGAGGAGCAAGCTAGTGTACCACAGACCACTGTGGACACAGTGGGAATGGGGTCAACAAGTGATGCAGGGCTAGGACAGGTTCCACTTGCCAGCAGCAGCACTACTCCTGGTGCTAGTTGCAGTGCTGATTCTGAGGCAGTAGCAGCAACATCATCCGTTGCCATAGACAATGAAAGGGAATGTGGAGGAGAAGAAGAAAGAGGCCATTCTTCTCCACCTGTTCCCTGTTCCTATCCCATGAAGTCATGGGTGTTGGACTATTTTTCTCTTGTGGCAGACACACTACAGTCATCACCAAAGGCACTGTGCACAGCTTGTGACCAGTCAGTGAGAAGGGGAAAGGAAGGAACGCACCTTGACACAACCGCCCTGATTTCACACATGAAAAACAGACACCATGACATTAATGTCAAACATGTTAAAGCCAAACACCCACCACATAAATCAAGCGCTGTTTTTGCTGTACCCCCTGACTCTCCAGAAAGGCAACAAGAAGTGAAGAGAAGATCAAAGAGGATGAAGAATAGACATGAGTGATGAGTGATGATGAGCGAAACAACTAGCTTGCCATTATCATCACCTTCTTCCTCTAGGGTAACTACATCTTCTGCCAATCCATAGCATTCATTGTTACCTCCCCTGCCAAATGATAGCTACTATATTGATGTTAGGATGTGGTATTTCTTCTCCACACATTGCACACTGTATGGTGCACTGACCACACATGTCAGTGTGGTGGAGGAGAATCGCAAGCAGGGCATTAAGTGACATCTGAGGAGATTCCACCCTTTAGAATAGGCTAACATGGTGGCAGGGAGGGTGCATCATTACTATTAAACTGTCAGAAAGTTGTAATGTGTCTTTAAAGGGATCTGGATTAGGGGTATAGTGACAGCGGCACTGTACTTGGGTTCTAGTGTCATAGTGTTTGGATACAGTTGTGCCCCTAGATGATATTTACCACACACACTGTGCACGTTGCAGTTGCTGATGAGAGGCACAGTTCCTACTCTCAAGGGAAAAATTTATATTCTAATAACAACACACCCATAATTTTGGAGAAGATTTATTGGCCAACTTCTTATTTTCTCCACATACACTGGGGGCTACTTATTGTGCTGCTACTGCCTCAGACGCATCACTGGAGCTAGTCGTGGCAAGTGGAACCTTCATCATCCATCACCCTTGTATGTATGTATCTTTATTTATATAGCGCCATACATGTACACAGCGCTTAACAGAAGTTGAAATAATACAATACAAAAATGACAGAACTGGGGTTAAGAGCATTAAGGTTAAGTACAATCATTACATTATTTGTGAGGGAAAGTGCAGCAAGGGAATCATACACTAGGAAAGGGACCCTGCCCCAAGGAGCTTACAATCTAGGCTAACAATTGTTACTGCTATTGTTGATCCCATTCCCTTTAAGCTGCCTAATCATCCTGCTGCTTAAACAACTCAGCAGCAGCAGCAAGAACAGCAGTCACAAATTCTGGGCCTACATCAGGGCATTTGACAATGGCCAGTTACCACTGGCCAACAGGACATCACCTGCTGGCACTAGGACATTAGGGCAGTTTTTTTCCCGTCAGCTCTTGTGCATTAAAGAAAAACAAACAAACAAACAAAAATATATATATTTTTCGGGTTTATAACAATCCTAAATCCTACCAATCAATGTTTCATCAGGGTTTGGGGCTCTAACAGAAAATCTAACAAAACATCAAATCTAACAAATCATCCTCTACAAAATACTCTATCAAGTCAAGTATCAGTCCACCCTAGTGGCAATACCATCTGGCATGCCAATTAGGATTAGGTAATGATTAACTGGTTGCTAAGAAAACTACACTATTGGCCAGCTAGTTCACAGGAAGTGAAGGAACACTTTCCACAGACAGGAAGTCTTCGGAATAGATATTCATTGGTGTGTCAGAAGTTTGAAATGAGGAAGGTTAACACTCGGTGGAATGGAAGAGAATGGTCAGAGTATCTGGACAATTAGGTATAAATAATGTGTGTGTAAGAAGAATTGTAGATTTACCCCTCATGAAATCATAGACATATTCCGAAACTCGTAGGGTATTTTAATTACTCCGTTGTTTTTAAAAAATATTTGTATGTAATTCTATTTTGTACTGCCAACAAATAGAGGCTAATATACAGCGCAGTCAGCATTTTTTCTTTTTTATACACAAGTTTTTCATTATACATGAATTAAAACTGGGAGGACGGAGTGCATTAATCAGGAGAGAACCCGAGAAGGAAGAAGAAAAAAGTTGTATATAATAAACAGTGATACCCAGAGGCTGGTACAGCCACTGCATCTAGTAAGTACCCACCTTTGAAGGAGGGATGGGCAAAGCCACTTATCTTTCCTCGGTATCTTAAGAGATCATTCTTTGAGGAATTCCTGTGCTGTCTGTTATTCTTGTAATGCTGACTACAGGGAAGGGGGAGGGAGAGGACAACTTTAGAAGCGTTCACCTCTCAAACCATAAAGGTTTGAGAGATGACACTGGGGGCAATTCATTTTATTTTACTAGGGCTTTAATATAGGGATTTGTAATACTTAAGTATTACTATCCCTTTAAGGCTGTAACAGGTTGCACAAAATTCCTATTTTCTCATAACCATCCGAATGCCCACACCAAACCTGTCCTAGCCCTGTTGTAGAAGCAACAACCATTATTGTACAAACAGAAATAGCAAGTTGTAATAGTTTAAAACATGATTCTAAAACTGCAGCTCAATTTAAAGATATCCTAACCACATGAGTGCCTAACTCAAATGAAACACATCTATTGTGAAGAACCTGTTATAAATGTTTAACACATGATTTATTTTTCGGCACAGTATTTGGCTAAACTGACATAGAAAACAGACTATATATACTTGTTTCATAACTGTTTTTAAGAATACAACTATGTCAGAATAATTCCATTCAGCCGAGTATGCTGCCCAGTACCGAAAATATACATTTTAATGGAATTGTCCATAAGGTATATATTCTTTAGAAACCATGAGACAAAAAAGTTGACCAAAACAATTCAAAGTAGAATTCTAAATAATGGGATCAGTTATTGATGGCTTACTGCTTGAAAACATTCAGCAAGCTAGTTCTCTCTGGTTAAAATGAATTGGAATGTTCACATTATTTTTACATGTGATAATTTAGCTAGGATTGATTTGATGTCTTTGTTCCTCAAACTGTAAATGATTGGATTCAGGAATGGAGTCACCACTGTATACAAGAAAGATAAAAACTTTTTGAGATTTAATGAACGTTCTTTAGAATTAAACATATAAGCAGCTATCACTGTTCCATAATATACGGACACAACTGTCAGGTGGGAGCTGCATGTGTAAAAGGTTTTCTGCTTTCCAGTGGTCAATGGAATCCTGAGAATGGTGTGGAAGATATAGATGTAAGTTGCAATGATAAACATTAATGGTAGGAAACTTGCTGGAAAACCTACCAGAACATTCACCCTGTTAACAAATGTAGTGTCTGAGCATGAAAGCTCCATAATGGGTGCAAGATCACAGAAGAAATTATCAATGACATTGGGACCACAGAATTGCAATCCAAGTACCCGAACAATGACATTCAATGTCAGTAAGAATGCTGCAACCCAAGCACAGAAAACCAGGCGAAGACATCTCTGGAAGTTCATGACAGAAGAATAACGCAGTGGGTTACATATCGCTAGATATCTGTCATAAGACATGACTGAAAGAAGGAAACACTCTGCAGTTACTAAAGAACCAAAAAAGTACAATTGGGTGAAACAGCCAACAAAAGACATAGTTTTCCTTTCAGTCAATATAAGACTCATCATAAAAGGGGAAATTACTGTGGTCAGAAGTAGGTCACAGGAGGCTAGGTGGCTCAGGAAGAAGTACATGGGAGAGTTAAGTGTTTGACTAAAAGACACCAAGAGAACAATCAGCAGATTTCCAGTTATTGTCAACATGTAAATCAGAAGTACAATAAGGAAAAGAACACTTCTGAAATTGTAAACATCATGAAATCCTAAAAGAAGAAAATATTTGACTCTTGTCTGATTCACTTTATTCATTTTCTGTCAAGAAAAATATAAGTCTTATGAAAGGGCCATGTTCCCAAGTAAGGAGTTTTTCAGATAAAACAGAACATTCTAGGAGAACTAGATTATCAAACTAACATTATGCAAAATCTAAAAATTGAACAAAATTAAAGATACATTAATAAAAGCAACATGACAGTAGAGCGATATAATAAGAATCATAATGCATTGAATTGGTATAATATAGATAAACATCACAAGCTAAATTTGGAAATCTTGTAGTTTCCACCATACAGTATGTTAACCCAACAGATGTTTTCATACATTATTTTCCATCCTACGTCTATATTCCTTCAAAGATAGGACCATAATGTCTACACTTCCTCTTCTCAATACATCATCACAATCTAAACAGGTCAATATATCAGGAGAAATTCATTTATAGAATGAAAATGTTGCTGACTTAATTGAAAATAATAAAATTAAAACTTGCAAACCTGTGTTGACAATAAGTTGTCCAAACACGTTTGCAGTATTTTTCTATATTACATGCAGTCATTAAGGTAGATGTAAAGAAAAACAAGTTCATCAACCTTTCAAATATTTATTTATTAATTTAGAAAGAATTTTACCAGGAGGAATAGACCAAGATTTATCTTGTGCTAGTATGCCTTATAGAGTATTTACAACACAGATACAATTAAACATGTATATACAAGCACATATAAGAAAAATAACAAATAACACATTATCGTTTCAACTTATTTCCATGTTCATTTAAAAGAAATCAGTAAGTTTTAGGAATTTTAAACTTGCAGAAGATTTCATTTTTTTTTTAAATATTTTATTCCAGACTTTTGGAGTTCTATATTTGCTAAAAAAAGATTTCAAGTTTTTCATGAAAATGCCTGTACTGCATCTGCCTCCATCGTCTCCCTTGATAGTAAATTCCATAATTTTGCTGGTCTTTTGGCAATCAGTTGTTTACTAATGTGTTGCGTACCCCTCCAGCACTCAAAGGGTTAAAAGGATGGTCCTGCTCTGCTTACTGCCATCAATCATGCAATGCGCTATAGACACTGCCCGAACACACAGAATGTTCCCAGCACAGCACTTCCAGCATTCCGCACAGAATGCTCCAAGCACAGAGCTCCCAGCATTCTGCACAGAATGCTCCCAGCACAGAACTCTCTTCATTTCAAACAGAATGATCCCAGCACAGAACTCCCAGCATTCCAAACAGAATTATCCCAGCACAGAACTCCCAGCATTTCAAACAGAATGCTCCCAGCACAGAACTCTCTTCATTCCAAACAGAATGCTCCCAGCACAGAACTCTCTTCATTCCAAACAGAATTATCCCAGCACAGAACTCCCAGCATTCCACACAGAATGCTCCCAGCACAGAACTCCCAGCATTCCGAACAGAATGCTCCCAGCACAGAACTCCCAGCATTCCGAACAGAATGCTCCCAGCACAGAACTCCCAGCATTCCGAACAGAATGCTCCCAGCACAGAACTCTCAGCATTCCGCACAGATTTATCCCAGTACAGAACTCTCAGCATTCTGAGCATTCGAGCAGTCTCTACTGCACAAAATCCTAGCAAATTATTATATAGGAGGATCAAACATTCCATTACTTCCTTTTAAGTAATAATTGCAAGAATTCCTATTTTAAATGGAGGAGTAATGTTTTCATCAACTGGAAGATAATTAGATATAAAGATCTTTGTAACGGGCTATAATATATTTTGTTGGTTCGTCACTGGTGCATGTGTTCAATTACATATGTTTCCTGTTATCATAAATATCATGTCAAAGCCTTATTTCCATTCTAGAGATATCATTCAATAGGTTTTCACTATAACTAATCTCCTATTAATTTGCAAATATGTATTTCTTTATTTAGAAAATGTTTTACCAAGAAGAATACACTGGTTTTAGAGAGAAGATTTTGTTGGGTAGCTTATTCCGGACCTTCAGAGATCTGAAGGAGAAGACAGATCGATTGGTGTGTTCTGTGGTAAAGTAAAGGTAGAATTGGGGATTACTGCAAGTCTAAAGTATCTGTACATAAAAAAATAAATTAGAATATTACAGAGCTATAGAACGTATCGCACCCGGGTGAAGAAGACTCATCACCTGGCGTAGACAGAGTCCCTAGTCCCTGCATGAGACCAGTTTGGTAAAATGCAGGTGTATGACCACTATTAAAAAGTAAATGTTATTAGTTAAACTATAAACAAATAACAACACACATAGGGTATTGAATTAAATATGACCCACCCTTTAAAAACACAGTGCACTATTTCTCAGCTCGTGCATCAGTATGATAAGTATAGTATATACAGGATCTCGCCAGTAATTGTTTTGATGTAAACCACTAATCAGGCTTTGTTCTTGGATCTATTATTGAGATATTAGATCATCTAAATGTGCTTATGGTGATGGAGTGATCATACTGCTCAGGTAGTGTGGAATAGTCAGTGAGTTGTTACCAGTGGAGGTTAAAGTTTGTATGGAGATCTGGAGTGATCATACTGCTCAGGTAGTGTGGAATAGTCAGTGAGTTGTTAGTAGTGGAGTGGAGGTTATAGCTAGTATGGAGATCTGGAGTGATCATACTGCTCAGGTAGTGTGGAATAGTCAGTGAGTTGTTAGTAGTGGAGGTTATAGTTAGTATAGAGATCTGGAGTGATCATACTGCTCAGGTAGTGTGGAATAGTCAGTGAGTTGTTAGCAGTGGAGTGGAGATTATAGTTAGTATGGAGATCTGGAGTGATCATACTGCTCAGGTAGTGTGGAATAGTCAGTGAGTTGTTAGCAGTGGAGTGGAGGTTATAGTTAGTATGGAGATCTGGAGTGATCATACTACTCAGGTAATGTGGAATAGTCAGTGAGTTGGTAGCATTGGAGGCTATAGTTAGTATGGAGATCTGGAGTGATCATACTGCTCAGGTAGTGTGGAATAGTCAGTGAGTGCTTTTAATTCATCCATTTTGGGCAGCACACTACTATGTTACAATGCACAAAAGAAAGTCCTTTTTTAAAGTGAGATTGCCTTTTATTTGCTGTTTGAGTTCCAGAGTTTGTTTATATGCCATTTGTCAAGGCAAGTAATAAAATGCATAAAAAAATAAAGAGATGTTTGCCCTCATCATATAGAGATAGTGTGTGTTGTTACTATAATTACTGGAGCTGGGTGATCTTGTTTTTAGTACTCTCATCCAGATCTCAGAGGGCATTGCACATGTATGCAAAAGTCCATGGTGGATTAGTATGTTATGGTACAAATGAGGATCATGATTGTGGTGATAAAGGGAAAACCTGAGACAAAGTGGAAGGGTTAAAACAGATAATATGTTCATTTTGGTATGACTGTCACAAAGATATGAGTGGTGAGAAACTGGAAGTCAGAAACTGGTGAAATATCGCATCTGAGAATGCTTTAAAAGAGAAGTTCTGTTTGTAAGTCTCTCTCTCTCTCTCTCTCTCTCTCTATATATATATATGTATATATATATATAATTATGAAAGAAGTACTCTCAGGATTTAAAAGAAAATATAATCTTATATCATACAGAAGGCACAGTCCTTTGATAATCTGATAACTTTTTTCCCTTTTTTGCTAAACCAAAAAGTGAAAACTTTGCCGGCTTCCCCCCATGAACAATACATCCCACTTGGGTTCAGATTTAGCTTGTGTAGTTGTGTTGTGATTAAAAAATGGTGTAGTGTATACCTACAGATTGTCAAATGCTTTTCACTGCTCTGCTTCCCAAGGCTTAATCAGGGTCTACAGTGTTATCAAATGGTCCCCCCACAGCTGGGTTTTAAACCTTGTTTCCTGGTAGTGTTTTAGCAGTGATTTCAAGTTATCATAATAGTTTCACTAATTGAATTATCCTGGTGAGTTCCGCTTTTATAATCTATATTCTATATCTACTATTGCTGTACTCATTTTGATGTGACTCGGGGATCTAGTTGAATACATTAATGCTCTTCTTCATTAAAGAGCTGAACGGATTCAATAAATATCTCTCTATATCTTTCTTTCAAAGATGATGTCTCCAAAATACAGCTAATTGCAAATTATCAGAAATACACACTCATCATGTGCAAGTTAGTGATCTTAATTATCATAAACACAAATGTCCACTAATTTCATCAGCAATTGCAAGACATGGCACAACTGATTAAATCATGAATTTCCCCAACCCCATTAAAATTATATAGTTTATAAGTTGATGGCAGCAGAACACATAACTGGCACTAACATATTAATAGTTCATCTAATCACTATGAATACAATACGAATGAACATAGATTTTAGCTATTAAGATTTAAAGTTAAGTATTAATATACCATTTATTGGGTTTTCTCTCCAGGGCTCAATTACACAGGACAGGGGCAAGATTCACTAAGCTGTGGAGATGACTTCTCCAGTGATATCACTTCTCCAATTCCTATGTTGTTCCATGGCTACTAAAATGGTGACTGGTCTACAGGAAAAGAAATATCAGGATAGACTAAAGGATCTGAACATGTATAGCTTGGAGGAGAGAAGAGAGAGAGGGGATATGATAGAAACATTCAAATACATGAAGGGATTCAACAAAGTACAGGATGGAAGCATATTTCAAAAGAGTAAAAACGTTAGGACAAGAGGCCATAGTCTAAAACTAGAGCGACACAGGCTTATATGTAATGTAAGAAAGTTTTACTTCACTGAGAGGGAAGTAGACAAGTGGAATAGCCTACCAGCAGAAGTGGTAGATGTCAATACAGTGACAGAATTTAAGCATGCATGGGATAGGCATAAGGCGGTCCTTAACATAAGGAAAGACCAAGGACCAAAAAAGGTTTGAGGGGTTTTTTTGTTTGTTTGTTTTTTTGTTTTACACAGTAGGAAATTGGGCAGACTAGATGGGTCGAATGGTTCTTATCTGCCGTCAAATTCTATGTTTCTATGTTTCTATGAACCTATGCACTAAGATTTCTTTAGATTTGGAGATCTTAGTGTGTAGATTCCATTTAGTATCTTTGGAATCTTGAGAAGTGTTATCAATGGAGAAGTCATCTGCACTTTATTACCTCTTTATAATGCCGTAATGCATAACTCTCCTGGTCTTTTTTCTGTTGAGAGCTGGTACAAAACACAAAAGAAGTAATACAGGTCTCTCAGCAGCAATCTTACTTCTTGTTCTGATGTGTGTATATATATATATATATATATATATATATATATATATATATAAATTAAGTGAAACTCAAATCATATATGTGTCTCAATCTACACAGATTTTTGTATAACCAAATTGCATGTCGTTTTTGATTCCAGTTTTCCAAACACATTAATAGTTTTAGAGACTTTGGTTTAGTAGTTGGGGAATATAATCTGAGCAGAGCTTTTTTTCTTTGACAAATAAAGCTGATTTCTCTTAATTTGGATCCAGTGAACCTCAAAAAACAGCGCAAACACAAGAAAAATAGGCAATATCTAAGTGTAGTAATATTTAATATAAAATAGATACAAAATAAAAGTAATGCACTTACAATAGCCCTTCTTGGGCTGTGAGCGTTCAAACAGATCCTTCCCCTGATAGCCGACGTGCTATGTCCTCCGTTGCTCCTATGCACTATATGTCTCCTATAGAATCTCCACAGTGATCATCCAGATGTTAGAGTTTTGGAATAGCCCTTCTTGGGCTGTGAGCGTTCAAACAGATCCTTCCCCTGATAGCCGACGTGCTGTGTCCTCCGTTGCTCCTATGCACTATATGTCTCCCATAGAATCTCCACAGTGATCATCCAGATGTTAGAGTTTTGGCACAGCAGTCCTGCACAGCACAGATAATATTACAGAGTAAGGAAAACGGACCAGTTGGGAGTCACACAGTACAAAAAAAGCATAGGAGCAACGGAGGACACAGCACGTCGGCTATCAGGGGAAGGATCTGTTTGAACGCTCACAGCCCAAGAAGGGCTATTGTAAGTGCATTACTTTTATTTTGTATCTATTTTATATTAAATATTACTACACTTAGATATTGCCTATTTTTCTTGTGTTTGCGCTGTTTTTTCAGGTTCACTGGATCCAAGTTCTTGTATGGTGGACAAGGCCACCTGTCGCATCTCATCCTGCAGCAAACATCAGAGAAAAGTTTCTTCATTATTTTCCTTTCATCTCATCATCATTCATCCATTGGCTGGGTCCTCTCATCAAGGGATTCATCAGCCTTTCCATTAACTTCCTTCATCTGTTCATTTATCATCATTAACTCACATCTCATTGGTATCTCCTCCTTATTATTGTGATATACATCCATTTCCATCTCAGACTTATTAGATGTTTATTTCTCTTAACATATTTGACCTATTATTATTATTGTTATAATATTGTTTTATTTTTTCTGTACTGTGTACCTGTTTGTGAGCGCTTTATTAGTTTAGTTCTTGTTCCATTACTATATGATTTCTCTTAATGTCATATTCAAGAACATATTATAACAGATCAGATAATCAGCTAAACACACAAATACCTTGTCATTAACACAAGGAATGATCAAGGAATTTAAACTTACCTTCAGGTAATGTTATTGAGATGTGTATGGATACTGACCAGAACAGTGTGTGAGTTATAGAGCTGGAAGACAACAATGAGCACACAGAAATGCAGAATCATGTAAAGAGCCATCTATATAAATACAGATACAAATTACAGTTACAATGTGAAGTAGAAGACACCTTCAAGCATCTCCTGAAATCCCACCTGATCTAGGAAACATCTCAGTAACAGAATTCTCTATTGCATTTACATCAATATCATTCTGTACATCTCCTATAACTACCTTGTACTTGCTCTTACTATCCTCCTATCAAGTTCAGCTCTTGCCATATCACCACTGTTAATCCAGAGGAATGTGGGAAAACTATTGAATCATTTTCCAATTATGTCTCAAGTTAGTAAACAATTCCTTCCTGGCTCCAAAAAGCAGTTGAACATTTCTCTGGATCAACAACCAATCTGCTGTGGAACTAACTGTCATAATTCTAAATATAGTTCTGAGCTAGAAAGGTATCCTTCACTTTTTTTAAAGTATTTACGGTATCTGCAAACACAGCATCCTGAGCAAAGGCATAACTTTTCTGCCCCTACTTTAAACAATCCCTGCCTTTTTAGGTGAAAGGACCTCTTCTTTTCTTAGTGGACAATCTTTGTCTTTGGTTTTTTTTTTTTGCTCAGCTTTTTGTGTAAATATTTCCTTATAGAGTTGTTTTGACCTTGACTATGCTTGTAAATTGTAATCATATCAGCCCTTAGACATCTCTTCTCTAACATAAACAAACCCAGGTTGGACAGTCTCACTTTATAACACAGATCATCCAATCCCTTTATCAGTTTTGTTGTATGTCTCTGCACTTTTTCCAGTTCATTAAAGTATTTTCTTAGGAACTGATGCCTAAACTGTGCTCCATATTCTAGATGAGGTATTAACAATGATTTATATAGAGGTAGAATTATACTTACATCTGGTGCATCTACACCCCTTTTATACAGGATAGCACCCTATTGGCTCTACAGCAGCTGAGTGTGACTAACCAGGATTCCTCAAGTAGTTTCCCATTTAGTGTTACTTGTCATTCTGGAACTGAAAGGATTAATTACACCATTGAACTCTTCCTGCTTCAGAAAAAATGGCATTATGTCCGCCTCCGTGGGCATAACATACAGGACTGGTTGTAAATCTTATCCCTGTAACAAAGGCACAAGGGCAAAATTCAGGGAGGGTCATTAGGATTTTCTGTACCTAGTTAATTTAGTAGGTGATTTTAGGAATTAATTCTCCTTTAAGGGTCAATGGGGTTCATGGTGTATTGCTGGTCCTTAACCCTCTGAGTGCCAGAAAGGTAAGAAACGCATTGCTTTGCAATGCATTGCGTACCCATCTGACACTCAAAGGGTTAGAGCTTAAGTGAGAAAATCCAAGAAAAATCAAATTTTGGCAGTATTACCAATAAAGATATTTCACTTTGGTTGCTTAGCCCTTTAAGAAATAGTCACCTGCAAAGCACTGTAAACACTTCTGGCCCTTAAAGGGTTAATGGGGCAGTAAGAAAAACTGTACTATGTTATTACTGATTAAAACTACAATTAGTCCACTTTGTCTTTGTGTATAAAGTTCATTCTACTTCCACAGGTGACATGTGATCTCTGTAAGTAAACTGATGACAGATAAGGACCTCTTGTCAGTTATCCCTATGGTCACACAGACATAGTTACATGTTATATGGTAGGTAGGTGCATATCTCCTCAGTAGAGTGTTACTTACTATTGAGTTACAATCCCAGCAGCACAATAACTTGGTATCATTCACATTAGATCATTTCCAAGGTCCCAGTGATCAGTACAGTACACAGTGATTCCAGTGATCAGTACAGTACAGAGTGATTCCAGTGATCAGTACAGTACACAGTGATTCCAGTGATCAGTACAGTACAGAGTGAGTCCAGTGATCAGTACAGTACAGAGTGAATCCAGTGATCAGTACAGTGCACAGTGAGTCCAGTGATCAGTACAGTACAGAGTGATTCCAGTGATCAGTACAGTACAGAGTGAATCCAGTGATCAGTACAGTGCACAGTGATTCCAGTGATCAGTACAGTACAGAGTGATTCCAGTGATCAGTACAGTACAGAGTGAATCCAGTGATCAGTACAGTACAGAGTGATTCCAGTGATCAGTACAGTACAGAGTGATTCCAGTGATCAGTACAGTACAAAGTGAATCCAGTGATCAGTACAGAGTACAGTACAGAGTGATTCCAGTGATCAGTACAGTACAGAGTGATTCCAGTGATCAGTACAGTACAGAGTGAATCCAGTGATCAGTACAGTACAGAGTGAATCCAGTGATCAGTACAGTACAGAGTGATTCCAGTGATCAGTACAGTACAGAGTGAATCCAGTGATCAGTACAGTACACAGTGAATCCAGTGAGCATTCAGCAATGCCAGACAATGTATTACCAACTGACCTTTTTATATTCATTACTGAGATATTCTTCAGTAACTATAATCAGGTAGAGAATTCCATGAAGACCTTGTTAATTAAAATAACAGGGACATAAGGGAAAAAACAATAAATTGTGCTAAGGGATAGTGAAGAATTAGCATTTACACTATAAACTCATTAAGGATCAGTGGGATGTGCAATGCATTGTGATGCAATACATTATACATATATGTGGTCCTTAACCCCTTAATGACCATTGACGTGCCAGGACTGTCAAGGCAGTCCGGCACTTAAGGACCAGTGGCTGTCCTGACACGGCATAGAGTTCAGTGCTCCCAGTCCTCAAAGGGTTAAAGAGTTAACCTTTTCCGTATGTGAAGGTAAATGGTGAATATTGATCCTACATGATAGTGATATTTAAGTCTATAGTGACTGGATTTTGTCATTCAAACTCTTACAAGCATATGGGGATGCTGACACAAGAATGTCTTTGCTGGAGAGGACTGTTCTCTCTAACAGCCGAGTGAACAGCCCCTCTAGCACGGATGGGATCCAGGACTCAGGCAGACCTAGACAGATGGTGGTGGTAGGGGATTCTATTATTAGGAAGACAGACAGGGTAATCTGTCGCCAAGATCGCCACAATTGTACAGTTTACTGTCTCCCAGGAGCTCCGGTTCGACATGTGGCTGATCGGGTTGATAGATTGTTGGGAGGGGTTGGGCATGACCCGGCTGTCATGGTACATGTTGGTACTAATGACAATGTCAGTGGAAAATGGAGGTCCGTTAAGAAGGATTTCAGGGACCTAGGATATAAGCTTAAGCAGAGGACCTCTAAGGAAGTATTTTCTGAAATTCTACCTGTGCCACGCGCTACATTAGAAAGGCAACGGGAGATTAGGGAGTTAAATGCGTGGATAAAGACTTGGTGTAAGCAGGAGGGGTTTGGGTTCCTAGAGCACTGGTCAGTCTTTTCCCTTGGGTGCAATCTTTATAGTAGTGATGGATTGCACCTTATTAGAAGGGTTGCCACGTGCTGGACGATAGGATGGTTAGAGGGCTGGAGGAGACTTTAACCTAGAAAGGGGGGGGGAGCTGCAACACAGGCTGGGGAGGGTAGTATAATTGAGGAAATGGGATTAGAGAAGGGTCATGGGGGTGGAGAGGGGGAATGGGCTAGTTCATCTAATAGGGAGTTGCCATTGTTACAGCCTGATAAAAGACAAATATATCTGAAAAAGAACGAAATCTTTAAGAATGGCAAAAAGATAAAATGTATGCATGCAAATGCTCGCAGTCTGGCTGGTAAGATGGGGGAACTAGAAATGATTGCAGTACATGAGCAGTATGATCTGATTGGAGTGTCTGAAACCTGATTAGATGATACGTATGACTTGCCAGTCAATCTAGAGGGTTATTCACTTTTTAGGAGGGACAGGGTTAATAAAAGGGGAGGAGGGGTATGCCTATATGTAAAGCGGGCCTTAAAACCTAGTTTAAGGGAAGATATAAATGAAGGGTGCAATGAAAAGGTAGAGGCCTTGTGGGTTGAAATACACTCTGGGGGCACACATAATAAAAAGATATTGGTGGGGGTTTGCTACAAGCCACCTAATATTGGGGAGTTGGAGGAAGCCCAACTTTTACTGCAAATGGAAAAGGCTGCTAGGTCAGCAAAGGTAATTATAATGGGAGATTTCAACTACCCTGAAATTGACTGGAGCAATATGACTTCAGGCACAACAAAGGGAAAAAAGAACAAAGACAGAAGACAGCGCACCAGCGGTCTAAGTGTAGTATGTAGGTGAATAGACAACTTTAAATAAAAATATATAAAAGCTACAATGAAAACCCAATGTATAAATAAAATAGTTGAATATTTATTGTAATATATAAAACACACAAATAGGTAGCTACACCAAAAAATAGTCACATAAAATGGTTTAAAATCAATATGAGAGCATACAGCTCAATATAGAGGAGTAAGATGCCTGTTACATAGGCTCTATATAGTATATTGCAGGCTAGGACTATATGAGGCTATTGCATGTAACTGAAGTGGTCAGCTTCTTATTCAATCCTCATACACAGAGTATAACACCCCATCAGTACAATAGTCTGCTCACCAGATTCCCCGTGGGTACAGGCACATCAAACAACCGATGATCTCTGCACAGGACTCCGCTCTTAGTTCCATCCACCCGTGGCCAGGGCTTAGAATCATCAATATTTTTGAACTTTCCTGAAGAAGGGGCCACGAGCCCAGAAACGCGTTGAACAAATTATAGGACTGATCTACTAAGAGGACGCAGTCTTTTTTTTAGAGAGGAAACCCCAAGAGTACACATACTTGTAACCGATCGAGTGCAACACGGCCGCACAGTAAAGGACTCGAGCATCACTAGTGGACACTGGAGACGAACGGGTGGATGGAACTAAGAGCGGAGTCCGGTGCAGAGATCATCGGTTGTTTGATGTGCCTGTACCCACGGGGAATCTGGTGAGCAGACTAATGTACTGATGGGGTGTTATACTCTGTGTATGAGGATTGAATAAGAAGCTGACCACTTCAGTTACATGCAATAGCCTCATATAGTCCTAGCCTGCAATATACTATATAGAGCCTATATAACAGGCATCTTATTCCTCTATATTGAGCTGTATGCTCTCATATTGATTTTAAACCATTTTATGTGACTATTTTTTGGTGTAGCTACCTATTTGTGTTTTTTATATATTTTATTTATACATTGGGTTTTCATTGCAGCTTTTATATATTTTTATTTAAAGTTGTCTATTCACCTACATACTACACTTAGACCGCTGGTGCGCTGTCTTCTGTCTTTGTTCTTTTTTTCATACATATTGGCTCGAGTGGACTCCGAGCTTAGGACAAGCTGCACAGTGGAATTGAGTGATATTCAACGGTGTATGGAATTATTCGAAATCCTCATTGCTGTTTGTTTTGTCTCTCATCTATGAACATTCCATTATACCATTATTACTAACATTCTTCATCATTCATCAGTCATCTATCATCTGTCTAAGAACTAACCTCCATCATTACCCAGAGATCTGTGCATGGTGAACTGTACCATATATTGATGTTGATAGATCTACCATTGTTAACGATTTATAGATGTACAAGTCTCAACTGTTTTATACTTTAGGTTGATGTGATTCATTTATCTTACTGTGTGCACATCTTTCTATGTTCATTCTTCTATCCCTGTTCTGTTCTGTATTTGTCACATTATCTCTACCTCTGATACATTGGTGAGCGCTCTATCTTATTATACACACAACAAAGGGAAATATTTTTCTAAGTATGATAAATGATAATTTTATGTCCCAACTAGTAGAGGAGCCAACTAGAAAAGAGGCCTTGCTTGACCTAGTGCTCTCAAATGATTCTGACATTGTAAACAATGTGCAGGTAAGGGAACATTTGGGCAGCAGTGACCATAATATTGTATCCTTTGAAGTTTGTTATGAGAAACCCAATAGCAAGAGTTTAACCAAAACATTCAATTTCAAAAAGGCTAATTTTACAAAGTTAAAAGAAGCTTTAAAGGATATCCAGTGGGATGTAATTTTCAAAGATAAAAATGCACAAGAATCATGGAATGTATTTAAAATGCTCTTGGGCAAATATACACGTCAATATATACCATTGGGGAATAAGCACAAGAGAAGTAAAGAAAAAAAAATGTGGATTAATAATGTGGTTAGCAGGGAAATGAGAAATAAAAAGCAGGCTTTTAAGGTGTTTACGTCAAACGGGTCAGATGCATCATTTAAAAAATATAAAGAATGTAATAAAATCTGCAAACAAGCAATTAAGCTAACTAAAATAGAAAATGAGCGAAACATTGCAAATGAGAGCAAGAAAAACCCTAAACAATTCTACAAGTATATTAACAACAAAAAAGTTAAGGTTGATATTGGTCCTCTTAGGACTGAAGCAGGTGAATTGATTAGTGAGGATAAAGCTATGGCTGACACCCTAAATACGTTCTTTGCTTCAGTATATACAAAGGAAGCAGAAATGACATGCTGTGGGCAAACAGACAAAACCATGGAATTTCCTCCAACATCTACATGGCTTACTGAGGACAAGGTCCAAAAGAGACTGGAAAGGGTTATAGTGAATAAAGCGCCTGGACCGGACGGTATACACCCAAGGGTACTTAAGGAACTTAGTTCAGTAATAGCAAAACCATTATACTTAATATTTATTGATTCGCTTTCATCAGGCATAGTGCCCTGTGATTGGAGGAAAGCTGATGTAGTTCCATTGTTTAAAAAGGGAGCAAGATCCAAACCAGGAAATTATAGACCTGTGAGCTTGACTTCCATAGTGGGTAAGATACTAGAAGGGTTATTAACTGACAGTATTCAGAACTATGTGAAGACAAACAATATCATTAGTAGAAATCAGCATGGTTTCATGAAGAACAGATCATGTCAGACTAATTTACTTGCATTTTATGAAAGAGTGAGTAGTAATTTGGACAGGGGAATTGCTGTTGATGTAGTATACTTGGATTTTGCAAAAGCCTTTGACACAGTGTCTCACAACAGGTTACTGCATAAATTAAAAGGCTTCGGTTTGGGTGGTGTTATCTGTACATGGATTGAGAACTGGTTAAATGATAGATGGCAGAGAGTTGTTGTAAATGGAACTTTTTCAAATTTGTCTAGGGTTATAAGTGGGGTGCCGCAGGGTTCAGTCCTGGGCCCAATGCTTTTTAATTTGTTTATTAATGATCTAGAAGTGGGAATTGAAAGTAGCATCTCAATCTTTGCTGATGACACTAAGCTATGTAAGGAAATACATACAGAGCTCGATGTTTTTTCCCTACAGAAGGATTTAGATAAACTAAGCGAATGGGCAGAAAAGTGGCAGATGTCATTTAATGTAGATAAATGTAAGGTTATGCATTTGGGTTGTAGAAACAAACTTGCTACATATACTCTAAATGGGAAACAACTTGGGAAATCCTCATTAGAGAAAGATTTAGGTGTACTGATAGACAATAGACTTCACAGCAGTGTGCAGAGTCACTCAGCTGCTGCAAGAGCAAATAGAGTACTAGCCTGCATATAAAGAGGCGTAGAAGCATGGGATGCTAATATTATCCTACCTCTGTATAAATCCTTGGTTAGGCCTCATCTAGAATATGGAGTACAATTTTGGGCGCCTGTTCTAAAAAAAGACATTACTGAACTGGAAAAGGTGCAGAGACGTGCAACAAAACTGATAAAGGGATTGGAGGATCTGAGTTACAAAGAGAGACTAGCCAAACTGGGTTTGTTTACATTAGAAAAGAGACCTCTAAGGGGTGATATGATTACCATTTACAAATACATTCAAGGTCAATACAAAGAACTATCCAATGAATTATTTATTCAAAGAGCTGAGCTAAGAACAAGATGTCATCCATTAAGACTTGAGGAAAGGCGCTTTCGACTAAAACACAGGCAGGGATTCTTTACAGTAAGGGCGGTAAGGCTATGGAATTCTTTGCCTCGGGATGTTGTGCTTGCAGATAATGTAACTGCTTTCGAAAAAGCAATGGATGCCTATCTAGCACAGAACAATATTGACAGTTATGACAGATGGCTTCAAAGCAAATAGGATATTGATCCAGGGAACTATTTGAGACACAGACACACACACACACACACCTACATTGGAAATTGCTCCAGAGGGCTTTTTTGTTGCCTACCTCTGGATCAACAGGGGTGTTATTGGAATGGGCTGGACTTGATGGACCCATGTCTTTTTTCAGCCTTATCTACTATGTTACTATGTTAACAGGAAAAGATGGCGTGCAAATTCGGCCCCTTAAAATTGCAAAAAGAAAATTAATTAGCAATGATAAGGTGACTTTTGACTAAATTCCTTAAACAAACTCTTTTCTTCTGTATAAATGAAGAAATCAACAATGACAGGCTTAGGAATAACAACATTTCCTACATCATGTAAACGGTTTACTAAAGACAAATTCCAAAAAGACCAGAAAAGGTGAAGATTAGTGTTGAGCGAGCATGCTCGGCCGATGCTCGAATCGGCTCGAGCATCGCTCTGCTCGGCACATGACGGTACTCGTACGAGTACCGCATGTGCTCGCCCGCCATGTTCGGGTCTCCTCCCCGCACGTTTTGCGGCTGCTGCGCAGCCAATAAACGTGCAGGGAGGCTCTGACATCGGTGTAATGCCAGCAGCCATGTTGGCTGCTGGCATTACACTGATTGGCTGGCCAGAACCCGTGGTCGGGTGCTGTATAGCACCTGACCATCGAGTTCGGCTCAGTCTGAGCCAGGGAGAGCTGAGGATAGGAAGGGAAAGGCAGTGTAGGGAGGAAAAAAAAAAATTGTGAAAAAAAAGAACCAAAAGTCCTTTTTAGGACTACTGTGTGTGGGGGCAGCAGGTTATTTTGTGTGGGGGGAAAAAAAAAAAAAAAAAAAAAAAAAATATTCTGTTTAGTGTGAAAAGTTGCAGATTAGAGCACATTCTGTTTAGTGTGCACAGTTGCAGATTAGAGCACATTCTGTTTAGTGTGCAAAGTTGCAGATTAGAGCACATTCTGTTTAGTGTGCAAAGTTGCAGATTAGAGCACATTCTGTTTAGTGTGCAAAGTTGCAGATTAGAGCACATTCTGTTAAGTCTTCAAACTAAAATATCAAAGTCACATATTCCATTCAGTGTGCGTCGCCGCAGTTTAGCAGCACATTCTGAGTACTGTGCAGAGTTGCAGAATAGGAAGAAATACTGTTAAGTCTTCAAACTAAAATATCAAAGTCACATATTCCATTCAGTGTGCTTCGCCGCAGTTTAGCAGCACATTCTGTGTACTGTGCAGAGTTGCAGAATAGGAAGAAATACTGTTAAGTCTTCAAACTAAAATATCAAAGTCACATATTCCATTCAGTGTGCTTCGCCGCAGTTTAGCAGCCTATTCTGTGTACTGTGCAGAGTTGCAGAATAGGAAGAAATACTGTTAAGTCTTCAAACTAAAATATCAAAGTCACATATTCCATTCAGTGTGTTTCACCGCCGTTTAGCAGCCTATTCTGTGTACTGTGCAGAGTTGCAGAATAATAAGAAATACTGTTAAGTTTTCAAACTCAAATATTAAAGTCACATATTCCATTCAGTGTGTTTCACCGCCGTTTAGCAGCCTATTCTGTGTACTCTGCAGAGTTGCAGAATAATAAGAAATACTGTTAAGTTTTCAAACTCAAATATTAAAGTCACATATTCCATTCAGTGTGTTTCACCGCCGTTTAGCAGCCTATTCTGTGTACTCTGTACAGTTGCAGAATAATAAGAAATACTGTTAAGTTTTCAAACTCAAATATTAAAGTCACATATTCCATTCAGTGTGTTTCACCGCCGTTTAGCAGCCTATTCTGTGTACTCTGTACAGTTGCAGAATAATAAGAAATACTGTTAAGTTTTCAAACTCAAATATTAAAGTCACATATTCCATTCAGTGTGTTTCACCGCCGTTTAGCAGCCTATTCTGTGTACTCTGTACAGTTGCAGAATAATAAGAAATACTGTTAAGTTTTCAAACTCAAATATTAAAGTCACATATTCCATTCAGTGTGTTTCACCGCCGTTTAGCAGCCTATTCTGTGTACTCTGCAGAGTTGCAGAATAATAAGAAATACTGTTAAGTTTTCAAACTCAAATATTAAAGTCACATATTCCATTCAGTGTGTTTCACCGCCGTTTAGCAGCCTATTCTGTGTACTCTGTACAGTTGCAGAATAATAAGAAATACTGTTAAGTTTTCAAACTCAAATATTAAAGTCACATATTCCATTCAGTGTGTTTCACCGCCGTTTAGCAGCCTATTCTGTGTACTCTGTACAGTTGCAGAATAATAAGAAATACTGTTAAGTTTTCAAACTCAAATATTAAAGTCACATATTCCATTCAGTGTGTTTCACCGCCGTTTAGCAGCCTATTCTGTGTACTCTGTACAGTTGCAGAATAATAAGAAATACTGTTAAGTTTTCAAACTCAAATATTAAAGTCACATATTCCATTCAGTGTGTTTCACCGCCGTTTAGCAGCCTATTCTGTGTACTCTGCAGAGTTGCAGAATAATAAGAAATACTGTTAAGTTTTCAAACTCAAATATTAAAGTCACATATTCCATTCAGTGTGTTTCACCGCCGTTTAGCAGCCTATTCTGTGTACTCTGTACAGTTGCAGAATAATAAGAAATACTGTTAAGTTTTCAAACTCAAATATTAAAGTCACATATTCCATTCAGTGTGTTTCACCGCCGTTTAGCAGCCTATTCTGTGTACTCTGTACAGTTGCAGAATAATAAGAAATACTGTTAAGTTTTCAAACTCAAATATTAAAGTCACATATTCCATTCAGTGTGTTTCACCGCCGTTTAGCAGCCTATTCTGTGTACTCTGTACAGTTGCAGAATAATAAGAAATACTGTTAAGTTTTCAAACTCAAATATTAAAGTCACATATTCTGTGTAAGATGAAGAAGGTGGGTAAAAAGGGACGGGGAAGTGGACGTGATCCTGAAAGTTCAGGGCGCGGGTCAGGACGCGGAGAAACTGTGCCTGGTGCCAGAGCACAAGAAAGAAAGACATCCACCATACCTAGCTTCATGTGTAATTTTACAGGGCGTCGCAGGACATCACTCTCGAGGTCCGACCACTGCGAACAGGTGGTCGGTTGGATGACAGCTGATACTGCTTCCAGTCGGTTAAGCACCACCCTGTCTTCCACCAAGTCCACTCTCAGTAGCCAAGAGTCTGGTCAACATAATCCTCACTCTGATCATCCTTCCTCCCACCATACACGGTCTGGTCAAAGAAGTGATCCCACACTGGGATATAGTGAGGAGCTCGTCTCATCACCAATCCTTCATTTGACCCTCTCTCCAAGCACGCTTGCAGAGGAACATGACATCTTGTGCCCTGATTCACAACCTCTAGAGGCTACCCAATCACAAGAAGATGACAGATGTGAACGGCATTTAAGGTCAAAGGAAGTAGTGGATGATGATGATGATGATGAGACACAGTTGCCATTAAATCAACCACTATTTCCGTCTCAAGACCTTGTTGAGGAGAATGTTATACAGTTGTCAATGACTGAGTATGTGGTGGGATCAAGACTTGAGGAGGATGATCAGAGTGAGGAAGTGGAGGAGGACTTGGTGGACGATGAGGTGACTGACCCCACCTGGGAAGGTGTAGAGCCGAGCGATGACAGCAGTCCTGAGGGTGAGCCATCTGCAGCACCGCAACAGGCTGGAAGAGGCAGTGGTGTGGCTACAGAAAGAAGGCGGACCGCACCAAACCGGCCCGCAAATGTTCCACGGAGCACCCCCTTGCGTAAATCTACCTTGCCAAGGGGTAGGTGTTCCGCGGTATGGCGTTTTTTTAAGGAAAGTGCGGACGACAAAAGAATTGTAGTTTGCAACCTGTGCCACACCAGAATGAGCCGAGGCATGAACACTAGAAACCTCACCACCACCAGCATGATCCGACACATGGCATCCAAGCACCGTAGTAAGTGGGAGGAACGCCTGGATCGCCCATCTGTGTCTGCAGGCCACACCACTGCCTCCTCTTCCCCTGTTTTCGGTGCCGGCCAATCGCCTGTCGAAGGCGCAGGCCAGCATACCTCCCGCCCTGCACCTGTAGCATCTGAAGCACCATCAGCGACCACATCCACTTCCCTGTCCCAGCACAGCGTCCAAATGTCGTTACCCCAGGCATTTGAGCGCAAGAGAAAGTACCCAGCCACCCACCCACAGGCCATAGCACTAACCTCACACCTTTCAAAATTACTGGCCATCGAAATGCTGCCATTTAGGCTTGTGGACACTGAGTCCTTCCGCAGCCTGATGGCAGCAGCTGTCCCTCGGTACGCGGTCCCCAGCCGCCACTACTTTCCCGGTGTGCCATCCCCGCATTACACCACCATGTGTCCCGTAACATCACCCGTGCCCTGACCAACGCAGTTACTGGGAAGGTCCACTTAACGACTGACACATGGACAAGTGCTTGTGGCCAGGGACGCTACATTTCCCTGACGGCACACTGGGTGAATGTCGTGGAGGCTGGGAGCGACTCGGACCCTGGGATGGCACGGGTGCTACCCACGCCGAGGATTGCGGGCCCTACCTCCATCAGGGTTTCCACCAGCACCTACGTTATTGGCTCCTCCTCCTCCGTTTCCACCTCCGAATTCTCTACACACAGCGCCACTCCCCCATCAGCCAGTAGCTGGAAGCAGTGTAGCACTGCAGTGGGGAAGCGTCAACAGGCCGTGCTGAAGCTGATCTGCCTTGGGGACAAACAGCACACGGCCTCAGAGCTGTTGCATGGGATTAGTCACCAGACCGAGCAGTGGCTCTCGCCACTCAACCTGCAAGCAGGCATGGTTGTGTGTGATAATGGGCGTAACTTGGTGGCGGCTTTGGAGCTCGGCAAGCTCACACACGTACCATGCCTAGCGCATGTATTTAATTTAGTGGTGCAGCGATTTCTAAAAACCTACCCCAATGTGCATGATCTCTTGACCAAGGTGCGCCGCGTGTGTGCACATTTCCGTAAGTCATCAACAGCTTCAGCCGGCCTGTTGAAGCTGCAGCAGCGCTTACAATTGCCAGCTCACCGGCTGCTGTGTGACGTGAGCACGCGCTGGAACTCCACCTTCCACATGTTGGCCCGGCTTTGTGAGCAGCAGAGGGCAGTAGTGGAGTACCAGCTGTTACACGGTCGTCGCCTCTCCGTTCAACTTCCTGTAATCAGAAGTGAGGAGTGGGAATGGATGTCAGACCTCTGCGAGGTTTTACGCAATTTTGAGGAATCGACACAGATGGTGAGCGGCGATAACGCTATTATCAGTGTAACCATCCCACTTCTGTGTCTACTGAAACGCTCGCTGCTCACAATTAAAACCGACGCTTTGCATGTGGAAGAGGTGGAAATGGGGGAGGAAGAGCTTACACAAGGTGATAGCCAGAGCACCCTCACTTCGTCTTCTCAGCGACAATTGGAGGAGGCGGAGGAGGAGGAGGAGGAGGAGGAGGAAGACACGGTTGCCTCCGCTACAGAGGGTAGCCATGGAACTTTAGTTCCATCTCTTCAGCGTGGGTGGGCAGAAGAGGAGGAAGAGGATGAGGATATTGAGAGTCATCCTCCTGGTGAGGACAGCGAAATCTTGACTGTTGGTACTCTGGCACACATGGCTGACTTTATGTTAGGCTGCCTTTCCCGTGACCCACGCGTTGTACGCATTTTAGACAACACGGATTACTGGGTGTTCACCCTTCTGGACCCCCGCTACAAAGAGAATTTCTCATCTCTCATTCCTCCGGTGGAGAGGACAAGCAAAATGTTGCAATACCAGAAGGTTCTTGTCGAAAAATTGCTCCAAAATTTTCCATCTGACAACGCTGGCGGCAGAGTACGTGCTACCTTGGCCAACCGAGAAGGGGAGAAAAGGGGAGCACACAGCAGTTCCGACAAAGGCAGGGCAACACTCTCCAAGGCGTGGGACACCTTCATGACACCCCGCCAGCACCCTCACCCTGATGCGCAGCCTAGTGTCACAAGGAGGGAAAAGTTTTGGAAGATGGTGAAGGAGTACGTAGCAGACCGTGTCAGCGTCCTCAATGATCCCTCTGTGCCTTACAACTACTGGGTGTCCAAGCTGGACACGTGGTATGAACTGGCACTCTACGCCTTGGAGGTGCTGGCCTGCCCTGCCGCCAGCGTTCTGTCTGAGCGGGTATTTAGTGCTGCTGGTGGCATCATAACAGATAAGCGTATCCGCCTTTCCACCGACAATGCTGATAGGTTGACACTTATAAAAATGAACAAGGCCTGGATTTCCCCTGACTTCTCCACTCCACTGGAGGAAAGCCCCGGGGGAACATAAACTCACTTTATATATGTTATTTACAATGATGTGAATACTCTGTATTCCCATTCACCCCTTCCACCCAAAAAACGGGTATATGGTTGACTCTTAATCTTCTCATCCTCCTCCTCCTCTTCCATATGCCCTGTGCTATAATTTTTATATAGGGCCAGCTCACCAGCGGGCCCTGTGATATAATTTTTATATAGGGCCAGCTCACCAGCGGGCCCTGTTTGCCAATTTTTATATAGGTCAGCTCACCAGCGGGCCTTCTCATATAATGTTTTATTGGGTCAGCTCTCTAGCGGGCCCTCTCATATAATGTTTTATAGCGTCAGCTCACTAGCGGGCCTTCGCATATAATGTTTAGGATGGTCAGCTCTGCAGCAGACCCTCACCCATAATGTTTTAGATGGTCAGCTCAGCGCACGTTTCCCTCTTAATCATGGCCTCAGTTCAATAAAATCAAGGAAATTTTTGGGAGAATTTGCCTCTGTGCACGTTTCCCTCTTAATCATGGCCTCAGTTCTGAAAATCAAGGAAATTTTTGGGAGAATTTGCCTCTGCGCACGTTTCCCTCTTAATCATGGCCTCACTTCCGAAAATCAAGGAAATTTTTGGGATAATTTGCAGATGATATACAAGTAAATATACAGCAAATATTGTTTGGTAACAATTTTTCGCCTAAAGTCGTTTTTATTTTCCTTTTTGTGTGTTTTATGGTCAGTCTGTAAAAATGGCGTACTACGGGCGAAAGATCGTTCCCAGCAGCGATGTTGGAGTCCAAGATGCATCCAGACATCCTCCCTATGCTGTCCCTGAACCATTTCTGTGGTGTTTCCATCATTTTCTGCCCTTTTCCTATGGACCAGGCACCCTCCCCTCATCAGAGCAGAGGGTGCCTGGTGTAATGCTCGAGTCCTCCCATTGACTTCAATGGGGCTCGGGTGTTCGGCCGAGCACTCGAGCCTCAGGGGGTGCTCGGTCAGAGCACCCGAACACCCGAGCATTGGGGTGCTCGCTCATCACTAGTGAAGATTAATAAAACTCCTGGGCCTGTTGGCACACACCCAAGACTGCTAAGGGAGCTTAGTTGTTATTTATGCCCTCTAATCAGGCAGAAGTGGTCTGTTATTAGAGAAAAGCAGATGTAGTACCACTATTCAAGAAAGGTGCAAGATCCAAGACTGGTAATCATAGACCTGTATGTCTGAGTTCCATAGTGGGTCAGTTACAATAACTTTAAGTAAGGGATATTTATTTTATTACAAAGAGTCAGCATTGGTTTATGAAGAGTATATCATGTCAAAAATTACTGGCATTCTTTGAAAGGGGAAGCAGTAACCAGGAAAAGGGTATTGCTGTGGCTGTAGTGTACTTAGAGTTTGCAAAAAACTTTTGATACACTGCCTCACATGTAGGGATGGGCGAAAATGTTCTCCTCAAACTGAAATTGGCAAAAAGTGCAGTTTTTCTGCCTTTTTCTTCCTTTTCTGCCCATTGAAATCAATGGGAAGAAAAATATTTCTACACCACACCAAAGTTTTCTACAGCCATATGAAAGGGTGTCAGGCTCTCACAGCAGCCATTTTGTGTTTGTGAGAGGAGAGAGCAGCATGTTTTTGAGCTAGAGGAGATAGGCAATTAAAGGGGAATTGAAGCTTAGTTTAGGAAGTCATTTAGGTAGGACATTTGTTCTCTGTAGTAGGGGAGTCTGGGAGCACTCTAGGGGATAGGAATGGAGGAAGGAGGTTGACCCCCAAATACTCAAAAATTCCATGTGACTGACAGGCAAGACACAGACACAGACAGCTAGGGACATATTTGCTTTCTGATCTTGCTGTTATTGTCCCTGTGCTGATGGGGAAGTCTGGGGAAAGACATTGTTGATTTTGTTTTTAAGTTATATGTTTTTTTGGACCGACTGTGATAAGACAACAGGGTGGACAAATAAATAAATAGAAAATAAAAAACTAAATATCTTAGGTGACAGTGACAGGCAGCTGACTGGGCTTAGGCAAGGCATCATACAGCTGTACCAGTTGTGTTGTGTACGGTACAGTAAAAAAACACAGTGTAGTTGTGTAAAGTCCAGCAAACAAACAAGGGGAAGGGGTAGGGGTGGAGCAGTGCAGGGACTTGAGAGTAAAGTAGTAGTTCAGAAATTGACTGCAGCAATGGTTGATGCAGCTTGTGCAATCAATGATGATGATTCATCTACTCCAAGGGAGGATGCAGTTTGTCAATGTCCCAGCAAAACTAGGTCCAGCATCACCAGTGTCAGTAGAAATAAAGAACCAAATAAGAAGAACACTGAAGACAACAACAAGTCACATTTGAGTGTAGATGACCACAAAATATGTTGAGGTGCTTTTTATCTGTTTGAATAAATTTTTATTTTCATACGTCCTGGTCTGCCATATACTTCTACTGTGAAGTATGTTTTACCCACTGATTGATGCACATGGGTAAGGTTCTGTTGCAGATAGAACCAGCATCTATATTCCCTGCTGGCTATCAGAATGGTATACTCAATTAAAGCCTGGTCTTGAAATCACCTGTGAGAATTGCTGCTAGCACCATTTTTGATCACTATTATTTATATGGTATTATCGAGTTTTTGTTTTTTGCTTCATGTTTTTCAGCTGTTCCTGTGGATTACAGTGTATGAATGATTGTGTCATAAAAATGTAATGTGAGGCTATTAATCCAGCCTAAAGCTAATCCGTAAGTAGCCTCTACTTGATCAGATAACCTGACGTAGTCCAGGAATGGACCCCATCAACTCTTAGAGAGTGGGAGAATCAGAAAGAAAGTGCTTGTTCTCCACAATCAAAGTTCAATAATAGCGTTAACCCACACAAGTGTAATTATGTGTATAATAGGTCTGAAGGGAAATTTTATTTTAAAACTGGATTCTTAAATTACCGGTGGGGGTTAAAATAATGATCATTCCCCTTATTAAAAAACAGACAAAAGATAGCAACATTTTGGTATTTTGGATCATGAGTGATGTACATCCAGACTGGAGATTTCATAGGCTGAGATGTTCCTGATAGACTGGTACTACAACTGGAGGGGAATGTTACAATGGTGATAGCAATAAACTCTACACTTTCAGCAGCAGCAGAAGCCCTCCTACATGGGACCTATGGTGTTACTTACTTAATATTAATGATTAGAACATGTCTGTTTTGGGGTTGCCCTCTGATGATGATGCCTGATTTTCTTGGCCAGACTTGTTTACATAGCCAGACTTTCCATATCACCATTCCACCTGGAGAAGACTATTATTTTTCTTCCAGAACATACTTGAACAAGAGAGAAATCTTGATTTATTCTACCTGGTAAACAATTTAATTACTGGGCAAATGTATCACTATCACTCTCTACTGGATCTCTATCGAAACAAGAAGAGGTGGACAGTGGAGAGACATATTCTAAATCAATTAGGTCATCATCATCAACAGCATCATCTGATTCCTCACACCACCATCCCTCCAGATACCATACACTATATTGTCATTTTTCCTTTGAGAAAGGTTTACAGAAGCTTGAACAGTACTTTGAAGTGCCAATGAGGTGTAGTGATCACTGTCTGACTCTGCTGTGGAAACAACACCATAATGACACTGCTCATCTCTGTAAGCTTTGTAGTACTACTGCTTACACCAAGTCTTTAGCAACGCTTTTGACTCCCTAATCTCTTATTGACTTTCTAATGTAGTGCGTGGCACAGGTAGTACTTCAGAAAATTCTACCTTAGAGGTCCTTTGCTTAAACATATATCCAAAGTCCCTGAAATCCTTGTTAATGGACCTCCATTTTTAACTGACCTTGTCATTGGTACCAACATGTGCCATGGCTACTACTGGGAATGCTACTGGTAGAACACATTTTCACATACAGTTTACTAATCTATTGCACATCTAAAGCATCACTGCAACCATAACTGCACTTTTGTATCACCAACATGTCCACACACTCATCCTAACCCTCCTTTTCCCTTGTCTCTGCCCTTGTCGCATTTCGTTGACAAAGGAATAGTACAGTTGATTGTTATAATGTACATCACATGGCTGATAGTGGCTATGTCATGGATTTGTCTGTACTGCAGTCAGTCTCTGTCACTGTTACTATGAGTCAACATTGTGCTTGTCTCTGTCTAGCCAAGTTTATTATTTGTGTATTTTATTTTGTAACTGTTCCTATCACAATCACTGTATATAACTCTCACACACACACCCTCACTCCCAACAACCACTACCAACTAGCTCCCCTCTTTGATGCTAGAGAAAAAGTGTCATAATTATCTTTCTCTCCCAAGAATTACTACAGTGGTATGTTTACAGTACTGTATATGATAGACTTGGGTTGGCTTCAAAAAATACAGTCTCTACAGTCTGCAGTAATGTAATAAAGCACAAAATTGGCACCCCAGTGCAGCAGCACTCCTTAGTATTGTCTTCCTTGAATAAATGGGCAACATTTTTTACCTCAAAATGAAGAAGGCAAGAAATAGCACTTTCTGCCGTGCTGGAAATATTTTCATGAAAAGTGCTGTTTTTTCCGCTTTAACCCTCCTTGCATTGAAACAAATGCTAAGACAGAATTCCCCCACTACCACATGCACACACACAGACATACAGACGCATGGATCATTTCCCTTATATTCCAACCAAGATAATATTAAAGGGGTGTTGTGTTCCTGCCGTGTGTCACTCTTGTTTGTAAAGAGAGAAAAAGCATAATATTTCTTGAGCCACATAAGATACAAAAGTGGAGTTGGTGTTTAGTTCAGAGAGTTTTTTGGGTAGGCAATTTGTTCTCTGTTTTTTTGGGGGGATTCTGGGGAGTGTGAAAGTAGAATGGAGATTTCCCCCAAATACCCCAAAATCTCAATTAACTGAGAAGAGATAGACAGGTGATCCAAGTTCCTTCCAGTGGTGGCCAAGCATCTGTGAATGACTGAATAATTTGTAGACTGACACACAGTAGTTAGACAGGTTTTCTTGACACTGATTTCTACAACAGACAGAAGAAGAGCATAATGAGTAAGGTCTATCATCATCCTGGAATGTAAAAAACACTGCAGTGACAAACAGGGGCAGTTAAAAAATAGTGTGAGTCAGAAACAGGGGCCCAGATGTGAGCTGTGAAAGAGGATTATGGTTTCTAGAAGAGACCAAGACTTACTCTATATGACACAGTATTTTGTAAAGGGTAAGACATCACACTCAGTCAGTTCTGTTGTGTCTGTTAAAATCCACATACTATTTTGATAATGTCCAGCAAATGTACCAGGGACAGTGGTAGGGGGAAAGAAGTAGGAGCAGTGGAGGGACTGAAGCCATGGTATCTGCGTTGTGTGGGTTCACTTTTAAAAGGTTGCACACAAAACAGTGTGTGATCTAAAGGCACAATAACCATGCCACCTTGATTAAAAGAGTGACATGGGAATCTTACCCTGCATGAAAATCATGAGATTCTCATGTCCTGCCCTTAAACTTCATTTTAACCTGCATCAATTTAGCACCCGTTTTATGTTCATCATTTAAAACCAGTCTATTAAACAGATCACAGGGGGGTTAATATAAGGAATCAATTCATTGTCCATGTTTTTAGTGCCTGTTTCTAGCTCTGCTGGTTCGATCGTGAATTATACTTCCTTCTCCTTTCTGGGTCCTCCCATGTCTCCCAGACTTCCTGTCCTTGTTGCCCTGTCTGTGCTGATGCTTGCCAGGTTAGCAGCTGCCTTGATAGAAGGCATGTATTGTCACGGGTCAAAGGTACAAGTAAATTTAACCAGTTTATTGAAATAAGAGCGAGCACTTCCTCAACCGTGAGAGAGCAGCTGTGAGGACAGTGTTTAGTCCACTTCCTAGGAGCCGACACAGAACTGTACCCGGTATTGTTGAGATTGTACTGCATAGAACCAGACTTGGCTATAACCAACAGAGGACCCAGGATGGGAGTAGAAAGTAACGTATAGAACCAACCTTGGCTCTAAACAAAAGAGAGCTCAGAAACCTGGAACACCAGAGAGCATAACCGGTCAGTCCCTGAAAAGGGAAACTATCAGACAGTGACCTTGGGCGACTCGCAGTATCAGGTGTGCACAGAGCGTAGGCAACAGAGTGAAGGAAAGCCTGCAGACTACCTGAGAGGAACTGCTTGGTAGCACAGTGCGGAGGCGACAGAGTGAAAGACAAGCACTAAGATACCGGAGGCAACTATTGGTAGCACAGTGTGGAGGCAACAGAGCGAGAGGTGTACTGCGATGCTACCAGTAAGGTAAGTGCTTGATAGCACAGTGCGGAGGCAATAGAGGGATATTTAATATGCAACACTACCAGCACGGTAACTGTTGCAATAGACTGATGGAGCGCCCTCGGAGGTCACCTGAGACTTGTGGTACTCAGACAGGAGGGGAAGACTGCTCGGACCATAAGTCAGACAAGCCACAGTCAGGAGCCAAATCAGGTAGTCAGCCACAGCCAAGGTCAGATCGGAGTGGGTAGTTAGACAAGCCAGAGTCATACACAGATCGGATAGTCAGACAGAGCCACTGGTCAGTACCGGAGCGGATAATCAGATAAAGCCAAGGATCGAGCATGGGGAAAACGGAAGCCAAGCTAGGATCAAAACGAGCAACACAGGAGTAACACACAGAAATACCTTGAAAGGGTGACTAAGCCCAGTTCGTAGGTACATTATAATGCCGCTGCCGGAGGGCGGGGCTCAATCGGCCAATCATGCCGAATGTTACAAAATATCGAGCACAACGTCACAGAAGCACGCCCGCAGATAGAGCAAGCCCGAAGATGGCAAGGGCATGCCTGCAACATCAGCCATGGACTACTGGACAGAATCACAAGCAAGAGAAATCACGGACACCATGATACTTATGTGCTACAATGTGCTGGGAGTGAGCAGAGATGCCAGCACAACAGAGATAGCTCAGACATGAAAACAGCACTGTAAGCAGGTTAACTATCTTAACATCCAATAATATGTGGAAAGTGGAAGGAAAGTATTAAGATGACTAAGACACACATGGAGGACCAAGAAAGGAGGAGGGAGCATAATTAACAAAAGAAGCGGCAGAGCTCTAAACAGGGACTAAACTGATGCTGGTTAAAATGACATTTAAGAGCACAACATGAGAATCTCATGCTTTTCATGCAGGGCAAGATTCTTATGTCATCCTTTTAATCAGGGCAACATGGTTATTGTGCATTTAGGTTGCATGTTGTTTTGTGTGCAACCTTTTAAAAGGATATCCATTGTGTGCAGTAAACAATGATGAACCCTCTCCTCCTGAGGAGGCTGCTTAAAGTGACATAAAAACTTCCTTCATCACCACCACCAGCAGCATTAATAAACCATTAAAAAACAATGAAATGATAATGAGTTACATTCTAGTGTTGATGACATAGCACGGGAGGGTGTAGCAGTGAAATTAACTGCTGTGCCTGACAGTGAGAGTAAAAACATCAGTCCTCAAAATAATGGCAAATGTTCTTAAAATGCCTATAAGGTGAAAAGTAAAAAAAAATTGTTTGAGAATTCAAAAGGCCTAGAGGAATATGAAAGTAGTAGGGAGGAAGCTGCAGGTAAGGCTGAGGATGACCTAATTTTTGATGATGATGTTGATATGGAATATGTCCTCCCAACGTCCTCCTATTCTTATATACAGATGAAGTTGAGTAAGAGAGAGATGATGACATGGCAATGAAGTGAAATGAAAATGCTCAGTCTACCACCACTGAACATGATCACTGACTTTGGCGTCATTAACAAGTCCAACCCTTATCTAGCCACAAACATTGTTAAGTAATCAGCAAAACAGGTCATCAACATCCACACTGTTGACACCTACTACTACAATTGCAACATATAAACCCAGTTGTAGTAGTTGCCCCTCAGGAACCCCCCAGTCCATGAAGCTTATGGTATTTATACACTTCACTCACAATCCAAAAGTTAAACATGTTGCTATCTGTTGTTTGTCTACAAAAAGCATGTGACCAGGGGGAAAGCAGGATCATACCTAGGCATATTATCATTGAGATTCTACCTGAAGCACAACCACAGGTCTGCCTGGGAGACAAATAAGCAGCAAGTCAGATGTGCAACATCTAACAACAGCTAAAGTACTCCTAAAATTTCCAGGGCTCTGGTGCACAAAATAGTAGAGCTGTTGATGTGTCAGAGAGTGTGCCAAGAATTCCTTCATTTGCAGTAACACGTATGTCTCTTGCTACTGTCTGTCAAATATAAAACATAGAGGAGAATGACTTGTTTCGTGCAGGAGATGAAAAGAGTCATTGACTGCCCACACCTGCCATTGTCACCACCACAACTATGTTGTCACCTCCAAAAGCCATGTTGTTAAAGCAATAAAGTTACAGTTCTTCTGTTTTTGAACTCTAGTTCTTTTGTAGAAAACACAGGTTTTAAAGAACTGTTGACATGTGTCCATCCCGGCTGTTCTATTCCAAACCGTTATTATTTTTCAAAGATGGCTGTGTCAGAATTGTGCAAGCAGGTGGTTATTGTGGTGGGCAAAGGGATGGAAACCTCATGACAAGAAAAATCACCTGACAACAGATATGTGAACAAGTTGCCAAAGTACAGACTACTTAATTGTCACTCCTTACTGGGTTGTCCTTCCACCAGTGAGCAGCAATAGCATGCAACATCTTGCCTCTGGTTCGGGCAGTATTAATAACCCCTTTGTGTGCCAGAGAGGTATTCAATGCCTTGCAATGCAAGGTGGTGAATACTGTTCTGTATCTCAGACGGTTAAAAGACAGCAGCAGGGTATGCCACACCATCAGCATGCCTCTTTGTGTATGCAGAGTTTTGAGAGACATTTCCACAAATCCACAGCTGTGTTAATGAAACTAGAGCAGGTGATAGAGAAATGACTATAATGGCTCCAAGATAATAGCTGCCTCGAGAATAGGTAACATGGCGAATATACTCTGCTTTTTGCACACCTTAAATTTAGCTGTGACCAGATTCCTCACAGAATCCAAAACACTCAGAAGGATGCTGAATATTGCCAGCAAAACCTCTGCCCAATTTACTACCCCTACAGTGCACGCAATGCATTTTATTCTGTATAAGAGTGTAACAACATTCCCGATCACCAACTGAAAATGGAGGTCCCTACCTGGTGGAATTTCAAACTGTACAATACTGAGCATTTGAACAAGAAGAATAAGGTCGTTAGCTAGGATACAGTGCAAAAGTGGAATGTTTTGGTAGGAACATCTTTGTTACCTGGTCAATGGCAACTATTGTGTGTGACCTATGTGAGCTAATGAAACTTTTGGAGGAGGCCACCTTCCCAGTTAGTTGTGTAGGGTATGTAATTAGTGAGATTCTTCTACTGATATATTTACTGCAGAAAATAATGAGGATCATGGATGACATATCTTACAATAATGACAACACAAACATGAACCAGCTAGTGACTATGTTAGCATAGCTTGAAGGATCCTTGGATTGTGTCCAAAAATACATTCTTGTTACTTTGTGGACCACTGCTTTACACATATCATTTATGAAATCCTGCCAAAACAATTTGTGCCAAGGCATGATCAACAGCATCTCATGGAGGAACTGGATTCTGTCACAAAATATGAAGATATTCTCATAGATCAAATGGAGGGTTGCATTGTGGAGGATAAGAGAGAAAAAGGTATGGCCAAGAACAAAACTAGTAGAAAGCATAGTGTAAAATAATCAAGCAAAGGCTTTATAACAGCAGCAGCAACAACATCAGCAAGAACATTCCAAATTCTTTCTAAACACGTTTCATCACCATCACAGAAAACAGCTTGTGTCCCAGATGCAGCAATCTAACATTTGTAGTGGTGGTGAGGGTGGTGGCACATCTCTTTGGGACTTGTTTCCAGAGTATAGGTTAGCAACTGATAAACATAGTCACCGTATAGCTATATGAGTGGTCCAAATGCATGTGAGATGGTTACAGCATA
Organism: Rhinophrynus dorsalis; assembly: GCA_037306005.1. Classification (NCBI taxonomy): domain Eukaryota; kingdom Metazoa; phylum Chordata; class Amphibia; order Anura; family Rhinophrynidae; genus Rhinophrynus; species Rhinophrynus dorsalis. The sequence continues at coordinate 557,914,875 of CM074721.1, forward strand.
TTTTCATGATAGCTACATTCTAGGCAGAAACATTGACACTATTGAGTTGACTATGGTTATACAACAAAACATCACCACCACTACCAATCTCTTGCTGGTCTATTGGAAAAATGTGATAGAGGGTCAACTGCTATCACACTTGCCACTAGTCACATTGACATCAGCAGCACATACAGCAGTTGACCTGTGCTGCTGATACTGCTATCCAGTGATCCCTTTTTTATTATACTTCCCCATATCCATTGGGAAATGGGCTCCCTTCACTGATGTTGCCAGATTCATCCACTTCTGATTGAACAACACAAGCACAAATGTACTGTCTGGTATCTGTCAGTGTCATCGTGTCACTCCACTCCATGATTGCTGGCTGCTTGTTACTCACTCTATCACTTTTTTGGGGGAGTTAACTCTCCTTCCTTCTCACCCACACCCAGAAAACAACTGGCAGTGTCTCCCCAACACTGTTCTAACATCTTCACAAACAAACAGCTCAACATATTTATTTTTTATCAAGTCTTCCTCACTGCCAAGCACAGACTGACAACCTGCGGGATGCTGGCACCCTTTTATACTAGCTCTGCAGCAATATTCCCAGTGTTGAAGCATGATTTTGTTCTATCATTGACAGTGAATACATAATTGAAAAAAAGTACAAAATCATCACTTTTCACAGAAAATGTCTCAGCTGAAAGAAAGTGCCATTTTTCACTTGTTTCACTTTTTGTTTTTCTCATTCCTAGAAATGAGAATTAGAATTTAAAAAAGGAATCTGTTAAAAAAAAAAGGTAACATTTGTTTGTTAAATTCTTAGAAACACTTACAGGATAGAGCAACTCAGTTTAACTTCACAAATAGCAAATATGTCTATTTGTCACATGAAAACTGATTTCTCTAATTCTAATTATTTAATAGAGAATTAATAGTGAGTGAGTATCTCTGGCTGGTAATGGCAATTGACTTTAAAGGCATAGTAATATTTCATAATAAAAGCAGCTCCAATTAATCTTCCTAGCCATAGAGAGTGTTATTTTAATATTGTCAGAGTTGTATTCAAGAGTATTTGAATGATAAAGTTTCCTCCTCCCGCCCCTTTTACCTAGTGTAAGTCAACTCCCCCTTAGATGTGGAATCTGGTTCACAGACCAGACAGGTCACAGCAAGGGACAATCTTCTTACTGTGAGAACAATGAAAACCCTGTCCCCCTTGACAGGTTTTTCAGGTTTTTCCCTTATGCTAATTGAAGATTGTCCCTCTCTGCAAGCCATCTGGACACCATCCTGCTGCTCTGAGATGAGCAGTGTTACATCAGTAAAAGGGGTGGGAGGGGGATACTTTATCATTCAATTACTCTTGTACTACGACTACGACAGTATTGATATAACACTCTCCATGGCCCAAATACTATGATGATTAATTGGAGCTACTTTTTATTATGAAACATTACTATTCATTTAAGGCTGTAATGAGTTGCACAAAATTCCTATTTCCTAATTCCCCATCCAAATGTCCACACTAATCCTTTTTTTTGTCTCTTAGCTCTGTTGTAGAAGCAACTAATATTATGGTACTAGCTACAATGGCAAGTTGTAAAAGTATATAATAAAATGCTAACACTGAAGCTTACTTTATAGATGTTTCCTAACCAGTCACCTAACTCATATCAAATGAAGAAGCTCTGTTATACATTTATAATACTTGATTTATTTTTCTACATTGTAATGGTTAAAACTGGCACACAAAACAGAATATACTCATTTGTTTCATAATCATTTTGTAAGAATACAACTATGTCAGAATAAGTCCATTCAGCCAAATGAGTGGGGTGGGTGAAAAGTGAGAAAAATTTCCTGCATGCTTTTCGCAAAAAAATGCAGATTTTTTTTCGTGAAAGTTTTCTCCTTTTCTCCAATGAAAAATTTTCGTCCTTTTTTCCTATTCTAGCAAATTTTTTGCATATTCCAACACATTATTCTAACACATTTTTCGCCTATTCAACACGTTTTTCTCCTATTCCAACACATTTTTTCCTATTCCAACACATTTTTCTCCTATTTTTAATATGGTTCAACATTTCCCAGCACAATATTACTTCTTCTGAGGGCTGTAGTGGAGAAATAAGTTGCTGGAAGTCAAAGCTGTGAGTCCTACAGCAACATATACCTTGAGGAATGTGTTAGCATGCAGAGTGCATTTGTCCTTTTCCCACAACACTAACTTCCTGCTTAAGTGACACTGGCACATATTCATGATGATGTCAAGTGATTAAAAAAAATAAAGTACAACCTACAATGTGGCAGATGTGTATGGTAGTGGTGGTGGGGGACTGTCGTGGTGTGATTGGTGGGACCTTGACAAACTGCATCCACGCCGGGAGGACTAGAATCATCATCATTTATTGTGCATGCTGCAGCAACAATTGCTGCAGTCAGTTTTTGAGCGACCACTTTACTCCCACGACCCTGCACTGCTCCACCTTTCCACCTCTTGCTGTTGAAGTATTTTTGTCAACCTCCTTTCTCCTTTCTTCTCCCCCAGAGTTCCCCCAGTCTCCCCTTGTACAAAGAACAAATGCCCTACCTAAATGTCTATGTAAACTAAACTTCAATTCCCCTATGTTCTCTAGCTCAAAAATATGCTGTTTCTCCTCTCAGAAACACAGAATGGCTGCTGTGAGAGCCTGACACCCTTGTACATGGCTGTAGAAAAGTAGAGAAAACTTTTGTTTGGTGGAGAAAATGTTTTCTAACGGTTGATTTCCATGCAAAGAGCTAGACAAAAAAGCGGGAAAATGTAACTTTTCACCAAGCGGAATGTGCCATTTTTCGCCATTTTTGGTGTGAGGCAAACATTTTTGCTCATCCCTACTAATGCGTATGCTGCCCAGTACCAAATACATATATTTTAATGGAATTGTCTATCAGTTCTATATTATTTAGGATCCATGATACAAAAAAGTTGACCAAAATAATTTTAAACACTTCAAAGTAAAAATTCTGACTAATGGGATCAGTTATTGATGTCATTCTGCTTGAAAACGTTCAGTGAACTAGTTCACTCTGGTTAAAATGAAATGTTCACGTTATTTTTACATGTGTTAATTTAGCTAGGACTGTTTTTATGTCCTTGTTCCTCAAACTATAAATGATTGGATTCAGGAATGGAGTCACCACTGTATACAAGAAAGATAAAAACTTTTTGAGATTTAATGAATTTTCTTTAGAATTAAACAAATAAGCAGCAATCAATGTTCCGTAATATAAGGACACAACTGTCAGGTGGGAGCTGCATGTGTAAAAGGCTTTCTGTCTTCCAGTGGTCGATGGGATCCTGAGAATGGTGTGGAAGATATAGATGTAAGTTGCAATGATAAACATTAATGGTAGGAAACTTGCTGGAAAACCTACCAGAACATTCACCCTGTCAACAAAAGTAGTGTCTGAGCATGAAAGCTCCATAATGGGTGCAAGGTCACAGAAGAAATAATCAATGACATTGGGACCACAGAATTGCAATCCAAGTACCCGAATGATGATATTCAATGTCAGTGACAATGCTGCAACCCAAGCACAGAAAACAAGGTAAAGGCATCTCTGGAAGTTCATGACAGAAGAATAACGCAGTGGGTTACATATTGCCAGATATCTGTCATAAGACATGACCAAAAGAAGGAAACATTCTGCAGATGCTAACGAACCAAAAAAGTACAATTGGGTGAAACAACCATCAAAAGACATGGTTTTCCTTTCAGTCAATATAAGACTCATCATAAAAGGGTAAATTACTGTGGTCAGAAGTAGGTCACAGGAGGCTAGGTGGCTCAGGAAGAAGTACATGGGAGAGTTAAGTGTTTGACTAAAAGACACCAAGAGAACAATCAGCAGATTTCCAATTACTGTAAACATGTAAATTAGAAGGATTGTAAGGAAAATTACACTTCTGAAGTTGTAAACATCATGAAATCCCAAAAGAAGAAAATATTTGACTCTTGTCTGATTCACTTTATTCATTTCCTGGCAGGAAAAATATAGGTCATGTTCTCAAGTAAGGAATTTTTTAGAGAAAACAGAGCATTAAAGAGTCCTAGATTATCAAACTAATATCATACCAAAATTAAAAAAATTTCTAAAATTAAAGATAGATTATTAAAAGCAACATGACAGTAGAGGGATATAATAAGAATCATAATGCAATTAATTGGTATAATATAGGTAAACATCACAAGCTTATAAACCTCTCAGGGTCCTTCTTTAGTTGTATCTGAAGAATAACCCAGGGAATCTGGTAATCTTGTAGTTTCCACCATACAATATGTTAATGTAACAAATGTTTTCATACATTCTACTTCATCCTACATCTATATTCCTTCAAAGATAGGACCATAATGTCTACAAACCTTCTTCTCAATACATCAACACAATCTAAACAGCTCGATATAAGAGGAGAAATGAATTTATAAAATTAAAATGTTGCAGAATTGATTGAATATAATAATCCTACAAACTTGTGTTGATAAGATGGAGTCCAGACAGGTTTGTATTATTTTTCTATATTACATACAGTAGTTAAGGTGGATGAAAAGAAACACAAGTGCATCAAGATCAACCTTTCACATATTTATTTATTTAGAAATTATTTTGCCAGGAGTATTACTCCAAGACTTCTTGTGTGCTAGTATGCCCTGCAGAGAATTTACAATACAAATATATATTTATATACAAACACATATAAGACAAATAAAAATAACTCATGAGGAACCCCCCTTGTTATTTTGAGTAGAAAGGAACTATCATCAGGAATATACACATACTGCGTTCTGGCTGATAAATAGGATCAGAACCAGTTTAGAGAATAGAGTACCCAGTCCTGAACTTCTGAGCTTACTTACCAGAATATTATTGTCTACTTTCTTAATGCTTTTGCAAAATCTAAGAAAATAGCTCCAGTGAATTCACCATTGTCCATGATAGTCTGGATATCATTGCTTACTTTTAGGAGGGACGTGACTATTGAATGATTTGGATGAAAGCCTGATTGAAGAGGGGTGAAAAAAACTTTTCAGTCGGTAATATTTATATAGTTAAACGCGGACACATTACTCTAGGACTTTAGATAATGTGGGTAGTAGGGATATTGGTCTGTAATTTGATACTACATTTGTATCCAGGTTCCTGGCTTTGAGCACATATCCAGATTAGGGATTCAATAGGATGGGCCGTATAGTCGGTCAGGCCCAGATTGTGATTTCATTTTTGGGTTGAGGAGGTGGTCCTTTTCTTCACTATCAGTTAGATATGAAATTGAATTCACTTGTATCGATGGACCAGGTTGTAGGTAACAGAGACTTTTCCATGAACGTTTCAACTACAGAATTAATTTTATTTTGTGTAATCAGGGAGGTGGCACATCCAACAAAGTAGCTGTTGAATGAACTAGAAATTACTGTCGGGCATTGCATTGTTTCATTGCCTGTTTTTAGAGTTGAGGGGTAAGGATGGTTAGGGGGGTTGTAGACATTTATAATAAGTTTACAGAAATGTTCCAGTTTTGATATGAAGTAGTGAGTAAAATATTGAGTTTGCTAGTTTTCTTTGCTTTGTGCAGGTAGTCATTATAACATAGTTGATGTGGCTGTAAAATGTCATGTGTCCATCAAGTCAGGCACATTCCAAATCACTCCTGTTGATCAAGAGGAAGGCAAAAATAAACACATTTAAGCCATTTCCGATTAAGCCCAAGTGGGTAAGAAAATTCCTTCCTGACTCCAAATGGCAGTCAGATATTTCCCTGGATCAACATCCTACCTTCATTGAAGCCATCTGTCATAATTCTCAATATTTTTCTGTGCTAGATAGATATCCATTATTTTTTAAAGTAATTATAGTATCTGTAAACACAGCACACAAAGACAAATAACTCCATATCTTTACCACCCTTACTGTAAAAAAATTCCAGTTGAAAGTGCTTTTCCTCAAATCTTAATGGATGACCTCAATTGTCTGCATGCAGTATGATCATAAGTGGAGCCAGTTTGTTTAAATTTTGTCTATAAGGCATAAAGCAGGTCAGCTGAGACCAAGGGTAGATGGGCCCCCTCTTACCCAGATCTTCCTTAGAAGTTTCTGGGTATTACAGACCTGCAAGATTAGTAATCAAAAGTTTAGTGTCAAAAAATGAACAGAATAATTTCTTACTGGAGTTCAGGCAATTAATATTAAAGTCTCCAAGAACAAACAGCTTGCTTTTCTTACTTTGAGTGGCCATCTCACTGAGGTGGAAGACAGCCGGATTCATATCCAAGCTGCCCTAGGCAAGGAATTCATAATGCCCTTAGCTCCACCCATAGCCACACCCCCATTCCTCAGAATATAAAAGTGTACATTTTAAAGGGATAGTAATACTTAAAATGTAAAAAAAATATGTTGTAGGGTTTATCCCCCTGAGTAAAACAAGAGTACTCCCACTGCTGAAAGGTGTTGCATTCAAAAGTTATTGATTTTCAAAGTTGAATTTTTTAGGTGCAAAATCACAGTGGCCTGAAATTGTACAGTGGCACTGTTGCTACACCATCCTATGGACAGCTCTGGTCCCGGGACCATAAATCTCCATAGGATGGTGTAGCAACAGCGCCACTATACAATTTCAGGCCACTGTGATATTGCACCTAAAATATTAAACTTTGAAAATTAATAACTTTTGAATGAAACACCTTTCAGCAGTGGGAGTACTCTTGTTTTACTCAGGGGAATAAACCCTAAAACAGATATTTTTTTGCATTTTAAGTATTGCTATCCCTTTAAAGACTTTTGTGTATATGTGTGTAGCCTTCAATGGCGGCAGCAGTATCGGGTGTGTTTTCGATTTTTTTATCTGAAATTTTTATTTGCTTTTCTATTTATACCTGCCAATTTGAGCATTTTTATCTTTATTGAATTTATCAGTGTCTTGCTCTGGATTTTTACTATTAATTATCCATTATTCTCATTTAAGTATACTCATTTCAGGTATTATCAATACACTAAATAAACCTATGTTTATATTTGTTTGATTCAATTTATGAGTTGCTCTATCCTCCCCTCAGTATCTCATTGAACATCCCCACCATATAGTTTGTCTCACAGTTGTTGTGGATCCTTCCTGACTCCAACATATTAATCAGACTCCCCAAGTCAACAACTTTCTATTAAAGTCTATTACTATAACCCTGTATATACCCTTTTGCCAAAAATATACATCTCTGTAATATATATATATTGTAGTCGCTAAAATGATATAATTTTGTAAAGGATTCCACAATCTAATAGCCTTTGCCATAAAAAAACCTCTTTCTCTGTTAATGGTGAAACATTGTTCCTTACCCCTTAAGGTGCCCAGATGTGCCAGGACCGTCATGGATAAACTTCCCATAAGGACTCATGATGTTAAATGATAGCAGCGCGCCTCAGTGCACGCTGCTATCATGCTGAATAGGTTGAAACCGATCACTCCAGGACCGGAGCGCTCAGTCTTTGTGACTGCTCTCTGCCTACCTTTACCTTACCAAACAAAAGAGAACAGAGTTGGGGGTATTAGTCCCTTCAGTGCTGGTCCTGGGGGCAGGATAAATGTAGGTCTCTTTATGACCTATTGACACCACTCTGATTATTTTACAATTATGTTGTGAAAGATCAAATCACTTTATTTACAAAATTATATTGTAAAACAGAAATAATGAAATAAAATTAAAGTTTATTGTTAGTTTTATTAAAGTGGAGCCCAGTAATACACATATATATACCAAACAGTGATGTATAAAAAATAAAAAATCTGTGAGGGAAAGAGGGACATGGGGATTTTCACCCCAGAGGGACAGTGCCCCCAAAAACTGCACATATTGTAGGTATGAATGACCGGCCATACCTTTCATGCAGTGTCTAGAAAAATTAACCCCTTTGGCACAAATAACAAGAGAACCAATAAAAACTGCATAATTTTACTTTTTTTATGGTTTTCTTTATATTAAGTGTGGTATCAAAAGAAAGCCCTGCTTGTGCTTGAAAAAATGGTATATAATATGTGTGGCTGAAATAAAATACTTAGAGGAAAAACATTATTGAACAAAGATATAGTCAAAAAGGTCAAACTTGCTTTGGTCTTTAACTGCAAACCGCCCCAAATTTTCCCGGTCCTTAAGGGGTTAAGAGATATCCTCTAGGTGTTTGACAAGATCTTAGAATGAAAAGTTTCCTTGCAAGGTTTTTATAATAGCCTTAAGTAAACTTGTATAATTAATACTTATTTTCTGTCTCTCTTTGCTTTAAGGTCAACTTTTTGTGATTTAGGGTATTATATGATGAGTATGGAAGAAGCTGCTAACAATCTCTGACCAACAGAAACATAGAATCTGACATCACATATGAACAATGTGAATTATCTACTCTCCCCATATCCTTATCTAGTTAGCTCAGATTTATGTTACTCGTAGAACAACTATATATCTATCCCAAGAGTTCATGCATTCATTTACTGTTTTAGACTCAAACACTTCTGCTGTTTGTATGTGTGTTTGTAATTATACACAGAAACAGATTTTGGCAGCAGACTTATCTCTCCCAGTCATTGTTTAATTCCGTAACAATATTTTTAACTACCACTTCTGGAAGAATGTTTCAATGCCTATTACCCTGTACTCTGTAAAGCTGTAATTACACAAATCATATCAGAATTTTCTACCTCAAGATCTCTCATTGTAGTATCCCTTTCTTTCTGAAAAGACATCTCCATGAAATGCCGGTTCATGCAAAAGATTCACCTAGATTCACCTAGACACAAATGACACAGTTACATTGTGATGTAGAAGACACCTTCAAACATCTATTGAAATCCCACCTGCTCTTGGAAGCACCACAATAACAGCATTCGCTATTACATTTATATAAAAATCATTCTGCACTTCTTCTATAACTACTGTGTACCTGCATTACCATCACTGTCTCTGTATGTTGTCCGTATTGCTAATTAGATTGTAAGCTCTTTCAGACAGGGTTCCCTTCCAAATGTATGTATGATGTGCCCTGGAAATGAAACCCTAACTATACCTGAATTTAAACTAGTTAGGTGTCCCTACTAAGACTCACTCACTGTGTGACCCCAATTTTAAATTAGTATGTATTGGGAGAACCCTGAGTGCAATCAGGTGCGACACCCATAAAACAGCTGATAAGAAACAGAACAGAGAGATGTATGAGGGGAGAGGGGGACGCAGACAATGCAGTGCCAGCATCAGGGAAGGAGTGCAGAATGCAGGGCTGATTAGTACATACCACAAATGGTTAAATAACAGCATGAAGACAGTATCAGTATCAAACTGAAATCAGTGAAAAATTTCCACTTGGCAAAAAATGTCCCTCGAAAAGTGCAGATTTTCCACTTTTTCACATTTTTTTCACCTAGCTCATTCCATTGAAATCAATGGGAACATTGAAGTTACACAGAACATAAAACAAATATTACTTTATTTCCCAAAGGCACAGTATAAAAGGGGCATGAGGGCGCCTGTGTTGGAGGGCTGTGGGGAAACAATCAGTTGAACAGGGAATAATTTTTGGGGGGCTTGTTTACTGGGATTGGGGTCAGTTAATAAAAAATAAATCCTAAATACAAATAAAAAAAAAATCATAAGACATGGTATAAAAGGGGTCTGAGGAAGGTGCCTGTTTTGGTGGATAGAATCTGGGGAATGAATCAGTTGAAAAGGCAATTTGTTTTGTGGGGGTTTCTTGACTGGTATTCGGGGACAGTGAATAAAATAAATACATTTTAAAATAAAATAAGAAATTTGTATGTAATGTGAATAGACAGGAACCCCCTAACATAAGCTGCCACTGGGGTGGACTGATACTTGACTTGATAGAGTATTTTGTAGAGGATGATTTCTTAGATTTGTTGTTAGAGGCCCAAGCCCTGAAGACACATTGATTTGTAGGACTTAGGCTTGTTAGAAACAAATCCCCAAAAATTGTTTATTTTTTTTGTAGGACTATGTTGTTTATTTATTTATTTACTTATTTTTTCAAGGCACAAGTCCTGAGAAAAAAAATGCCCTGCTGGCCTAGTGCCAGTAGGTTATGTTGGCCAGTGGCTACTGGCCATTGTCAAATGTCCTCCTCCTGAGTCTGAGTTTATAATTGCGGAATTTGCAACTGCTGTTCTTGCTGTTGCTGCTGCTGAGATGTTTAAGCAGCAGGATGATTAGGCAGCTGAAAGGGAATAGAATCAACAACAGCAGTAACATGGGTGATGGATGATGTAGGTCCCACTTGCCACGACTATCTCCAGTGATGCGCCTGAGGCAGTAGCAGCACAGTAAGTAGTTCCCAGTCTATGTGGAGAAAAGAAGAAGTTGGCCAATAATTCTTCTCCACCTGCCCCCCTCCAAAATCATGGGTGTGTTGCTATTATAATATAATTATTTACCTTGAGATCAGGAACTGTGTCTCTCATCAGCAACTGATGAGATTTCTGTGGTGGGTGTTTGGCTTTAACATGTTGGACATAAATGTCATGTTGTCTGTGTTTAATGTGTGATATCAGGGAGGTTGTGCCAAGGTGTATTCCCTCCTTTCCCCTTCTCTCTGACTGATTTTGCACTGTTCCATTGTTGATGATGACTGCACTGTGCCTCCTGGAAGAGAATAATAGTCTAACACCCATGACTTCTGGGGGAGGGATAGGGAACAGGTGGAGAAGAATGGCCTCTTTCCTCTTGTCCTCCATTTTCCCCTTCACTTTCTGTGGCAACAGATAATGTTGCTGCTGTTGCTGCTACTGCAGTACTGCAACTAGGACCAGGAGTATTGCTGGTGATGGCAAGTGGAACCTGTCCTAGTCCCACGTCACTTGTTGACCCCATTCCTACTGTGTCCACAGTGGTCTGTGGCACACTAGCCTGATCCTCAGCACCCTGCTGCCCTTGCATCTTAGCAGCAGCAGAAATTAGAGCAGTTGTAAATTCTGCAAATTCCAAAAGCTTATTGCTAGTGGTGGGGGTGGTGGTGATGCCCATCCTCATCCCTGTCTCCCATTCATTCTCAGTTTCTGCTAAAAAGGCCATCAATGTCTCATACACCCCAACTTCTCCACCATCATCATCATCATCATCATCACCACCCCCACTAGTCCCTAAGTGCTGCTGCTCTATCACAGACATCTCACTGCTGCTTGGAAGAGGTGATGAGCAATGTGACAGAGAGTCCCTTAATGTTACACTTGGAATTTCCTTTTGACCTGAAGAAGAAGGCAGACTAGCACTAGCAGCAGTATCTGTGCTCCTGCTGTTGGTGGTGGTATTAATTCTGAGGCTGCTCTCCCCCAACACCAGTTCTGGCCTCTTAAGGATCATGTTCAACTTGAACACTGTAGAAAAGGGAAGGGGACTCCCAGAGTCAGTGGAATGGTGTGGGCTCCCTTGACCGCTAGTCTGGAGGCTCTCAAATGCTTCTCCTACCACTCCTCTAACACTAGTCCCACCGGCTGCTTCACCATCACTGTTACTACGACTACTACTACTACTAAGACCAACATCAGGTTCAGCTGCAGAGTCTTCTTCCAGACAGTCACTAGGATGCTGTTTCACTCCTAACACTAACAAGCTGCTGGACCTTCTTGGTAGTAGTACTAGCACTGGCAGGACTGCTTGGGGATGGCAAGTGTGACTTAGGGTCCCCTGCTGCCACACTTTGCATCATCTTCTCCTTCCCTCCCTCCTGAGTATTACAAGACACAGTAGCAGCTTCAGCACTGGTGGCAGCAGGTTCAGCACTAGTTTCAACAGGGGCAGCAACGGTGACAGAACAGGCAGAATGTCTAATACCAGGCACAGGCAGCTGGCCTATTCTGCTCTCACTAGAACTACCCTTTTTTCCCTCTCTTCCCATTCCCTTTTCTCCCTCCCTTCCCATTAAATTCCCTGATATCCCTTGGGGTGATTTAGGTGGACTGAACAGCATTGGTTCAGTAGTGGTCCCTTCCTCCTGCTTCTCAGACACATAAGGGTCCTTCCAGCTCCTCCACTGATTATTTTTCACCCTGCTCATAGTGATAGCAGCACTCCTGTCACCCGCAACTCCTGCCTTAATTTTGGAAAAATATCACAACAGAACAGCACAGCTCATCTACTTCTCTCCGTAGCTGCTTCTATTGTGTCTGCTTTCTGCAAATATGTCACGTTTTTATAGCGGAAATGCGAAAATACCATAAATCAATGGGTGCAAACTTTCTAGCCATTTAAAAAATGGTGAACAATTTTGGCCAATGCATGAAAAATTAGAACATTTTAATCGTTAGTTTTAGAGGATTTTCCAGTGAAAAAGCAGACAGCAGCGTAGTTTTCACAGAAAATCCAGATGACCCCTATTAATGTTGCCCTCTGTTCTAGAGATAACATATATAATCAGTCAGCGGGATCACAAAGTCACAAACTGATCACTGTGATAGGAATCTTAACCCTTTATCCTGTAACACTGCACTCTGCCTGCATCAACTGTCATGTCAGACCCCATGGACATAACATCCAGAACAGATAGAAGACATTATCTCTTGAACAAAAACATAACAGAATAATAAATAAGGGCCATTATGATTTTTTTGAACATGGTAAGGTATAGGGATATCATTATTAGGAAGTGTTAGTTCTCTTTTTGGGGCCAGAGAGGTGCACATTGCAGTGCTGGTCCATAAAACATTAAATTTAAATGGTTAATGGGACAGTAAAGTTTTAATTATGAAAAAGTGTGCTCTCTTACTATTGAGTGAAACAACAATTGGTCCACTTTGTCTTTGTGTATAAAGTCTATTCTACTTCCACAGGTGACATGTGATCTCTGCAAGTAAACTGATGTCAGATAAGGACCTCTTGTCAGTTATCCCTATGGTCACACAGACATAGTTACATGTTATATGGTAGGTAGGTGCATATCTCCTCAGTACAGTGCTACTTACTATTACATCACAATCCCAGCAGCACAATAACTTGGTATCATTCACATTAGATCATTTCCAAGGTCCCAGTGATCAGTACAGTGCAGTGTGATTCCAGTGATCAGTACAGTACAGAGTGATTCCAGTGATCAGTACAGAGTGATTCCAGCGATTAGTACAGTACAGAGTGAATCCAGTGATCAGTACAGTACAGAGTGAGTCCAGTGATCAGTACAGTACAGAGTGATTCCAGTGATCAGTACAGTACAGAGTGAATCCAGTGATCAGTACAGTACAGAGTGAGTCCAGTGATCAGTACAGTACAGAGTGAATCCAGTGATCAGTGCAGTACAGAGTGAATCCAGTGATCAGTACAGTACAGAGTGATTCCAGTGATCAGTACAGTACAGAGTGATTCCAGCGATTAGTACAGTACAGAGTGAATCCAATGATCAGTACAGTACAGAGTGATTCCAGTGATCAGTACAGTACAGTGTGAATCCAGTGATCAGTACAGTACAGAGTGATTCCAGTGATCATTCAGCAATGCCAGAAACTGACTTTTTATATTCATTACAGATAGAATCTTCAGTATCTGTAAGCAGGTAGAGAATTCCATGAAGACCTTGTTAATGAGATTAATAGGAACCTAAGGGAGAAAACACTAACTTGTGCTAAGGGGCACTGAATGATTCATATTTACTCTTCAGTTACCAGATGGGTGTGCAACTCCTTCTAAAGCAATACATGGTGAATTGTGAATATTGATCCTATATGAAAGTGATATTCCATCTGTAGTGATTGGGTTTACAGTCTACAACTGTATAAACAAAAATAAGATAAAGGTGGACATTGGGCACCTGAAAATAGGGACAGGAGAATTAATTAATGAGGATAAGGAGATGTCTGACTCCTTAAAAACTATTATTGTTTTGAGGTCTAACCATTACTTGGTAGAATCACTCTCAAACAATGTTTATACGCCTGTTTGTATCAGTGAACACACCTTATTCAATAAGTAGAAAAACTATTATGGGATGATATGGCTATTTTGATCTTAGAATGCCCCACTACAGGACTCTTTAGAGGCATAGATGACAATATAAATTACACAATATTTCAGTTTTGACCAAGAGTAAAAAAGTTGTAAGAGAGAGGATTACTAAGCAAAAATTAAGTATAAAAGGAACTCTCAACCAGACTTAAGAAGGTGATAAGGGAAAAAAGGAAGGAGGTGACCTGATGTATGACTATGGAGCCGACACCCAAGACGACTGCATCCCCACCCCTAATGAATAAGCAAGCCAAAGAATGCATCATGGTTGGTGGAATGGAATGGTAAGTGAGTAATTACCATAGTATAAGTTGTAATGGTAACATTATGTAATTATAGAAGAGCATTATCAACTATAAATTAGCTAAAACATTCCTTTATACTTTAGGAAAGTTATGTATATGTATGTGTGTATATGTATATATACACACACTGCTACCCCTCCTTACATCTCTGCCCTCATCTCCTCTTATGTTCCTGGCCGCCTTCTTGGCTCAGCACACAACGCCCTTCTTGTTACACCATCCACACCCTCTGCCCTCTCCCGTCTCAAACCTTTCTCGCTTTCTGCTCCCTACCTCTGGAACTCCATACCCGTTTCCCTACATCTAGAACAATCGCCCTCTGTCTTTAAGTCTACCCTGAAATCTTATCTTCTGGAGCACTAGGACCATGCACTACCTTTCGCCAAAGCCAGCAGTTGTAACCTTAGCACTTGACACCTTCTTACCCTGTTGTCTGTCTCCTATTACCCATTTAGACTGTAAGCTCCTTGGGGCAGGGACCTCTCTCCTATTGCTATTATGAATGTGACACTAATTTTATCCCTCTTATTTAATGTAACTTACTTCTATTGTAAGGCGCTGCATACACCATATAAATAAAGATATATATATATATATATATATATATATATATATATGGGAAGCTGGCACCCACATAATTTTTGGCTGAAATAGTTACAGTTATGTAATGGATACAATGCCTGCAATATCACAGAGCCTCTCCCGTCCTCTGGGCACTCCACTCTCTTCTCTCATCTCTCAAGGATGTTTAGCGGGGTAGACTATGCAAGACACTGTACCTCCCGTCCGTGACAAGCTATCAGCTACTGGGTAATTAAAGTATGCAAAATGACAGCAACAAGGGACCCCCAATCCTATGCATTTCATATCTTTGAAGACACTTCTTGAGTGATCTGTTAGAATAAGTTGGTATATATACTCACACAGTATATCACCCCTGTACCATCTGCACCCCAACCCTGAATCTGGCTTCAAGCTTCATTTTAACTTTCTGTGGTATGTGCTAATCACCCCTGTACCATCTGCACCCCAACCCTGAATCTGGCTTCAAGCTTCATTTTAACTTTCTGTGGTATGTGCTAATCACCCCTGTACCATCTGCACCCCAACCCTGAATCTGGCTTCAAGCTTCATTTTAACTTTCTGTGGTATGTGCTAATCACCTCTATCACCCTGATTCTGACTCTTCACAGTCTTTCCTCCCCCACAATCCTCCTACATATCTGTGTCTGTTCAATTCCTTATCAGCTGTTTTTAGGGAGTCACACCTGGCTACACACAGGGCAATCAATGTACATATTAGTTAGTAATTGGAAACAGATACTCATTCAGCCTCAGCATGGGGACCTCACCAGTTTAAATTCAGCCACAGATAGGGGGAATTTCAAGGGGGTGAATTTCAAGGGGACCCACGACACCTGGGAGCCAAGTGCACCGGAGCAAAAGTGCAGCAAGAGTTAAACATGAGAGTTTGACAGGAGAGTGGACAGGAAAGAATGACAGCTACTGCAACACTTAAACCACAGGTAAGTAAACAAATAAGGAGTGAAATGGAACTAGAGAATAGATAAATATTACTAATATAACAGAGGAGGAGAGGAGAGGAAGAGAGAGAGAGAGGGAGGAAGGAGAAGGGAGGAGAGGAGAAGAGAAGAAAAAAAAAAAGAAGGAAAAAGGGAAAGATTTTTTTTTTTTTTCTGTCTCACAATAACAAGAGGTTTCTGTCTACCTATATCTTACCTAGTATCCTCCTCATGCATGCCAACATGAATAGATTAATACTCACTGTTCTAACTATCCCACTAATAATACAGATTTACTCTCATCCTTGCAACCATGCCCCGCACCCTCACCATAACATAATAATTCATCATGGACTTCTGCATACATGTGCACTATCAACTGAATGCTGGTGGAGAGTACTAAAATCAAGCCCACCCAGCCCCAGTAATTATAGCAACAAATGCACCCTCTCACTATATGTTCACCGCAAACAACTCACTAAATTTTTATGCAAATGATATAGAAACTAACCCTGGCCCTAAAATAGAAATAAATGGCAACCTCCCCTTTAAAAAGGGTCTGTCATTTGTGCACTGCAACATACGCAGTATACTGCCCAACATGGATGAACTAAAAGCCTGGTGTTACGCATACAAACCAAAAATTCTTATTCTTACTGAATCCTGTTATCCCCAAAAATTCCAGACACTGCTGTTGCCATAGATGGATACTCATGCTTTAGAAAAGACCGTGCAAAGCGAGGAGGAGGTGTAATCATTTACATACAGGAGCCAATAAACTTTACACTTCTAAAGGACTCTCACAACACTGATTCTTATGAATACATTGCTGGTAAAATTTGTCTTCCATACTCAAAACAAATCATAATTGTAGGCATCTACAGACCGCCAAATACCTCAGCACACACCGTATCTGACATAGCTCAACACCTAAAGGTGATTGCCACACAAAACAAGAAAAGCGAGTTGATGGTTCTTGGAGACTTTAATATTAATTGGCTTGATTCCAGGAATGAAAAATATTGTTCATTGTTTAAAGCACTGAACTTATCACAACAAAGATCTTCCCCTACTCGCATAAATCTTAAAACATCCAACCATACCCTTCTAGACTGGATCCTCACATCCTGCGCAAGCAGAATACAAGATTCAGGTGTACTAGCAAACGTGTTTAGTGATCACTCCATAGTTTACTGTGTCCGCAAAATAAAACCAGTCAAATCAAATTTCAAAGTCATACTCACGAGAACATTTAGAAAATTTAACCTTCAGTCCTTCCTAAATGATTTAAAAAATTGCTCATGGCATAGATTACATCTAATACCTGACCTTGATTCAGCGATTGACTTTTTTAACTCAGAATTCCTACAGGTCTGTAATACCCATGCCCCACTAAGAAAGGTCAGGGTCAGGGGGGCACATCTACCATGGGTCTCAGCTGACTTGATTCAATTATTCAGTTTCAGAGATTCATTATGGACAAAATTTAAACAATCTGGCTCCCCTCATGATCACACTATATATAGGCAAGTACGGAATACATGTACAAAACAAACAAAACTAGCAAAAGCACAATATTTTAATAACAACTTGGACAATAACATTTCAAAGCCTGCCAACTTTTGGAAGGTTATAAAAAACATCTACAATCCACCTAACCATTCTCACCCATCAAATATAACAATAGACAATGAAACCATACAGTGCCCCCCAGCCATAGCCAATGCTTTCAACAGCTACTTTGTTGGATGTGCCACCACACTGATTAAACAAACAAAGGCAACTCTGAAGTCCCACTAAGTTCAGAACAGTCACTGGCACCTGCTGCCTGGTCCAACAGTGCAAATGAATTCAATTTCAGGCCAGTAAATGAAAGTGAAGTATATGATCACCTCCTCAACCCAAAACTGAAATCTCAATCGAGCCCTGACCAACTACCAGCAATTTTATTAAAGCTCAGTGCTATGGTCACAGCCCAACCGATAGCAACTCTAATTAATGCCTCTTTGACATCAGGGTATATGCCCAAATCCTGGAAAGTGGCAAGAGTTGTACCTATCCACAAAAGTGGGGATAAAAATGTAGTATCAAATTACAGACCGATATCTCTCCTCCCCACTTTATCTAAAATCATAGAGAAATGTGTACATGTGCAACTACATAAATATTACCAACAGACCAGTTTCTACACCCCTCTTCAATCAGGGTTTAGACCAAACCACTCAACAGTCACGTCTCTTCTAAAAGTAACCAATGATATCCAGACTGGCATGGAAAATGGTGAACTCACTGGAGCTATTTTCCTTGATTTCGCTAAGGCCTTTGACACAGTAGACCATAACATTCTTATCAGCAAACTCCATAACTCAGGATTGGGTAATAATTCTCTACAATGGTTCCGATCCTATTTATCAGACAGAATGCAGTATGTGTCAGTTGCAAACAATGACTCCCGTCCGCTCAAAATAACAAGTGGAGTTCCCCAAGGCTCCATTCTTGGCCCTCTTCTATTTTCTCTTTTTATAAATGATCTGCCCAAGGTTTGCAAATCATCTTCAGTACACATGTATGCAGATGACACCATAATCTATGCTAAAAACTCTAGCATATCACAACTTGAAACCGAATTACAACATGATTTCTACAAAGTGGAAAGATGGATAACACAGAACAAACTTTTCTTAAACACAGATAAAACAGTCACAATGATATTTGGCACAAAGCACAAACTGCGTAGTCTCGACAATATCCACCTATCCATTGTGACACAGTCTAATCGTAAATTGGCCCCAGTAGACTCCTACAAATATCTTGGTATGTGGCTTGACCCTAACCTCAATTTTGGTCACCACATTGACAAATTAACCTCTAAACTTTATCCCAAAATAAGTACACTTTATAGAAACAAATTATGTCTAAGTACGTGAGAAAACGTATTGTACAACAGATGCTGCTGCCAGTCATAGACTATGGTGACGTAGTATATGCTCCAGCGCCAGAAATCCACCTCAGTAAACTTGACACTCTATATAATTCATTATGCCGCTTTATCCTCCAGTGTGACTACACTACCCATCATTGTGACATGCTAAAAGAACTAAATTGGCTAACACTCAAATCTAGACGTGACCTTCATCTTTCTTGCTTAGTACACAATCACTTCTCTGGAAAACTACCACAATACCTAAGCAGTATGCTCACCCCAGCTCTCCATACTAACTATAACCTCCGCTCCACTACTAACAACTCACTGCGTATACCACAATACAAGAAAGAAGCAGGAAGATCTGCCTTCTCCTTCAGAGCTCCAAAAATCTGGAACAATCTGCCGGAAAAAATCACATCTGCACCCAGTCTAAAATCCTTAAAAGCAAATGTTTCTTTATATCTACAAACAGTGTGTAACTGCAAATAATCCCATTATTTAATAAGTATGTATATTTCTGTATGTTTGTATATAATGTCTCACAATTAGTGTAAATATGTAACCTTTTACTGAAAACTATCCAGGACATACTTGAAAACGAGAGAAATCTCAATGTATTCTTCCTGGTAAAACATTTTCTAAATAAATAAATAAATAAATATCAATAATGCAGAACGAACATTCAGCTTCTCCTTAAATACTACAAGTGGCAACTAAAAGAGACTCTCCAAAGCAAATGTACTAAAATTATCATTCAATATAATTACATAAAAATGACAAAATCCATTAGCTCCAGGGACAGAACATTTATAGGAAAATGAATGACAAAAAAACAAAAACTGAAATTGTATTATTGTTAATCTGACACAATCACATCTCAGCACAGTAACCTGTCAATGAAAGTGTCTCTAAATCTAAATGTATCCTTCCAGAAATAATGACACTAACAGTATATAGTCCTGGTTTCCTATAATTGGATATGTTGGATATCCTCCCTGGCCCTAAAAGTAGTGGGGTATGACTATATGGATAAAGGCCATAATATAAATTGACCATTTGCAGCTGGTGTGGGTTGATGGGAAATGAAGCCCAAAACTGCTGGAGGTCTACTAAGTGACTACCCCTCTATACATCAATATAGTGATAGAGTCTTAACAAAGAAATCAATCAATTAAATGGTGACTGACTGAAAAATAACAAAGATACATTAAAGTTTTGATGTGGCAAACAAAGTCCTATGGTCATTTGTGGTTAAGAAGTATGTCCTATAATATGTTCTGTATCTGGGCACCTTAAATGGTGCTTATCAACCCCTGTATTGTTTACATTAGGGTGAGAGAAACAATCCTTTAAACTCAGTAGGTGTGTGTATTTCTATGGTTTCCAGTGCAGTGGGACAATGCTGGTGGGTCAATATTTATGGTTCTATGGTTATTGTGAGAAAAGTCCTGGCTGGGTGTCAGTCTCTGAGATGGGCAAACAAGATGGTAGTTTGAGGCAGGACAGGATGGTCCAGTCGACAATACTAAAGAGTTTCGAGACAGGACCAGATGGGGTTTGAAGAATCGAAGAGGTTCGAGACAGGATTGGTTGGTCAACGGACTACAACTCCACTGCTCTCCACTAGTAGGAGGTTTAGGAGTGTCGAAGGAATTCAAGACAGGATTGGATGGTCGACGGACTACAAGTCCACTGTTCCCCTCCGGGCAGAGGTTTAGGAGTATCGAAGAGATTCAAGACAGGATCAGATGGTCAACGGACTACAAGTCCACTGCTCTCCTCTAGTTCAATGTTGAAGAAGTATCAAAGAGGTTCGAGATAGGACTGAATGGTCGACCGTCTACAAGTCCACATCTCTCTACTAGTTGGAAGTAATAAGGGAAACCAACCAGATGTTGGGGTTGATCCTGACGACTAGTAGGTCAGGCAGAAGGCAGGAGGGTTTCGAGTCCCTACACCCTCGGGCGGGGTAGTCACCAGAGCAACCGGTGATGGCAACTCGAACCAGCCGGAGAGCCTAAGGTGTAGGGTTGAGTAAGCTGGAGTCGGGACTTGGGAGCAGCTAAAGGGACGCCTGTTGCGAGGCAGAAGGGTTTGTAGAACAAGCATGGTCAAGGATAGCCGAGGTCAAGCAGAAATCGAATCAAGGAGCCAGGGAACTAGACAGAGACGTAGTCAGGGAAAAAAAACGGGTCGAGATCCAAGGGCAGGAGGCAAGAGACATGGTCATTAAACAAGGCAAGTTTCGCTACACGGATTCAGCAACTCGGGAACTCTGAGACAAAGATTTCTCAGACTATTGGTGCTAAAATCGAACAAGGCTAGGAGGTTGACTTAGATAGATAAAGCCTGCAGCAGCCAATAGGAATGATGGTAGGAGGAACGATCAGGGGAGCATGACACTGGGTAAGTATGTGAGGTACTATGACTACTGTGGGACAAGGCTGGGAGACAGTAAGTGAGGTATTATGACTACTGTGGGACAAGGCTGGGAGACAGTAAGTGAGGTATTATGACTACTGTGGGACAAGGCTGGGAGACAGTAAGTGAGGTATTATGACTACTGTGGGACAAGGTTGTGAGTCAATATGCATAATTCTGTCGCTGCTAGTACAGTGGGACAAGAATGGATGGCTAGTATGCATGCAACAGAACTGAAGAACACATAATACACAGGAATGTAGAGAATATCAAGTGCATTAGAATGTACACATCAAGTATGCAATATAAATATAAAGTAAACAATAATAAGGCATGTTTTGCTATTCTAGTATATTCATTTTATAATAATAATGCTCTTTTATCATCTCTTTATAATTCCTACAAATATTACAAATACATAGAAATAACTGGTTTATCAACTATTAAATATATAACTGGAACATGTGAAGGAAGAGGATCCTTCCTGCCCTTAAGAACCTGAAACTGAACTATCTGGGTTATGTATAAGTCCAGCATTGGCCCACCTTACTCCTATCAGATGGAAAGGACCGTGTTACCATATCCAGATAGATACCAGCCTGGTTCAGGAAACCTCTGCACTGGTTAGGGTTGCCCCCATAACACTGGAGAAGCGGGACAGACCCAGACATGCCTCTCGCAACATTAGAATCATTATTGACTGCCGGAGCAGGGGTGGTAGCAGCTATAGGAACAGACTGCGCCGGGGGCTGCTGAGGAGGTGGAGCCAGATGCACAGTACGGAGCAACAAGAGCTGGAGGGCTAACGCAAACTAGTCCATGCGCTAGTCTACCTGGTCCAGCCTAAGAAATATTCAGTGCATTGCCTGCTCCTTCTGAATTCATGGTCCTTATGCACTGTTAGGGACCAGGAACTAGGCAGACACAAATAATATAAAATGCAAAACACCTTTATTAAAGCAACAAAAAATAATCAAAACAAAATCATGATCCAGGAGCATAAACCAAATGAGAAGCCAGGGTCACAAACTAGGGCAGGTAATCAGCCAAGCTGTAGTCAGGAACACAGAAGTCCGCAATGTCAGAAGGAAGCCAGTGGGTCAGGATCCAGAAGGATCATCAGAGAAAGCCAGGTCATACACGGAGGTTCACTTTTGAATAGTCGCACGTAGAAGAGCGTGGGACCATTCAACTCTTTCAGCAGGTCACGTGGCTAAACAGTGCGACGTGCACTCAGTGCATGACAGCGCTAGATTGTCACGTCACATAGCCAATGGGCGCATGCTGCAGATAAATTTATTTGTTTTTGCTGTCTTCACATTTCTGAATTGTTTGTGTCCTTTCCCTGGTTCTGAACCCGTTTGTTAAGCACATGGAGGCAGCTGGAGTGCCTCCGTGTGCTGCAGATAATACTCCATCCAGCAGAAGGCACAGGCTAGCAGGTGGCAGGAAGAGGACGGAGTATTATCTGCAGCACACAGAGGCACTCCAGCTGCCTCCATGTGCTTAACAAACGGGTTCAGAACCAGGGGAAGGACACAAACAATTCAGAGATGTGAAGATGGCAAAAAAATAAAAGAATACACTTATCTGCAGCATGCTCCCACTGGCTATGCATGTGACAATCTCGTGCTGTCATGCAGTACGAGATTGTCACATCGCGCTGTTTAGCCATGAGACCTGCAGAAAGAGTTGAATGGTCGCATGCTCTTCTGAATCATAAGCAGAATCTATAAGCAGAACAACTCAGCCAAACCTTGACACCTCCCCAGCCGGGAGTAGAGGGATTATTGCACACTCTGCAGCAAATATGACTGCAGTCAGTTTTTGAACTACCACTTTACTCATACGTCCCTTCAGTGTTCCTACTCCTTTCCCACCTCCCCCTGCCCCTTGTGAGTTTTCTGGACATTACTCAACTACTTAGTGTTTTTACTGTAAAGTGCACAACAGAAATGATGCTATGCACTGTCTTGCCTTGACCCTCAATGAAATACTAAATCTTGTCTGGTATCAATCAAGTCTGTCTCAGTCATGTCAGCTGTCACCTTTTTTTTTTTTTTTTTTTTTTAACTGTTTTCCACTCTATCCTATCACTGTAAAAAACACAAAACAAAACAAAAAAAATCTGTTCAACAACTTCTTTCCCCAGACTCAGCCATCACAGAGATAAAAACAGCAGGATAAACGAGGAACTTATACCACAACTGCCGGTGTCTTTCAAAACAAATCAGTCAGTTTTTAAACTGTTACATTATACTGTTCTTTCCATAAATCATATTATAATAATCTGGCACAAACAAAAACATTTATATTATGTGTTTATATGTTTAAAAATAAACTTGCCATTGTTATATCAAGTTCTAATTGTTTTCATATCTGTTTAGATCATAGTGATGAAAAGAATTCATATCCTATATAATAATTCGCTAAAACATGTGTAACAACGAAGTCATGCGCAGTAGAGACTGCCCACTCCGCTGCTGATACAGAGCTGGACGGTCCAAAGGAGCATCCAGCTCTGTATCAGCCGTGGCGTGGGCAGTCTCTACTCCGAGTGACTGCCCCATGACCAGTTGGCAGTGGCACTTAGGCCAGTGTAACGGGCTCTCCAACTAGTATTAAATAATTGGGTTTTAATGATGGCATATAGATTTGATTATCCATATACATTTAGGGAGATGTGCTATTAAGAGGTACTGTGGAAATAGCTAGGTGGATGAGTGTTTACTGCTGATATGTATTTCTATCATTGATAATTAGTATTTTAGAAACAACCTGACATCATGACAAATTTCAAAAAAATATTGTAAAAACTTAAGATGAATAAAGCACCTGGACCTGCTGGCTTCTCCCCAAGGGAACTTAATCTTTATTGATTCATTCTAATCAGGCTTAAGTGCAGAGGTAAAACCTTTATTCAAAAAAGGGTGTAAGATAGAAACCTGGAAATTATATACCTATATGGCTGATTTCCATAGTGGTTAAGTTAGGACAATTGTTAATACGTGATATTTTTCAGCATAATGTGACTACCTGGCATTTTATTAAAAGAGTCAGCATTTTAATAAAGAATAGATCATGCAGAACAAATAAACTTACATTTTTATTGGATAAGTGGTAACCAAGACAAGGTTATTGCTGTGGATGTAGTGTACTATGATTGTGCAAAAACTTTTGATCTTCACAAAATTAAACACTTTGTAATTAATACATTCACATTCATTTAGACTGATTGGCATGGGGAACAATACTGAAAACTGGTTAAATAATAGAATGTAGAATGTTTGTAAATTATACTTTTTCAAGTTGGTCTAGAGTTGTAAGTGGTGTGCCTAATAGTTAAGACATACAATGCTTTTATTGTTTTAATAATCATCTTGTAGTGGGCTTTGAAAGTAGCATCTCAAAATTTCATGATGGCATTAAGCTCTGGACAGAAATACACAGATTGGGGTGTGCTTTCTCTGAAGGAAGACTGAAAAAAAAACTTTCTTTTTAGCTGGAATCTTTGCTCAAATCGCACAGTTTGCATCTTTTTCTACAGAAATTTCTGTGCATGGAAACCACATTAAAATGTCCTCTGTTTTTTCTAACTCCCGAAAAGGTTTTTCCAGTTTCCACCTATTCCCCAGCGGACAAAGCAGATTGTGTTTTTTTTTTCATAAAAATTCCTGTAAGAAAACTTTTCACCTATCTCTATTACTAACACCAAAGACTATAAGGAATACTTAATTGTAGAATGAAATATAGATATACAGATAGAAAAGATATTACTAAAAAAGTAAAAGGATGTTATGCTGCTTTATCCTCTAATATATTTACTTGCATTTATAGCACCCATCACGTTGATATATTTAAAGAACTAAATTGGCTAGCACTCCAATCTAGACAAGCCCTTCACCTTTCATGCCTAGTGTACAACCAATATGTTCACTATATCTCTCCATACTAACTATAACTTCTGCTCCACTATTAATAACTAACTATTCCACACTACCTGAGCAGTATGATCACTCCAGATCTCCATACTAACTATAACCTCCACTACTAAAAACTCACTGACTATTCTACACTACCTGAGCAGTATGATCACTCCAGCTCTCCATACTAACTATAACCTCCACTACTAACAACGCCCTGACTATTCCACACTACCTGATCAATATGATCACTCCAGCTCTACATACTAACTACAACCTCCACTACTAACAACTCACTGACTATTCCACACTACCTGAGCAGTATGATCACTCCAGATCTCCATACTAACTATAACCTCTACTACACTGCTAACAACTCACTGACTATTCCACACTACCTGAGCAGTATGATCACTCCAGATCTCCATACTAACTATAACCTCCACTCCACTGCCACAACTCGCTGACAATTCCACACTACCTGATCAGTATGATCACTCAGCTCTCCATACTAACTATTACTTCCACTCCACTACTAACAACTCACTAACTGTTCCACACTACCAGAGCAGTATGATCACTCCAGATCTCTGTACAAACTATAACCTCCACTCCACTAACAACTCACTGACTATTCCACACTACAAGAACAGTATGATCACTCCAGCTCTCCATACTGACTATAATCTCCACTCCACTGGTAACAACTCACTGACTATTCCACGCTACCTGAGCAGTAAGATCACTCCAGCTCTCCATACTAACTATAACCTCTACTCCACTGCTAACAACTGACTGACTATTCCAGACTACCAGAGCAGTATGATCACTCCAGCTCTCCACACTAACTATAACCTCTGCTCCACTGCTAACAACTCACTAACTATTCCACACTACCTGAGCAGTATGATCACTCCAGATCTCTATACTAACTATAACCTCCACTGTTAACAACTCACTGACTATTCCACACTACCTGAGTACTATGATCACTCCAGCTCTACATACTAAATATAACCTCCATTCTACTAACAACTCACTGACTATTCCACACTACAAGAACAGTATGATCACTCCAGCTCTTCATTCTGCCTATAATCTCCACTCCACTGGTAACAACTCACTGACTATACCACGCTACCTGAGCAGTAAGATCACTCCAGCTCTCCATACTAACTATAACCTCTACTCCACTGCTAACAACTGACTGACTATTCCACACTACCAGAGCAGTATGATCACTCCAGCTCTCCACACTAACTATAACCTCTGCTCCACTGCTAACAACTCACTGACTATTCCACACTACCTGAGCAGTATGATCACTCCAGATCTCTATACTAACTATAACCTCCACTGTTAACAACTCACTGACTATTCCACACTACCTGAGCAGTATAATCACTCCAGCTGTACATACTAAATATAACCTCCATTCTACTAACAACTCACTGACTATTCCACACTACCTGAGCAGTATGATCACTCCAGATCTCCATACTAACTATAACCTCTACTACACTGCTAACAACTCACTGACTATTCCACACTACCTGAGCAGTATGATCACTCCAGATCTCCATACTAACTATAACCTCCACTACTAATAACTCATTGACTATTCCACACTACCTGAGCAGTATGATCACTCCAGATCTCCATACTAACTATAACCTCCACTCCACTGCCACAACTCGCTGACAATTCCACACTACCTGATCAGTATGATCACTCAGCTCTCCATACTAACTATTACTTCCACTCCACTACTAACAACTCACTGACTATTCCACACTACAAGAACAGTATGATCACTCCAGCTCTCCATACTGACTATAATCTCCACTCCACTGGTAACAACTCACTGACTATTCCACGCTACCTGAGCAGTATGATCACTCCAGCTCTCCATACTAACTATAACCTCTACTCCACTGCTAACAACTGACTGACTATTCCAGACTACCAGAGCAGTATGATCACTCCAGCTCTCCACACTAACTATAACCTCTGCTCCACTGCTAACAACTCACTAACTATTCCACACTACCTGAGCAGTATGATCACTCCAGATCTCCATAATAACTAAAACCTCCACTACTAACAACTCACTGACTATTCCACATTACCTGAGCAGTATGATCACTCCAGATCTCCATAATAACTATAACCTCCACTGTTAACAACTCACTGACTATTCCACACTACCTGAGTACTATGATCACTCCAGCTCTACATACTAAATATAACCTCCATTCTGCTAACAACTCACTGACTATTCCACACTACAAGAACAGTATGATCACTCCAGCTCTTCGTCCTGCCTATAATCTCCACTCCACTGGTAACAACTCACTGACTATACCACGTTACCTGAACAGTAAGATCACTCCAGCTCTCCATACTAACTATAACCTCTACTCCACTGCTAACAACTGGCTGACTATTCCACACTACCAGAGCAGTATGATCACTCCAGCTCTCCACACTAACTATAACCTCTGCTCCACTGCTAACAACTCACTAACTATTCCACACTACCTGAGCAGTATGATCACTCCAGATCTCCATACTAACTATAACCTCCACTGCTAACAACTCATTGACTATTCCACACTACCTGAGCAGTATGATCACTCCAGCTGTACATACTAAATATAACCTCCATTCTACTAACAACTCACTAACTATTCCACACTACCAGAACAGTATGATCACTCCAACTCTCCATACTAACTATAACCTCCACACCACTGCCAACAACTCACTGACTATTCCATGCTACCTGAGCAGTAAGATCACTCCAGCTCTCCATACTAACTATATCCTCTACTCCACTGCTAACAACTGACTGACTATTCCAGACTACCAGAGCAGTATGATCACTCCAGCTCTCCACACTAACTATAACCTCTGCTCCACTGCTAATAACTCACTGACTATTCCACACTACCTCAGCAGTATGATCACTCCAGATCTCTATGCTAACAATAACCTGCACTGTTAACAACTCATTGACTATTCCACACAATCTGAGTACTATGATCACTCCAGCTCTCCATACTAAATATAACCTCCGTTCTACTAACAACTCACTGACTATTCCACACTACCAGAACAGTATGATCACTCCAGATCTCAATACTAGTTATAACTTCCACTGCTAACAACTCACTGACTATTTCACACTACCTGATCACTATAATCACTAAAGCTCTCCATACTAACTATAACCTCTACTGATAACAAATCGCTGACTATTCCACACTACCTGTGCAGTATGATCACTCCAGCTCTCCATACTAACTATAACCTCCACAACACTGTTAACAACTAACTGACTATTCCACACTACCTGAGGAGTATGATCACTCCAGTTCTCCAGATCGCCATACTAACTATAACCTCCGCTCCACTACTAACAACTCACTGACTATTTCACACTACCTGAGCAGCACGATCACTCCAGATCTCCATACTAACTGTAACCTCCACTGCTAACAACTCACTGACTATTCCACACTACCTAAGCAGTATAATCACTCCAGATCTCCATACTAACTATAACCTCCACTCCACTGCTAACAACTCACTGACTATTCCACACTACCTGAAAAGTATGATCACTCCAGCTCTCCATAATAACTAAAACCTCCACTCCACTACTAACAACTCACTGACTATTCCACACTACCTAAGCAGTATGATCACTCCAGCTCTCCATATGTAACGGTTTGTTTTGACACTCAGACCAGTAGGTAAAATAAAACAATCTTTTATTGAAAGAAGATAAATACAGATGATCGCCCTCTACAGTTGATAGCAACAATTGCAAGCTATTACACAGTACACATAGCTTTAATAATATGGATAGAAGGCACCCAACATAGGAACAGAGAATAGGGAACTGGCCCGTAAAGGGTGAATGAGAGCAATTTGTCAGTCTCAACTGTGGGGTTTGGCACGCCCGTGTGGTGTAGTGATCAAGTGAGCAAATGTGCACAGCACAGAGTTCATATAAAGATGGGTAGTAGATGTTCAGTGACCAATGTGAGTTATAGCAGCACAGTAACCCAAAATAGCCCCCACGGGCGTTCATCAATAGACCACTGAGCTTGCAAGTGCGAGAGTATGTAGCCCCCACGGGTGTGATCGAGACTAGCCTGAGATGCGATGCTGGCGTTTTAGCCCCCACAGGCGTATAACCGGAGACCAATGGGAGCACAACACGAGCCAATAGCCTCCACGGGCGTTTACCTACGGATCTAGCAAGAGCTTGGAGCCTAACCTTGCCACCAATAGCCGCACCGGACACCCCCGTTGTTAACCGTGAGACCAAGAGCCAAAGATGCCCAACCGGCTTAACAGGATAGACTACTCTGCAAACGTAACAGGGAGTCGCCGTCCAAGTAGCGGCCAACTCAGCAGCAGTAGACTTACAAGGTAACGGTTCTGTACTTAGAAAGGAGATCCGGTCAGAGAGCAGCGGCAGTGCAAGGGTAAAAAGGTACGTTGGAATCTCCCCGGCTCGTATGGTAGCTTACCTCTGCAGCGTGTAGAGGCTCGGTACAAGAGGCACAGCTTATGCAAGTCAGCAAGGGACTCTGCACTGATGGATGGGTTACCCAGGAGGGTAATGGTCACACTCGATCGGCACAGCAATGCAGGATTCAGAATGTCGCGGCGGCGACAACACCCCAAGCAGGCCGCGATGATCTTGAAGCAGGAAGTCGGCCAGCCGGGTCGTAGCACGTAGAGGGTTCTCAGACAAGCCAGGACGTAGCACGTAGAGGATTCTCAGACAAGCCGGGTCGTAGCACGTAGAAGATTCTCAGACAAGCCGGGTCATACACAATCAGGAACACTGGTGAGTCGTCAGGACAGGCCAAAGTCGGTACACAGGAATCTGGATACAGGAACACAGCAACAGCAAGTCTGGCTCAGAAACACCACGAAAGGGCATCTGACAGATGTAAGCGTCAGGTATAAAAAGGTCACCAAGGGACAGGCCAAACCGAGTGAACAAATCACAGTCTGCCACAGATGAGAGTGACAGAATAATCACAGGCACTGTGATACCATACTAACAATAACCTCCGCTCAACTGCGAACAACTAACTGACTATTCCACACAACCTGAGAAGTATGATCACTCCAGCTCTCCATACTAACTATAACCTCCACTGCTAACAACTCACTGACTATTCCACACTACCTGAGAAGTATGATCACTCCAGATCTCCATACTAACTATAATCTCCACTACTAACAACTCACTGACTATTCCACACTACCTGAGCAGTATGATCACTCCAGATCTACATACTAACTATAACCTCCACTACTAACAACTAACTGACTATTCCACACTACCTGAGCAGTATGATCACTCCAGATCTCCATACTAACTATAACCTCCACTACTAACAACTCACTGACTATTCCACACTACCTGAGCAGTATGATCACTCCAGCTCTCCTTACTAATTATAACCTCCACTACTAACAACTTACTGACTATTCCACACTACCTGAGCAGTATGATCACTCCAGATCTCCATACTAAC
The DNA here is from genome assembly GCA_037306005.1 of Rhinophrynus dorsalis. NCBI lineage: Eukaryota > Metazoa > Chordata > Amphibia > Anura > Rhinophrynidae > Rhinophrynus > Rhinophrynus dorsalis. Next base: position 557,945,549 of record CM074721.1, read on the forward strand.
TATAACCTCCACTACTAACAACTCACTGACTATTCCACACTACCTGAGCAGTATGATCACTCCAGATCTCCATAATAACTAAAACCTCCACTGCTAACAACTCACTGACTATTCCACACTACCTGAGCAGTATGATCACTGCAGATCTCCATACTAATTATAACCTCCACTACTAACAACTAACTGACTATTCCACACTACCTGAGCAGTATAATCACTCCAGATCTCCATACTAACTATAACCTCCACTACTAACAACTCACTGACTATTCCACACTACCTGAGCAGTATAATCACTCCAGATCTCCATACTAACTATAACCTCCACTCCACTGCTAACAACTCACTGACTATTCCACACTACCTGAGCAGTATGATCACTCCAGATCTCCATACTAACTATAACCTCCACTGCTAACAACTCACTGACTATTCCACACTACCTGAGCAGTATGATCACTCCAGATCTCCATAATAACTAAAACCTCCACTACTAACAACTCACTGACTATTCCACACTACCTGAGCAGTATGATCACTCCAGATCTCCATAATAACTAAAACCTCCACTACTAACAACTCACTGACTATTCCACACTACCTGAGCAGTATGATCACTCCAGATCTCCATACTAACTATAACCTCCACTACTAACAACTCACTGACTATTCCACACTACCTGAGCAGTATGATCACTCCAGATCTCCATAATAACTAAAACCTCCACTACTAACAACTCACTGACTATTCCACACTACCTGAGCAGTATGATCAGTCCAGATCTCCATACTAACTATAACCTCCACTACTAACAACTCACTGACTATTCCACACTACCTGAGCAGTATGATCACTCCAGATCTCCATAATAACTAAAACCTCCACTACTAACAACTCACTGACTATTCCACACTACCTGAGCAGTATGATCACTCCAGATCTCCATACTAACTATAACCTCCACTACTAACAACTCACTGACTATTCCACACTACCTGAGCAGTATGATCACTCCAGATCTCCATAATAACTAAAACCTCCACTGCTAACAACTCACTGACTATTCCACACTACCTGAGCAGTATGATCACTCCAGATCTCAATACTAACTATAACCTCCACTACTAACAACTCACTGACTATTCCACACTACCTGAGCAGTATGATCACTCCAGATCTCTATACTAACTATAACCTCCACTACTAACAACTCACTGACTATTCCACACTACCTGAGCAGTATGATCACTCCAGATCTCCATACTAACTATAACCTCCACTACTAACAACTCACTGACTATTCCACACTACCTGAGCAGTATGATCACTCCAGATCTCCATACTAACTATAACATCTACTCCACTGCTAACAGCTCACTGACTATTTAGAGTGAAATAGGATTTAGAGTGAAAATGACATATTAAAAACAAATCCTAACCTAACTTCCAACCCTAACACCAACAACCAAAGCCTATCACTAACCCTAACAACCCCAGCTCTAACAACAACAATCTCAACCCTATTAACCCTAAACCCAAAAACCCCAACCCTAACCCTAAAAGCCATAACCCAACAACCCCAACCTAACCCTAAACCAGAACAACCCAAAACGTATCCTCCAACCCTGACCCCAACAACTCAAAACTTAATTCACAACAACCCCAACACTAACCCTAAAACTCTAACCCAACAACCGCAACCCTAACAACAAAAATCTCAACCATAACCCTAACAATCCTAACTCCAACAACCCCAATCCCCAACCCAAACCTTAAAACCTAAACCCCAACAATTGGCACACCAGTAACAAAAAGCAGAGGAAGCAGCAGCAAGGAAGCAGCAGAAGCAGAATCAAACAGTGAAGGGCTGGAACAGGGCAGGTTAAGCAACTGCAGGCAAAACTTCAACAAGTAAAATGAGGGACAGAAGACAAGAATAAGTTTAGTTCAGTAACTGCAGATCTATACAAGAGCATCCAGCAAACAATGTAGTAGACAGATACTGGACTGATTTAGCAACAGAACTGGTTCATCAACATCAATAGTTCAGCAACAGCAGATCAATACAGGAACAAGCAGCAAACAATACCTTTATTTGGAACAGGACTAATTCAGCAACAACTGGTAAATACAGGAAAAAGAATGATTAAACAAAAGCAGATCATTACAGGAACAAGCAGAGGACAATTCTGCTGTCTGAAACAGGACTGGTTCAGCAATAGTGGATGAATGTAAGAAGAAGCAGCAAACAATACCTTGGCCAGGAACAGGAATGGTTTTGTAGCAGAACGGGTTCAGCAACAGAGGATCTATACAGCAACAAGCAGCAAACAATACCATGGACTGGAGAAATGCTGGTCAGCAACTGTAGAGCAAGAGAAACAACAAACAGCCAACACAGGGGAAAGCCAAGCAAGATGTTTTGAGCAAGGAAGAGGCAGCTGTATAAAGAAAACCAGGTGATAACCAGACTGGGATCAAACATTGGATCAGGCCACAGGTAGGACAACCAGTAATCTCTTGCCTTGACAATGAAAAGATAATGTTGTCTCACTTCCTGACAATTCTCTAACACTCGTAACTATGGATAGGCAACGTTTTCCACCACAACAGGAAAACAGGTAAAAAATGGCACTTTGAGCTGAACAGGAAATTTGTCACTAACAGTGACGATTTTCTGCTTTTAACCGCCTAGGTGATTGCATTGAAATCAATGGTAAGACTGAATTTCTCACTCACGTGGCAAGTTTCCATTCTTTTAATGCAGGGATAGTATAAAAGGGGTGACATGTTCTGGCAGCATGTCATTTCTTTATTTGTTAGCAAGCAACACAATTTTGAGCTAGTTAGGATAGGAGAATAAAGCAAAGTTGGGGTGTAATTTAAGGAGTCTTGTGGGCAGGCAGTTTGTTCTCCGTGATAGAGGAGTCTGGAGGACTCTAGGGGAGTGTGAAAGGAAAAGAGGTTTACACTAAATACTCCAAAATCTTGGTTGGCTGAAACAGTCAGCTGTGATCCATTCACACCCCCAAGACTCCCCAATACAAAGATAACAGCCAGAAAAAGGAGGAACTTGTATCAAAGCTGCCTAGCTAAGGCAACCAAGAATTTAGGGTATTTTGGGTAAATCGTCTTTCTCCATTCACATTCCCCAGAGTCCCCCAGTCTCCCCTATCATAGAGAAGAAATGTCCTGCCTACAAGATTTCCTAAACTACACTCTAATTTCACTTAGTTTTCCTATCTTATCTGGCTGTCAATGTGCTGCTTTCTCTAACTCTCACAGACATAGAATGGCGTGTTCTGGGACCCTGACACCCTTTTTATACTCCTAATCGAAATAAAGTCTAAGTGAAGGTGCACACAGAACGGATGATCCCACACTCCTTCGCACCCAGAAAGAATCAACTGTTGAGCTATATAGCCCAAACGTTCCAGTAGCAAATGAGATCCTGCTGCTTGAAACCCTTGAAACGATCCAACCCTTCCTTAATAAAGAAGCCGGCTTTTTATACTCCTCCTGCAGGAAAAGAAGGGAAACTTGCCATGTGCTGAGTGAAATTCAGTCTTATCATTTATTTCAATTCAATGAACCAGGTGAAAAAAAGCAGAAAATTGGCACTTTTCTCAAAAAATTTCCCGCCCTGCGAGAACTGCATTTTTTGCCTGTTTCTCTTTTGAGGCAAAAACTTTTGCTCATCCCTAAATACAATTAAATTGGGGCCATTATAGCATGTACATAATATCCACATTAAATACTTCATCAGTCAACCCTTATAGAAATTCCTTTTGATATTTTTAGGGTACAATAACCAGACAGTAAGCCCTGTACATGATGGAGGAAACACTCTGATTCTCTGTTCACCCAAAGTCTATTGGTGCTTTCTCCAATTATACAGAAGAAAATCATTGTTTTTAATATGGCGAAGATCAGCTTATCTTCATTCTTTACTCCGGTCTCTATTTTAAGGGACCCAATGTCCACCTTCAACTTTTTTTCTGTTTATATACTTGTAGATGTAAAGTCCAGTCACTATAGACTAAACTATCACTTTCATATAGGATCAATATTCCCTCTTCACATGTGGAAAAGTTTAAATCTTAAAGGACCATGGAACTGTGTAATGTATTGCTTCAAATGAGTTACACTACTCTGGCCCTTAAGGGGTTTACTTCTTTAATAACTCTTTGCACTACTTTTTGTTTTCTCCCTTATGTTCCTGTTACTCTAATTAACAAGGTCTTCATGGAATTATCTACCTGATTACAGTTACTGAAGAAACTTTCTGTAATGTATATAAAAAGGTCAGTTGATAGCACATTTCTGACATTGCTGAATGATCACTGGAATCACTGTACTGTACTGATCACTGGAATCACTCTGTACTGTATTGGTCACTGGAATCACACTGTACTGAACTGATCACTGGATTTATTCTGTACTGTACTGATCACTGGACTCACTCTGTACAGTACTAATCACTGGATTCACTCTGTACTGTACTGATCACTGGAATCACTCTGTACTGTACTGATCACTGGAATCACTCTGTACTGTACTGGTCACTGGAATCACACTGTACTGTACTGATCACTGGGACCTTGGACATGATCTAATGTGAATGATACCAAGTTATTGTGCTGCTGGGATTGTGATGTAATAGTAAGTAACACTGTACTGAGGAGATATGCACCTACCTACCATATAACATGTAACTATGTCTGTGTGACCATAGGGATAACTGACAAGAGGTCCTTATCTGTCATCAGTTTACTTACAGAGATCACACATCCCCTGTGGAAGTAGAATGGACTTTATACACAAAGACAAAGTGGACTAACTGTAATAACATACCACACATTGTCTCTTATTTACTGATCCTGTAACCCTTTAAGGACCAGAGGTGTTTGCTTTGCAAAGTGTTGCACAAGTCTATTTCTTAAATGGGGAAATAACAGTGAAATGTTTTGTCCCAACGTGTATTATTACTACCTTTATGGACTGGCAATGCACTGTGCACACCACTGCTCCTTAACCCTTAGAGTGTCAGAGAGTTATCCAAAAGTATTGCAATTCAAAGTGCTGAATGCATTTCTGGTAATCAAAAGGGCTAAATGAGAAATATCACCTCCTAACAATAACCAGCTAATTAGATACCTTACTATTGCCAGAAAATCATAATGGCCTTTATGAATGTTGCAATTGTTCTCTTTAAGGACCAGGAGTGCACAACACACTGTAAACAATGCACTACATGCCCCTCTGGTTCTCAAAGGTTTAAGATTCCCATGTGCAGTGAGCAGAGATTGAGGTTCTCTGTTCCTGATACAACTGTCATGTCGGCCTCCATGGACCTGATGTGCAGGACTGATTATAGAAGTTATCTCATGGACCTGATGTGCAGGACTGATTATAGAAGTTATCTCATGGACCTGATGTGCAGAACTAATTATAGAGGATATATCATGGACCTGATGTGCAGGACTGATTATAGAGGTTATCTCATGGACCTGATGTGCAGGACTGATTATAGAGGATATCTTATGGACCTGATGTGCAGGACTGACTATAGAGGATATCTCATGGACCTGATGTGCAGGACTGATTATAGAGGCCATCTCATGGACCTGATGTGCAGGACTGATTATAGAAGTTATCTCATGGACCTGATGTGCAGGACTGATTATAGAAGTTATCTCATGGACCTGATGTGCAGAACTAATTATAGAGGATATCTCATGGACCTAATGTTCAGGACTGATTATAGAGGTTCTCTCATGGACCTGATGTGCAGGACTGATTATAGAAGTTATCTCATGGACCTGATGTGCAGAACTAATTATAGAGGATATATCATGGACCTGATGTACAGAACTAATTATAGAGGATATATCATGGACCTGATGTGCAGGACTGATTATAGAGGCCATCTCATGGACCTGATGTACAGAACTAATTATAGAGGATATATCATGGACCTGATGTGCAGGACTAATTATAGAGGTTATCTCATGGACCTGATGTGCAGGACTAATTATAGAAGTTATCTCATGGACCTGATGTGCAGGACTAATTATAGAGGTTATCTCATGGACCTGATGTGCAGGACTGATTATAGAGGTTCTCTCATGGACCTGATGTGCAGGACTGATTATAGAAGTTATCTCATGGACCTGATGTGCAGAACTAATTATAGAGGATATATCATGGACCTGATGTGCAGGACTAATTATAGAGGTTATCTCATGGACCTGATGTGCAGGACTGATTTTAGAGGATATATCATGGATCTGATGTGCAGGACTGATTATAGAGGATATATCATGGATCTGATGTGTAGGACTGATTTTAGAGGATATATCATGGATCTGATGTGCAGGACAGATTATAGAGGATATATCATGGATCTGATGTGCAGGACTGATTTTAGAGGATATATCATGGATCTGATGTGCAGGACTGATTATAGAGGATATATCATGGATCTGATGTGTAGGACTGATTTTAGAGGATATATCATGGATCTGATGTGCAGGACTGATTATAGAGGTTATCTCATGAACCTGATGTGCAGGACTGATTATAGAGGATATATCATGGATCTGATGTGCAGAACTGATTATAGTGGTTATCTCATGGACCTGATGTGCAGGACTGATTATAGAGGATATCTCATGGACCTGATGTGCAGGACTGGTTATAGAGGTTATCACGTGGACCTGATGTGCAGGACTGATTGTAGAGGTTATCTCATGGAGAAAGTCACAAGGACAAAGTTTATGGAGGTCGTTAGGGTCTTCTGTCCATAGATAAGTGGATATGAATTTAGGAGATGCTAGTTATGTTTTAAAGTGTTAAATATTCATGCATGTGGTAATCTGTTTCTGTTGCATGTGTGTGTATGTCTGTTACATGTGTGTATGTTTGTCTGTGCATGTCTGTTGCCTGTGTGTGAGCATGTCTGTTGCCTGCATGTGTGTTAGCATGTCTGTTGTGCGTGTGTGTGTGTGTGTGTGTGCATGTCTGTTGTCTCTGTGTGATCACGTCTGTTGTGTTTGTGTGCACATGTCTGTTGCTTGTGTGTGTAAATCTCTGTTACATGTGTATGTACATGTGTGCATCTCTAGTGTGTGCACTTGTCTTTTATATGTTTCTGCTGCTCACTGTGTGTACGTGTTTGTCTGTGTTCTGCATATGTCTGTGTTTATCAGTGTGTCTATATTTCAGACACGTACGTTCAATGGTCATAACATGACAGGCATCGCCATCCCACATTCGTAGTATTTTTAATTTTAATTATTTTGTGTTAATAATGTAAAGAAGATATGGAACATATATAATCTACATAAATCACAAAGATACATCTGTTCAGCTAGTTTGTGTATATGTGTATATATACATAAGTAGTGGTTGGTAGCACTCACTCCTTAGTTTGGTTCTGGCCTAGGTTCACAACAATCCTCAATATTGATAGATAATATCAAGAAATTATGGGAGGCACATTTCATTGTGTTGATTATTATCTTCCAGCTCTGTAAGTTGTTCACTATTCTGGTCCATGTCTACACACATCTCCATAAATTATAACTTGAAGGTAAGTTTAAATTCCTTGATCCTCCTTTGTGTTAATGAACATGTCTGTGAGTGTTTAGATGATTATCTGATCTGTTATATTATTTTCTTGAAGAGAAAGGGTCAACGTGTCACTGTGTTGGTCAGGGTCCATCTCCATGTTCTTGAGATATTTCAAAATATCTGATCATTTTTCTTCCTGCCATTTCTAATTGTCATTTTCTGTGTGATTAGAGGTTCTTAACCCCTTAACAACCAGAGGTCTGGGGAAGTAACCTTCCCTAAAGGACTGCTTTGATCTTTTTCGGAGTTCTGGTACATGTGACTCATGATGTGTACTGGAGCAGAACAAAGAGACTGCTTTTGGAGCATTCAATTTCAGACCCTGCTAGTGCTTACAGCGCTCCTGCAGGAGTGCAACTGCAACTCCTATAATCAGCTAGGAAGCCAAGACTATATATACTGTTAGTGCCATTATTTCTAGTACAATATATTTAGATTTTGAGGGTCTGTAATAATAATAACATTTTAGTTTTTGTTGTTTTTTTATTCATTTTCTTAGTAATGTTCTGTCCCTGGAGCTGATGGATTTTGACAATTTTTATGTAATTATGTTCGATGATAATTTTAGCACGTTTTCTTTTGAGAGATTATTTTAGTGCCCTCTAATGGTATGTTATATGTATTATCTGGGACTATCAACCTTTGACTCTATACATTTTAACCCTTTAAGGACCAGGAAAATCTGAGGTGGATTCCATTTAAGTACCGGAGCAATTCTGACCTTTATGACTATGTCTTTGTTCACCATTCATTCATTTTTTACACACACAATTAGTGCTTTCTAATGTGATATACTGCAATATAATGTATACTGTGATATATTGTGTAAAACACTCTGTCACAGTAAGGAAGAGAGAGACAGAGAACAGTGTGTCACGGGACACATAGGCAAATAAACACATGACACAGGAACACGTAAATGTAACCAGTTTATTGAAATAAGAAAATAAAAGCGAGCGCTTCCTCAACCATAAGGGAGCAAGTGTGAGGACTGTGCTTAGTCCACTACCCAGGAGCTCACACAGAACTGTACCCGGTATTGCTGAGATGGTACTTTATAGAATCAGACTTGGCTCTAAACAACAGAGAGCTCAGGAACCTGGAAAGCCAGGAGTCCAGACAGAGAGCGTACCCGGTCATTCCTGAAGAGGGAACTGTCAGACTGTGACCTCGGACAACTCACAGTACTGGGTGTGCACAGAGCGTAGGCAACGGAGCGAAGGGCAGCTCAAAGACTACCTGAGAGGTAACTGCACATTGCGGAGGTGACAGAGAGAGAGAGAGAGACAAGCACTAAGATACCGGAGGCAACTATTGATAGCACAGTGCAGATGCAACAGAGCAAAAGGCGTACTGCGATGCTACCAGTAAGGTAAGTGCTTGATTGCACAGTGCGGAGGCAACAGAGCTATATGCAGTCTGCAACACACGGTAACTGTTGCAAAAGACCATAGAGTGCCCTTGGAGGTCACCTGAGACTTGTGGTAGCCAGACAGGAGTGGGAGACTGCACGGAGCATAAGTCAGACAAGCCACAGTCAGGAGCCAAATCGGGTAGTCAGCCACAGCCAAGGTCTGATCGGAGCGGGTAGTCGGACAAGCCAGAGTCATACACAGATCGGATAGTCAGACAGAGCCACTGGTCAGTACCGGAGCAGATAGCCAAGGATTGAGCATGGGGAACACGGAAGCCAAGCTAGGGTCAAAACGAGCAACACAGGTGTAATGCACAGAAACACTATGAAAGGGCGACTAAGCCCAGTTCACAGGTAGATTATAAGGCCGCCGCCGGAAGGCGGGGCTCAATCGGCCAATCATGTCAAATGCTGCAAAATAGCAAGGGCTACATCACAGATGCACACCCGTAGATAGAGGCAAGCTCGAAGATGGCAAGGACATGCCTGCAGCATAAGCCATGGACTACCGGACAAAATCACAGGCAAGGGAAATCACGGTCACCGTGATACAGTTATAGATATAATGTGTAACACACACTATCACAGTAAGGAAGAGCGAGGCAGAGAACAGTCACAAAAGCAATGTGTAAAACATACTATCACAGTAAGGAAGAGTGAGAGAGAGACAGAGAACAGTGATAGATATAATGTGTAAAACACAGTATCACAGTAAGGAAGAGAGGCAGAGAACAGTGATAGATATAATGTGTAACACACACACTATCACAGTAAGGAAGAGAGACAGAGAGCAGTGATAGATATAATGTGTAACACACACACACTATCACAGTAAGGAAGAGAGGCAGAGAACAGTGATAGATATAATGTGTAACACACACTATCACAGTAAGGAAGAGAGGCAGAGAACAGTGATAGATATAATGTGTAACACACACACACTATCACAGTAAGGAAGAGAGACAGAGAACAGTGATAGATATAATGTGTAACACACACACTATCACAGTAAGGAAGAGAGACAGAGGCAGTGATAGATATAATGTGTAACACACACACTATCACAGTAAGGAAGAGAGGCAGAGAACAGTGATAGATATAATGTGTAACACACACACTATCACAGTAAGGAAGAGAGACAGAGAGCAGTGATAGATATAATGTGTAACACACACACTATCACAGTAAGGAAGAGAGGCAGAGAACAGTGATAGATATAATGTGTAACACACACTATCACAGTAAGGAAGAGAGGCAGAGAACAGTGATAGATATAATGTGTAACACACACACTATCACAGTAAGGAAGAGAGGCAGAGAACAGTGATAGATATAATGTGTAAAACGCATTGCCTTTGTGAATGAAAAAGCTGGTATATGTGATCACATGTAGCGATCATGTGTACCAGCAGACCACACAAGGACTGAAACTGATCTCTCTAGTTGTGGAGCGATCGGTTTCATCCTGTGCAGCAAGACAGCAGCACGCACTGAGGTGCGCTATTATTATTTAACCCTTGACATGCCAGGACCATCATGTGTCCTAATGGGAAGTTTACCTATGAAGGCCCTGGCATGTCATGGGTCGTTAAGTGGTTAAGAGTGGATAATTTTGTGTGAAATGATGTTAATGAGAATGATTGAATGTTCTCAGATTTTCATTATTGATCTAGTATCTCTAAAATTAAGAATATTCAAAAGGTTGATGGGATTGTAGATCATATAACTTCTGCAAGTTTTCTGGTATGTGGATATCTTTGCCTACTTTCCTGTAATGGAATCAATAAGAATTCATATGTTTATTTATATAGCACCACAAGTTTACGCAGTGCTTTACAATTTAAGATTTACTAGGAGTTAGCTAAGGTTTGTATGGAGTAAATTAGCAAATAGTTAGGTGTCAGTGTCACCCTCTTTGATTGCTGTGGGTATTTAAGGAGAAGCTGATTGAGATAGTTGCTGCATTACTGAGCTGGTGTTTGTTATAGTAAAATAGTAAGCGCCTCTTTAATAGTTGTAGTTAAAAGTTGCTCAGGACGCAGCCATACATTTTTGTTCATGATTTTCCTCTCCTAAATTTCACATTCTATGTTAAGTAAACAAAGATCCACAAGCAAGACAATGGAAGTTGCTTATTATGAGATCAATATCACTTAACTCAGTAGATGGTTGAATGCTGTCAGAAAATGTGGTTACATCTCTTACTGAGGTGTTTGCAGCTAAAACTAAGACATTTCCTCGTGAACATTCCAAAGCTTGTTATCACATAGAGAATTCTAATAACTGATGTTTCCTCTGATGATTTTATACAAGAAATATCAAGTGGAAAAGAAAATCAAAATTAAAACACTGTAATAAAAATGTTAGAGATTTTAAGAAGAGACAGATAAGAGTTCTAAATATGATGACCATGGCTCACAAAAGAGACCCTCTACTCGGGAGGTGGAATACTGAGAAAGATACAAAAAATGTATCAAAGACCTGATTTTTCCTCCTCCTCATATTCTTCTAATGAGGATAGTTTTGTGGAATCAGATGAAAATACTTATGACACCTCTGAGGTTGATTCTAATGATAACACTATCAGAAAGAAAGGAATTAAGAAAAATATTTTGTCACATGATAATTCCAAAGTTTATCTGGAGGAAATTAAACATCCAAGATCCTCCGAATGGGTCCGAGAGATCATTTAGCTAAGTTTATAGAACTGTTGATTAAGAAGACATTGGAAACTAGTACAAAAAAATACTACATACTGAGTGTCCCAGACCCAATATCAGCAACATTTGTGAAACCCCTAATATTGATTCTTGCACTGCTGACTATTTATCTAAATCAGGTAATGATCCCAGAAAGGGAATGGACAGATCCCTGAGGATTTGTCAAGATAAACTGTTAGATGTGGTTGGCCCACTAGCAAACATTTTTGAATTGACCAAAGAAGAGGTTGTTTCTTAAGACCAGTCTTAATAAAAACATTATAAGGGGGCAAATTCTTAGTAAATGCAAATACAGTATTATCTATTGAAATAACTAAATCTATCCTTATATAAAATGTGTTACCACTTTCACATCACTTGATAAGACTCAATCATTCATGAGAAAAGTGTTGTGACACAAAATTGGGAAGACTGGGGAATGCAGGTTCATTTTCCTGGCTGTTCATTTTGAGGTCCTTTCAGAAGACAATAAAAATACTATCAAGACCCCTCTTCATGTGGGAGAGGATATAGTTCATCCTAAAATAAGGCTCCTAATCCATTTTTCCCACAAAGAGGAATAATTTGGAGGTCCAGACCATCCAAACGACAGCCAGGTTACAGACCCTTTTCAGGTACAGTGAGGGAATGATTTGATCCCCTGCTGATTTTGTATGTTTGCCCACTGACAAGGAAATGATCAGTCTATAATTTTGATGGTAGGTTTATTTGAACAGTGAGACACAGAATAACTACAAAAATATCCAGAAAAATGCATTTCAAAACAGTTATACATTGATTTGCATTTTACTGAGTGAAATAAGTATTTGACCCCCTATCAATCAGCAAGATTTCTGGCTCCCAGGTGTCTTTATACAGGTAACAAGCTGAGATTAGGAGCACTCTCTGAAAGGGAGTGCTTCTAATCTCAGCTTGTTACCTGTATAAAAGACACCTGTCCACAGAAGCAATCAATCAGATTCCAAACTCTCCACCATGACCAAGACCAAAGAGCTGTCCAAGGACGTCAGGGACAAGACTGTAGACCTACACAAAGCTGGAATGGGCTACAAGACCATTGCCAAGCAGCTTGGTGAGAAGGTGACAACAGTAGGTGTGATTATTCGTAAATGTAAGAAACACAAAATAACTGTCAATCTCCCTCGGTCTGGGGCTCCATGCAAGATCTCACCTTGTGGAGTTACAATGTTCATGAGAATGGTGAGGAATCAGCCCAGAACTACACGGGAGGATCTTGTCAATGATCTCAAGGCAGCCAGGACCATAGTCACCAAGAAAACAATTAGTAACACACTATGTCATGAAGGACTGAAATCCTGCAGTGCCCACAAGGTCCCCCTGCTCAGGAAAGCTCATGTGTCTGAAGTTTGCCAATGAACATTTGAATGATTCAAAGAACTGGATGAAAGTGTTGTGGTCAGATGAGACCAAAATCGAGCTCTTTGGCATTAACTCAACTCGTCGTGTTTGGAAGAGGAGGAATGTTGCCTATGACCCCAAGAACACCATCCACACCGTCAAACTTGGAGGTGGAAACATTATGCTTTGGGGGTGTTTTTCTACTAAGGTGACAGGACAACTTCACCACAACAAAGTGACAATGGATGGACCATTTACCATCAAATCTTGGGTGCCAGGGCATTCAAAATGGGTCATGGATGGGTATTCCAGCATGACAATGACCCACAACACACGGCCAAGGCTACAAAGGAGTGGATCAAGATGAAGCACATTAAGGTCCTGGAGTGGAAAAGCTGAAGGTTCAAGTTGCCAAGCGTCAACCTCGACACCTTAATGACTTGGAGAGGATCTGCAAAGAGAGTGGGACAAAATCCCTCCTGAGGTGTGTGCAAACCTGGTGGCCAACTACAAGAAACGTCTGACCTCTGTGATTGCCAACAAGGGTTTTGCCACCAAGTACTAATTCATGTTTTGCAAAGGGGTCAAATACTTATTTCACTCAGTAAAATGCAAATCAATTTATAACTATTTTGAAATGTATTTTTCTGGATATTTTTGTTGTTATTCTCTCTCACTGTTCAAATAAACCTACCATTAAAATTATAGTCTGATCATTTCTTTGTCAGTTGGCAAACGTACAAAATCAGCAGGGGATCAAATAATTTTTTCCCTAACTTTTAAGTGTCTTGATTCTCAGGTCTTTTCCAGGTTTTCTTGTCTTTTCCAGGTATTATGATTCTCTTTCCTGCTTCCTCTTGTCTCTGCCTTGGTGTTACATCCTTTTCTGAGCCTATATCAAGCACCAACACACTTGTGTCGGTGAGCGATCAAAGTGTTCTGAGTATAGAGTTTTGTGATAGAGTTCCAGTGTTTCCTGTTATTGACCCCGCTTTCCTTGACTCTGCCTGTTGCTGAACCAGATTTGTCGACTACCCTCTTTTCCTCCTCGAAAGGTCCTCGGTGCCCAGAGTGTCGAGTCTGACATCATCGACAACCTGTCGAGTTTGACCCATTTGACTCCTTGACTTCTGACTCCCACACGCACAGTAAACTGTACGAACCCCAGTCGTACAGTCATCTTACGACCACTGCTGCTGCTCATCCAGTATATGACAGAAACAACTATACTTCTGGTAGGTTTTAAAATACGGATTCCTGACCTGGTGAGTAACTGTCTGTCTCCTAGGTGGTAATCAAGCCATCAGGCTTCATGGCTTGCTACCCCACCCGGCACCGGCTGCAGCAAGATCTCCTGGGAACAGCCACTGACAGCCAGCAGTGCTCCCAACTCCTCGTACTCTAGCTCCTGGCTCACTGGGGCCTACTCAGTAAGTATTTGGTATTGCATTCTGCCTACTGTATTTCCTGTATTGATCAAATCAGCATCCCTTTCCTCAGGGGGAAAGAGTAGGTGGCAGACTCACCCATTTTTTGCCTTCTAGATACAATCAGAGGATATCAGATATAATTTTACACTCTCCCCAGTCATACAATGGCCCCTCCATCTTTCCAGTTTTCAGAAGAGGAAAGAAAACTGGTAGATGTAAAAATCAGAGAATTACAGGAGAAAGGAACCAAAATATAAATACCATTGCAATATCCAGGTTATAAAAACAATATTTTCTTAGTCATGAAAAAAGATTCAGGTCTACACCCTATTAAAAACTGAAAACAACTAAACACTCATGTCATGTACAGGCACTTCAAAATGGAAGGCATACATTGCCTCAGAGATCTATTAATGCTGCCACCTGGATGGTAAAACTGGATCTCAAAGATGCTTATTTTACAGTTCACATATCTCACCAATACCAACCCTTTCTACAATTTCTTTGGGAAGGTAAAAAATGGCAATTCACTTGCAAACCATTCAGTCTTTTGTCAGCTCTATGGTGTTTCACAAAACTGATGAAACCATTGGTTATCTTCCTAAGAACCAGGGGAATACGCATGATTACAAAAGAGAGATGTCAACAGTTTTACTTAAACTCCAGATGATAATTCAACTGGGATTCATGATAAATAGGGAAAACATTTTCTTTATCCCACACTATTTTTAGAATTCCTAGGTTTCATAATCAGTTTTCAGACCACATTCCTTCTTTTGCCCAAAAAGAAGCTAAAAATGATTTGGAGAGAGATTCTGTAATTACTAAAGAAAGATCTCATTTTGTTGAGATCAATAGTGAGAATTGTATGACTCCTGTAGGCTTTGATTCAAGCAATCTTTCTAGGTCCTTTGCATTACAGAGCATTTTAAAAATATTACATCTTTGGAAGGGTCCGAGTTATACACACTTTGTTCCTCTTTTGTTACAAGCAAGTGAAGAACTAGAATGCTGTTTGAATCATATGGAAACCTGGAATGGCAGACACCAGCAAGACAGTTTGGGGAGATCAATGCGGAGAGGTAACAATGGGAGGCAAATGGTCAAATATAGAGAAATAATTGTAAACCAGTTGTTTAGAATTGATAGCAGGCTCATTTGTAATCAGAAGCCTAACAAAAAACACTTCTAATTGTTGCATTCTACTCAAGATGGACAATGTATCAGCAGTCAGATACATCACCCATCTAGGAGGTACCAAATCCAAGACTTTGGCCAATCTGGCAAAATAATTTTGGCACTTCTGCCTGGACAGGAACATTTATATTCAAGCAGAATATCTCCCAGATCTATCTAACATGATAGCTGACTGGAATTACAGATATCTGAAGGATTCCATCAATTGGAAACTTCACAATTCTATGTTTGGAAAACTATCTCAGATATGGGCTGCCCTAGAAATAGATTAAACAAAAGTTCTTCAGTTGGAGACCAGACCTAGAAGTTCTAGCTGTAGATGTGCTCCTGCAGTTCTGTGATAGAAACACAAATTATTAATTTCCTCCTTTTTCGATGATTCCCAGGGTAATCCTAGTTGGGATACAACAAGCTACAATAGTATTGATCAGTCTATACTGGACAACTCAACCATGTTTCCTTAAACGTCTGGAAATGTCAATAGATTTTCCAGGATACCTAATTTTGTTCCCATCCTTGATAACAAACCCATCAGGGAGGCCTCATGAGATGTTAATAACAAATAAATGACATTTAATGGCCTGGTTCATTTCAGGAGTCCCTGGTTTATTGAGGGGCTGTCAGAGTCAGCTTAGAATCTCATTTCAGAAGCATGGGTTCCAGAAACCAATCATGCTATAAATCATGTTGGTCAATATGGTCACGTTGGTGCTTGGAACTGGACTTGTATCCCATTTCTACTAATAAAACCAATATTCTTAACTTTCTTTCAACTTGCTTTTAATTGGATAAAGCTTAAAGAAGAAGTTCATGCATAATTAGAAGGTTTACCTCTTAGCCAACATCCATTAGTATGAAAGTTGATGAAATGCATCAAATTAATAAAACACCCTAAAACTAAATATTCAAAGTTTATTTGAATAGTATTGAGATTGACAGCGTAATATCCACCCGCTTGTCTATAATACAATCCTGACTTTCCTTCACAAGGTTAGGAAAATCCTTGAATTAAATATCATGAGAAAGATTATGGAGGTAGATACAGTAGACTTGGAGTCTTTTTCAATGTTTTTTATTTAGCAAATCAGGATATGTAGGGTTTTAATACACATGTTCGAAATACTAGAATAACCTACCTGAAAAAGTGAAATCTTCTGACAGTTTAAAATCCCTAGAATAATTGCTACTGTGCATTTAAAGGGATAGTAGCCCCTCCAACAACTTGACGCCAAAATACAGCAATCATACAAACATACTGAACGACCTTAGTCCCATCTCTCAAACCTTTATGGTTTGAGAGATGTAAGGCAAGACAGACCTCCGGTCCCTCCCCCTTCTGCCTGACGAACTGTAAAGGTGTCAGAGGCAAAATCCGGTCGGCCGACTTTCGGCGGTTCTGCAGGAGCTCTGACATCTAGATATCTCCGTATAATTACTTCATCAGAATGGTCTACAACATGTGCTTGCAAGCCAGGCACACTTTTTAGACCATACCCATGAAGTAATAATACAGAGATATCTAGATGACAGCGCTCATGCAGAGCCGCCGTCTGGTGCTGGAAGCAGGATCTCATGACGTCCGCTATACAGAGGATGAATGAGAAGGGGGAGGGAGTGGAGGTCTGTCTTGCCTTACATCTCTGAAACCATAAAGATTTGAGAGATGGGACTAAGTGCGTTCAGTACGTTTGTATGATTGCTGTATTTTGGCGTCAATTTGTTGGGGGAGGGTTACTATGCCTTTAAAGAAAACATGTAACTCTATGTAAAAGATAATGTGTTATTTTTAGGTTTATTGTTTTTATTTGTGTATAACCCATTGAGTGCCAGAGGGGTACGCAACGCATTGCAAAGAAATGCGTTGTGTACCCCTCTGGCACTCAAAGGGTTGCTTTGCATTGCAAATGCTCTCAGGGCATACAGGAAAATGAGAGAAATATCAATGTATTCTTCCTGGTAAAATACTTTCTAATTAAAAAAGTATTTGACGGGATTGTGTCCTTTTTAACACTTTGAGTGCCAGAGGGGTACACAATGCATACAAAGCAATACATTGCGTACCTCTGTGGCACTCAAAAGCTTAACCTCCTGCAGTTTGTCAAAAATAAAACACTGCAGACCTTTCTGGACTCCACCTTCTCATACAATTTGTAAATTATGAGTCTATTAGATCATTCATTCAGCCACATTTTCATTCTGTACATTTATTTTACACATGATATAGTTCTGTTTAGACTGTGTTGATGTATTGAGGTGAGGGTGTCTAGTCATGATGGAGTAGACATTCTGAAAATATTTTGGATTGACATACTGTATGGTTGAAATTACAAGATTCCAAATTCATTGAGTTATTCTTCAGGCAGAAGTGAAGGAGGATTCCATCCCTCTACTGTCACATTGCTTCTATTCATATATCTGTAAATGTTGTACAATTACTTTGCTATGATAATTTTATGATGTTCGTTTGGAAATCTATGACTTCTACTGTGTTTCCTCAGTAAAATTCCTTATTTGAGAGCACCAGTGGTAAAACTAAATACATATATTGCATCTTATAAGACCTATTTATTTTTCTGCCAGGGAGCGAATAAAATGAATCAGACAACGGTTGAATATTTTATTCTTTTGGGATTTCATGATATTTCTAATTTCAGAAGTGTTCTGTTCCTTATTGTTCTTCTAATTTACATGTTGACAATAACTGGAAATCTGATGATTATTCTCTTGGTGTCTTTTAGTCAAACACTTAACTCTCCCATGTACTTCTTCCTGAGCCACCTATCCTCCTGTGACCTACTTCTGACCACAGACATTTCTCCCATTATGATGAGTCTTATGTTGACCAAAAGGAAAACCATATCTTTTGCTGGCTGTTTCACCCAGTTTTACTTTTTTGGTGCCTTAGTAGCTACAGAATGCTTGCTTCTTATGGTCATGTCTTATGACAGGTATCTGGCTATATGTAACCCGCTGCATTATTCTTATCTCATGAACTTTCATAGATGCCTTTACCTGGTTTTCTGTGCTTGGGTCACAGCATTCTCAATGGCATTAGCTTTAGTCCTTCAGGTACTTGGACTGCAATTTTGTGGTCCCAATGTCATTGATCATTTCTACTGTGACCTTTTACCTCTTCTTCAGCTTTCATGCTCTGACACTTCTTTTGCTCAGAGGACAAGCTTTCTGCTAGGTTTTCCAGGAACCTTTCTTCCATTAATGTTCATCATTGCAACTTATATCTATATCTTCCACGCCATTCTTAGGATCCCATCGACCACTGGAAGACAGAAAGCCTTTTACACCTGCAGTTCCCACTTGACAGTTGTGTCCATGTATTATGGAACAATTATTACTACTTATTTGTTTCATTCTAAACAACACTCATTAAATCTCAGCAAGGTTTTATCCTTCCTGTATACAGTGGTGACTCCATTTCTGAATCCAATAATTTATAGTTTGAGGAACAAGGACATCAAAACAGTCCTAACTAAATTAATACATGTAACAATGTGAACATTCCAATACATTTTAACCAGAGATATTGCATTGTATGTTGGGATATAGATAATCATACTATCTTATCATAGAAACACAGTTTTTGATGGCAGACCACCTGGCTCTTCCAGTTTGCTCATTTTCCTATATAACTACAATACACAATCTTACATACTTCTCAAAATAGACATATCTATCCCAGACATTTTTCAATTCCCTTACAGTATTGGTGTCTACCATCTCTGCCAAACTGATCCACACTTCCAGTACTTCTAACAAAATAATATTTTCTAAATCTATAATTCATTTTGCAAATGTCAGTCAGCCAGAGAGATTAACTCACTATTAAATCATCAGAATAAGAGCAATCTACAGTTTAATTTCATCTGACAAAAATTAATTTGTTGCTGTTAGTTAAATTAAATTGAGTTGTATTATCCTGTAAATACAGAAGTGTTTACCAAATAACAAACTGATTTTATTATATCTTTTTATACATTGCCTTTTTTAATTTATCATTCTCATTTCTAGGAAAGGGTGAAACTTCCCCATTCCTAAATAAAAATAAAATAACTTTGACTAATAGAAACCAAGCAGGATTTTTTTTTTACATAACCTATGCGTAACAGTGACAAAGACTAGAAAAGACAGACAAAGAAGGATAGCTCACAGTGCTAACACCTTAGTATTTACGTATAAATGATGAAAATAGAGTTGAATTTAGTTAAAGGCATAGTAATACTTTATTATTACTATCCCCCATATTGTACATATTTGCAAAATAATGTAATAGCCCCCAGGTTCATCTCTCAGACCTTTATGGTTTGAGAGATAAACAAAGGCAAACAAAGGCTGACTGCAAGGCTGTCTTTCATCATGCTGCTCTGCAGCAGAGCTGAGATCGCATTAGTGATAAAGAATTATTTCACCGAAATGGTCTTCTACATGTGCTCCAGCTCTCCATATTAACTATAACCTCCGCTCCACTGCTAACAATTCACTGACTATTCCACACTACCTGAGCAGCATGATCACTCCAGTTCTCCATACTAACTATAACCTCCACTGCTAACAACTCACTGACTATTCCACACTACCTGAGCAGTATGATCACTCCAGATCTCCATATTAACTATAACCTCCGCTCCACTGCTAACAACTCACTGACTGTTCCACACTACCTGAGCAGCATGATCACTCCAGCTCTCCATATTAACTATAACCTCCGCTCCACTGCTAACAACTCACTGAGAATTCCACACCACAAGAAAAAAAAGGTTATTTTGCCTTCTCCTTCAGATATCCAAAAGCCTCCAAAATCTCTTTATGAAGATGTCCACTAGAGCTACTGAGGTTGGTAACCCTGGGAGAACAATACAATGTGTTTTTCTGGAGTATCTGTCCATGATAAACAAACAGGGATAAATCCACAAAAAAATCTAGAGCTAAATGGGTCCATGGATGCATAGTAATGGGCAGGGGATGAAGAAGACCCACCTCTCTAGTGTGGGATGATTTATTTTGAGAACTGGTAGTGCAGACTTTGATGAATGCACATCTTTCTTGATAGATGGCCACTAGAAATGTTGCTTGAGCAAAAAGGTTTTCTCAATTTTATGGAGAAAAATAAGAATACAACAACCAAGTTGCCATATGAAGCAGAATACATAGAAAGAAATAGTGAATAGGTTTAGAATTACAAGGCAATCAGCAATACCATAAAAAACTTACAGAAAAAGATAGTATTGTCAAAGACAATTAAAAAACATATATAGGTTCGGCTTGCGAAAGAGAGCCAAGAATCTAACTGTTAAGGAGACCCATGCACCTCAACATAAATTATCAAATGAAAGGTAATACAAGAATTTAAATATAAAGACAGGGATATTAGAAATTGCAGAAATAGATTCGCGCATACAAGGAAAAGGAAGTTTATAAAGGAGCAAAATGTAGAAAAAGGAAATATAAAAATAGAAAGAAAGTCAGAAAAGAAGAAAAGAAAAAGGTAGAAAGGGAGGGGAGGGAGGAAAAGGGAGGGAAGGAAGGGTCCAAGTTAAGGGTAGGTTATAAAAAGGCGGATAAGAAGGGAGAGCGAGAACAAGGGTAAGAGGGAGACCAGAAAGGGTAGGACTATCAGTGGTTAAAATGGGAGAGGTAAACCAGTTAGTATGGACATAGGCATCCAGAGCAAGGGGCCATGAATTTATGAGGCAAAGCCAACAGGGGATGGGACCTCAGGTCGAACCACAGGGAGCCAGGTACCATATGTTCTAAGGAAAACTACTTCCCATTGGTGAGAGTGATGATGTAAGCGTTCCATATCCAGCAGGCAGTTCATCTCCTGATTCCAGTCTGCAACCGCTGGAGGATCAAAAAGAAGGGTTTTTTTGTATGCCAGGATGGCCCATGTAGGGAGAGAAATGGGCCCATTTTGAGAACTGTTTTTCTGAATTGTGGTGTGAGGTATGTATGACCAAGGTGATGTCTCCTGAGGGAATTATTTTTATGGTCTGTCAAAATAGTAAACGTAAGTGTAGACCCTGAAAAAGGTGTCTCCATTCCTCCAACGTGAGTAAAGCAATAGTAAGTAATTCCCTGTTACCTACATCTGCCTGAAATAATCAGATCTGCTCCCAGTCTAAAATCCCTAAAAGTTCTGTTGTCTGTTTTCCCTGATGAGATTGAGGATGCAAATGACAGGACTCTTTTGAGTGAGCTACTGGTGATGGCGAGGAAGGTGGTGGCCCTGCACTGGATGTCAGACAGAGCTCCCAACTATGGAGCGTGGATAAATCTGGTTACACAGTGTTTTCCACATTATAAACTGGTTTATCTACACCGAGGTAATTCAGCCAAATTTGATAATATTTGGGGGAGATGGCAATCTTGGTGGACAGCTAGAGCGAATGCTACTGTACCTCCCGATGATGTGCAATGTAGTGGTGCTATTTGATTGTGCTTACATCCGCTTCTTGTGTGGCTGGTGATGATGTTTATTTGGTGTGCACCTTTGTGTATGACTCCTGTACGTCTCAGGTTTTTGTGGAACCTTTGGCTGGTGGGTGGGGTTGGGGGGCGCTGCGGGCTCGGGGGAGAGAGGAACTGGGATCGGGGATTGTAAGTTTAATTTAGAAAGGGTAGAGGTTTGGAGTTTGGGTTGTATTTTTTATAAAAAAGAAAACCTCAGATCGACTCCATACGCCTTATTCATATGCATCTGTTCTTTTTATTGCTATGAATGTTTACATAACTTTGCTGTATCTGTAAGATTTTATATGTATTTCTTATTTTGTATGTGTATGGATTGATCTGTTAATAAAATATATTTAAAAAAAAAAAAATCCCTAAAAGTAAATGCTTTTTTATATCTAAAAACAGTGTGTAACTGTATATAATTTAAATATTTTATATGTAAGTGTATGTATGCATATATAATGCTTCTCAGTTCATCTAAATATGTAACCCTTTACTGAAAACTATCCAGGACATACTTGAAAATGAGAGAAACCTTAAAGGGATAGTAATACTTCATTTTAACTTTATTTTATTTTGTAGGCATTACAAAAACATGAAGAACGATATGTCTTATCTCTCAAGCCTTTATGGTTTGAGAGATATTCACAAGCAAAGTTTTCCCCTCCCGCCCCTTTTACCTACTGTAAACAATCTCTTCTCAGATGTGGAATGCAGTCCATAGACTGGACAGATAACAGAAGGGGACAATCTTCTTCCTATGAGAACAATGAAAGTCCTGCCCCCCTTGACAGGCTTTTCAGGTTTTTCCCTTATCTTAATTGAAGATTGTCCCTCTCTGCGGTCTACCTGGGCACCTCCCTTCTGATCTGGCTGAGACGTGTTACATCAGTAAAAGGGGCGGGAGGGGGAAACGTTGCTTGTGAATATCTCTTAAACCATAAAGGTTTGAGAGATAAGACTTATATCAATCTTCATGTTTTTTTAATGCCTACAAAATAAAATAAAGTTAAAACAAAGTATTACTATCCCTTTAATTTGTTCTTCATGGTAAAACATTTTCTAAATATATAAAAATTTCTTGGAGAAAAAGGAGCAAGGGTATAGATAGGCTGAACCGAGATCTATCTGGGAAAGAACCAATCCAGCACCTACTTTGGAGGTATCTACTTCTACCCAGAAGGGTTTGCTGGGATCTGGGAATCAAAGAATGGGAGATGAAGTGAGAGCTTCTCAAAGACTTGGATGGCGGCTTGAGACCAGTGTCTGGGTTTGGATCCCTAGTAAGATTTTGGCTAAATCTTCTTTCACTATTCACATTCCCCAGAGTTTCTCAGTCTCCCCTAATACAGAGAACAAATGTCCTTCCGACAAGATTTCCTAATATACACTCCAATTTCATTTAGTTTTCCTATCTTATCTGGCTGCAAAAATGTGATGTTTTCTCTAACTCTCACAGATATAGAATGGCCTGTTGTGGGACCCTGACACCATTTTTATACTTTTCCTGCAGGAAAAGAAGGGAAACTTGTCAAGTTTATCATTTATTTCAATGCAATGAACTAGTTAAAAAAAAGCAGAAAATCTCCACTTTTCTCAAACAATTTCACGACCGGTGGGAATTGACTTTTTTGCCTGTTTGTCTTTTGAGGTGAAAAGTTTTTCCCATCTTTACATACAACTAAATTTGGGCCACTATAGCATTTACATAGTATCCACATTAAATACTTGATCAGTCAACCCTTATACAAAATTCCTTTGTTCTTTTTAGGGTACAATAACCAGACAGTAAGCCCTGTACATGATGGAGGAAACACTGTGATTCTCTTTTCATCCAAACCCTATTGGTGCTTTCTCCAATTATACGGAAGAAAATCGTTTTTTTAATTTGGCAAAGATCAACTTATCATCATTCATTACTCCTGTCTCTAATTTAAGGGGCCCAATATCCACCTTTATCTTATTTCTGTTCATATACTTGATGTAAAGTCCAATCACTATAGACTAAACTATCACTTTCATATAAGATCAGTATTCACCATTTCCTCTTCACATGTGGAAAAGGTTAAATATTTTAGGGCCACAGGGCTGTATTTCTGTCCTTGTTTTTTCCCTTATGTTCTTGTTATTCTAATTAAAAAGGTCTTCATGGAATTGTCTACCTAATTACAGTTACTGAAGAATCTCTCTGTAATGAATATAAAAAGGTCAGTTGGTAACACATTTTCTGGCATTGCTGAATGCTTACTGCATTCACTCTGTACTGTACTGATCATTGGATTCACACTGTACAGTACTGATCATTGGATTCACTCTGTACTGTACTGATCACTGGATTCACTCTGTACTGTACTGATCACTGGAATCACTCTGTACTGTACTGATCACTGGGACCTTGGAAATGATCTAATGTGAATGATATCAAGTTATTGTGCTGCTGGGACTGTGATTCAATAGTATGTAACACTCTATTAAGGAGATATGCACCTACCTACCATATAACATGTAACTATGTCTGTGTGATCATAGGGATAACTGACAAGAGGTCCTTATCTGACATCAGTTTACTTACAGAGATCACATGTCACCTGTGGAAGTAGAATGGACTTTATACACAAAGACAAAGTGGACTAACTGTAATAACATTGCACACATGTTCTCTTATTTACTGATCCTGTAACTCTTTAAGGACCAGAGGTGTTTGCTTTGCAATGTGTTGCACAAGACTATTTCTTAAATGGGATAATAAAAGTGAAATGTCTTGTATTATATAGAGGATATCTCAAAGACCTGATGTGCAGGACAGATTATAGAGGATATCTCATGGACCTGATGTGCGGGACTGATTATAGAGTTATCTCATGGACCTGATGTGCAGGACTGATTATAGAGGATCTCATGGACCTGATGTGCAGGACTGATTATAGAGTTATCTCATGGACCTGATGTGCAGGACTGATTATAGAGTTATCTCATGGACCTGATGTGCAGGACTGATTATAGAGTTATCTCATGGACCTGATGTGCAGGACTGATTATAGAGTTATCTCATGGACCTGATGTGCAGGACTGATTATAGAGTTATCTCATGGACCTGATGTGCAGGACTGATTATAGAGTTATCTCATAGACCTGATGTGCAGGACTGATTATATAGGTTATCTCATGGACCTGATGTGCAGGACTGATTATAGAGGATATCTCATGGACCTGATGTGCAGGACTGATTATATAGGTTATCTCATGGACCTGATGTGCAGGACTGATTATAGAGGCTATATCATGGACCTGATGTGCAGAACTAATTATAGAGGATATATCATGGACCTGATGTACAGAACTAATTATAGAGGATATATCATGGACCTGATGTGCAGGACTGATTATAGAGGATATCTCATGGACCTGATGTACAGGACTGATTATAGAGGTTATCTCATGGACCTGATGTGCAGGACTGATTATAGAGGATATATCATGGACCTGATGTACAGGACTGATTATAGAGGATATCTCATGGACCTGATGTGCAGGACTGATTATAGAGGCTATCTCATGGACCTGATGTGCAGGACTGATTATAGAGTTATCTCATGGACCTGATGTACAGGACTGATTATAGAGGATATCTCATGGACCTGATGTGCAGGACTGATTATAGAGTTATCTCATGGACCTGATGTACAGGACTGATTATAGAGGCTATCTCATGGATCTGATGTGCAGGACTGATTATAGAGTTATCTCATGGACCTGATGTGCAGGACTGATTATAGAGTTATCTCATGGACCTGATGTACAGGACTGATTATAGAGGATATCTCATGGACCTGATGTGCAGGACTGATTATAGAGTTATCTCATGGACCTGATGTACAGGACTGATTATAGAGTTATCTCATGGACCTGATGTACAGGACTGATTATATAAGTTATCTCATGGACCTGATGTGCAGGACTGATTATAGAGGATCTCATGGACCTGATGTGCAGGACTGATTATAGAGGTTATCTCATGGACCTGATGTACAGGACTGATTATAGAGGATATCTCATGGACCTGATGTACAGGACTGATTATAGAGGATCTCATGGACCTGATGTGCAGGACTGATTATAGAGGATATCTCATGGACCTGATGTACAGGACTGATTATAGAGGATCTCATGGACCTGATGTGTAGGACTGATTATAGAGGATATCTTATGGACCTGATGTGCAGGACTGATTATAGAGGTTATCTCATGGACCTGATGTGCAGGACTGATTATAGAGGATATCTCATGGACCTGATGTACAGGACTGATTATAGAGGATCTCATGGACCTGATGTGCAGGACTGATTATAGAGGTTATCACGTGGACCTGATGTGCAGGACTGATTATAGAGGATATCTCATGGACCTGATGTGCAGGACTGATTATAGAGGATATCTCATGGACCTGATGTACAGGACTGATTATAGAGGATATCTCATGGACCTGATGTACAGGACTGATTATAGAGGATCTCATGGACCTGATGTACAGGACTGATTATAGAGGTTATCTCATGGACCTGATGTGCAGGACTGATTATAGAGGATATCTCATGGACCTGATGTACAGGACTGATTATAGAGGATATCTCATGGACCTGATGTACAGGACTGATTATAGAGGATCTCATGGACCTGATGTACAGGACTGATTATAGAGGATCTCATGGACCTGATGTGCAGGACTGATTATAGAGGATATCTCATAGACCTGATGTGCAGGACTGATTATAGAGGTTATCTCATGGACCTGATGTGCAGGACTGATTATAGAGGATATATCATGGACCTGATGTACAGGACTGATTATAGAGGATATCTCATGGACCTGATGTGCAGGACTGATTATAGAGGATATCTCATGGACCTGATGTGCAGGACTGATTATAGAGGTTATCTCATGGACCTGATGTGCAGGACTGATTATAGAGTTATCTCATGGACCTGATATGCAGGACTGATTATAGAGGTTATATCATGGACCTGATGTGCAGGACTGATTATAGAGGATATCTTATGGACCTGATGTGCAGGACTGATTATAGAGGATCTCATGTACCTGATGTACAGGACTGATTATAGAGGATATCTCATGGACCTGATGTGCAGGACTGATTATAGAGGATCTCATGGACCTGATGTGCAGGACTGATTATAGAGGTTATCTCATGGACCTGATGTGCAGGACTGATTATAGAGGATCTCATGGACCTGATGTACAGGACTGATTATAGAGGTTATCTCATGGACCTGATGTGCAGGACTGATTATAGAGGATCTCATGGACCTGATGTGCAGGACTGATTATAGAGGATATCTCATGGACCTGATATGCAGGACTGATTATAGAGGTTATATCATGGACCTGATGTGCAGGACTGATTATAGAGGATATCTCATGGACCTGATGTACAGGACTGATTATAGAGGTTATCTCATGGACCTGATGTGCAGGACTGATTATAGAGGATCTCATGGACCTGATGTGCAGGACTGATTATAGAGGATATCTCATGGACCTGATGTACAGAACTGATTATAGAGGATATCTCATGTACCTGATGTGCAGGACTGATTATAGAGGATATATCATGGACCTGATGTGCAGGACTGATTATAGAGTTATCTCATGGACCTGATGTGTAGGACTGATTATAGAGTTATCTCATGGACCTGATGTGCAGGACTGATTATAGAGGATATATCATGGACCTGATGTGCAGGACTGATTATAGAGTTATCTCATGGACCTGATGTGCAGGACTGATTATAGAGGATATCTCATGGACCTGATGTGTAGGACTGATTATAGAGTTATCTCATGGACCTGATGTGCAGGACTGATTATAGAGGATATATCATGGACCTGATGTGCAGGACTGATTATAGAGGTTTTCTCATGGACCTGATTTGCAGGACTGATTATAGAGGATATCTCATGGACCTGATGTGCAGGACAGATTATAGAGTTATCTCATGGACCTGATGTGCAGGACTGATTATAGAGGATATATCATGGACCTGATGTGCAGGACTTATTATAGAGGTTTTCTCATGGACCTGATGTGCAGGACTGATTATAGAGGATATCTTATGGACCTGATGTGCAGGACTGATTATAGTGGTTATCTCATGGACCTGATGTGCAGGACTGATTATAGAGGATATCTTATGGACCTGATGTGCAGGACTGATTATAGAGGTTATCTCATGGACCTGATGTTCAGGACTTATTATAGAGGTTTTCTCATGGACCTGATGTGCAGGACTGATTATAGAGGATATATCATGGACCTGATGTGCAGGACTGATTATAGAGTTATCTCATGGACCTGATGTGCAGGACTGACTATAGAGGTTATCTCATGGACCTGATGTGCAAGACTGACTATAGAGGATATCTCATTGACCTGATGTGCAGGACTGATTATAGAGCTTATCTCATGGACCTGATGTGCAGGACTGATTATAGAGTTATCTCATGGACCTTTACTGTGCTGGGATATGACTATCAATTTAAAAATAATAACATTTTAGTTTTTGTTATTTTAAATTTATTTTCTTATTAATGTTCTGTCCCTGCAACTGATGCATTTTGTCAGTTTTTTATATAATTACTAGTTGAAGAGCCCGTTACACGGGCCACAGTGCCACTGCCAGCCGGTCGCGGGGCAGTCTCTACTGAGCATGACTGTGTCATTACACACGTTTTAGCAAATTATTATATAGGATATTCAGTGACAATTTTAGGAAGTTTGCTTTTGAAAGATTCTTTTACTGCCCTCTAGTGGTATATTATATGTATTATCTATGACTAGCAGCCTTTGACTCTGTGCATTGTAAGAGTAGATCATTTTGTGTGAAATGATATTAATAAGACTGGTTGGGTTTTCAAAGATTTTCATTATTGAACAAGTATTTCTTAAATTAAGAATAAACAAGAGGTTGATGGGATTGTAGATCACAGAACTTCTGCACATTTTCTGTTATGTGGATATCTTTGTCTAATTTCCTGTAATTGAATTTATATGAATGAATATTTATTTATATAGCTCCACAAATTTAACATTAACTAGGATTTAGCTAAGGTTTATATGGAGTAAATTAGATAATAGTTAGGTGTCAGTTTCACCCTCTTTGATTGCTGTTGGTAGTTAAGGAGAAGCTGATTGAGCTTGCCACATTATTGAGCTAGTGTTTGTTATAGTAAAAGTGTTCTTTTTGTTCAGGATTTTCCTCTCTTAAATGTAAATTTCTATGTCAAATCAATAAAAAAACACAAGCAAGTCAATGGAAGTTGATATGAGATAAACACTGCTTAACTCAGTAGATGGCTACATCTATACCCATATCTGTATATCTATCTGTATATCATCATCATCTTCAGTTGTTGTCGATCCACTGCAGGATGAAAGCTTCCTAAGCAAGCCCCCAACAACTTCGGTCCTTTGTCTTTTGTTGCCACTGAATACTGACAAATTTGGTTATTTCATCAACCCATCTTGTATTTGGTGTTTTTAGGTATTTAATATTGGCTGGAATCAATTCCCAAACTTGTTAGGTCCATCTACCAGCAAATCTTCTTGCTATCTGGCCTGCCCATTTCAGGCACTTTACTCTTTCAATTATGTCATAGATCTTTGTTTGCACACATTTTTCGGCCTCTTTATGTAGAATTTGCTGCTCTATACTTCTGTGTAAGCTTAAGTTTTTATATGGCTTTAGCATTCATAGTCCATGCTTCACAGCCATACTTTAGGGCTAGGAGGACACATTGGTCAGAAACCTTTCACTTGAGACAGAATGGTAAATTTGTCTTAAAGGCAGTACTACTATGTTTTCAATGTGCTTGCCACCCCAATATTATTCTGTGCTCAATTTCATCTGTGTATATATTTTCTTATTTGCTTTTTCCATTTCATGTTTGAAAAATACTGTGGTAGTTTAAGCCATGAATCACCTTGAAGATGAAGTTTATTTTATCCTGTTTGTTTTTAACTCTCGGTTTTGGTCTATACTATCAGTCAATGTTTTCACATGTGCATCTATCAACACAGGTCGAGAATTTGATTATTGCCAGGCTGGTGCACATTTTGAAGGCTCAGCAGTATCACGTGATAGGCACTGTTTGGTGTCAGTTCCTGTGCGACTAATATGCATGCGTCTAAGAGCAATACAGATCAGTGTTTTCAGTGTGTTGAGACTCATGTGGTGAGTAATATATTGTATTTAAATACGACTATTGATGTATGTTCTGTTGGCTTGAGAAAGGTCCCGGAGAGAGGGCTGAAACATTGCCATCTTCTTTTGATCCACACAACATGAGTACTTTTCTATATTATATATATAAGGCCGATGTTCTACACACTTTCTTTGCATCAGTTTATACAAGGGAACAAGAAATGGTAGAAGAGCCTCAACAAGTAACAAAGAAAACCATACCATTATCAGATATTGGGTTAACACAAGAGGAGGTCATGGGAAGACTGTAAAAAATGAAGACAAAACAAAGCTCCGGGTCCTGATGGTATACATCCAAGGGTTCTTCAGTAACTCAGTGCAGTGTTAGCAAGACCCCTCTTTTTACGCTTTACAGATTCTCTTGCCACAGGCTCAGTGCCATAAGGTTGACTTAAAGCCAATGGAGTGCCTCTAATTTAAAAAAAGGAACTAAAACAGGACCTGGGAATTATAGACCTGTGAGTTTTACCTCTGTAGTGGTAAATCTGCTAGAAGGGATAATACGAGATTATATTCAGGATTACACTGCAAAAAATAAGAGTATTAGTAGGAATCAACATGGTTTTATGAAGAATTGATCTTTTCAGCTGCTATGAAGAAGACATTTGTAATGTAGATAATGGTAAGGCAGTTAATGCAGTATATCTAGATTTTGTAAAGGCATTTGATACAGTGCCAGACAGGAGACTGGGGTATAAAATAAGGAACTGGTGCTAAGGGAAAAGATGTTGCACTTGGATACAAAACTGGTTTAAGGACAGGTAACAGCGTGTGGTGGTAAATGGACAATTCTCCAATACAGTTAAAGTGGAGAGTGGAGTACCCCAGGGTTCAGTACTTGATCTATTGCTTTTTAACATGTTTACTTGGAAATATATATAATAAGTAAAATATCAATATTTGCAAATTACACTAAATTATGCAGGTGATTAATTCTGAACAATATATTTGTTCTCTACAGAGGGATTCACATAAAATGTCAGATTGTGCAAACAAATGGAATATGAATTTTAAAGTGGGAAAGTGTAAAATCATGCATTTGGGAAGAAAAAATCCCATTGCTAATTACAGACTAAATGGAATCAGTTTAGGGGACTCATTGCTAGAGAAAGACCTGGGAACCACAAACTTTGAAACAGTGT
Source organism: Rhinophrynus dorsalis (assembly GCA_037306005.1). Taxonomy (NCBI): domain Eukaryota; kingdom Metazoa; phylum Chordata; class Amphibia; order Anura; family Rhinophrynidae; genus Rhinophrynus; species Rhinophrynus dorsalis. The sequence continues at coordinate 557,977,195 of CM074721.1, forward strand.
CAAATAGCAGAAGCAAAAAGCAAACAAAGTCCTGTCTTGCTTAAAAAGAGGTATTGAAGCGAGAGTGGATAACATCATTTTGCCATTGTACAACCATTGGTAAGGCCTCACCTCAATATGCAGTGCAGTTTTGGGCACCAGTTCTGAAAAAGATATTCCAGAACTGGAGGAGTACAGCAAAGAGCAACAAAATTAATTGATGGAGTGGAGGACTTGACGTATGAGGAACGAATAAACAAACTTGATTTATGTTTAAGTGGAATCTGCATTATATTTATGATTTATTTAATTATAGCCCTAAACTGTATTACCAAAACCAATTGTATTGAAAAAGCTTTAAGGGTTAATAGAATCTTACTGTCAAGTTGTAATTACTATAATGTATAAAGCTGGAGGAGTTGAAATTGACAACCAGTCCAGGAAAATAAACGCAATCATAGGATTTCTATAAATGTTTGTTTTAGATATTATTTGGTTGATAGCCCCTGAGGAATGTGTTTACACGAAACGCGTTGGGTGACAGGAGTATATTTTGTTACATTTCCCATATACTTTAATATCTTTGCACCTATTTTCTTGTTTTGGCCAGATAGGATTTTGGTATTGCAATTGTCGGAGTACAATTGACTAGTCACACCGACAAGATAGCACACATAAACTATAGGGGATTTGTTATCATTTTATCTCATTTTTATTTTATTTTATTGTCTGTCTATATTTAATAAAAAATTCCTAATTTAAATATAACAGTTATCTTTACTATTTATACGTAGTCTCTAAGTAGTGACAATAGAACCCGCCAATATCCCGGAGTTAATTGATAGTTTAACAGAGAAGGAACAACGGGACTTTTGGAGTACAGCCGCCTCAAATCAATGAGAATTATTGTGGCTCTTTGTTGGACTCATTTAGTTTAACGAGTGAGTAGATATTTTATTGTGATAGAGTATATCATTTGGGAACTTCATTGCTCATCTCTATATATATTCGATTGCAAACCCAATCATCTATGGAAATCAGAGTTTATGGGAGAAAGGGAACCAAATTTAACCCTTGGAGGCGTGATTGAATACTCCGTAAGAAATATTTGACTATGCTGGACTCATCCTTTTTAAGGAGTGAATATATATTTATATTTTGTGGTGTGGTCTAATTCACCTCCTTATTGCTGTCTATTCGTCTCCGTATATACTTCATCGGGATTGTGGATATTTTCACATAATAGGACCTCTGGGGTAGTGTTATCCCTATGGAGTGAACATTGAAATATATTGGATACCCATTACTTAATCAGTAAGTGGATATTATCATCTGCCTAGTGCAGTAATTAGAGGAGAACCAGAGATTGGAGAACTCAACCCATGAACTATCATTGGAGAAATGATTGGGAGTGGGGATAGAAGGCCCAAGAGAGGGAAGAGAGGAGGGAAGTAAATACAACAAAGAAACATGAAACCTGAAACCACTATATTCAATTTAAGCAAGGTAGAATTAAGTAGTGAACAAGAAAATGTTTTGGCAAAAGATTTGAAATTTGACACATTTATAGTTGTCCACAAATTTATGAGAAAATTACATCTTAAACAATATTTTGTGGATAAAAATGATGCAGTAGTAGCAAATAGTAATGAAGTATATAAACACACTATTCCCATTCAATGTTGAAACCAAAAATGAGTCCTAGATGACATTGAAATGATGGAATTAAAACATGTAAGGTATAACCTAAATAGTGTGGAAAAGGATACCCTAAAACAATTGGAAAACAACAAAGATTTAATCATAAAACCAGCAGATGACGGAGAAGGTATTGTGTTACTGGATAGAGAGAAATATGTGGAAGAATTATTGAGACAAGTAGGGGATGTTTCAACATATAAAAAATTGAAAAGTGATCCTACGAAATCATATAAAGATGAAATGAGCTCTCTCCTACTTGAAGCTAAAGAAGCTGAAATTTTGAATCATTTGGAATACGAATACTTAAATATAACGAACCCAAAGATACCAGTTCTATACCTTCTCCCTAAGATATACAAGGATCCATTAAATCCTCCGGGAAAACCAACTGTTTTGGGTATCAAGTCATTAACTTCCAAACTATAGGGGATTTGTTATCATTTTATCTCATAGGATTTTTATTTTATTTTATTGTCTGTCTATATTTAATAAAATATTCCTAATTTAAATATAGCAGTTATCTATAATATTTATACGTAGTCTCTAAGTAGTGTCAATAGAACCCGCCAATATCCCGGAGTTAATTGATAGTTTGATGGAGGAGGAACAACAGGACTTTGGAGTACAGCCGCCTCAAATGAATGAGAATTATTGTGAATCTTCGTTGGACTCATTTAGTTTAACGAGTGAGTAGATATTTTATTTTGATAGATTATATAATTTGAGAACTTCATTGCTCGTCTCTGTCTCTATATATATTTGATTGCAAACCCAATCATCTATGGAATTCGGAATCTATGGGAGAACGCATTCGGGGAACCAAATCTAACCCTTGTAGGCGTGATTGAATACTCCGTAAAAAATATTTGACTACGCTGGACTTGTCCTTTTTAAGGAGTGAGTATATATTTATATTTGTGTTCTGATCTAATTCATCTCCTTATTGCTGTCTATTCATCTCCTTGTATTCCTCATCGGGATTGTGGATATTTACACATAATCGGACTTTTGGGGAAGTGTGATCGCTATGGAGTGAACATTGAAATATATTGGATACGCATTACTTAATCAGTAAGTGAATATTATCATCTGCCTAGTGCGGTAATTATCTGTATTTTGTTTGGAACTTTTTCCTTCTGTTCACGTACTAACGAGATGGATTGGAGGACAAAGTGGACAAATAGATGTGAAGCATGAGATCATCTTCCAGACACATCATCTGACTCCAACTATTTTGATTTTTATTAATCAGTGGACAGTAGTAAGAGATCACCTAAATTTGGTTGTAAATTGTGTATTATAAGTCTATAAAAGTTAGACTGTATTTTGGATAGAGGAAAGTCACGTCTGACTAAAACAAAAATAGGGATTTTTTACAATAAGGATGGTAAAGCTATGGAATTATATGCCTTGGGATGCTGTGCTAGCAGATAATGTAACTGCTTTCAAAAAAGTAATAGATACGTATCTAACACAGGACAATATTGATAATTATGACAGCTGCCTTCAGATAAATTGTTGATCCAATATCTGACTGCTATTTGGTGTCCGGAAGGAATTTTTTTACCCACTTGGGGGTTAATTGGAAATGGCTACAATGGGTATTATTTTTTTTTGCCTTCTTCTTTATCAACAGGATTGTTTTGGCATGGGCTTGACTTGATGGACTCGTGTCTTTTTTAAACCTCATCAACTATGTTACTATGTTACTGGCTCAAATAGACACTTGTCATTCAAAATCAGTTTGCTCAATTGTTCTCACATCTCACTGTTTCTGTTATACTGCCTTGTGAGAGAAAGCTCCATGTTGAGCAGTTTCAGTTAAATGGCATAACTTCACTCATCACTGTTTCCATTCTCAATACACGTAATCCACAAAACTTTTGGTTGTACAAAAAGGCAAACACACAGTTGTCGATGAACAAACTGTAAGTGAATATGAGCTATTTCAGTTCATCTCATAAAACAAGAGCAATAAGTAATCATAAAAAAATGTTCTGCTCACATATAACATTGAGAACTTTAACAACTACTAATCGTTCTGCAACTTCATAGAAATCCCCTCAAATTCTGTGCCATGTATGGAATCAATTGTTAGCCCATAATGAGTATCCAGTTTATATCGAACATGCTTTACTAGAGAACTGGTTTCCTCAGAGGCTCGCAGGAAAGAGAGCTGGTATCAGTATACTCAATTAAACTTTCATTTAAACTGAAATGTGGCTTGGAATTGTATCAAACCTCGCCTGTCACTGTTTGTTATCGTTCTGTTGATAGCATCCATTATTATATGAAGTAAAAAGACTGACAGCATCTTTAATTCCAAATATAGTAACTCTTCACAATCACAGCTAAGGTCTCTTTGGTATGTCCTTTTAAGTTTTTGGTGCTGTAGCCCCTAGCCAAGAATCTTTTTTGAAGCTTCTTTGCTTCAAATTTAAAATCCTCTGTCATAGTACACTATCGGCAAATTCTTAGATACTGACCCACTGGAATTCCTTTAAACAAGCATGTAGGATGGTGACTGTCCACTGACAATAAACTATTCATAGATGTCTTCTTTTGGAAGACCCTTGTATGTATTACACTGTTTTCATTTCTGATTAGTTGTATAAACAAGAAAGACAACTGATCTTTAGATATTTTGCTTGTAATCCTCAAACTATTAATATCATTTTTTTATTATTATTATTATTATTATTATTAAGTTCATCCCCAAACTGTCCAAACTCCTCTATATGAGCTTTTAGTTGATTCTCCAATTGATTGAAATCTGCATGTGTTTTAAATTCCTGTATATTTCTCTGTTTTTTCTCCACTTCTGTATTAGTATCAGTCAATTGTATTTTCTCGGTTTTAACTATTAATTGTTTACGTTCCAAAGAAAATTTTGTCAACATTTCTTTCCATTTTCTGTTAGTCATCATGGATTAAATGACTCGCTTGATTAATTTGAGTATTGTTTGTTATATAACTCACCAACCCTGTAATCTTCCACCATTTTCTAGTTTGCTTTTGCATCTGTTTGGTTAATTCTTTGAAATTAGTTAGTATATCTTTAGCTTTTTCTGTTGTTTCAGACACTGTTAAAAATTGACAATTTCTTGACATTTCTTGAAATCTATGGGACCAGATAGAAAGCCAGCTATATCTTGTATATTTTGGCAATAAAATCTCCATTTCAGTGAAAGAATGGGAAATGAAATCCCTGTTGTTGCACGGCAAAAAAAAAATATTTGCCTTTAACTAGCAATGTCTCATTGCAAGTTTTAAACATTACCACATATTTGATGGAAGAAAAGAATATAAAATAGCTGGAATAGGGCTAATTTAGGTTGTTAATTGACCACAGTCAACCTTAGCACCTATAATATAGAAGCTAGTTTTATTAAATGGAGAACAAAAGGGATCCTTGTGAGGTTTTACAATCATTTCCCTCAGTGTTGCTGATCTGAGGGTTGTAGTAAATTGTATTCGCTATACTTTTACTTGTTGAAGATGTGTTTTCCAAGCTCCTTTAACCCCTTAAGGACCCTTGACAGTCTTGGTACTTCATGGCTGGATTTGATTTAAGGACCAATGACTTACAACGATTGTCATGAAATTCCGGGCTCCCCGCGCGGATGCACGCCATTCGGGCAGACCGGAATCGGATTCAACGAAGAAAAATATGCTCCGTGGTCCTTCAATGACCGCCACGTGCATGAGCGGCCAGTCCTTAGGGGGTTAAAATGTAAAATAAATCAGCACTCATAGCTTTTAATGACACTCTATTGAATTATTAACCCACAGTGCTGTGTACTGAGCCATTGATTCAAGTTCCTATAACTTAATAAAACATGGTATGGTTTTAATATATGAGTTTTATTTATGTATCCATAAATATTTGTTTTTAGTAGGAAAAGTGCTAAGTTGTCTGTGGTTCAGTTAACAACCTAAATTAGTCATATTCCTTCTATTCTATACTCTTTTTTTTTCCTTCATATATGTTGAGCTATTTTGCTGATCCACTGCGTTACCTGTATTGATCTCCAGCAGAACTAACTGGGGGGCGGAGTGGCATCAGGAGGGATCCTGCTACCCCACCATGAGGTCTCATTTAAAAAACAAAATAATAAATTAAAAAGCAATCAAACAGAACAATTCCACTGGGAAAATACCAATGGATACCAATGGAAGGCCAATAAATAACATTGGAATCATTTAGTATAGTTACTAGCCACATGAAAAAGTTGGCAATAACAAGTCATGTTAAAGGAATAGTAAAACAAGAGTACTCCCACTGCTGAAAGATGTTTCATTCAAAAGTTATTAATTTTCAAAGTTGATTTTTTTAGGTGCAATATCACAATGGCCTGAAATTGTACAGTGGCGCTGTTGCTACACCATCCTATGGAGATTTATGGTCCTGTACAATTTCAGGCCACTGTGATATTGCACCTAAAAAATCAACTTTGAAAATTAATAACTTTTGAATGAAACAACTTTCAGCAGTGGGAGTGCCCTTGTTTTACTCAGGGGGATAAACCCTACAACATATTTTTTTTTTACATTTTAAGTATTACTATCCCTTTAAATGGTACTTGATAATTACCAGAATAACAAAATATGTAAGTTGTAATTATTGCAAAACATGCAGGATTGCATATTAATAGGTGATTATTTATTTATATGGAGAAACTGCAGAAGTATATCTTAGAATGCAAAAAATGCCTTGATATGATGTTTATAATGACAGGCTGCATATATTATTGAGATTTTATTAACCTTTTGAATGCCAGAGGGAATACACAACACATGGCACTCAAATGTTTAAAGAGATAGTAAAAAACAAAGATACTTTTTCTGCTGAGAGCTATTTTATTCAGAAGTCATGGAATTTACTATCAAAAAGGTAAGATGCTGGATGCAGATACAGTAGAACTATTTAAGAAAAGCTTGGAGTCATTTTATTAGCAAATCAGGATATACCGAGGTTTAATATACAACTCTGGAATAAAGTACCCCAAAAATGTAATCTTCTGCTAGTTTAAAATCCCCACAATAACTGCTTCTTTGCATTTAAAGGGATAGTAATGTTTCATAATAAAAGCTGCTCTAATTAATCATCATAGTATTTGGACTTTGGAGAGTGTTATTTCAATTCTGTCAGAGTTGTAGTTCAAGAGTAATTCAATGACAAAGTATCCCCATCCCACCCCTTTTACTGATGTAACACTGCTCAGCCAGATCAGAAGGGAGGTGCCCAGGTAGACTGCAGAGAGGGACAATCTTCAATTAAGATAAGGGAAAAACCTGAAAAACTTGTCAAGGGGGGCAGGGCTTTCATTGTTCTCATAGGAAGAAGATTGTCCCCTGCTGTTATCTGTCTGGTCTATGGACTGGATTCCACATCTGAGAAGAGATGACTTACACTAGGTAAAAGGGGCGGGAGGGGAAACTTTGCTTGTGAATATCTCTCAAACCATAACATTCTTCATGTTTTTTTAATGCCTACAAAGTAAAATAAACATAAATGAAGTATTACTATCCCTTTAAATACCATATGTAACTATTTAAAAGATGTGTTATTTTGTTTTCTTATTTCTTTTTGTGTATAAATGTGTAACTTTGTATTGCAAATGCTCTCCAGGATATATTTGAAAATGAGAGAAATCACAATGTATTATTCCTGGTAAAACACTTTCTGAATAAATAAATAATCATTTGAAGGGCTGAACTTGATGGACTTTTTTTAACCTCTTAACTGCTGTATGTCATAAAGAAACACACTGTAAATCTGTTTGGACTCCACCTTCTCAAACAACACAAATTTTTAAATTATGAATCTATTTTTTCCCATTAATTCAGCCACATTTTCATTCTATAAATTAACTTTGCCCATCATACAGTTCTGTTTAGATTGTGTTGATGTGATACCGTATGGTGGAAATTACAAGATTCCAAATTAATTGAGTTATTCATCAGGTAGAAGAGAAGGAGGATATTGAGAGGTTTGTAAACTTGTAATGTTTATCTATATTAGTCCAATTCAATACACTGTGATTCTTATTCCATCCCTCTACTGTCACATTGCTTCTATTCCTATATCTGTACATGTTGCACAGTGTTTTATTTTGCTATGATAATTTTATGACAGTAGGACTTCTACTATGTTCTTCAGTAAAATTCCTTTGAGATCATGGTCCCTGTTTTGTTTGTCTATATTTTTCCTGCCAGGGAATGAATGAAGTGAATCAGACAAGAGTCGAATATTTTATTCTTTTGGGATTTTGTGATGTTTACAACTTCAGAAGTGTTATTTTCCTTATTGTCCTTCTAATTTACATGTTGACAATGACTGGAAATCTGCTGATTGTTCTCTTGGTGTCTTTTTGTCAAACACTTAACTCTCCCATGTACTTCTTCCTGAGCCACCTATCCTCCTGTGACCTACTGCTGACTACAGTAATTTCCCCTTTTATGATGAGTCTTATATTGACTGAAAGGGAAATCCTGTCTTTTGCTGGCTGTTTAACCCAATTTTTTTTTTTGGTGCCTTAGCAGGTACAGAGTGTTTGCTTATTTCGGTCATGTCTTATGACAGGTATCTGGCAATATGTAACCCACTGCATTATTCTTCTGTCATGAACTTCCAGACATGCCTTCACATGGTTTTCTGTTGTTGGGTCACAGCATTCTCACTGACATTAGCTTTAGTCCTTCATATACTTGGATTGGAGTTCTGTGGCCCCAATGTCATTGATCATTTCTACTGTGACTTGATACCTCTTCTTCAGCTTTCATGCTCTGACACTTCTCTTGTTCAGAGGACGAGCTTTCTGCTAGGTTTCCCAGAAAATTTTCTTCCATTAATGTTCATCATTGCAACTTACATCTATATCTTCCGCACCATTCTTAGGATCCCATCGAACTCTGGACGACAGAAAGCTTTTTACACATGCAGCTCCCACCTGACAGTTGTGTCCGTATATTTTGGAACATTGATTGCTGCTTATTTGTTTCATTCTAAAGAACGTTCATTAAATCTCAACAAGGTTTTATCCTTCCTGTATACAGTGGTGACTCCATTCCTGAATCCAATCATTCATAGTTTGAGGAACAAGGACATCAAAACAGTCTTAACTAAATTAACACAAGTAAAACTAATGTGAAAATTCAAATGCATTTTAACCAGGGTGACAGCACTGTAGGTTGGGATACAATTAATCATACTAACATACCCTAAAAACATAGACTTTGATGGCCGACCACCTGGATCATCCACTCTGCTAATTTTCCTATGTAATTTAGTTGCCCAGTCTTACATATTTTTAGACTCATGTCTATCCCAGACATTTTTAATTCCCTTACATTATTATTCTACTATACCAAACTGGTCCACTCTTCTAATACTTCTAATAGAACAATGTTTTCTAGATCTATATTTCCTTACATACAATGGGTTTGGTGTTGCCAAATTTAATATTAATTACTGGAACAGGTGATTGAACTAGTTTTCTGAATGTTTTCAAGCAGAAAGCCACCAGTAACTGATTGCATTAGTCAAAATGGCTTTTTCCAACTGCTTAAAATTATTTTGGGCAAGTGTTTTTTTCTCATGAGTCCCAAACAATATATTATTGATGGACAATAATATTAAAATGTATGCACTGGGCACTGGGCAGTAGGCATGGGCAAAAAAGTTTACCCAAACCAAAACTGGTGAATAATGGCACTTCGGGCATGGTAAAGAATTTCCCTCAAAAAGTGCAGATTTTCTGCTTTTTCTCGCTTTTTTCGCCCAGCTCATTTAATTAAAATCTATTTAAATATTCAATTTACACACAACAAATAGCAAATGTTATTATATTTCCCAAAGGTATAGCATAAAAGGGGCATGAGGGTGCCTGGTGGGGGTGGGATGTGGAGAAAGAATCAGTTCAGCAGGGTATTTTTTTGAGGGAGGGGGTGTTGGTTTACTGGGATTCGGGGGCAGTTAATAAAAAAATAAATCCTAAATCCTAAATACAATAAAAAAAAAACCTGGTAAGACATGGTATAAAAGGGTCTGAGGTGGGTGCCTGTGTTGGGTGGAGTCTGGGGAAATAATCCGTTGAACAGGGTATTTGTTTTGAGGGATTTGTTGACTGGTATTGGGGGGACAGTTAATAAAAAAAAATAATAAAATAAGGAATTTTTATGTAACATGATAGAGACAGGGACCCCCTGACATAAGTTGCCACTGGTGTGGTGTATTAGTCTGTGGCTTTAGGTGCATTTATCTGGCACAAAGGGTTTCACAATAACAGCTGTGTTAAAATTAATGTACTCACATACCATGTGTTTTCTGCAAAATGGAGTCAGACCATGTGGCTTGAGTTTTCTGCAAAATTGAGTCCTCAAACATGTGGCTTGAGAACAAAGACACCGGTTGAGGCCTAGCAAGATGGCATCAGACCATGTGGCTTGAGAAGAAAGATACAGAGTTTGGCACAAACAGAGAGACACACAGTATGCTCACACCAACAGACACTAGCGTAGTTATTGGAAACAACATGCATTTGCCAACACCCCAAAAGCCAACCCATTAATTTAGGATATACCTAGAGACTTTTGTTTTAATGACCAATATCACAGTTAACACAATAACACCCCAATACTAGCAATAAGAAATAATATTTAATAACAAACAATAATATTATAATAAGAACAATACACTGTGTATTTTCAAATATATTCTAGCTAAACACCTAATAATATTAACTAGACAATTACTTACTGCAGTGCAAATAAGACACATATACAACTATTATAGTAGAAATACTATACATTGGTTACTATGGTGTTTTTTTCCAGAAATATTGTATAAAAGAAAGAGCGATACTTAGCTAAAAAATTCCTGGGACAGGAGGCAGGAAAAGCAGGCCAGGAGGACTGGATGAATTAATGCTGGAGGTCTGGGTTAGGCTCTGCTCCGGAACAGTTCTTGGGCCTACATGGCCTGGCTGGAATCTACCCCCATCCATTTCTCTCCTGCTCCATTCCAAACTGCTTCCTCAAGGGCTCACTGAACACCTCTTTTATAGGTTGCAAGTCCTGCCCATCACCAGCCCACTTTACCTGATTGACACACCCCTCCTCTCCTCTCCCAGAAGCAAGATAATCAAAAGGCAGTTGGTCCTTTCTTTGTCCTTTTCCTGCCCAAACAGACCAGGGAAAAGACAGAGGCAAAGGAAAATGGTTGTGAGCTAAATATGTGATGTAGGACATGGGAACATAACCATGTAATGGATGCAGTTTTGTTGCAAATTTTGCTGCAACTTACCTGTGTCCATAACAGGTGGACTGATACTTGACGTGACAGAGTATTTTATATATGATGATTTGTAAGATTTGTTGTTAAATGCCCAAGCCCTGAGAAAACATTGATTTGTAAGACTTAGGCTTGCTAGAAATAAGCCCCCAGAAATTGTTTATTTTTTGTAGGCATATACTGTTTTGTTTGTTTGTTTTTTTAATCACAAGCCCTCAGAAAAAATGCCCTACTGGTCTAGTGCTGGCAGATAATCTTATGTTGGCCAAATTTGATGCCAAATTTGTGACTGCTATTCTTGCTGCTGCTGCTGAGTTGTTTAAGCAGCAGGATGATTAGGCAGCTGAAAGGGAATAGGATCAACAACAGCCCCCACCACTTAAGCTATATGTGGAAAAAAGAAGTTGGCCAACAATTCTTCTCCACCTGCCCTTCCTCTAAAATCATGGGTTTGTTACTAGAATAGAAATTTTTCCCTTGAGATCCTGTCATCAGCAACTGCATTGTGCACAGTGTGTGTATGGTAAATAACAGCTGGCACAACTCCATTCAAACACCATAACATCAGAAACCAAGTACTGTTGCTGTCACTATGCCCCTTGTCCACACCCCACTAAGGACACATGACAACTTGTTGACAGTTTAATAGCATCTTAGCATTTTCTGCAGTATGGAATCTCCTCAGATGCTGCTTGATGACATGGTATCGATTCTGCTCCACCACACTGCCGTGTGTGGTCAGTGCACCACAGAGTGTGCAATGGGTGGACACAAACTAAGACATCCTAATATCTACAGAGTGGCTATCATTTGGCAGGGAATGTAATGATGAATGAGGTGGATTGGCAGAAGATGTATTTACCCAAGAACAAGAAGGTGATGGTGAGCTAGTCATCGAACTTGTCATCGAACTTCCAGCCTCTGTTTGGGTTTCTCTACTCTCCCTCCTTTTTGATCTCCACCTTGCCTCTTTCTGGAGAGTCAAGGGGTTCAGCAAAAGCAGTGTTCAATGGTGGGTGTTTGTCTTTAACATGTTTGACATAAATTACATGGTGTCTGTGTTTCATGTGTGATATCAGAGCCCTTTTGCCAAGTGGTGTTTCCTCCTTTCCCCTTCTCACTGACTTGTCACAAATTGTGCACAGTGACGTAGGTGAAGACTACACTGCGCCTGCCCCAAGAGAAAGATAGTCCCACACCCATGACTTCGGGGGGGAGGGAATAGAATTCCCCCAACCACTTCACTAGGGATCTGCGGAATTATAATAAAAATAGGTCACTGGATATCATCAGCATTATAGGTCAGCTTTTTGCGTCTTCTTCTGTTGTCAGTGTCCAGACGTCTAAGGTGATGGCAAGTTGCCAGCAGCTAACTCTTTGTCACATTTGTTATAACCAAGCAGTCCCATAGAGCAGCAAGAGATTGGTGGCAGTGGTGGTGATGAAAGTGAGGGTGGGGAAACAGCCATAGAAGAGAGTATGAGAGTCTTTTTGGCAGAAAGCAATAAAGAATGAAAGAAAGAGATGTAATTGGTATGCTTCTACTGTTGCTAGTTGTTCCAAATCTGACTTGCTGCTGGTTTGTGTCCCAATCATACATTTGGTTGTGCTTCAGGATGAATCTCAATGAGGAGGTGTGACCCTGCTTTGCCAGTACCATACAATACAATTCAATTTCCCCCTGCTCACATTTTTTCCAACATGTTTAGCTTTTGGATCACGAGTGAAGTACCTCCATTCTGTAGCCTTTGTGGACTGAAGGATTCTAGACGGGCTGCTTCTACTACAACTATTACTACTACTACTACGGGGGCTACAGTTATGGATATTGATGACCTTTGTTGTTGATTATTAACCAATAGTGTATGTGATTGGGTGGGGTTGGACTTGGAAGCGGCGTCTATACTGACGAGGACTGACAGGATTATTGTGTATTTTTAGGCATCTTTTCTTGTCCAGAGTCAGACTTTCTAACTGATTTCTCAAGCAGTTTATAAAGAGACACAGTGCCCTCTTACACTCAACTTCATCTGTATCTGAAGAAGGGGAGGATGCTGAATGGATACATTCTATATCAAGATCATCATCATTAATTAGATCATCTTCACCCACCATTTATTCAACACATCACTCATTTTCCTCTAGATTTTTTGAATGATCCCAGAATTGTTAGACCGGCTTCATGGTGCCCGGTATTTTACGAAACTTGATTTTAGGGGAGTTTATAATCTGGTTAGGGTGAAAAAGGGGGACGAGTGGAAAACGGCCTTCAATTCCAGGTTCGGGCATTTAGAGTACCTTGTTATGCCCTTTGGTCTCCGTAATGCTCCTGCCGTTTTCCAGGCTTTTGTAAATTATGTTTTTCATGAACTTCTACTGTCCTTTGACATTGTCTACCTTGATGGCATATTAGTGTTTTCTCCTTCCTTGGAGGAGCACCGTGATTGTGTGCGTCAGGTATTGGCCCGGTTACATGAACATCACCTGTTCTGTAAGATCGAGAAATGTGAATTTGAGACTTCTTCTCTGGCGTTCCTGGGGTATATTGTTTCCGCCCAGGGTCTGGATATGGACCCAAAAAAATTGGCCGCATTTACCAACTGCCCTTTACCTCACGGACTCAAAGATGTGTAGAGATTCATTGGCTTTTCCAACTATTATCTTCATTTTATTAAGGGATTTTCCAAACTAATAGCCCCCATTACTGCCACGACCCAGAAAGGGGCTGATTCCCACTCATGGACCCTGGAAACTGTATTGGCATTCAATGTCTTAAAAAAGGCTTTTTCTTTTGCACCCATTCTAAGGTATCCTGATCCTCTGGCCCCTTTTATCCTAGAGGTTGACATCTCTGAAGTCGCAGCTGGAGCCGTCCTCTCCCAAAGGGACACTGATACAGGCATCCTTCATCCCTGTTCAATCTTTTCCAGGCACCTGTTGGAGGGCTCCCCTCACATTGTGTCAATACTCACAGATCACCAGAACCTCCAATATCTAGCATCAGTGGCCAATGTCAAATGTCCTCCTGAGTTGCAACTGCTGTTCGTACTGTTGCTGCTGAGTTGTTTACACAGCAGGATGATTAGGCAGCTGAAATTTAATGGGATCAACAATAGCAGAAACATGGAAGATGGATGATGGAGTTTCCACTTGCCACTGCTGGTTACAGTGATAAGCCTGAGGCAGTAGCAGAAGAATAAGTAGCCCCCAGTATATGTGGAGAAAAGAATAAGATGACCATTAAATCTTCTCCAACTGCCCCTCCTCCAAAATCATCATGAGTGTGTTGTTATTAGGAAACTGTGGCTTCCATCAGCAACTGCAATGTGCACAGTGTGTGTGTGGGGTAAATAACATCTGAGGGCACAACTGTATCCATACACCATGACACCTGAACCAAGTACTGCCGCTGTCACTGTACCCCTTGTCCAGACCCCGCTAAGGACACATGACAACTTGCTGACAGTTTAATAGTAATGATGAATCCTCCCTGCCAGAATCCTAGCATTTTCTGCGGGATGGAATCTCCTCAGATGCCATATGATGACCTGGTATCGATTCTCCTCCACCACACTGGTATGTGTGGTCAGTGCACCACACAGTGTGCAATGGGTAGAGATGAACTGCCATATCCTAACATCAACAGAGTGACGATCATTTGGCGGGAGCAGTTACAATGAATGAGTGGATTAGCAGAAGATGTAGTTACCCTAGCAGGTGATGGCGAGCTAGTTTTTCCACTCGTCATGGAACTTCCAGTCTCTGCCTGGGTTGCTCTACTCATCCTCCTCTTTGATCTTTGCTTCTCCTCTTGTTGCCTTTCTCGAGAGTTGGAGGGACAGCAAGAGAGGTGCTTGATTTCTGTGGTGGGTGTTTGGTTTTAACATTTTTGACATAAGTGTCATGGTGTCTGTGTTTCATGTGTGATGTCAGGGTGCTTGTGCCAAGGTGTGTTCCCTCCTTTCCTCTTCTCATTGACTTGTCACAATCTGTGCACAGTGTCATTGGTGATGACTGCACTGTGCCTGCCCCAAGAGAAAAATAGTCCCACACCCATGACTTCAGGGGGAGGGAAAAGATGGAACAGGTTGAGAAGAATGGCCTCTTTCTTCTTGTCCTCCACAATCCCCATCACTGTTTGTGGCAGCAGAAAATGTTGCTGCTGTTACTGCAACTGCCTCGGATTCAGCACTGCAACTAGGACCAGGAGTATTGCTGGTAAGTGGAACCTGTCCTAGTCCCACATCACTTGTTGACCCCATTCCCACTGTGTCCACACTGGTCTGTGGCACACTAGCCTGCTCCTCCGCATCCTGCTGCCCTTGTATGTCAGCAGCAGCCAGAATTAGATCAAATTCCAATATGTCACTGCTAGTTGGGGTGGTGATGCCCATCCTCATCCCTGTCTCTCATTACTTCTCAGTTTCTGCTAATGTCTCTTCCACTCCAGTTTCTCCAGCATCATCATCACCACCACCACCAATTGTCCCTACGTGCTGCTGCTCTATTACAGAGATCTCACTGCTGCTTGGAGGTGGTGACAAGTAATGTGACCCAGGGTCCCCTAATGTCACACTTGTAATTTCTTGGTGACATGAAGAAGGCAGACAGGCAGTGGCAGCACTAGCAGCAGAGACAGGCATCTGAGCTGTACTCCTGCTGGTGGTGGTATTAATTGTGTGCCTTCTCTCCCCCAACAACAATTCCGGCCTCTTAGTCTTCAGGATCCTGTTCCATTTGGACACTTTAGTGAAGGGAAAGGGAGGACTCTATCACGGTGCCCGTGATTGCTGCCTTTTTGTGTCAGTTACCTGTAGGGGGTTCTCCATTGGCTGTCTGCCTTCAGCCCGCCCTGCATTGCCTATTTAGACTGAACTTGGGCACCCTTTGGTTGCCCTTTCGTGTTGTCTCTATGCTGCTCACTTCTCCATTGAGTTCCTGAGCTTCCTGGGCCCCTGGTTATGTTCCTGATAGCCTGTGATCGTCTAGTTCCTGAAAGACCAGTTCCTTGGTTCCTGTTTCCGTTCCTGATCCGGTTGAGGTTGCTGTTGTGTCGCTGCTTCCTGCTGCCAGTCCCCGCTGCCATTCCTGATCTGGTTGACCGTCTGGAGTGCCGGTTCCTGCTTTCCTCCGCTGTGCTCCTGATCCAGTATCACCTGTAGTGGGCTAGTCCTCCATAGTCGCTCTGGCAACATTTCTATCCGTTGCTGGTTTCTCCAGTATGCGGGTACTGGTTCGCTCCACAGTCACGCGGCTGCTGATGCACCGGTAGATATTGGGTTCCCAGTACGCGGGTACTGGTTAGCTCCACCTTCACCCGGCTGCTGTTGCACCGGCAGATATTGGGATTCTCCAGTACGCGGGTACTGGTCTGCTCCACAGTCACCCGGTTGCTGATGCAGTGGTAGATATTTGGGTTCCCAGTACGCGGGTACTGGTTCGCTCCACATTCACTAGGCTGCTGTCGTAACATAGGTTTGGGTACACTGAAACCTACCATACAGGTGGTACTTTCATGGGCAAAACGCGCAGTGGAGGTTTTGGCCCTGGTTGATTCCAGGAACAGCTAGGTATTTTATGGATAATACCTTTGCTGAATTGCATGGGGTTCCACAGGTTGAGAGAGAAACCCCTCTCGCTATTGAAGCTATTGACGGCAGACCCTTAGAACCTACAAAGGTTATTTTTGAAACAATGCCATTATCCTTGACTATTGGGGCACTTCACAAGGAGGAACAGCAGTTCCAACTTATCAATTCTCCACACTACGCAGTAATTTTGGGATTTCCTTGGTTACAGCTGCATAATCCACAGTTTGATTGGCAAAAGTGTGAAATCTCTGCTTGGTCTCAGTTTTGTATGAAGCATTACGTAACCCACCCGGTTAAGATCTTGTGTACCTCCCATTCACTGCCAGATGAGTACCAACAGTTCAGTGATGTATTCAGTAAGGGAGAAGCTGGCACCCTACCCCAGCACAGATCTTATGACTGTAGTATTGAATTGCCTCCGGGGGTGGTGCCCCCTAGGGGACGCACGTATCCATTGTCTTGTGATGAGAACCAAGCTATGGAGAAATATATTTCTGATGCCCTTAAGAGAGGGATCATAAGGAATGTTACCTCTCCGGCCAGGGCCGGATTCTTTTTTGTAAAAAAGAAAAATGGTGAGCTGAGACCATGCATTGATTACTGTGTTTTAAACAAGTTGATGTCTAAAAATGCTTATCCGATAACACTCATCACCAAGCTATTTGACAGGCTTAAAGGTTCTTCAATATTCACTAAGTTGGACCTGCGTGCTGCGTATAATTTGATTCGGATCAGAGCTGGTGATGAGTGGAAAACTGCCTTCACATTTTTGCTACATTTATCTCCAGGCTGCCTTGCCCGGTATATTGGCAGGGCCGGTAGAGCCTCCTATTTTACGTGTACCAGTCTCCAGGCTGCCTTGCCCGGTATATTGGCAGGGCTGCTAGAGCCTCTTTCCTCCTTACCAGTTTCCTGGTTACCTTGCCCGATATATTGGCAGGGCCAGTAGAGCCTATCCATTCCTTGTAACTACTTCCCTGGCTGCCTTGACCGGTATGTTGGCAGGGTCGGTAGAGCCTGTATCGCTATTCTCTGTCATTGCTATATATATATATGTATGAAAGTATATGTTACCCTACGGGGTTGTATTAAACTTTTCAATAAAGTTGTGTTTTTACCTAACTTTGCGTCTGAGAGTCTTAACAAACTGTGACAGTGGCCCTTTCGTACTGTCCTGTTCTCACTAGTACTACCATTTTCACCATCCCGTCCCATTCCCTTCTCTCCCTCCCTTCCCATTAAATTCCCCAAGATCCCTTGGGGTGATTTAGGGGGACTGGACAGCATTGGTTCAGTACTGCTAGTCACTTCCTCCTCCTCCTCCTCCTCCTCAGACTCAGTGGACACATAATAAGGGTTCTTCCAGCTCCTCATTTTGCTGCTCATAGTGATAGGAGTCTCTATGAGCCTCTCCTGCTTCAATTTAACAAACAATTCACAGCAGAACAGCAGAGCACGTCTACCTCGCTCTGTAGCTGCGTCTATTGTGTCAGACTTCCACAAATACATCACATTTTTATTGCTGAAAAGTGAGAATCAATGGGCGAAAACTTTCTAGCCACTGAAAAATTAGTGGAGAACTTTGGCCAATGGGCAAAAAATGCAGAAATTTTAATTGCTAGTTTTAAAGAGGATTTTCCCCCGAAAAAGCGGACAACCATGTGGTTTTCACAGAATTTCTAGCGGGAATATGGCGAGAGATTTCGCCCACCCTATAAAATGTTGACATGTTACTCACTTACTGTTCCATTCCACCAACCATGATGCAGTCTTTGGGTTTCTTGCTCATTAGGGGTGAGGATGCAGCCATCTAGAGTGTCGGCTCCATAGTCATACATCGGGTCACCTCCTTTGCTTTTTCCCTTATCACCTTTTTAAGTCAGGTTGAGAGTTCATTTTATACTTATTTTTTGCTTAGTAATCCTCTCTCTTACATCTTTATTTACTCTTGGTCAAAATTGAAATATTATGTCATTTATGTTGTCATCTGTTCCTCTGAAGAGTCCTGTAGGAGGTCATTCTAAGATCAAAATTTCCAAAATTGTTCCTAGTTATTGATTAACACCTAAACAATGAAGGACGTTCATGTACGTCATAGGTGAATGTCTCAAAAGGACCCATGACGTACATGTACGTCATCGATTTAAGGGCTCCCCGCACTTCTGCACACTGTCCCGGGAGCCCTGAATCAGATTTTTTTTTAAAAAATGCTCTGTGGCCGTTAACTGCTGGCCGTGTGCGTGAGTGCCGGTCCTTAAGAGGTTAATATTTGTTGACTGATACCAACAGGAGTATAAATATTGTTTGAGAGCAAATTTACCAAATAATTGTTAGACCTCAAAACAGTAATAGTTTTTAAAGAGTCAAATATCACCTTATCATCATTAATTTATTCTTTTGTCTCAGTTTTGTGGGGCCCAATATCCACCTTTATTTATTTCTGTTTATACAGTTGTAGACTTAAAACCCAATCACTATAGACTGAATATCACATTCATATAGGATTAATATTCACATTCCTCTTCACATGTGGAAAAGGTTATCTCTTCAAAGACCACAGAGTTGTGTAATGTATTGCTTCACAATGAGTTACACACAACACTCTGGTCCTTGAAGGGTTTATAGTGTAAATACCAATTATTCAATGCCCCTTTGCACAGGTTAGTGTTTTATCCCTTAGGTTCCCATTCATCTCATTAAAAAAAGTCTTCATGGAATTGTAATCAGGTAGAGAATTCCATGAAGATTCTCTCTGTAACGAATATAAAAAGGTCAGTTGGTAATACATTTTCTGGCATTGCTGAATGATCACTGGATTCACTCTGTACTGTACTGATCACTGGAATCACTCTGTACTGTACTGATCACTGGATTCACTCTGTACTGTACTGATCACTGGATTCACACTGTACTGTACTGATCACTGGATTCACACTGTACTGTACTGATCACTGGATTCACTCTGTACTGTACTGATCACTGGAATCACTCTGTGCTGTACTGATCACTGGAATCACTCTGTACTGTACTGATCACTGGAATCACTCTGTACTGTACTGATCACTGGATTCACTCTGTACTGTACTGATCACTGGATTCACACTGTACTGTACTGATCACTGGATTCACTCTGTACTGTACTGATCACTGGAATCACTCTGTACTGTACTGATCACTGGATTCACTCTGTACTGTACTGATCAGTGGATTCACTCTGTACTGCACAGATCACTGGATTCACTGTGTACTGTACTGATCACTGGAATCACTCTGTACTGTACTGAACACTGGATTCACTCTGTACTTTACTGATCACTGGAATCACTCTGTATTGTACTGATCATTGGATTCACTCTGTACTGTACTGATCACTGGATTCACTGTGTACTGTAATGATCACTGGGTTCACTCTGTACTGTACTGAGCACTGGATTCACTCTGTACTTTACTGATCACTGGAATCACTCTGTACTGTACTGATCACTGGAATCACTCTGTACTGTACTGATCATTGGATTCACACTGTACAGTAATGATCACTGGACTTTAGAAATGATCTAATGTGAATGATACCAAGTTATTGTGCTGCTGGGATTGTGATGTAATAGTAAGTAGCACTGTACTGAGGAGATATGCACCTACCTACCATATAACATGTAACTATGTCTGTGTGACCATAGGGATAACTGACAAGAGGTCCTATCTGACATCAGTTTACTTACAGAGATCACACATCCCCTGTGGAAGTAGAATGGACTTTATACACATAGTCAAAGTGGACTAATAGTTGTTTGACTCAGTAGTAACAAAGCACACTTTTTCATCATTAAAACTTTACTTTCCCATTAACCAATTAAGCACCAGAGATGCATGCTCTGCAATGCATTGCACAAGACTATTTCTTAAAGGAGCATTACTGTGAAATATCTTGGCCATCTTTATTGGTAATACTGCTAAAATATTAATTTTTAGTGCTCGATCCAAATGTTGGCGTTAAAAATGCCAGTAAGGCATGGATACCGACCGATACAAGAAAATGTCTTGATCAATATTAAAATGTCCTACCGGCATTAACAATAGGGACAACATACAGGTACAGTGATGGTAATGCAGGTACACAGTAATTATAGGAGAATTGCAGAATGATTTTGATGTTAAATAATTTGAAAATGTGATCACACTGTCATATTCACTAATCAGCCTGCATTCTGTACTCTACCCTGATGTTGTCTTCATGCTGTAATGTAACCCTTTGTGGTATGTACCAATCAGCCCTGCATTCTGTACTCCAACCCTGATGTTGTCTTCATGCTGTAATGTAACCCTTTGTGTTATGTACCAATCAGCCCTGCATTCTGCACTCCAACCCTGATACTGTCTTCATGCTGTGATTAAACCCTTTGAGGTATGTAATAATCAGCCTTTTGCTGGCACCCCATTGTCTGCCTCCCCCATGCCCCTTATACATCTCTCTATGTCTCTTCTGTTTCTTATCAGCTGTTTTATGTGTGACACACCTGATTGCACTCAGGGCTCTCCCCATCTATATATATAAAGCACTAGCCTGAGAAGCTCCGTGTGTATGTATAACTGCACATGCAGAGTAGAGACTGTCCGAACGCTCTGATCCAGAGTGGGGAGCTCCAGACAGTCCACCACCTGTCTCTGCTCCTCGCTCCGGGGCAGCAGCAGAGGCCGTTGGGTGGCATTTTAGCCAGCGTATACAGGCTTTCATACTAGTATATAATAATTTTAAATTGGGATCACACAATGAATCCTAGTGATTCCTAGTAGGGACAGCTAACTAGTTTAAATTCAGTCATATTTAGGGCATCATTTCCAGGGCAAATCATACACACATTTGGAGGGGAAACCTGCCTGAAAGAGCTTACAACTGAATTAGCAATAGGGACCGCATACAGAGACAGTAAGAGGGTGATAAGTGCAGGTACAAGGTAGTTGTCAGAGAAGTGCAGAATTATTTGGATGTAAATGCGATAGAGAATGCTGTTACTGAGATGCTTCCTTGATCAGGTGGATTTCAGGAAATGTTTGAAGGTGTCTTCTACTTCATATTGTGATTGTGTAATTTATCTATGTATTAATCTAGAGTGGTCTTTTTTTTTTTTTTTAGAAAGAAAGGAAAGCTACAATAAGAGATCTTGAACTATAGGCAGATGGTAGGAAATTCTGATATAATTTGTATAAGTCCTAATTTACAATCTTTTAAGTTCTGGCCAAATAACTAGAGAATATTTCTTAAATGGATCTATCGCCTTAATACAAGTTAGCATATTTGAAAACTGCATTAAAAACTGTCTGTATGTCATGTTAATTCTATTGTGCTACACTTCCACAAATATGTCACGTTTTTATAGCGATAAAGCGAAAACAATATAAATCAATGGCTGAAACTTTGGTGGGAAATTTTGGCCAATAGGTAAAAAATATAGACATTTTAATTGCTGTTTTAAAAACGGATTTTCTCGTGAAAAAGCGGACAATAACGTGGTTTTCGCAGAATTTCCCACGGGAACACAGTGACAATTTTGCCCACCCCTACTCTCCAAGGCATACTAGCATAAGATAATTATTGGTGTATTCCTCCTGGTAAAATACTTTCTCAACAAATAAATAAATATGTGAAAGGTTGATTTTGATGCAAGTGTGTTTCTTTTCATCCACCTTAACTACTGTATGTAATATAGAAAAATACTGCAAACCTGTTTGGAGTCCATATTGTCATACACGTTTGTAGGATCATTATTTTCCATTAATTCAGCAACATTTTCAGTCTATAAATTAATTTCTCCTGTTATATAGACATGTTTACATTAAGTTGATGTATTGAGGAGAGGGTGTGTAGCCATAATGGTCCTGTCTTTGAAGGAATATAAACATACAATGGAGTAGAATGTATGAAAACATTTGTTTTCCAAGATTTCCAAATTCCATGGGTTATTCTTCAGGTACAACTAAAAAAGGACCCCGAGAGGTTTGTAAGCTTGTAATGTTTATCTATATTAGTCCAATTCAATGTTTTATGATTCTTATTATATCACTCTACTGTCACATTGCTTTTTATTAATGTATCTGTAATTTTATACAATGTTTTCATTTTGTATGATGTTAATTTGATTATCTAGAATTTCTTTAATGAAATGTTTTCTCTGGAAAAACTCCCTCTTGAGAAGATGGAAATGACACAAAATGTCTTATAAGACCTTTATTTTTCCTGCCAGGAAATGAATAATGTGAATCAGACAAGAGTTAAATATTTTCTTCTTTTGGGATTTCATGATGACTTCAAGTCCAGGAGTATTTTTTTCCTTATTGTCCTTCTAATTTACATGTTGACAATAACTGGAAATCTGATGATTGTTCTCTTGGTGTCTTTTAGTCAAATACTTAACTCTCCCATGTACTTCTTCCTGAGCCACCTAGCCTCCTGTGACCTACTTCTGACTACAGTAATTTCCCCTTTTATGATGAGTCTTATATTGACCGAAAGGAAAACTATATCTTTTGCTGGTTGTTTCACCCAATTGTACTTTTTTGGTTCTCTAACAATTGCAGAGTGTTTCCTTCTTACAGTCATGTCTTATGACAGGTATCTGGCAATATGTAACCCTCTGCGTTATTCTTCTGTCATGAACTTCCAGAGATGCCTTTACCTGGTTTTCTGTGCTTGGGTCACAGCATTCTCACTGATGTTTAGTATCATTCTCCTGGTACATGGATTGCAGTTCTGTGGTCCCAATGTCATTGACCATTTCTTCTGTGACCTTATACCCATTATGCGGCTTTCATGCTCAGATACTTCTTTTGTTGAGGAAGTGAATTTTATGGTAGGTTCTCCAGCAAATTTACTGCCATTCATGTTTATCATTACAACTTACATTTATATCTTCCACACCATTCTAAGGATCCCTTCAACCTCCGGAAGACAGAAAGCCTTTTACACATGCAGCTCCCACTTGACAGTTGTGTTGGTATATTATGGAACATTGGTTACTGCTTATTTGTTTCTATCTAAAGAACACTCATTAAATATCAACAAGGTTCTATCTTTCATATATACAGTGGTGACTCCATTCCTTAATCCAATCATTTATAGTTTGAGGAATAAGGACATCAAAACAGTCCTAGCTAAATTAACACGTGTAAAAATAATGTGAACATTCCAATGAATTTTAAGAGTGATGTCACTTTTGGTTGAGGTTACCACTCAACATATTAGTTTGTAGAAAAAAGAAACCTTAAGTGATGATCACTCTGAAAGTCTTTGTTAAACCACATTTCCTCTTTAATTCCTTTTGTAAACTCACACAAATTATATACTGTTTTTTTAAGCACAAGTAGGAGTTTCTTTTGATACCACAATTATATGAATGCCTCATTGATTAATTTGATTAAAATAGAAAAAAAACAGGAAAGAAAAAAATTAAAAAAAACAACATTTTGTTTACATTTTCCTGTCAGGATTTGCATACTATTAGTTTATTACAAAAAGACCCCCAAAATATATTCATTTGTTTCTCCTGGATATAAAAGTACCCCATATGCCTAGTATTTCACTGACTTTCTCACATTTACAAGGTAAATATTACAAGTTAGACGCCATTATTTCCAACCTGTAATTTTTCAACAATTGGCTTGTGACCATCATAGCTTAGTTGACGGTGCCAGAACCAAAAATGTTCCACAGAGGTGTATGTTTCTGAAAACTAGATAACATAAGGTAAATAATCAGGAGAATTTGGGAGTTTTTTATGCAGCTATGTTTCCAGAAATATTTTTCAAAATTGTGGTAATATTTTGTTTTTTTTGCATTTTTCACACTTACATTTCAATATTACTGTTGATATCAAGCACAGGATAGTTGAAAATTTAAAAAAATGCATTGATTAGTATTCAGCTCCTTCTTCTGAGTATGAAAATACCCCATATGAATAGGTTTCTCAAGGTCTGAGGAAGCTACGGGGCCCAAATTGGAACATGCACGTTTCCAGTCTCACACTTCAAATTTTTAAGATTGTCACTGGAGCCATGTTTCATTTGGGGCTGTGTACCAGTGCTCCACCTTAAAATTTCCACCAAAAAGTGTATATTTTTGGAAAGTAGACACTCCAGGCTTTCATTTTATGTATGTTTTCACATTTTTTACGCAGTCATTTTAACACCAATCTCTAGTAAATCTTGACATAAGTAAAAAATCAGCGTTTTTCACACTTTGACTTCAATGTTGATGTGAATTTCAAGCACATGATAGGTGAAGATTTTTAAAAATGCATTGTTTAGTGTTCAGCTCCTTCTTCTGGGTATGGAAATACCCCATATGCATAGGTTTCTCAAGGTTTGGGGGAGCTACGGGGCCCAAATTGGAACATGTGCGTTTCCAGTTTCACACTTTGTAACGGTTTTATGGACACTCAGAAATGGAAGGTTTAGGTAAAAACACAGTTTTATTGAAAAACACAGAAATTAGAATAACCTTCGTGGGTCCAGTATATATATATATATATATATATATATACATAAATACGAATATGTTTCTGACACAGGTCAGGTTACAATAGAATTCAATAACCAACACAGGTCCAGTGTCACACGAAGGTACAACATTGCCACAGGTCAGGTTACAGTTCATGTGAATCCAAAACGAGACAGTGGAGAAATGGTTGTTATTAGGCCAGGAGGTGTAGACAGGCCATAATAGCACAAAGGCCCATAGGACACTCACTACGCAGAGAGTGACACAATAGCGCCTGAGGCCACAGGAGTAAACGAAGGCCATGGACAAGTGGCAGACTGCCGGAACAATAGAGGAGGACTGCAACTGTAGGCACAGAGTAATGCCAAACCGAGACTGCAATTGACTGTGACCCAATGTGCAATGGCACCAACCCGCAAGGGGTTAATGAATGCTCAGATCTGAAGTCGACTGCCAGATAGTGGGGACAGCCTGAGGCACCCAGGAACAAACCAACCTCAGCTTGCAAGCAGTAACAGGTCAAGCATACCGTGGTGCAATCGGATGGATTTCCAACACCGGGGTGTATGATCACAAGGCACAAACTCGGTGACCGGGTCACAGTAACAAGACTGCCAGAGCAGAAAATGAGGCAACCAGAGGATCTGTCCATAGACAGAGAGGACACCGGAGGACAGCCCCTAACCAGATTACTGGATGGAGCAGTGAGCCGGGCCTGATCGGTACACAGAGCAGGAACGTCAGCCGGGCCGGGTCAATACACAGAGCAGGAACATCAGCCAATCCGGGTCGGTACACAGAGCAGGAACGTCAGCCAGACCAGGTCGATACACGGAGCAGTAACGTCAGCCAATCTGGGTCAGTACACAGAGCAGGAATGTCAGCCAGGCCGGGTCAATACACAGAGCAGGAACGTATACAGGCAGAGTAGTCAGGCAGCCCAGCTCATACACAGGATTCACACGAATATAGGAACAAGCGCTTAGCAACGGGAACACCACAAAAGGGCACTGCAGAAGTGACAGGGCTCAGTATTTAAGGGCTAGCACTGGGTGGAGCAAAACCACGTTAGCCAATAAAAGGCATCAGGAAGTAGCACTGGTCATAATGTCCCCAGCGATAACACGGGCACCGTGATAGTAACCCTCTCTCAAAGACCCCCTCTACATGAAGAGGGGCCCAGCTTCTGGGGGTATTTGACATGAAATCTGCGGAGCAACATAGGAGCGTGGAGGTAATTCAGGTTTAACCAGGAACGTTCTTCAGGGCCATAGCCCTTCCAATGAACCAAATACTGCAACCTTCCTCTTAACCTCCGGGAGTCAATATTTTGAACTTCGTACTCATCCTGACCTTGCACCTGAATAGGACCGGGGACCGCAGGAGTGGTAGTATAACGGTTGCATACTAATGGCTTCAGAAGGGATACGTGGAACACATTGTGAATCCGCATGGATGCTGGGAGATCCATGGCATACGGGACTGGGTTAATTTTGTGGATAACCTTAAAGGGACCGACAAACCGAGGAGCCAATTTATTACAAGGAACTTGCAAATTGGGGTTTCTGGAAGATAGCCATACCCTATCCCCAACCTGGAAGGAGACCGCCAGCAACCTTCTATGATTAGCGTGATGCTGGTAACACTGTAACGTACTGAGGGTCCTCTGTACCTGTGCCCAAGTGGAGCGGAGTTGCCTGATATGCTCATCCAGAGCCGGAATCTGCTGCGTCTGAAATGAGTCAGGAAGCAAACATGGTTGGAACCCGTAATTGATGAGAAATGGGGAGCTACCGGATGATTAATTAACTGCACAGTTCCTGGCAAACTCTGCCCACTGCAACAGGTCGGCTCAATTGGCATGATGATTGGACACGAAACAGAGTAGGAATTGTTCCAATCCTTGACTGGCACACTCGGCGGACCCGTTGGTCTGGGGATGGTAGGCAGACGAAAAGGACAATTGTATGCCCATTTGATCACAGAATGCCCTCCAAAATCTAGACACAAATTAGCTCCTGCGGTCCAACACCAGCACCCTTGGTACACCATGCAACCGAAATACTTCTCTGGCAAAGACAATAGCCAACTCCTGGGCAGAGAGAAGGCCAGGAAGAGGCACAAAGTGGATCATCTTAGATAATCTATCGACCACCATCAAAATAAATGAATACCCCCTAGACACTGGCAACTAGGAAATCAACTGAAACATGGCACCAAGGATGCTCGCCATTAGGCACTGGTTGAAGCAAGCCAACTAGGAGATGCCTAGGGGATTTGGCACGGGCACAAGTAGTGCAGGCTGCCGTGAAGGAGGTGCAATCAGCACGTAAGGAAGGCCACCAGAACAACTGTGAAAGAGACCAAATCAATTGGTCCCTACCTACATGCCCAGCTGCCTGAGATGCATGATAAGTTTCAAGTAGGCGGGTACGGAATGGCTCAGCCACAAAACACTTGCCCACTGGGCTGTCAGGGGGTGCGACAGCTTGGATAGCAAGAATCTCCACCCCCAGTGGTGAAGTGATGCTGATCCACAGAGTAGCCAAAATGCGATCTGGCTGAATAATGGGTGCAGGAACCTCATCTTTCTCCGTCTCCGGACCAAATTGCCTGAACAGGGCATCTGCCCTAACATTCTTGGAACCGGGCATGTAAGATACAATAAAATTAAAGAAACAAGGCCCATCTGGCCTGTCGAGAGGACAACCTCTTAGCCTCAGAAAGATACGTCAGGTTTTTATGGTCTAACAGGATTTACACCGGAGTCCTTGTATCCTCCAGTAGGTGTCGCCATTCTTTAATGGCTAGAATAATCACCAGGAGTTCACTGTCCCCAATCTCGTAGTGACTCTGAGCACTAGTCAATTTTTTGGAGAAAAATCCACATGGCCTTAGAGCACTCCTTGGGTCCAGACGCTGTGAAAGTGCTGCCCCTACCCCAGTCTCAGAGGCATCAACTTCCAAAGTGAATGGAAGAGAGGGGTTAGGGTGGGACAGTACAGGAGAGGACGCAAAAGCAGATTTCAATGTCACAAAGGCCTGTTCAGCTTCCTCAGACCACTGGGAGGGATTAGCACCAGTGTGCGTAAGGTCGGACAGTGGCTTTACAATCGTGGAAAAGTCTCAAATACATTTCCTATAGTAACTGGCAAAGCCAAGAAAGCATTGGATAGCCTTGAGTCCCTTGGGACGTGGCCATTACAGAACTGCTGTGAGCTTATTCTTATCCATAGCAATGCCGTCTTCAGAAATCACAAAGCCCAGAAAAGGTACCATAGACTTGTGGAACTCTCATTTCTCAATCTTGCAGTATAATTTGTTCTCACGTAATTTGAGCAAAACTGCGGACACATCCTTGATGTGTTGCGACAAATTGGACGAATGTATGAGTATATCATCAAGATAAACAACTACACAAGACTGTAGCATGTCACTGAGAATGTCATGAATAAACTCCTGGAACACTGAAGGTATGTTATGTAGCCCAAAAGGCATCACCAGGTATTCATAGTGTCCAGATCTGGTATTGAACGCCGTTTTCCACTCATCACCTGCTCTTATTCTGATCAAGTTATATGCTGTACGTAAGTCTAACTTGGTGAAAATGGAGGAGCCTTTCAACCTGTCAAACAGCTCCGTGATGAGTGGTATCGGGTAGGCATTTTTGGACATGAGTTTATTCAGGCCACGATAATCGATACATGGTCGTAACTCGCCATTTTTCTTTTTCACAAAGAAGAAACCAGCCCCCGTGGGCGAGGATGACTTCCTGATAATCCTCCTCTCCAGGCGATCCAAAATGTACTCCTCCATGACCCGATTCTCCTCACAAGAAAATGGGTACGTATGACCCCGAGGAGGAATGGCACCAGTAGGCAAATCAATAGCGCAGTCGTAAGCCCGATGCTGTGGCAGAGCGCTAGCCTCTCCCTTACTGAAAACGTCACTGAATTGGCAATATTCAGAAGGCACGGAGGGAGAGGTACACATGATCTTGGTAGGGTGTGAAATACAATGTTTAATACAATATTCAGACAAAGCCGTGATCTCGCAGATCTGCCAGTCAAACCTAGGATTGTGCAGATGTTACCATGGAAACCCCAGGATGACAGCAGGGGGAGGAGACTGGATAATTTGGAAACACTGTTTCTCTGTGTGGAGCACCCCATTACGCATAGACAGCGGTATAGTTTCCATAGTGATTTGTGCTGGTACCAACGGCCTGCCATCAATGGCTTCAATAGCCATGGGAGATTCCCTTTCAACCAGCAGAATCTTGTGTAATGCAGCAAATGAATTATCCATAAAATATCCGGCTGCACCGGAATCCACCAGGGCCAGAACCTCCACCAAGAGTTCTGCCCAAGAAATTGCAGACTGGACTGTAGGTTTTTGATTCACCGGGTCTAGGGACCGCTGAACGCCACATAGGGCCTGTCCCCCAAGATAACCTAGGTGCGTCTGTTTCCCGGCCGTATAGGACAGGTGTGCAGCAAATGCCCAGCTTGACCACAATATAAGCAGAGGCCCTGTTTGCAGCGATGAGCCTGTTCCTCCTTGGTCAACTTAGTGAACCCTAACTGCATTGGTTCACCACTCTTTTGGTTACGCTCAGGAGGCATGGGAGGTGAGGGAGGCATGGGTGGGAAACCTTGACTCGCCTGTCCAAATTTTCTGGCCCGCTCCCTGTGGTCCTTGGCCGCAATTTGCTCCCTGATGCGAGAATCAATTAATATGGCAAAATCAATTAACTCATCCAAATCATTCGGCAAATCACTGGCTGCCGTTTCATCTTTGATACGATCACAGAGTCCCTGTGTGAATGCTGCCACCAGCGCCTCATTGTTCCAGCCTACCTCCGCTGCCAATGTACGAAATTCAATGGCATAATCCGCAACCGTACAAGACCCTTGTTGGATCTCCATTAATCTTTTGGCAGCAGAGGTGGCTCTTCCTGAGACTTCAAACACTCTACGAAACGCACGCAAGAACTCACTGAAGTTCTTAGTACATGGTTTGGCTAATTCCTACAAGGGATTGGCCCACGCCAATGCTCTGCCCATCAACAATGAAATCATAAAGCCCACCTTACTTTGGTCACTAGGAAAGGCTTGCGGAGTTAATTCCATGAAAATCTCCAATTGGTTAATAAATCCTCTACACAGGGTGGGTTTGCCATCATATCTTAATGGTAATAGAGCGGTGGCAGTTAACCCTCTGCTCGAGTTTGCTTGCGTCAGGGATTGAACTCCCAGTGTCGTAACGGGGGAGACCACGGAGGCTTGTACTGGTTTATCCAAATGAGCGGTGCTCTCTAATATTGTTTGTACAGCCAATGCCAACTGGTCCAAACACTGCTCATGTAAATCCATCCTCCAATGGATACTTTGTGCATTACATTCACCTGTACCGTCTGAGGTCATGGCCCTTTCGTACTGTAATGGTTTTATGGACACTCAGACACGGAAGGTTTAGGTAAAAAACAGTTTTATTGAAAAATACAGAAATTAGAATAACCCTCGTGGGTCCAGTATATATATACAAATATGATACTGACACAGGTCAGGTTACAGTAGAGTTCAATAACCCACACAGATCCAGTGAGACACAAAGGTACAACACTGCCACAAGTCAGGTTACAGTTCGTGTGAATCAAAAACGAGACACTGGAGAAAAGGTTGCTATTAGACCAGGAGGTGCAGACAGGTACGAATAACGCAAAGGCCCATAGGACACTCACTACGCAGAGAGTGACACAATATTGACTGAGGCCACAGGAGTAAATGAAGGCCCTGGACAAGTGGCAGACTGCCGGAACAGTAGAGGATGACTGCAACTGTAGACACAGAATAACACCAAACCGAGACTGCAATTGACTGAGACCCATTGTGCAATGGCACCAACCCGCAAGGGGTTAATGAACGCTCAGACCTGAAGTCGACTGCCAGATAGTGGGGACAGCCTGAAGCGCCCAGGAACAGACCAACCTCAGCTTGCAAGCAGTAACAGGTCAAGCGTACCGTGGTGCAACCAGATGGATCTCCAACACAGGGGTGTAGGATCATAAGGAACAAACTCGGTGACCGGGTCACAGTAACAAGACTGCTGGAGCAGCAAACGAGGCAACCAGAGGATCTGTCTGTAGACCAGGGATGTGCACAGACATTTTGGGGGGCAGGGGCTCAAATGAAAAAAAGGGCTCTTCTAGATAAAATCGGACTGATTAAATTTTTTTTTTTTGTTAAAAGGGCACAAGGGCACTTTGGACAAAAAGGGCAGGTGCTCAAGCCCCCCTTGGTGTCTATGTGTGCATGTTCCTGCTGTAGACAGAGAGGACATCAGAGGACAGCCCCTAACCGGATTACCGGATGGAGCAGTGAGCCGGGCCTGATCGGTACACAGAGCAGGAACGTCCATCAAAACCGGGTCGGTACACAGAGCAGGAACGTCAGCCAATCAGAATCGGTACACAGAACAGGAACGTCAGCCAGGCCGAATCGATACACGGAGCAGGAACGTCAGCCAATCCGGGTTGGTACACAGAGCAGGAACGTCAGCCAGGCCGGGTCAATACACAAAGTAGGAATGTATACAGGCAGAGTAGTCAGGCAGTCCGGGCCATACACAGGATTTACACAAATTTAGGAACAAGCGCTTTAGCAACGGAAACACCACGAAAGGGCACTGCAGAAGTGACAGGGCTCAGTATTTAAGGGCTAGCACTGGGTGGAGAAAAACCACGTTAGCCAATAAAAGGCATCAGGAAGTACCACTGATCATAATGTCACCAGCGATAACATGGGCACCGTGATACACTTTGAATTATCACAGCTTGCATCACTGGTGCCATGTCTCATTTGGGGCTGTGTTCCAGTGCTCCACCTTAAAATTTCTCCCAAAAGTGTATATTTTTGGAAAGCAGACAACCCAGGCTTTCATTTTATGTATGTTTTCACATTTTTTATGCAGCCATTTTACCACCAATCCCTTGTAAATCTTGACGTAAGTAAAAAAATCAGCGTTTTTCACACTTTGATAGGTGAAGATTTTTAAAAATGCATTGTTTAGTGTTCAGCTCCTTCTTCTGAGTACATAAATACCCCATATGTATAGGCTTCACAAGGTTTGGGGGAGCTACGGGGCCCAAATTGGAACATGCGCGTTTCCAGTTTCACACTTTGAATTTTCACAGCTTGCGTCACTTGTGCCATGTCTCATTTGGGGCTGTGTACCAGCACTCCACCTTAAGATTTCTCCCAAAAGTAGACACCCCAGGCTTTCATTTTATGTATGTTTTCACATTTTTTTCTCAGCCATTCTACCACTAATCCCTTGAAAATCTTCATGTAAGTAAAAAAATCTGCATTTTTCACACTTTGATGTGAATTTCAAGCACATGTAAGGTGAAGATTTTTAAAAATGAATAGTTTAGTGTTCAGCTCCTTCTTGTGACTACGGCAATGCCACATTTGCGTAGATTTTTCAAGGTTTGGGGGAGCTACGGGGCCCAATTTTAAACACATAATTAATTTTCACATCTTGCTTAACTGGTGCCATGTCTCATTTGGGGCTGTGTACCAGCTCTCCACCTTAAGATTTCCCCCCAAAAGTATATATTTTTGGAAAGCAGACACCCCAGGCTTTCATTGTGTGTATGTTTTCACATTTTTTACGCAGCCATTTTACCAATAATCGCTTCTAAATCTTGATGTAAGTAAGAATTCCAGCGATTTTCACACTTTGACTTCAATGTTGAGGTTAATTTCAAGCACAGGATAGGTGAAGATTTTATAAATTCATTGATTAGTGTTCGGCTCCTTCTTCTGAGTACAGCAATGCCTGGTATTCATAGGTTTGTAATTGTTTGGGGGAGATACTGGGTCCAGTTTGAACATGTGAGTTTCGTTTTACAGACATGCCATTTTTACAGAAGGTGCCTTGTCTCATTTCGGACTGTTTGGCAATGCTGCAATGAATTTTACCCCAAAAGTATATGTTGTAGAAGAGTAGACAACTCTGGCTTTCATTCTATTTGCACTTTTTCAAAGTTTTCGCTGGCAAATCAGCAATCCCTCCCAAAACATGCAGTAAGACAGAGAAACATTTTTTCACACTTACATTTTAGTGTTGCTCTGGATTTCAATCAGATGATATTTGCAGATTTTTTTAAGTGCTTTACATTAGTGGTGAGTTACATCGTCTGAGTACGGCAATGCCCCATATGCATAGGTTTGTCAGGGCTTGGGGGAGCTACTGGGCCCAGTAGGGAACGTGTGTTTCCATTATCAGAGATGGAAAAAAACTTAGGGTGCTTTGCTTCCCACCATATTTTGATAGTGTTAGATCTAAGGAGGGATGTGTTTTGAAAAATAAAAAAACAGGATATCTCAGGGGGGGAAAGTGGCCAAATAATAAAATAAACTTTACAGCACTACTGCATTATGTCTGCATGGTATTGCTTGAAGCAGTCACCCATGCAGAGGCCAGGTTTGGAAGGGCAATCAGGACAGTAAGTGAGGGTTTCTCTCCGTATTCCCTTGCTGTAAAAAACCCTGCAGCGCTTTTGTGCGTTTTTCTTTTGGGGGGATGGGGGGATTTTATAAATATAGTGTACTACCCATTGTCATTGTAAGGGTCCAGAATTTCTTAAATTCTAAAAGGTCTGTGGGTTGCCATATTTTTGCTTGAAAATTAACGCTGATGGGTTGACGGCGATATATTGGGCTGCGTATAAATTTGTTTGAGACATGATTTCCCCCAAAATTTCTTCCCCAAAAAATAAATAAAAAAACTCAACATGGGTAAATCCTGCCACATCCACTTGAATTCCTGGGTTGCCTGTGAATTCAGGAATTTCTGGGCATAAATTGGCTGGTGATCATCAGCAGGAGTGGCAGTACTTGTTGCAGATCTTGGGGCATTTCTTAGGGCAGCTCCTGGGGCTTTTCTTAGGGCAGCTCTTTGGGAAGTTTCTGGGGCAGCTATTGGTGCATTTGCCTGGGCATTTGTCTTTTCTTCATAGAAGGCCCTGCGTCATCACTACTAGAGCTGCTCTCACTCTCCGAAAACTGACTGATATAGAAATCTGACGCAGTGTCTGTGGCGTCTGACTCAGGTGCCAAATAGGAATACGCCTCTTCTAAAGTGTACCTCCGCTGCATTGTACACACCTACTCTAAACTAAATAAATTACTAACTTCTATACCTAACTTTCACCCCAAACGATCACTATTCCTATGATACATTTTTTTGTATTTTGTATTTTTTTTCCCCTACGCTACTCCTAAACCTAAATCTATCCCTAAGCTTTATCCTAACACACATATTCCCTGTACCTACCCAACCCAACTACCTATCTAAACTAGCTTATAATATAAAATACATTTTTTAATAAAATAAACTTTTTGGGGGGATTTTTTAATTTTTTTTTTCCTACGCTACCCCTAAGCCTAATTCTAACCCTAAACCTTACCCTAACACACGTATACCGTGAACCTACCTAAAACAAGTCAACTACCTGCCTAAGCTATAATTATTATATTTTTTTGTTTTTTTCTTTTTTTTCCCTACTCTACTGCTAAAACTAAATCTAACTTTAAAACTGTGAGATTGTCTGTGTCACTCTGCAAATTATTCAAACAAAATCCTAAGCTGAATTTTAAAATTTTACACTGGAACACTGATAATTCTTGCTTGCAATGGCAGTAAGGTAGTTGGCCTCCCAGTCAGATTGTGTTGTTAGATTGTGTTACTCTGCAAATTATTCAAACAAAATCTTACATTGAATTTTTAGATTTAACACTGGAGCACTGATGATTCTCCTTTGCGGTGGCAGTAAGGTAGTAGGCCTCCCAGTCTCTACACAACTGTGAGCTTGTGTCACTTTGCAAATAAGTCAAATAAACTCCTAAGTCAAATTTTTATATTTAGCACTGGAGCACTGATGATTCTCCCTTGAAGTGGCTTTAAGCTGCTAGGCCTCCCAATCTCTGCACAACTGTGAGTTTGTGTCACTCTGAAAATTATTCAAACAAACTCCTAAGTTGAATTTTAAAATGTCACTGTGATATAGGTCTCTGAAGATGATGCTTGAGGGCAACGCTTGAGTGCGGCGCTTGGGGTCGGAGATGGCTGCCACTAACCCGTGCTGCGGCCGAAGCCGAGTTAAAGTTGCTGGCCGCGAAGCCAGATGCCCGATCCGGGTTGAGACAGAACCCTGGCCTGGATGGGTATAGGTGCACACCGTACGGCTTCAGAACCTATAGGTCAGAAGGATCCAGGAGTGCAGACAGAGACCAGCCCACCATGGAGGACAAAAGACAGCAGAGCCTTGGAAAGGGGTAGCCACGGTCCAGAACCACAGGAGAAGAGAGAATCCCCAGCCAATGGGGAACAGACCAGGAGACTTGAGAGGTGTGGCAAGCCAGCCTAAGGGACAGGCAGGACCACCCAGGGAGGCAGGGAACCACCAACAACTACCCTGTTGACCTAGGGGTATCGGACTAAACTGTCACACCCACAAAAGCCACACTCCCAAGTAAAATCCCAATTGCGGAGTAGGACCGCTAACAGAGATTCGGTGGGGAGAGAACGAACCCCAAGTATAGAGAGATGCCCCCCAAGCTAGCTCCAGAAAGTCAGAATAGTATGACAGCTCCCACCTGAACGTAGCTGTACTACCACAACTGGACAAAGCCCAAACAGACCCAGCTAGCAAGGCACTGACTGTAAACGATTCCCGGGAGAGAAGGGAGGAGCGAACTACCGAGGTCATCAATCGCCCATCCTCCACAAACTCAGCGGCGGGACAGAACACTGAGTCAGCCAGCAACAGATGCGGGTAAATAGGCAGTGGTAAAGCGAGCAGCAAGGAACAGACGGCACCTCTAGCGAGAGAGAGAGCCGGAATACAGGATGACTGATCAAGGAGGAGAAAAGAACTGCAAGGAAAGCAACCGCATCAGGGTCGTTCAAGCCGTGTCACCGGGGGAATCAGAGACACAGGGAGCCGGCTGGAAGAATAGTCAAGGAGCACGCCTAAGGTCACCAGGGGCAGATCGAACAACGGAGAGCCAGCAAGCCAACACAACTCGGACGGAACCAGGTCAGGAGCACAAAGAATGGAACCTCAGGAACACAGAACAGCTCGAATAATCGGGCGATAGTAGGGCGCGAAATCCAGGTATAAAAACCCTAGAATAGCCAATGGCAAAGCAAAGCCCAACCCAAGGCATACTGGGAGAATCAGAGCGGGGAAAGAGAGAATCGTGACATAAAATTTAACACTGGAACACTGATGATTCTCCATTGGGATGGCAGTAAAATAGTTGTCCTCCCATTCCCTACACAACTGCGAAATTGTAACTCTGCAAATTTTTATTGTATATGTATAATAGGATGTGAGATATTGGTGTATCGTGAATGGTATGATCTCTTCTATGTACGTTAATGTTTTATGTTTGTTTATTGAGGTTTTGCTATTGGTTAGCCATTCCCTTTACTTTAGTGGTCATCCCATTGGGGATCAACTGTGCTGCATGTAGTATCTATTTTGCCAAGTATTGATAAATTGATAAATGGATTTGATTGTCTATGATCCAGTGGATCTGCATATTGTCATATGTCACATACAACAGTTCTGGAGTGCAATTACCTATTTTTGTATTGACGGTAACATCCTAATCTTATTGAATGGCTATCAGCACTCAAGAAGGAGATGAGAAGATACAACAAAACATATCTACGTGTTGTATAATTTATTCAAACATCAAAATAAACAAGACAAAAACACACTCACAAATTGACGACTTGGTCAGTAAGGCTCTTAGAGTCCCTGCCCTAGAAAAGTCATGAGCTGCATCCTGATCTTTGCTCCAATATGTCTTGGTACTGTCTAACTATGAGGTAACCTTCCCAGCCTCTTAAGCTCTTCAACAATGGCTGCTTCGGTAGGACGTTTCCTGGATAACACGGCTATGGGATAATGAAAAATAAAACCTCACGGGGGATGTATGGAGGCACCAGATCCTAAGTGAGTACATTGAAGGTAGGTAGAATCCCATCACTGATATTTATACTCTGTGCCAATCATATTAAGTCACCAAATATAGTAAAACAATTGTATGAAATGCATAACATTTTTGATCTCCAACACCCATTATTAGATCAAGTGAGCCTGACATCAAAATAACCACAAGTCCATACAATAAAATGTAGAAAACACATATGGATAAAGGTAAATGAGAGAATATAAATTAGGAATTAATAGCAAGAAATCATAAAATGTGACAAATACTGGGTAAAGTATACATATGAAGAGGTGAAATTACATGGCCCCTCACAGAGTAAATATAAAAAAAAATAGTAAATAATAAGATTAAATATACTCGGTATTAAGTATAAAAAACAGACAAAAAGTGATAGGTAATTAACAGGAAAAAGTATAACAAACCCTAGCAGTAGGACCCAAAGCCTAAAAAACCTATCTTATGTAAATGCTGCCAAATCAATACCTAGGTTTTAGCCATGGGGGGGGGGGGGGACAGAGTTCTAGCAGAAGGTCTCCTGCTTCCTAAGTAATAGTAACAGTCATCGTCCCTACTAGTTCTATCTATAGGTTGTACTCTCAGCTCCTCAGGATTTTTATTATGTCTTTCTAGAAAATGTATTAGGACACTATGTGTAGTCATCCCTGTCTTCATGTTATATAAGTGTTCACTAAGTCTTGTCTTGAATTTCCTCTTAGTGCGACCAACGTACTGCAAACCACAAATACAGGAAATTAAATATACAACAAAAATTCTTTTGTAACTGATCCAATACTTAATAGTATATACCTTCTAAATAACTCCTAAAGGTGTTACCATTTTCCCTTGGCACAAGTAGTACAATATTTCTTACTGCATCCAAAATGATCCCTTCTTCCTATTGGTTTAAGTGGAGTCTGGAACTTTTTTGCTATATCACTTGGAGTTAAGATTTTTGCGCTTTTTAAAGACTGTACTACGTTTGTTACTTAGTTGTTTATATAAAATGGTATCTTCTATTAGGATTGGCCAGAATTTCATGTCATCAGCTTTAACATTAAACATAGTCGCAAAGTCTGCGGGGGGGTCTCTTCACCAAGGTCTTTTCTCTATATCTCAAAAGATCATCCCTATCTAAAAATCTTATTTTTATTGATAATCTTGATTCATAATATCTCACTGGTATTCCTCATCTATGAATTTATTAAACAACACCTCTGCTTCCATATGAAAATCATTTTATAAAGAGCAGTTTATTCGGATTCTTTACATCTGACTATAGGGAATATTTTTATCCATTTTCTAAGATGTCCACTATTTTCATGAAGATATAACTTACAATCTACCACCTTTCATTGGTTTATAGTAATAACTTGATCTTTTATAACATTAAGGACCAGATCTAGGAACTCAATGGGGGTTATGCACTAAGGTGTGATAAAGTGGTGATAACGGAGAGATCACTTCTCCAGTGATATCACTTCTCTATTTCCTATATTATTCTATAGAGCCTATTCACTAAGATCTCCAAAGGAGGAGAAATCTTAGTGCATAGGCTCCATAGAATAACATAGGAACTGGAGAAGTGATATCACTGGAGCAGTAATCTTCCCGTTATCACCTCTTTATCACTCTTTGGTGCATAGCCCCCAATGGCAATTTTATTATTTTGTCCTCTAACTCTTAGACAAATTTCATTATTATTTATATACTCTAGGAAATAATAAAAAGTATCCCTTACCCCCTCCAGCCAGCATGAGATTGTCAATATATCTCTTTTAAAATGTTATATTATCTCTGTAAGGGTTATTGTTCAATAGAGATTTCTTCTCCCAGAATCCCACGTATAAATTTGCCACAGAGGGAGCAAATGAGGACCCCATCGCCACACCCATACTGATTGGTAATACCTCTTCTGGGACAAAGAGTAGTTGTGATAAAAAAAACATAAATTGAACACACTGAATGAGAAAATGCTGTTGACAGTTGGCAGTAGTTCCTAATCATGGACAAAAAATGCTCAATGGTTTCCTTCTTTATGTGGTATGTTAGTATAGAGAGCCTGTTTATCCCATACAAAATCCTTCTTAAAGGGATAGTAATACTTCGTTTTATCTTTATTTTATTTTGTAGGCATTAAAAAAAACATGAAGAATGATATAAGTCTTATCTCTCAAACCTTTATGGTTTAAGAGATATTCACAAGCAAAGTATCCCCCCCCCGTTCAGCCAGATCAGAAGGGAGGTGCCCAGGTAGACTGCAGAGAGGGACAATCTTCAATTAAGATCAGGGAAAAAGCTGAAAAACTTGTCAAGGGGGGAAGGGCTTTCATTCTTTTCATACAAAGAAGATTGTCCCCTGCTGTTATCTGTCTGGTCTTACAACCAGATTCACAACTGAGAAGAGATGGCTTACACTAGGAAAAAGGGGGACAGGGCTTTCATTGTTCTCATAGGAAGAAGATTGTCCCCTTCTGCTATCTGTCTGGTCTATGGACTGGATTCCACATCTGAGAAGAGATGGCTTACACTAGGAAAAAGGGGCAGGAGGGGAAACTTTGCTTGTGAATATCTCTTAAACCATAAAGGTTTGAGAGATAAGACTTATATCATTCTTCATGTTTTTTTAATACCTACAAAATAAAATAAAGTTAAAATGAAGTATTACTATCCCTTTAAGGTATAAAAGTAGCAAGGTGTCCTTAAGGTATGAGGGAAGTTCCACCACAAGGGCCGGTGGAACTCGGCAACATACTCAGACAGTCCACTAGTAAGAATGGATACCAGATATAATTGGCCTTCCTGGCAGGTTATGAATACCCTGGTTTTTTTTGGGAAGGTGATAAAATATAGTAATCCATGGACTGTCCGTGTACAGAAAGGACCTCATGATGACATGACACTCATATCCTAAATATAACAATTCCAGCAGTTCTTCGAATTGTATTGCAGAGTCCTCATTTAGCGGTGTATATATATATATATATATATATATATATATATATATATATATGTTTGTGTGTCAGCCAACAATACATTTGCTATCTTTAAATATTTATCAGTATTCTGAAGCAGAACCCCTCCCCCCAATGTCAGCATTTTGAATGATGATTGATTTATCTGTCCATAATGTTTTTAAAGCTTTACATTCTGGTATATTTAAATTATGTTTCTTAATATTATAGTTATGGTTAGATGTTCACATGGCCTCTAGATCTTTAATCACCATTTGACCAAACACCTTCTCCCTGTGAGTCACTGAGGAAAAAAGTAGACTTCTGCTTCTTAGTACTATGAATTGGATCCTAGTTAGCATTAGTCTCCTATTTCTCCTGAAGCTCTTGCGTATGGGCCATATATTTATCTTTTACTGTATAAGAGAGATGGCTCAGTTGGTTAAGGCAAAAGAGCTAGTCAGCTAGTCAGCAGCCAACCCCAGACGTACATTTCGGCCTTGTTGGGCCTCGTCAGTGAGGTGCAGCTGATCTCTCAAGGCACTGTGAGCAAGGGGTCCACATCTGGATTACCCTGTTACCCTTAGGGTGACTAGTCCCAAGGGCAATTTGCATATGCAAAAGAGCTAGTCAGAGACGCTCAACTAGGAACGAGCCTGCCCTCGAAATGGTGAGGCTCTATAGGATAAGTATCCTACCCAGGGTGCAATCTGTTTTAGCTCACTAGTGCCTTTCAAAGAGAGGAAATATCCTAAAGCATATCATACAGATCCTACCAAAAGGCAGTCCGGCCACGAAATGCCAGGCAATTCCCCTCTGAACAAGAGAAGCAGCCAACCCCAGACGTACATTTTGGCCTTGTTGGGCCTCGTCAGTGAGGTGCAGCTGATCTCTCAAGGCACTGTGAGCAAGGGGTCCACATCTGGATTACCCTGTTACCCTTAGGGTGACTAGTCCCAAGGGCAATTTGCATATGCAAAAGAGCTAGTCAGAGACGCTCAACTAGGAACGAGCCTGCCCTCAAAGTGATGAGGCTCTATAGGATAAGTATCCTACCCAGGGTGCAATCTGTTTTAGCTCACTAGTGCCTTTCACAGAGAGGAAATATCCTAAAGCATATCATACTGATCCTACCAAAAGTTGGTTAAGGCACCAGCTGTAGAATCTGCTCAGACCGTGAGATTATAGGTTCTAGTCCTGGCAAGGTCAGCTCAGCCTTTCACCTTTCTAAGGTAGATAAAATGAGTCCAAGACATACTTGAAAAAGAGAGACAATCTCAATGTATTCTTCCTGGTACAATACTTTCACAAAAAAAAATAAATAAATAAACTGGGTAGGGGGGTTGCTGTATATTCGGTTTAATCCTGAAATGTCTTTTTAGTGTAATGTTCCTAATGAACTTATTAGCATCAATAAACAATTGAAATTTTTTTGTGCCCTTCGCAAAGGACTGTCCCTTGGCTAATACTTGGTTCTCAACGTCTTTAACCTTATGGTTATTAAGGTTAAAAATACCTTTAGTTCTCAGTATGCTGTTATCAATTATTCTATTCTCAGGACCTTGATGTCTCCCCTTCCCTCCTCTGCATCCTCTTCTGAACTGGTATGTCTTTTTACTCTCTGTGTTCCCCTCCCCTGTATGATTTTGTGCAAATCTATCTGTCCCCCCAACTTATGCCTCTCTGTCATTTGACCTCCGTGTTCTAAAAATTAGTTTTCAATAGAGATATGTGTCTTAGGTCTAGCCCCTTCCTAGTCAGGATTAATTGCAACCAAGGCACCTTTTCCTTTCTTATTAGCCAATTCACAATCCTCAACTTTTCTTTCATTCACTAGATTCTGATATCTACTTGGACCAGCCACCCACCTGAACTGGAATATCAAGTCTGAACAGACTAGGGGATATTATTCTTCACTGTTTGAAATATGCACCCTCTCAATCTTATCCTCTTTCGGTTATCCTTTTTAGAGAATCTTGAGTAATGTACGTAATTCCCTCTCTCTCACTCTCTGATGTATTTTCCTATGTTGGTACCTGGGGAAACCTCCACTCCTTTTACTGAAGAATCCTGTTTTGTTTCTATGTTCACAATTTGTTTTATCTCTTAAATTTGCTTTTTTAATTTTAGTAACTTGTAAATTCTGTTCTAATGAACTCAAATTCTTATTGATATTGCCTTGACATTTGTTATGCAACTTATTTAAAGTACATCTCTTAATTTAACTTTCCAATGACCTCAATTTCCTTTTTGCCTTTGTTTAAGCATTCCTCTCTATATTTAATTAAAGTGTTAATCAATTTCAGAGAGCAATCCCCTAGGGCTGATTCCCATTCTGTTAATTCTTCAACCTTTTCTAATTCAGCGGAGGCTTATTTAAATACTCTTAAACCCCCTCTGGATAATTTTATGTGGTTTATAGTTTTCCAGTGATATTAGATCAAACCAATATTTGCTTTCTTTATTAATAATTTCTGTAAGTTTTTTAGTTTCCTACCACATGCTCCCATTTTATCTCTAGGAAGTCCATAGTTCTGCTTCTCTAATTTTTCTATAATTACTCATGTTGTGTGATGTGCTACAATTTGTAAATTAAGGAAAGCTAGAAACTGTAACAAAAGCATAAAAAGTGCACTAACCACACCAACTAACATCAAATGTGAACTAGAAATGGTACACTTAAGAAAATAAAAAATAAATGAATAAAAAAAATTCTGTAAAAGGAATCAATAAACAAAATATGTTGATTATAATCAGTCGAAAGGGAAATAAATTAAGGATACCAATACTATAATATATATTAATCAGTCCTATTATATAGTCCAATGTAATTCCAACACTGGGATTCAGAAGAAAACATCATATATGTGCAAATAAATTCAATCTCAAAGTAACGGCAGCAGCCGATTTCAATGTTTACAACTCACACATTTTAATTCGACAAATATTGTTCACATTTGACATAGTAAGCCCCCCTTTGGAATTTGACATATAGTGCTCCCATGACCTTCTTTCTCCATTTTAATTCTACAAATATTGCTCCCATTCACTAAAAGTCAAATTTCAAAGGTAGGGGTTGATATGTTGAAGGGGGGACTCTATGTTGATTTTCTATGCTGTATAATATATATTGCTCTGCTTTTGTTCGAACAATTAAGGTTTTGAAACCATCGTTGTGTCTCCTTCGCCTCAACTCTGAGGTGCAGGATTACCAACAGAAAATGTAACCACATACCACGAGTTAATACTGACCGTAGTTTTTAGAATGTTACTTGCACGTTGTTTTTAGTTGTTTCTTATGGCCTATTTTTTTTTGACTGGAGGTGCTTATAATTACCACTGGTTTTGTTTTCACAAGTTGGGTTAATAGGATACTAAAACCTGACTTAAAAAAACACAACAATGTTTTCTGTTGTGTTAATA
Source organism: Rhinophrynus dorsalis (assembly GCA_037306005.1). Lineage (NCBI taxonomy): Eukaryota > Metazoa > Chordata > Amphibia > Anura > Rhinophrynidae > Rhinophrynus > Rhinophrynus dorsalis. The sequence continues at coordinate 558,020,661 of CM074721.1, forward strand.
GGATACTAAAACCTGACTTAAAAAACACAACACTGTTTTTTTGTTGTTGTTTTTTTTGAGCTGGTAATAGAATCAGACCCAAAATGAGCTAGACAAATGAACATGATGATGATGCCAAATGATGAAACAAATGATGGGTGGGATGAAATGGAATAGTAATATACGCATTCATCAGATGGATCAAAAAACAAAATATTCCTTTATCCCTTGTCCTGCTTATGGCTGCTGGGCTTGTGATCCAGTAGATACAGACAGGATATAATCTGGCTACCAGCACTCAAGAATAGGGATGTGCGAAAAATGTATCTTCAAATTGAAATCGGCAAACAAAGGCACTTCACTCTTTACTAATAATTTCCCATGAAAAGTGCAGATTTTCTACTTTTTTTGCCTAGCTCATTCCATTGAAATCAATGGGAACATTGAATTTACACACAACACAGCAAATATTATTTTATTTCCCAAAGGCATAGTATAAAAGGGGCATGAGGGTGCCTGTCTTGGTGGGGTGTGGGGAAAGAATCAGTTGAACAGGGATTTTTTTGGGGGGGTGGTTATTTACTGGAATTGGGGGGGCAGTTAATAAAAAAATAAATCCTAAATACAATTAAAAAAAAATCCCAAGGCGTGGCTCTGAGGAGGGTGCCTGTGTTGGTGGATGGAGTCTGGGGAATGAATCAGTTGAACAGGGAGTTTGTTTTGGGGGGTTTCTTGGCTGGGGGGACAGTTAATAAAAAAATAAATCAATAAAATAAAAAAATAAATTTGTAAGTAAAGTGATTTTTTTTTTTTAAAGCACAAGCCCTGAGAAAAAAAATGCCCTACTGGGCTAGTGCCAGCAGGTCATGTTGGCCAGTGGTCACTGGCCATTGTAAGATGTCCTCCTGAGTCCAAAATTGTGGCATTTGCAACTGCTGTTCATGCTGCTGCTGCAGAGTTGTTAAGCAGCAGGATGATTAGGCAGCTGAAAGTGAATGGGATCAACAACAATAGCAATTACATGGGTGATGGATGATGAAGGTTCTCCTTGTCACGACTATCTACAGTGATGCACCTGAGGAAGTAGCAGCACAATAAGTAGTCCCCAGTCTATGTGGAGAAAAGAAAAAGTTGACCAATAATTCTTCTCTACCTGATGTTCCACCAAAATCATGGGTGTGTTGTTATTAGAATATACATTTTTCCCTTGAGAGCAGGAACTGTGCCTCTCATCAGCATCTGCAATGTGCGAAGTGTGTGTGGTAAATAACATTTTGTGGCACAACTGTATCCAAACGCCATAATACCAGAAACAAAGTACTGTCACTGTTACTAAACCCCTTGTCCAGAACTTGGAAAGGACACATGACAACTTGCTGACAGTTTTATAGTAATGATGAACCCTCCCTGACAGCATTTTAGTATATTCTGTAGGATGGAATCTCCTCAGCTGCCACTTGAGGCCCTGGTTGTGATTCTCCTCCTCCTCCACACTGCCATATGTGGTCAGTGAATCACACAGTGTGCAATGGGTAGAGACAAACAGTCACATCCTAACATCAACTTGGTTGCTATCATTTGGTGGGGGCTGTTATGATGAATGAGGTGGATTGGCAGAAGATGTAGTTACCCTAGTAGGTGATGGTGATGGCGAGCTAGTTTTTCTACTTGTCATGGAACTAGCAGTCTCTGTCTGGGTTTCTCTGCTCTTCATCCTCTTTGATCTTTGCCTTGCCTCTTGTTGCCTTTCTGTTGAGTCAGGGACAGCAAAAGCTGTGCTTGATTTCTGTGGTGGTTGTTTGGAGTACATGTCATGGTGTCTGTGTTTCATGTGTGATGTCAGGGTGCTTGTGCCAAGGTGTGTTCCCTCCTTTCCTCTTCTCACTGACTTGTCGCAATCTGTGCACAGTACTGTTGGTGATAACTGCACTGTGTCTGCCCAAAGAGAAAAATAGTCCCACACCCATGATTTCAGAAGGAGGGAAAAGGTGGAACAGGTGGAGAAGAATGGCCTCTTTCATCTTGTCCTCCACAATCCCCATCACTGTTTGTGGCAGCAGAGAATGTTGCTTCTGTTGCTGCTACTGCCTCAGGTTCAGCACTGCAACTAGGACCAGGAGTATTGCTGGTGTATTGCTGGAGTATTGCTGGCGCTGGCAAGTGGAACCTGTCCTAGTCCCACATCACTTGTTGACCCAATTCCCACTGTGTCCACAGTTGTCTGTGGCACACTAACTTGCTCCTCAGCATCCTGCTGCCCTTGTATCTCAGCAGCAGCAGGAATTAGAACAGCTGCAAATTCCTCTAATTCCAAAATGCCATTGGTAGTGGTGGTGGTGATGCCCATCCTCATCCCTTTCTCCCATTCCTTCTCAGTTTCTGCTAAAAAGGCCATCAATGTATCTTCCACCCCAGCTTTTCCAGCATCATCATCACTACCACCACTCATTCCTAGGTGCTGCTGCTCTATTACAGACATCTCACTGCTGCTTCGAGGTGGTGACAAGCAATGTGACAGAGGGTCCCCTAATGTCACACTTGTCATTTCTTGGTGACGTGAAGAAGGCAGACTGGCAGTGGCAGCACTAGCAGCAGGGACAGGCATCTGAGCTGTGCTCCTGCTGTTGGTGGTATTACTTGAGTGCCTTCTCTCCCCCAGCAACAATTCTGGCCTCTTTGTCTTCAGGATTCTGTTCCGCTTGGATACTTCAGTGAAGAAGTCTGGACACTCTCCAATGTTTCCACTACCATTCCAGCTACTTCACCATTACTGCTACTACTACTAACACCAACCACATCAAGTCCAGTCTGTAACGGTTTTCTAGGTGCTGCTCGTGAACATCCATCCACCAGTGGAGGTTCTGTGTATTACTGTCACTTTTCCCGTCTGAGGTCATGGCCCTTTCGTACTGTAACGGTTTTCTGACACTCAGACCAGGGTATGAAGTAAAAACACAGTTTTATTGAATCAGTAATGTAAAACAATGCCCCGAAGGGCCAGCACAGGAATAACAGTAATGGCAATAACAGACAAAGTGAATGCACACAATGTTAGGAATATGTGCTATGTATAGATGGGGAATAACCCCAAAGGGTTAACAGGTGCAATAGGAGACACTCAGTCTTTAGATTGGCCAATGCCCAGGATATATAGCAGTCTCTGGAACACAGTCTCTGAATAGCAGAAAATGAGTAAAGTGTCTGCACTGAATTCACTCTCAAGTTGGAATAGGAATGCACACCAGTGCCCAAAGCTGAGCCAATACCACCTCCGTGGGCTTAAGAGGAATGCTACTGCCAGAGCTGAAGTAACCAGAACCAGGATCGCCCTTAACTGAGAATAGTAGTAACCCTGCGTGTGCCAAATTGATTGTGCCCTGACACCCCTTGGGTGCCAATACTGATGGTTACTGCACAAGCTACAAAGAGCCGAAGCACTGGGAAGTGCAGTGGATAGCGTACCCTCTGAGCGTATGTAGGCCGGAGCCAGGACACCCTTCCGATGGCGTTCACAAATCTCACAGCAAGAGTGAACAGACTACCAGCGCCAGCCGACGCGGTCACGGTGCACACCGAACACCGGACAGACAATGCTCTGCGGAAGAATAATAGGCAGTAATAGAGGTACTCAGAGTAGCGTCTCGAACAGGTAACCGTAAGCTTGGCAAACGATAAAGGAGGCACTAGACCGGAGACTACAGGCACTGCACGGGTTAAGTGATTCTGTACAGGAGAGAACAGCTTAGCAACCAGCAAATGGCAAAGCAACCTCAGGCTACAGCTAGACGATAGTGAGAGGAACAGTGAGTCACTTAAACAGTTCAGAATGTTGCCGGAGCAACTGGAGCAATACTGGAACACCGGAACAGCAGGCAGGACCGGAGCGGCAACCGGAACCGGATCAATACTGCAGTAGTCACTACAGCCGAGGAACAGGATCAATCACGGAGCAGAGTCGTCAGCCGGAACCGGGTCAATCACGGAGCAGGGTCGTCAGCCACAACCAGGTCAATTACGCAGCAGGGTCATCAGCCAGAACTGGGTCAATCACGGAGCAGGGTCATCAGCCAGAGCCGGGTCAATCACAGAGCAGGATCAGGAGAGGAGTCAGACAAGCCGGGTCGGTACACAGGAGACACAGAATCACAGCAACAAGGCTTAGGAACATGAACACCACGAAAGGGCAACTGACAAGTGCCCAAACTCCAGCATATAAAGGAACATCCTGGGCGGGCCAATCAGCTTCCTCCAATGCACAGGTAAATCAGCCCAGATTGACAGGAAAGCAGGGAACCGTGATAGTATCACCCTCTCAAAGACCCCCTCCCCTGCCGGAGGGTCTTGGTTTCTGAGGATATTTAGAATGAAAGTTGCGCAACAATCGTGGAGCATGGAGGTCCTTGTGGTCTACCAAAGAGCGCTCCTCAGGCCCATACCCTTTCCAGTGGACCAAATATTGCAACTTGCCTCTAAATCTCCTGGAGTCTATAATGCTCTGAACTTCGTATTCCTCTTGGCCCTGCACATCCACCGGCCCAGGAACCACCGGAGTGGTAGTATAGCGGTTGCAAACCAAGGGCTTTAATAATGACACATGGAACACATTGTGAATACGCATAGTATTAGGAAGTTCCAATGTGTATGCCTCAGTATTGACCTTGCGAATAATCTTAAATTGCCCAATGAACCTGGGGGCCAGTTTGTTCGAAGGCACTTGCAGGTTGAGATTCCTGGAGGAAAGCCATACCCTGTCCCCAACCTGGAAGGAAACTGCTGGCAGCCGTCTGCGATTGGCATGGCGCTGATGTCTGTGGAAGGACTGACTGAGGGACCTTTGTACCTGTGCCCAAGTGGAGCGGAGCTGCTCCATGTGCTCATCCAGAGCCGGAATCTGTTGGGACTGAAATGAGTCTTGGAGTAGACAGGGTTGGAACCCATAATTAACAAGGAATGGAGAGCTCCCAGACGATTAATTAACTCCACAGTTCCTGGCGAACTCTGCCCACGGCAACAGGTCGGCCCAGTTATCATGATGATCAGTCACAAAGCAGCGTAAAAACTGCTCCAGTCCCTGATTGGCACGCTCGGCAGCCCCGTTGGTCTGGGGATGGTAGGCGGAGGAAAAGGACAATTGAATACCCATCTGGCCACAGAATGCCCTCCAGAAACTCGACACGAATTGACTCCCCCGGTCTGACACTATCACTCTGGGAACCCCGTGCAAACAGAATATTTCTCTGGCAAAAATTGATGCCAATTCCTGGGCCGAAAGAAGGCCAGAGAGGGGCACGAAATGAGCCATTTTAAAGAACCTATCCACCACCATCAGGATAAACATATAGCCCTTGGAACTCGGTAGCTCTCCCAAGAAATCAATAGAAATATGGGACCAAGGACGATCACCATTAGGCACTGGTTGGAGCAGTCCCACCGGGAGATGTCTGGGAGTTTTGGCACGGGCACAGGTGGCGCAAGCAGCAGTAAATGCAGAGCAGTCAGCTTTCAGAGAGGGCCACCAGAATGTTCGTGACAATGGCCATGCCAACTGATCTCTGCCAATGTGCCCAGCTGCCTTAGATGAGTGATAGGTCTCAAGTAACTGGGTACGGAACAGTTCGTCCACAAAACACTTGCCAACTGGGGTTTCAGGAGGTGCCCGAACTTGTGACACCAAGATTTGCTCTCCCAGTGGCGAAGTGATGCTGGTACAAATAGTAGCCAGGATCCTATCTGGCTGAATTATGGGAACCGGGGCCTCATCCCTCTCAATGTCTGTGCAGAATAGTCTGGAAAGAGCATCTGCCCTAATATTCTTGGACCCTGGCAAGTACGATACTATGAAATTAAATCTGGACAGAAATAGGGCCCAACGAGCCTGGCGAGATGACAGCCTTTTGGCCTCGGATAGGTAAATCAAGTTCTTATGGTCTGAGAGGATTAACACTGGGGTTCTTGTGCCTTCCAGAAGATGTCGCCATTCTTTTAATGCCAAGATGATAGCCAACAATCCCCTATCACCAATTTCGTAATGGCTTTGGGCACTAGACAGTTTTTTGGAAAAGAACCCACACGGCCTCAGGTTACCCCCTTCCTTGGGGCGTTGGGAGAGAACTGCCCCTACCCCAACCTCGGAGGCATCGACCTCTAGCGTGAAAGGCAGGGTAGGATTAGGGTGGGATAGTATAGGAGCAGATGCAAACGCCTTTTTGAGGGTTTCAAAGGCCATCTCAGCTGTCTCAGACCATTGAGAGGGATTCACGCCCTTATGCCTAAGGTCAGAAAGAGGTTTTGTAATGGTAGAAAAATTCTGAATACATTTTTTGTAATAGTTGGCAAAGCCCAGAAACCTTTGGATAGCTTTTAACCCCTTGGGTCGTGGCCACTGTAGGACTGCAGCCAACTTCTCTTGGTCCATAGCTATGCCATCCTTAGATATAACAAAACCCAAGAAGGGTACTTGGGAACAGTGAAATTCACATTTTTCTAGTTTGCAGAACAATTTGTTCTTGTGTAATCGAAGCAATACCTCCGAAACATCCTGGATGTGCTGGGTTACATTAGCAGAATGGATCACTATATCGTCCAGGTACACAACCACACAAGACTGCAACATGTCGCGGAGGATATCGTTAATGAACTCCTGAAATACGGCAGGTGCATTACATAACCCAAATGGCATAACTAGATATTCGTAGTGGCCTGACCTAGTATTGAATGCCGTCTTCCACTCATCACCAGCCCTTATCCTTATTAGGTTGTAGGCGGCACGTAGATCGAGTTTCGTAAAGATAGAGGAGCCTTTCAACCTGTCAAATAACTCTGTGATGAGCGGAATGGGGTATGCATTTTTGGACATCAGCTTATTGAGTCCACGGTAGTCAATACACAGTCATAATTCGCCACTCTTCTTTTTCACAAAAAAGAACCCTGCCCCTGCCGGAGAGGATGATTTACGAATAATCCCTCATCTGAGGGCATCCTCAATGTATTCCTCCATGGCCCTAGTCTCCTCACAGGACAATGGGTACGTCCTACCCCTCGGTGGCACCACTCCCGGGGCAAATCAATAGAGCAATCATATGGCCGATGCTGCGGCAGTGCGCTAGCCTCACCCTTACTGAATACGTCACTGAACTTGCTGTATTCAGCTGGCACAGAATGAGAGGTACACATAATCTTGACTGGACGAGATAGACAGTGACCAGAGCAGTGGTCAGACCATGACTTAATTTCACACGTTTGCCAGTCAAACTGGGGATTATGCAGCATTAACCAAGGGAACCCCAGAATGACCGCATGATGGGGCGAGTGAATAAACTGGAAACAAACCTCCTCCTTGTGGAGGACCCCAACAGACATAGTGAGGAGAGTAGTCTCCATGGTGGTTCTAGAGGTTCTAGAGGTCTGCCATCAATAGCCTCAATGGCTAGCGGAGTATCTCTTTTAGACAGAGGAATATTGTGTCTTTCAGCAAATGCCCGGTCCATGAAATAGCCTGCTGCGCCAGAATCTACCAGGGCTAGTACCTCCACAGCTTGGTCGCCTAGGAGAAAACTCACCGGTATGGTGGGTTTCTTAGAACAAGGATCTGGGGACGATTGTTCACCACCTAGGGCCTGTCCCCCAAGGTACCCTAGGTGCGTGCGTTTCCCGGACGTACCGGACATGTGCGTAGTAAGTGCCCATTTTTACCACAATATAGGCATAACCCTTGTCTTTTGCGGTAGGCCCTCTCCTCCTTAGACAGCCTAGTGAAGCCGATCTGCATAGGCTCCCCTGTTTCAGGTACCCGGTCAGGAGGAATGGGAGGAGAGGGTGGGTTAAAAGACCTCTCGTGCCCATGGGTCTTGGAACTAGCCCTCTTTGCCAAGCGCCTCTTTTGCATGCGGGTATCAATGAGTATCACGTAATCTATATACTCATCTAAATCAGTAGGTACCCCACTGGCAGCAATCTCATCCTTGATGGAGTCGGATAGGCCTTGTGCAAAGGCTGCCAGGAGTGCCTCATTATTCCATGCCACCTCTGCAGCTAGAATCCAAAATTCTATTGCATACTCCACCACAGTACGATCGCCCATCTGAATTACCATCAATTTTTTTGACGCAGAGGTGGCTCGCCCTGGTGTCTCGAATATTCTGCGAAACTGTCTGACAAATTCGTTAAAGCTCAGAGTACAGGGTTTAGCCTGCTCCCATAAAGGATTAGCCCATGCCAGGGCTTTGCCAGTTAAAAGAGATATCATGAACCCCACCTTGCTACGGTCATTCGGAAAAGCATGGGGTGTGAGTTCTAGGAATATCTCTAGTTGGTTAAGGAAACCTCTGCACAGTGTGGGTTCGCCATCATATCTTAGCGGTGACAGCGCCGCCGCCGTAGAACTTCTAGAGGTAGCCAATAATTGCCCAGCAGTATTATCCGGTGTCATGACTGGGGGGACCACCGGATTTTGATTTGGTTTATCGAGGTGTACCGTACGTTTAAGCAAGGTTTGCATGGCCAGTGCCAATTGGTCTAGGTGCTGCTCGTGAACATCCATCCACCAGTGGAGGTTCTGTGTATTACTGTCACTTTTCCCGTCTGAGGTCATGGCCCTTTCGTACTGTAACGGTTTTCTGACACTCAGACCAGGGTATGAAGTAAAAACACAGTTTTATTGAATCAGTAATGTAAAACAATGCCCCGAAGGGCCAGCACAGGAATAACAGTAATGGCAATAACAGACAAAGTGAATGCACACAATGTTAGGAATATGTGCTATGTATAGATGGGGAATAACCCCAAAGGGTTAACAGGTGCAATAGGAGAGACTCAGTCTTTAGATTGGCCAACTCCCAGGATATATAGCAGTCTCTGGAACACAGTCTCTGAGTACCAGAAAATGAGTAAAGTGTCTGCACTGAATTCACTCTCAAGTTGGAATAGGAATGCACACCAGTGCCCAAAGCTGAGCCAATACCACCTCCGTGGGCTTAAGAGGAATGCTACTGCCAGAGCTGAAGTAACCAGAACCAGGATCGCCCTTAACTGAGAATAGTAGTAACTCTGCGTGTGCCAAATTGATTGTGCCCTGACACCCCTTGGGTGTCAATACTGATGGTTACTGCACAAGCTACAAAGAGCCGAAGCACTGGGAAGTGCAGTGGATAGCGTACCCTCTGAGCGTATGTAGGCCAGAGCCAGGACACCCTTCCGATGCCGCTCTCAATTCTCACAGCAAGAGCGAACAGACTACCAGCGCCAGCCGACGCGGTCACGGTGCACACCGAACACCGGACAGACAATGCTCTGCGGGAGATAATAGGCAGTAATAGAGGTACTCAGAGTAGCGGCTCGAACGTGTAACCGTAAGCTTGGCTAATGATAAAGGAGGCACTAGACCGGAGACTACAGGCACTGCACGGGTTAAGTGATTCTGTACAGGAGAGAACAGCTTAGCAACCAGCAAATGGCAAAGCAACCTCAGGCTACAGCTAGACAATAGTGAGAGGAACAGTGAGTCACTTAAACAGTTCAGAATGTCACCGGAGCGACCGGAGCAATACTGGAACACCGGAACAGCAGGCAGGACCGGAGCGGCAACCGGAACCGGATCAATACTGCAGTAGTCACTACAGCCGAGGAACAGGATCAGTCACAGAGCAGAGTCATCAGCCGGAACCGGGTCAATCACAGAGCAGGGTCGTCAGCCAGAACCAGGTCAATCACGTAGCAGGGTCGTCAGCCAGAACCGGGTCAATCACGGAGCAGGGTCGTCAGCCAGAACCGGGTCAATCACGGAGCAGGGTCGTCAGCCAGAGCCGGGTCAATCACGGAGCAGGATCAGGAGAGGAGTCAGACAAGCCGGGTCGGTACACAGGAGACACAGAATCACAGCAACGAAGCTCAGGAACAGGAACACCACGAAAGGGCAACTGAGAAGTGCCCAAACTCCAGCATATAAAGGAACATCCTGGGCGGGCCAGTCAGCTTCCTCCAATGCACAGGTAAATCAGCCCAGATTGACAGGAAAGCACGGGGACCATGATACAGTCACAGAGTCTTGCTCCTCAGTCTCACAGTCACTAGTAATATGAGGATATTGTTGATTACCCCATCCTTCACTCCTAAGGCTAACAAGCTGCTGGACCTTAGTAGCAGTAGTACTAGCACTGGCAGGACTGCTTGGGAATGGCAAGTGTGATTTAGGGTCTCTTGCTGACACACTTGGCATCATTTTTTCCTCCCCCCCTCCATAGTAATACAAGACACACTAGCAGCAAGCAAAGTATTGGTGGCAGCAGGTTCAGCACTGGCTGCAGGTTCAGTACTAGCAGCAGGATCAGCACTGGCAGCAGATACAACACTAGTGGCTGCAGAAACAGCAATGGTGGCACTGGCAGCAGGGGCAGCACGTCTGGCAACAGGTACAACACTAGTGGCTGCAGGAACAGCAATGATGGCACTGGCAGCAGGGGTAGCATGTCTGGCAGCAGGTATAACACTAGTGGCTGCAGGAACAGCAATGGTGGCACTGGCAGCAGGGGCAGCATGTCTTGCAGCAGGCACAGGCAGCTTGACCTGTCCTGTTCTCACAAGTACTACCATTTTCACCCTCCTGTCCCATTCCCTTTTCTCCCTCCCTTCCCATTAAATTCCCCAAGATTCCTTGGGGTGATTTAGAGGGACTGGACAGCATTGGTTGAGTACTGCTAGTCACTTCCTCCTCCTCCTTCTCCTCAGACTCAGTGCACACATAATAAGGGTCCTGCCAGTTCCTCCTTTTATTGCTGATACTGATAGTGATAGCAGTCACTATGAGCCTCTCCTGCCTCAATTTAGCAAACAATTCACAGCAGAACAGCACAGGACGTCTACCTCGCTCTGTAGCTGCTTCTATTGTGTCTGACTTGCGCAAATACATCACGTTTTTATTGCTGAAAAGCGAAAGCAACGTAAATCAATGAGCGAAAACTTTCTAGCCACTGAAAAATTAAAAGGGAATTTTGGCCAATGGGAGAAAAATGCAGAAATTTTAATCGCTAGTTTTAAAGAGGATTTTCCCCAAAAAAAGCGGACAACAATGTGGATTTCACAGAATTTCTCACGGGAACATGGCAAGAGATTTTGACATGTTACTCACTTACCGTTCCATTCCACCAACCATGATGCAGTCTTTGGGTTTCTTGCTCATTAGGGGTGGGGATGCAGCCTTCTAGAGTGTCGGCTCCATAGTCATACATTGGGCCACCTCCTTTGCTTTTTCCCTTATCACCTTTGTAAGTCAGGTTGAGAGTTCATTTTATACTTATTTTTTGCTTAGTAATCCTCTCTCTTACATCTTTATTTACTCTTGGTCAAAACTGAAATATTATGTAATTTATGTTGTCACCTATTCCTCTGAGAGTCCTGTAGGTGATTATTCTAAGATCAAAATTTCCAAAATTGTTCCTAGTTATTGATTAACATCTAAACAATGAAGGACGTTCATGTACATCGTGGGTGAATGTCCCAAAAGGACCCATGATGTACATGTACATCATCGATTTAAGGGTTCCCTGCTCTTCTGCGCACTGTTCGGGGAACCCTGAATCAGATTTAGAAAAAAATGCTCTGTGGCCCTTAAGTGCTGGCCGTGCGCGTGAGTGCCGGTCCTTAAGAAGTTAAGATTTGTTGACTGATACCAACAGGAGTATAAATATTGTTTGAGAGCAAATATACCAAATAATTGTTAGACCTCAAAACAGTAATAGTTTTTAAAGAGTCAAATATCACCTTATCCTCATTAATTCATTCTCCTGTCTCAGTTTTGTGGGGCCCAATATCCACCTTTATTTATTTCTGTTTATACAGTTGTAGACTTAAAACCCAATCACTATTGACTGAATATCACTTTCATATAGGATTAATATTCACCATTCCCTCTTCACATGTGGAAAAGGTTAACTCTTCGAAGACCACAGAGTTGTGTAATGTATTGCTTCACAATGAGTTACACACAACACTCTGGTCCTTGAAGGGTTTATAGTGTAAATACCAATTATTCAGTGCCCATTTGCACAGGTTAGTGTTTTCTCCCTTAGGTTCCTATTCATCTCATTAAAAAAGTCTTCATGGAATTCTCTACCTGATTACAGTTACTGAAGATTCTCTCTGTAATGAATATAAAAAGGTCAGTTGGTAACACATTTTCTGGCATTGCTGAATGCTCACTGGATTAACTCTGTACTGTACTGATCACTGGATTTACTCTGTACTGTACTGATCACTGGAATCACTCTGTACTGTACTGATCACTGGAATCACTCTGTACTGTACTGATCACTGGACTCACTCTGTACTGTACTGATCACTGGAATCACTCTGTACTGTACTGATCACTGGATTCACTCTGTACTGTACTGATCACTGGATTCACTGTGTACTGTACTGATCACTGGATTCACTCTGTACTGTACTGATCACTGGAATCACTCTGTACTGTACTGATCACTGGATTCACTCTGTACTGTACTGATCACTGGACTCAGTCTGTACTGTACTGATCACTGGAATCACTCTGTACTGTACTGATCACTGAATTCACTCTGTACTGTACTGATCACTGAATTCACTCTGTACTGTACTGATCACTGGATTCACTGTGTACTGTACTGATCCCTGGATTCACTATGTACTGTACTGATCACTGGATTCACTCTGTACTGTACTGATCACTGTATTCACACTGTACTGTAATGATCACTGGATTCACTCTGTATTGTACTGATCACTGGATTCACTCTGTACTGTACTGATCACTGGATTCACTCTGTACTGTACTGATCACTGGAATCACTCTGTACCACTTGATTCACTCTGTACTGTACTGATCACTGGAATCACTCTGTATTGTACTGATCACTGGAATCACTCTGCACTGTACTGATCACTGGAATCACTCTGTACTGTACTGATCACTGGATTCACTCTGTACTGTACTGATCACTGGAATCACTCTGTACTGTACTGATCACTGGATTCACTCTGTACTGTACTGATCACTGGAATCACTCTGTACTGTACTGATCACTGGAATCACTCTGTACTATACTGATCACTGGAATCACTCTGTACTGTACTGATCACTGGATTCACTCTGTACTATACTGATCACTGGAATCACTCTGTACTGTACTGATCACTGGACTCACTCTGTACTGTACTGATCACTGGAATCACTCTGTACTGTACTGATCACTGGAATCACTCTACTGTACTGATCACTGGACTCACTGTGTACTGTACTGATCACTGGAATCACTCTGTACTGTACTGATCACTGGATTCACTCTGCACTGTACTGATCACTGGAATCACTCTGTACTGTACTGATCACTGGAATCACTCTGTACTGTACTGATCACTGGACTCACTCTGTACTGTACTGATCACTGGAATCACTCTGTACTGTACTGATCACTGGAATCACTCTGTACTGTACTGATCACTGGATTCACACTGTACTGTACTGATCACTGGGATCACTCTGTACTGTACTGATCACTGGATTCACTCTGTACTGTACTGATCACTGGATTCACTCTGCACTGTACTGATCACTGGAATCACTCTGTACTGTACTGATCACTGGAATCACTCTGTACTGTACTGATCACTGGACTCACTCTGTACTGTACTGATCACTGGAATCACTCTGTACTGTACTGATCACTGGATTCACACTGTACTGTACTGATCACTGGGATCACTCTGTACTGTACTGATCACTGGATTCACTCTGTACTGTACTGATCACTGGAATCACTCTGTACTGTACTGATCTCTGGAATCACTCTGTACTGTACTGATCACTGGATTTACTCTGTACTGTACTGATCACTGGGCTCACTCTGTACTGTACTGATCACTGGAATCCCTCTGTACTGTACTGATCACTGGAATCACTCTGTACTGTACTGATCACTGGGACCTTGGAAATGATCTAATGTGAATGATACCAAGTTATTGTGCTGCTGGGATTGTGATGTGATAGTAAGTAGCACTGTACTGAGGAGATATGCACCTACCTACCATATAACATGTAAGTATGTCTGTGTGACCATAGGGATAACTGACAAGAGGTCCTTATCTGACATCAGTTTACTTACAGAGATCACATGTCACCTGTGGAAGTAGAATGGACTTTATACACAAAGACGAAGTGGACTAATTGTTGTTTCACTCAGTAGTAACAAAGCACACTTTTTCATCATTAAAACTTTACTGTCCCATTAACCAATTAAGCTCCAGAGATTTTTGCAGTGCATTGCTCCGCAATGCATTGCACAAGACTATTTCTTAAAGGAGCATTACTGTGAAATATCTTGGTCATCTTTATTGGTAATACTGCTAAAATATTAATTTTTAGGGCTCGATCCAAATGTTGGTATTAAAAATGCCAGTAAGGCATGGATACCGACCGATCAAAGAAAATGTCTTGATCGATATTAAAATGTCCTACCGGCATTAGCAATAGGGACAACATACAGGTGCAGTGACGGTAATGCAGGTACACGGTAATTATAGGAGAAGTGCAGACTGATTTTGATGTAAAATAATTTGAAATTGTGATTACGCTGTCAGTATTTACTGATCAGCCCTGAATTCTGCACTCCACCCTGATGTTGTCTTCATGCTTTTATTTAACCCATTGTGGTATATACCAATCAGCCCTGAATTCTGTCCTCCACCCTGATGTTGTCTTCATGCTTTTATTTAACCCTTTGTGGTATGTGCCAATCAGCCCTGCTTCTGCACTCCATCCTGATGTTGTCTTCATTCTTTTATTTAACTACTACTCAGCCCTGCATTCTGCACTCCAACCCTGATGCTGACTTCATGCTGTGATTAAACCCTTTGAGGTATGTAATAATCATCTTTCAAAGCATTCGCAATTATATGTGATATTTCACCTGTTTCTGACTTCCTGTCATCCCCCTCCTATCTTTGTGACTTTCATACCAAAATGAACATATTATTATTTATTATTATTATTCTTTATTTATATAGCGCCAGCAAATTCCGCAGAGCTGTACAATAGGGGATAGACATACAGGGATATTAAATAGTACAATCAAATGTGGAGAACAGAAGGATCAGAGGGACCTGCTTGTGAGAGTTTACAGTCTAGAGGAAGGTAGGTCTGACACAGAAGGAGTATGGGGTGTAAGTGCCTCCTGTCCATGGTCAGTGAGTGGGAGAGAGAAGTACTGTTGAGTGCAGTGGTCCAACGAAGGGTTGGTTCTTGGTGATAATGTTTATGGAGGAAGTTGATAGACTTCCCTGAAGAGGTGAGTTTTCAGGGAGCATCTGAAGATCTGAAGGCTGGTGGAGAGTCTGATGTGGTGAGGGAGGGAATTCCAGAGCTCGGGTGCAGCACAGGAGAAGTCCTCTAGGCGGGAGTGGGAGGATGTGATAAGAGCTGTGGAGAGGAGAAGGTGGTGTGCAGAGCGAAGATGGCAAGTGAGAGTGTATTTGGAAATGAGAGATGAAATGTAGGGGGATGCGGTGTTAATGTTATCAGCATAGAGATGATGGTGAAACCCAAAGGAGTTTATTAGTTTGCCATGGGATGCGGTGAAAATTGAGAAGATCAAGGGTCCCAGGACTGATCCTTGAGGCACTCCTACAGGCAGTGGGAGGAGTGGGGAAGTGGAGACAGAGTAGGAAACACTGAAGGAGCGGTTGCAGAGATAGGATGAAAACCAAGAGAGGGCAGTGTCACAGAGACCTAGAGAGTGAAGGGCTTGGAGGGCTGACAGGTCCAAGAGAAAAAGTAGGGAGTAGTGGCCTTTTTACTTTGGAGAGAGCAAGTCGTTGGCCACTTTAGTGAGGGCAGTCTCAATGGAGTGATGAGAGCAGAATCAGGATTGCAAAGGATCTAGCATTCAATGGGAACAGAGGAATTGAGTGAACAGGTTATATGTGAGGAGCTCAAGGAGCTTGGAGGAAAACTGGAGTAGAGAAATGGGCTGGTAATTTGACAGTGAGTTTGGGTCCAGGGAGGGTTTCTTTAAGATGGGTGTGATTAGTGCATGTTTGAAAGAGGATGGGAAGGTGTTGGTTGACAGAGAGAGGTTGAATAAATGAGTAAGGGTTGGAGTTAGTAATAGAGAAGGTTCTTGAGTGAGCTGACATGGGATTGGGTCAAGAGGGCATGTGGTTAGGTTTCAGTGAGTGAGGAGAAGAGAAACTTCATCCTCGGTGATGGGTGAGAAGGAGCTTAGTGTACAAGTGGTAGAGGTGAAAGGGTTATGCTGGCTGGGTGGGGGAGGAAGTGATGAAATTTCATTTCTGAAGGAGTCGACCTTGTCCTTGAAGTGGGTGGCGAGATCTGGTGCAGAAAAGTTAGTGGAAGGTGTTTGTGTTGATGGGTGTAGAAGAGATTGGAAGGTTGAAAAGAGGCATTTCGGGTTAGAGGAAAGATTAGAAATTAGAGAGGAAAAGTATGACTGTTTGGCAAGGGAGAGGGCTGAGCTATAAGAATGGAGAATTCATTTGTAGTGGATGAAGTCAGCTGTGGAGTGCGATTTCCTCCAGTGCCTTTTGGCAGCGTGGAGCACCTTTGTGTGGCAAGGTTGTAGTGGGGTTGTGTGTGGGTTGAGTAGAGTTGCAGGTGCAGCTGTGTCAACGGCTGTTGTGAAAGTGCTATTATAGAGAGCGGTAGTTTTTTTGGGGCAAGTAAGTTTGAGGTTGAGAAGAGTTTGGAAATTGTTGCAGATTTCTCCGCATGCTCTTGATCACGGAGTGATCAAGAGTGTGATCTGTTCTAACCGTTCAACTTCTCATCCAGATTTACTCTTACCCTCACAACCATGCTCCTCAATTGCACCATAACATGTCAAGCCACCATGGACTTCTGCATACATGTGTACAACCCTCGGAGTGCTGGTGGAGAGTACTAAAAACAAACTGCCCCAGCCGCAGAAATTATAGAATAATATATGTTGAGCTCACTATATGTTGAGCACAAACAACTCTGTAATTGTTTTATGCATTTTATTACTTGTCTTGACAAATTATATAGAAACAAATGCTGGCCCAGTGAAAAAAGACAACTTATTTTGTGAATTGCAACATACGCAGTATACTACTAAAAATGGATGAAAATCATGTTGTCATGCATGAAAATCCTTATTCTCATTGAATCCTGGCTAAGCCCTAAAATACCCGATACTGCTGTTGCCATTGAAGGATACTCATGTTTTAAGCAAAGCTATGAGGATGACTAAAGAAAATAAATCATGGTTGTTGGCATCTACCAATCTCCTAATATGCCAGCACAGTCACTCTCAGAAATAACCTGCCACCTTAATGAGATTACCACTGAAAATACGAAAAGTGAGCTGTTGGTTCTGGTAGACTTTAATATTAATTGGTTGGACTTCAGTAATTAAAGATTTTGTTCATTGTTTAAGACATTAAACTTATCATTACTAATCTCTTCCCCAACTCGCATAAATCTTAAAACATCCAACCATGCTCTGCTAGACTGGATCCTGCAAATACAAAATCCAAGAATCAGACACATTAGCAATGTAGTTAGCGATCACTCCGTAATCTACTGTGTTCACAAAATAATACCAATCAAATCAAGTCCCAAAATCATAGTTAGTTGATCATTTAGGAAATTCAATCTTCAAACTTTCCTAAAAGATCTAACAAATTGGCCATGGTATAGAATACACTTAATACCAGTCTTAGATTCAGCTATTGACTTTTTTAATTCCGATCCTATTTATCAGAACACAATGTGTGTCTGTTGCTGATGATATTTCCCTTCCACTCAAAATAACAAGTGGGGTTCCCCATGGCTCCTGTGACCGGATGGAGTGATTTTAGGACACCTGTGGGGGAATCAGCACAGGACAGTGGGGTGACATTCACCTCCAGGATTGTAACATTTGAAATATGACTCTTTGTATTATACATTGTGTCATATAATCTAATGGCGTGTGTGTTATTATACTGTAAGTCCTAGCAGCAGATTGGCAGCAGTAGAAGCAGGGAAGGCAGCTGATCTGTGCTCCTGCTGGTGGTGGTATTAATTGTGTGCTTGCTCTCCCCCAACAACAGTTCTGGCCTCATAGTCTTCAGGATTCTGTTCCATGTGGACACTTTAGTGAAGGGAAGGGGAGGACTCCCAGGGTCAGAGGAATGGTGTGGGCTCCCTTGACTGCTAGTCTGGATGCTCTCAAATGTTTCCCCTTCCATCCCGCTGCTACTACTAACACCAACCACATCAAGTTCAGCAGCAGAATCTTCCTCCTCAGTCTCACTGTCACTAGTAATATGAGGATATTGTTAATTATCCCCTCCTTCACTCCTAATGCTAACAATCTTCTGGACATTAGTAGTAGCAGTAGTAGTAGCACTTGCAGGACTGTTTGGGGATGGCAAGTGTGACTTAGGGTCCCATGCTGTCACACTTGGCATCATCTTCTCCCCCCTCCTGAGTTCTACAAGACACACTAGCAGCAGGTTCAGCAGTGGGGGCAGAACATCTGACAGGAGGCACAGCAATGGTGATATCAGTAGCATGGGCAGCACATCTGACAGCAGGCACAGAATTAGTGGCAGCAGGTGCAGCACATATGGCAGCAGGTACAGCACTAGTGGCAGCAGGGACAGCACATCTGGCAGCAGGGGCAGCAATGGCGGCAGTAGGGGCAGCACATCTTTCAGCAGGCAAAGGCAACTGACCTGTCCTGCTCTCACTACTAGTACTACCTTTCTCTTCCTTCCTTCCCATTACATTTCCCAAATCCCTAGGGGTGATTTAAGGGGACTGGACAGTATTGCCTCAGTTGTACTCACTTTCTCCTCAGACTCATACTCAGTGGACACATAAGGGTCCTTCCGGTTCCTCCTTTAAATGCTCATTTTGATAGCAGTCACCATGAGCCTCTCCTACCTCGATTTTCAAAATAAATAACAGCAGAACAGCACAGCACATCTACCTTGCTTTGTTGCTATTTCTATTGTGTTACACTTCTGCAAATATGTCACGTTTTTATAGCAAAAAAGTGAAAACAATGTAAATCAACCGGCGGAAACTTTCTAGCCACTGAAAAATTGGTGGGTAATTTTGGCCAATAGGTAAAAAATATAGAAATTTTAATTGCTGTCTTAAACGCAGATTTTCTCGAGAAAAAGTGGACAATAACATAGTTTTCACGGAATTTCTCATGGGAACACAGTGACAGTTTTGCCCACACCCTCTCTCCAAGGCATACTAGCATAAGAGAAATTGGTGTATTCCTCCTGGTAAAATACTTTCTCAACAAATAAATAAATATGTGAAAGGTTGATTTTGATGCAAGTGTGTTTCTTTTCATCCATCTTAACTACTGTATGTAATATAGAAAAATACTGCAAAACTGTTTGGAGTCCATATTGTCATTACAGGTTTGTAGGATCATTATTTTCCATTAATTCAGCAACATTTTCAGTCTATAAATTAATTTCTCCTGTTATATAGACCTGTTTAGATTACGTTGATGTATTGAGGATAGGGTGTGTAGCCATAATGGTCCTATCTTTGAAGGAATATAGACGTAGGAGGGAGTAAAATTTATGAAAACATTTGTTTGCCAAGATTTCCAAATTCCATGAGTTATTCTTCAGGTACAACTAAAGAAGGACCCCGAGAGGTCTGTAAGTTTGTGATGTTTATTTATATTAGTCTAGTTCAATTCTTTATGATTCTTATTATATCAC
This sequence comes from Rhinophrynus dorsalis, assembly GCA_037306005.1. Classification (NCBI taxonomy): domain Eukaryota; kingdom Metazoa; phylum Chordata; class Amphibia; order Anura; family Rhinophrynidae; genus Rhinophrynus; species Rhinophrynus dorsalis. The sequence continues at coordinate 558,040,380 of CM074721.1, forward strand.
TCTACTGTCACATTGCTTTTTATTAATTTTATACAATGTTTTTATTTTGTATGATGTCAATTTGATAATCTAGAATTTCTTTAATGCAATGTTTTCTCTGGAAAAACTCTTCTTGAGAAGATGGAAATGACACAAAATGTTTTATAAGACCTATATTTTTCCTGCCAGGAAATGAATAAAGTGAATCAGACAACAGTAAAATATTTTCTTCTTTTGGGATTTCAAGATGTTTACAACTTCAGAAGTGTTCTTTTCCTTTTTGTCCTTCTGATTTACATGTTGACAATAACTGGAAATCTGCTGATTGTTATCTTGGTGTCTTTTAGTCAAACACTTAACTCTCCCATGTACTTCTTCCTGAGCCACCTAGCCTCCTGTGACCTACTTTTGACTACAGTAATTTCCCCTTTTATGATGAGTCTTATATTGACCGAAAGGGAAACCATGTCTTTTGCTGGTTGTTTCACCCAATTGTACTTTTTTGGTTCTCTAACAATTGCAGAGTGTTTCCTTCTTACAGTCATGTCTTATGACAGGTATCTGGCAATATGTAACCCACTGCATTATTCTTCTGTCATGAACTTCCAGAGATGCCTTTACCTGGTTTTCTGTGCTTGGATCACAGCATTCTCACTGATGTTTAGTATCATTCTCCTGGTACACGGATTACAGTTCTGTGGTCCCAATGTCATTGATCATTTCTTCTGTGACCTTGTACCCATTATGCAGCTTTCATGCTCAGACACTTCTTTTGTTGGGAAGGTGACTTTTGTGTTAGGTTTTCCAGCAAATGTATTGCCATTCATGTTTATCATTACAACTTACATTTATATCTTCCACACCATTCTTAGGATCCCTTCAACCTCTGGAAGACAGAAAGCCTTTTACACATGCAGCTCCCACCTGACAGTTGTGTTTGTATATTATGGAACATTGATTACTGCTTATTTGTTTCTATCTAAAGAACATTCATTAAATAACAACAAGGTTTTATCTTTCATGTATACAGTGGTGACTCCATTCCTGAATCCAATCATTTATAGTTTGAGGAACAAGGACATCAAAACAGTCCTAGCTAAATTAACATGTGTAAAAACAATGTGAACATTCCAATGAATTTTAACCAGAGTGATGGCACTTTTGGTTGTGATACCACTCAACATATTAGTGTGTAGAAAAAAGAAACTTAAAGGGATAGTAATACTTAAGTATTACTAATCCCTATAGTAAAGTATTAAAAAAAAAAAAAACATATTGCCCCCAGTGTCATCTCTCAAACCTTTATGGTTTGAGAGATGAACGCTTCTAAAGTTGCCCTCTCCCCCCCCCTTCCCCGTAGTCAGCATTCTAGCTGACTCAGGGAAATCCGGTCACAGATCATCAGGCGGCTCTGCAGCAGAGCCGCGATCACGTTAATTAAAAAAAAAAAAAACTTTCACTAAAACGGTCTTCTATGTGTGCTTGCAAACCAATCACAAACCAAGCACACATAGAAGACCATTTCAGTGAAAGTTTTCTTTTTTAGAAACTCGATCCGGATGTGCTGGAGAGCCGCCTGAAAGTCGTACGACTTTCTTCCCTGCAGTCAGCTACAACGCTGACTACGGGGAAGGGGGAGGGAGAGGGCAACTTTAGAAGCGTTCATCTCTCAAACCATAAAGGTTTGAGAGATGACACTGGGGGCAATACTTTTTTTTAAGTAGTACTTTGCTATAAGGATTAGTAATACTTAAGTATTACTATCCCTTTAAAGCGTTGATCACTCTGAAAATCCTTAACCCCTTAAGGACTGGAAAAATCTGAGGTCACTTTCACTTAAGGACCAGAGCAATTTTTACTTTTTTGACTATGTCTTTGTTAAACCACATTTTTTCTTTAATTCCTTTTGTACACTCACACAAATTATATACTGTTTTTTTAAGCACAAGTAGGGTTTTCTTTTGATACCACAATTATATGAATACCTTAAAATAGAAAAAAAAAGAGGAAAAAAAAAAAAACATTTTGCATACATTTTCCTGTCAGGATTTGCATACTATTAGTTCATTACAAAACCCCCCAAAATATATTCATTTGTTTCTCCTGAATATAAAAGTACTCCATATGCCTAGTATTTCACTGCCTTTCTCACAATTATAAGGTAAATATTACAAGATGGACGACATTATTTCCAACTTGTAATTTTTCAACAATTGGCATGTGACCATCATAGCTTAGTTGATGGTGCCAGAACCAAAAATGTCCCACAGAGGTATATGTTTCTGAAAACTAGACAACATAATCAGGAGAATTTTGGAGTTTTTTATGCAGCTATTTTTATAGAAATATTTTCAAAATTTTGGTAATATTTTGTTTTTTTGCAGTTTTCACACATACATTTCAATATTACTGTTGATATCACCCACGGGATAGATGAAAATTTAAAAAAATGCATTGTTTAGTGTTCAGCTCCTTCTTCTGAATACGGCAATACCCCATATGCATAGGTTTCTCAAGGTTTGCGAAAGCTACGGGGCCCAAATTGGAACATGCTTGTTTCCAGTTTCACACTTTGAATTTTCACAGCTTGTGTCACTGGTGCCACGTCTCATTTGGGGCTGTGTACAAGTGCTCCAACTTAAAATTTCCCCCCGAAAGTGTATATTTTTGGATAGTAGACACTCCAGGCTTTAATTTTATGTATGTTTTCACACTTTTTACACAGCCATTTTACCACCAATCACTCGTAAATCTTGATGTAAAAAAATCAGTGTTTTTCGCACTTTGACCTCAATGTTGATGTGAATTTCAAGCACAGAACAGGTGAAGATTTTTAAAACTGCATTGTTTAATGTTCAGCTCCTTCTGAGTATGGAAATACCACATATGCATAAGTTTCTCAAGGTTTGGAGGAGATATGTGGCCCAAATTGGAACATGCACTTTTCCAGTTTCACACTTTGAATTTTCATAGCTTGCGTCACTTGTTCCACATCTCATTTGGGGCTGTGCACCAGCGCTCCACCTTAAAATGTCCCCCCAAAAGTGTATATTTTTAGAAAGTAGACACCCCAGGCTTTCATTTTATGTATGTTTTCACATTTTTACCCAGCCATTTTACCACCAATCCCTTGTAAATCTTGGCGTAAATAAAAAATTCTGCGTTTTTTACACTTTGACTTCAATGTTGATGTGAATTTCAAGCACATGATAGACGAAGATATTTAAAAATGCATTGTTTAGTGTTCAGATCCTTCTTCTGAGTGCGGCAATACCCCATATGCATAGGTTTCTCAAGGTTTGGGGGAGACATGGGGCCCAAATTGGAACATGCGTGTTTCCAGTTTCAAACTTTGAATTTTCACAGCTTGTGTCACTTGTGCCATTTCTCATTTGTGGCTGTGTACCGGCACTCCACCATAAAATTTCTCCCAAAAGTGTATATTTTGGAAAGTAGACACCCTAGGCTTTCTTTTTATGCATGCTTTCACATTTTTTATGCAGCAATTTTACTACCAATCCCTCGTAAATCTTGACGTAAGTAAAAAAACATCAGAGTTTTTCACACTGTGACTTCAATGTTGATGTGAATTTCACACACATGATAGGCGAAGATTTTAAAAAATGCATTGTTTAGTGTTCAGATCATTCTTCTGAATACGGCAATACCCCATATGCATAGGTTTCAAAAGGTTTGGGGGAGCTACGGTGCCCGAATTTGAACATGCACGTTTTCAGTTTCACACTTTGAATTTTCACATCTTGCGTCACTTGTGCCATGTCTTATTTGGGGCTGTGTACCAGCACTCCACCTTAAAATTTCCCCCCAAAAGTGTATATTTTTGGATAGTAGACACCCCAGGCTTTCATTTTATGTATGTTTTCACACTTTTTACACAGCCATTTTACCACCAATCACTCGTAAATCTTGATGTAAAAAAAATCAGCGTTTTTCACACTTTGACCTCAATGTTGATGTGAATTTCAAGCACAGGACAGGTGAAGATTTTTAAAAATGCATTGTTTAATGTTCACCTCCTTCTTCTGAGTACGGAAATACCACATATGCATAAGTTTCTCAAGGTTTGGAGGAGATATGCTGCCCAAATTGGAACATGCACTTTTCCAGTTTCACACTTTGAAATTTCATAGCTTGCGTCACTTGTTCCACGTCTGATTTGGGGCTGTGCACCAGCGATACACCCAAAAGTGTATATTTTTGGAAAGTAAACACCCCAGGATTTTTATTTATGTATGTTTTCACATTTTTACCCAGCCATTTTACCACCAATCCCTTGTAAATCTTGACGTAAATAAAAAAATCTGCTTTTTTTACACTTTGACTTCAATGTTGATGTGAATTTCAAGCACATGATAGATGAAGATTTTTAAAAATTCTTTGTTTAGTGATCAGCTCCTTCTTCTTTGTATGGCAATAACCCATATGGATAGGTTTCACAAGGTTTGGGGGAGATCCGGGGCCCAAATTGGAACATGCGTTTTTCCAGTTTCACACTTTGAATTTTCACAGGTTGTGTCACTTGTGCCATGTCTCATTTGGGGCTGTGTACCAGCACTCCACCTTAAAATTTCCCCCCAAAAGTGTATATTTTTGGAAAGTAGACACCCAAGTATTTCATTTTATGCATGTTTTCACATTATTTATGCCGCTATTTTACCACCAATCCCTCGTAAATCTTGACATAAGTAAAAACATCAGCGTTTTTTACACTTTGACTTCACTGTTGATGTGAATTTCAAGCACATGATAGGTCAAGATTTTTAATAATGAATTATTTAGTGTTCAGCTCCTTCTTCTGAGTAAGGCAATACCCCATATGCATAGGTTTCACAAGGTTTGGGGGAGCTACTGGGTCCAAATTGGAACATGCACTTTTCCATTTTCACATGTTGAATTTTCATAGCTTGCATCACTTGTGCCATGTCTCATTTGGGGGACTGTACCAACGTTCCACCTTAAAATCCACCCCCCAAAATGTATATTTTTGGAAAGCAGACACACAAGGCTTTCATTTTATGTATGTTTTCACATTTTTATGCAGCCATTTTACCACCAATCCCTCGTAAATCTTGACATAAGTAAAAAAATCAGCGTTTTTTACACTTTGACTACAATGTTGATGTGAATTTCAAGCACATGATAGTTGAAGATATTTAAAAATGCATTGTTTAGTGTTCAGATCCTTCTTCTGAGTGCGGCAATACCCCATATGCATAGGTTTCTCAAGGTTTGGGGGAGATATGGGGCCCAAATTGCAACATGCGCGTTTCCAGTTTCAAACTTTGAATTTTCACAGCTTGTGTCACTTGTGCCATGTCTCATTTGTGGCTGTGTACCGGCACTCCACCTTAAAATTTCCCCCCAAAAGTGTATATTTTGGAAAGTAGACACCCTAGGCTTTCTTTTTATGCATGCTTTCACATTTTTTATGCAGCAATTTTACTACCAATCCCTCGTAAATCTTGACGTAAGTAAAAAAAATCTGAGTTTTTCACACTGTGACTTCAATGTTGATGTGAATTTCACGCACATGATAAGCGAAGATTTTAAAAAATGCATTGTTTAGTGTTCAGATCATTCTTCTGAATACGGCAATACCCCATATGCATAGGTTTCAAAAGGTTTGGGGGAGCTACAGTGCCCGAATTTGAACATGCACGTTTTCAGTTTCACACTTTGAATTTTCACATCTTGCGTCACTTGTGCCATGTCTTATTTGGGGCTGTGTACCAGCACTCCACCTTAAAATTTCCCCCCAAAAGTGTATATTTTTGGATAGTAGACACCCCAGGCTTTCATTTTATGTATGTTTTCACATTTTTACCCAGCCATTTTATCACCAATCCCTTGTAAATCTTGACGTAAATAAAAAAATCAGCTTTTTTTACACTTTGACTTCAATGTTGATGTGAATTTCAAGCACATGATAGACGAAGATTTTTAAAAATTCGTTGTTTAGTGATCAGCTCCTTCTTCTTTGTATGGCAATAACCCATATGGATAGGTTTCACAAGGTTTGGGGGAGATCCAGGGCCCAAATTGGAACATGCGTTTTTCCAGTTTCACACTTTGAATTTTCACAGGTTGCGTCACTTGTGCCATGTCTCATTTGGGGCTGTGTACCAGCACTCCACCTTAAAATTTCCCCCCAAAAGTGTATATTTTTGGAAAGTAGACACCCAAGTATTTCATTTTATGCATGTTTTCACATTATTTATGCCGCTATTTTACCACCAATCCCTCGTAAATCTTGACATAAGTAAAAACATCAGCGTTTTTTACACTTTGACTTCACTGTTGATGTGAATTTCAAGCACATGATAGGTCAAGATTTTTAATAATGAATTGTTTAGTGTTCAGCTCCTTCTTCTGAGTACGGCAATACCCCATATGCATAGGTTTCACAAGGTTTGGGGGAGCTATTGGGTCCAAATTGGAACATGCACTTTTCCATTTTCACACGTTGAATTTTCATAGCTTGCATCACTTGTGCCATGTCTCATTTGGGGGTCTGTACCAACGTTCCACCTTAAAATCCACCCCCCAAAATGTATATTTTTGGAAAGCAGACACACAAGGCTTTCATTTTATGTATGTTTTCACATTTTTACGCAGCCATTTTACCACCAATCCCTCGAAAATCTTGATATAAGCAAAAATTCAGCGTTTTTTACACTTTGACTACAATGTTGATGTGAATTTCAAGCACATGATAGGTGAAGATATTTAAAAATGCATTGTTTAGTGATCAGATTCTTCTTCTGAGTGCGGCAATACCCCATATGCATAGGTTTCTCAAGGTTTGGGGGAGATATGGGGCCCAAATTGGAACATGCGCGTTTCCAGTTTCAAACTTTGAATTTTCACAGCTTCTGTCACTTGTGCCATGTCTCATTTGTGGCTGTGTACCGGCACTCTCCCAAAAGTGTATATTTTTGGAAAGTAGACACCCTAGGCTTTCTTTTTATGCCTGCTTTCACATTTTTTATGCAGCCATTTTACTACCAATCCCTTGTAAATCTTGACGTAAGTAAAAAAACATGAGCGTTTTTTCACACTGTGACTTCAATGTTGATGTGAATTTCACGCACATGATAGGCGAAGGTGTTAAAAAATGCATTGTTTAGTGTTCAGATCATTCTTCTGAATATGGCAATACCCCATATGCATAGGTTTCAAAAGGTTTGTGGGAGCTACGGTGCTCGAATTTGAACATGCACGTTTCCAGTTTCACACTTTGATTTTTCACATCTTGCGTCACTTGTGCCATGTCTTATTTGGGGCTGTGTACCAGCACTCCACCTTAAAATTTATCCCCAAAAGTGTATATTTTTGGAAAGTAGACTCCCCAGGCTTTCATTTTTTGTATGTTTTCACATTTTTTACACAACCATTTTACCACCAATCCCTCGTAAATTTTGATGTAAGTAAAAAAATCTGCGTTTTTCACACTTTGACTTCAATGTTGATGTGAATTTCAAGCACATGATAGGTTAAGATTTTTAACAATGTATTTTTCAGTGTTCCTCTCCTTCTTTTGAGTATGGAAATACCCCATATGCATAGGTTTGACAAGGTTTGGAGAAGCTATGGCGCCCAAATTGGAACATACACGTTTCCTGTTTCAAACTTTTAATTATCACAGCTTGCATCACTTGTGCCATGTCTCATTTGGGGCTGTGTAACAGCACTCCAACTTTAAATTTATCCCCAAAAGTGTATATTTTTGTAAAGTAGAAACACCAGGCTTTCATTTTATGTATGTTTTCACATTTTTTACGCAGCCATTTTACGACCAATCCCTTGTAAATCTTGACGTAAGTAAAAAATCCAGCGTTTTTCACACAGACTTCAATGTTGATGTGAATTTCAAGCAGGATAGGTGAAGAGTTTATAAACTGCATTGATTCATGTTCAGCTCCTTCTTCTGAGTATGACAATGCCCCATATGCATAGGTTTGTCAGGGTTTGGGGGAGCTATGGGGCCCAAATCGGAAAATGCGCGTTTTCCAGGTTCACACTTTGAATTTCCACAGCATGCGTCACTGGTACCATGTCTCATTTGGGTCTGTGTAACAGTGTTCCACTCTAAGATTTCCCCACAAAAGTGTATATTTTTGGAAAGTAGACACCCACGGCTTTCAGTTTAGAAGTGATTTCAAATTTTATACACAGCCATTTTACCACCAATCCCTCATAAAACTTGCCTTAAGTTAAAAAAACTGCGTTTTTCACACTTAGACTTCAATGTTGATGGGAATTTCAAGCACAGGATAGGTGAAGATTTTATAAACTGCATTGATTAGTGTTCAGCTCTTTCTTCTGAATATGGTAATGCCCCATATGCATAGGTTTGTCAGAGTTTGGGGTAGCTACAGGGACAAAATTGGAACATGCGCGTTTCCAGGTTCACACTTTGAATTTTCACAGCTTGCGTCACTGGTTCCATTTCTCATTTGGGGCTGTGTAACAGTACCCCACTTTAAAATTTCCCCCAAAAAATGTATATTTTTGGAAAGTAGACACCCCAGGATTTCCGTTTAGGTGTTTTCAATTTTTATACACAACCATTTTACCACCAATCCCTCATGAATCTTGCCGTAAGTAAAAAAAGCCCTGCGTTTTTCGCACTTAGACTTTAATGTTGATGTGAATTTGAAGCACAGGATAGGTGAAGATTTTATAAACTGCATTGATTAGTGTTTTGGCTCCTTCTTCTGAGTACGGTAATGCCCCATATGTATAGGTTTGCCAGGGTTTGGGGGAGCTAGGGGGCCCAGGTGGAACATGTGAGTTTCCTTTTACAGACATGCCATTTTTACAGCTTGTGCCTTGTCTCATTTTGGACTGTTTGGCAATGCTGCAAAAGTAGCAAAAGTATGTTATAGAAGAGTAGACAACCCTGGCTTTCATTCTATTTGTACTTCAATGTTTTCGCTGCCACTCTATCAGCAATCCCTCCCAAAACCTGCAGTAAGGCAGAGAAACACTAATTTTTCACACTTATATTTTAGTGTTGCTCTGGATTTTAATCAGATGATATCTGCAGATTTTTTAAGTGCTTTACATTTTTGGTGAGTTACATCATCTGAGTACGGCAATGCCCCATATGCATAGGTTTGTCAGGGTTTTGGGAGCTACTGTGCCCAGTAGGGAACATGTGTGTTTCCATTATCAGAGATGGAAAAAAAACTTAGGGTGCTTTGCTTCCTATTATATTTTGATAGTGTTAGATCTAAGGAGGGATGTGTTTTAAAAAGTAAAACAACAGGATATTTCAGGTGGGAAAAGTGGCCAAATAATAAAATAAACTTTACAGCACTACTGCATTGTTCCTGAATGGTATTGCTTGAAGCAGTCACCCATGCAGAGGCCAGGTTTGGAAAGGCAATCAGGACAGTAAGTGGGGGTTTCTCTCCGTATTCCCATGCTGTAGCAAACCCTGCAACGCTTTTGTGGGTTTTTCTTTTGGGGGGTTGGGGGGGATTTTATAAATAAAGTGTACTACCCCGGGTTTTGGTGGAATTATTTCTGTTGCCCCTTGAAACAAAAATTGGGAAATAAGATGGAGCTGATACTGCAGACAACTAAGTTTTAGAGTGGGGTTTGTCAATTTGGAAATCAAAAAAGAATTATATACTGCAGTCTACGTCATGTCAATGGCAAGCTTTTTGTACCATGCCCTACACTTTTCTATGGTGAAGTACGGCTGCATGTGTTGATCGCACAAATCAACTTCCCCCATGTGATTGTTGTAGTCTTTGACTCAGACTGGCTTTCTTACTACCCGCCTTCTACGAAGAGAGACTGACAAAGTTTTTTATTCATGCATGGTGGAAAGCATGTAGACATCTTCTCTGTCCTTGAACTTAACTGCCAGCAGCTCTTGTTGGCACAAAGCTGAGGATGTCCCGGTTTTTAGCTTTTTTGCTATAAGATCTATGGGCATCTCCCTGCAATTTTTCTGACAGTGCCACAGGCCACAGAGTCAAAATAAAAAAGTGACTTAAATAAAAGGGGGCTGGTGTAGTAGTTGTCAACATATAAATGATATCCTTTATTTATAAGGGGTAAATTAGATCCCAAACTATTTTCCCATTTGTTCCCAGAGATTTGGGGCAACCAGGAGGGTCTCATTGGCTGTCCTTGCCCTCGTAAATTCGAAAAGCCCGGGTATAGCCTGTGGCACTTTTGCACAACTTATAAAATGTAATGCCGAATTTGGATCGCTTGGAGGGGATGTATTGCTTGAAACCTGCCTTTATATTTCATAAGGTATTCATCTATACTATACTATGTGTTTTTTGGGGGTATATACTTGGGCAAACTTTTCCTGTAAATTATTTATTAGGGGGCAAATTTTGAACAGTCTGTAATACTGGGGGTGTTCGTTTGGGAGGCACAGGGAATTATCACTAAAGCGCATAAAGCGCAAAATCATCTAGTCCTGGTCATTGTTTTGGCGAATATAGGGGTATCATATATGGGGTTTTTACTCCAGTAGGATCTAGTACTTGTTTTTTTTACTATTCCCATTGTCATTGTTAGGGGCCAGAATTTCTTGAATTCTAAAATGTCTTTGGGTTGTCATATTTCTTCCTTGGAAACAAACGCTGATGGGTTGGCGGCAATATATTGGGCTGCATGTAAATTGGTTTGAGACATGAATTCCCCCCAAAAATTCTTGATTTCCTGGGTTGTCTGTGAATTCAGGAATTTCTGGCCATAAATTGGCTGATGATACCCATTCATCAGCAGGAGTAGCAGTACTTGTGGCAGGTCTTGGGGCAGTACTTGTGACAGGTCTTGGGGCATTTCTTAGGGCAGCTCTTGGGGCATTTTTTAGGGCAGCTCTTTGGGAAGTTTCTGGGGCAGCTCTTGGTGCATTTGCCAGGGCAGTTGCTGGGGCAGCTCTTGGGGCAGATACTGGAGCACCTGTTGGAGCAGTGCATCTTTTTTTCATAGAAGGTCCTGCGTCATAACTACTAGAGCTGCTCTCACTCTCCGAAAACTGGCTGACAAGACGCCAAATAGGAATACGCCTCTTCTAAAGTGTACCTCCGCTGCATTGTACACACCTACTCCAAACTAAATAAATTACTAACTTCTATACCTAACTATACCTAACTCTCACCCCAAACAATCACTATTCCTATGATAAATTTTTTTTGTATTTTGTATTTTTTTCCCTACGCTACTCCTAAACTTAAATCTATCCCTAAGCTTTACCCTAACACATGTATTCCCTGAACCTACCCGACCCAACTTCCTATCTAAACTAACTTATAATATAAAATAAACTTTTTTTTGTATTTTTTTATTTATTTTTTTTCCTACGCTACCCCTAAGCCTAAATCTAACCCTAAACCTTACCCTATCCCATGTATACCCTAAACCTACCTAACCCAAGTCAACTACCTATCTAAACTATAATTATTTATTCTAAATATCAATTTTAATTAAAATAAACTCTTTTTTTCCTACGCTACCCCTAAACCTAAATCTAACCATAAACCTTACCCTGAACCTACCTAACCCAAGTCAACTACCTACCTAAACTACAATTATTATATATATTTTTTTTCTTTTTTTTCCCTACTCTACTGCTAAACCTAAATCTAACTCTAAAACTTTCCCTAAAGCACGATGACTAAACCTACCCAACTACCTACCTAAACTACCTACCTAACCCTAAAATATTCTAAATAATATTTTTTTATTAAAAAAAAAAATAAAAAAAAATAAAAAAATTAGAAAAAAATACAAGGGGGGGCTAAAGCTGATTTGCAGCAAACTGATCACTAGTAGAGTGATCGGGGGGGGGATGTATTGATCACTGCAATAACAGTGATCAATGAAGTTAAAGTGATTTTTTTTTTAACTTTTATGAGGAGCTGGAATGATCAGCAACGCTGGATACAATATTTCAAGATGTTTCTCTGTCTCTCTCCACCTCAGCAGTGTGTAAGATGGAGGGAGGCAGAGAGATGTGACAGGGACAGTATTTGTAAATACTGTCCCTGTCATTCTACATTTGCAACATGCTAATCTAGTGACTCACATGTTGCAACATTGTCTCTACTGGTTGAAACTAGGTGCCCTGGTATCGGAACACTTACCAACAACCAGCCCGCGCTCTCCCATCTCTCCGTGCGGTGGTGATGGGAGAGTTTATGGGAGAGTTTAAGCATGGTCCTTAATGGGATTCAACCCATGATGGTCCTGGACCCTCATGGGTCCTTAAGGGGTTAAGCAGGGCAGATGAATCGCTAGAACCACCAGTAACAAAAATAGAAACTATAACCATAAACTAAATAAAGACTCCTAAAAAAAGGGGGATAACAGAGGAAAAACGATGCTAAAATAGGTGTATAATCACATATCACAACTAATTTCATATAAAACAAAAAAAACATAAAAATAAGAATCATGGTGTGGTATTGCTTGATGAAACACAGGATTAGAAATGAAGAGTTACCAAATAAATTAGTGGGATGAAATGAAATGAAGATGCAATGATGTACAGTCAAGGTGAAGATGAATTATAATGGATGGATGAAGATGATTTCAACACTTGTTAGATGAGCTGATAAAGTGGCCTTGTCCACTTCAAATCAAATCTGGATCCAGAACAGCTCCCAAAACAGCGCAAAAAACAAGAGTAGAAGAAAACAATCTAAGTGTAAACGTTTTATTAAAAAGAGATAAAACCATACAAAGTTGCACTCACGGTGCCCTTCTTGAGCTGCATATCACACCGTCCCCCTCTGTGTTTGCCAACATACTGTGTCCTCCTGTCCACCTGCCAACTTCCTACAGTCCACTCTGGTCCCTTGGAAGAAATGCAGCAGTTCTGGTACTTGTTTGAGTTTTAATAGGAACCACTCCGAGGCTTGTGTGAAACATCCAAACAGATGACTAAAAAGGTCCAGGAATCACTGGATTTAAAGGCTGAATGATAAAAAGCCAAATGTTATTGTGCCTCGAGGAGGGCTTGACTAAGATGCTTGACAATTCTGGCAAACAGGATGCTGACAGAGGCGGGTCGGAGGAAACTCACAGAGGGTGTGGAGAGGGACTGGTACAGAATATCCCAAACAAGCTTTCACAGTATCCCTTCTACTTCTTCTGGGGCAGCAATAGTGAAAGGTCAACTTTACATGTCTATAGGGTCAAGTCAACGTGTGTGGATTCTAAAAAGGCTAAATAATAAAAATGAAAAAAATGAATGAAAGACTAAAAAATATTTAGAGGGAAAAAAGTGGTAAAATGTGAAATTAAAAATAAAATAATACGCAAATGAAAAACGGGGAGTCGAGAAATTAAATAAATAAGGAACACTATGTGCAATGATTTAGAATTAAATGAAATACAATATGTGTAATATGGACAATGTGTATGTTGTATGCTAGCAAATGCAAGAAGTATGGTAGATAAAATAGGAGAACTAGAATTTCTAGCGGTTAATTACCAATTGGACATAACTGGTATAACAGAAACATGGTGGGATGATACACATGATTGGGCTGTAAATATAGAGGGCTATTCCCTGTTTAGGAGAGACAGGATTAATAGAAAAGGAGGAGGTGTGTGCTTATATTTGAAACCAGAGCTAAATCCAATTTTGAGGGGTGATATTAGTGAGGAAACTGGCCATAATGTGGAGTCCTTGTGGGTACAAATTGAGACTAAATGTGGTGTAAAAGATAAAAAAAAATTGATGGTGGGTATATGCTACAAACTACCAGATGTTGATGACAATGATATTGCAAATGAGGAAAGCTGCCCAGCTTGGGCATACTATAATTATGGGAGATTTTAATTAACCAGATATCAACTGGAAAAATGAGATCTGTCAGAGTGCTAAGGGTAGCAGGTTTGTGAGCGTAGCTACATGTCACAAATGGTGGAAGTGCCAACAAGAAATAACAATATAATAAACCTAGTGATAACGAATAACACAGAAATGGTATCCAATATTAAGGTAAGTGAACATTTGGGAAACAGTGATCCCAACATGGTTACATTTGAGATCAGTCTGGCAAAGCAAAACTGTATAGGTTCAACCAAACTCTTAATTTTAAAAAGCGAACTTCAAATTGTTAAGGTCCTCAATGCAACACATAGACTGGGATATTTTATTTAAAGGCAAAAATACTGAGAATAAATAGTCAGAATTCAGATTTAGGTTGCGGAAATGTACCCAACAGTATATACCAATGGAGAACAAATACAAAAGAAGTAAGTCACAGCCAATGTGGTTAACTGCACATGTAAAGAAGGAAATGGCAAGGAAAAAAAAGCATTCAAATTATTTAAGTCGGAAGGAACTGAACATTGTTTCTTAAAATTCAGAGAGTGCAACAAAGATTGCAAAAAGGCAATTAGGGTAGCAAAAATAGAAAATGAATCTCGAATTGCAAGAGAAAGCAAGACTAATCTCAAAAAGTTTTTCAAATATAAAAATAGTAAAAAACTTAAGAGGAAGTGTATTGACGTTTCAAAAATTAGATGGGTGAGTTGATTAGTGAGGATAAAGAAAAGGCCGATGTTCTAAACACTTTCTTTGCATCAGTATATACAAGGGAGCAAGAAATGGTCGAAGAGCCTCAACAAGGAACTAATAAAGCAATACAATTATCAGATATTGTGTTAACTCAAGAAGATTTCATGGGTAGACTGAGCAAAATTAAGACTGACAAAGCACTGGGTCCTGATGGTATACATCCAAGGGTTCTTAAGGAACTCAGTGCAGTGCTAGCAAAACCCCTATATTTACTGTTTAAAGATTCTCTCACCACAGACTCAGTGCCACAAGATTGGCAAAGAGCTAATGTAGTGCCTCTATTTAAGAAGGGAACTAAAACAGAACCTGGAAATTATAGACCTGTGAGTTTGACCTCTATAGTGGGAAAACTGCTAGAAGGGATAATAAGGGACTATATTAAGGATTACAACACAAAAAATAAGATAATTAGCAGGAATCAACATGGATTTATGAAGAATAGATCATGCCAAACTAACCTTTTCAGCTTCTATGAGGAAGTAAGCAGCAACCTAGACAATGGCAAGGCAGTTGATGTAGTCTATCTAGACTTTGCAAAGGCAATTGATACAGTGCCACACAGAAGGATGGGGTATAAAATAAGGAAATTGGGGCTGGGAGATAACCTTTGCAATTGGATACAAAAGTGGTTGAAGGATAGGGAACAGTGTGTTGTTGTAAATGGACAATTCTCCAATACAGTTAAAGTGGAGAGTGGAGTACCTCAGGGTTCAGTATTAGGTCTGCTACTGTTTAACATGTCTATAAATGACCTAGAAATAGATATAGAAAGCAACATATACATATTTGCAGATGACACTAAATTACGCAGGGTAATTAATTCAGAACAGGATAATTGCTCTCTACAGAGGGATTTATATAAAATGGCAGATTGGGCAAACAAATGGAATATGAAGTTTATTGTGGGGAAGTGTAAAGTCATGTATTTGGGAGGAAATAATCCCCAGGCTAATTATAAACTTAATAGAATCATTTTAGGGGACTCATTGCTAGAGAAAGACCTGGGTATCCATGTCAACTACAAACTTGGAAACAGTGACCAGTGTCAAACAGCAGTAGCAAAGGCAAACAAAGTCCTGTCTTGCATAAAAAGTGGTATTGAAGCAAGAGTGGATAACATCATTTTGCCATTGTACAAATCTCTGGTAACACCTCACCTTGAGTATGCAGTGCAGTTTTGGGCACTAGTTCTGAAAAAGGATATACTAGAACTAGAGAGGGTATAGTGAAGAGCAACACAATTAATTAAGAGAGTGGAGGACTTGACGTATGAGGAACAACTAGACAAACTTGGTTTATTTACTCTAGAGAAAAGACGGCTAAGAGGAGACCTTATCACATTGTACAATTATATGAGAGGTCAATACAAGGATCTCTGCGGTGAGCTATTTATTCCAAGGCCTGATCAGGTGATCAGGAGACACACCTTGAGATTAGAGGAAAGGAGGTTTAGAATTCAGCAAAGGAATGGTTTTTTTACTGTAAGGTCTGTTAAATTGTGGGATTCATTTCCCAGGGAGGTGGTTATGACCGATACAATGGATACATTTTAGAGAAGATTAGATACATTTCTTTCAAAAGGGAACATACAGAGTTATACTTTTTATCAGTAGACTGATCAGGAAGGTCTGATAAAGACTAATTTAATTGGTAGCAGGAAAGCTATAAAATTCTCAGTTACTGGGGTATGAGGCAAAGGTTGAACTTGGTGGACTTAATGAAATGCAAACTAGAAATGACAATGTGTATATAGAGATTTGTTAATTATAATGAAGATAAAGTCCCCACTTATTTGGATGTAACAATTGAATGGAAAAAGAATCCACATAGGTTGAGTGCCACTGAAAAAAACTAGTTAAATCTATCTTGTTAACCTTCCTTAGGTGTGAATACCAAAGAATATCATGTTATCCATAAACAACCATGTAGTATATAAAATATAAGGTATTAGTTAATAGTAATGAAAGAAAACATAATAAACATTGACATACCGTTACAATCATATAGAAACACTTAAAAGCACTTAAAGAATATAACTGTTTTTCAGAACAATTCAAAGTATGTGTATAGACCATATATGACTAGAATGTGAATGAAAATAAATTTAAATTTTGAACATACGAATATAAATGTGTATATTCATTAAAACATATGATCCTAAAAATATAATTAATTAAAAGCTACAGGAAGGCATTAAAGGGTTAGTAATGTTTCACAAAAACTTCATAATAATTGAGCCATGGAGCGTGTTATTTCAATACTGTCAGAGTTGTAGTACAAGAGTAATTGAATGATAAAGTATCCCCCTCCCACCCCTTTTACCTAATGTAAGCCACCTCCCCTCAGATGTGGAATCTGGCCACTTGACCGGACAGGTCACAGCAAGGGACAATCTTCTTACTGTGATCATAAGGAAAACTCTGCCCCCATTTTTTTCAGGTTTTTCCTTATGCTCACTGAAGATTGTCCCTCTTTGTGATCCATCCGGACAGTCTTGCTGCTCTGAGGTGAGCAGTGTTACATCAGTAAAAGGGGCGGGAGGAGGATACTCTTATTCTTGAACTCCAATACTTGACAGTATTGAAATAACACTCTCCATGACCCAAACACTACGAAGATTAATTGGAGCTGCTTTTATTGTGAAACATTACTATCCCTTTAAAATCAAACTCCACATTTAAACCCTTTGGATGCTGGGTTTGCAATTCAAATATGCAAAAAGATTCCCGTTGTCTGAGTCTCAGAAGCCTTTCACCTCCTCTGTGACCCAAGTTCACTTCTTTTATACCTATTATGGTAATATCCTTATGTTGACAATTGTGAACTAGCCTACAGTGATTTGAAAGGCTATGGGACTCCAACCCTTTTTGAATATTATACAAATGTTCTGAGAATCTTGTTTTAAGTTTTCTTTTTGTGTGGCCCACATACTGTAAGCCGCATGAACAAGAAATAAGGTAAACTACAAACATGGAATTGCAAGTGATGAAGGACTTAATTTCATCATCTTTTTGTGTTGTATTTGATTTAAAATGAATGGTCTTCTTTTGTAACAGATGTTTACAACAATTACAATTCAAATGGGCACATTGGAACATACCCAATGGGGGAGGCAAAAAATGTGATCCTGTAATAAGTGTAATTGTTTTTTTAAATATATCGCTTGGGGCAATATAATTTGCTATGTTCCTGTTTTTCTTAAAAATCACCTTAGGTTGTGATCCTAGTTGAGTTTTTAGTATCGGGTCCTCCAAATGTATGTCCCAATGCTTCCTCTGTGGCCCCTGGCTATTATATTTAGTTATAAACAGGGGTTCTTTGTTAAAATTGGTACTCTTTTTAGATTTACAATTAAATAAATCCTGTCCAATTTTTGTTCCTTATTTTTTAGCTTGTTCCAATAATTGGAGGTCATATTTCTTGTTTAAAAACGTTTCCGTTAACACATTGGGTTCTCGTTCAAAATCTGTGTCCAGTGAACAATTTCTTCTTAATATTTGGAACTGAATGTAGGGAATATTAGCTTTCTATTTGCTACTGTGACTGCTGGATGCATGCAGGTAGCTGTTGCTATCCACATTGTTTCAAAAATTGGATGACATGATGTTGTTGTCTTTGTCATGGAACAAAACAACATCCAGGAACTCAATAAGCTGAGAATGAATTTGACTGGTAAAGTGTAAGCCCATAGGGTTGTTTTTGATGTAAGCAATTAATTCCTGGTATTTTTCCATTGAACCATTCCAAATAAGCAGCACATCATCTATATACCTCCCATAATATACAAGATGTTTAGCAAAAGGATTATTGGTGTGTATGTGTTCTGACCCACTTTCCCATATAAAGATTTGCATAAGAGGGAGCAAAGGCAGAACCCATTGCTACTCCTAAAGTTTGTAGATAAAAATTGCCTTCAAATAGGAAATAATTGTGATTTTAAATAAAACTAATGCAATCTAATATAAAATTGATTTGATGAGAAGGTAAAATCTGATGGGTTTGTAAAAAATGCGGATTCGCTTCAATTCCCTATGTGTGAGGTACACTGGTATAAAGGCTCAAAACATTGCACCAAAAAAACCCATCCTTCCAAACAATATTTTACATTTTCTGTAAAACGTGTATAGTGTCCTTTAGAAAAGAGGGAAGACTGATAATCAAGTGTTGTAAAAACTCATCCACATATTTGGAAAGAGAATACGTAAGCGTATTGATGCCCAAAATAATGGGTCTACCTGGAGGTTGAAGGATGACTTGTGGAGTTTGGGAAGGTGGTAAAAGATTGGGATCGTATCGAGAAGAAACTGTTGACAATATTCGGTAGTTGGGTCTTTTGAAAGTTTGAGATAGGTGTTAGAATATCCCAGTAATCTCTGAGCTTCTTTTACATAATCCATAGTATTTTGAATGCAAATCCCCTCTTATCTTCCTGTCTTTTCACAATTTGATTGTTTTCTTGATTCCTGTGGTCCAATAGATGCAGATAGGTATCACGGTGCCCGTGATTGGTGCTGTTCAGAGTCAGTCACTTGCTGAGTATCATGATTGGCTGTCTGTGATTAGCCCTCCTCACACAGCCTTTTTAAATCCAGGCTGAGCACTTCCAGGTTGCCCTTTCGTGGTGTTTCTGGCTCCACTCTGCCTGACCTACTTGTCAGGCTTCTGGGCCTGTTCCTGCTGTTCCTGCTGTTCCTGTATGCTAGTGTTCCTGTGTTCCAGAATTCCAGTGTTCCTGTGTTCCAGCACCTCGCGGGTTAATCTTACTGAGTTCCAGTGTTCCTGTGTTCCAGCACCTCGCGGGCTAATCTTACTGTGTTCCTGAATCTCCGGCTCCAGCCGTCACTCTGGCGACATTGTTCTTCTCGTTGCTGATTATACATTGTTGGTCCCAGCGTGCGGACGCTGGTTTACTCCACTAAACCTGGTTGCTATATACATTGTTGGTCTCAGTGTGCGGACGCTGGTTTACTCCACTAAACCTGGTTGCAATATACATTGTTGGTCTCAGCGTGCGGACGCTGGGTTACTCCACTAACCTGGTGGCGATATACATTGTTGGTCCCAGCGTGCGGACGCTGGTTTACTCCACTAAGCCTGGTTGCGATATACATTGTTGGTCCCAGCGTGCGGACGCTGGTTTACTCCACTAAACCTGGTTGCTATATACATTGTTGGTCCCAGCGTGCGGACGCTGGTTTGCTCCACTAAACCTGGTTGCGATATACGTTGTTGGTCCCAGCGTGCGGACGCTGGTTTACTCCACTAAACCTGGTTGCGATATACATTGTTGGTTCCAGCGTGCGGTCGCTGGTTTGCTCCATTAAACCTGGTGGCGCTATCACCATTAGTCCCAACGTGCGGACGTTGGTTTACTCCTGAACATCCAGTACTGTGGTCAGTCGCTGTCCACTTCCTTGCAGTTGTCTGAGTATCCCTGGCAATAGACTCCTGCTGAGTAAGACCTCTATACTTATGCTCTATGCTGTCTTAGTCACCTGACAGCTGGTCTACTCGCTCAGGCTGCCCTGCCCGGTATTGGTGAGGCCGGTAGAACCTTGACGATACCATCCTGTAGGTTGCCTCACCCGGTATTGGCAGGGCCGGTAGAGCCTACTCCAGCACTCCTTTGGGCTGCCCTGCCCGGTATTGGTAAGGCCGGTAGAACCTTGTAATTCACCATCTTTAAGGTTGCCTTACCCGGTATTGGCAGGGCCGGTAGAGCCTACATTCAGCATTCCGTGGGGGCTGCCTTGCCCGGTATTGATAAGGCCGGTAGAACCGTTATATGTCATCTCACGGTTGCCTTACCCGGTATAGGCAAGGCCGGTAGAGCCTGTCATTTAAACTGTCACTTGGGTTGCCTTGCCCGGTATTTAGGCAAGGCCGGTAGAACCTATTATATGTTATATTACTGTTGTATTGTTATATATGTTTACCCTACGGGGACTGCCTTTCACTTTTAATAAAGTTAAGTTATTTTACCAAACCTTAAGTCTGAGAGTCTTCAAATCCGTGACAATAGGATACAATATGGCTATTAGCACTCAAGAAGAAGAGGACAAGAGACAACTAAACACATCTAACTATAGTAAAATTTCTTCAAACAAACAAGACAAAAACACACTCACAAATTGACAACTTAATCAGTAAGCCTCTTGGGGTCTCTGTTCCAGAAAAGTCATTAGCTGCATCCTGATCTTTGCTCCAACATGTCTCAGTACCGCCTAACCATGAGGTAACCTTCCTGGTATCTTAAGCTATTCAACAATGGCTCCTTCGATGACACGTCTCCTGGATAGCACTGGTTATGGGCTAATGAAAAGGAAAATCTCAGGGGGACATGGGGAGGGAACAGATCCAAAGTGAGTATGAGTCAGCAGCCTAGTGCTTTCTTGGGAACCTTTTACTTCCTGAGGGGTACATTGACGGTAGGTAGAAACTCATCACTAATATTTATACTCTGTGTCAGTTATATTAAGTCATCAAATATAATAAAACAACAATTGTAAAAAAGCATAAAATGTTATTCTGAAAAAAGATCTTTAATACCCATTATTAGATCAAATGAGCCTGACTTAAAGGGATAGTAATGTTTCATAATAAAAGCAGCTCTAATTAATCATCATAGTATTTGGATTTTGGAGAGTGTTATATCAATTCTGTCGGAGTTGTAGTTCAAGATTTATTCAATGACAAAGTGTCCCCCTACCGCGCCTCTTACTGATGTAACACTGTTCAGCCAGCAGGGCTGGTGCAAGGATTTTTGCCACCCTAGGCAAAACCTAATTTTGCCACCCATTTGGCTCCTCCCCTTGTGTCCCACCCCTTTATACCCTGCCTACTTATATATTACAATATTCATGATTGTCCTTTCTCTGCTCCCTGGGCCAGTCTGCCCCTGGTCTGGAGATGCCTGTAAGAGATGCCCCCCACCAGCTCCACTTTGCCCCCACCAGCTCCACTTTGCCCCCTATCAGCTCCACCTTGCCTCCACCAGCTCCAACTTGCCCCTATCAGCTGCAACTTGCCTCCTATCAGCTCCACCTTGCCTCCACCAGCTCCTCTTTGCCTCCACCAGCTCCACTATGCCCCCTATCTGCTCCACTATGCCCCCATCAGCTTTAACTTGCCCCTCATCAGCTCCAACTTGCACCCAGCAGCTCCACTATGCCCCCTCAGCTCCAACTCTGCCCCCAGCAGCTCCACTTTGCCCCCCATCCGCACCAACTTGCCCCCAGCAGCTCCACTATGCCCCCTCAGCTCCAACTTGCCCCCATAACATACCTGCAGCTCCCGCGCCATCTTCTCTTCAGTAATGCAGAGCGCGCCGGGAGATCATGACTCCCAGCACGCTCTGCATTACTAAAGAGCGACCACGATGAAGGAGCACAGTAGCAACAAACCTGACTGTGTTGCGTTCTGGTGTGGTGGGTGCGGGTGCATGCCCGCGCCCCCAGGTAGACTGCAGAGAGGGACAATCTTCAATTAAGATAAGGGAAAAACTTGAAAAACTTGTCAAGAGGGGCAGGGCTTTCATTGTTCTCATAGGAAGAAGATTGTCCCCTGCTGTTATCTGTCTGGTCTATGGACTGCATTCCACATCTGAGAAGAGATGGCTTACGCTAGGTAAAAGGGGTGGGAGGGGAAACTTTGCTTGTGAAAAAACTTATATCGTTTTTCATGTTTTTTTAATGCCCTACAAAATAAAATACTTATTTCTCCATTACAGCCCTCAGAAGAAGTAATAGTGTGGTGGAAAATGTTGCATCATAGGAAACATAGGTGAAAATTTGTTGTAATGAGGAAAATTTGTGAAAAGCTATCTGTTTTTCTCAAAGTCATGCAGGATATTTTTCACATTTTTTGCCCACCTCTAGTGAGGAAGTGTCACCTAAGCATGTGTGCCTCACCACCACCACCATCACAGATGAGTCTAAAGCAGCTGCTTCAATGTTTTATAACAGATGAGAGTCGGTACCATCTTAGCCGTAGAAATACAAGAGGCAAACTTGGCTAACTAAGCAGATTTAAATGCAAGCTTTCAAGACCTTAGGTCTCTTCCTCAGACATATTATACAGATAAATATGAAAACATCTCTCTTAAATACAAGTAAACATCACATTGTTTAGCATGGAAATCAGATAAGACAACTCAATCCAGATCCAGATATCTTTGATCAGTCAGTGGTAAATTGCACTCTTCCTCTGAGGCTTTAGAGGTATTTACGATGCCCGTGGGTCTGTTGGAAAGGTTATTCTACTAAGTGATAATGTGACAAGAATTTTCTGAAATTTGAAATAATGAAATAATGAAATCAATCTGGCCTTTTTGCTGCAATTCCCACAGGAACAAAACAGGACTTTTTGCTCGTTCCTAATGACGGAGGATATGCTCTGATTTTCTGTTCACACAAAGTCAGTTGTTGCTTTCTTCATTTATATCGAAAAAAATAATTTTTAAGGTGTCAAAAATCCACTTATCCTCATTAATTATATCTTCTGTCTCAGTTTTTTGGGGCCCAATGTCCACCTTTATCTTATTTCTGTTTATACAGTTCTAGACTTAAAGTCCTTTGACTATAGACTGAATATCACTTTCATAAAGGATCAATATTCGCCATTCCCTCTTCACATATGGAAAAGGTTAACTCTTTAAGGATCACAGAGTTGTGTAATGCATTGCTCCACAATGAGTTGCACTCTGGTCTGTAAAGGGTTTATAGAGTAAATGTTAATTCTGTTATGTCCCTTAGCATAATTTAGTGTTTTTTCCCTTATGTCACTGTTATTCTAATTAACAAGGTCTTCATGGAATTGTCTACTGATTACAGTTACTGAAGATTCTCTCTGTAATGAATATAAAAAGGTCGGTTGGTAATACATTTTCTGGCATTGCTGAATGCTCACTGGAATCACTCTGTACTGTACTGATCCCTGGATTCACTCTGTACTGTACTGATCACTGGAATCACTCTGTACTGTACTGATCACTGGATTCACTCTGTGCTGTACTGATCACTGGACTCACTCTGCACTGTACTGATCACTGGACTCACTCTGTATTGTACTAATCACTGGATTCACTCTGTACTGTACTGATCACTGGACTCACTCTGTACTGTACTGATCACTGGAATCACTCTGTACTGTACTGATCACTGGATTCACTCTGTACTGTACTGATCACTGGAATCACTCTGTACTGTACTGATCACTGGATTCACTCTGTACTGTACTGATCACTGGAATCACTCTGTACTGTACTGATCACTGGATTCACTTTGTACTGTACTGATCACTGGAATCACTCTGTACTGTACTGATCACTGGATTCACTCTGTACTGTACTGATCACTGGATTCCCTCTGTACTTTACTGATCACTGGAATCACTCTGTACTGTACTGATCACTGGAATCACTCTGTATTGTACTGATCACTGGATTCACTCTGTACTTTACTGATCACTGGAATCACTCTGTACTGTACTGATCACTGGGATCACACTGTACTGATCACTGGATTCACTCTGTACTGTACTGATCCCTAGAATCACTCTGTACTGTACTGATCACTGGATTCACTCTGTACTGTACTGATCACTGGAATCACTCTGTACTGTATTAATCACTGGATTCACTCTGTACTGTACTGATCACTTGATTCACTCTGTACTTTACTGATCACTGGGACCTTGGAAATAATCTAATGTGAATGATACCAAGTTATTTTTCTAGTGGGATTGTGATATAATAGTAAGTAATACTGTACTGAGGAGATATGCACCAACCTACCATATAACATGTAACTATGTCTGTGAAGAAGAATGGAAATTATATATAAAGTGAAAGTTGACTTATCGTTGTTATACTCCGTAGTAACAATAGTACAAAATGAAAATACAAGACAGAGATAAGAGCTTCAGACTGAAGTGTGGCCATTACCTTATTAGTAGGAGAAAAGTGCAACCAAGAGAATCACACATTTGGATGGAAACCCTGTCTGAAAGGGCTTACAATCTAATTAGTGATAGGGACATCATACAGAGACAGGAGGAAGATTATAAGTGTAGGTAAAAGGTAGTTGTAGAAGAAGTGCAGAATCATTTTGATGTAAATGCTGTGAATAAAGAGAATGATGTTACTGAGATGGTTCCTAGATCAGGTGGGATTTCAGGAGATGTTTTATATTCTCTTCTACTTCACTTTGTAACTGTGTAATTTGTCTCTTTGCTGATCT
The DNA here is from genome assembly GCA_037306005.1 of Rhinophrynus dorsalis. NCBI lineage: Eukaryota > Metazoa > Chordata > Amphibia > Anura > Rhinophrynidae > Rhinophrynus > Rhinophrynus dorsalis. Next base: position 558,065,184 of record CM074721.1, read on the forward strand.
AGGTGGATATTTACATGATCCTGAATTTCATTGTGTCCATTGTTATCTTCCAGCTCATTAACTCTCTGTTCCATACACATCTCCATTACTTGAAGGTAAATTATATTCCTTGAGCATTCCTTGTGTTAATGACCGTGTCTCTGTGTGTTTAGATGATTATCTGATCTGTTATATTATTTTCTTGAAGATGACACTAATAGAAAGTGTCACAGTGTTGGTCAGGGTCCTTCTCCACTTTCAAAATATCTGCATCTGTCTTCTCTCTGCCATTTCCTATTGTCATTTTCAATGTTGTTTGATGTGCTTAAAGTGACAGTCAGTGTCTTATTTGTCCTCACATATTCTGCAAGTTCATAACATGTCACATTGTCTATACTATATTTTTAATCTTCACCTATTTTCTACACTGTGTTCCCTTAATCTCTATTTCCAGTAGATTTCTGTAAAGGACTGTGGAAGCAATCTATCACTATACTCAAAACACTTAGTGCTCTTACTGCTTTAGAGGTAGGATTTTCTAAATTATATCACTGTTTTGAAACTGTTTTTTTTTTTCTACATTTCACAATCGCTGAAAGTAATCTTCCAGGAAACAGATTCAGAGAGCTCCTTATCAGGAATATACAAGTGTAAAAATGGGTATAAATAGAAATAAATAAGAAACAAACATAAAATTATAGACAACTTATCTATATAACATTCCTTTATATAAAAATAGGTTTACTGTATCTTTAAGGTTCTCCAAAGTACTGGTTAATAATATGGACTATTTTTATTTCTTATATCTCATGAAGCTGAGTTCCAGGTTTATCGTTGCTTACTAATTTAAAATGAAAAGTGATTGTAATGTAAAGTGGAACTATCACCTTTCCAAGTCCTCAGGTGGGAGCGTCCATATCAATAGATTATTCTTCCTTATCAGTTTATTCTACCCCTCAGGTGATTTTCTAGACATATGAGTAATTAAGCAGCTTTATGTCTGACCAAGTCAGAGAACAAGCTCTGCTGACATAAGGTTCCCCAACTACTAAACCAAAATCACTAAAAGTATTAACCTGTTTGGCAAAACAAAAATCAGAATGTATAGGCAATTTAGATAGATACAGGTTATGATACTAAATGATGTGCAGGCAGCAGGTCCAATCAACCGAATAATTAAATAATTTTATCTTGTGGACTCTTCTATTTTCCTACCTTATATCTAAACATAATATATTAATATTATCTAACTAAATGGATATTCTATTTCTCCTCTCCACACCTCTTCTCAGTTCAGTCCTTCTCTACAGTTGTCACCATCCTAAGGAAGTTAGGGGTAAATTTAGAAAACTGGAATTAAGGGAATAAAAGGCATTAAAAATGTATTAAAAATGTGTGTGATAGCTATTAAAATAGTAACGCCATTTCAAGAGGACCTAACACCGAATAGGACTTTATTTTTAAAGTGGAGATAGGATATAGTAAAAATTGGTGCAGAGAATTTATAGAGATCTGTAGCTAATTGATACAGTTAAGAGGCAGAATTTTTGTCCACATTTTTTCATTGTGTCTGACCTGTTCATATTTCTAGTGCTTCCAAAACATTTATAAAAGTTCCTACAAAGCATTATAAAAAACAACACTCCCAATAAGGGATAAGCACATCTGAAAAATTCCTTAATTCACAGACTTCCACACAATCTGAAATTTTAAATTCTCAATAAAATTTTAACATGACCAAGATGGACTATACAGTAACCCAGACTCTTCTGTTAATTTTTCCAATTCAGTTTCAGGTTCAGGACAGGAAGGACCCTCTTTCTTTACATGTTCCAGTTATGTATTTAGTAGTTGCTAAACCAGTTATTTATTTGTAGCATTTGTAGGAATTTTTAAAGAGATTATTACACATCATTATTATAAAATTAGTATTCTAGAATAACACAAATGTGCCTTATCACTGTTTATTATAATAATATTAATATTGCATACTTGATGTGTATATTCTAATGACCTCAGTATTCTCTACGTCCTTGTGTATTATGTGTTTTTTATTTGCCATATTTTCTTCTGCTTTTTTGGTGCACATGTACTGACCAATCAGTATAGTATCACTGTACTAATAGCTATAGTACCACACATACTGACCCCCAGCCTTGTTCCACATCAGTCATAATACCACACATACTGACCCCCAGCCTTGTTCCACATCAAGTCATAGTACCACACATACTGACCCCCAGCCTTGTTCCACATCAGTCATAGTACCACACATACTGACCCCCAGCCTTGTTCCACATCAAGTCATAGTACCACACATACTGACCCCCAGCCTTGTTCCACATCAGTCATAGTACCACACATTCTGACCCCCAGCCTTGTTCCACATCAGTCATAATACCACACATACTGACCCCCAGCCTTGTTCCACATCAGTCATAGTACCACACATACTGACCCCCAGCCTTGTTCCACATCAGTCATAGTACCACATATACTGACCCCCAGCCTTGTTCCACATCAGTCATAATACCACACATACTGACCCCCCAGCCTTGTTCCACATCAGTCATAGTACCACACATACTGACCCCCAGCCTTGTTCCACATCAGTCATAGTACCACATATACTGACCCCCAGCCTTGTTCCACATCAGTCATAGTACCACACATACTGACCCCCAGCCTTGTTCCACATCAGTCATAGTACCACACATACTGACCCCCAGCCTTGTTCCACATCAGTCATAGTACCCCACATACTGACCCAGCCTAGCCTTTTCCCACGATATCCATAGAACCACACATATTGACCCACCAGCACTGTCCCACTGTATTGGTAACCATAGAACCACACTCACATGCACATATATGCACTCACTGAACTTCACCTTTTTTCCATAGTAGCCATAGAATCACATTCACTGATCCATCACCTTTTTTCCACTGCACTGGACGCCATAGGGATGGGCACTGCAAAGCCCTCCAGTTTCTGCCAAATTACATCTTCTATCATTCTCCACCAGCCTTGTCCCATAGCACTGGTAGCCATATAACTAATCATACTAACCTTTGGATCTAGCCTTCTGCCATTGCACTGGTAATCATAGAACTATACATACTGTCTTCTGGTTCCAGCCTTATCCAATTGCACTGATAGTCACAGAACTATACATACTGACCTCTGAGTGCCAGCCTTGTCCCATGACACTGGTAGTCATCGAACTATGCATACTGACCTCTGAGTGCCAGCCTTGTCCCATGACACTGGTAGTCATAGAACCATACCTACTGTTCTCTGAGAGCCAGCCTTGTTCCATTCACTGGTAGTCATCGAACTATGCATACTGACCTCTGAGTGCCAGCCATGTCCCATTGAATATGTAGACATACAACTATAAATACTGACCTCTGAGTGCCAGCCATGTCCCACTGAACTTGTAGACACACAACAACACAATCTAAGTCTGAACAGCTTATTACAGTTAATGTTCGATGTAGAACTGTATCCACTTCATCACTTCTCTCATAGAATACAATAAAAAAACTGTCTTGACATCAAGTGAACTATATGGACAACAGGTAGCACTTCCACTGGCATCTATATCCTTTTAAGTGCCAGAGTGGTACGTTGCAATGTGTTGTGTACCCCTCTGGCATTCGAAGGGATATACAAACCCCAAAAGTTTGACCTATAGTATATTTTGAATGAAGCAGCTCATAGCATTTGCAATACCCTGGTTTACACAACAGTAGGAGACCTGAATATTTATTTTTTATCATCATCATCCCCATCATCCTAATCCTCCTTCTCATCATTCTCTATTTATATACTTTAAACTGCAGAGTAGAGAATAATTCTTGAGAAAACAAGATATGCAATACTGAGCAAACTGATAACTGGAGATAAAGGGATCTGCGATGATGTAGTCTAGAGATTTCAGAAAATAAAAATGTGAGGTGTTTTGGTATATTATATGGTCCAGTCATGTTGCTGGCCCAGCTAGCCAAGCAGAAAGTGAAACTGACCAAATTCTACATGTTGAACCTAGAGATGAGCAAAAAATGTAAGATTCAGTTCGGTGGATAATGAAAAAGTTAGGTTCCAGCAAAATCATTCTGGAGCTGTGTGTGTGTGTGTGTGTGTGTGTGAGAGAGAGAGAGAGGAGGAAATTATAGTCAAGCTGATACCTTTATTGTCTAACTAAGCATATTTAAGATGCAAGTTTTCAAGACCCCTTAGGTCTGTTCCTCTGGCATGTTCTGAGTAAGAAACCTAAATGGTTTTGAAAGCTTGCATTCTAAATCTGCTAAGTTAATAAAGGTATCAACTTGACTATATTTCGAGGGCTAACTCTATACCCACATATCTTTTATCAACAGAGAGAGTAACAGAGAGAGAAAAACAAAGACAGAAAGAGAAATGGAGAGAAAGTTAACCCACCTTGCCCACACAGTGAGAAGAATGAATCTGATTAAGCAGTTCTCCTACCTTGTTCAGATGAGTGGTGACCCACACAGAGACCTATTATGACTCACATAGAGAAGAGGTCCCACCCCTACCCACCGGAATCCTCTAACAGGCCAAGTCTTTAGGACTTTCCTACTTGTGCACAGGTAAGTGTGAATAAATTAAATCATGATCCTCCTTTTCACTCACCTGTACTCAAGCAGGGAAATCCTGAAGACAAGGGTTTTTTGGGATCCCTGGGGATAATGCTGGGTATGTAAACCTTACATTTTGGCTTTTTAAACATCAATTAATCCATTTTCCTACAATTTGATAAATGATGCCTCTGTTTTATAAAACACAACAAAAATATTTATACTTATTCCAAAGCATGTTTGCAGGGTTGCAAACTAATAATTATTTAAATTAAAAATGCTTTCAGTGATCATTATAATAACACCAGGCTACATATGTTAATGAACACTGGCTGCAGGTTGTATTAACCCTTTAAAAGCAAAAGGATTATAAAGATCTTCATTACCAGTGAACTAGAAAAACACAACTCTTTTATCTAAAAATAAATTATTGCAATTATTAGTCAAAAGTGAATTATGGAAAGAATGACTAGTAAAATAAATGACTGAGTAAACAGCTCCTTACCGAAAGAGAAGGGAAATTATGGATTTTACTATCAAGAGAGATGGTGGTGGCAAATACAGAAGAGAAATTGAGGAAGGTCTTGGAGTGTTTTTTAGCAAATAAGAATATACAGATTAATAATAAAGAGCTATGAAAGCCTGGAGTAATTACCTAACAAATCTAATCTTCTGTTTCCTTGTGTTTAAAGACAACATGTAAATGCCTTGAAAATAATGTGTTATCTTTATTTTTCTTGTTTCTATTTGAATTAAAATGTGTAATGTTGTATTATAAGTGCTCTCCAGGACATACTTGAAAACAAGTGAAATCTTAATGTACTCTTCTTGGTAAAACATTTTCTAAATAAATATATATATATATATATAAATACATTTATAAATTAATATATAACTATTTAAAAGGTTCAACTTAATCAATTTGTTTCTTTTCAACCTCCATAACTATTGTATGTTATCTAAAAATCCCAGCAAACCTGTTTGGATGCCATCTTCTCACATAACACAGGTTTGTAAATTGTGATACTTTTCATTATGTCAATTATAAAATTAATTTTACTTGTCATATAGTTCTGTTTAGATTGTGCTGATGTATTGAGGGGAGGGTTATGTAACCATTAATATGGTCCCATCTTTACAGGAATGTAGATGTAATATGTAGTGGAAAGTATGAAAGTGTTGTGAATTCTGTATAGTCAAAATTACAAATTTCCAGATTCACTTGGTTATTCTTCCGGAAGAAATGAAGATATACACAGAGAGGTTTGTAAGCTTGTAATGTTTACCTCTATTAGTCAAATCTGTTGTATTATAATTATTATTATATCACTCAACTGCCACATTGATTCTGTTGATAAATCTATAATTCTGACCAATGTTTTCATTTCCGGTGATACTTTCATGATGTTCGTTTGATAATCTAGACTTTCTTTAATTCCATGTTTTCTCAGTAAAATTCCTGATTTGAGAACACGGCCCTCTTTTGTAAAATACAGAAATTGCATCTTACAATACCTATATTTTTCCTGGAAATGAATGAAATGAATCAGACAACAGTAAAATATTTTCTTCTTTTGGGATTTCATGATGTTTACAACTTCAGAAGTGTTCTTTTCCTTATTGTCCTTCTAATTTACATATTGACAATAAGTGGAAATCTGATGATTATTCTCTTGGTGTCTTTTAGTCAAACACTTAACTCTCCCATGTACTTCTTCCTGAGCCACCTATCCTCCTGTGATCTACTGCTGACCACAGTAATTTCCCCTTATTTGATGAGTCTTATATTGGCCAAAAGTAAAATCATGTCTTTTGTTGGCTGTTTCACACAATTCTACTTTTTTGGTGCCTCAGCAGGTACAGAGTGTATCCTTCTTTCAGTCATGTCTTATGACAGATATCTGGCAATTTGTAACCCTCTGCTTTATTCTTCTGTCATGAACTTCCAGAGATGCCTTTACCTAGTTTTGTGTTCTTGGGTCATGGGATTCACATTGGCATTGAGTTCAGTTCTTCGTTTACATGGATTGCAATTCTGTGGTCCTAATGTCATTGATCATTTCTTCTGTGACCTTGCACCCATTATGGAGCTTTCATGCTCAGACACTTCTTTTTTTGAGTTGATGAACTTTGTGATAGGTTTTCCAGTAAGTATCCTACCATTAATGCTCATCATTGCAACTTACATCTATATCTTCCACACCATTCTCAGGATCCCTTCGGCCTCTGGAAGACAGAAAACCTATTACACCTGCAGCTCCCACCTGACGGTTGTTTCCGTATATTATGGAACATTGACAACCTCTTATTTGTTTACTTCTAAAGAACACTCATTGAATCTCAAAAAGATTTTATCTTTTTTGTATACAGTGGTGACTCCATTTCTGAATCCAATAATTTATAGTTTGAAGAATAAGGACATCAAAACAGTCCTATCTAAATTAACACATGTAAAAATAATGTGAATATTGAAATATATTTTAACCAGAGTGATGGCACTGTAAGTTTGGATACAGTTTATCATACTAGCTTATCATAGAAGCCTAGTCTTTGATGGCTGACCACCTGGACCATCCAGTATGCTGAATTCCCTTATAATATTAGTCTCTACCATTTCTGTTGAACTCATCCACTCTTCCAACACTTCCAACAGAACAGTATTTTCTAGATCTACATTTCATTATGTCAGAGACTTTGTCCTGGGGGAGCATAGAGGGTTAAGTCTAATAGTAGAGATTAACTGAAAATTCTGTTTAAAATGTGTTCAGATTCTCTCATCTTTAAGACAAAGGAATAATCATTGGGGGTGAAATAACTAACTGACAGTAATGGTGATAAAAGAGTTTGCCAGACAGCTATGGTGCCTAGCATGTAAGATTATCTTATGAGAAAGATCCTTCCCTATAAGAACGTCTGAAAACATTGGTAGATTTATATGACGTTTAATGCCCACTTACATACATCATTGATGACATAAAAATTGATTATATGTAAGATGTTAAGTAGAGTAAGAGTGCCCTCTATAGTGTTGAGAGTGTCATAACTGGGGTATCCACATTCCGTGAATAATTAGGGATATATTAATATCCAATCAGGGCATATTGGTGATGTCACGGTATAATGAGATGGATCTTGGTCCAATCATTAGAAAGAGGTGGGGATTACTGATAAGGCAAAAATTGCCAATATAATGCCAAAATACTCTTAGTTCAGGTCTCTTCACTTGCTGAAAAAGAAAACTCCTGGGGGCTTCTTGACTCCTGAGGAAAACTTATAACAAATTTTAGATTCCTGGCAAAAGAAGGCTTTGCTGATTAAATTCCTGACACACCTGATAACTTCAAGAATCCACACTGACTGACCTGGTAATTATATTTTATTTATTCTAATTTTGCATAATTTCAAAATAAGTATATTTCCTCGCTATTTGAGGAAAATTATATATATATATATATTTGTCCATAGAAGCCTGGCCAGTTTTATGGAAAATATTATAATCAGCTATATTTAGCATAGTCATTAAGAAATTATGCAGAATTAATTACCAGAGAGATCATAAAATAGAGATAGCAGTGAGATATATTTATCCTTGTGTATATTGGTTAATATAATTTTGGTATGTCTAGAATATTGTGTTTCTGGTAAAATTATAATAGCTGATATTTAATCAAGGGAATTCTTGGAATTCATTTTATTAACTCTCTAACTGCTGTTTGTATATTTATTTGTGGTGTGCATTCTAAAGTTCTTTGTGAGGGTACTAGGCTTATATTTTGTAATTTGGAGGTATTCACTCTAATAGACAAAATAACTTCTGGGTGTGGCATCTATTTTAAACGAGTGGATTAACCCTTGGAGTGCCTATAGGTTTTATATATGTTGCTGTAGTCAAAATTATGATAAATGTTGCATGAAGTAATTTTAGGTAGATTATTTGTGTGATCTTTGACTATATTAATTGCAATTTATATATTTTATTCAGAGGTATTCAATATTGAATTCAGTATATAATTAAATTATAGTGATTTAAATCTGGGATTCTATTCCAGTTATTCCCTAAATTTGATTATTATTGATATATGATACAAGGAATTGTTAGAGGAATTATTTAATTCATCTCACAATACCCCTTACATCCTAATTAGCATAGTCTATACAGTTTCTGGGGCAGAGGTATTAAGAGACACTGCGGCCAACTGTATTATAATTAATTGTAAGAATCAATTAACCTGTTCTATGCTACTGAATGCAATTATTGTTATTATACCTCTGAATATACCTATGTGTGGTTAACCCTTGCACCGCTGGTAATCCTCATGGTAATAAGTGTGGTTTGGTTTTATATGTACCTATTATAATTGCTAATCACTTATATATTTCATTGTTACTGATACTTGTTATATATATAGTATATTGTATATTAATAAAAAATATATATTTGTGCACAAATATGAAGGATTGATTCTTGTGATCAATTCGTTACTGTGAAGTAGCATGTCAATACATATTAAAGATAAAGTTCTCTAATTATTTTATTGTCAATTGACTATTTAAGCGAAGAAATCCAACCTGAGTGGTTCTCTGTTTTAACCCTTTGGATACCTTCATATAAATAGTCCGACAATTATGCTAATGGGTTGTATCTTGCAAGATGTAATATTAATAACCGGAATAGATGAATTAACTAGTTTTCAAGCAGAAAGCAACCATTTAAAAAAATAAAATTGCTGTTATTCAACTGTTTAAAATTGTTTTGGGCATGTATTAATAATCTTTAAAAATATATCATCAGAATATTGGCACAATATGACCCTGATGAAGCAAAACTGGAAACACAAAATGAGTTGACTTTACTTTCTACCAACATTAATTATTTAAACTAATAAATAATTGTTTTATTAAGAGGCAGTTGCCCAGTTTTTTGTTTTCTAAAGTAAAATATAATAAATGATACCCCTTGACCAAATCCATTTCCAAAGAATAAGTGGAAAGTAGAGTTCCTGAATATATTCCCGCCTGAAAGTGTGATCCAGTTCCTAAAATGATGAGGAAGTCCCCTCTGCATGTGGTTTCTGCTACCTGATACTCAGAAGGTATGAAATGTTGGTTCATTTATAAGAATGTTAGTCTCCCAACATTGCTGTATGTATAGCCGTGTTCTGTGGTCATTGACAATGTAACCAGCTGCACTGAAAATCCTCTCAGACTTGACGCTTGCTGGAGGACAACTAAGGGTATCACTGTACCTCATGTCAATGCAGGCCACACACACTGCTTTGTTTGCCGGTAGTCCATGGGGTCATTGTTTCTGCCTAAAATGTAGCTATTATGCAAGTATGCAGAAACCATCTCACATGCAATGGGGCCACTTATAGGAGCTACACGGTGTTCCTGTGTGTCAGTTACCAACCCATACTCAGGAAGTAAGTCCCAAAGAGATGTGCCGTCAAAACCACCACCACCAATGCTGAGTTATTGCCATCCCTCCTGAGACCCATGAATTGCCCTGTGTTCAGATGGGATATTCTGGTTGATGATGTAGCTACTTCTGCTGGTTGAAATGCTTTGCTGCCTTCCTTTTCACTATATTGCCTAGATGTTTGTTGTGCCCTCACTTTCTCCTTCTCATCCCTCACAATGCAATCCTCCACTTGATCAATAAGCATGTCTCAATATTCTTTAACAGAATCCGATTCCTGAGAGAGGTGCTGCTGATCATCAAGACTCCTTGTGACAAACTGCTGATGGCCCTTTGGTAGAAATTCTGAAATTTTGTGTTTGAAGTGGGGGTCTAGCAAAGTGGCAAGAATGTATTTCTCATTGCTTTTAATGGACACTAGGTGAGGATCTTGTTCAAAGCACCCTAACATGTCCTTTACCAGCTGGTGCATGTCTGTGTTTTCATTATGGTAAGAATCCTCAGCCATGTTCCTCATTTTTTTCTGTAATGAAAATACATGTGAAAGAATTTCACTAATTCCTGCCCCTATGCAAGTCACCAGCATGGTTGCCTCTTCAAAGGTTTTCTGTAGATCACATACATTGCACATTAGTTTTCATTTGCCAGGTAACAGAGTGGTTTCCTCCAAAGCCTTCCAATTTTGCGTGGTGTACTTGTTAACGGCCTTATTCTTACCATACAAATGCTCTAGCATGTACATCATGGAATTCCACCTGGTAGGGACCTCCATTTTCAGCTGGTGATGGGGCAGATTGTTACACTCTTGTATGGAATATAGAGAGTTGCATGCACTGCAGGAGCAACTAAAATTGACACAGATTTTGTGGGCAATAGTAATGGTTTTGGATTCTTCCAGGAACCTGGTCACAGCTAAATTTAGACTTGTGCAGGACAAAAATTTTCTGTAAAATTCGGACTCTGAGTTGTTGTTTTTTTAATTCGGAGAATAAGAATTTCAGACCAGCCCTGTACGACTCGGACAAAATTCGACAACATTCCGAATTATTAGTCAAATTTAAAAAGCTTTAAAAAATACAATAAAAATTTTAATTTTTGGATGTAGCTAAATTCAAAGGAAGAAAGAAGACTGAGGATGACTGCTGCAGGGTGGACTTCGGATGACAGCAACACTGTAGATGTAGCCAGCAGCAAACTGGAGAACAATGGAGCAGGCAGGAGATACATCACGGTTCTAGAGCTGGGTAAGCTGGAGCACTCAGCGAGCGTAATAGGGTACTATGGATGATTGTAGATGAAGTCCTTTTTTCCCTAATCTGCATTGAACCTGAGAAAAGGGTAACCCAGCTTTGACAGGTTGACTTTTAAAAAAGCAATTTGCTTCATGAGCTGAGGGGCCAATTGAGAGTGATGAGGGCTAAGTATATTTACTGTTATGGAAAATACCCGCTCACTCTGGACAGCGGTTGGGGGTCAAGAAAGCAACTCCTGGGCTACCAAGGACAAAGTAGGCCACACAGCCCTCTTGTTATCCCAGAACCTCAAGAGATCTGTACTTGGGGGCAAAGAAGGTACCGCAAACTCAGTACTTTTTCTATATATGGGGAGCTGTTTGTTTTGTCAAAAGCATACTCTGCCCATTGCCTCAGAATTAACCCTTTCAGTGCCAGGGGTACCCTGTAGGCCAGACACATTTTCAGCATTTTTGCTATCCTTCTGTTTAGGCTTGATTTAATCTGGGAATTTCTAGTTACATATATATTCTTATTTATATATATATATATATATATATATATATATATATATATATTCCATATATTCTTTTTTTCAGAACAAATTGAGCTTTTTTGTGCTACCTTACATGAAGAGATGTTTGCATCGTGCAAAAAGCTATGATGTCATAATGACAAAAAAAAGTGAAAATGTACTTATTTTGCTAATATCACATACTATGTATCAAATACATTTACCTTGATTGCGAAAGTTTCAGTTATTTGAAAAAGCCCCGAGTCCCCCGAGTACAAAACTACCAAATTTGTATAGTTTTACCTATGTCCATGGCTGGAGCAGAGCCCTAATCACCAGGAGTGCAAAATGGAATTTTCAACTTTTTGTGGTAAAGCTACCCTGAAACAGTGGAATAACTGTATAAAACTATATATTTTTGGAAAGTAGACAACCTGCCACATCTAATGAGGGGTTACTTGCCTTCTTATCCCAAGCCTTTTGGGCCCAAATGTTTCCAGAAGTTGGCACTATAAGAAAAAAATGGAATTTTCTTACATTTCTGCCCCTTCAAATGTACTGAAATCTGTGAATTTCTAACTGTATTCATTAGCTAGTGCTCTTAGGAGAAAAATGACACCGCATTGGTATGAGTTCACCTACCTCAGGGGGCGCTACAAATACAAAACGACACCTATTGCAACCTCTAATTTTTCCAACATTTTGTCTAACATTACTTCTCTGCACATACATGGTTATAACAACTACAGAATTGAAGAAAGGGTAGACAAACCATACCATTTTGAAGAAAAGACAACCTGTCGTGTCTAATGATGGGTGAATTGCCTTCTTACCCCAAGCCTGGTGTGCCGAAATGTTTCCAGAAGATAGCCCTATAGGAAAAAAATAGCATTTGCTTACATTTCAGCCCTTTCAAATGTACTGAAATCTGTGAAAACCATTGAATTTCCAACTGTATTCATTAGCTAGTGCTCATAGGAGACATATGACACCCCACTGGAATGAGTTGACCTACCTTAGGGGGCGCTACAAGTACAAAACTACACCTACCTGTTTGCTTCTTTGAAAATGGCTGCATGTAATAAAATGTTCATATCTGTTAGAGACATGAATGAAATGTATAAAAGGTATACCATTTTGGAAAGTAGACATTCTCCCGCATCAAATGAGGGGTCACTTGCCTTTCTATCCCTGGCCTGAAGTGCCCAGATATTTCCAAATTTGGCACTATAGGAATATATACATGTTTTTTTACCTTTCCACCACTTCAGAGATACTAAAATCTATGAAAACCATAACATTTCCTGCTGTATTCAGTACCTGCTACCAACATGAGAAAAATAGTACCCCATTTGTGTGGGTTAACATACAATATGTGGGTGCAAAGAACACTTACCTAAACCTGACACTTTTGTTTTTGAAATGATCTGCCTGCACTAAAATGGTTATAACCATAATAGATATGCAGAAAAGGTAGAGAAGTAATACCATTTTGGAAAAAAGACAACCTGCTGCATCTAATGAGGTATAACTTGCCTTCTTACCCAAAGGCTGGTGGGCACAAATGCTTCCAGAAGGTGGTGCTAATGAAAAAAAAGGATTTTTTATACATTTCTGCCCCTTCAAATGTATTGAAATCTGTGTAAACCATAGAATTTTCAACTGTATTCATTAGCTAGTGCTCTTAGGAGTCAAACGACACCCCATTGGTTTGATTTGACCTACCTTAGAGGGTGCTAGAAGTAGAAAACTACACCTACTATGTTGATGTTTCTAACATTTTCTAAAACCTGACTTGCCTGTACCACCTTCAGAAGTGAAGAAAAGGTAGATAAACCATACCGTTTTGGAAGAAAGATAACCTGCCGCATCTAATGATGGGTCACTTGCCTTCTTACCCCAATACTGATCTACATAAATGTTTCCAGAAGGAGGCGATATAGGAAAAAAATTACATTTTTTTAACATTTCTGTCCCTTCAGATGTAGTGAAATCTGTGAAAACCATGGGATTTCCAACTGTATTCATTAGCTAGTGCTCTTAGGAGTCAAATGACACCCCATTGGTATGAGTTGACCTACCTTATGGGGTGCTAGAAGTAGAAAACTACACCAACTACAACCTCTGATGTTTCTAACATTTTCTCAAACCTGACTTGCCTGTACAAAAATGTCTGTAACACCTTCAGAAGTGAAGAAAAGAAAGAAGATAACCTGCTGCATCTAATGAGGGGTCACTTGCCTTCTTACCCCAATACTTGTGTACATAAATGTTTCCAGAAGGAGGCGATATAGGAAAAAATTAAAAATTTTTTCAGTTCTGTCCCTTCAGATGTAGTGAAATCTGTGAAAACTATGGGATTTCCAACTATATTTGTTAGCTAGTGCTCTTAGGAGTCAAATGACACCCCATTGGAATGAGATGACCTACCTTAGGGGGTGCTAGAAGTAGAAAATTACACCTACTATAACCTCTGATTTTCACGATTTTTTTTGATGAACATTCAGACCAGATTGGTAAGGTTAAAATTACTTTATTAGGATAAAGTACAAACACTTAGTTAGGCCCTTAAACCCACAAAAACAGAACATATATAAATGGATACATACAGAGCAATAGCAAGCCAGTCTTAGAAATATATCGGGAAATGTAGGCAGTCACTGGCTAATGAGAGTTCTGGGCTTGAACCCTGAGGACTGAAGGCAATGCAGCCCAGGAGCTGACAGCAGGACTCAGATGACAAGTAGTCCAGTAGTAGGTAACTGGCAATAAACCCAGATGCCTGGGAGGCACTGAACCCAGTAGGAGTGAGTCAACACTGGCCCTGGCACTAGGGTCACAGGGTGACCGAGGCAACCGTTTATGGTAGGCAACACTGACCCTAGCACTAGGGTCACAATGAGACCAAGGCAACCCCTTATGATAGGCAAATCCTAGAACACTAGGGATGGATCGTGATACACTTCAGGAAGGCAACTTGTGTCCCCTCACACCAATAAGTAAGATGTAACGCAACCGCTGGCTCTTGATCCCAAAGGCTACTGCAGAGGAGAATGGAGCACTGGCCCTGCCTAGAAGATCTAGGCACTGAACGGGTCAATTGGTAACGCCCAGAGAGAATACTGCAACTCCCAGAGGGAGTGAGCCCAGCTATGATAGGGAGGTGGACACAGATAGAGATCAGAATAACTCAGTCATCGCTATGTAGCATTGTACCGGTACTTCGCGTGTGCACACCACCTGAGGCAGTTAAGGAAGTGGCTATAGCACGAATGCCCAGCCTACGGTCTGCAGAGAATGATAGCGCCACGCTGCTCACAACAGACAAGCATAACAAAAAGGCCACAGAGGTTAACGCTGGCCAGACAGAGGCAACCGAGCAGTATAGCCAGGCACAGATGGCAACAGAGCGGGTACTCAGCCAGATACGGTCAATGACGGAGCGGGTTCTCAGCCAGATACGATCAGCAATGGAGCAGGTTCTCAGGCAGATACGGTCAGCAACGGAGCGGGTTCTCAGCCAGATGTAGTCAGCAACGGAGCAGCAACACAGGAAGTGCAGGAACGTCGTCCGGCAGGCCAGGTCATACACAATCAGAGAGACTCAGAAACAAACGTCAGGAACAAGTACACCAAGAAAGGGCGCCTCAGTATAGACATGACAGAGTATACAAAGGCTAGCCCGGGGCGGCGACAGAAATATCTGGCCAGTCAGAGAAAGGCAATGAAATTAGGAAATCAGAATGTTGCCACCTGCGGCTGTGAGCACGGGCACCGTGATACTGATGTTTCTAACATTTACTCCAATCTAACTTGCCTGTATGAAAATGTATATAACACCTTCAGAAGTGAAGAAAAGGTAGATAAACCATACCATTTTGGAAAGAAGATAAACTGCCGCATCTAATGAGGTGTCACTTTCCTTCTTACCCCAATACTGGTGTGCATAAATGTTTCCAGAAGGAGGCGATATAGGAAATTTTTTTTATTTTTTTTACATTTCTGTCTGTTCAGATGCAGTGAAATCTGTGAAACTCATTCAATTTACAGGTGTATTCATTAGCTAGTGTCCTTAGGAGTCAAATGACACCCCATTGGTATGAGTTGACCTACCTTAGTGGGTGCTAGAAGTAGAAAACTACACCTACTACAACCTCTGATGTTTCTAACATTTTCTCAAACCTGACTTGCCTGTATGAAAATGGTTATAACACCTTCTGAAGTGAAGAAAAGGTAGATAAACCATACCATTTTGGAAAGAAGACAACCTGCCGCATCTAATGAGGGGTCACTTGCCTTTTTACCCCTAAGTTAGTTGGTACAAAAATTTCCAGAATGTGGTGCTACAGGAAAAAAAAAACTTTTTTTTACACATAAGTCACTTCAAAGATACTAAAATGGTTCAACGGCATGGGATTTCCTAGGAGGACCTCTTGCCAACCTAAGAAAAATGGCACCACACTGCTGTGGGTTGACATACCAATTTGGGTGACAGGAGTGTGGCTACCAACGAAACAGGGATGGGAAAGCAAACAGTGTATGCGTGATTTTATGTCTAACAGATGAAAGAAGCTAGGGTGTCAGCCTGTGTTTGTGCGGTCCTGTGACTACCAGTGTAACATTGTGGGAGGGTGAGGGGTTAGGCAGTGTATGTGGGTATGAGCAGCAGAGCAAGGATGGTGGTGGTGGTGGGGGGCAGCATCTGATAGTTTATATGGGGGGATCTGTGACTATCAGTGTGCACTTTATGCGTCCTCATACAAAGTTTGATTCCCAGCCTGAATCTAGTGTATACTGGTACTCTGAGTCTACCAGTAGGCAGTGGCAACAGGCTGGGTAATGGGACTGCCAGTAGGCTGTGGAACCAGGCAGGAGGATAGGGTATGGGAGGGGTTTGGAGGCATTTTGTGTGCATGCCACCTGGGTTTCCCAATGTACTGCAAAGCAATGCATTGGAACCCTGTGGTCTTATTAAAAAAAAGTAAGTCCACAAAAGATGTGATGCTGTGAGTGCCACAGGGGTCTCCAGCAGATTGCAAAACAATGCATTGGATCCTTGTGGCAGTCAGAGGATAATTTTTTTTTTTTTATCATTACTTTGTAATCAGAGCTTGTTAGGTGGCCATCAGGACCACTCTTGATGGCCCCCAACAATCTTTGATAACAAAGTAATGACAAAAGCTCTGTGTGTGCCATGGAAAGGGGGGTCTTCACTGGACCTCCCCGCGGCACACACAGGGTTAACTTTTTTAATTTATTTTATTATAGACCTCATTGAGGGGCATCAGCACCCCTCCAGATCCCCCAATGAGGTCTTAGTAAAAAAACAAAATGTATGTCCAAAACAATGCATTGGACCCTTGTGGCACTCAGAGGGTTAATTTTTTTATCATTACTTTGTATTTAGAGCTTGTTGGGGGGCCATCAGGACCACACAGAAATGGGGGGTGTTCATTGGACCCCCCCGTCACGCATAGGGTTGTTTTTTATGTTTTTTATTAGAGACCTCATTGAGGGGCATCAGGACTCTTCCCGATTCCCCCAATGAGGTCTTAGGAAAAAAAAAATGCCCCAAAACAAGTGACCCTGTGCGCTGGGGACCCCTGCGGCACTCATAGGGTTACTTTTATTTTATTTTTTTTATTTTAATTATTGCAGACCTCATGGGGGACATCAGGACCCCTCCTGGTGTACCCCCAGTTATTGATCTCCCAGCTGATTGTGCTAGGAGTTCAATATGGCAACTGCAGGAGAGCAAAAGCTCCCCTGCCACTGGTAGGAGTGAATCAGGTCAGGGAAAGTTTACTAACATCATCGGTGATCATGTTACCGATGATGTTAAGAGGCTTCCTTCGGTCCCGCCCACTCCTACCCGGAAGTTCGGGTTGGAGAGAGAGGAAAGGAGAAGCTCTGCTTTTCCTTTACATATATTGATCTCCCAGCACGATTCTCTGGGAGATCAATAACTGAGGGGGGGTATGAGCAGTGATCCTCATGCCCCCCCAAGAGTGCCAGGCAGCATTTTAGCTAAAATGAGGACACTGTAAGTCTGTTATACCGGGTTATGCAGTGACTGCATTTTAGCTGTACATTGTACGAGCTTGGAACAGCAGGTACAGCTGTCCAAACTCGTACAATGTACCCAGTTGACACTCTAGGGGTTAAAAGCAGCAGCTACTCCACTGGGACAAAATAAGTGCTACTGGCAGTGTGTTAGGGACCAGGAACCAGACAGGACACAAAAAAGTAAAATTCAAAAGACCTTTGTGTCAAGGTTTTACTGAGCAGCTAGGTCTGCCTATTGAGTCTGATGTCTGAGCTAATCTAGTGCTCTGCTATCCACTACTGCTGTCTTCTGAGTTTCTGGCTCAGGCTGAATCAGCTGACTGCTCTGATTACTCACCTGACTGTTATCAGCCAACCCTCCCAGCTATTTAAAGCAGCTTGGCTCACTTCCACATTGTCCTTGTGTTTGTTTGCTGACCTGTTGCTGCTGTGGATTTTCCTGCGCTCCTGTTTGCTGTGTTCCAGACCCTTGGCTTGTTCCAGACTTCGCTGACTGCTGTGTTCCAGACCCTTGGCTTGTTCCAGACTATGCTGACTTCTGTGCTTCTGACCCTTGGCTTGTTCTTGACATCGCAGACTTATGGTTTCCTGACTCCAGCTCGGCTGAATACCTGTCTTGGTTCCTGACCCTGGCTTGTCTTTTGGTTTAGGCTCTTAGATCATGCTTCTGTTTTTTGTTTCATTAATAACGGTGTATTGTATTTTACACATTTGTGTCTTGTCTGGTTCCTGGTCCCTAACACTTTATTAAAGTAACAAAAAATAAACAAAACAAAATTGTGATACAGCAGTATAAACCAAATGACAAGCCAGGGTCAGGAACCAGGACAGGTACTCAGCCAAGCCAGAGTCAGAAGCACATAAGCCAACGATATCAGGAACAAGCCAGTGGGTCTGGAGCCAGAAGAGTCATCAGAGGAAGCCAGGTCATACACGGATAAACAGGAGCTCAGTATATTCACAGCAGAAAGCAACAAGGTCAGCAACAAACACAAGGACAAAGGAGAAGTGAGCCAAACTGCTATAAATACTCTGCGGGGGATGGCTGATAACAGGTGACTAATCACTGAGTTCAGATGATCCAGACCCAGGAACTCAAAAGTCAGCAACAGTGGAGTGCAGAGCACTAGATTAGCTCAAGCTGCATAATCAATAAGCAGAGCAGCTCAGCCCAACCTTGAGAGTACCCCCCTAAACGACCCCATCCCCCGTGGGGCAGGACCAGGTTTATGGGGAAAATGTGCATGGAAAGCATGGAGGAGGGCAAGGGCATGTACGTCTGTAGCTGGAAAGCATGAGCGTTCTTCTGGACCGTACCCCTTCCAATGGAACAAATATTGAAACCTCCCTCAGAACCTACGAGAGTCGACTATGTGTCACAGTTTTTAGATGAACACTCAGACAGGATGGTAAGGTTAAAATTACTTTATTGAAAGAGAGCAACAAGGAATAAGGCCCTGGGGTCCACAAGGCAAATCACACAGTGATATACAAATACTCAATAGCAATAAGACTACAGTACTAGAATAGGTGGACTGGAACAACAGGTTAACAGCTAGTAGAGAGACTCGTGACAGGATTAGTGAGGTCGAGGGCAACCCGTTGGAGAGCTGACCGGGGTGCACGTGAAACGGAACTGGCACTGCCCGCCTGGGCACCAAACCCTGGAAGCGAAACCACACTGGCCCAAACTGATGGGAATGGCAACGAGGCAACTCTGACCCAGACTGTATGGTATGGCAACGAGGCAACTTTGACTCAGACTCAGTCCCCAACTACTGGGCAACTATGGAGTGGCAATGCTACCCTCAGGAAGGGTAGCTGAGACCAAGGTAGCTGCTAGAGACAGACCCTAGAAGGCTAAGGGTGGATCGAGGCGACAATAGGCAACTGTAATACAACCAGTGACCACACAACCTGCAGTATGGAGTGTGTAACGCTGGCTCTATCTCAAGGTACTGCAGAGAGCAGTGTAAGCCCTTCCCTGGACTATCCAGGTATCCACAGGGTTAATGGTCAACGCCCAGCGATATACTGAAAAACTCCCAGAGGGAGTGAGCACAGCATAACAGGTAGGAAGGCCACAGAGAGAGAGATCAGAGTAGCACAGTCAGTGTAAGAACACTTGTACTGGTACTTCGAATGTGCACACCGTCAGCAGCGGTTATAGGAGCAGCTTAAGCCCAAGCTTAGCCTTTGGTCGACAAGAAACAGCTCCAAGCGGCGCACCACCACATACAATGCAAAGCCCAGTATCACGATGGCCACCAGGGGTTGCCCAGGGCATAAACAGACATGGTTGGTACCGGAGCTGGTTAACCAAACCAGAGCTAGTAACGAAACGGAATAGAACCACCAGCGGTCAGCCCTGGAATGAGTCCAATGGCCAAATACAGTTGACAACGGAGCGGGTCTCAGTCTGAAATGGTCACACAAGGAGCAGCACACAGCCAGATGTAGTCAGCCACTGAGCGGGTTCTCCAGCCAGCAGCAGTCAGCAACGGAGCAGGTTCTCATCAGGATACGGACAGCTACGGAGTGGGTTCTTCATCCAGATCCAGTCAGCAATGGAGCGGGTTCTTCAGCCAGATACAGTCAGCACGGAACAGGTTCTCAGCCAGGAAACAGTCAGCAACGGAGCGGGTTTTCAGCCAGGTACGGTCAGCAACGGAGCGGGTTCTCAGCCAGATACGGTCAGCAACAGAGCGGGTTCTCAGCCAGAATACAGTCAGCAGCAGAGCGGGTTCTCAGCCAGATACGGTCAGCAACAGAGCGTAGCAACAGGAACTTCAGGAACAAACTCATAGTCAGGCAGGCCAGGTCATACACGAATCAGCAAAGTGTAGACTCAGGAATTCGTACACCATGAAAGGGCACCTAAGGGAGGACATCCCAGGGTATATAAAGGCAAGCCCAGAGTTAGCAATTAAGACCAGGCAATCAGAAGGCAGCAGAGAATAACAATGTTTCCGCTCAGCAACAGAAGCACGGGCACAGTGATACTATGGAGCTGACTTCGAACTCCTCATAACCATCAATGGGCACCGAATGGGGTCATGGAACAACCATAGTAAAACTCTTGCATACCAGGGGTTTCAGCAGTGAGATATGGAACACATTGTGGATCCGCATATTGGGAGGAAGGTCTAGGTCATAGACCAAAGGGTTTATGTGTCGGAGGATACAGAAAGGTCACATAAAGTGGTGAGCCAGTTTCTGAGAGGGCACTCGGAGGTGGAGATTTCTGGAGAACAACCAGACCCTCTCCCCCACCTGGTAGGAGAGTGCGGGTAGGCATTTACGATTGGCCTGGAGCTCCTGGGATTGTTGTGAGCATTGCAACGACACTTGGACCTGCACCCATGTGGAACGGATTTGCTGGAGATGATCCCCCAATGCTGGAATCCCCTGGGAAGAGAATGATTCTGGAATCATGGAGGGTTGATACCCATAATTCACCATGAAGGGGGAGAGCCAGGTAGAAGCCGAGACAGCACTGGTAGCAGGTCCGCCCAAGGCAGCAGGTCCGACCAATTACGCTTTGTCTGAGATGTAACACCGCAGAAATTGCTCCAAAGCCTGATTAGCCCTTTCCGCAGCCCCATTCGACTGCGGATGATAGGCCGAGGAGAAGGAGAGTTGGATACCTAGTTGCGCACAGAATGCCCTCTAGAATCTCAAGACAAACTGGCTACCCCGGTCGGAAAATATGACTTTGGGAACCCAGTGTAGCCGATAGACCTCTTTGAGAAAGACCCTAGCCAACTCTTTAACGGATGGAAGTTTTTTTTGAATGCTATGCAATGAATCATCTTAGAAAATCAGTCAACGACCATGAGGATGACTGTGTTACCATTTTACAAAGAGAGGTTGACTATGAAGTCCATGGCAAGGTGTGAGCATGGCTTCTCCCCACTGGGTGATTTGGTCTGCGCACAGACTGGACAGGCAGTGACAAAGGAAGCAATATCTTTGCTAAGTTCTGGCCACCAGAGGAGATGGGAAACTGACCAGAATGACCTGCTGATTTAGTATTATGGTAGGTTGAAAGCACCTTAGTACAGAGGTCAGTAGGTACAAAACAACACCCAGAGGGAGTCTCAGCAGGCGCAGCTATTTGGGCAGTCCGTATTCTTTCCCCAAGGGGAGATGTTATGCTGGTACGTATAGTGGCCAGTACTTAGTCCTGAGAAATAATAGGACTAGGAGGACTCTATTCTTTAGCGCCCGAGAACTGTCTAGACAGGGCATCAGCCCGGACATTTTTTGTACCTGGCAGGTACAAGACCACGTAATTAGAACAAGTTAAGAATAAGGCCTATCTGGCCTGCCTTGGAGACAAGCGATTGGCTTCAGACAGGGAAGTGAGGTTTTTATGATACTTAAGTATTAGTACTGGCATGGAAGTTCCCTCGAGCAAATGCCTCCATTCTTTGAGAGCAATCATTATCACTAGCAACTCAAGATCACCAATTTCATAGTTGCTTTCTGCAGGACTTAGCTTTTTGGAGAAATAACCACATGGATGTAACTGTCTCTCAGAAGTAGGATGTTGAGACAAGAGGGTACCTACTTCTGTCTCAGACGCATTGACCTCAAGTGTGCCAAAATGGGTGTTGTGGCAAAAGCGGCTTTCAATGACTCAGATGCTCTGATGGCCTCCGGAGACCAGTTAGTGGCATCACCATCTTTTTTGGTCATGTCGGTAAGGGGTTACACCATAGAGGAAAAATTGCGGATACATTTTCTATAGTAGTTAGTGAACCCAAGGAAATGTAGGAGGGAGCGGAGACCTTCGGGTCGTGGCCAGTCAGGAACTGCCGAGAGTTTCTCAAGCTCCATAGCGAAACCAGCCTCTGAGATTACATATCCCAAGAAGGTGACCTGTTTGCTGTGGAACCAACACGTCTCAAATTTGAAAAATAGGTTATTCTCTCTTAACCTTTGCAGAACTCGACTAACATCTGCCTGGTTGCTTTCCATGGATCAGAATGTCATCTAGGTACACCACCATGCATTGTTGGAACGTGTCATAGAGGACATCATTTGAGAATCCCTGGAAAACTGTGGGAGCATTGCAGAGACTCAAGGGCATTATGAGGTATTCGTAATGTCCACTCCTGGTGTTAAACAAGGTTTTCCATTCATGGCCCTCCTTTATCCTTACCAAATTGTATGCCCCTTGCAAGTCCAGCTTAGTAAACAACCTGGACCCTTTTACTTAATTGAACAGCTCAGTAATAAGTGAAATAGGGTGTACGTTTTTAATCGTGATATGGTTGACCCCCTATAATCAATGCAGGGTCTCAGTTCACCACTCTTTTTCTCCACAAAGAAGAATCCAGCCCCAGAGGAAGAGGAGGACTTGAGGATTAACCCCCGGGACAGTGCATCTGCAACATACTCCTCCATAGCCTTATTCTCTGTGACAGACAGAGGGTAGCCTTGACCTCGAGGAGGTATGGCATTTGGTTGTAGTTCAATGGTGCAATCATGTGGCAGTGTGGTGGGAGCTCACCAGCTCGGCCCTTATTGAATACGGCTTGAACTCTTGATACACTTCAGGCAACAAAGATATCGGGGGATGTGGTTTGCACCTTCATCACTTTCACTTGGCATGTCTTGAAACAGTTGGGTGACCATGCCATAACTTCAGCCCTTGCCCAATCGAATGTGGGATTGTGTTTGTGCAACCATGCATAACCCAGGATCACAGGATAGTGAGGAGCGTGGATCACCTAGAATTGTAAACTTTCATGATGGAGAGCCCCTACAGCCATAGACAAAGGAGAGGATTTGTGGGTGACCTGCAGTTCCTGGAGAGGTCTGCCATCAATGGCCTCAATGGCAAGTGGAGTGGTACGGAATTGTAATGGAATGTAGTGCTTCTGGGTGAAAGCACTTAATAAAGATGCCCGCTTCACCGGAGTCAATAAGTGCCTCTGTAATAATGGAAAACTTGCCCCAGGAGAGCCCAACGGAGTCTAGTGGTTTATCCTTCTGGATAGCGGGGACTTTGAGACGCCACCTAAGGTCTGTCCCCTATAGACCCTTAGGTGCGAGCGTTTCCCGGACATATGGGACAGGTTCTCAACAGATGCCCAGCCTTACCACAGTAAAGGCACAGGCAATTCCTCCTCCTGAAGGCCTTTTCCACAACTCAAAAGTGAGTGAACCCAAGCCGCATGGGCTACACATCACCAGAGGACTCGAGACAAGAAGGAGCGGAAGGTTAGGGAGGCATGGGTGGGAATGAAAAATCAGAGAGTTCAGCTGATTCAGCCAGACCCAGGAACTCAGAAGGCAGCAGTAATGGAGCTCAGAGCACTAGATTAGCGAAGACAGCAGAATCAATAGGCAGAGCTCAGCCAAATCTTGACATGGTGCTACTGATAGGTCCCGGAAGACCACCACGCTCCTTCAGCTCATCTGCAGTATCTTCTCCCGCCTCCTGTGACTGCATCCTGTTTTTTCTTTGCTGCTCACGCAGCTTCACTATCAATTGTTCCCTCCAGGTAGTGAGGGAATTGGAACTAAGTGTCATCTTACCTTTGATTTGAGGATCACAAAATGTGGCAAGCATTAACTCGGGACAATTGTTCATGCTCTCTTCCATGTACTGAGTCAGTTCCTTTTTCAGCCTCTTTACATGAGCAGCAACATTGGGAAGTATATTACCCTCAGAACCAGTTAAGCATTCCCTGTGGGTAAGGAAATTGTCCATTTTTTTAACGAGAGGTGAGTGAAGAGGGGAATGACTTTGGCCACTTTTCATGAAATTTCTGTCAAAGCACAGAAAGTCGTGAGGACTGTCACTACTTTTCTATCAGAGCCCAGTCAGTTCAATCCAGTGTTCTGTTACTGCCAATGAAATGGTGACATGTCATGGTGACATGAATTTCCTTTTTCTGTTCCAGGATACTCTCTAGCATATCTAATGTGGAGTTCCACCTGGTCCCAACATCTTGTTTCAGGGGGTGATCTGGGAAGTCTGCCTTTTTGTGTTGCTCCCTGAGGAGCTGGATATCTTTTATGCGCCAATAGAAGTGGCCAGCAATTTGTTGGCACGACTCCAGAAGTGCTGGCAACCTTCCAGTGTTACTGATATCCTCGAGAGCAGCCTAAACTACCAGATGCAGGACATGCGCTGAGCAGTGCACACCCACAAATCTGCCATCCCGGAGAGAATTTATCATGTTAGCTGCACCATCAGTAACCACAAATCACATTTGTGCCTTTGTGCCTGCCTGCTCCCCTAGCCACTGTACCACCATGTTCTGCAGTGCTTTGTGAATGTTATCTGAGGTGTGCTGCTGATCCATTACCTCAGCATGGAGGAGGAAAAGCAGTTCCCCTGCTTGCCTACTGCACCTGAACTTGCTGTCCGTAATGATGTGTCTTGCAATACATTGTGCTACCACCAATGCACCATCAATGATAGGAAGCCATGCTGGCCACTCGGAGCACTCAATAAGTCAGTGGTAAAGTGCACTGACTGGCCACCAGCCTTTCCTAGCAGGTCCTTCAAAAGCCCAATGCATAACTGGTACAGTGTGGGCACTATAGTTCAACTAAATGTGTTGCAGGATGGAATTTTATACCGGGGTTCGACAGCCTCAATAAGTTGCTGAAAGGGATCCCCATCCACCAAATTAAAAGTTGAACCTCCAACAGCTATGAGCTGTTAAATGAGGCGTATAATTTTTTGGGACTGCTGTCTGCACATCCCCTTTGAATAAAACCCACCAAAATCTTCCAGTGTGGCTTGTATTGATCTTGCAATGGGCTGTGACTGTTTACTGCTCTTACTAGGACCAGTTGTGGCATGATCCCCATGCATTTTCTCCTTCCTACTGGTGGTGTGTGACACTGGTATATGTAGTTGTGCCAACACGTTCTGTACTTATCAACACTGACTTGTGGTAGTTGTTCAGGTGTTGGTTCATCCCAGAGGTGCTTAGATGACCCAACACCCTCCCACGACTGACTTCCCTGCCACACAATTTGGTTTTAGCTAGCTGGGCATCACCAACTGTCACAAAATGATCCCGTGCTTTTGACGACAGATGACTCTGGAGGTGGTGGAGAAGAAGAAACTGAGGTGACACTTTCTTCATCTTCACATGCTGGAGTAAACTCACTCTGATTTTATTTTTACGTACCTTTACAGGGGTACTAGTAGACCCAAAGATGGCAGCAGGGATGTTGGGACTGGGATTGGAGGAGGATGGAGTAACACTGGTGGCGGAGAAACTAGCAGCTACTACCTGCCTAGGAGGCTCATTTGGAACTGGAGAGGCAGGTGGTGAGTTTTCAATAGAAGATAAAATTGTAGCACTAGCTGGAGAAAAAAGAGGTGTACTATGGGCAGCAGTGGAAAAATCACGGTCAGGGGGGAAAATCAAGCTCAGAGGAAAAATCAAGCTTAGCAGGCCTTGGTCCCTCATAGTCTTCTTCTACCTCTTGTAGATTTGGACAGGAAGAAAAATTATCAGCAGCAGGTTTTGGGGAGACCTGCTGAATTCCCTCTTCTGCCTGGTGGCTACTGGGAAATGGTAAACTATCTCCCTCAATAACATTTTCTGGAGTAGATATGCTCTCAGTGTCAGTGACAGTGGTGGCAGGAGAAATTTTCTCCAAATACTCCAATAATTCCCGTTTGGGCTGCTTATATGGACGGTCACTATAAAAATCCAGCATTGATACTGCCCACAGTTTCCCACCAGTAGTGTTAAACACGCTAGGTGTACCCAGTTTTATATAAATGGCTGTAGTGGAGGTGGTGACTAAACTGGCAGTGGCACTAGTCATTGTGCAGGTGGTTTTGGAGAGATCATCATGAAACAGCTGACGAGATACAGATGATGGCTTCTTTGCGGTCATAGAGAAGGACCAGGACCTCTCTACCCTGATAGTAGAGGTAGAATGACCTGCAGTTCCCTTCTTTCTAGTTTTTGGTTTGGAGTGCTGCTGCTGAGTCTGACTAGTACTACTCAAAGTACTCTACTTTCCCTGCCTACTGCTGCTAACTCTGCTTGAAAACAACTGCACTGTGGTGGTGGTGTTGGTGGTTGCTGGGTCACTGCAGCCGGTACCAGGATGAGGAACAGGTAGTGAACTATAATAGTTTTAAAATTTAAAAACCTGGCCACACAACAACTGTGAGACTGGCTGATGTGTCACTCTGAAAATTATTCAAATTCCTACTATTTTAGTATTTTTAATATTTAACACAAGAACACAGGTGACTCCCTTGTGGTGGTAATAAGGTACTAGGACTGCCTATAGAACTGTGAGACTGGCTGATGTGTCACTCTAAAAACTATTCAAACAAATTCCTACTATTTTTAATATTTAACACAAGAACAAAGGTGAGTCTCCCTTACGGTGGCAATAAGGTACTAGGCCTGTCTACAGAACTGTGAGACTTGCTGTGTCACTCTGAAAATTATTTAAATACATTTCTAATATAATATTTTACACAGGAACAAAGATGACTCTCCCTTGCAGTGGCAATATAAGGTACTAATGCTGGCTACATTCCTATGCCTACATTACCTGCCTGCCTACACAACAACTGGACAGTCTCTCTATCTCGTGCTTCTTCTCTCTCTGAGCTCCAACAACAGACTAAAAGGAAATGCAGGCTGTCTGGGTGTCTCTGTCATTAATCCAACCCCCATCATGAAAAGAAGCTAATTGGAATAGAGACAAGGCGGTACAGTAGCGCATGAAACAATGAAGCTAATTGGAAAGTATGTAGAAAAAGTACAGCACTTGGGTACTCGTTGTTGAATTCCTGAAATTTCCGATGACTTACTCACTAGTGCTGTTCAGATTCTGATTTTTTTTGCATGCGACCCTTGCCTTTTGGACTGTCCAAATGTCACAGAATGACCACATATTTTGACGAATTCTGAGATTTCATTAACCGATTTGCAGAAGCCTAAGCAGAATTATCATTCTCTACAATGTGTAATTGAATTATAAAATGTTCTCCTCCCACCCCTTTTGTTTTGGCTTTCTCCAATTATACAGAAGAAAATCATTTTTAAGTAGTCCAAGACTGCCTTATCTTCATTCATTACTTCTGTCTATATCTTAAGGGGCCAAATGTCCACTAGTCTCTTTTTTCCATTTATAAACTTGTAGATGTAAAGTCCAATCACTATAGACTGAATATTACTTTCATATTGGATCAATATTCACCATTCCCTCTTCACATGTGGAAAAGGTTAACTCTTCAAGGGACACAGAGGAGTGTAATATATTGCTTCACAATGAGTTTTACACCCATCTGGTACTTAAAGGGTTATAGTGTAAATATAACTTCTTCAATAATTATTTGAACTACTTTTTGTTATCTTCCTTATGTTCCTGTTATTCTAATTAACAAGGTCTTTATGGAATTCTCTACCTCATTACAGTTATTGAAGTTTCTCTCTGTATTGTATATAAAAAGGTCAGTTGGTAATGCATTTTCTGGCATTGCTGAATACTCACTGGATTCACTCTGTACTGTACTGATCACTGGATTCACCCTGTACTGTACTGATCACTGGATTCACTCTGTACTGTACTGATCACTGGACTCACTCTGTACTGTACTGATCATTGGATTCACTCTGTACTGTACTGATCACTGGGTTCACTCTGTACTGTACTGATCACTGGATTCACTCTGTACTGTACTGATCACTGGGTTCACTCTGTACTGTACTGATCATTGGATTCACTCTGTACTGTACTGATCACTGGACTCACTCTGTACTGTACTGATCATTGGATTCACTCTGTACTGTACTGATCACTGGACTCACTCTGTACTGTACTGATCATTGGATTCACTCTGTACTGTACTGATCACTGGATTCACTCTGTACTGTACTGATCATTGGAATCACTCTGTACTGTACTGATCACTGGATTCACTCTGTACTGTACTGATCACTGGAATCACTCTGTACTGTACTGATCACTGGATTCACTTTGTACTGTACTGATCACTGGAATAACTCTGTACTGTACTGATCACTGGAATCACTCTGTACTGTACTGATCACTGGATTCACTCTGTATTGTACTGATCACTGGATTCACTCTGTACTGTACTGATCACTGGAATCACTCTGTACTGTACCGATCACTGGATTCACTCTGTACTGTACTGATCACTGGATTCACTCTGTACTGTACTGATCACTGGACTCACTCTGTACTGTACTGATCACTGGACTCACTCTGTACTGTACTGATCACTGGATTCACTCTGTACTGTACTGATCATTGGATTCACTCTGTACTATACTGATCACTGGACTCACTCTGTACTGTACTGATCATTGGATTCACTCTGTACTGTACTGATCACTGGGTTCACTCTGTACTGTACTGATCACTGGGTTCACTCTGTACTGTACTGATCACTGGATTCACTCTGTACTGTACTGATCATTGTATTCACTCTGTACTGTACTGATCACTGGATTCACTCTGTACTGTACTGATCACTGGAATCACTCTGTACTGTACTGATCACTGGATTCACTCTGTACTGTACTGATCACTGGATTCACCCTTTACTGTACTGATCACTGGAATCACTCTGTACTGTACTGATCACTGGAATCACTCTGTACTGTACTGATCACTGGATTCACTCTGTACTGTACTGATCACTGGACTCACTCTGTACTGTACTGATCAGTGGGTTCACTCTGCACTGTACTGATCACTGAATTCACTCTGTACTGTACTGATCACTGGACTCACTCTGTACTGTACTGATCATTGGATTCACTCTGTACTGTACTGATCATTGGATTCACTCTGTACTGTACTGATCACTGGATTCACCCTGTACTGTACTGATCACTGGAATCACTCTGTACTGTACTGATCACTGGATTCACTCTGTACTGTACTGATCACTGGATTCACTCTGTACTGTACTGATCACAGGATTCACTCTGTACTGTACTGATCACTGGATTCACCCTGTACTGTACTGATCACTGGAATCACTCTGTACTGTACTGATCACTGGGTTCACTCTGTACTGTACTGATCACTGGATTCACTCTGTACTGTACTGATCACAGGATTCACTCTGTACTGTACTGATCACTGGAATCTCTCTGTACTGTACTGATCAATGGATTCACTCTGTACTGTACTGATCACTGGACTCACTCTGTACTGTACTGATCACTGGAATCACTCTGTACTGTACTGATCACTGGAATCACTCTGTACTGTACTGATCACTGGATTCACCCTGTACTGTACTGATCACTGGAATCACTCTGTACTGTACTGATCACAGGATTCACTCTGTACTGTACTGATCACTGGAATCTCTCTGTACTGTACTGATCAATGGATTCACTCTGTACTGTACTGATCATTGGATTCACTCTGTACTGTACTGATCACTGGATTCACTCTGTACTGTACTGATCACTGGATTCACTCTGTACTGTACTGATCACTGGAATCTCTCTGTACTGTACTGATCAATGGATTCACTCTGTACTGTACTGATCATTGGATTCACTCTGTACTGTACTGATCACTGGATTCACCCTGTACTGTACTGATCACTGGAATCACTCTGTACTGTACTGATCACTGGATTCACTCTGTACTGTACTGATCACAGGATTCACTCTGTACTGTACTGATCACTGGAATCTCTCTGTACTGTACTGATCAATGGATTCACTCTGTACTGTACTGATCACTGGACTCACTCTGTACTGTACTGATCACTGGAATCACTCTGTACTGTACTGATCACTGGAATCACTCTGTACTGTACTGATCACTGGTTTCACTCTGTACTGTACTGATCACTGGAATCACTCTGTACTGTACTGATCAATGGATTCACTCTGTACTCTACTGATCACTGGACTCACTCTGTACTGTACTGATCACTGGGTTCACTCTGTACTGTACTGATCACTGGATTCACTCTGTATTGTACTGATCACTGGACTCACTCTGTACTGTACTGATCACTGGACTCACTCTGTACTGTACTGATCACTGGACTCACTCTGTACTGTACTGATCACTGGAATCACTCTGTACTGTACTGATCAGTGGATTCACTCTGTACTGTACTGATCACTGGAATCACTCTGTACTGTACTGATCACTGGATTCACTCTGTACTGTACTGATCAGTGGATTCACTCTGTACTGTACTGATCACTGGAATCACTCTGTACTGTACTGATCACTGGATTCACTTTGTACTGTACTGATCACTGGAATAACTCTGTACTGTACTGATCACTGGAATCACTCTGTACTGTACTGATCACTGGATTCACTCTGTATTGTACTGATCACTGGATTCACTCTGTACTGTACTGATCACTGGAATCACTCTGTACTGTACCGATCACTGGATTCACTCTGTACTGTACTGATCACTGGATTCACTGTGTACTGTACTGATCACTGGACTCACTCTGTACTGTACTGATCACTGGAATCACTCTGTACTGTACTGATCACTGGATTCACTCTTTACTGTACTGATCACTGGAATCACTCTGTACTGATCACTGGACTCACTCTGTACTGTACTGATCACTTGATTCACTCTTTACTGTACTGATCACTGGAATCACTCTGTACTGATCACTGGGATCACTCTGTACTGTACTGATCACTGGAATCACTCTGTACTGTACTGATCACTGGAATCACACTGTACTGTACTGATCACTGGAATAACTCTGTACTGTACTGATCAATGGATTCACCCTGTACTGTACTGATCACTGGACTCACTCTGTACTGTACTGATCACTGGATTCACTCTTTACTGTACTGATCACTGGAATCACTCTGTACTGATCACTGGACTCACTCTGTACTGTACTGATCACTTGATTCACTCTTTACTGTACTGATCACTGGATTCACTCTGTACTGTACTGATCACTGGAATCACACTGTACTGTACTGATCACTGGAATAACTCTGTACTGTACTGATCAATGGATTCACCCTGTACTGTACTGATCACTGGATCCACTCTGTACTGTACTGATCACTGGAATCACTCTGTACTGTACTGATCAATGGATTCACCCTGTACTGTACTGATCACTGGAATCACTCTGTACTGTACTGATCACTGGATTCACCCTGTACTGTACTGATCACTGGATTCACTCTGTACTGTACTGATCACTGGAATCACTCTGTACTGTACTGATCACTGGAATCACTCTGTACTGTACTGATCACTGGGACCTTGGAAATGATCTAATGTGAATGATACCAAGTTACTGTGCTGCTGGGATTGTGATTCAATAGTAAGTAGCACTGTGCTGAGGAGATATGCACCTACCTACCATATAACGTAACTATGTCTGTGTGACCATAGGGATAACTGACAAGAGGTCCTTATCTGTCATCAGTTTACTTACAGAGATCACATGTCACCTGTGGAAGTAAAATGGACTTTATACACAAAGACAAAGGGGACTAATTGTAATAACATAGAGCACATTGTCTGTTATTTACTGTTCCTGTAGCCCTAAAAGGACCAGAGGTGTTTGTTTTGCAAAACTACTACTATTACTACTGATAAGCCCTTTAAATATGGACTGTGCACACCACTGGTTCTTAACCTTTTGAGTGCCAAAACAAAAGAAATTTAAAGGTTACAAGAATGGTATCTGATAATAATACATATATTAAACTTAAAGGGATACTAATAATTTGTTTTATCTTTATTTTATTTTGTAGGCATTAAAAAAAATGAAGAACGATATAAGTCTTATCTCTCAAACCTTTACCTAGTAAGCTATCTCTACTCAGATGTGGAATGCAGTCCATAGACCAGACAAATAACAGAAGGGGACAATCTTCTTCCCATGAGTACAATGAAAGCCCTGCCCCCCTTGACAAGTTTTTCCCTTATCTTAATTGAAGATTGTCACTCTCTGCAGTCTACCTGGGCACCTCCCTTCTGCTCTGGCTGAGCAATGTTAAATCAGTAAAAGGGGCAGGAGGAGGATACTTTATCATTGAATTACTCTTGAACTACAACTCTGACAGAATTGAAAGAACACTCTCCAAAGTCCAAATACTATGAAGATTAATTAGAGCTGCTTTTATTATGAAACATTACTATACATTTAAGAAATATCCCACCAAAGAATATTCTGACATTTTACAAAATATGGTTAATGAAGCTTTTAAATGTGGCATTCTCAATAAAAAGGAATTAGCTTATTTTACTATTAGGAATCCTAAAATTCTCTATATGTATATTTTACCAAAAATACATAAGAGCTTGGACAAACCTCCACGGTGACCAATTATTGCTGGTATGGAGGGAGTGACCTCATATCTTTCCCATTACATAGATTTTTTTCTACAGGGGTATGTTTCTGTATTTCCTTCTTACATCAGAGATACTGAACATGTGCTCCAAAATGTGGATGGTTTCTCCTGCAGAGATGGTTATGTGTGGGCGACTATTGAGGTCACCTCACTCTATAACAGCAATATTCACAATAAAGGTTTTGAGGCTGTTTCATATTTTCGTCAGTTAGATGTCACCCTTCCTGACACACAGAAGGAATTTATTATTAATTGTATTCATTGTATTCTTCACCATAATTATTTTCAGTTTGATTCTGCATTTATTTTATTTACAAATCACTGGATCTAAAATGGATGCTAGTTTTGCCCCCAGTTATACTAACATATACATTGGTCATTTGGAGAAGACCCATGTGTGGTATCACTTATTTATTATGGTTGTTATATAGATGATCTTCTGCTTGTTTGTCAGGGTGACATCCCAACGTTGGAAAAATGTATTCAGGATTTGGATAATAATGATAAGGGACTTAGGTTTACATACCAAATTAATAAACATCAAATAAATTTTTGGACTTGACTCTTTCACATGAAAATAATAATATTGTGTCTAAGACTTATGTTAAACCCACAAGCACCAACAACTATCTTCATTATGACAGTTTCCATCTCCCTACTTGGAAGCATATTATACCCAAGGGGCAGTTCCATCGCCTGAGACGTAACTGCACCAGTGATGGTGAGTTTGAGTCTCAGTCGATGGTACTGCAAAATACATTTTTAAAAAGGGGATATCCTGAAATTTTGATTCAGAATAGTTATAAACAGGTTGCAGAAATGGATCGAACTTCTTTAATTTCACCGATACCAACAGAAATGATTGGTATACCAAATAAAATTAATGAAAAAAATAAAAATAAATCTAATGATATTCAATTTGTGATGACTTTTAATAATTCTTATAGAAGTGTTCAAAAAATATTAAATAAACATTGGCCTGTTTTGTTGGAAGACTGTTTGTAAAACCATATCTTCCAGCAAAACCGAAAATTATTTATACTAAAAATAGGAATTTAAAGGATATGTTTTCCAGAAAGAATCTAAGCAATAAACCCATAAATAGAAGTAACTTTTTTAAATGTCATGGTGTTTACAAATGTGGTAATGCTAGATGTATCACATGTTAATTTTTAGCTTGTGGTACCAAACAATTAACAGACAGTCAAGGAAAAATTAATGTTATAAATGATTACATTAATTGTAATACTACTTTTGTAATATATAGTATTAAACGTTCTTGTAATAAAATGTATATTGGCAGGACCAAACATAAATTAAAAGAACGATTCTTAGAACATAGACGAGCTATTTTGTCATCAGATAAAAAATATCATCTAGCGTTACATTATAGGGATTTTCATAATAAAAGTTTTGAGGGTACATCTATTATCCCTTTGGAACATATTTCGGGACACTATAGTGATGGTGAACGATTCTGTGTTTTGTGCAAGCGTCACGGTTACCCAGAGAAGTTCAGGAGTCAGTACGGTACAGTTAATGCAATTTACTAACAAAATGATAGAAAGAACAATATATACAACAGGAACAAGCAGAGGGTTACCAGCCAGCAAGCACTATTATCAGGAATAATAGGCTACAAAGCTAGACCACACTGCTGGAGACTAGGCCTTAGCCACTGGTAGTCTCAACAGGAACCAGGAGAAGGAACCGGAACTCAGGATCTTGATCCAACGTAACAAGTGTACCGACTCACACCTGTAGTCAGTAGGGAGCGAATTCTGACTCATGCCTGCAGTCAGTATGGAGCGAACTGACTCACGCCTGCAGTCAGTATGGAGTGAATTGACTCACACCTGCAGTCAGTATAGAGTGAACTGACTCACACCTGCAGTCAGTATCAGAGCTTAGTTTACCAGAGACCCAGGTCCGCACTAGGTTGGGTGTCTGCTAGGTAGAAGGAACAAACGTAAAAGTAGTCAGACAGAGCCACAAGTCAGCACCAGAGGGAGTAGTCAGACAAGCCACAGGTCAGCCAGAGCCACAGGTCTGCACCAGGTTGGGTGTCCACTATAGGGATAAGTAAAAGAATAGTCAGACAGAGCCACAGGTCAGCACCAAGATGGATGGAAGACTAGCCAGGTCATACACAGAGCCCAAGGTAATAGACCTGCTGTGAACAATAACGCAAGGGCAACTGAGTCAGGCCTCAGTCTGCCCTTTAAACCCCTCCACAGGAAGTAGGAGGAACAGCTCAGAGGGAGAAAGTTGGAAGTAGGTAGGAGGAGACTACAGGAGGCAAATACATAAAACAGAGGCCTGCTGCATGCTTGAAGCCTCGCGCCTGTAGATGATGCTGGCACCAAGGTAAGCTGTAACAGCCAGAGAGGGATGTTTTGGATCTTTTCCCGGCGGTCACAATGAGAAATTAGATGTTTCTACCTCTACATAACTCACAATTGCACTATAGATTTATATTTTTTATTATTACACTTTCAGTTTTTTAACACATTCAAATGTATTTAACTTTTTCTTATTATTCTCTTACTTACACATTTTTTTATATATTTTCTATCTCATTTTTTATTTTTCATTTACTATTGTTGGATCAATGTGCTTGATTCACTTTCTTCCAGAAGTTGATCAGGAGATTGATTTAATTGATATTATTTTATATCGATTTAGTTCTTTTAATAAATACTATATATTTGGGATACTGATTTATAATGATCTTTATTGATTCAACTAATGTACAATAGTGATCTTAGGTTCCTATTTGTTAAGTTTTCTTGCTATTTAAATGTACTTGGATATTTCATCGGATCTACTTAAGTTGCTACATCTGTGTTATCTATGTCATCATGAATACCTGACTGGATGAGAAGAACTGGGGCTAATATTTAAAGACTTGAGTTTCATTCAAACTTTATGTCCCTGAGGAAGTAACTATCGATACGAAACGCGTAGGACTTTTGTCACACTGTCACCTGTTTACTATTACCTATAATAGTGCTATTGCTGTTGCCACATATAAGCTAAAGACGGAAGGTTTCAATCACGGCTGATTCAGCTTCTGCTGCTGTGGAAGTTTGTAGAAGTCTGAGGTCTCCGACCGCTTATAATCTGAAGTCCTTTGCTACTAGCCAGACCTGAAAAGTTACTCTCCACTGCAAGCAAAAACATACCCACCAGGGCTAAATTTTCACTCACCAATGGCTAGTGGCAAGTGGAAATTTTGAACCCTGCTGTTTATGAACCCATACCCAAGGAACATTGAATCATTGAATCATAGACAGGGGAGAAATCGTGATCTCAACATATATAGACCACTTTTCTTTACACACTGCTAAACAGCTGCTGCCTTATTGGCACATTTGGTGCGTCTCAGATTCCTGCCCTCTTCATCAGTTCTATTAAAGGCATCTATCTATAGGCACTTTATTATACGCTCAAGGTGGACATTACAATATCAGGTGATATATGCCCTATTTTTTAGAATTTTTTACATTTTTTCAGTGAATTCACTGTGAGTTTTATATAGCACAAATATTGTGTCTTTGTGACATATTTTGTTATTTTGTTTGTGTATTGATACAAGTTATCCCGTAGTTTGTATTTGTCAGATAATAAATATATTTTGGACTATTCTACTAGCACTAGCGCTCTCCCAGTGTTTATTTCTTTTGTTTTATTTTTTCACCCTGTTCACCATCAGGGCTTGGAAGAGTAGAGACAGCGTTATTTAATTGTATTTTTGCAGGTGCAATTGTATTTTTGCAGGTATACAGGTGCCATTTTCCAATAACTGGAGGAGTTTCTTGTTGAATATAAATATATATATATATATATATATATAGAGAGAGAGAGAGAGAGAGAGAGAGAGAGAGAGAGAGAGAGAGAGATATAAATGAACAGCTTACAGCACTGTATCACTTAGTATTTAAAAATATGTGTGAATATCTTAATAATACATGTTCAATTTTAATTGTATTTAGTGATAATTTTTGATATATGTAAAGTGCTCTTAGAAATATAAGTGTACCTGAAGTGTGCAGCAAGGAATAAGAGGGTTCTCCAGTCCCCCCAAAAGGGGCAAACACAGAAAAAAACTATAATCCTGCTCTCCTCTGCTAAAGTGAAAAATAAAACATAGTGTGCCCTGTAAAAGGCATATATAATAATGTGAATACATTTTGAGGCTCTAGTTGCCCACATTTTTGGCCAAAGAAGGGGGGTAAGCTTGCCAACCGTGCCAAGGTACCTCAAGTGTGGCAGGGACCTACACTAAACACTTGAGTCCCTATCTAAAAAATAACAAAACAAAAAAAATAATAAATGAATTAAAATTGTCCCAGAAGAAATATTGCAGTAATGCGTCGGAAATGGACCCTTAAATATATAGGTTCTCTACAATGTATGAATGCCAATGTATGCAATTAAAAACAATTAATACACAAAGATAAAACCGGGTCAGTGGGAGTCCTACCACACAAGTCTGCTGTTGTAGATGTCCATACAGAGGACTGAGACTATCTCAGCCTCTATATAACCACCAGCAGACTACAAGAGGAGCAATTGGTTGGTTATATAGAGGCTGAGATAGTCTCAGTCCTTTGTATGGACATCCATAACAGAAGACTTTGCTGAATAAAACCACCTGTTTTCGTTGCAATATCTCTGGAGTGTTGTCTCTTCTTGGCTCATCCAGGCTGAGTATATTTGTATATGTATATATGTATGAACGTGTTAGAGTCTTATGAACAAGTATGCTCACATATGATGAGTTCCACCTTGTAGGAACTGTGTATATTTTTTCATTTCAGCCATGAATTATATAGTTTGGATGTAGCCTGGTGGTCAGCGGGCAGGACTTGTATAGTGTAATGTTGTTTCTCGTTTCGCATTCCAAGAGTTGGTGAATTTGATCCTCCATGTGCGACTTTAACTGGCAATGTGATACAGCATGTAATTAGATATAACTTGCATCACTTCAGGGCTTCAATATTTAGTAACCAGCAGCTGGCTCTCCAGACATGAATATGTACCTACTTTCTATATATGACCAACGCAAGGGCAAGTTGCACTGAATGAATAACTGTCTATGAAGAGTCAGTGAACAAATACATAAAAATAAAATTAAAATTGTGTCAAAAAGTAGCACCCTTTAAGAGGGGAGGGAATAAGGACCTCAAACTGTTGCAGAGAGAGACTTTCTGGATCTATTATATGGACACAGTGCCACCCAGGGGTCTTAATGAGATTCTCTCCTTCTCACTGTTTATGCAGGGATATACAGTAACCCCACAGTTAGTGTATTTTGATGAATGTTTCTAGCAGAGGTGGGAGGTGCTCAGCCTACTGAGTAAAGGATGCTGTCCCACCTCCCTATACCTTTCAACCCAATGAGTGAGAGTTGTTATCGTGAACTCGGGGTGGCTTTCCCCACTATGCAGTTTAATCTTTCTTTGTGATTATGACTGTGGGCAACCATCTTCATCTGCATAATAATGGTCATTTTTTCAGGGAGTGATCCACTTTAGAGTTTGATGCCCTTTGATTTTAAAATTTGCCTTTAGTTTATTTACTTTTTTATCTGTTTATAATAATAAAAGTTATATTTTATCATAGTTTGATCATATTATTAATTATATTCA
Source organism: Rhinophrynus dorsalis (assembly GCA_037306005.1). Taxonomy (NCBI): domain Eukaryota; kingdom Metazoa; phylum Chordata; class Amphibia; order Anura; family Rhinophrynidae; genus Rhinophrynus; species Rhinophrynus dorsalis. The sequence continues at coordinate 558,104,025 of CM074721.1, forward strand.
CATCATATTTTGGGATTAGAAGCTCACCCAGGAAGGTGGGTCTGGTGCTGTACATGGGTTTCTTTTCCTCTCTCTCTTCTGTGACAGTATAATACATTTGACCCTATCACATTCCCTTTAGCTAGACATAGCATTTCTGATACACATGGAGTAGTGCTCCTCAAATCTATTACTTCATATTATTATTCTAGACCTGCATCACATTTACGTATATAACAGACACTGAAAGGAAGTGGACAAACTGCAGCTGGCTCTTAAGCCTTTGAGTGCCACAGGGGTGAGCAATGCACATCCCTATGGCATTCAATGCTGTCCATGGTGCTTAAAGCCTTCTCTGTATTCCCCTACTGGCTGGGTAGGGAAGCACAGACAATGCTGTTCAGAATTGTCCTAGTGTTGGTGATGTGTGAGGAGAGGACATCCCTTCCACACCAACAACACTTCAAAAATCCTGTATGCTAAAAGGGACCTTCTCCAACCCTACCCTTCCATCCGACAATTTTGGTGAATATGTTGATGTTTGTGCAGATCGAATTGCCGGTGTGATTCGAACACATCAACAATATCATACCAACACCACATAGACATTTAGTGCATCTAGGCCAAAGAGTATTCCATGTTACAAGTAAGAAGCCAATCGATCTGCCTTCTCCTTTAGATCTCTGAAGGTCTAGAATAAGATCCCTGAAAAAAAAAAAACGGATTTCTTTCTAAATAAATACATATTTTGCAGACTAATAGGAAATTATTTACTGATATGGAAAAACTAAAGAAAGATATCTCTAGAATGGCAAAAAGGTTTTGACATGATCTTCATGCTAATAGCAAACATATGTAATTGGACAATGGCTGCAGTGATCAACCAAATATATTATTATAAAGATACTTCTATCCAGTTAATTTCCAATTGATGAAAACTAGAAAAACATTACTTATCCATTTTAAATAGAAATTCTTGCAGTTATTATTTAAAAGAAAGTAATGGAAAGTATGAATAATAAAATTACTTAGTAAAGAACTGATTACCAAAATAAAGGCAAAATTATGGATTATTTTTTTTTTAAATATAGAGCCCTTAAAACCTGTAATAAAATATCCAAAACAATCAGGTCATCTGCAAGTTCAAAATCCCTAAAAATGACTGCTTCCTTGTAATTGAACATGTAAATGAATTGAAACAATACTGTGTTATTTTATTTTGTCTTATGTGTGTTTGTATATAAATGTGTAATTGTATTGGTAATGTAAATGCTCTCCAGGGCATACTAGCATCTTGGTGTATTCCTCCAGATAAAATACTTTATAAATAAATACATAAATAAATATGTGAAAGGTTGAACTTGATGCACTTGTGTTTCTTATCATCCACTTAATCAATTGCATGTAATATAGAAAAATAATGCAAATCTGTTTGGACTACTTAGGGTCAACAAAGTTTTGTAGGAGTCTATTATTTTCCATTAATTCAAGAATGTTTTCATTCTATAAATTAACTTCTCATAGTAACATAGTAAATTAGTTTGAATAAAGACACAAGTCCATCAAGTTCAACCTTCTCCTCATACCCCAGTAATTGAGAATTTTATAGCTGTTATATTGTAGACATTATAGTCCTATCTTTGAAGGAATACAGATGTAGGATGAAGTAGCATGTATGAAAATATTTGTTAGATTCACATACTGTATGGCTGAAACTATATGATTTCCCAATTCCCTGGGTTATTCTTCAGATACAACTAAAGAAGGACCCTGAGAGGTTTATAAGCTAATAATATTTATCTATATTAGTCAAATTCAATGCTTTATTATTCTTATTATATCACTCTACTGTCATGTTGCTTTTATTAATGTATCTTTAATTTTGTACAATGTGTTAATTGTGTATGATGTTAATTTGTAAATCTAGGACTCCTTTAATGCTATGTTTTCTCTGAAAAACTCCTTACTTGAGAACATGGACCTCTCATAAGACCTTCCAGAAAATTAATAAAATGAATCAGACAACAGTAAAATATTTTCTTCTTTTGGGATTTCAAGATGTTTACAATTTTAGGAGTGTTCTTTTCCTTATTGTCCTTCTGATTTACATTTTGACAATAACTGGAAATATGATGATTGTTTTCTTGGTGTCTTTTAGTCAAACACTTAACTCTCCCATGTACTTCTTACTGAGCCACCTATCCTCCTGTGACCTACTGCTAACTACAGTAATTTCCCCTTTTATGATGAGTCTTATATTGAACAAAAGAAAAATCATATCTTTTTCTGGCTGTTTCACCCAGTTGTACTTATTTGTTGCCCTAGCAACTGCAGAGTGTTTCCTTCTTTCGGCCATGTCTTATGACAGATATCTGGCTATTTGTAACCCACTGCATTATTCTTCTGTTATGAACTTCCAGAGATGCCTTCACCTGGTTGTCTGGGCTTGGGTCACAGCATTCTCAGTGACATTGAATATCATCTTTCCGGTACTTGGATTGCAATTCTGTGGTCCCAATGTCATTGATCATTTCTTCTGTGACATTGTACCCATTATGCAGCTTTCATGCTCAGACACATCATTTGTTGAGAGGGTGAATTTTATGGTTGGTTTTCCAGCAGGTTTCCTGCCATTAATGTACATTATTTCAACTTACATCTATATCTTCCACACCATTCTCAGGATCCCAACAACCTCTGGAAGACAGAAAGCCTTTTACACATGTAGCTCCCACCTGACACTTGTGTCCTTATATATTGGAACATTGATTACTGCTTATTTGTTTCTATCTAAAGAACACTCAGTAAATATTAACAAGGTTTTATCTTTCATGTATACAGTGGTGACTCCATTCCTGAATCCAATCATTTATAGTTTGAGAAACAAGGACATCAAAACAGTCCTAGCTAAATTATCACATATAATAATAATGTGAACATTCCAAACCATTTTAACCAGAGTGATGGCACTGTAGGCTGGGATACCATTCAACATACTAGTATTTCATAGAAACATAGATTTTGATGGCAATCCACCTGGATTGTTCCGTCTGCTAATTTCCCTATTTATTTAATCTTACATACTTCTCAAAATAGACTTATCTATTCCAGATATTTTTTAATTCCCTTACAGTATTATTCCGTACCATCTCTGCCAAACGGGTCCACTTCTATTAGAACAATGTTTTATAGATCTAGAATTCATTATGCAAATGGATTATATATTTCAAGAGGTAATAGTACTTACTGGAAGAGATGAGTGAACTAGTTTGCTGAATGGTTTCAATCAGAAAGCCACCTGTAACCAATTCCATTAGTCAGAATTTTTCTTTCAACTGTTTAAAATTATTTTGGACAACTTTGTTTCCTCATGTATGCATTAGGTACTGGGTAGCATGCTCATTCAGCTGAATGGAATTATTCTGACATAGTTGTACGCTTGCAAAACAGTTAAGAAATAAGTGTTTATATTATGTTTATGTTATATTATGTTTTATATGCCAGTTACAGTGCAGAAAAATCAGTCATGTGTTAGAAATTTATAATAGAGATGCCTCATATTGCATGTGCGTGATCTGATTTAGGCGCTTGTGTGGTTGGAAGTATCTTTAAAGTAAGCTGAAATTTTAGCATTACGTTATATACTATTACAATCTGCCATTTTTGCTAGTACCATAATGTTATTTGGCTCTACAACAGGGCTGGGAGAGGTATAAAGGAATAGAAAATAGGAATATTGTGCAACTTGCTACAAACTTAAAGTCAAGTGCCATTGCCAGCCAGCCGGTCAGAGAGATTAACTCACTATTCACTCACTATTAAATAATTAAAATGAGATCAATGTACATTATACTTTTATGTGGCAAATAAACAGATTTGTTATGAGTGTAATTAAAATGAGTTGCTATATCCTGTAAGTGTTTATAATAATTTAATAATAGATGAGGAGAAGGAGGAGGGATGTGAAGAAGGTTTGCTACATTTGCCTCACTTGGAACCACTGCTATAACCAATAAGAAATATGTGTCAGCAATCTGAGATAGCTTACATTTGACACTGACATCAAAATAGTAAAAATATACATACACACATCAATCACACCAATGCAGTTCTCCCACCACCACTAACATACACATCTGCCACATTGTAGGTTATACTTTTTTATCTCTTGACATCATCATGAATATGTGTTGCTGTCACTTAAGCAGGAAGTTAGTGGACAAAGGACAAATGCACTCTGCATGTTAACACAGTTTTCAAGGTCTATGATTCTGGAGGACTCACAACTTTGAGTTTCAGCTACTTATTTCTCCACTACAGCCCTCAGAAGAAGTTATAGTGTGGTGGAAAATGTTGAACCATAGGAAACATAGGTGATAAATGTGTTGTAATGAGGAAAATGTTGTGAAAAGCTATCCGTTTTTCTCAAAGTCATGCAGGATATTTTTCTAATTTTTTGCCCACCTCTAGTGAGGAAGTGTCACCTAAGGATGTGTGCCTCGCCACCACCACCATCACATATGAGTCCAAAGCAGCTGCTTTCATGTTTAATAGTGTGAGATTGAACTCCCCAACCACCAGTACAGCAGGAGGAAGGAGAAGGCGGTTGTAGTGATGATGATAACCCACAGTGTTATATTGTGTTGCAAATATTATAGTGTTGGAGGTGAATGAATATTAGAGAAGAATATGTGGGGACTGGATATCACTACCCACCCACCAGTACTACTGAAATGATGGAGATTACTGCAAGTTTAGCTCCTGCTGTTTGATTTCTTTAGGTAACACAGATGATGATCATCCATCAGAGCAGGCTGTTGCTGATGCTTCCACATTGCTCACCATGGGTGCAGTTATTGGTGGTGGGAGTAGTGGTGATGACAAAGATGATGAGGGATTTCCACATAGTTGTGTTGAAAACCCCTTATGTGTACAGATGTCATAATACTTTACGCTCTTTCAACAAACTAATTTATTCAGTCATCCTTCCAGATTGTTTACTCTGTGTCAGAGGAATTTGGGGTGAGTAAAATGAGCAAAGAAGAATAACCCGAAATACCCCAAAATCTTGTGTGACTGACTGGGAAAAACAGACAGCTGTGATTCAAGTTCTATTATGATCTGGATGTTATCTCTGTGCTAATGGAGTCTGAATGTATGTTAAGGAAGGGATAGTAAAACTTAAAAATTACTAATCCCAATATTGTAATACTAATGAAAAAAAAAAAAACTTAATTGCCACAGTGACATCTCTTAAACCTTTATGGTTCGAGAGATATTCACTCGCAATGTTCCCCCCTCCTTCCAGTGGCTCTGCAGCAGAGACGAGATTGTGTTAATAAAAAAGAAAACATTCACTTAAAAGATCTTCTACATGTGCTTGGTTTGCAGAGCCGTCGGATGATCGTAGGACAGGCTACAGCGCTGACTTCAGGGAAAGGGGAGGGAGGGGGGAAATTTGAGAGTGAATATCTCTCAGACCATAAAGGTTTGAGAGATGTCACTTGGGTAATTAATTTCTTTTTATTATTACTACAATATTGGGATTAGTAATTTTTAAGTATTACTATCCCTTTAAGGAAGGGATTTACCTCAAATACCTCAAAGATTTACATGGCAGGTGGTCTAAATGGATCTTTAAATAAAATAAATTGTACTCACATATTTAGGTGGTCAGCTAAAAAATTAATCAAAATGACAAACCTGTTTGTGGGGTGATGTCACCACCTCCACTCGGTGTGTATCAGTAGTCTTGTTTGAATGCTGCAACACATGGTGAGATAGCTCAGTGGTAAAGTCCCTGCCTACGGAGCCTGCTCAAACCGCAAGGTTACAGGTTCAGTCCCAGCTGTGTCATCTCAGCCCTTCATCCTTCTGAGGTTAATAACATGAGTACCATTGATTGGGTAATAATAACATCTATTATTTCAGCTGCCGATTTGGTTAATTCTGAAAGCGTGCGATGAAAACACTTTGAGTCCCACTGGGAGAAAGGTGCTATATAAATACTAATCTTGTACAGTTTTTATTAATTCAAAATATATAAAAAATAAAAATAAATATGCATCAAGAACAATAGGCTAACGTGTTTCATGGTTACAAAGAATTATCAAAGCTTAAAAAGCAATATGTAGAGGGGGATGAGGGGTGCTACCATATTCCACTGCTGGGACCCTTACTGCAAGAGGCAAGATTTAAATACCCTTTGTCTTGTGTAGTGACCCAATCAGGTACCAGTTTAAAATGTGCTTAATTTATGATACAAAGCATCAACAATTAACCACCGAATGTGTATGAATATTACATAAACTGATATATACATAGAAACATAGAATTTGATGGCAAATAAGAACCATTTCAGCCCATCTAGTCTCCCATTTTCCTACAGTAAAAACCTCAAACCTTATTTGGTCGTTGGTCTTTTCTTATGTTCAGGACAGCCTTATGCCTATCCCATACATGCTTACATTCCCTCACTGTATTAACTTCTACCACTTCTGATGGTAGGCTATTCCACTTCTACTACCCTCTCAGTGAAGTAAAACTTTCTTACATTACATCTAAACCTGTGTCCCTTTAGTTTTAGACTATGGCCTCTTGTCCTAACATTTTTACATCTTTGAAATGTACATCCCTCCTGCACTTTGTTGAATCCCTTTATGTATTTGAATGTTTCTATCATATCCCCTCTCTCTTCTCTCCTCCAAGCTATACATGTTCAGATCCTTTAGTCTATCCTATCGTCTATACGATATACAAACATTATTTATTTGCCAATACACTACCATGAGAGACAGGAAAGAACATGTACAAAAAAAAAAAAAAACTATTCTATATAATGGAAAATATGTCTTATTTCAGAAAATTACTCCAAAATAGCCAAACATAATCCAAACAGCTGATCATGTATTAATTATAATCAATATATTATTATTATTTATTTGTACAGCACCAACTAATTCCGCAGCCAGTACAATAGGGAATAGACATACAGCGATATTAAATAGTACAATCAAATGTAGAGAACAGAAGGATCAGAGGGCCCCCTGCTGGTGAGATCTTACAGTCTAAAGGAAGGAAGGTTGGACACAGAAGGAGTAAGTGGTATTGTGTGCAATTGTCTCGTACCAGTCAGTGTGTGGGAGAGTGCTTTTGAGTTCAGTGGTCCAGGGAAGGTGTGGTTCTTTGTGATAATAAATTAATATTATCAATAATGAAGAGAAAAAAGAATACAGATGTGATATATGTTCTTCAATATATTGATATTAAGGCAGATATAATACACCATTGACCAAGTCTTAAAAAACATTTTCTTGCTTTCAATAGTTTCTGAAATATTAATATGGTTAAGGTTTATTTTCCTTCCTCTGGCTCAACACAGGTGATATGGAATGGGCTGAACTTTATTGTTTCCTTGCTCGACTCATAAAAGCCCCAAAAAATTGCCCTACTAAAATTAGTGTTAGAAATATATTTTGCTTATATAATAACCTACTCAATGGTAAGCCAAAAAACATCATTTGGAGGAGTAAAGGTAAAACAAAATAAATGTATAAAGTAAATATTAAAATATGGCTCAGCTCGACAGCAGCCGCAGTCACACAAAATGATTAAAAAAAGAACAAACAAAATGTAAAAAAAATAGTTCACCCTCCAAGCTAACAGGCACTCATATTCTGCAGAATGCATGGCTCTTTGGTATCCTCTTATACCCTGTATCCTGTTTGTCTCTACCGCATTATTGTGTGTAGTTATTCTGCCAGATAGGGTGCAATATATGGGCACAAATTGCCATATGTTTTCCTATATAGAATTGCTGACCAGACGGGGTGGGAGGGATTTGACTGATTGGGAATACTTCGGACAGGTGTGGAAGTTGGTAGGGGAGCCACTGGTGGTGGTGGCTGTGAAGGTTATGGGGGGATTCTGCTGGCAGGTGGGTGGTTTCTGCAGCCAATTTGGTCTACTTAGCAGAGGTTTTCTTGTGTCTACATTTTTGGAGAGGGATAGTAGAATTATTAGCATGGTCAGCACCAGCAGCAGTGGCATAGGACTTTTTTTGGCATAGTCTTCAGTTTGCCTATACTGCATATGCTTAAGAAAAGCAGATATGCCAAGATGGGACCCTTACTTCCCCCTCGTTACTGTTTTTATTTTTGGTTTTTTTTTTTACTTTTTTGAGAAAATGGCAAAGCAATACAAGATAATAAAGAGTAAAATACAAAACAGAAAGTACAAACTCAATAGTACAAATATAATAGTACAGCAGTTTTCAAGGAGTGAAGAGAAAGTACAAGTACACAATGAAAACATTGCAAGGTAAGACAATATATACTTAAGAGAGTGCATTTGGAAACTAGTAAAGAAGGTATTCAAAACCGTATACCTTCTGTATGTAGTGAGGAGAGTATGACGGAGAGTGATATGCCAGTTGAATAGAGATGGGGCTGCTCATAACATATGGAATGGTAGTTGGGGAGGGGTAAGAGTGGATGAGGGGAATTAATAAAGTGAGAGATGGGTAAGAAAAGGGTGAAGATGAAGACAGAGATGGAGAGAGAGTTGTGAGGTTTCCCATCGATGGATCCAAAGGAAGGCAGGACCGACGCATGTTGCACAAGGCTTAAAATAAGTGTGTTGAAGGAAATGCAAATAAAGTCAATCAAAGATGGGTCCCTATATAGAGGGCAGGTCAAGGTTACACATGTGGAAGGAAGAAGGTCTATACGGAGATGTTAGGTTGTGGGTGTGCATTCAGCCCTCTTGCCCATTTGGTCAAAAAGGAAGACTGTGTAGCAAAAGAAATGGCATAACACCTCTCCTCTGCAGGTACATGTTTATTTTTATAATCCAGTTCTGTAGGGAGGGAGCTTCTGATTTACCCCAATATAGAGGAATTAGTGATTTGGCTGTGTTGAGGAGTATTGGGAGACATGTAGACTCCAATTGTTTTTGTCTCAGAGGGGCGACAAGAAGAGGTGAAAACAGGCAGATAACAGGATCAGCAGAAAGTTGTAGGCCTAATGTGTTGTTAATATAGTCTATCACTAATGACCAGTACGGGGAAATAAGAGGAAAGGACTACCAAATGTGGAGCATGGAGCCCTTGTGTAGGGAGCAGTACCAACAGCTATCAAAGATTATGTGAGAGAATTGAGAATTATGCTGTGGTGTGTAACACCAGCGTGTTAGGATTTTATAATTTAATTCTCGAGTTTTAATGTCACGTGAAGATTTGTTGATACATTTTATGATCTTTGACCACTTGGTTGTGGATAGTGGTGACATGAGTTCCCTATCCCATTCTGAAAGAAAGTAAGGTTTCGAGTCATGGGTTTCATAAACAAGGAGGGAGTAACAAAATGATAGAGTCCATAAGGACAAAGAGGGGGTATGTATGGCCCATTCCAAAGTCGAAAGGGGTCAAGGGGCTATGGGTTTCTGCATGTGGATCAGAACCAAGCCCTAACTTGAAGTAGCTGCCACCAAGGGATTGAAGGGAGACTTAATTTATCTAGAAGAAGTGGCAAGGGGATAAAGTCAGAGTTATGTATCAAAGCAAGCAAAGTATCTACTGACTTACATTTCCAGATTTGAAAATTCTGAGATTGTAGCCCAACAGGGAAATCTGGATTTCCAATGAAAGATTATAGAGGAGATGGTGAAGGTGCAAGAGCAAGTGTGTGATTGATAATTCTCCAGGATTCAAGTATGTGGCAGAGAATTGGGTGATCGGCCGGTGGGGGTTCGGTGTCAGACCTAGACCAGCATATTTGTAAACAATCAAAGTTATTTAAAGCAGATGTTATGGTGCCAACCCAATGTTTAGGTGGGCTAGAGGAGAAGTTGAACAACTTGGCCAAAGCTGACACTTTATAGTATCTGTGTACATAAGGGAGTACAAGGCCACTACCTTCAAGCTGGTTAGAGAGGATGGCCAGGTTTAGTCTAGGTTTGTTATTGGTCCATATAAAAAGTGATATTATTGACTGAAAAGCATCCATTATGGATTTGGGAATATGGGTAGGAAGGGAGTTAAATATATAAAGGAGTTTGGGCAGGATCATCATTTTGATAACATTGACCCTACCAAACCAAGAAATGTGAATGTTGCCCCAGACGAGAAATTCTTTGGAAATGGAACTGAGTAAGGGGGATAAGTTGATAATCGAGGAGAGGTTTGCAGATAACAATACACCCAAGTATTTTATATGGGAATCTGCCCATGAGAATTTGATTTTCCACTTTAGTTCAGAGACTGTGGAGTCAGGAACTCTGACGTTGAGAATTTCAGATCTGGTATAGGTGATTTTCACTTGCGATAAGAAGCAATACTCTTCCAGGAGAGAGATCAGAGGCAATATAGAAGAGTGCAGATGGGATAAGAAAAATAGAACGCTGTCTGCAAAAGCTGCTATCATGTATGTAGAGTTCCCAGTCGTTATTCTGTGAACTAGTGGTTCATTTCTAACACATCTTAACAAGGGTTCTAGAGTGAGAGTGAAGATGAGGGGAGATAAAGGACAACCTTCCTTGTTCCACTGGAAATTGGGAAGGGGTCAGATATCTTTCAGTTAACCAGAACTCTTGCAGTAGGACTGGAAAACAGACCCATGATACCGGAGAGCATAAATGGACCTATGCCAATGTGCTTAAGAGTTTCAAATATATAACGCCATTTACTCTATCAAAAGCCTTTTCAGCGTTGGTAGAGAGTAGACCCATGGGGATTTTGTGGCATATAGCATAGTGTGTCAAATGGTGAACTTCTCTCCCAGGGGTAAAGCCTGCTCGATGTAGTAAGAGGGGGAGAAGAGGTATAAGTCTTTTGGCTAGTATTTTGGCATATATTTTTAATCCACATTCAGGTGGGAGATTGGGCGATAATTTCTGCAATGTAAGGATCCTTGTTGGGCTTGGGTATTACCACTATGTGTGATTCTAAGGATTGGGTAGGAAAAGCTTGGCCAAAGAGTATAGCTTTATAAGCGGCCGCCATAAATCGTCATAATTGATCTTGAAAATGTTTATAAAACAAGATTGAGAATCCATCTGGCACAGGGCTCTTTCCCGGTTTCATGGACTTTCATGGAGTGGATGGTAACAAGGGCCATGGCTAGGTCAAGCTTTTCCTACGATATGGGGGACTCTACAGAATCAGATTGGTTCTGGTTGAAGTTGGTAATTTTGGTTTTGGAAAAAAAAATGTTTCTAGGAATACCTTCCAATCCAGCTGAGAGGATCCTGTGTCCGAGTCAAGATTATAGAAAGAGTTGTAGAAATCACTGAATGAGGCGGCAATACCTGGGTAAGTTTCTGTCATTATTCCAGAGGGTGATCAAATGGAGATTAAGTTGCTCTTTCTTTTTGTTTTAATCAGGCAAGCCATGGTTTTGCCACTTTTATCGTATGATATGTATTTGTGGTACTGCAGCCACATGTATGATTTAACGGAATTCTGATGAAGTATTTAATTGAGGTCCTCCCTAAATTTGAGGAGGATCAAGTATGTGGCAGGATGTTGTTAGAGTTTATGCTTCTTTTACAGGGAACTAAAGGCCCCCAGTTTGATAAAGGCTCCTCTGAAGACGCATTTGAATGCCTCCCATAGAACCAGTTTGTAGACACCAAAGTATTCTTCTATGTTATTGCCAATAGAGGTAATATCTTGGGGATTTTGAAAAAGGGATTTGTTGAGTCACCAAATTTTGGGGGTGTCCTGAAATTCAGGCAGAGAGAAGGAAATTGAAGAGTGGTCTGAGCATGTTAAGGAATCGTTGGAAGAAGAGGTAAGAAATTGAATTAAGTATTGAGACAGGAATAAATAGTTGATCCTACTATAGGATGAGTGGGGATGTGAGAAGAAAGTGAAGTCTTTGAGTAAAGGATGACGCATCCTCCAAATGTCTATGAAGGAGAGAACAGAAAGTTTGTTGCAAAGGTGACATAGGTGAGAAATCTTGAATTGAGATTTCCATATGGAAAAGTCAAGAGAAGGGTCAAGAGCGAATGATTCTGCCCTCTGTGCATTCATCAGGAAGGGATAGTGTTTTCTTGAGAAAAGTTATCTGTTTGGAGTTCGGGCCATAGACATTCAAGATCATGTAAGGTTGGTTGTGTAGTAGACCTCAAAGAATAATGAAGCGCACGCCAGGATCAGCAGTAATCTGTGGTGAACCAGGGCAGGGTAGCTCGTAGTAGGATTCCCACACCTCATTTTTTCTCAGCTGCTGAAGCAAAGTAGCTAAGAAATGCATTTACTGAACTAAGACAATATCGGAGTTGAGCCTTTCAAATTCACGTACAGATATAGACTGATATAGATGGAGACAACAGGCTTGGAGAATGATGAGATGTTCAATTTGTGGTTGGAGGACGGTAATGAATAGAGTTCTACCAGGAGGCCTGTGGAGGGAGATGAGACGGAATAAAAGACGGGGAGAACCACTTACCAGGAAGGGTGGAATGGAGACATTGAGGTAATTGGCGTATATATTATGGTGAGCTATCACTGTGGGATTTTTCTCTTTTTGCTTTCGTTTCCACAATTCTCCTTTGCTCATTTGAGCAGCTCTTCACTCTCTTTATCTAATAGTATTAATATAATGTCATTTCACATATATTTTTCTTAAAGGTCCTTAAAGGCATGTTTTTTTTGCCAGCTTTTTGCTAACATACTCACCTTGTTTGAAATTGCTATTGTTCATGTGGCCTGTAGGGGTGGTTAAACTTATAAATAGGATTGAAGGACCCACAATCCTCTTTTGCCAGTTTCACCTTCCTGCATAACTAAGAAGTCTTATATCAAGCAAGTACTCTCTTACACCTTTTAAATAGTTTTGCCCTTTTGTTTTTAATTGCATACACTGTCACACAAGTATTGTTTTAGTTTTTACTACTGGGTACATGTTTCCATGTAATTTCTTTATCAGCTTTATCAACCTTATAATTTTAATTGAAGATAGGGATTTAAAGGTACATAAGAGTAGGTACTTGCAAGATTTTGAGGTACCTTGGCATGGTTGGCAAGCTTACATTCTTTGGCCAAATTATGGACTAAAACCTAAATGTTTTTAGTTATACATACCCAAGTTAGGGCACACACATACACAGTTATTATATATGCCTGAGTCAGGGTACACATTTGCACATTGTTAGGGTTGAGAGCAGGTCTGTTTTTTGTTTTGAAAATGAGCTTGTGAATGCATCTGTGTAAGGGTAGTTGCAAAATAGTTAGGTGAGTGGAAAGGATATGTTGAGTGTGATCAGAAAGGAATCTGGGATGTGGGATGAGCCTGGTAATCTCTCTAATTGAAGGGAGGTAGGAGAGCGGATGAGACTTGTGTTTTGTAGGAGTATTAACTACATGGTCCATTCACAGGGAGTGGGTGGTAACTGTAGGTAAGTATCCTGGAGCAAGAAGGTGGCATGTGATTAATGTGTTTTGTCTGTGTGAGGGTTACATTTATCACATAAGAAAAACATACCTATTAATGATAACAGATGCCACATATTAAGATAGTAGGGTATAGACCCCTGCATACACGTGCCAGGTCACATTAGTCAAGTTAAGATCAATAGGTAAGCTACCAAGTATACAAAGAAACTATAATGATGTGTAAACTATTAGTATTCTGTATAAGACAGTACAATTCCATAGCAAGTGGTCTTTTGCCTAAATGGAGGACAGTGGTAAAACAGGACGTTTGAGTATATGGGGAGTTATTGCTTCTGTTTTGAAAGGTGGAGCCTACATAAATATACAAGTAGGTGAACTAATAAGGGAGTTAAGTGGTTGTAGGGAAACACTCCCTGGGTAGTTGTAAATGCGTGTGTTGTAAACTATCTTGCTGTCAAATACTAGTACTTGGGGACAGTAGTTGAGTGTGAAAGTTTGGGTAAAGACTCGGTAGCTAAGTAGGATATGGATTCATATCACTGCAGGTGTCGCAAAACTGATTTTGAGAAAGCAAGATAATTAAGGAGAAATGTATTAATAAAACTTATGGTAGCTATTAGTGTGTTCAATATTTAGAAGGGTGATAACTTAAGGTAAAGAGTCTGGTCAACCTGGAAGGCCAATATCTTTACATTTTCAAGTAGGTTGGCAGCTAAACTCTAAGTAAGACTGAATCACACACCTATATAAAGCAGTTCATGTCTTGAAAATTAGTTACTATAAGCAAATAAGTGAGCTTAGTGCAACAGATGCAGGGTATATAGCTAATAGACTAGATGAAAAGGTAGTAGAGTCCTAGTAGGGGTATATATTTAGCTAGGGGGACTCAGGGTGAGACGAAATGCGTCTCTCATATAGGGCAGTCTGGGTCATTGTTATCTATGTTCCTACATGCACATGTGAAAGAACTTGTGAGGTGTCAGAGGGAGCTGCAATGCAATTCACAGAAGGGTCAGGGAGATTAAGTAATGGGGATATTAGCAATGGGTTGTCCCGTCTTGTAGGCCGCATGTACTGGATTACTCATAAGCACTTGAAGCAGAACAGGCTATACGTATGCGTGATTGCTGAAACCGGTGAGCTATCCATAAGCTATCTCTAAAAAAAGGTATATGAGGATTATCACCTGTTTCTCTCCAACCCTTTCATTCCCTGTTTCTCTCTCCCTTCCTCCAATTCTCCCAATCACCCCCATTGTGTGAGACACTGGGTAGAGGTACCTTAATCAGGCTGGGGAACATGTAATTGGTTATCAAAAAAAAGTAAGTAAGAGGAAGGATGTGAGGTAAAAGGGTAATATCACTTCACATATGCGGAGTCGGGGTGAGGCAGCATAAGGAACCTTAGATTGGAAGGAGGTGGGGTTTGGAAGAGGATAGTGGGGAGTGCGCCCAAGTGCTATCGATTTGAAACCCATGGACTGGTTACAGCCAAAAGATCAGAGATGAGCCATTAATGGGAAGATAGGAGAACTTCAGGAGGGGAAATAAAGTGTAGAAAACGTGTGCGCCCAGCTGATTTTGGTGTCCATATATTATCGTTGGCAATGTCTAAACTAGAGAATAACCCAATATAGCGATGGGTTGATATTGCGTTGGGTCTTAATATGTAGGTACAATATACACAATGAGTGGATAAAATAGAAAAAGAAAACTAAAAATAATAACGTACAGTAGAGACAAGATATATATATGACCTATTCTCACAATGTGAAAAAAAAACTATGGACCTAAATCTAGGCCAGATGAGTTCTGCATAAGGGTACGTGGCCCTCAGCTCACGCTTCAAAACTAGTACTTTTATCAATAAAGAAAGTTATGTCAAGTCCTGTGCACTTACTTCTCAGCAGGAGTTATATCCAAAAGAGATTTCTAAGAGAGTTCAGGTCCACAAAATCAAGGTGGATGAAGGAATGGATGCGGTAAGAGCTTCCAAGAGGGGCTGCTGCTTCTTAGAAGATGGGGAGCTGGGGGACCACTCCAGGCAACATTGAGTCTTCATTGGGAGTGCTGGGAGATGATCTGGAGGAGGATGGCAGATTCCCAGGATGGAGCAAAAGGATGGTTTTCCTTCTGGATGGCACAGGATGGTCGTACCTCCACTGTGTGTAGCACTAAGGGAAAATGGAAATCCCCATCGACACTTGATGTTTAAGGAATGCAGTGGGTAGTCAGGGGTTTGACAGCTCTCCTGAGTTGAAGGGTGTGTGTGGAGATGTCCTGATACAATGAGTCGTTGGCTACTGCACATTGCAGGAGATTCCTCTCTCTTCTAATCATAATTCTCTCTTTTTGTTCGAACCTGTGAAAACAGACTATAACATCTCTTGGAAGTCCGTCGTACCTAGGCATTACCGCCCTATGTGCCCATTCCAAAAGCACTTACTCTGGGCTATTGCTGTACAGGAGCGAGGCAAAATAAGTGGTAAGGAACTGTTTCAGAGTTTGAGGAGAGACTGATTCTGAAACATTTTTAATCCACACATTGCATCTCCTACCCTTATTATCAATATCATCCAAGCGTATGGTTAGGTGATGTACTGTATCTGCTTTCCACAAGAGCTTATTCCAGGTTGTTGAGATGTTCTGCCATCATTGAGTTTTCTTCCTCTAAAAAGGCAACTCTGTGAGTCACTTGGGAGAGACTTTCTTTGATAGAAGCAAGGTCAGTTTTCATAGCCTGTTTGAATTTTTCCAGTATGTTTTGGATGTCTCCCTTGGTTGGTATGTTTTGAATATCTACCTTAGTTGGAAAGCCTGCCTACAGCTCTGTAAGGTCCGCTCTCGTTAGAGGAGGCTCCATGGTCACGACCGTCTGATTAGCTAGGTGTTCGTCTGTAGTCTGAGTATGTGATGGGAGCAAGATGGCGGCTGAGGAACCTGAGATGTTTTCCCGCCCTTGATGTTGGCGCTCTGTAGCTATGAAAGCTTGTCTATTGTGCACAGGCTGGGTTGTGAGATAAGATGTGATAGCTTTCCCTCTATGTCTCGGCTTAGTCTTTTGCCCTTTCATTCAGCTAGTCCAGACAGGTGTCTTTAGATCGATTGGAGGCTATATGAAGGCTAAAAAAAAGCTAAAAGAACTCTCATCGACACTGAGCTCACAGACTAGGTGTCCGACTCCATAGGTTGCTAGGCCATGCCCACCTCTTTACTGTTTGGTCCCACAAGGTGCATAAAGCATTTGAAGTTACCTGCACTGTTCCAAAGCCCAGAAAGAGATATACTCCAGTACAGGAAGAGGATATGATGTTGCACCTGAAACAATTATTGCACATGATGAACACTGTGCTCTGCCACTCTGATTTTCTTCCTCAACCTCTACAGCTACTGTCAATCCCACTACCACATGTTCATGCCCATTTACAGGAGTCTGTCCCTCTTTCTGACCACTCACAGGAACCTGACCTCTTTCTGCCCAGTACCTGCTCCTCTTCCTCCTGGCCATTCTCATGATCCTGCCCCTCTTCTTTTCCACTCACAGCCAGAACCTGACCACTCACAGGAAACTGCACCTTGTATTCCTGCCCACTTACAGGATTCTTCACTATTTCCTTCTCCGCCATCTCACAAGAAGATCTCTCTGGAATTATCTCACCTCAAATGGTAGACTGTCTTCCTCATTATCACCACATTCCCTTTCTGTGCCACTCCATGTTGGTGAAGAAAGCTTCCACTTGCACTGAAATACTCAGAGGTATCATCACTGTCACCACTAAGTTGGTTGGTGACAAGGGTGGTGCACATAATGTCACCTCCATTGTTGGTGTAGGTAGCTGGGGCTTCACTGCATTGCTTATGCTGGTGGTGGTAGGAGCAGTGGCAATGATGCTAACAACTGGTGCCTCTCCTTCCATCTTCGCAATTGAGAGAGCACACCGATTTAGGAGTGGCCTTTGCCCCCCTGAAAAGGATGATGCCTCAATTCCTTTCTGTCCCCTCCATGTCTTTCTGCTTTAAATTGAACCATATACCTTATTACCATATAAACAAAAATTATAAAGAAAAATAAGTATTGTAAAAAATTATTAATATAAAAAAACCAAGGAGAAAAATGTATTTAAATATAAAAAAAAAAAACATACACCAACCACATTACATCCCTCAACGTTACTGCCCTAGCAGTAACTCACTCAGTTTTAATGACTCCCTAACTTGAATGACCCTCACTGCCCTAACACTAACTCACAATCTGAATGCCCTTCACTACCCTAACACTAACTCACTTGACTGACCGTCACTAACCTAACACAAAGTCGCACACTTTAGAAACTTCAGAAATCACAAATGTTTTATTAACATCTCTCTCTTCCTAAAAAACCTTTACTCCTCTTTCTCTACTAACAAAACCCACACTGAAGAGCAAGAAATTCTTGGCTTTTATAGTGGAAGCTGGTGGGAAATGAAGGGGTGTTTTTCATTGAGGTGGGAAATTCCCTCCTCCAAAACCAATGGTATAGGGTGGTGGAAAACTGAAAGTTGCAGGAAATTCCTCCCTGAAACAAGGGATAGGATCGAAGTTCACCAGCAAAAGACTTGTAAGAACTTTCCATAGGAAAAGAGGAAAATCCTATATTTTTGGTTAATTTTCCACCAGGAAAAACAAGGGACTCATTCACCCCTCCGATAAACAGTCCCCCAACCTGAAACAACTGGTGGTGAAGACCTCTCTTTCTCTCTCTGCCTGCTTCTAGTCTGTTTCTCTCCTAAACTACATCACACTGATGGTGGGAAATTCTGGGTTTTATCGTATGGAGGTGGGAAGTTTCACTGCCAAAGGAAAGCATAGGCGATACATGGAAACCATTCTCATTGGAAAGTCGTTGGCATTAGTAAAATGGTGGAAAATCTATGGGATTCTCTATGGGCAGGAATTACTGCAGGAATAGCAGAAAATCTGTCCTTTTTGCTGAAATTCCCACAGGAACAAAACTTGACTTTTTGCTCATTCCTAATGATGGAGGATATGCTCTGATTTTCTGTTCACACAAAGTCAGTTGTTGCTTTCTCCATTCATATAGAATAAAATATGTTTTAAGGTGTCAAAAATCCACTTATCCTCATTAATTATATCTTCTGTCTCAGTTTTTTGGGGCCCAATGTCCACCTTTATCTTATTTCTGTTTATACAGTTGTAGACTTAAAGTCCATTCACTATAGACTGAATATCACTTTCATATAGGATCAATATTCACCATTCCCTCTTTACATATGAAAAGGTTAACTCTTTAAGGACCACAGAGTTGTGTAATGCATTGCTCCACAATGAGTTGCACTCTGGTCTGTAAAGGGTTTATAGTGTAAATTATAATTCTGTAATGTCCCTTAGCATAATTTTGTGTTTTTTCCCTTATGTTCCTGTTATTCTAATTAACAAGGTCTTTATGGAATTCTCTACCTCATTACAGTTACTGAAGATTCTCTCTGTAATGAATATAAAAAGTTCACTTGGTAATACATTTTCTGGCATTGCTGAATGCTCCCTGGATTCACTCTGTACTGTACCGATCACTGGATTCACTCTGTACTGTACTGATCACTGGGTTCACTCTGTACTGTACTGATCACTGGAATCACTCTGTACTGTAGTGATCACTGGATTCACTCTGTACTGTACTGATCACTGGAATCACTCTGTACTGTACTGATCACTGGATTCACTCTGTACCGTACTGATCACTGGAATCACTCTGTACTGTACTGATCACTGGAATCACTCTGTACTGTACTGATCACTGGACTCACTCTGTACTGTACTGATCACTGGACTCACTCTGTACTGTACTGATCACTGGAATCACTCTGTACTGTACTGATCATCGGGACCTTGGAAATAATCTAATGTGAATGATACCAAGTTATTGTGCTGGTGGGATTGTGATGTGATAGTAAGTAGCACTGTACTGAGGAGATATGCACCAACCTAACATATAACATGTAACTATGTCTGTGAAGAAGAATGGAAATTATATATAAAGTGAAAGTTGACTTATCGTTGTTATACTCCATAGTAACAATAGGACAAAATGAAAATACAAGACAGAGATAAGAGCTTCAGACTGAAGTGTGGCCATTACCTTATTAGTAGGAGAGAAGTGCAACCAAGTGAATCACAAATTTGGATGGAAACCCTGTCTGAAAGAGCTTACAATCTAATTAGTGATAGGGACATCATACAGAGACAGGAGGAGGATTATAAGTGTAGGTAAAAGGTAGCTGTAGAAGAAGTACAGAATGATTTTGATGTAAATGCTCTGAATAAAGAGAATTCTGTTACTGAGATGGTTCCTAGATCAGGTGGGATTTCAAGAGATGTTTGAAAATCTCTTCTCTTTCACTTTGTAACTGTGTAATTTGTCTCTGTGTTGATCTAGGTGGATATTTACATGATCCTGAATTTCATTGTGTCCATTGTTATCTTCCAGCTCATTAACTCTCTGTTCCATACACATCTCCATTACTTGAAGGTAAATTACATTCCTTGAGCATTCCTTGTGTTAATGACTGTGTCTCTGTGTGTTTAGATGATTATCTGATCTGTTATATTATTTTGTTGAAGATGACACTAATAGACAGTGTCACAGTGTTGGTCAGGGTCCTTCTCCACTTTCAAAATATCTGCATCTGTCTTCTCCCTGCCATTTCCTACTGTCATTTTCAATGTTGTTCGATGTGCTTAAAGTGACAGTCAATGTCTTATTTATCCTCACATATTCTGCAAGATCAGAACATGTCACATTGTCTATACTACTTTTTTCATTTTCACCTATTTTCTACATTGTGTTCCCTTAATCTCTATTTCCAGCTAGATTTCTGTAAAGGACTGTGGAAGCAATCTATCACTATACTCAAAGCACTGACTGATCTGACTGCTTTAGAGGTAGGATTTTCTAAATTATGTCACTGTTTCGAAACAGTTTTTTTTTCTATATTTCATAATCCCTCAAAGTAAGCTGCCAAGAAACAGATTCAGAGAGCTCCTTATCAGGGATATACAAGTGTAAAAATGGGTATAAATAGAAATAAATAAGAAACAAACATTATAGACAACTTATCTATATAATATTCCTTTATATAAAAATAGGTTTAAGGCATCTTTAAGGTTCTCCCAAGTACTGGTTAATAATATGGACTATTTTTATTTCTTACATCTCATGAAGTTGAGTTCAAGGTTTATCGTTGCTTACTAATTAAAAATGAAGTGATTGTATTATTTATCTGAGGTGCGCTTGTTTCATTATTCTATGTAAAGAGGATCTATCACCTTTCCAAGTCCTCCCATCAGCTGGGAGCGTCCATATCAATAGATTATTCTTCCTTATCAGTTGATTCTACCCCTCAGGTGATTTTCTAGACATATGAGTAATTAAGCAGCTTTATATCTGGACAAGTCATAGAACAAGCTCTGCTGTCAAAAGATTCCCCAACTACTAAACCAAAATCACTAAAATTATTAACCTGTTTGGCAAAAGAAAAATCAGAATGTATAGGCAATTTAGATAGATACAGGTTATGATACTAAATGATGTGCAGGCAGCAGGTCCAATCAACCGAATAATTAAATAATTTTATCTTGTGGGCTCTTCTGTTTTCCTACCTTATATCTAAACATAATATATTACTATTATCTAACTAAATGGATATTCTATTTCTCCTCTCCACACCTCTTCTCAGTTCAGTCCTTCTCCCATGTGTTCTATACAGATCTCACCATCCTAAGGAACTTAGGGGTAAATTTAGAAAACTGGAATAAACGGAAAAAAAGGCGTTAAAAATGTGTGTGATAGCTTTTAAAATAGTAACGCCATTTCAAGAGGACCTAACACTGAATAGGACTTTTTTTTAAAGTGGAGATAGGATATAGTAAAACTTGGTGCAGATAATTTATAGAGATCTGTAGCTAAGTGAGACAGTTTAGCGGCAGAATTTTTGTCCAAATTTTTTCATTGTGTCTGACCTGTTCTTATTTCTAGTGCTTCCACCACATTTATAAAAGTTCCTACAAAGCATTATAAAAAACAACACTCCCAATAAGGGATAAGCACATTTGAAAAATTCCTAATTTCCCAGACTTCCGCACAATCTGAAATTTTAACTTCTCAATAAAATTTTAACATGACCAAGATGGACTATACAGTAACCCAGACTCTTCTGTTAGTTTTTCCAATTAAGTTTCAGGTTCTTAAGGACAGGAAAGACCTTCTTCCTTTACATGTTCCAGATATGTATTTAGTAGTTGCTAAACCAGTTATTTATTTGTAACATTTGTAGGAAATGTAAAGAGATAATTACACATCATTATTATAAAATTAATATACTAGAATAACAAAAATGTGCCTTATTATTGTTTATTATAATAATATTAATATTGAATACTTGATGTGTATAGTCTAATGAACTCAGTATTCTCTACGTTTATGTGTATTATGTGTTTTTTATTTGTTATGTTTTCTTCAGTTCTTCTGCTTTTTTGTTCTACATTTACTGACCATACAGAATAGTATCACTGTACTAGTAGCTATAGTACCACACATACTGACCCCCAGCCTTGTTCCACCTCAGTCATAGTACCACACATACTGACCCCCAGCCTTGTTCCACATCAGTCATAATACCACACATACTGACCCCCAGCCTTGTTCCACATCAGTCATAGTACCACACATACTGACCCCAGCCTTGTTCCACATCAGTCATAGTACCACACATACTGACCCCCAGCCTTGTTCCACAACAGTCATAGTACCACACATACTGACCCCCAGCCTTGTTCCACATCAGTCATAATACCACACATACTGACCCCCAGTCTTGTTCCACATCAGTCATAGTACCACACATACTGACCCCCAGCCTTGTTCCACATCAGTCATAATACCACACATACTGACCCCCAGCCTTGTTCCACATCAGTCATAGAACCACACATACTGACCCCAGCCTTGTTCCACATCAGTCATAGTACCACACATACTGACCCCCAGCCTTGTTCCACATCAGTCATAGTACCACACATACTGACCCCCAGCCTTGTTCCACATCAGTCATAATACCACACATACTGTCCCCCAGCCTTGTTCCACATCAGTCATAGTACCACACATACTGACCCCCAGCCTTGTTCCACATCAGTCATAGTACCACACATACTGACCCCCAGCCTTGTTCCACATTAGTCATAGTACCACACTTACTGACTCCCAG
Organism: Rhinophrynus dorsalis; assembly: GCA_037306005.1. Classification (NCBI taxonomy): domain Eukaryota; kingdom Metazoa; phylum Chordata; class Amphibia; order Anura; family Rhinophrynidae; genus Rhinophrynus; species Rhinophrynus dorsalis. The sequence continues at coordinate 558,126,666 of CM074721.1, forward strand.
CCTTGTTCCACATCAGTAATAGTACCACACATACTGACCTCCAGCCTTGTTCCACATCAGTCATAGTACCACACTTACTGACCCCCAGCCTTGTTCCACATCAGTCATAGTACCACACATTCTGACCCCTAGCATTGTTCCACATCAGTCATAGTACCACACATACTGACCCTCAGCCTTGTTCCACATCAGTCATAGTACCACACATACTGACCACCAGCCTTGTTCCACATCAGTCATAGTACCACACATACTGACCCCCAACCTTGTTCCACATCAGTCATAGTACCACACATACTGACCACCAGCCTTGTTCCACATCAGTCATAGTACCACACATACTGACCACCAGCCTTGTTCCACATCAGTCATAGTACCACACATACTGACCCCCAGCCTTGTTCCACATCAGTCATAATACCACACATACTGACCCCTAGCCTTGTTCCACATCAGTCATAGTACCACACATACTGACCCCCAGCCTTGTTCCACATCAGTCATAGTACCACACATACTGACCCCCAGCCTTGTTCCACATCAGTCATAGTACCACACATACTGACCCCTAGCCTTGTTCCACATCAGTCATAGTACCACACATACTGACCCCCAGCCTTGTTCCACATCAGTCATAATACCACACATACTGACCCCCAGCCTTGTTCCACATCAGTCATAGTACCACACATACTGACCCCCAGCCTTGTTCCACATCAGTCATAGTACCACACATACTGACCCCCAGCCTTGTTCCACATCAGTCATAGTACCACACATACTGACCCCCAGCCATGTTCCACATCAGTCATAGTACCACACATACTGACCCCTAGCCTTGTTCCACATCAGTCATAGTACCACACATACTGACCCCCAGCCTTGTTCCACATCAGTCATAATACCACACATACTGACCCCCAGCCTTGTTCCACATCAGTCATAGTACCACACATACTGACCCCCAGCCTTGTTCCACATCAGTCATAGTACCACACATACTGACCCCCAGCCTTGTTCCACATCAGTCATAATACCACACATACTGACCCCCAGCCTTGTTCCACATCAGTCATAGTACCACACATACTGACCCCCAGTCTTGTTCCACATCAGTCATAGTACCACACATACTGACCCCCAGCCTTGTTCCACATCAGTAATAGTACCACACATACTGACCCCCAGCCTTGTTCCACATCAGTCATAATACCACACATACTGACCCCCAGCCTTGTTCCACATCAGTCATAGTACCACACATACTGACCCCCAGCCTTGTTCCACATCAGTCATAGTACCACACATACTGACCCAGCCTTGTTCCACATCAGTCATAGTACCACACATACTGACCACCAGTCTTGTTCCACATCAGTCATAGTACCACACATACTGACCCCCAGCCTTGTTCCACATCAGTCATAATACCACACATACTGACCCCCAGCCTTGTTCCACATCAGTCATAGTACCACACATACTGACCCCCAGCCTTGTTCCACATCAGTCATAGTACCACACATACTGACCTCCAGCCTTGTTCCACATCAGTCATAGTACCACACATACTGACCCCCAGCCTTGTTCCACATCAGTCATAATACCACACATACTGACCCCCAGCCTTGTTCCACATCAGTCATAGTACCACACATACTGACTCCCAGCCTTGTTCCACATCAGTCATAGTACCACACATACTGACCCCCAGCCTTGTTCCACATCAGTCATAGTACCACACATACTGACCACAGACTTGTTCCACATCAGTCATAGTACCACACATACTGACCCCCAGCCTTGTTCCACATCAGTCATAGTACCACACATACTGACCCCCAGCCTTGTTCCACATCAGTCATAGTACCACACATACTCACCCAGCCTAGCCTTTTCCCACGATATCCATAGAACCACACATATTGACCCACCAGGATTGTCCCTCTGTATTGGTAACCATAGAACCACACTCACATACACACATAAGCACACACTGAACTTCACCTTTTTTCCATGGTAGCCATAGAATCACATTCACTGATCCATCACCTTTTTCCACTGCACTGGAAGCCATAGGGATGGGAACTGCAAAGCCCTCCAGTTGCTGCCAAATTACATCTCCCATCATTCCCCACCAGCCTTGACACATAGCACTGGTTGCCATAGAACTAATCATACTAACCTCTGGATCTAGCCTTCTGCCATTGCACTGGTAATCATAGAACTATTCATACTGTCTTCTGGTTCCAGCCTTATCCAATTGCACTGATAGTCACAGAACTATACATACTGTTCTCTGAGAGCCAACCTTGTCCCATTGAACATGTAGACATAGAACTATAGATACTGACCTCTGAGTGCCAGCCTTGTCCCACTGAACTTGTAGAGATAGAACTGCACAGTGTAAGCCTGAGCTCTGGTGGGATGGCTCAGATTTACTCACAAGTTATTACAGTTAATGTTCTATGTAGAACTGTATCCAGTTGATCACATGTCCCATAGAATACAATAGAATAACTGTCTGGGAATCTATATGGACATCAGGTAGCACTTCCACTGACACCAGTATACAAACCCCCAACAATTTGACCTATAGTATATTTTGAATTAATCAGCTCATAGCCTTTGCAATACCCTGGTTTTACACAACAGGAGATATGAATATTTATTTATTATCATCATCATCACCATCATCCTGTTCCTCATTTTTATCATTCTTTATTTATATTCTTTAAACTGCACAGTGGAGAATAATACTTGAGAAAACAAGATATTCAATACTCAGTAAACCGATAACTGGAGATAAAGGGATCTGAGCTGATTGTAGTCTAGAGATTTCAGAAAATAAAAATGTGAGGTGTTTTGTTATAGCGTATGGTCCAGTCATGTAGCTGACCCAGCTAGCCAAGCAGAAAGTGAAACTGACCAAATTCTACATGTTGAACCTAGAGATGAGCAAAAAATGTAAGATTCAGTTCGGTGGATAATGAAAAAGTTAGGTTCCAGCAAAATCATTCTGGAGCTGTGTGTGTGTATGTGTGTGTGTGTGTGTGTGTGTGTGTGTGAGAGAGAGACAGAGGAGGAAATTATGGTCAAGCTGATACCTTTATTGTCTAACTAAGCATATTTAAGATCCAAGTTTTCAAGACCCCTTAGGTCTGTTCCTCTGGCATGTTCTGAGTAAGAGACCTAAATGGTTTTGAAAGCTTGCATTCTAAATCTGCTAAGTTAGCCAATAAAGGTATCAACTTGACTATATTTCGAGGGCTAACACTATACCCACACATCATTTATCAACAGAGAGAGTAACAGAGAGAGAAAAACAAAGACAGAAAGAGAAATGGAGAGAAAGTTATCCAACATTGCCCACACAGTGAGAAGAATGAATCTGATTAAGCAGTTCTCCTACCTTGTTCAGATGAGAGGTGACCCACACAGAGACGTATTATGACTCACATAGAGAAGAGGTCCCACCGGTACCCACCGGAATCCTCTAACAGGCCAGGTCTTTAGGACTTTCCTACTTGTGCACAGGTAAGTGGTGAATAAATTAAATCATGATCCTCCTTTTCACTCACCTGTACTCAAGCAGGGAAATCCTGAAGACAAGGGTTTTTTGGGATCCCTGGGGATAATGCTGGGTATGTAAACCTTAAATTTTGACGTTTTAAACATCAATTAATCCCTTTTCCTACAATTTGATAAATGATGCCTCTGTTTCATAAAACACAACAATAATATTTATACTTATTCCAAAGCATGTTTGCAGGGTTGCAAACTAATAATTATTTAAATTAAAAATGCTTTCAGTGATCATTATAATAACACCAGGCTACATATGTTATTGAACACTGGCTGCAGGTTGTATTAACCCTTTAAAAGCAAAAGGGTTATAAAGATCTTCATTACCAGTGAACTAGAAAAACACAACTCTTCTATCTAAAAATAAATTATTGCAAATATTAGTCAAAAGTGAATTATGGAAAGAATGACTAGTAAAATAAATGACTGAGTAAACAGCTCCTTACTGAAAGAGAAGGGAAATTATGGATTTTACTATCAAGAGAGATGGTGGTGGCAAATACAGAAGAGAAATTGAGGAAGGTCTTGGAGTGTTTTTTAGCAAATAAGGATTTGCAGGTTAATAATAAAGAGCTATGAAAGCCTGGAGTAATTACCTAACAAATCTAATCTTCTGTTTCCTTGTGTTTAAAGACAACATGTAAATGCCTTGAAAATAATATGTTATCTTTATTTTTCTTGTTTCTATTTTAATTAAAATGCGTAATGTTGTATTATAAGTGCTCTCCAGGACATACCTGAAAACAAGTGAAATCTCAATGTACTCTTCTTGGTAAAACAATTTCTAAATAAATAGATAGGTAAATACATATATAAATAAATAAATAAAAATTTAAAAGGTTGAACTTGGTGAATTTGTTTCTTTTCAACCTCCATAACTATTGTATGTAATCTAAAACTCCTAACAAACCTGTTTGGATGCCATCTTCTCACATAACACAGGTTTGTAAATTGTGATACTTTTCATTGTGGCAATTATAACATTAATTTTACTTGTCATATAGTTCTGTTTAGATTGTGTTGATGTATTGAGGGGAGGGTGTGTAGCCATTAATATGGTCCCATCTTTACAGGAATGTAGATGGAAGATGTAGTGGAAAGTATGAAAGTGTTGTGGATTAACATTCTGTGTAGTTGAAATTACAAATTGCCAGAGAGGTTTGTAAGCTTGTAATGTTTACCTATATTAGTCAAATCTATTGCATTATTATAATTATTATTATATCACACAACTGTCACATTGATTCTATTGATTCTAAATCTGTAATTCTGACCAATGTTTTAATTTCCTGTGATACTTTCATGATGTTCGTTTGATAATCTAGACTTTCTTTAATCCATTGTTTTCTCAGTAAAATTCCTGATTTGAGAATACAGCCCTCTTTTGTAAAATACAGAAATTGCATCTTACAAGACCTATATTATTCCTGGAAATGAATGAGGTGAATCAGACAACAGTAAAATATTTTATTCTTTTGGGATTTCATGATGTTTACAACTTCAGAAGTGCTCTTTTCCTTATTGTCCTTCTAATTTACATGTTGACAGTAACTGGAAATCTGATGATTGTTCTCTTGGTGTCATTTAGTAAAACACTTAACTCTCCCATGTACTTCTTCCTGAGCCATCTAGCCTCCTGTGACCTACTGCTGACTACAGTAATTTCCCCTTATTTGATGAGTCTTATATTGGCCAAAAGTAAAATCATATCTTTTGTTGGCTGTTTCACCCAATTGTACTTTTTTGGTTCCTCAGCAGGTACAGAGTGTGTCCTTCTTTCAGTCATGTCTTATGACAGATATCTGGCAATATGTAACCCACTGCATTATTCTTCCCTTATGAGCTTCCAGAGATGCCTTCACCTGGTTTTGTGTTCCTGGGTCATGGGATTCACATTGGCATTGAGTTCAGTCCTTCGGGTACTTGGATTACAATTCTGTGGTCCTAATGTCATTGATCATTTCTTCTGTGACCTTGCACCACTTCTGCAGCTTTCATGCTCAGACACTTCTTTTGTTGAGTTGATGAACTTTGTCATAGGTTTTCCTGTAACATTCCTACCATTAATGCTCATCATTGCAACTTACATCTATATCTTCCACACCATACTTAGGATCCCGTCGACCTCTGGAAGACAGAAAACCTTTTACACTTGCAGCTCCCACCTGACGGTTGTGTCGATATATTATGGAACATTGATAACCTCTTATTTGTTTACTTCTAAAGAACACTCATTAAATCTCAACAAGTTTTTGTCCTTCCTGTATACAGTGGTGACTCCGTTTCTGAATCCAATCATTTATAGTTTGAAGAATAAGGACATCAAAACAGTCATATCTAAATTAACACATGTACAAATAATGTGAATATTAAAATATATTTTTACCAGAGTGATGGCACTCTAGGTTTGGATACAGTTTATCATACTAGCATATCATAGAAGCATAGTCTTTGATGGCAGACCACCTGGATCATCCAGTGTGCTGAATTCCCTTATAATATTAGTATCTACCATTTCTGTTGAACTGATCCACTCTTCCAACACTTCTAATAGAACAGTATTTTCTAGATCTACATTTCATTATCTTGCAAGATGTAATATTAATAACTAGAATAGATGCATTAACTAGTTTTCAGCCAGAAAGCCACCATTAAAAAAATTAAAATTGCTGTTATTTAACTGTTTAACATTGTTTTGGGCAAGTATTAATAATCTTTAAAAATATATAATCAGAATATTGGCACAATATGACCCTGATGAAGAAAAACTGGAAACACAAAACGAGTTGGACTTTATTTTCTAACAACATTATTTATTTATGAAATATTGTAACAATATACTGAATATATATATCTAAAGGTTATTAAGCTGATAAATAATTGCCTTATTAACCCCTTAAGGACCCATGATGGTTCTGGACCATCATGGGTTGTTATACCCTTAAGGACCCATGACAGTCCTGGACCATCATGGAATTCCGGGGTCCCCGCGTGGTTGCATGTCTTTCGGGGCGTCTGGAATCAGATCGTGAAAAACAAAAAATGCTCCGTGGTCCTTAAGTGACTGCAAAGTGCGTGTGCGGCTGGTCCATAAGGGGTTCAGAAGAAGGTGTCCCGTTTTTTGTTTTCTCAAGTAAAATATAATAAATAATACCCCTTGCCCAAATCCATCTCCAAAGAATAAGTGGAAAGTAGAGTTCCTGAATATATCTTGGAGTGAGAAGTAAAAGGTGAGAGACTGACTGAGACTGGAGGTTTGATCCAGTTGGGGCCTTATACCTTCAGGCAGCAGCATCCTCTACAAATTGTCAGTACCGACTTTAGAGGGTACAAAGGGGGATAATTTAGGACAAATTGGAAATAATCTGGATTACAAGTAGAAGAAGTCAGAAATGCTCAACTCGGCTCATGAGCTTGCAAAGGTATGCAAAAGCTCACTGGGACTGTGTCCTCGCTCCCCGGGTGCAATCTCTTTTAGCTCACAAATGTCATACGCAGAGAAGAAATATTCGGAAGCATATCATACAGTTCCTGCCAGAATGACCGTCCAGCCATGAAATGCCAGACAATTCCTCTCAGAACAATGGAAATCGCTAACCCCAGATGTATGTTTTACGTCGTCTTGGGCTTCGTTGGTGAGGTGCAGCTGATCCCTCTAGGTACTTGTGAGCAGGGGGTAATCTGGATTACATTTAGGAGTGCTGTGCTGTCCCTTTTCTTTTTGCACGACTACTGGTTATCACTAGTGTCATAATGTTAGCTGCTCCTGCAACAAGGCTGAGAGAGGCAGAAATTATTGGTGTGGAAACTTGGATAGGGCATTAGGAAACATTGTGCAACTTGTTACAGCATGAAAGTCAAATGTCAGTAACAGACAGAGAAATTAACCCAATGGATCAATGGATATCTCTGTGGGCAGGAATTCCTGATATTCCTGATATTGCAAAAGGTCTTCAAGGTAAGGTATGCCTTTGTGCAGATGATTCCAAGATCTGCAATAGGGTAGACATTCCAGGGGGAATAAGCCAAATGACAAATGATTTAGGTAACTTAGAAGAACGGTCAAGGGTGTGGCAGATGCAGTTTAACGTTGATAAATGTAAAATAATGCACTTGGGACAAAGGAAATATATACTATTAAGGGTACTGTACTGTCAGAGACAACAGAGGAAAGGGATTTGGGAGTAATTATCTCTAATGACTTAAAGGAAGGCAGGCAATGTAATAAAGCTGTGGTGGAATGCAAGCAGGGTACTGGGTTGTATAGCTAGCTGCATTAGTATCAGAAAAAGGGAAGTGGTCATACAGATCTCTAGTTAGTCCTCACCTATAGTATTGTGCACAGTACTGGAGACCCCATCTCCAGAAGGATATAGATACTCTAGAGAAAATTCAAAGAAGAGCTCTATACTAAAGGATCTGAACATCTGTAGCTTGGAGGAGAGAAGAGAGAGAGGGGATATGATTGAAACATTCAAATACATGAGGGGACTCAACAAAGTGCAGGATGGAAGTATATTTCTAAGGAGTAAAAATGTTAGAACAAGAGGCCATAGTCTAAAAATAGAAGGACACAGGTTTAGATGTAATGTAAGGAAGTTTTACTTCATTGAAAGGGTAGTAGATAAGTGGAATACCCTACCAGCAGAAGTGGTAGTAGTTAATACAGTGACAGAATTTAAGCATGCATGGGATAGGCACAAGGCTGTCCTTAACTTAAGAAAAGACCAAGGACCAAAAAAGGTTTGAGGTTTTTACTGTAGGAAAATGGGAGACTAGATGGGCCGAATGGTTCTTATCTGCCGTCAAATTGTATGTTTCTATGTTTCTAGAAATGTAGAAAATCTGCCTTTTTGCTGCAATTCCCACAGGAACAAAACAGAACTTTTTGATGGATGATATGATGTGATTTTCTGTCCACTCAAAGCCAGTTGTTGCTTTCTACCTTTATAAAGAAGAGAATAATTTTTAGCTGTTTAGTTGTAGACTTAAAGCCCAAATACTATAGACTGAAATATCCCTTTCATATAGGATCAATATTCACCATTCCCTCTTCACATGTGGAAAAGTTTAACCCTTTAAGGACCACAAGAATATATAATGTATTGCTCCACAATGAGTTGCACACTGGTCTGTAAAAGGTTTGTAGTGTAAATGTGTCACTGTAATCAAGAAAAGAAGTACAGACACAGTAATAAAATATAACCACATTTATTGGAATATACAGTGATAATAATATGAGATATAGTGATGATAATATCCCACACAGCCCCAGACCACCTGATAATAGGGCCCAAGCTCCTACCCGGAGCTGCACACTGTGCTACGCACTGCACTACTGCGAGGTACAGGAGACTAAGGCAACAGGGAGCAAGAGTTGGACAGAGCCGCAGGACACAAAGGCTAATGGCCAGGGAGGCTAAGAGCGTACGGCGCGAGTAGTCAGCCAGAGCCACAGGTCAGACAAGTTGGGGATACACTGAGCGAGATAGGTGCCGATGACAAACCGGGGACTACACAGAGCGAGTTAGTCAACCAGAGCCACAGGTCAGAACCGATGTGTTTAGTCAGACAAGCCAGGGTCATACACAGAGCGGATTCTCAGGTACGCACAGGTCACAATGGAGCACAAGAGTAACTAACAGGAACAGCACATAAGGGCAATGACTCCCAGGCCCAGGGAGGTTAATAAAGGAGCAGAAGGAAGCAGGACCCAATTAGGCCACCCAGAATAGGCTGATAAACAGGCGTCTGTGCTAGTGCATGTTAACTGATGTATCAATGAGGATGTGGCTGGAGGCCATGCCAGCCGGCAGCCATACTTTAGTAAGGAAGCACAGGATAGCCCAAGGGAGACTGTGATAGTACCCCCCCCTTAACGACCTCTCCCCTGTGGAACAGGACCAGCACTAGATCCGGTGCAAGAGTGGAATTCACGGAGAAGGGCAGGTGCATGCAGATCTCTTTTAGCGACCCAGGAACACTCCTCAGGTCCATAGCCTTTCCAAGCCTTAGTATAATGGTTACAAACCAGAGGTTTGAGTAGTGACACATGAAACACATTGGAAATACACATGTTAGTGGGATGCTCGAGGGCATACGTCACAGGGTTAATCTTGCTGAGAACCCGAAAGGGACCCACAAATCAGGGAGCCAGCTTTTTACAATGCACCTGGAGACTGAGATTGCATGAGGACAACCTGACTCTCCAACCCACCCGGAACACCGGAGCTGGTAATTGTCTACGATCTGCTTGTCACTTATAGCATATTGTGGAACTCTGCAGGGATCTCTGAACCGGTACCCATGTGGAGCAGAGCACCCTCAAGTACTCTTCCAGAGCAGGAAAGTTCTGCGCCTCGAATGACTCAGGCAGGAGAGAAGGTTGGAACCCTTAATTAATCAGAAAGGGAGGTTTCCAAAAGGAAGAATTAACTGCACTATTTCTGACCAGCTCCGCCCACGGTAACAAGTTCGCCCAGTTGTCATGATGGTCAGAAATGAAACAACCGAGAAACTGTTCCAGCGCCTGATTAGACCTTTCAGCAGCTCCGTTGGACTGTGGGTGGAGAACGAGATCTGGATCCTCATCTAACCACAAAAAGCTCTCCAGAAACATGACACAAACTGGCTCCCGTGATCTCAGACCACCACCTTGGGTATACCAAGGAGACAAACTATCTCCTTCACAGAGATGTTGGCCAACTCCTTGGAGTGGGGAGTCCCTTAAGCGGCACGAAATGGGCCATCTTCAAAAATCTATCAACAATCATAAAAAAGACTGTGTAAACCTCAGAGATCTGCAACTCAACCATAATGTCAATTGACAAGTGAGATCATGATGCTCTCCATTCGGGCTGGGCTGCAGGAGGCCTGCTCCAAGTGATAAACGCTGTCTTCCATTCATCGCCCTCTTATTCATACCAAGTGTATGCGGCCCTCAAGTCAAGTTTTGTGAAAATTGTCAAGCCTTTAATATGATCAAATAGCTCTGTGATCAATGGTATAGGATAATCGTTCTTTACAATTAGCTTATTTAGGCTCCTGAAATCAATACATGCTCTGAGCTCCCCATCCTATTTCTTAAGAAAAAAGAAGCCTGTGCCCACAGGGGAGAGAAACTTTCGAATAATGCCCCTAGCTAGGGCATCTTCCACGTAGTCCTCCATGGCCTCATTCTCCTCCTCCGACAAGGCATAAACTCAGCCCCTAGGAGGTCTGGTCCCTGGTAGTACAATCGCAGGGTCTGTGTGGTGGCAATGTACTGGCCTCTATCTTATTAAATACCTCATTGTAGACCTGATACTCAGCAGGTAACAAGGTAGAGGTACACAATATTCTCATAGGCTGCTGGAGTAGTGATGAGCGAGCATGCTCGGCCGAAGCTCGGTTCGGCTCGAGCATCGCTCTGCTCAGCACATGGCGGTACTCGTACGAGTACCGCATGTGCTCGCCCGCCATGTTCGGGTCTCCACCCCGCACGTTTCGCGGCTGCTGCGCAGCCAATAAACGTGCGGGGAGGCTCTGACATCAGTGTAATGCCAGCAGCCATGTTGGCTGCTGGCATTACACTGATTGGCTGGCCAGAACTCGTGATCGGGTGCTGTATAGCACCCGACTCGCGAGTTCTGCTCATTCTCAGCCAGGGAGCGATGCGATCAGGCAGGGAAAGTTAGTGTAGGGAGAATAAAAGTGTTGGTAGTATTTCAAGACCCAAAAGTCCTTTTTAGGACTGTTGTGTGTGGGGGCAGCATTTATATTTTGTTTGGGGGGGCACAATTTCATTTTTTTTTTTAAGGTGGGATATTAGTAAGGTGACATTGTACTAGGTGCACAGGGACAAATACTGTACAAAGCAGCGACAAAAAGGGCCATTTTAAACGTGTGCCTAGCCATAGATTATTGTCACATTCTGTTTAGTGTGCGAATTCACAAATTAACGTCACATATTCCGTTCACTGTGCCTAGCCGCAGATTAGCGTCACATTCTGTTTCGTGTGCCTAGCCGCAGATTAGCGTCACATTCTGTTTCGTGTGCCTAGCCGCAGATTAGTGTCACATTCTGTTTAGTGTGCCTAGCCGCATATTAGCGGCATATATTGTTTAGTGTGCAAATTCACAAATTAACGTCACATATTCCGTTCACTGTGCTAGCCGCAGATTAGCGTCACATTCTGTTTAGTGTGCCTGGCCGCAGATTAGCGTCACATTCTGTTTAGTGTGCAAATTCACAAATTAACGTCACATATTCCGTTCACTGTGCCTAGCCGCAGATTAGCGTCACATTCTGTTTAGTGTGCCTAGCCGCAGATTAGCGTCACATTCTGTTTAGTGTGCAAATTCACAAATTAACGTCACATATTCCGTTCACTGTGCCTAGCCGCAGATTAGCGTCACATTCTGTTTAGTGTGCCTAGCCGCAGATTAGCGTCACATTCTGTTTAGTGTGCCTAGCCGCAGATTAGCGGCACATATTGTTTAGTGTGCAAATTCACAAATTAACATCACATATTCCGTTCTCTGTGCCTAGCCGCAGATTAGCGTCACATTCTGTTTAGTGTGCCTAGCCGCAGATTAGCTTCACATTCTGTTTAGTGTGCAAATTCACAAATTAACTTCACATATTCCGTTCACTGTGCCTAGCCGCAGATTAGCGTCACATTCTGTTTAGTGTGCCTAGCCGCATATTAGCGGCACATATTGTTTAGTGTGCAAATTCACAAATTAACGTCACATATTCCGTTCACTGTGCCTAGCCGCAGATTAGCGTCACATTCTGTTTAGTGTGCCTAGCCGCAGATTAGCGTCACATTCTGTTTCGTGTGCCTAGCCGCAGATTAGTGTCACATTCTGTTTAGTGTGCCTAGCCGCATATTAGCGGCATATATTGTTTAGTGTGCAAATTCACAAATTAACGTCACATATTCCGTTCACTGTGCTAGCCGCAGATTAGCGTCACATTCTGTTTAGTGTGCCTGGCCGCAGATTAGCGTCACATTCTGTTTAGTGTGCAAATTCACAAATTAACGTCACATATTCCGTTCACTGTGCCTAGCCGCAGATTAGCGTCACATTCTGTTTAGTGTGCCTAGCCGCAGATTAGCGTCACATTCTGTTTAGTGTGCAAATTCACAAATTAACGTCACATATTCCGTTCACTGTGCCTAGCCGCAGATTAGCGTCACATTCTGTTTAGTGTGCCTAGCCGCAGATTAGCGGCACATATTGTTTAGTGTGCAAATTCACAAATTAACATCACATATTCCGTTCTCTGTGCCTAGCCGCAGATTAGCGTCACATTCTGTTTAGTGTGCCTAGCCGCAGATTAGCTTCACATTCTGTTTAGTGTGCAAATTCACAAATTAACTTCACATATTCCGTTCACTGTGCCTAGCCGCAGATTAGCGTCACATTCTGTTTAGTGTGCCTAGCCGCATATTAGCGGCACATATTGTTTAGTGTGCAAATTCACAAATTAACGTCACATATTCCGTTCACTGTGCCTAGCCGCAGATTAGCGTCACATTCTGTTTAGTGTGCCTAGCCGCAGATTAGCGGCACATATTGTTTAGTGTGCAAATTCACAAATTAACGTCACATATTCCGTTCACTGTGCCTAGCCGCAGATTAGCGTCACATTCTGTTTAGTGTGCAAATTCACAAATTAACGTCACATATTCCGTTCACTGTGCCTAGCTGCAGATTAGCGTCACATTCTGTTTAGTGTGCCTAGCCGCAGATTAGCGTCACATTCTGTTTAGTGTGCCTAGCCGCAGATTAGCGGCACATATTGTTTAGTGTGCAAATTCACAAATTAACGTCACATATTCCATTCACTGTGCATAGCCGCAGATTAGCGTCACATTCTGTTTCGTGTGCCTAGCCGCAGATTAGCGGCACATATTCCGTGTAATATGAAGAAGGCGGGTAAAAAGGGACGGGGAAGTGGATGTGATCCTGATAGTTCAGGGCGCGGGTCAGGACGCGTAGAAACTGTGCCTGGTGCCAGAGCACAAGAAAGAAAGACATCCACCATACCTAGCTTCATGTCTCAGTTTACAGGGCGTAGCAGGACATCACTCTCGAGGTCAGACCACTGCGAACAGGTGGTTGGTTGGATTTCAGCTGATACTGCTTCCAGTCGGTTAAGCACCACCCTGTCTTCCACCAAGTCCACTCTCACTAGCCAAGAGTCTGGTCAGCATAATCCTCACCCTGATCATCCTTCCTCCCACCATAGAGGGTCTGGCCAAAGAAGTGATCCCACACTGGGATATAGTGAGGAGCTCGTCTCATCACCAATCCTTGATTTGAACCTCTCTCCAAGCACGCTTGCAGAGGAACATGAGATCTTGTGCCCTGATTCACAACCTCTAGAGGGTACCCAATCACAAGAAGATGACAGAGGGGAACGGCATTTAAGGTCAAAGGAAGTGGATGATGATGATGATGAGATACAGTTGCCATCAAATCAACCACAATTACTGTCTCAAGACATTGATGAGGAGGATGATACACAGTTGTCAATGACTGAGTATGTGGTGGGATCAAGAAATGAGGAGGATGATCAGAGTGAGGAAGTGGAGGAGGACTTGGTGGACGATGAGGTCACTGACCCCACCTGGGAAGGTGGAGAGCCGAGCGATGACAGCAGTCCTGAGGGTGAGCCATCTGCAGCACCGCAACAGGCTGGAAGAGGCAGTGGTGTGGCTAAAGAAAGAAGGCGGACCGCACCAAACCGGCCCGCAAATGTTCCACGGAGCACCCCCTTGCGTAAATCTCCCTTGCCAAGGGCTAGGTGTTCCGCTGTATGGCGTTTTTTTAAGGAAAGTGCGGACGACAAAAAAATTGTAGTTTGCAACCTGTGCCACACCAGAATGAGCCGAGGCATGAACACTAGAAACCTCACCACCACCAGCATGATCCGACACATGGCATCCAAGCACCGTAATAAGTGGGAGGAACGCCAGGATCGCCAATCTGTGTCTGCAGGCCACACCACTGCCTCCTCTTCCCCTGTTTTCGGTGCCGGCCAATCGCCTGTCGAAGGCGCAGGCCCGCATACCTCCCGCCCTGCACCTGTACCATCTGAAGCACCATCAGCGACCACATCCACTTCCCTGTCCCAGCGCAGCGTCCAAATGTCGTTACCCCAGGTATTTGAACGCAAGCGAAAATACCCAGCCACCCACCCACAGGCCATAGCACTAACCTCACACCTTTCCAAATTACTGGCCATCGAAATGCTGCCATTTAGGCTTGTGGAGACTGAGTCCTTCCGCAGCCTGATGGCAGCAGCTGTCCCTCGGTACACAGTCCCCAGCCGCCACTACTTTTCCCGGTGTGCCGTCCCCGCCTTACACCACCATGTGTCCCTTAACATCACCCGTGCCCTGACCAACGCAGTTACTGGGAAGGTCCACTTAACGACTGACACATGGACAAGTGCTTGTGGCCAGGGACGCTACATTTCCCTGACGGCACACTGGGTGAATGTCGTGGAGGCTGGGAGCGACTCGGACCCTGGGATGGCACAGGTGCTACCCACGCCGAGGATTGCGGGCCCTACCTCCATCAGGGTTTCCGCCAGCACCTACGTTATTGGCTCCTCCTCCTCCTCCTCCGTTTCCACCTCCGAATTCTCTGCGCGTCAACAGGCCGTGCTGAAGCTGATCTGCCTTGGGGACAAACAGCACACGGCCTCAGAGCTGTTGCAGGGGATTAGTCACTAGACCGAGCAGTGGCTCTCGCCACTCAACCTGCAACCAGGCATGGTTGTGTGTGATAATGGGCGTAACTTGGTGGTGGCTTTGGAGCTCGGCAAGCTCACACACGTACCATGCCTAGCGCATGTATTTAATTTAGTGGTTCAGCGATTTCTAAAAACCTACCCCAATTTGCATGATCTCTTGACGAAGGTGTGCCGCGTGTGTGCACATTTCCGTAAGTCATCTACAGCTTCAGCCGGCCTGTTGAAGCTGCAGCAGCGCTTACAATTGCCAGCTCACCGGCTGCTGTGTGACGTGAGCACGCGCTGGAACTCCACCTTCCACATGTTGGCCCAGCTTTGTGAGCAGCAGAGGGCAGTAGTGGAGTACCAGCTGTTACACGGTCGTCGCCTCTCCGTTCAACTTCCTCTAATCAGAAGTGAGGAGTGGGAATGGATGTCAGACCTCTGTGAGGTTTTACGCAATTTTGAGGAATCGACACAGATGGTGAGCGGCGATAACGCTATTATCAGTGTAACCATCCCACTTCTGTGTCTACTGAAACGCTCGCTGCTCACAATTAAAACCGACGCTTTGCATGTGGAAGAGGTGGAAATGGGGGAGGAAGAGCTTACACAAGGTGATAGCCAGAGCACCCTCACTTCGTCTTCTCAGCAACAATTGGAGGAGGCGGAGGAGGAGGAGGAAGACACGGTTGCCTCCGCTACAGAGGGTAGCCATGGAACTTTATTTCCATCTCTTCAGCGTGGGTGGGCAGAAGAGGAGGAAGAGGATGAGGAGATTATGTTAGGCTGCCTTTCCCGTGACCCACGCGTTATACGCATTTTAGACAACACGGATTACTGGGTGTTCACCCTTCTGGACCCCCGCTACAAAGAGAATTTCTCATCTCTCATTCCTCCGGTGGAGAGGACAAGCAAAATGGTGCAATACCAGAAGGTTCTTGTCGAAAAATTGCTCCAAAATTTTCCATCTGACAACGCTGGCGGCAGAGTACGTGATACCTTGGCCAACCGAGAAGGGGAGAAAAGGGGAGCACACAGCAGTTCCGACAAAGGCAGGGCAACACTCTCCAAGGCGTGGGACACCTTCATGACACCTCGCCAGCACCCTCACCCTGATGCGCAGCCTAGTGTCACAAGGAGGGAAAAGTTTTGGAAGATGGTGAAGGAGTACGTAGCACACCGTGTCAGCGTCCTCAATGATCCCTCTGTGCCTTACAACTACTGGGTGTCCAAGCTGGACACGTGGTATGAACTGGCACTCTACGCCTTGGAGGTGCTGGCCTGCCCTGCCGCCAGCGTTCTGTCTGAGCGGGTATTTAGTGCTGCTGGTGGCATCATAACAGATAAGCGTATCCGCCTTTCCACCGAAAATGCTGATAGGTTGACACTTATAAAAATGAACAAGGCCTGGATTTCCCCTGACTTCTCCACTCCACTGGAGGAAAGCCCCGGGTGAACATAAAGTCACTTTAGATATGTTATTTACAATGATGGGAATACTCTGTATTCCCATTCACCCCTTCCACCCAAAAAACGGGTATATGGTTGAGTCTTAATCTTCTCATCCTCCTCCTCCTCTTCCATATACCCAGTGATATAATTTTTATATAGGGCCAGCTCACCAGCGGGCCCTGTGATATAATTTTTATATAGGGCCAGCTCACCAGCGGGCCCTGTTTGACAATTTTTGTATAGGTCAGCTCACCAGCGGGCCTTCTCATATAATGTTTTATTGGGTCAGCTCTCTAGCGGGCCCTCTCATATAATGTTTTATAGCGTCAGCTCACTAGCGGGCCTTCGCATATAATGTTTAGGATGGTCAGCTCCGCAGCAGACCCTCACCCATAATGTTTTAGATGGTTGGCTCAGCAGCAGACCCTCATTCCTAATGTTTTAGATGGTCAGCATGCCCTCGCCCCTAATGTTTTAGAGGGTCACCAGCAGGCCATTAATCCTAATTTTTCAAGGGTGTGTATGATGCCCTCCTTTATGTGTAATAAAGGGTGTATTGGAGTGACATTTCAGTCTAATTTTTGGCAGCCCTTTCACTTAGTGCATAGGCTTTATGAGTGTTGGACCACTACCTGAACTATTGTACCACAATGTGAATGAGGCCGTCCATTTTGTGATATACAGGTTGTATCGGAGTGCCTCAGGTCCTCCCATTGAATTAAATAGGGCTGGGGTGTTCGACAGAGCAGAAGGTAGTTCTTGGCTTCATCCACTAAGTCACTTCGTCACTTTTAGTCAATGGATCAGACCCCACTGTTCCGACTATAAATTTTGGACTTAACAAGGGCAAACGGACATGTTGTAAAACCTGTGGTAGCTGCGGCCTCCGTTCCTGAATGCTGTACCTTACCCGGGCCATAACCACGTTGAACACCTGCTTTACGCTGCGCACGTTTCCCTCTTAATCATGGCCCCAGTTCAGAAAAATCGAGGAAATTTTTTGCAGAATTTGCAGATGATATACAAGTAAATATACAGCAAATACTGTTTGGTAACAATTTTTCGCCTAAAGTCGTTTTTATCTTCCTTTTTGTGTGTTTTACGGTCAGTCTGTAAAAATGGCGTACTACGGGCGAAACATCGTTCCCAGCAGCGACGTTGGAGTCCAAGATGCATCCAGACATCCTCCCTATGCTGTCCCTGAACCATTTCTGTGGTGTTTCCATCATTTTCTGACCTTTTCCTATGAACCAGGCACCCTCCCCTCATCAGAGCAGGGGGTGCCTGGTGTAATGCTCGAGTCCTCCCATTGACTTCAATGGGGCTCGGGTGCTCGGCCGAGCACTCGAGCCTCCGGGGGCGCTCGGCCAGAGCACCCGAACACCCGAGCATTGGGGTGCTCGATCATCACTATGCTGGAGGAATGACCTCGCACATAGAGATGACCAAGACAATATGTCACAGGTTTCCCAATCAATTCTAGGGTTGTGAGTTTGCAGCAATGGAAACCCCAGAATGATGGCATGATGGGGGAATTTATCACCTTGAACTGTTGGGTCTCCACATGGAGTGATGAGTCTCATGAATAACTTGTGCCAGCTGTAGAGGTCTGCCATCAATAGACTCAATGGCCAACGGAGAGGAGCGGGGCAACAACAGAATATCGTGTTTGGCTGCAAAGTCTGAATCAATGAATGAATGAACCCAGTGGCCCCTGAGTCCAGTAGTGCCAGAGCCACCACAGGAGACTCGACCCAAGATAGTACAACTTCAAAAATTGGCTTGTCCATTACTGTCCCTGGGGACTGTGAAATTCCACCCAGGGTCTGTCCCCTACTTGACCCTAGTTACGGCCGTTTTCCCGGCCGAATAGGGCAAGCACACCACAAATGGCCAGGTTCCCCTCAGAAAGGCGTGTAAAGCCTAGCTGCATAGGTTCCCCCCGGCAGCGTCAGATTTAGGAAGTGTGGGAGGTGAGGGAGGACAGGGTAGGTCTGAGAAACTAGGTGCCATCCAGGTAAAGTTTTACGCCCATGATCTTTGAAAGAAGGCCTCTCACGGATTCTCGTGTCTAACAGGAAGGTGACTGAGATCAACTCCTCCAGATCACCAGGCAGTTTCTGGACTGCCGTCTCATCACACAGGCCCTGAGAGAATGCGGCATCTAGGGCTTCATTGTTCCAACCAACCTCTGCCGCCAGAGTGCAGAACTCAATAGCATAGTCCGCTACAGTACGTGCACCCTGTCATATTGTCATCAGTCGTTTAGCAGAGGTAGCACGCCCAGGAATGTCAAAGACTCTCTGAAATGAGGCTACAAATTCTGTGAGGTTGTGGATTATGGGCTTCTCCGTCTCCCATAGTGAATTTGCCCAGGCCATTGCCTTGCCAGATAGAAGGGAGATCAGGAGTCCCCTCTTACTTCACTCGGTAGGGAATGCGTGGGGTACCATCTCTAAAAAAATTCCCATCTGATTAAGGAACCCCAACACATAGTAGGTTCCTCATCATATCTTTGGGGTAGAGAAGCGGAGCCATACAATCCTCTACTTATGCCTGCCTCAGGGGCCACAACCAGTGTAGGTGCTGGGGAAGCCACAGGTTGTGAAGCAAAGTGGTATAGGTGAGCCGTGCGATTTAACAGTGTCTGCATAGCAAAAGACAATTGGTCAATTCTCTGGTCTTGAGAATCCATCCTGGACAGGATGCTCTGATTAAGTGGACTGCCTGTACCCTCATGTGACATAGCCCTTATGCACTGTCATGTTAATCAGGCAAAGATGGACAGACACAGTAATGAAATATAAACACCTTTATTGGAGTATACAGTGATAATAATATATGAGATATAACTATGATAATATCCCACACAACCCCAGACCACCCAAGCTCCTACCTGGAGCTGCACACTGTACTGCTCATTGCACTACTTCAAGGTACCAGAGACCAAAGGCAACAGGGAATGAGAGTCATACAGAGCCACGGGACACAGACGCTATCGGTCAGGCAGGCTAGGAGTGTACGGAGTGAGTAGTCAGCCAGAGCCATAGGTCCGACAAGCAGGGATACACTAAGCGAGATAGGAGCCAGAGCTGGAGGACAGACAAAACGGGTACTACACGGAGTGAGTTAGTCAGCCAGAGCCACAGGTCAGAAGCAATATGGGTAGTCAGACAAGTCATGGTTAACAAGGAGCAAGTAAGTCAGCCAGAGCCACAGGTCAGAACCGATGTGGGCAGTCGGACAAGCCGGGGACATACACAGAGCGAGTAAGTCAGCCAAAGCCACAGGTCAGAACCGATGTGGGTAGTCAGACTAGCTAGGGTCGTACACAGAGCCAAATCTCAGATAAGCACAGGTCACAACAGAACACAAGAGTAATGAGCAGGAACACCACATAAGGGCAATGACTCCCAGGCCCAGAGATGTTTATAAAGGAGCAGAAGGAGGCAGTACCCAATTAGGCCACTCAAAAAAGGCCCATAAACAGGCGTCCGAGCTAGTGCCTGTTACCTGATGTAGCAATGAGGAAGTGGCCAGAGGCCATGCCGGCCAGCAGCCATACAGAGGTAAAGAAGCACAGGACAGCCCAAGGGAGACTGTGATAAAATGCTAATTCTTCATTTTCCCTTAGCACAGCTTAGTGTTTTTCCCTTTGGTTCCTATTAATCTCATTAAAAAAGGTCTTCATGGAATTCTCTACCTCATTACAGTTACTGAAGATTCTCTCTGTAATGAATATAAAGAGGTCAGTTGGTAGCACAATTTCTGGCATTGCTGAATGATCACTGGATTCACTCTGTACTGTACTGATCACTGGAATCACTCTGTACTGTACTGATCACTGGATTCACTCTGTACTGTACTGATCACTGGAATCACTCTGTACTGTACTGATCACTGGAATCACTCTGTACTGTACTGATCACTGGAATCACTATGTACTGTACTGATCACTGGAATCACTCTGTACTGTACTGATCACTGGAATCACTCTGTACTGTACTGATCACTGGAATCACTATGTACTGTACTGATCACTGGACTCACACTGTACTGTACTGATCAGTGGATTCACTCTGTACTGTACTGATCACTGGATTCACTCTGTACTGTACTGATCACTGGATTCACTCTGTACTTTACTGATCACTGGGACCATGGAAATAATCTAATGTGAATGATACCAAGTTAATTTTCTGGTGGGATTGTGATGTAATAGTAAGTTGCAGTCTATTGAGGAGATATGCACCAACCTAACATATACCATGTAACTATGTCTGTGAAGAAGAAAGGAAATTATATACAAGATGAAAGTTGACTTATCGTTGTTATACTCCGTAGTAGCAATAGGACAAATTGAAAATACAAGATAGAAATAAGATCTTCAGACTATAGTGTGGCCACTACCTTATTAATAAGAGAGAAGTACAACCAAGTGAATCACACATTTGAAGCCTGATAGAGCTTACAATCTAATTAGTAATATGGACAACATACAGAGACAGGAGGAGGAGGATAAATGTAGGTACAAGGTAGTTGCCAGGGAAGTACAGAATGATTTTGATGTAAATGCTGTGAATAAAGAGAATGCTGTTACTGAGATCTAGATTAAGTGAGATTTCTGGAGATGTTTGAAGTTCTCTTCTATTTCACCTTGTAACTGTGTAATTTGTCTCAGTGTTGATCTAGATGGATCTTTGCATGATCCTTCATTGTGTTCATTGTTCTCTTCCAGCTCTATAACTCTTATTATATTCCATAAACCTCTCCATAACGCATACTCTATTCCATACACATCTCCATAACTCATACTCTATTCCATACACCTCTCCATAACTCATACTCTATTCCATACACATCTCCACAACTCATACTCTATTCCATACACATCTCCATAACTTAATACTTGAGGGTAAATTTAATTCCCTAAACACTCCTTGTGTTAATGACCGTGTCTCTGTGTGTTTAGATGATTATCTGATCTGTCTTAATATTTTCTTGAAGATGACACTAAGAGAAAGGGTCAAAGTGCCACAGGGTTGGTCAGGGTCCTTCTCCACTTTCTTGAGATATTTCAATATATTTGCATCTGTCTTCTCTCTGCCATTCCCAATTATCATTTTCAATGTGATTTGATTAAATTGACAGACAATGTTCTATTTGACCTCTCATATTCTGCAATATCATAACATGTCAAATTACCTGTACTATTTTTTTTCATCTTCACCTATTATCTACATTTTGTTCCTTCTCTATTTCCAGATAGCTTTCTGTAAAGGATTGTGGAAGCAATATATCACTATACTCAAAGCACTGAGTGATCTGACTACTTTAGAGGTAGGGTTTTCTAAATTGTATCACTATGTTTTTAAACTGTTTTTTGTCTACATTTCACAATTTATGAAAGTAAGCTGTCTGGAAACAGATTCAACTGAATAACTGAATATTTATATCTTGTGGACTCTTCTCTTTTCTTACCGTATATCTAAACCTAATATATTAATATTATCTAACTAAATGGATATTCTATTTCTCCTCTCCACACCTCTTCTCAGTTCAGTCCTTCTATCATGTGTTCTATACAGATCTCACCATCCTAAGGAACTTAGGGGTAGATTTAGAAAACTGGAATAAAGGGAATAAAAGGAGTTAAAAATGGATTAAAAATTTGTGTGATAGCTATTAAAATAGTAACGCCATTTCAAGAGGACCAAACACCGAATAGGACTTTATGTTTAAAGTGGAGATAGGATGTGGTAAAAATTGGTGCAGAGAATTTGTAGCTAATTGATACAGTTAAGAGGCAGAATTTTTGTCCAAATTTTTTCATTGTGTCTGACCTGTTCTTATTTCTAGTGCTTCCACCACATTTATAAAAGTTCCTACAAAGCATTATAAAAAACAACACTCCCAATAAGAGATAAGCACATTTGAAAAATTCCTTATTTCCCAGACTTCCACACAATCTGAAATTTTATATTCTCAATAAAATTTTCACATGACCAAGATGGACTATACAGTAACCCCGACTCTTCTGTTAGTTTTTCCAGTTCAGTTTCAGGTTCTTAAAGACAGGAAAGACCCTCTTCCTTTACATCTTCAATTTATGTATTTAGTATTTGCTAAACCAGTTATTTATTTGTAACATTTGTAGGAATTGTAAAGAGATTATTACACATCATTATTATAAAATTAGTATTCTAGAACAACAAAATGTGCCTTATCATTGTTTATTCTAATAATATTAATATTGCATACTTGATGTGTATATTCTAATGAACTCAGTATTCTCTACATTCATGTGTATTATGTATTTTTTATTTGTCAAATTTTCTTCAGTTCTTCTGCTTTTTTGTTGCACATGTACTGACCATACAGTATAGTATCACTGTACTAGTAGCTATAGTACCACACATACTGACCCCCAGCCTTGTTCCACCTCAGTCATAATACCACACAAACTGACCACCAGCCTTGTTCCACATCAGTCATAGTACCACACTTACTGACCACCAGCCTTGTTCCACATCAGTCATAGTACCACACATACTGACCCCCAGCCTTGTTCCACATCAGTCATAGTACCACACTTACTGACCCCCAGCCTTGTTCCACATCAGTCATAGTACCACACATACTGACCCCCAGCCTTGTTCCACATCAGTCATAGTACCACACATACTGACCACCAGCCTTGTTCCACATCAGTCATAGTACCACACATACTGACCCCCAACCTTGTTCCACATCAGTCATAGTACCACACATACTAACCCCCAGCCTTGTTCCACATCAGTCATAGTACCACACATACTGACCTCCAGCCTTGTTCCACATCAGTCATAGCACCACACATACTGACCACCAGCCTTGTTCCACATCAGTAATAGTACCACACATACTGACCTCCAGCCTTGTTCCACATCAGTCATAGTACCATACATACTGACCCCCAGCTTTGTTCCATATCAGTCATAGTACCACACATACTGACCCCCAGCTTTGTTCCACATCAGTCATAGTACCACACATACTGACCCCCAGCCTTGTTCCACATCAGTCATAGTACCACACATACTGACCTCCAGCCTTGTTCCACATCAGTCATAGTACCACACATACTGACCCCCAGCCTTGTTCCACATCAGTAATAGTACCACACATACTGACCACCAGCCTTGTTCCACATCAGTAATAGTACCACACATACTGACCACCAGCCTTGTTCCACATCAGTAATAGTACCACACATACTGACCCCCAGCCTTGTTCCACATCAGTCATAGTACCACACATACTGACCCTCAGCCTTGTTCCACATCAGTCATAGTACCACACATACTGACCCCCAGCCTTTATTCCACATCAGTCATAGTACCACACATACTGACCCCCAGCCTTGTTCCACATCAGTCATAGTACCACACATACTGACCTCCAGCCTTGTTCCACATCAGTCATAGTACCACACATACTGACCCACAGCCTTGTTCCACATCAGTCATAGTACCACACATACTGACCTCCAGCCTTGTTCCACATCAGTCATAGTACCACACATACTGACTCAGCCGAGCCTTTTCCCATGATATCCATAGAACCGCACATATTGACCCACCAGCATCGTCCCTCTGTATTGGTAACCATAGAACCACACTCACATACACACATATGCACACACTGAACTTCATATTTTTCCACAGTAGCCATAGAATCACATATACTGATCCCTCACCTTTTTCCACTGCATTGGAAGCCATAGGGATGGGCACTGCCATACCTTCCAGTTTTTGTCAAATTCCATCTCCCATCATTCTCCATCAGCCTTGACCCATAGCACTGGTAGCCATAAAACTAATCATACTAATCTAGCCTTCTGCCATTGCACTGGTAATCATAGAACTATACATACTGTCTTCTGGTTCCAGATTTATCAAATTGCTCTCATAGTCACAGAACTATACATACTGACCTCTGAGAGTCAGCTTTGTCCCATTCAGCTGGTAGACATAGAACTGCACAGTGTAAGTCTGAGCTCTGGTGGGATGTCTCAGCTTTACTCACAAGTTATTACATTTAATGTTCTATGTAGAACTGTATCCAGTTGATCACATCTCCCATAGAATACAATAGAATAACTGTCTGGGCATCAAGTGAACTATATGGACAACAGGTAGCACTTCCACTGACACCAATATACAAACCCTCAACAGTTTGAGCTATAAAATATTTTGAATGAAGCAGCTCATAGCATTTGCAATACCATGGTTTTACACAACAATAAGAGACCTGAATATTTATTTATTTGTTATCACCCTCATCAACCTCATCCACATTATCATCATTCTTTATTTATATACTTTAAACTGCACAGTGGAGAATAATACTTGCGAAAACAAGATATGTAATACTGAGAAAACAGATAACTGGAGATAAAGGGATTTGAGCTGATTGTAGTCTAGAGATTTCAGAAAATAAAAATGTCAGGTATTTTGGTCCAGTCATGTAGCTGACCCAGCTGGCCAAGCAGAAAGTGAAAATGACCAAATTATACATCCAAAGTAGAGATGAAAAAATGTAAGATTCAGTTTGGTGGATACTGAAAGAGTCAGGTTCCAGCAAAATCATTCTGGAACTGTGTGTGTGTGTGTGAGAGAGACAGAAAGAGAGAGAGAGAGAGAGATAGGAGACAATTATAGTCAAGCTGATACCTTTATTGTCTAACTAAGAAGATTTAAGATGCAAGCTTTCAAGACCCCTTAGGTCAGTTCCTCTGGCATGTTCTGAGTAAGTGGCCTAAATGGTTTTGAAAGCTTGCATTCTAAATCTGCTATGTTAGCCAATAAAGGTATCAAACTGACTATATTTTGAGGGATAACACTATACCAACACTCATCTTTTAGCAACAGAGAGAGCAACACAGAGAGAAACAAAGACAGAAAGAGAGGTGGAGAGAAAGTTATCCAGTCTTGCCCACACAGTGAGAAGAATTAATCTGATTAAGCAGTTCTCCTACCTTGTTCAGATGAGTGGTGACCCACACAGAGACCTATTATGACTCACATAGAGAAGAGTCCCCACCCCTACCCACCAGAATCCTCTAACAGGCCAGGTCTTTAGGACTTTCCTACTTGTGCACAGGTAAGTGGTGAATAAATTAAATCATGATCCTCCTTTTCACTCACTTGTACTCAAGCAGGGAAATCCTAGAGACAAGGGCTTTTTTGGGATCTCTGGGGATAATGCTGGGTATGTAAACCTTATATTTTGGCTTTTTAAACATCAATTAATCCCTTTTCCTACAATTTGATAAATGATGCCTCTGTTTCACAAAACACAACAAAAATATTTATAATTATTCCAAAGCATGTTTGAAGGATTGTAAACTAATAATTATTTATTTGTAGCAGCTGTGTAGGATGGAAAAAAATGATTTCAGTGATCATTATAATAACACCAGGCTACATACGTTAATGAACACTGGCTGCAGGTTGTATTAACCCTTTAAAAGAAAAAGGGTTACAAAGATCTTCATTACCAGTGAACTAGAAAAACACAACTCTTCTATCTAAAAATAAATTATTGCAATTATTAGCCAAAATTGAATTATGGAAAGAATGACTAGTAAAATAAATGACTGAGTAAACAGCTCCTTACCGAAAGAGAAGGGAAATTATGGAATTTACTATCAAGAGAGATGGAGGTGGCAGATACAGAAGAGAAATTGAGGGAGGTCTTGAAGTGTTTTTTAGCATATAATAATTTACAGGTTAATAAAAAGTTTAAAAATAAAGAGCTATGAAATTACCCAAAAAATCTCATCTTCTACTTCCTTGTGTTTAAGACAACATGTAAATGCCTTGATAATAATGTGTTATCTTTATTTTTCTTGTTTCTATCTCAATTAAAATGTGTAACGTTGTATTGTAAGTGTTCTCCAGGACATACCTGAAAACAAGTGAAATCTCAATGTACTCTTCTTGGTAAAACATTTTCTAAATAGATAGATAGATAGATAGATAGATAGATAGATAGATAGATTAATATATATCTATTTAGAAGGTTGAACTTAATCAATTTTTTTCTTTTCAACCTCAATAACTATTGTATGTAATCTAAAACTCCTAACAAACCTGTTTGGATGCCATCTTCTCACATAACACAGGTTTGTAAATCGTGATACTTTTCATTGTGTCAATTATAAAATTAATTTTACTTGTCACGTAGTTCTGTTTAGATTGTGTTGATGTATTGAGGGGAGGGTATGTAGCCATTAATATAGTCCCATCTTTACAGGAATGTAGATGGAAGATGGAGTGGAAAGTATGAAAGTGTTGTGGATTAACATTCCGTATAGTTGAAATTACAAATTGCCAGATTCACTTGGTTATTCTTCCGGTAGAAATGAAGATATACACGGAGAGGTTTGTAAGCTTGTAATGTTTACCTACATTAGTCAAGTCCATTGCATTATAATTATAATTATATGTTATACAACAGTGTTTAATACTTTGACAAACAATTTATTTTAAATAGTCTTCTTTACATATTGCCTTTTTCTAATTTCTAGGAATGGGTGAAACTTCCTACCTCAAAACCAAAACACATGAAAAAAAGCACCTTTCACCAAGTGAGAAAGTTATTGAGAAAAATGTTGACTTTTTTTCCCACTTATTTATTAACCGAAGTCAAATTGCCAGATTCACTTGGTTATTCTTCAGGTAGATATGAAAACATACACGGAGAGGTTTGTAAGCTTGTAATGTTTATGTAGTCTTCATTACAAGAGGATTGTCTTCATTACAAGAGGATTATCTTCATTACAAGAGGATTGTCTTCATTACAAGAGGATTTGGACAAATTGAGTAACTGGGCATGCAAATGGCAAATCAGATTCAATATAGACAAGTGTAAAGTTATGCATTTTGGGTATAATAATAAAAATGCAACATATAGTTTAAATGGTGTCGCTCTGGGGAAATCTACAAATGAAAAAGATTTGGGAGTAATGGTAGACAATAGACTTAGCAGTAGCATGCAGTGCCAGCTGGCAGCTGCAAAGACCAATAAGATATTGGCATGTATTAAAAGGGGTATTGAATCAAGGGAGGAGGATATTATTATTCCTCTTTACAGGTCCATGGTAAGACCCCTCCTAGAATATGCTGTTCAATTCTGGGCGCCCTTTCTGAACTAAAGAAAGTGCAGAGGAGTGCTACAAAACTAGTAAGGTGAATGGAAAGTTTTAGTTATGAAGAAAGGCTAGAAAAGTTAAACTTGTACACACTAGAGAAACAGTGTCTTAGAGGGGATATGATAACACTATATAAATATGTTCAGGTCCCATACAAAGGGCTCTCCAAAGACCTGTTCATTAACAGAACAATACATAGGACAAGGGGCCACCTGCTTAGACATGAGGAAAGGAGATTTAATCTACAACAGCGGAAGGTGTTCTTTACTGTAAGGATAATAAAGGTATGGAATTCACTTCCTGAGGAGGTGGTGCTATCAAATACATTAGACGCCTTTAAAAAGGGCCTGAATACTTATTTAAAAGAGCATAACATAGAGGGCTATGTACGTTAGTATTGGGATTGGGAATTCCCCCCCCCATTCAAGGCAGAATTTGAAATTGCTATATTGAGGATGTTTTTTTGCCTTCTTTTGGATCAACAATGGTAAACAGGAATAGGAAAAGGGTTGAACTAGATGGACACAAGTCTTTTTTTCAACCTAAATTACTATGTTACTATGTTACCTCTATTAGTCAAATAAAATGCAATATGATTATTATATCTGTCAACTGTCACATTGCTTCTATTGATTTATCTGTAATTCTGACCAATGTTTTAATTTCCTGTGATATTTTCATGCTGTTAGTCTGATAATCTAGACCTTCTTTAATACCATGTTTTCTCAGCAAAATTCCTGATTTGAGAACAAAGGCCTCTTTTGTAAAACCAATGGAAAATACGGAAATTGCAGTCTTATAAGACCTATATTTTTTTCTGGGAATGAATAAAGTGAATCAGACAACAGTAAAATATTTTCTTCTTTTGGGATTTCATGATGTGTATAATTTCAGAAGTGTTCTTTTCCTTATTGTCCTTCTAATTTACATATTGACAATAACTGGAAATTTGCTGATTGTTTTCTTGGTGTCTTTTAGTCAAACACTTAACTCTCCCATGTACTTCTTCCTGAGCCACCTAGCCTCCTGTGACCTAATGCTGACCACAGTAATTTCCCCTTATTTGATGAGTCTTATATTGGCCAAAAGGAAAACCATTTCTTTTGTTGGCTGTTTCACCCAATTGTACTTTTTTGGTGCCTTCACAGGTACAGAGTGTATCCTTCTTTCAGTCATGTCCTATGACAGATATCTGGCAATATGTAACCCACTGCATTATTCTTCTGTCATGAACTTCCAGAGATGCCTTCAACTCGTTTTATGTTCTTGGGTCATGGGATTCACACTGGCATTGAGTTCAGTTCTTCGGTTACTTGGATTGCAATTCTGTGGTCCTAATGTCATTGATCATTTCTTCTGTGACCTTGTACCATTTCTGCAGCTTTCATGCTCTGACACTTCTTTTGTTGAGTTGATGAACTTTGTGATAGGTATTCCAGTAACTCTCCTACCATTGATGTTCATCATTGCAACTTACGTCTATATCTTCCACACCATTCTCAGGATCCCATCGACCACTGGAAGACAGAAAACCTTTTACACTTGCAGCTCCCACCTGACAGTTGTGTCCATATATTATGGAACAATTATTATTGCTTATTTGTTTAATTATAAAGAACACTTATTAAATCTCAACAAGGCTTTATCCTTCCTGTATACGGTGGTGACTCCGTTTCTGAATCCAATCATTTACAGTTTGAGGAATAAGGATATCAAAACAGTTCTAGCTAAATTAAAGCATGTAAAACTAATGTGAATATTAAGATATAT
Source organism: Rhinophrynus dorsalis (assembly GCA_037306005.1). NCBI lineage: Eukaryota > Metazoa > Chordata > Amphibia > Anura > Rhinophrynidae > Rhinophrynus > Rhinophrynus dorsalis. Next base: position 558,156,404 of record CM074721.1, read on the forward strand.
TTCAACCACAGGGATGACACTGTAGGTTTGGATACAGTTTATCGTACTAACATATCATAGAAAATAGTCATTGATGGCAGACCACCTGGACCATCCAGTGTGCTGAATTCCCTTATAGTATTAGTCTACTATATACTAAATATATATATTTACAGGTTATTAAACTAATAAAATAATTGTTTTATTAAGAAGCAGTTGCCCCGTTTTCTGTTTTCTCAAGTAAAATATAATAAACAATATCCCTTGACCAAATCCATCTCCAAAGAATAAGTGGAAAGTAGAGTTCCTGAATATAACTCGGAGTGAGAAGAAAAGGGTGAAAGACTGAGACTGGAGGTTTGATCCAGTTGGGGCCTTATACCTAGAGACGGCAGCATCATCTACAAATTGTCAGTACCGACTTTCGACAGTACAAAGGGGGATCATTTGGGACAAACTGGAACTAATCTGGATTACACAAGAGTTTTGTTTTGTCCCTTTTCTTCTTGCACTACTACAATTTTCTGGTTATCACTTGTGTCATAATGTTAGCTGCTCCTGCAACAGGGCTGAGGAAGGTAGAAATTATTAGTGTGGGAACTTGGATAGGGCATTAGGAAATGGAAATTTTGTGCAGCTTGATATATCATGAAAGTTAAATGCCAGCGCCAGATTAACTCTCTGTTGAATCATCAGAATTATAAAATCTAGAATAATTATATAATCTATGAATTAATAAATTCATAGAGATGTTGTTTTTAGTAAAAGTAAACTGTGGTACTATATTTTGTAATTACAACAGTTTTAAAAATTGCTTGTTAGCTTTCTAGTGCCATTACACATGAACACCAGCAACCCCCCGACATACATTTCAGTCTACTGTATTCCTTAGGCACTGAGAGCTATGGGTCCATGCCTGGATTACCCTGCACTCTTAGGCTGACCCTCTAAGAGTATTCAAAAATACAACCCAAAATATGAGAGGCTCTGAGTACAAACAACACAAAGGCTTTTTCTACAGTTTGTCACCCCTCAGAAGCATTAAGTTTTAGCTCTCTAGTGCCATTACAGAGGAGAAATTTCCATTCACATCTTAGATTATTCACGCCTGAAAGCATGGCCCAGTTCATAAAATGATGAGGAAGTCCCCTCTGCATGTGGTTTCTGCTACCTGATACTCAGAAGATATGAGATGTTGATTCATTTATAAGAATGTTAGTCTCCCAACATTGCTGTATATATAGCATGTCCTGTAGTCATTGATAATGTAACCAGCTGCACTGAAAACCCTCTCAGACCTGATGCTTTCTGGAGGAAAACTAAGGGTATCACTGTACCTCATGTCAATGCAGGCCACACACAATGCTTTGTTTGCCAGTAGTCCATGGGGTCATTGTTTCTGCCTAAAACGTAGCTATTATGCAAGTATGCAGAAACCATCTCACATGCAATGGGATCACTTCTAGGAGCTACACAGTGTTCCTGTGTGTCAGTTACCAATCCATACTCAGGAAACAAGTCCCAAAGAGATGTGCTGTCAAAACCACAACCACCATTGTTGAGTTATTGCCATCCCTGCTGAGACCCCCGAATTGCCCTGTTTTCCGAATGGGATATTCTTGTTGATGATGTAGCTACCTCTGCTGGTTGAGATACTTTGATGCCTTCCTTTTCACTATATTGCCTAGATATTTGTTGTGCCCTCACTTCCTCCATCTCATCCTCCACAATGTAACCATCCACTTGATCGATAAGCATGTCTTGATATTCCTTGCCAGCATCCGATTCCTCAGAGAGTTGCTGCTGATTATCAAGACTCCTTGTTGTGACAAACTGCTGATGGTCCTTTATCATAAATTCTGAAATTCTGTATTTGAAGCAGGGCTCTAGTAAAGTGGCAAGAATGTATTCCTCATTGTTTTTAATGAACACTATGTGAGGATCTTGTTCCAAGCAAGCTAACATGTCCTTTGCCAGCAGGTGCATGTCTGTGTTTTTATTATGGTAAGAATCCTCAGCCATGCTCCTAATTTTTTTGTGCAATAAAAATATCAGTGATAGAATTTCAATAATTGCGAGTCACCAGCATGGTTGCCTCCTCAAAGGGTTTTGGTAGCTCACATACATCGCACATTAGTTGTCATTGGCCAGGTGACAAAGTGGCTTCATACAAAGCCTTCCAATTTTGCATGGTGTACTTGTTAAAGCTGAACTACCACCCAACACAATCTTTAGCTTCACAAAGTACCCATCTGCTTAGTAGTGCTAGTTGCCAAAATAATTACCTTATTTAATAGATTTCTGCTCTCTTCCCTGGCTGACAGGCAGGATGGAGAGCGGACATCTTGCCATTGTGACATCTGTGCATCTGCGCTGTCAGTCCCAGCTTGGTCTAGGAGGCGTTGGTAGGAGCCATTTGGCTCTGGCTGGGACTGACAGCGCAGGTGTGCGGACGTCACAATGGCAATATGTCCGCTCTCTGTCCTGCCTGTCACCCATGGAAGAGAGCAGAAATCTATTAAATCATGTAATTACTCTGGTGACTAGTGCTACTAAGCAGCTAGTAGCCAGATGGGGACTTAGTGAAGCTAAAGATTGTGTTGTGTGGTAGTTCCACTTTAATGGCCTTATTCTTATCATACAAATGCTCTAGCATGTGCATCATGGAATTCCACCTGGTAGGCACCTCCAAATTCAACTGGTGATGGGGCAGATTGTTACACTCTTGTATGGAATATAGAGCATTGCATGAACTGCAGGAGCGACTAAAATTGACACAGATTTTGGGGGCAATAGTAATGGTTTTGAATTCTTCCAGGTATCTGGTCACAACTAAATTTAAGATACGGGCTAGACTTGTGCAGGACTAACATTTTCAGTAAAATTTAGACTATGAGTTTTTGTTTTTTTAATTTCGGAGAATACGAATTTTGGACCAGACCTGTACGACTCGGACAAAATTCGACGACATTCCGAATTATTAGTTACATTTAAAAAGCTTTAAAAAATACAATAAAAATGAAATATTTTGGATGTAGATAAATTCAAAGGAAGAAGGAAGACTGAGGATGGTGCAGGGCGGACTCAGGATGACAAGAACACTGTAGATGTAGCCAGCAGGAAACTGGAGAACATTGGACCAGGCAGGAGATATAGCACGGTTCTAGAGCTGGGTAAGCTGGAGTGCTCAGAGAGTGTATTATAGTACTATGGATGATTGTAGATGAAGTCCTTTTTTTTCCTAATCTGCATCGAACCTGAGAACAGGGTAACCCAGCTTTGAGGCCAATTGAGAGCGATGGGGGCTAAATATATTTCCTGTTATGGAAAATACCCGCTCACTCTGGACAGTGGTTGGTGGTAAAGAAAGCAACTCCTGGGCTACCAGGGACAAAGTAGGCCACACAGCCCTCTTGTTATCCCAGAACCTCAAGGGATCTGTACATGGGGGCAAAGAAGGTTCCGCAAGGTAAGCATTAACGTCAAACTCTGCACTTTTTCTATATATGGGGAGCTGTTTGTTTTGTCAAAAGCATAATCTGTCCATTGCCTCAGCATTAACCCTTTCAGTGCCGGGGTTTGTACCCTGTAGGCCAGACACATTTTCAGCATTTTTGCTATCCTTCTGTTTAGGCTTGATTTCCTCTGGGAATTTCTACTTACATATGGAAAACTGTATATTGTTTTTTTCAGAACGTATTAACTTTTCTTGTGCTACCTTACATGAAGATAAGTTTGCATTGTGCAAAAAGCTATGATGTCATAATGACAAAAAAAGTGAAAATGTACTTATTTTGCTAAAATCACATACAATGCATCAAAAACATTTACCTTGATTGTGAAAGTTTCAATTATATGAAAAATCCCTGAGTCCCCCAAGTACAAAAATACCAAATTTGTTGGTGTTACCTATGTCCATGGCTGGCACAGAGCCCTAATCACCAGGAGCGCAAAATGGCATTTTCAACTTTGTGAACTAATATGCGCATTCTAGGGTTTTTGTGGTAAAGCTACCCTAAAACAGTGGAATAACTATATAAAACTATATATTTTTGGAATGTAGACAACCTGCCGCATCTAATGAGGGGTTACTTACATTCTTATCACAAGCCTGTTGGGCCCAAATGTTTCCAGAAGATGGCACTATAGGAAAAAAATGGCATTTTCTTACATTTCTGCCCCTTCAAATTGCTCCTCTCCAAGGCATCAGCCACATACTCCTCCATGACCTTATTCTCTTCCACAGATAGAGGGTACATACGACCCCGCGGAGAGGTAGTCCCAGGCAAGAGCTCATTCGTGCAATCGTATGGTGTATGTGGGGGTAAAGCTCCTGCCTGGACTTTGTTAAATAATTCAGAAAACTGTGAATAGGCCTCAGGTAGGCCTTGAGACTCGGCACAGGCAAGTCTGATGGGACGTGTAAGGCACGACTCTCCACAGTGGTCCCCCAGGACAATATCTCACACATGCCCCAGTCAATGTTAGGGTTATGGTTTTGTAACCATGGGAACCCTAATACAATAGCATAGTGCGGGGAGTTTATCACCTGAATCTTCAGGGTTTCCTTACGCAGGGCTTCCACGCTTAGAGTAAGTAGGGCCGTCTCGTGGGTGATATGTGCTGGCAGCAGGGGTCTTCCATCAATAGCTTCAACCGTCAAAGGAGTATCACGAGACAGTAAAGGAATTCCAAAACGCTCAGCGAATAACCTCCTGCGCCAGAGTCTATAAGAGCAGGTAGAGGGATAGACTCTTTGGCCCAAGATAGGACTATGTCCAACAAGGGTTTAGCCTGAGAGGCTTCAGGGGACTGTGAGACGCCACCTAAGATCTGTCCCCGACAGGATCTTTTGGTGCGAGCATCTACCGGATGTACCAGGCATGATTTCAAGAAGTGACCATTCTTACCGCAGTACAAAGTCCCTCCCTCCACCTATGGACCCTCTCCGCTGCAGAGAGTCGGGTAGCCCCCACCTGCATAGGTTCATCACCCATAGTGTCAGAACCAGGAGGCATGGGAGGTGAGGGAGGACAGGGTGGGCAAGAAAAGCTGTAGGACATGCTGGAAGGATGCCTCTGCAGGCGCTCCTTAAATGACGGTCTCCCCCGGACCCTTATATCTATGAGGATGACAAAGGATATCATCTCATCCAGACTATTAGGTAGGTCACGAGCAGCAATCTCGTCCTTCATGTAATCGCAAAACCCTTGGAAGAATGCAGCTATCAGGGCCTCATTGTTCCACCCTACTTCGGCTGCTAGAGTTCGAAACTCAATTGCGTATTCCACCACCGTGCGGTTACCTTGGCAGGTGGTCATCAGATGTTTGGAAGCCAAGGTCCCGCGACCTGGCACGTCAAATATGTTTCTAAATGAGGCCACAAATTGAGTAAAATCATATATTATGGGTTTCTCCATCTCCCATAATTGATTCGCCCTAGCCATTGCCTTGCCAGCCAGGAGAGAAATCATAAGTCCAACCCTACTGCGCTCAGTAGGGAAGGCATGAGGAAGCATCTCCAGGTATATGCCCAACTGATTAAGGAATGCGCGACATAACTCAGGTTCCCCAGTATAGCGTTGTGGGAGTGGAGTGGATCCATTTAACCCTCTGACCAGTCCTGCAACAGAGACGGTAGCAGCTGTAGGTGCTGAAGGAGAAACTGAGGTGGCCACCTGTTGCGGGTTATAGCGTTCCCAGTGAGCGGTTTTGCCAAGCAGGGTCTGCAAGGCACCTTCCAACTGATCAATACGTTGATCCTGATCCTGCATTCTGTCAAATATTCTCTGTAAAGGAGGATCACTATCACTGTCTGTAGTCATGACCCTTACGTACTGTTATGGATGACAAGCCAAACCAGGAGTCAGACGGCATAGTTAATAGAACCTTTATTATGAGAATAATAACAGTTATGCAATATAAATATATACACACAGTGGGTGATCGAAAAGGCAAGTACTGTATCAGGAATAGCAGTCTCCCAATATCATCACCTCACTGTCCGAGACTAGGCCTCAGCCTGTTGGAGTCTCGCGGTAAGGTAACGCCCAAGAGTGATTCTGACTCAGCCTGCAGTCAGTAGATGGGAGTCTGCTAGCCCCAGGTCAATACTAGGAAGGATGTCTGAATAACGGAACCAACCCTAGGAGCGAACAGACAGGGCCTTCTAGTAAGCACAAGATATAATAGTCAGACGAGCCAAAGTCATACACGGAGAGAGTAGTCAGCCAGAGCCACGGGTTTGCACCAGATAGGATATCCACTGAAGCGATGGAATGCTGGATGCGCAGTGGATAGAGCCCCAGGTCAACACCAGAGTGGGTAGTCAGACAAGCCTAGGTTCTACAAAGAGTGGGTAGTCAGCTACAGCCACGGGTTTGCACCAGATAGGATATATGAGCCAAATCAGAACGCACAAGGAGAATAATCAGACAGTGCCACGGGTCAACACCAGGATGGATGGACAGACAAGCTGGATCATGCACAGGAATCAAGAATACTAGATAATGAACTGCTCAGAACACCAATGTAAGGGTGACTGAGTCAGGACTCGGTCTGCCCTTTAAACCCCTCCACAGGAAATAGATAGGCGGAGCAGCTAGAGGGAGGAAGTAGATAGGAGGAGACTACAGGAAACAAACACACATAAAACAGAGGCCTGCAGCATGCTTGAAGCCTCTTGCCTGCAGATGACACGTGGAAAGACGCCAAATGTCGCTGAAGAGGCAGCACTGGAAACAAGGTACTGTGACACAAATTTACTGAAATCTGAAACCATGGAATTTCCAACTGCATTCATTAGCTAGTGCTCTTAGGAGAAAAATGACACCTCATTGGTATGAGTTCACCTACCTCAGAGGGCACTACAAATACGAAACTACACATATTGCAACCTCTAATGTTTCCAACATTTTGCCTAACATTACTTCTCTGCACATAAATGGTTATAACAACTACAGAGGTGAAGAAAGGGTAGACAAACCATGCCATTTTGGAAAGGAGTCAGCCTGCCGCATCTAATGATGGGTGAATTGCCTTCTTACCCTAAGCATGCTGTGCCCAAATGTTTCCAGAAGATAGCCCTATAGGAAAAATCACATTTTCTTACATTTCTGCGCTTTCAAATCTACTGAAATCTGTGAAAACCATTGAATTTCCAACTGTATTCATTAGCTACTGCTCATAGGAGACAAATGACACCCCACTGGAATGAGTTGACCTACCTTAGGGGATGTCAGAAGCACATAACTCCACCTACCTGTTTGTTTCTTTGAAAATGGCTCCTTGTAATAAAATGTTCATATCTGTTAGAGACATGAAGGGAATGTATAAAAGGTGTACCATTTTGGAAAGTAGACATTCTCCGGCATCAAATGAGGAGTCACTTGTCTTTCTATCCATGGGCTAAAGTATACAGATATTTCCAAATTTGGGAATACATAAATACATTTTTTATACCTTTACACCACTTCAGAGATACTAAAATCTTTGAAAACCATAACATTTCCTGCTGTATTCAGTACCTTCTACCAACATGAGAAAAATAGTAGCCCATTTGTTTGGGTTAACATACAATATATTGGTGCTAAACCTGACACTTAACTAAACCTGACACTTTTGTTTTTGAAATTCTCTGCCTGCACTAAAATGGTTATAACCATAATAGATATGCAGAAAATGTAGAGAAGCAATACCATTTTGGAAAGAAAACAACCTGATGCATCAAATGCGGGGTAACTTGCCTTCTTACCCAAAGGCTGGTGTGCACAAATGCTTCCAGAAGATGGTGCTAATGAAAAAAGGCATTTTCATACATTTCTGCCTGAGAGCTATTGCTCTTAGGAATCAAATGACACCCCACTGGTATGAGATGGACTACCTTAGGGGGTCCTAGAAGCAGAAAACGACACCTACTACAACCTCTGATATTTCTAACATTTTTTCAAACCTGGCTTGCCTTACAAAAATGGCTATAACACCTTCAGAAGTGAAGAAAAGGTAGATAAACCATACCATTTTGGAAAGATAACCTGCCGCATTTAATGAGGGGTCACTTGCCTTCTTACCCCAATACTGGTGTACATAAATATTTCCAGAAGGAGGCGATATAGGAATAAATTGCATTTTTTTTTTCTGTCCCTTCAGATGTAGTGAAATCCATGAAAACGATGGGATTTCCAACTGTATTTGTTAGCTAGTGCTCTTAGGAGTCAAATGACACTGCATTGGTATGAGTTGACCCACCTTAGGGGGTGCTAGAAGTAGAAAACTACACCTACTACATCCTCTGATGTTTCTAACATTTTCTCAAACCTGACTTGCCTGTACTAAAATGGCTATAACACCTTCAGAAGTGAAGAAAAGGTAGATAAAACATACCATGTTGGAAAGAAGACAACCTGCCGCATCTAATGAGGGGTGAATCGCCTTCTTACCCCAATACTGGTGTGCATACATTTTTCCTTAAGGAGGCGATATAGGAAAAAATTGAATTTTTTCACATTTCTGCCCCTTCAAATGTATGGTGCTCTGTGAAAACCATGGACTTTTCAACTGCATTCATTAGCTAGTGCTCTTAGGAGTCAAATGGCACCCCACTGGTATGAATTGACCTACCTTAGGGGGTGCTAGAAGTAGAAAACTACACCTACTACAACCTCTGATGTTTCTAACATTTTCTCAAATCTGACTTGCCTGTACGAAAATGGCTATAACACCTTCAGAAATTAAGAAAAGGTAGATAAACCATACCATTTTGGAAAGAAGACAACTTGCTGCATATAATGAGTGGTCACTTACCTTCTTACCCCAATACTGGTGTGCATAAATGTTTCCAGAAATAGGCAATACAAGAAAAAATTGAGTTTTTTTTCAGTTCTGTTCCTTCAGATGTAGTGAAATCTATGAAAACTATGGGATTTCCAACAATATTTGTTAGCTAGTGCTCTTAGGAGGCAAATGAATCAAAAGGGGAAATCCTCACACATCACAGGGAGTCGCCGATAACGGATCTGATGCAATGAAATAGTCCAAGCTCCCGGCTGGAGAGGGGAAGGCGTGCGGGTGTACACAGCGTGCTGTGCCGCAACCAAGGTCCCCCTGCATGCTGTGGTGCAGGGGATTTGCTAATACTGGGGGATAAAGAAAAGCTGCAGTGGAAACATTTTAGGAGACTCATACTTGAAGAAAGAGAGTAAGTTATAGAGCGTGCAACATTGCAAAAATAAACGTTAAACTATTAGGGAAGTAAGAGAAGGCAGGCTGAACCGAAGTGATGTAATGTACAACACGCATCGGCCACCATGGTTGTTTGGTTACTGAACTTCCTACTTCTACTGAAGATAGGTTTGTGCCCTAACAACAAATTAGAGCACATTAACATGCTTTAACCTTTTGCACACCTGTCTTGCACTTAAAGGGTTAAAGTATATTAATTTCATGTCAGGTTTTGATAGGGCACAAACCTATGTTCAGTAGAAGTAGGAGGCAAAGCGATTCCGGGCGCTGTGTGCACTTGTGTACAAGAGCTGTACACCCGGAACATGGAAGACTGCACTGCAAGGAGACAGCCCTGTGAGACACAGACCTTCACTTGGAGGTCACCGTTAGAGACATACCTTGTGACTTTTGGTTAATTCCTGAGGACTGATTTTCTTAAAAGATCAATCTCACCGACAGCCAGCCTTCTATTTGGATCACAGTGTCAGGATCTTTGAGAAACAGTCCAGTATTCTGCAGATGCCATCAAAGCCCTTGCAGTGGGAGCCAGGCTCCTCAGTGCGGTGAGGGAGGCCCCCTGTCCTAAGTGAATGAAGTGCATTTCTCAGGCTCCTTCCTTTCACCTCTGAACTTGCAGAGGTGGTTGCTGTAAGTTTGGAGCTGACAGGAGCCGGCGACAGGAAGGAGCCTGTGAGATGTAGTTCATTCACTGAGGACAGGAGCCGGTGACAGGGAGTGAGAGTGGCAGCATTGAATGTGGAGATTTATAATACGGACAGTCTTCACTCTGCCAGTGTCGTTGGGGGTGTCCCGGTTCAAGGAGTGCAGTTTATCCCTCAGGTCACAAACGTACGGCGTGCTCTGTGTTTTGTGGTATGATGAAGAAGCATGTGGAGTTAAAGGCAGGCAGCTGAAGGGTTAATAGTGGAGGCACTATGGAGCAGAGAATCATGGGGAGAGAGATGGGTGCATCAGGAAGGAGGAATGTGTGTGTGTGTGTGTGGTGTGTATAGGATTGAGTGGCTTGTGTGGGTGGGTGTGGGGGGCTTGTGAATAAAGTGAGGCCAAAGTTGTGTGGGGCTTGTGTGTGTGGCTTGTTTGTGTGTCTGTGGTGTAGGAGCGAGTGGCAGCCATTTTGTTTTTTTCTAAGCTTTGTTGGATAGTGGTGGGCGGGCCAACTTCCTGTATGATTTTTACAGACAGGTAGCAGTTGCCTGTGAAAATCACGCCCCCATTGAATCACGCAATGGGATCAGTAACTCCTCCTTACTGCCGCCCCTGGATGTGTTTTGGCAGGCACAAATTCTACTTTTTTATATATATATCTGCTTTGTGTCTTCAAGTCTTCCACAAGTTTTGAAATGACAATGAATGACCCCTGGTGAACTTTGGGGATTAAATCCTTACATAAGTGGATAGAGAACAATCTACTTTGTAATTATAGCCATTTTTGTAACAGACACCATGTATAATATGTGTATGTATTTAGACTCAGAATTTTTTATCCCTTTGGAGCTCGATTTTTAATGGATGTGCTGGGGTGCTTTTCGCATTGGACTTTCAGGGGGTACATATACTTTTCATTTATTTATTTGAATTTTTGAGTGCCCCCTCTGAGTCCTTTGTATTTATGAATCTATGCATAAATGTGTGCATTTTGGTACAAGTGACATGTTTATGTTATTACTATACAATAAGATATACTATAGCTTAATGATTTGTATATTTTAATTTGATCATAGTACTACTATTATTTCTATTCTTGTGTCTCTTTATGACCATGTCTTATGTTGTGAGAATATATTAAACTAAAATAAGATTGAATATTTTGAATATATTGGGATTATCATCAGTATTTGTGTCTTCATATATTTTCATTATAAATTCATATATAATTATGATCTTGGTAATGTGACTAAAATGGGGATTTTATTTTATTTCATTATTATATTTTTTCTATATATTCAGCGTTTCAATAAGATCTAATATGTTGCCTTCTAGATCGTGTGTATAAGCGTCAATAGATATGTATATTCTAAAATAAATCAGTTGCATAGTTTTCTTAATGGAAGTTAAGTTTGTCTTCTTTTTCTTATTTATGTTCCAGACAGATTTTTCTTTGGATAAATCCCAGTTTGTTTGAAATTTGATCATTGGGTATGAAATATGATCATTATACATTTATTTACGTAACCCGGCTTGTCTTTGTATACTGTTCTCAATATTATATTTGTGTTTCTTAATCAGCTTTATAAAAAAGTAAAAAAACATTTAAGATTTTCAAATAAATGCTTTAATTGTATAGGTATCTATGGAGAAAGAGACCAATACATTTTATTGTCGTAACTATATAAGATTAAACTATTCATATGGTTCTATGATCATATGTATTTTGGTTGATACTTTGAACATGTCGTATTGGAATATCGTGTATTTGTGTAAACATATAACTTGTTTCCAACTTGATAACCTCTTATTATTTAGAGTAATCGATATTTCTTCCCAGCGCATCCATTACATCCGAGTTCTTGTGAGAGCCATGTCACCGTTGCAATCAAGATCTCGCGAGAACTATGTTACCTCCCGTGGATATCTGTCTGTAAGCCATACACTTCCGCAGTTTAATATATGAGTCATATGACTCTGTATGCGGTTGTTTTTCTCAGGCTCATTGATAGAAGGAGGACATCATGTGAGTCCTCGGAGATCTTGCATTGGTTCTCCAAGAGGATTTAAACTGAGTTTTGCTGCAACTGTTTGCATCCCCTGATGAAGCCTTGTGGCGATACGCGGCGGGATATGCGGCTGTTTACGATGGGGTAACAGATTGACTTTTTGCCCTGTTCGTCAAGGTTGGATTATCTACCGTGTATTATGCTCTCCATATGTGTGGTTTCACTTTCATGATTGACTTTATTTTCTTTATTTGTATTTTTTCGTATTATGGACGTTTGTGATTGATTGGACACTCATAGGTGATGTATTTAGTAAGAGAGCATTTACATTCCTTCTTTTATATTTCCAATTTTAGGATTTCAACAGGGTTTATTGGGGCTTGTGCTGCTCTTTTCATGAACCTAGTGAATATTTATGAGAGATATATTATTTATTGATAGCCTTTTATGTTACGTGATATATCAGTGTACTCCACTGCATGTTATTTGTTTTTAATGAAATTTTAAATGTGAGTCTTTATATTGTTATATATAATTTTCTTAATAAAATTATTTTTTATGATTTGTTGTTCCTTGAGTGGAGTGCCTCCTTTTAAAATGACTTCTTTCATAGGGATTCTCTTTGCTTCCCTTTAGTGGTAGTGCAGGTAATTGGGTCCTTGAGTGCACCAGACTATTTTAGTCTAAAACATCCTCAAAGTTATATATAGTGACTAGTGCGAGCATTCGATAGTATATGGTTATGTTTTTTCAATCAGGCTTTTGTCCAAAGCTCTAAGTCACTGCCCTCCTAAAAGTAAGCAATGATGTCCAGTCTGTCATCAAATATGGTGAACTCACTGGAGCTATGTTCCTAGATTTTGAAAAGGCCTTTAATACAGTAGACAATTCTATTCTGGTAAGTAAGCTCAAAAGTGCAGGATTGGATAATCTATTCCTGACAAGATGTCCCTTCTGCTCAAAGCAACAAGTGGGGTTTGTCTATTTATAAATGATCTGCCCACTGTTTGAAAAGTAACTTCTGTGCACAACTTTAGGCCATATTACAGCATGATTTCTCTGAAGTTGAAGAAATGGATAACTAAAAACAAACTGCTCTTAAACACGTATAAAACCATCACAATGGTAACTGGTACAAAGCACAAACACCTTAAAGGGATAGTAATACTTCATTTTATCTTTATTTGATTTTGTAGGCATTAAAAAAACATGAAGAATGATATAAGTCTTATCTCTCAAACCTTTATGGTTTGAGAGATATTCACAAGCAAAGTTTCCCCTCCCGCCCCTTTTATCTAGTGTAAGCCATCTCTTCTCAGATGTGGAATGCAGTCCATAGACCAGACAGATAACAGAAGGGGACAATCTTCTTCCTATGAAAACAATGAAAGCCCTGCTCCCCTTGACAAGTTTTTCAGGTTTTTCCCTTATCTTAATTGAAGATTGTCCCTCTCTGCAGTCTACCTGGGCACCTCCCTTCTGATCTGGCTGAACAGTGTTACATCAGTAAAAGGGACGGGAGGGGGATACTTTGTCATTGAATTACTCTTGTACTACAACTCTGACAGAATTGATATAACACTCTCCAAAGTACAAATACTATGATGATTAATTAGAGCTGCTTTTATTATGGAACATTACTATCCCTTTAAATAGAAATTCTTGCAGTTATTATTTAAAAGAAAGTTATGGAAAGTATGAATAATAAAATGATTTAGTAAAGAACTGATTAACAAATAACAGCAAAATTATGGATTTTTTTTTAGCAAATGTAGAGCCCTAAAAGCCTGTAATAAAATATCCCAAAAAATCAAATCTTCTGCAAGTTCAAAATCCCTAAAAATGACTGCTTCCTTGTAAACGAACATGTAAAAGAATTGAAACGATAATGTGTTATTTTATTTTGTCTTGTGTGTGTTTGTATATAAATGTGTAATTATATTGGTAATGTAAATGCTCTCCAGGGCATACTAGCATCTTGGTGTATTCCTCCAGATAAAATACTTTATAAATAAATACATAAATAAATATGTGAAAGTTTGAACTTGATGCACTTGTGTTTCTTCTCATCCACCTAAACAATTGTATGTAATATAGAAAAATAATGCAAATATGTTTGGACTACTGATTGTCAACAAAGTTTTGTAGGAGTCTATTATTTTCCATTAATTCAACAATGTTTTCATTCTATAAATTAACTTCTCCTGTTATATTGACCTTTTTAGATTGTGTTGATCTATTGAGGAGGGTGTGTGTAGACATTATGGTCCTATCCTTGAAGGAATACAGACGTAAGATGGAGTACAATGTATGAAAACATTTGTTGGATTAACATACTGTATGGTTGAAACTATACGATGTTGCACCATAGGAAACATAGGTGATAAATGTGTTGTAATGACGAAAATTTTGTGAAAAGCTATCCGTTTTTCTCAAAGTCATGCAGGATATATTTCTCATTTTTTTTCCCACCTCTACTGAGGAAGTGTCACCTAAACATGTGTGCCTCACCACCACCACCACCATCACAGATGAGTCCAAAGCAGCTGCTTTAATGTGCAATATATGGACACAAATTGCCATATGTTTTCCTGTATAGAACTGCTGTCCAGAGGGGTGGAGGGATTTGACTGATTGGGAATACTTTGGACAGGTGTGGAAGTTGGTAGGGGAGCCACTGGTGGTGGTGGCTGTGTAGGTTATGGGTGAATGCTGCTGGCAGGTGGGTGGTTTCTGCTGCCAATTTGGTCTACTTAGCAGATGTTTTCTTCTGTCTACATTTTTGGAGAGGGATAGAATTATTAGCACGGTCAGCCCCAGCAGCAGTGGCATTTTGGCATACTCTTCAGCATGCCTATACTGCATATGCTTAAGCAAAGCAGATGTGCCAAGATGGGACCCTTGCTTCCCCCTTGTTACTGTTTTGTTTTGTTTTTTTTCAAAAAACTTTTTTTGAGAGAATGGTAAAGCAATACAAGATAATAAAGAGTAAATACAAAACAGAAAGTACAAACTTGATAGTACAAAAATAAGAGTACAACAGTTTTCAAGGAGTGAAGAGAAAGTACATGTACACAATGAAAACACTGCAAGGTAAGACAATATATACATAAGAGGGTGCATTTGGAAACTAGTAAAGAAGGTATTCAAAACCATATACCTTCTGTATGTAGCGAGGAGAGTATGACGGAGAGTGATATTCCAGTTGAATAGAGATAGGGCTGCTCATAACATTTGGAATGGTAGGGGTAAGAGTGGATGGGATGGTTAATAAAGTGAGAGATGGGTAAGAAAAGGGCAAAGATGAAGACAGAGATGGAGAGAGAGTTGTGAGGTTTTCCATTGATGGATCCACAGGAAGGCACAAGACTTAAAACAAGTGTGTTGCAGGAAATGCAAATAGAGTCACTCAAAGAAGCGTCTCTATATAAAGGGCAGGTCAAGGTTACACATGTGTAAGGGAGAGGGTCTATACGGAGAAGTTAGGTTGTGAGTGTGCATTCAGACATCTCGCACATTTGGCCAAAAAGGAAGACAGTGTAGCAAAAGAAATGGCATAACACCTCTCCATCTGCAGGTACATGTTTGTTTTTATAATCCAGTTCTGTAGGGAGGGAGCTTCTGATTTACCCCAATATAGAGGGATTAGTGATTTGGCTGCATTGAGGAGGATTGGGAGAAATGTCCACTCCAATCGTTTTTGCCTCAGAGGGGTGACAAGAAGAGGTGAAAACAGGCAGATAACAGGATCAGCAGAAAGTTGTAGGCCTAATGTGTTGTTAATATAGTCTATCACTAATGGCCAGTACGGGGAAATAAGAGGACAGGAATACCAAATGTGGAGCATGGAGCCCATGTGTAGGGAGCAGTGCCAACATCTATCAGAGATAGTGTGAGAGAATTGAGAAATATGCTGTGGTGTGTAATACCAGTGTGTCATGATTTTATAATTTAATTCTCGAGTTTTAATGTCACGTTTGTGGATACATTTTATGATCTGTGACCACTTGGTTGTGGATAGTGGTGACTAGAGTTCCCTATCCCATTCTGAAAGAAAGCAAGGTTTCAGATTCAAGGAGGGAGTAACAAAATGATAGCGTCCATAAGGATGAAGAGGGGGTATGTATGGCCCATTCCAAAGTCGAAAGGGGTCAAGGGGTCAAGGGGCTATGGGGTTACTGCATGTGGATCTGAACCAAGCCCTGACTTGACGTAGCTGCCAACAAGGGATTGAAGGGAGACCTAATTTATCTAGTAGTGGCAAGAGGATAAAGTCAGAGTTATGTATCAAAGCAAGCAAAGTATCTACTGACATTTCCAGATCTGAAAATTCTGAGATTGTAGCCCAGCAGGGAAATCTGGATTTCCAATGAAAGGTTGGAGAGGAGATGGTGACAGTGCAAGTGTAAGTGTGTGACTGATAATTCTCCAGGATTCAAGTATGTGGCAGAGAACTGGGTGATCAGAGGGGGGGGGGGTTCGGTGTCAGACCTAGACCAGCATATTTGTAATTTAAATCAGATGCTACGGTGCCAACCCAATGTTTAGGTGGGCTAGAGGAGAAGTTGAGCAACTTGGCCAAAGCTGACGCTTTATAGTATCTGCGTACATCAGGGAGTGCAAAACCACCACCTTCAAGCTGGTTAGAGAGGATGGCCAGGTTTAGGCTAGGTTTTTTATTGGTCCATATAAAAAGTGATATTATCGATTGAAAAGCATCCAATAAGGATTTGGGAATATGGATAGGAAGGGAATTAAATATTTAAAGGAGCTTGGGCAGGATCATCATTTTGAAAACATTGACCCTACTAAACCAAGAAATGTGAAGGTTGCCCCAGGCGAGTAATTCTTTGGAAATGGAACTGAGTAAGGGGGATAAGTTGATATGAAGGGAGATGAGACGGAATAAAAGACGGGGAGAACCACTTACCAGAAAGGGTGGAATGGGCGCAATTGGCGTATATATTATGGTCAGCTATCGTTGTGGGCTTTTTCTGTTTTTGCTTTTGTTTACGCAATTCTACTTTGCTCATTTCAGCAGCTCTTCACTCTCTTTATCTAACAGTATAAATATGTCATTTTACATATATTTTTTTTTTATGGTCCTTAAAGGCATGTTTTCTTGGCCAACTTTTTGCTAACATACACACCTTGTTTGAAATTGCTATTGCTCATGTGACCTGTGGGGGTGGTTAAGCTTATAAATAGGATTGAAGGACTATCATGGTCCCCGTGATTCCCTGTCACTCTCTGTGGTGGTGCTCTTCCATTGGCGGAGCTTGATTGGCCCGCCCAGGATGTCCCTTTATATACTGGGCCTTTGGCACCTGTCAGGTGCCCTTTCGTGGTATTCCTGTTCCTGCGCCTTGTCTGCTGTGTTCCTGTGTACCGACTCGGCTCGTCTGACTACTCTGCTGTTCCTGCTCCATGATTGACCCGGTTCTGGCTGACGTTCCTGCTCCATGATTGACCCGGCTATGGCTGACGATCCTGCTCCGTGATTGACCCGGCGCTGGCTGACGTTCCTGCTCCGTGTTTGACCCTGTTCTGGCCCACATTCCTGTTCCGAGATTGACCCGGTTCTGGCTGACATTCCTGCTCTGTGATCGACCCAGCTCTGACTGACGTTTCTGCCTGGCGACATTCTGAGCTTGCTCGCAGCTTGCACTGACTGATCACGCCTCCTGTGTTTACTGTGGCCTCCGCTATTGAGCCTGTCTGTTGCCTCCGTTACCGAGCCTGTCAGAGAGTACCTGCCGAGCTGTTGCCCTCGTTACCGAGTTTGTCAGAGAACACTTGCTGTGCTTGTTGCCTCCGTTACCGAGCCTGTCTGTATACACTTGCCTAGCTTGCTGCCTCCGATCCTGAGCCTTTTAACACTTGTTGAGCTGGTCGTCTCCATCACCGGGCCTATCCGTTTACACTGCAGAGTAGTACCTCTATCTAGGTGCTCATTTCCTAAGAGTTGTCTCACCGGGTGGTGCTATTGGGCATTCCGTTACTCTGGCACTGTGTTGCTCCGTTCTGGCACCGGAAGGGTGCCTTGGCTCTGGTCTCATATCGCTCACAGTGTTGTTCCATCAGATCGCACCTGGAAGTGCATTTGGCTCACGGTATATTGGCTTGTGCAGTGTCTCCTCCGTTACCTCCCCTAGGGGGTGTTCTTGGCTCTGGTTCTATTTGCATATGCAGTGTCTCCTCCGTTACCGCATGTAGGGGTGCTCCTGGCTCTGGCTCCATTGGCTCTGGCAGTGTCTCTCATCCGTTATTGCACCCAAGTGGGGGCATTGGCTCCAGCTCCAGTTGGTCCTTGCTATACTATTGGGCATTACGATACAGCTATCTAGTTGTGATTCAGTTCATTCGCACTGCTTGAGCTTGCTTTCCTCACTACTACTGGGACTATTTATAGCACCGGGCATTGGATTAATCACCACCACAGAGACTGAATACCTGTATTGGGCATTAACCCTTATCTAGTGATTCTGCTGTATTCTACCTGCTCCTGCTATATTGGGCCTGTATTTCATCCATTACTTGCCCTACTGCTATTACCTATTTTGGCCCCCAGGGGCACTGTTCCTTATTTTTTACTTCAATAAAACTGTGTTTTATTTCTAACCCTGGTCTGAGTGTCGTAAAACCGTAACAGTGACCCACAATCCTCTTTTGCCAGTTTTACCTTCCTGCAGAACTAAGAAGTCTTATATCAAGCAAGTACTCTCTTACACCTTTTAAATAATTTTGCCCTTTTGTTTTTATTTTCATACACTGTCACACAAGTATTGTTTTAGTTTTTACTACTGGGTACGCGTTTCCTTGTAACATCTTTATCAACCTTATAATTTTAATTGAAGATAGGGATTTAAAGGTACATAAGAGTAGGTACTTGCCAGATTTTGAGGTACCTTGGCATGGTTGGCAAGCTTACATTCTTTGGCCAAATTATGGACTAAAACCTCAATTTTTTTAGTTATACATACCCAAGTAAGGCACACACATACACGGTTATTATATTTGATTGAGTCAGGGCACACATTTGCACATTGGTATGGAGGAAAGCAGGTCTGTTTTTTGTTTTGAAAATGAGCTTGTGAATGCATCCGAGTAAGAGTACTTGCAAAATAGCTAGGTGAGTGGAAAGGATATGTTGAGTGTGATCAGAAAGGGATCTGGGATGTGGGATGAGCCTGGTAATCTCTCTAATTGAAGGGAGGTAGGAGAGAGGGTGAGACTTGTGTTTTGTAGGAGTATTAAATACGTGGCCTGTTCACGGGGAGTGGGTGGTAACTGGGGACATGTAGGTAAGTATCCTGGAGCAAGAAGGTGACATGTGATTGTGTTTTGTCTGTGTAAGGGTAACATTTATCACATAAGAAAAACATACCTATTAATGATACCAGATGCCACATATTAAGATAGTAGGGTACAGACCCCTACATACACGTTCCAGGTCACATTAGTCAAGTTAAGATCAATAGGTAAGCTACTAAGTATACAAAGAAACTATAATGATGTGTAAAATATTAGTATTCTGTATAAGACAGTACAATTCCATAGCAAGTAGTCTTTTGCCTAAATGAACGACAGTGGCAAAACAGGACATTTGAGTATATGGGGAGTTATTGCTTCTGTTTTGAAAGGTGGAGTCTACATAAATATACAAGTAGGTGAACTAATAAGGGAGTTAAGTGGTTGTAGGGAAACACTCCCTGGGTAGTTGTAAATGCGTGTGTTGTAAACTATCTTACTGTCAAATACTAGTACTTGGGGACAGTAGTTGAGTGTGAAAGTTTGGATAAAGACTCGGTAGCTAAGTAGGATATAGATTCATATCACTGCAGGTGTCGGAAAACTGATTTTGAGAAAGCAAGATAATTAAGGAGAAGTGTATTAAATACATATAGCTATTAGTGTGTTCAATATTTAGAAGGGTGATAACTTAAGGTAAAGAGTCTGGTCAACCTAGAAGGCCAATATCTTTAAGTTTTCAAGTAGGTTGGCAGCCAAACTCTAAGTAAGACTGAATCATTCACATACCTATATAAAGCGGCTCATGTCCTGAGAATTAGTTAAAGCAAATAAGTAAGATGCAGGGTATATAGCTAATAGACTAGACGAAGAGGTAGTAGAGTCCTGGTAGGTGTATATATTTAGCTAGGAGGACTCAGGGTGAGCTGAAATGCGTCTCTCATATAAGGCAGTCTGGGTCATTGTGATCTATGGGTCCTACATGCACATGTGAAAGAACTTGTAAGGCGTCAGAGGGAGCTGCAATGCAATTCACAGAAGGGTCAGGGAGATTAAGTAATAGGGATATTAGCAATGGGTTGTCCCGTCTTGTAGGTCCCATGTACTGGATTGCTCATAAGCACTTGAAGCAGGACAGGCTATACGTATGCGTTATTGCTGAAACCTGTGAGCTATCCATAGGATATCTCTAAAGAAAAGGTATATGAGCATTATCCCCTATTTCTCTCACCTCTTTTTTTTTCCCTGTTTCTCCCTCCCTTCCTACAATTCTCCCAATCACCCCCATTGTGTGAGACTGGGTCGAGGTACCTTAATCAGGCTGGGGCACACATAATTGGTTATCAAAGAAAAGTAAGAGGAAGGATGTGAGTTAAAAGGGTAATATCACTTCACATATTCGGGGTTGGGGTGAGGCGGCATAAGGAACCTTAGATTGGAAGGAGGTGGGGTTTGGAAGAGGGTAGTGGGGAGTGGGCACAAGTGCTATCGAGTGGAAACCCATGGACTGGTTACATTCAAAAGATCGGAGATGAGCCATTAATAGGAAGAAAGGAGAACTTAAGAAGGGGAAATAAAGTTGATTTTGGTGTCCATATATAATTGTTGGCAATGTCTAATCTAGAGAATAACCCAATATAGCGATGGGTTGACATTGCATCGGGTGTTAATATGTAGGTGCAATATACACAATGAGTGGATTAAATAGAAAAAGAAAATTAACAAAAATAACGTACATATCACTGTCCCCGTGATTCCCTGTCAATCTCTGACTGTGTACATTTGCATTGGAGGAGTCTGATTGGCCCGATGTGCCTTTACATGCTGGAGCTTGGGCACTTGTCAGTTGCCCTTTCGTGGTGTTCCTGTTGCTGCGCCTTGTTGCTTAATTCCAGTGTCTCCTGTGTACCGACCCAGCTAGTCTGACTCTTCTCCTGTTCCTGCTCCGTGATTTGACCTGGTTCTGGCTGACGACCTTGCTCCGTGATCTGACCCGGCTCTGGCTGAAGACCCTGCTCCGTGATCTGACCTGGCTCTGGCTGACGACCCTGCTCCGTGATTCGACCTGGTTCTGGCTCCTGATCCTGCTCCGTGATTGATCTGCTCTCCGGTGGTGTTCCTGCGACTCTGTCATCCGGTTCCGGCTATCGCTCCTGTTCGGTTGCTGCTCCAGTGTCCTCCGGTCGCACTGGCGACATTCTGTTCTCTGTTTCCTCTCTCCCTCATTTAGCTGTAGCCGAGGTTGCCTGCCTTGAACTCGCTGAGCATTGCTCTTTTAAATGTACCAGATTAACCCTTGCAGTGCCTGTAGTCTCCGATTACTTGCCACTTGTTAGCTTGCCAAGCTCCTGTTGATTCTCTGAGCCGTTACACTTTGAGTCTCCTCTTGACGCTATACCAGTCCTTGCAGAGCTCCGCTTGTCCGGTGTTCGGGGTGCACCGTGATCACGCCGGTTGGTGCTGGCAGTCTGTTCGCTCTTGCTATAGGATTCTGAGCGACACCGGAAGGGTGTGTGGGCCCGTATCTCATTCTCTTAAAGTGTACAGTTCCAGCTGCACTGCTCTGTGCATCGGCTTTTCATAGCTTTGGCAACTACTATCTACTGTGGCATCCCCAGGGCTTGTATACTATCCTTGGCACACGCAGGGTTACTCACTACTCATTCTGGGCGATTCCTATTCTGGTTACATCAGAATGGCAGTAGCATTCCTCCTAGCCCACGGTGGTGGTACTGGCTCAGCTCAGAGCAACAGGGGCGCATCCTGCTTCTGCTTAGAGAGTGATACAGCGCTGATCCTGTGTTCCTGTTCTACATCTAGAGACTGTTTTCCAGAGACTGATATATCTCCTGGGCGTTGGCCAATCTAGCCTGAGCCTCACCAGTTGCTCCTGTTAATCCTTTGAGTAGCTACAGTCTGTAGCTATATTCATCCTCTGTTTATATTGCCTATTCTTCGTCTGTAATTGTCAGTATTGTTTTTACCTATACTGGCCCCTAGGGGCACTGTTTATCATTCTGTTTCAATAAACTGTGTTTTTACTTTACAACCTGGTCTGAGTGCCAGAAAAACCGTAACAGTACAGTAAAGACAAGATATATTTTTGACCTATTCTCACAACGTGTGAGAAGAAAACTATGGACCTAAATCTAGGCCAGATGAGTTCCCCGTAAGGGTACACGGCCCTCAGCTCATGCTTCAAAACTATTACTTTTATCAATAAAGAAAGTTATCTCAAGTCCTGCACACTTACTTTTCAGCAGGAGTGAGATCCAAAAGAGATTCTCAAGAGTTTCAGGTCCACAAAATCATGGTGGATGAAGGAGTGGGTGCGGTAGGAGCTTCCAAGAGGGGCTGCTTCTTCTTATAAGATGGGGAGCCGGGGGACCAGTCCAGGCGACGTTGCGTCTTCATTGGGAGTGCCGGGAGATGATCTGGAGGAGGATGGGAGATTCCCAGGATGGAGCAAAAGGATGTTTTTTCTTCTGGATGGTGAAGAATGGTCGTACCTCCACTGTGTGTAGCACTAAAGGAAAATGGAAATCCCCATCGGCACTTGATCTTTAAAGAATGCAGGTGGGTAGTCAGGGGGTTGACAGCTCTCCTGAGTTGAAGGGTGTGTGTGGAGATGTCCTGATACAATGAGATGTTGGCTCCTGCACATTGCAGAAGGTTCCTCTCTTTTTGTTCGAACCTCTGAAAACAGACTATAACATCTCTTGGAAGCCCGTTGTCCCTAGGCTTTAACGCCCTATGTGCCCGTTCCAACAGGACTGGCTCTGGACTATCGCTGTCGAGGAGAGAGGCAAAATAAGTACTAAGGAACTCTTTCAGAGTTTGAGCAGAGACTGGCTCTGAAACATTTTTAATCCACACATTACATCTCCTACCCCTATTATCAATATCATCCAAGCGTAAGATTAGGTGATGTACTATATCTGCTTTCCACAAGAGCTTGTTCCAGGTTGTTGAAATGTTCTGCCATCATTGATTTTTCTTCCTCTAAAAAAGCAACTCTGTGAGTCACTTGGGAGAGACTTTCTTTGATAGAAGCAAGTTCAGCTTTCATAGCCTGTTTAAACTCTTCCAGTATGTTTTGGATGTCTCCCTTGGTTGGCATGTGTTGAATATCTGCTTTAGTTGGCAAGCCTACCAACAGCTCTGTAAGGTCCGCTTTCGTTAGAGGAGGCTCCATAGTCACGATCATCTGATCAGTTAGGTGTTTGTCTGTAGACTGAGTATGTGATGGGAGCAAGATGGCAGCTGAGGAACCTGAGATGTTTTCCCACCCTTAATGTTGGCGCTCTGTAGCTATGAAGGCCTGTGTATGGCACACAGGCTGGGTTGTGAAATAAGATGTCATACCTTTCCATAAATATCTCGGCTTAGTCTTTTGCCCTTTCATTCAGCTAGTCAAGAAAGGTGTCCTTAGATCAATTGGAGGCTATATGAAGGCTAAAAAATAAGCTAAAAGAACTCTCACGGGCACTGAGCTCACAGACTAGGTGTCTGACTCCATAGTTTGCTAGGCCATGCCCGCCTCTTTACTGTTTGGTCCCACAAGGTGCATGTAGCATTTGAAGTTACCTGCACTGTTCCAAACCCCAGAAAGAGATATACTCCAGTACAGGAAGAGGATATGATGTTGCACCTGAAACACTTACTGCACATGATGAACACTGGGCTCTGCCACTCTGATTTCCTTCCTCAACCTCTACAGCTTCTGTCACTAATCCCACTACCACATGTTCATGCCCATTTACAGGAGTCTGTCCCTCTTTCTGACCACTCACAGAAACCTGCCCTCTTTCTGCCCAGTACCTGCTCCTCTTCCTCCTGGCCACTCTCATGATCCTGCCCCTCTTCTTTTCTACTCACAGCCAGAACCTGACCACTCACAGGAAACTGCACCTCGTGTTCCTGCCCATTTATAGGATTCTTCACTATTTCTTTCTTTGCCATCTCACAAGAAGATCTCTCTAGAATAATCTCACCTCAAATGGTAGACTGTCTTCCTCATTATCACCACATTCCCTCTCTATGCCACTCCATGTTGGTGAAGAACGCTTCTGCATGCACTGAAATACTTAGAGATATCATTACTGTCACCACTAAGTTGGTTGGTGACAAGGGTGGTGCACATAATGTCACCACCATTGTTGGTGTAGGTAGCTGGGGCTTCACTGCATTGCTGATGTTGGTGGTGGTAGAAGCAGTGGCAATGCTGCTAACAACTGGTGCGTCTCCTTCCATCTTCGCAATTGAGAGAGCACACGATTTAGGAGTGATCTATGCCCCCTTGAAAAGGATGATGCCTCAATTTCTGTCACCTTCATGTCTTTCTGCTTGAAATTGAGCACATCTCTTATTACCATATAAACAAAAATTATAAAGAAAAATAAGTATTGTAAAAAATTATTAATATAAAAAAAACAAGAAGAAAAAAATGTATTTAAATTTTTTTTGTAAAAAAAAAACACACAGCACCCACATTACATCACTCAGCCTTACTGCCCTAGCAGTAACTCACTCAATTTTAATGACCCTCCCTATCTTGACATTAAATAAATTTGAATGACCCTCACTATCCTAACTAACTCACAATCTGAATGCCCTTCACTACCCTAACACTAACTATCACTTGACTGACCCTCACTAACCTAACACAAAGTCACACACACTTTACATACTTCAGAAATCAAAAATGTTCTTTTAACATCTCACTCCTCCTAAAACACCTCTACTCCTCTTCCTCTACTAACAAAACCCACACCGAAGAGCAATACATTCTTGACTTTTATGGTAGAAGCTGGTGGGAAATGAAGGGGTGTTTTTCACTGAGGTGGGAAATTCCCTCCTCCAAAACCAATGGTATAGGGAGGTGGAAAATTGGATGTTGCAGGAAATCCTCCCTGAAACAATAGATAGGACAGAAATTCACCAGCAAAGGTTTTCTAGGAACTTTCCATAGGAAAAGAGGAAAATCCTATATTTTTGGTTAATTTTCCACCAGGAAAAAAAGGGACTCATTCAACCCTCCAATAAACCGTCCCCCAACCTGAAACAACTGGTGGTGAAGAGCTCTCTCTCTCTCTGCCTGCTTCTAGTCTCTTTCACTCCTAAACTACATCACACTGATGGTGGGAAATTCTGTGTTTTATGGTATGGAGGTGGGAAGTTTCACTGCCAAAGGAAATCATAGGCGATGCATGGAAACCATTCTCATTGGAAAGTTGGTGGCATTAGTAAAATGGTGGAAAATCTATGAGATTTTCTATGGGCAGGAATTACTGTGGGAAAAACAGAAAATCTGGCCTTTTTGCTGCAATTCCCACAATACTAAAACAGGTCTTTTTTCTCATTACTAATGATGGAGGATATGCTCTGATTTTCTGTTCACACAAAGTCAGTTGTTGCTTTCTCCATTTATATAGACGAAAATAATTTTTAAGGTGTCAAAAATCCACTTATCCTCATTAATTATATCTTCTGTCTCATTTTTTGGGGGCCCAATGTCCACCTTTATCTTATTTCAGTTTATATAGTTGTAGACTTAAAGCCAATCACAAGAGACTGAAATATCACATTCATATGGGATCAATATTCACCATTCCCTCTTCACATATGGAAAAGGTTAACTGTTTAAGGACCACAGAGTTGTGTAATGCATTGCTCCACAATGAGTTGCACTCTGGTCTGTAAAGGGTTTATACTGTAAATGTTAATTCTTTAATGTCCCTTAGCATAATTTTGTGTTTTTTCCCTTAGGTTTCTATTAATCTCATTAAAAAAGTCTTCATGGAATTCTCTACCTGATTACAGTTACAGAAGAATCTCTCTGTAATGAATATAAAAAGGTCAGTTGGTAACACATTTTCTGGCATTGCTGAATACTCACTGGGTTCACTCTGTACTGTACTGATCACTGGATTTACTCTGTACTGTACTGATCACTGGATTCACTCTGTACTGTACTGATCAATGGAATCACTCTTACTGTACTGATCACTGGAATCACTCTGTACTGTACTGATCACTGGATTCACTCTGTACTGTACTGATCACTGGAATCACTCTGTACTGTACTGATCACTGGAATCACTCTGTACTGTACTGATCACTGGGTTCACTCTGTACTGTACTGATCACTGGATTCACTCTGTACTGTACTGATCACTGGATTCACTCTGTACTGTACTGATCACTGGAATCACTCTGTACTGTGCTGATCACTGGGTTCACTCTGTACTGTACTGATCACTGGAATCACTCTGTACTGTACTGATCAATGGAATCACTCTGTACTGTACTGATCACTGGATTCACTCTGTACTGTACTGATCACTGGAATCACTCTGTACTGTACTGATCACTGGAATCACTCTGTACTGTACTGATCACTGGGTTCACTCTGTACTGTACTGATCACTGGATTCACTCTGTACTGTACTGATCACTGGATTCACTCTGTACTGTACTGATCACTGGAATCACTCTGCACTATACTGATCACTGGAATCACTCTGTACTGTACTGATCACTGGAATCACTCTGTACTGTACTGATCACTGGATTCACTCTGTACTGTACTGATAACTGGATTTACTCTGTACTGTACTGATCACTGGAATCACTCTGCACTGTATTGATCACTGGATTCACTATGTACTGTACTGATCACTGGGACCTTGGAAATAATCTAATGTGAATGATACCAAGTTATTTTTCTAGTGGGATTGTGATGTAATAGTAGTAGCACTGTACGGAGGAGATATGCACCTACCTACCATATAACATGTAACTATGTCTGTGAAGAAGAATGGAAATTATATACAAAGTGAAAGTTGACTTATCGTCATTATACTCCGTTGTAGCAATAGGACAAAATGAAAATACAAGACAGAGATAAGAACATCAGACTAAAGTGTGGCCATTACCTTATTAGTAGCAGAGAAGTGCAACCAAGTGAATCACACATTTGGATGGAAACCTTGTCTGAAAGAGCTTACAGTCTAATTAGTGATAGTGACACCATACAGAGACAGGAGGAGAATTATAAGTGTAGGTAAAAGGTAGTTGTAGAAGAAGTGCAGAATGATTTTGATGTAAATGCTGTGAATAAAGAGAATGATGTTACTGAGATGGTTCCTAGATCAGGTGGGATTTCAACTGATGTTTTAAATTCTCTTCTACTTCACATCATAACTGTGTAATTTGTCTCTGTGTTGATCTAGATGGATATTTATATGATCCTGAATTTCATTGTGTCCATTGCTATCTTCCAGCTCAATAACTCTGTTCCATACATATCTCCATAACTCATTACTTGAAGGTAAATATAATTCTTTGAACATTCCTTGTGTTAATGACTGTGTCTCTGTGTGTTTAGATGAATATCTGATCTGTTATATTATTTTGTTGAAGATGACACTAATAGAAAGTGTCACAGTGTTGGTCAGGGTCCTTCTCCACTTTCAAAATATCTGCATCTGTCTTCTCCCTGCCATTTTCAATTGTCATTTTCAATGTTGTTCGATGTGCTTAAAGTGACAGTCATTGTCTTATTTGTCCTCACATATTCTGCAAGTTCAGAACATGTCACATTGTCTATACTATTTTTTTAATCTTCACCTATTTTCTACACTGTGTTCCCTTAATCTCTATTTCCAGCTAGATTTCTGTAAAGGACTGTGGAAGCAATGTATCACTGCTTCCACAGTGAACTGCTAATCTTCCCACCAAGACCTTGCCAAGACCTTGCCGAACCCCTAGCTTCACCATTACAGTTGATGGAATTGATATTGATCCGGTCAGCTCAGCACGCTGCCTTGGGGCCATATTTGATTCCTCTCTTTCCTTCTCCCCTCACATTAACTCTGTGGCTAGATCATCTCGCTTCTTTCTCCGTAACATTGCTAAAATCCGCCCGTTCCTCTCCCAACAAACTACTAAAACTCTTATACGTGCCCTCATTCTGTCCCGCTTAGACTATTGCAATATCCTACTAACTGGCCTCCCTGCTACTCATCTTTCACCTATGCAATCTGTTTTAAACTCAGCTGCACGAATCACCACACTCTCCCCAAAAACTGAACCTGCCCACATAATTCTCAGACATCTGTCATGGCTCCCAGTTCAGCAGCGCATCAATTACAAAGTCCTTCTTCTCACCTTTAACGCTCTCCACACTGCTACCCCTCCTTACATCTCTTCCCTCATCTCCTATTATGTTCCTGGCCGCCTCCTTCGCTCAGCACACAATGCACTTCTTGTTGCACCATCCACACCCTCTGCCCTCTCCCGTCTCAAACCTTTCTCGCTTTCTGCTCCATACCTATGGAACTCCATACCCCTCTCCTTATGCCTAGAAAAATCCCCCTCTGTCTTTAAGTCTACCCTGAAGTCTTATCTTCTGGAGCACTAGGACCATGCACTGCCTTTGGCCAAACTCAGCACTTGTAATCTCAGCAGTTAACACCCTCTTACCCCATTGTATGTCTCCCTTTATCCATTTAGACTGTAAGCTCCTTGGGGCAGGGAATTCTCTCTCATTGTTTCTATGAATGTCGCACTTATTTCATCCCCTCTTATTTATTGTAACATATGTCTATTGTAAGGCGCTGCGTACACTGTGTGGCGCCATATAAATAAAGATACATACATACATACATATAGAGGCAGGATTTTCTAAATTATATCACTGTTTTGAAACTTTTTTTTTCTCCATTTCACAATCCCTCAAAGTAAGCTGCCAGGAAAAACATTCAGAGAGCTCCTTATCAGGGATATACGAGTGTAAAAATGGGTATCAATAGAAATAATTAAGAAACAAACATTATTCCTCTCTATAAAAATAGGTTTACTGTATCTTTAATGTTCTTCCAAGTACTGGTTAATAATATGGACTATTTTTATTTCTTGTGTCTCATGAAGTTGAGTTCAAGGTTTATCATTGCTTACTAATTAAAAATGAAAAGTTATTGTATTATTTATCTGAGGTGCGCTGGTTTCATTATTCTATGTAAAGTGGAACTATCACCTTTCCAAGTCCTCCCATCAGGTGGGAGCTTCCATATCAATAGATTATTCCTCCTTATCAGTTTATTATACCCCTCAGGTGATTTTCTAGACATATGAGTAATTAAGCAGCTTTATATCTGGACAAGTCATAGAACAAGCTCTGCTGACATAAGGTTCCCCAACTACTAAACCAAAATCACTAAAATTATTAACCTGTTTGGCAAAACAAAAATCAGAATGTATAGGCAATTTAGATAGATACAGGTCATGATACTAAAAGATATGCAGACAGCAGGTCAAATCAACTGAATAATTAAATATTTTTTTCTTGTGGACTCTTCTCTAATTCTACCTTATATCTAAACCTAATATATTAATATTATCCAGCTATATGGATATTCTATTTCTCCTCTCCACACCTCTTTTCAGTTCAGTCCTTCTCCCATGTGTTCTATACAGATCTCACCATCCTAAGGAACTTAGGGGTAGATTTAGAAAACTGGAATTAAGGGAATAAAAGGCATTAAAAATGTGTGTGTGATAGCTATTAAAATAGTATCGCCATTTCAAGAGGACCGAACACCGAATAGGACTTTATTTTTAAAGTGGAGATAGGATGTATGTAAAACTTGGTGCAGAGAAAAAGTTCCTACAAAGCATTATAAAAAAACAACACTCCCAATAAGGGATAAGCACGTTTGAAAAATTCCTTATTTCCCAGACTTCCACACAATCTGAAATTTTAACTTCTCAATAAAATGTTGACATGACCGAGATGGACTTAATAATAACCCAGACTCTTCTGTTAGTTTTTCCAGTTAAGTTTCAGGTTCAGGACAGGAAGTACCCTCTTCCTTTACATGTTCCAGTTATGTATTTAGTAGTTGCTAAACCAGTTATTTATTTGTAGCATTTGTAGGAATTGTAAAGAGATTATTACACATCATTATTATAAAATTAACATACTAGAATACCAAAATGTGCCTTATCACTGTTTATTACAATAATATTAATATTGCATACTTGATGTGTATATTCTAATGAACTCAATATTCTCTACGTTCATGTGTATTATGTGTTTTTTATTTGTCATGTTTTCTTCAGTTCTTCTGCTTTTCTGTTGCACATGTACTGACCAATCAGTATAGTATCACTGTACTAGTAGCTATAGTACCACACATACTGACCCCCAGCCTTGTTCCACATCAGTCATAGTACCACACACACTGACCCCCAGCCTTGTTCCACATCAGTCATAGTACCACACATACTGACCCCCAGCCTTGTTCCACATCAGTCATAGTACCACACATACTGACCCCCAGCCTTGTTCCACATCAGTCATAGTACCACACATACTGACCCCCAGCCTTGTTCCACATCAGTCATAGTACCACACATACTGACCCCCAGCCATGTTCCACATCAGTCATAGTACCACACATACTGACCCCCAAGCCTTGTTCCACATCAGTCATAGTATCTCACATACTGACCCCCAGCCTTGTTCCACATCAGTCATAGTACCACACATACTGACCCCCAAGCCTTGTTCCACATCAGTCATAGTATCTCACATACTGACCCCCAGCCTTGTTCCACATCAGTCATAGTACCACACATACTGACCCCCAGCCTTGTTCCACATCAGTCATAGTACCACACATACTGACCCCCAGCCTTGTTCCACATCAGTCATAGTACCACACATACTGACCCCCAGCCTTGTTCCACTTCAGTCATAGTACCACACATACTGACCCCCAGCCATGTTCCACATCAGTCATAGTACCACACATACTGACCCCCAGCCTTGTTCCACATCAGTCATAGTACCACACATACTGACCCCCAGCCTTGTTCTACATCAGTCATAGTACCACACATACTGACCTCCAGCCTTGTTCCACATCAGTCATAGTACCACACACACTGACCCCCAGCCTTGTTCCACATCAGTCATACATAGTACCACACATACTGACCCCTAGCCATGTTCCACATCATTCATAGTACCACACACATACTGACCCCCAGCCTTGTTCCACATCAGTCATAGTACCACACATACTGACCCAGCCTAGTCTTTTCCCACGATATCCATAGAACCACACATATTGACCCACCAGCATTGTCCCACTGTATTGGTAACCATAGAACCACACTCACATACACACACACACACTGAACGTCACCTTTTTTCCATGGTAGTCATAGAATCACAAATATTGATCCCTCACCTTTTTTCCACTGCACTGTGCACCATAGGGATGGGTACTGCAAAGCCCTCCAGTTTCTGCCAAATTACATCTCCCATTATTCCCCACCATCCTTGACCCATATCACTGGTAGCCATAGAACTAATCATACAAACTTCTGGTTCTATCCTTCTGCCATTGCACTGGTAATCATAGAACTATACATACTGTCTTCTGGGTCCAGCCTTATCCAATTGCACTGATAGTCACATAACTATACATTCTGACCTCTGAGTGCCAGCCTTGTCCCATGACACTGGTAGTCATCGAACTATGCATACTGACCTCTGAGTGCCAGCCTTGTCCCGTTGAACTTGTAGACACAGAACTGCACAGTGTAAGCCTGATCTCTGGTGGGATGTCTCATCTTTACTCACAAGTTATTACAGTTAATGTTTTATGTAGAACTGTATCCAGTTGATCACATCTCAAATAGAAAACAACAGAATAACTGTCTGGGCATCAAGTGAACTATATGGACAACAGGTAGCACTTCCACAGGCACCAATATCCTTTTAAGTGCCAGAGAAGTATGCAATGCATTGCGTTGCAATGCGTTGCATACCCCTCTGGCATTCAAAGGGATATACAAGCCCCAAAAGTTTGACCTATAGTATATTTTGAATGAAGCAGCTCATAGCATTTGCAAAACCCTGGTTTTACACAACAGTAGGAGATCTGAATATTTATTTATTATTATCATCATCACCATCATCCTATTCCTCATTATTATCATTCTTTATTTTTATACTTTAAGCTGGACAATGGAGAATAATACTTGATAAAACAAGATATGTAATACTGAGCAAACTGATAAATGGAGATAAAGGGATCTGCGATGATTGTAGTCTAGAGATTTCAGAAAATAAAAATGTGAGGCTTTTGGTATATTGTATGGTCCAGTCATGTAGCTGGCCCAGCTGGCAAAGCAGAAAGTGAAAATGACCAATTTATACATGTCCAAACTAGACATGAGCAAAAAATGTAAGATTCAGTTTGGTGGATACTGAAACAGTCAGGTTCCAGCAAAATCATTCTGGAACTATGTATGTGAGAGAGTAAGAGAGAGAGAGAAAGGGGCCAATTCTAGTCAAGCTGATACCTTTATTGTCTAACTAAGTAGATTTAAGATGTAAGTTTTCAAGACACCTTAGGTCTGTTCCTCTGGCATGTCCTGAGTAAGAGACCTAAATGGTTTTGAAAGCTTGCCATCTAAGTCTGCTATGTTAGCCAATAAAGGTATCAACTTGACTATATTTATAGGGATAACACTATACCACACTCATCTTTTATCAACAGAGAGAGTAACAGAGAGAGAAACAAAGACAGAAAGAGAGATGGAGAGAAAGTTATCCAGCCTGGCCCACACAGTGAGAAGAATTAATCTGATTAAGTAGTTCTCCTACCTTGTTCAGATGGGTGGTGACCCACACAGAGACCTATTATGACTCACATAGAGAAGAGACTCCCACCCCTACCCACCGGAATCCTCTAACAGGCCATGTCTTTAGGACTTTCCTTCTTGTGCACAGGTAAGTGGTGAATAAATTAAATCATGATCCTCTGATTCACTCACCTGTACTCAAGCAGGAATATCCTAAAGACAAGGACTTTTTGGGATCCCTGGGGATAATGCTGGATATGTAAACCTTATATTTTGGCTTTTTAAACATCAATTAATCCATTTTCCTACAATTTGATAAATGATGCCTCTGTTTCATAAAACACAACAAAAATATTTATAATTATTCCAAAGCATGTTTGAAGGATTGTAAACTAATAATTATTTATTTGTAGCAACTGTGTAGGATGGAAGAAAATGATTTCAGTGATCATTATAATAACACCAGGCTACATATGTTAACGAACACTGGCTGCAGGTTGTATTAACCCTTCAAAAGCAAAAGGGTTATAAAGATCCTTATTACTAGTTAACTAGAAAAACACAACTCTTCTATCTAAAAATAAATTATTGCAATTATTAGTCAAAAGTGAATTATGGAAAGAATGACTAGTAAAATAAATGACCGAGTAATCAGCTCCTTACCGAAAGAGAAGGGAAATTATGGATTTTACCATCAAGAGAGATGGTGGTGGCAGATACAGAAGAGAAATTAAGGAAGGTTTTCGAGTGTTTTTTACCAAATAATAATTTACAGGTTAATAATAAAAAGCTTTGAAAGCCTGGAGTAATTACCCAACAAATCTAATCTTCTGTTTCCTTGTGTTTAAACACAACATATAAATGCCTTGAAAATAATGTGTTATCTTTATTTTTATTGTTTCTATTTGAATTAAAATGTGTAACGTATTATAAGTGCTCTCCACCTGAAAACAAGTGAAAATCTCTATGTACTCTTCCTTGTAAAACAATTTCTAAATAAATAAATAGACAGATAGATAGATAGATAGATAGATAGATAGATAGATAGATAGATAATTACATAAGTAAATTAATAAATAACTATTTGAAAGGTTGAACTTGTTTCTTTTCAACCTTCATAACTATTGCATGTAATCTAAAAATCCCAGCAAACCTGTTTGGATGTCATCTTCTCACATAACACAGGTTTGTAAATTGTGATACTTTTCATTGTGTCAATTATAAAATTAATTTTACTTGTCATATAGTTCTGTTTAGATTGTGTTTATGTATTGAGGGGACAGTGTGTAGCCATTAATATGGTCCCATCTTTACAGGAATGTAGATGGAAGATGGAGTGGAAAGTATGAAAGTGTTGTGAAATATCATTCTGTATAGTTGAAATTACAAATTGCCAGACTCACTTGGCTATTCTTCAGGTAGAAATGAAGATATACACAGAGAGGTTTGTAAGCTTTTAATGTTTACCTCTATTAGTCAGATCTGTTGCATTATAATTGTTACTATATCACAACTGTCACATTGATTCTACTGATACATCTGTAATTCTGACCAATGTTTTAATTTCCTGTGATACTTTTATTATGTTCGTTTGATAATCTAGACCTTCTTTAATACCATGTTTTCTCAGTAAAATTCCTGATTTGAGAACACAGCCCTCTTTTGTAAAATACAGAAATTGCATCTTACAAGACCTATATTTTTCCTGGAAATGCATAAAGTGAATCAGACAACAGTAAAATATTTTCTTCTTTTGGGATTTCGTGATGTTTCCAACTTCAGAAGTGTTCTTTTCCTTATTGTCCTCCTAATTTACATGTTGACAATAACTTTAAATCTGATGATTGTTTTCTTGGTGTCTTTTAGTCAAACACTTAGCTCTCCCATGTACTTCTTCCTGAGCCACTTATCCTCCTGTGACCTACTTCTGACCACAGTAATTTCCCCTTATTTGATGAGTCTTATATTGGCCAAAAGGAAAACCATTTCTTTTGTTGGCTGTTTCACCCAATTGTACTTTTTTGGTGCATCAGCAGCTACAGAGTGTGTCCTTCTTTTAGTCATGTCTTATGACAGGTATCTGGCAATATGTAACCCACTGCACTATTCTTCCCTCATGAGCTTCCAGAGATGCCTTCAACTCGTTTTGTGTTCTTGGGTCATGGGATTCATAATGACATTGATTTCAGTCCTTCGAGTACTTGGATTGCAATTCTGTGGTCCTAATGTCATTGATCATTTCTTCTGTGACCTTGCACCCATTATGGAGCTTTCATGCTCAGACACTTCTTTTTTTGAGTTGATGAACTTTGTGATAGGTTTTCCAGTAAGTGTCCTACCATTAATGCTCATCATTGCAACTTACATCTATATCTTACACACCATTCTTAGGATCCCTTCGGCCTCTGGAAGACAAAAAACCTATTACACCTGCAGCTCCCACCTGACGGTTGTGTCCGTATATTATGGAACATTGACAGCCTCTTATTTGTTTACTTCTAAAAAACACTCATTAAATCTCAACAAGATTTTATCCTTCCTGTATACAGTGGTGACTCCGTCTCTGAATCCAGTCATTTATAGTTTGAAGAATCAGGACATCAAAACAGTCCTATCTAAATTAAGAAATGTAAAAATAATGTGAATATTAAAATATATTTTAACCAGAGTGATGGCACTGTAGCATATCATAGAAGCATAGTCTTTGATGGCAGACCACCTGGATCATCCAGTGTTCTGAATTCCCTTATAATATTAGTCTCTAGCATTTCTGTTGAACTGATCCAATCTTCCAACACTTCTAACAGAAGAGTATTTTCTAGATATACATTTCATTATGCTAATGGCTTGTATCTTGCAAGATGTAATATTAATAACTGGAATAGATAAATTAACTAGTTTTCAACCAGAAAGCCACCATTAAAAAAAAAAATTAAAATTGCTGTTATTCAAATGTTTAAAATTGTTTTGACAAAGTCTTAATAATCTTTAAAAACATATAATCAGAATATTGGCACAAAATAACCCTGATGAAGAAAAAACTGGAAACACAAAATGAGTTGGATATTATTTTCTAACAACATTATTTATTTATTAATTATTGACCAATATTCTGAATATATATATTTAAAGGTTATTAAACTAATAAATAATTTTTTTATTAAGAAACAGTTGCCCCGTTTTCTGTTTTCTCAAGTAAAATATAATAAACAATATCCCTTGACCAAATCCATCTCCAAAGAATAAGTGGAAAGTAGAGTTCCTGAATATATCTCGGAGTGAGAAGTAAAGGGGGAGAGACTGTGACTGGAGGTTTGATTCAGTTGGGCCTTATACCTAGAGGCGGCAGCATCCTCTACAAATTGTCAGTACCGACTTTCAGCAGTACAAAGGGGGATAATTTGGGACAAATTAGAAATAATCTGAATTACACTTAGAGGAGTATTGTGCTGTCCCTTTTCTTCTTGCACTACTACAACTTGCTGGTTATCATTAGTGTCATAATGTCAGCTGCTCCTGCAACAGGGCTGGGAGAGGTAGAAATTATTGGTGTGGGAACTTGGATAGGGCATTAGGAAATGGAAATTTTGTGCAGCTTGTTATATCATGAAAGTTAAATGCCAGCGCCAGACAGAGAGAGATTAACTCTCTGTTAAATCATCAGAATTATATAATCTAGATTAATTTCATGTGATGAATACATAGTGTTGTTGTTATTAGTAAAAGTAAACTGTGGTACTATATTCTGTAATTACAACAGTTTTAAAAATTACTTTTTTCTCATTTCTTTTTCACATTTCTAGGAATGGGTGAAACTTCCTACCTCAAAACCAAAACATGTGAAAAAAGCACCTTTCACCAAGTGAGAAGGTTTTTGAGAAAAATGTTGACTTTTTCCCCACTTATTTATTAATTGAAGTCAACGGTACCACTAACCCCTCCAATACTACAAGTATGCTTGCAGTGATATAATAAAAAAGTACAAACCAAAATGTGAGAGGCTCTGGTGCCAAACAAACAGCACAATGGCCTGTTCTACGGCTAGTCACTGCTCAGAAGCATTGCTTGTTACCTTTCTAGTGCCATTACATGTGAACACCAGCAACCCCCCCGACATGCAGTTCAGTCTACTGTATTCCCTAGGCACTGAGAGCTATGGTTCCATGCCTGGATTACCCTGCACTCTTAGGCTGACCCTCTAAGAGTATTCAAAAATACAACCCAAAATATGAGAGGCTCTGAGTACAAACAACACAATGGCTTTTTCTACAGCTTGTCACCCCTCAGAAGCATTAAGTTTTAGCTCTCTAGTGCCATTACAGAGGAGAAATTTCCATTCACATCTTAGATTATTCCCGCCTGAAAGCGTGGCTCAGTTCATAAAATGATGAGGAAGTCCCCTCTGCATGTGGTTTCTGCTACCTGATACTCAGAAGGTATGAGATGTTGGTTCATTTATAAGAATGTTAGTCTCCCAACATTGCTGTATATATAGCATGTCCTGTGGTCATTGACAATGTAACGAGCTGCACTGAAAACCCTCTCAGACCTGACGCTTGCTGGAGGACAACTAAGGGTATCACTGCACTACGTGTCAATGCAGGCCACACACACTTCTTTGTTTGCCAGTAGTCCATGGCGTCATTGTTTCTGCCTAAAACGTAGCTATTATGCAAGTATGCAGAAACCATCTCACATGCAATGGGACCACTTCTAGGAGCTACACGGTGTTCCTTTGTGTCAGTTACCAACCCATACTCAGTATGCTAGTCCCAAAGAGAAGTGCTGTCAAAACCACCACCACCAATGTTGAGTTATTGCCATCCCTGCTGAGACCCATGAATTGCCCTGTTTTCTGAATGGGACATTCTGGGTGATGATGTAGCTACTTCTGCTGGTTGAAATACTTTGCTGCCTTCCTTTCCACTATACTGCCTAGATATTTGTTGTGTCCTCACTTCCTCCCTCTCATCCTCTGCAATGTAACCCTCCACTCGATCAATAATCATGTCACAATATTCCCTGTCAGCATCCGATTCCTCAAAGAGTTGCTGCTGATTATTAAGACTCCTTGTTGTGACAAACTGCTGATGGTCCTTTATCAGACATTCTGAAATTTGTATTTGAAGCAGGGCTCTAGTAAAGTGGCAAGAATGTATTCCTCATTGCTTTTAACAGACACTATGTGAGGATCTTGTTCAAAGCAAGCTAACATGTCCTTTACCAGCAGGTGCATGTCTGTGTTTTTATTATGGTAAGAATCCTCATCGATGCTCCTAATTTTTTTCTGCAATAAAAATATCAGTGATAGAATTTCAATAATTCTTACTAAGAATAATTACCTTATATATTAGATTTCTGCTCTCTTCCCCGGCTGACAGGCAGGACAGAGCGCGAACATCTTGCCATTGTGACGTCCATGTGCGGAAGGGCAGGGAACTCTCTCCTAACATTTCTATGAATGTGGCACTTATTTTATCCCCTTTTATTTATTGTAACTTGTCTCTTGTAAGGCGCTGTGTACACTGTGTGATCCATATAAATAAACTCTCTCCCAAGATGTATGTATATCTTTATCAGTCATGTATATAATGCTAAGATCATGGACATTCAAATTTAGAGAACCACCAGTGCACCTAGAAGAAATCTCCTGGAACACAAGGAACCACAGGAAGAGAACAAAGTGCCATTAGTAGTCACCTACAACCCAAACTTGAAGTACTGTTTGAAATCACAGAAGAGGTCCAAACAATACCACATACTGATGGCAGATTAAAAAGAATATTCCCAAGACCTTCTCTCCACTCCTATAAACATTCCTCCAACCTGAAACAACTGGTGGTGAAGAGCTCTCTCTCTGCCTGCTTCTAGTCTCTTTCTCTCCTAAACTATATCACACTGAAGGTGGGAAATTCTAGGTTTTTACCATATGGAGGTGGGAAGTTTTGCTGCCAAAGGAAAGCATAGGTGGTAAATGAAAAACATTCTCATTGTAAAGTCTGTGGCATTAGCGAAATGGCAGAAAATCAATGGGCAGGAAGTTCTGTGGGAAAGCAGAAAATCTGGCTTTTTTGCTGCAATTTCCAAGGGAACAAAAGAGATCTCTTTGCCCATCTCTAATGATAGAGGCTATGCTCCGATTGCCTGTCCACTCAAAGCCAGTAATTGCTTTTTTCATTTATATAAAAGAAAATAATTTTTAGGTGTCAAAAAATCCACTTATCCTCATTAGTTATTTCTTCTATCTCAGTTTAAGGGGTACCAATGTCAACCTTTATCTTATTTGTGTTTATACAGTTGTAGACTTAAAGCCCAATCACTATGTGAAATATCACTTTCATATAGGATCAATATTCACCATTCCCTCTTCACATGTGGAAAAGTTTAACCTGGTCCATAAAAGGTTTATAGCGTAAATGCTAATTCTTCAATATCCCTTAGCACAATTTATTGTTTTCTCCCTTATGTTCCTGTTATTCTAATTAACAAGGTCTTCATGGAATTGTCTACTGATTACAGTTACTGAAGAATCTCTCTGTAATGAATATAAAAAAGTGAATTGGTAAGAAATTTTCTGGCATTGCTGAATGCTCACTGGATTCACTCTGTACTGTACTGATCAGTGGGACCTTGGAAATGATTTAATGTGAATGATTCCAAGTTATTGCGCTGCTGGGATTGTCATGTAATTGTAAGCAGAACTCTACTGAGGAGATATGCACCTACCTACCATATAACATGTAACTATGTCTGTGTGGTCATAGGGATAAATGACAAGAGGTCCTTATCTGACAACTGTTTACTTAGTTCAGATGATGCCTGTGGAAGAAGAAAGGGCATTATATATAAAGTGAAAGTTGACTTGTTGTTATACACCGTAGTAGCAATAGGAGAGATAAGAGCTTCAGGATAAAGTGTGACCATAGCCTTATTAATAGGAGAGAAGTACAACCAAGTGAATCACACATTTGAAGCCTGAAAGAGCTTACAATCTAACTAGTAATATGGACAACATACAGAGGCAGGAGGAGGATGATACCTGTAGGTACAAGGTAGTTGTCACTGAAGTACAGAATGATTTTGATGTAAATGCTGTGAATAAAGAGAATGCTGTTACTGAGATGGTTCCTAGATCAGGTGGGATTTTTGATGTTCTCTTCTACTTCACATCATAACTGTGTAATTTGTCTCTGTGTTGATCTGGATGGATCTTTGCATGATCCTTCATTGTGTCCATTGCTATCTTCCAGCTCTATAACTCATACTCTGTTCCATACATATTGCCATAATGTATTACTTGAAGGTAAATTTAATTTCCTGATCATTTCTTGTGTTCATGACCATGTCTCTGTGTGTTTAGATGATTATCTGATCTGTTTTATTATTTTCTTGAAGATGACACTAAGAGAAAGGGTCAGTGTCACAGTGTTGGTCAGGGTCCTTCTCCACTTTCTTCTCCCTGCCATTCCCAATTGTCATTTTCAATGTTGTTCGATTTGCTTAAAGTGACAGTCAGTGTCTTATTTGGCCTCATATATTCTGCCATGTCACATTGCCTATACTAATTTTTTTCATCTTCACCTACTTTCTACAGTTTGTTCCCTGAATCTCTATTTCCAGCTAGCTCTGACTGCTTTAGAGGCAGGATTTTCTAAATTGTATCTCTGTTTTTAAACTGGTTTTTTCTAAATATACACAGTCCCTGAAAGTAAGCTGTCTGGAAACAGATTCAGAGAGCTCCTTGTCGGGGATATAAAAGTGTAAAAATCGGTATAAATAGAAATAAATAAGTAACAAAAATTAAAGTATGGACAATATCTTTTTATACTATTCACTTATATAAAAAGGAGGTTGACCATCTTTTTAAGGTTCTCCCAAGTACTATCACCTTTCCAAGTCCTTCCATCAGGTGGGAGCTTCCATATAAAATATTATTCTTCCTTATCAGTTTATCCTACCCCTCAGGTGAAAATTGCTCAGTGATTTTCTGTGAGTAATTAAGAAGCTTTATATCTGACCAAGTCATAGAACAAGTAGATTCCCCAACTACTAAACCAAAATCACTAAAAGTATTAACCTGTTTGGCAAAACAAAAATCAGAATGTATAGGCAATTTAGATAGATACAGGTCATGATTCTAAAAGATGTGCAGGCAGCAGGTCCAATCAACCGAATAATTAAATATTTTTATATGCTCTATTAAGTATTTTATTACTATAGCCCCTTGCCAGGAAACGCTGCTGAAGTTTCTTAGCTCCTACTTTGAAGTCTTCAATGGTTGAACACAGTCTCCTAATTCTCAAATAGTGTCCTGTCAGTATGCCTTTAATAAGGGGGAAGGATGGTGGCTATGGGCTGATAGTAGGCTATTGGTAGCTGTTGTTTTTATAAAAACATGAGTAGTTATAGTGTTAACACTACCTCTTACCAACAAGATGTCCAAAAAGGGTAATTCATTTTTTTGTATATCCGTAGTGACTCTTAGGTTGAAATTATTATCATTCAATATGGTCACAAACTGTTGAAATTCTGGAATTGTACCTGACCATGTCATGACCACGTCATCGATATATCTCAACCAAATTCCAATCTTGTCAGTGTATTGTAAATTATTTTCTGTAAAGACCACCTTATCCTCCCACCACCCCAAATAGAGGTTAGCATATGAGGGGGCACAGCAACTACCCAGTGCTGTGCCTCTTATCTGTTGATAGAATTGTCCATCAAAAGTGAAGAAATTATAAGTAAGGACAAATCTTAAAAGTCCTAATACAAATCTGTTCTGATTATTAAACTGGTTACCTCTTGTTTCCAGAAACCCCTTTGAAGCATTGATCCCATATTCATGATCAATACTGGTATAGAGTGACTCTATATCCAAACTGATCAGGTAATCATTATTTCCCAGAGGTAATCCCTCCAATATTACAATAGCATCCTGTGAATCTCTTACATAGGAGGGTAAAGAGGTGACAAAGTTACGCAAAATCTTATCTACATACACTGAAGCTCGTTCACTAAGACATCCATTTCCAGATACAATAGATCTGCCAGGAGGTTTATCTGGATTTTTATGTACTTTTGGCAGACAATAGAAAGTAGCTAATGTTGGATTTTTTTGGAAAAAGATATTCTCTCTCTCTTTGTCACTAATTACTTTCATCTGGGTACCACAATCCAGTATAGTCTGAAGGATTGTTTTAAATTCAGCTGTGGGATCTGCTTGGAGTTTCTTGTAACATTTTTTGTCACTAAGTAGTCTCTTACATTCATTAACATAGTAGTCAGTATCCATTACAACTATGTTTCCCCCTTTGTCAGCAGGTTTTATCACAATTTTATGGGTCTTAGATAAATCAGAGAGAGTTTGTCTCTCTGATCTAGTAAGTTTATCACAACTAATTTGTTTATGAAAGTTATTTTCTAATACTCGTTTACTCAATTCTTCAAGATCTTTAATAACATAGTCACAAAAAATCTCTACATGTGGGGACACATTTTTAGATGGTGTGAAACCTATGTTGGTTTTTAAATCCGTAAATGGTCCTGTGATCTGACTTTGTTGTAACTCTGTATCGTCTGATAGAGACATCAGATCTTGTAATATCATGCGATCAATCGCATTTAGAGATTCGTATGAATCTGTATTTGTAAAAAATTTGTATAAATACAACTTCCTACAAAATAGATTGAGATCTGTGACCCATTCAAACAAATTCATTTTTCTTGCTGGACAGAAGTTCAAACCTTTTTCTAATAGTTTACATTGTGCCTCTGATAATGTCATTGATGATATATTATGGACCTGCATTTTGTCAGTCTCACTTATCTCCATCTGCCCCTGTATCCCCACTTGTCTCTGTCTCTTAGTTGTGGGAAATTCTCTCGATTGCTTTCTGGGTCCCTTATACCAGCTCCTAAAAAGTGCGGAGGGGGAGGACCATTCCGTCTATTTTTGTTCCTTCTCTGTCACTGTCGACGATTTGTATTGGACTGTTCACTTGCACTGTCCGTAGTAGATTCCGAAGTAGATTGCTGATTATCAAAATTGAAATCCTTTTTTAATGGGATAATATGTTGATAAGCCTTTTTAGAAACAAAATCTTTTTATCTCTTTGAAATTTACGAAGTTTGAGATTTTTTAAATCAGTAGCCAACTTATCTATGTTGGATTTTAATTTTTCTTCTAGTTGTGCAAACTCAACATGTGTTTTATAATTTTGTATGTTTGTAAGTGATTTTTCCACTTCAGAATTAATTTCCATTAGTTGTCTTTTTTCAAAATCATTCTGGAACTATGTGGGAGAGAGAGAGAGAAAGAGAGAGAGAGACAGAGGGAGAGAGAGATAGGAGCCAATTATAGTCAAGCTGATACCTTTATTGTCTAACTAAGCAGATTTAAGATGCAAGCTTTCAAGACCCCTTAGGTCTGTTCCTCTGGCATGTTCTGAGTAAGAGACCTAAATGGTTTTGAAATCTTGCATTCTAAATCTGCTAAGTTAGCCAATGAAGGTATCAACTTGACTATATTTCTAGGGCTAACACTGTACCAACACTCATCTTTTATCAACAGAGAGAGTAACACAGAAACAAAGATAGAAAGAGAGATGGAGAGAAAGTTATCCAGCCTTGCCCACACAGTGAGAAGAATTAATCTGATTAAGCAGTTCTTCTACCTTGTTCAGATGAGTGGTAACCCACACAGAGACCTATTATGACTCACATAGAGAAGCGGCTCCCACCCCTATCCACCGAAATCCTCTAACAGGTCTGGCCAGGTCACCACAGGTGAGTGG
Organism: Rhinophrynus dorsalis; assembly: GCA_037306005.1. NCBI lineage: Eukaryota > Metazoa > Chordata > Amphibia > Anura > Rhinophrynidae > Rhinophrynus > Rhinophrynus dorsalis. The sequence continues at coordinate 558,199,989 of CM074721.1, forward strand.
TGAATACATTAAATCATGATCCTCCTTTTCACTCACCTGTACTCAAGCAGGGAAGTCCTAAAGACAAGGGTTTTTTGGGATCCCTGGGGATAATGCTGGGTATGTAAACCTGATATTTTGGCTTTTTAAACATCAATTAATCTATTTTCCTACAATATGACTAAGACTGCAAAGAAATTGACAAATGATGCCTCTGTTTCATAAAACACAACAACAATATTTTAATTATTCCAAAGCATGTTTTCAGGATTGCAAACTAATAATTATTTATTTGTAAGGACCAACTGCAGAAATATATCTCTTGATTGAAAAAAAAATGCTTTGAGTGATCATTATAATATCAACAGGCTACATGTGTTATTGAACACTGGTTGCAGATTTTGTTAACCTTTTAAGAGCAAAAGGGTTACACAACACAGTGCATTTGGTACTCAAATGGTTTAATACTGCCTCAGCGACCAGTAAAATACATTATCCACTTGTTCTATAGCACCTCATTGCCTGTTAACTAGAAAATCACAATTCCTGTATCTAAAAATAAATGATTGCAATTATTAGACAAAAGTGAATTATGGAAATAATGACTAGTAAAATAAATGACTGAGTAAACAGCTCCTTACTGAAAGAGCAGGGAAATTATGGAATTTACTATCAAGAGAGATGGTGGTGGCAGATACAGAAGAGAAATTGAGGAAGGTCTTAGAGTGTTTTTTAGCAAATAATATACAGATTAATAATAAAGTAATTACCCAAAAATCAAATCTTCTGCTTCCTTGTGTTTAAAGACAACAAGTAAATGTCTTGAAAAGAATGTGTTATTTTTGTTTTATCTATTTGAAATGTAAATGTGTAATGTATTGAAGATGTTCTCTAGGACAGCCTTGAAAACAAGTGAAATATCAATGTAGTCTTCCTAATAAAACACTTCCTAAATAAATAAATACATAAATCAGTACATACCTATTTAAAAGGTGTAAGCTGAAAAATGTGTTTCTTTTCAACTTCCATAACTATTGTATGTAATCTAAAAATCCCAGCAAACATGTTTGGATGCCATCTTCTCACCTAACACAGGTTTGTAAATTGGAATTTTATTGTTTTCCTATAATTTAGCTTCCTTTGCATTGTATAAATTATAAAATTAAATTTACCTGTCATATAGCTCTGTTTAGATTGTGTTGCTGTATTGAGGGATGGCGTGTAGCCATTAATACAGTCCTATCTTTACAGGTATGTAGACATAAGTATGAAATTATTGGTTGGATTAACATGTTGTGCACATGAAATTAGAAATTGACACATTCCCTTGCATGTCTTCAGACATAGACAGAGAGGTTTGTAAGCTTGTAATGTTTACCTATATTAGTCAAATCCAATGCTTTATGATAATTATTATACCCTCAACTGTTTTAATTTCCTGTAATACTTTGTATGATGTTCATTTGATAATCTAGGACTTTAAAACCATGTTTTCTCAGTAAAATTCCTGATTTGAGAACATAGCCGTATTTTTTAAAACCAATGGAAAATACAGAAATTGCAGTCTTTTAAGACCTATATTTTTCTGGGAATGAATAAAGTGAATCAGACAACAGTAAAATATTTTTTTCTTTTGGGATTTCATGATGTTTCCAACTTCAGAAGTGTTCTTTTCCTTATTGTCCTTCTAATTTACATATTGACAATAACTGGAAATCTCATGATTGTTATTTTGGTGTCTTTTAGTAAAACATTTAACTCCCATGTACTTCTTCCTGAGCCACCTAGCCTCCTGTGACCTACTGTTGACCACTGTAATTTCCCCTTATTTGATGAGTCTTATATTAGCTGAAAGGAAAACCATATCTTTAGTTGGCTGTTTAACCCAATTATACTTTTTTGGTTCCTTAGCAGTTACAGAGTGTTTCCTTCTTTCGGTCATGTCTTATGACAGGTATTTGGCAATATGTAACCCACTGTATTATTCTTCCCTCATGAGCTTCCAGAGATGCCTTCACCTGGTTTTGTGTTCTTGGTTCATGGATTTCATAGTGACATTGAGTTCAGTCCTTCGTTTACATGGATTGCAATTCTGTGGTCCTAATGTCATTGATCATTTCTTCTGTGACCTTGCACCACTTCTACAGCTTTCATGTTCAGACAGTTCTTTTGTTGAGTTGATAAACTTTGTGGTAGGTTTTCCAGTAACTTTCCTACCATTAATGTTCATCATTACAACTTACATCTATATTTTACACACCATTCTCAGGATCCCGTCGACCTCTGGAAGACAGACAGGCTTTTACACATGCAGCTCCCACCTGACAGTTGTGTCCGTATATTATGGAACATTGATGACTGCTTATTTGTTTAATTCTAAAGAACACTCGTTAAATCTCAGCAAGGCTTTATCCTTCCTGTATACAGTGGTGACTCCATTTCTGAATCCAATCATTTATAGTTTGAGGAATAAAGACATCAAAATGGTCCTAGCTAAATTAACACGTGTAAAACTAATGTGAGCATTGAAATATATTTTAACTAGAGTGATGGCACTGTAGGTTTGGATACAGTTTATCGAACAAACATATCATAGAAAGATAGACTTTGATGACAGACTATCTGGACCATCCAGTCTGCTAATTTTCCCATTTAATTTAATTATACAATCTTACATAATTTTCCAAAGAGATGTATGTCTAGCCAATACATTTTTTAATTCTCTTATAGTATCAGTCTCTACCATTTCTGCTGAACTGATCCAATGTTCCAACACTTCAAATAGAACAATATTTTCTAGATCTATAATTTATTATGCAAATGGGTTGTATCTTGCCGGATGTAATATTAATTATTGGAATTATTGGATGAATAAACTAGTTTGCTGAATGCAGTAACAATTACATAGTTAAAATTGCTTTTTTCAACTGTTTAAAACTGTTTTGGGCAAGTATTATTAACCCTTAAAAATATATAACCAGAATATTGGTACAATATATTCCTAATGAAGTGATACTGGAATCATGAAACAAGTTGGACTTTATGGTGTACTAACATTATTTATGTAATATTGTATCAATATTCTGATTATATATATTTAAATGTTATTAATATAATAAATAATTGTTTTATTAAGATGCATTTGTCCGATTTTTTGTTCTCTCGGTTATATATAATAAATAATTTTCCTTGATCAAATCCATCTCCAAAGAATAAGTGGAAAGTAGAGATCCTGAATATATCTTGAAATGAGAAGTAAAGGGTGAGAGACTGACTGAGACTGGAAGTTTGATCCAGTTGGGGCCTTATACCTAGAGGTGGCAGTAGCCTCTACAAGTTGTCAGTACTGACTTTTGAGAGTACAAAGGGGGATGATTTGGGACAAACTGGAAATAATCTGGATTACACTTGGCGGAATGTTGTGCTGTCCCTTTTCTTCTTGCACTACTACAATTTTCTGGTTATCACTAGTGTCATAATGTCAGCTGCTCCTGTAACAGGGCTGGGAGAGGTAGAAATTATTGGTGTGGGAACTTGGATAGGGCATGAGGAAATGGAAATTTTGTGCAGCTTGTTACAGCATGAAAGTCAATTTCAAGTGCCACCTAGAGAGATTAACTCTCTGTTAAATCATCACAATTATATTAATCTAGTTTCATTTCATGTGACAAATTAATAGATTTGTTGATATTAGTAAAAGTAAAATGTTGTACTGTATTCTGTAAATACAACAGATTATCTTATATATATATATATCCTATATAATAATTTGCTGAGGATGTTTGTCAGAAGCTGTCATGCATGCTCTGCAGTCATGCACGGTATGGACTGCACGCTCCGGGGCTGATTTGGAGTGAGGTGCGCAGAGAGGAGTACGGTCTGAATTCGGAGAGCCCTGCTCCATATCAGCCGTGGTGCTGGCACTCTCTACTGTGCATGACTGCACCATGGCCATTGCTGTGTGGCACTGTGGCCCGTATACACGGGCTTTTCAACTAGTATATATATATCTTTTTTTTACATATTGCCTTTTCCTAAGTTGTTATTCGCATTTCTAGGAATGTGTGAATCTTTCTACCTCAAAACCAGGACATGGAAAAAAAAAGCCCTTTTCACCAAGTGAGGAGATTTTGGAGAAGAATGTTGACTTTTTTTTCCCAGTTATGTATTCATTGAAGTCAATGGTAGAATCTCCACCCCCCCCCCACCCCAATGCTACAAATATGCAGGCAATGCTATTAGAAAAAGGGTACAAAAAATGAGAGAAGCTCTGGGGGTCAAAAAAACTGCACAATGACAGGATCAGTCCAGATGTTGTTGTCTACCTATATTTTCTAGGTGACTATATGGTGAGTGACCCGGAAAATATCTTTCTGCATTGTTGATGCTATTTGCCTTGACAGCGCCATGCAATGTTTTTATAACATAATTCTGTTATCTCGCATGATCGCGTTCAGTAATGCAGATACTCTAGTCATGTATTGTTTACATATCATTGTTTTTTTCTTTTTGTCCATTGTATTATATCATATATTTTGTCCTAATGGTCCTTTTACTATCCTTTTGGTTCTTTGTGACCACTTGCGGCCAGAATGGATGCTCCAGTAATGTGCATGTTGCGCTCCATCGGCTCAATTAGCCGAGTGACTCACTTTAGATGATCTGGACCATCCTATTGGGTAATTTGGTTTAGTTTACTGATTGGATGTGTTTATTCCAATAGATTCTGTTTGTTCATTATTTAAACATGTTCTTTCTAACAGTTCCTTAGTTTGACTGCTCCTAACTCTACCATTTATTATCTTTGATAAAGTAGCGCGTTACAGCTGCGAAACACGTAAGAGGATAGAGTTATCCATATGTCTTTTTAAGCAATTATTTGCTTTTATAGTTTATAAAAAATGTTATAAATAAATTGTAATTTTTTACTTGGAAATCATTGTTCCACCTATATTGTGATTGCTGGGATTCCTTGTAGATATCCGGAAGGACACGGGTTGTATTCTCTATATGTGCTTGTGTCAGAATTGCCTTTGGCTGATCGCTCCACTTGTGAGTATCCATCTCTATATATATACTTTATATTATTATTCTATACGTACTACATTACTGGGCACCTTCTATTTGTTGTTATATATGCTTTTCTACGGCTAGTCACTGCTCAGACGCATCATTATTTAGCACTCTAGTGCCACTGCATAGGGGACATTTTCTTGTACATATTAGACTAATCTCTACAAAAAGGGTGGTTCAGTTCCAAAATGGTGGGCAAGTCCCCTATCCACAGGAACACCAGCAACCCTAGACATACATTTCAGCCTTGTTTTGCTTCATCAGTGAGGTGTAGCTGGATTCCCTAGGAACTGAGTGAAAGGGGTCCATGTCTGGATTACCCTTCACCCCTAGGGTGAGGCCTTAAGCGTATTTAAAATGCAACCCAAAATGGCTTGTTCTACAGCTAGTCCCCGCTCTCTTAGCTCTCTAGTGACCTTACAGAACAGAAATTTCCACGTACATATTAAATTAATTCCACACAAAAGAGTGTTCCAGTTTCAAAGTGATGGGCAAGTCCCCTCTGCACGGGAACACCAACAACCCCAGACATATGTTTCTGCTTTGTTGGACCTCGTCAGTGAGGTGCAGTTAGATTTTATAGGCACTGAGAGCAAAGGGTCTATGCCTGGATTACCCTTCGTTCTCAGGGAGACACCCTAAGAGTATTCAAAACACAAAGCAAAATTTTACAGACTCTGATTACAAACATAAGCAGGATGGCTTGTTCCACAGCTAGTGACCACTCATAAGCATTTTAGCTTTATAGCATTTCCATGAACATATTAAACTAATCCCTCCTGAAAGAGCAGTCCAGTTCCAAAAAGACAGGCAAGTCGCCTCTGTATGGGAACACTAGCTAATCCCAGACGTATATTTCAGCCTTGTTGGTCCTAGTCAGTGAGATGAAGCTGGATTCCCTAGACACTGAGAGCACGGAGTGCACATCTGGATTACCCTTCACTTTTAAGGTGACCCCCTAAGAGTATTCAAACCTACAAACCAAAATGTGAGAGGCTCTGAGGACAATCAAAAGCACAATGACCTGTTCTACTGCTAGTCACCATTCAGAAGTATCACATTTTAGCTCTCCACTGCCATTACTGAATAGAAATTTCCATGTACCTTTTAGACTAATGCTGCCGAAACGGAGAATTCAGTTCCAAAATAAAGGGCAAATCCCCTCTGTATGTGAACACCAGCTACCCCCATTCAGGAGAGGTAACTAACACTATTTCACTACTTACCATAAGTATATAGTCATCAGTTTAGTGTATACACAACTTGTTATCAGACTCAAAGACAACAATATGTTTATATTCATAAATTCTCCATTCACTTCTTACGATTCAAATGGAATTACTTCATTTTTTTATATATATATGGTGTATCTATATGAAATATTGTTTTTATTTTGTTTCTATGGTCATATTCAGTACCCTGTATTTTACCTATGTTTATTTTGTTGCTGTTGCACTTTGTTCTTTGCCTCAGTGCCACTTGGTATTTTATTATACCTATCTGGTTCTTGTTATGATGCACTCTACTATGGTCCAGTGTTGGATTAGCTTAGTTACAGAATTGTGCACACTTATTTTGCTGGGATTGTAGCTTGCTCTCATCTGAGGAAGTATTTATCCTGGTATATTGTACTTAATCAATTGTTCAAGCAGAGCGCCTTATCCTCCATGTAATTGTCTGTGCTTATTTATAGACTTTTTATACATTTTAGTGGTATAACAGATTGCCAGAAAAACATGTACCTGTACATTTCAGCTGATCATATGTTGTCTGTATACCATTCATATAAAGCTGCAGTCAAATAGATCAACAAAAACTAGAGGGGCAAGGAATTAGGGCCACATAAAAAAATCCAGTTTTGCCCCTATGGAAATTCTTATGAAAAAAGCAAGATTATCTGCCACCCAATGCTGTTTTGCTGACACCATAACTTTTCTCACAAGAAGGGTACCATTTTCTGCCTATCTTTTCCATGCTGATGAAACTTCCCTGCCCTATACCCTATACTATAATAACCCAGACATTCCTGCCATGCAGCATGTTATAGAATAGGGGAGAACTACAGAGGAAGCAGATATATATATAGAGATTTAACAATAACATTGTTTGAAGTGCTGGCTAGCACAGTGAGCAGCAGGAAAAGCTGGAGGGGCACTGCTGATGCTGCTGAATCAGAGGTGGATAAATCTAGCAGAAGCAGCAGCAGCAATGAAGGGACCTTATTTCAATCTTCCCAAATGATTCCCATTCCACCAACCACTTCCTTAGGCATTTGGGGAAGTATAATAAAGGTCACTGGATAGCAGTATCAGCATTACAGGTCAGCTTCCTGTGCCTGCTGTAGCTGTCAGTGTCCATCCTTCTAAGTTGATGGCAAGTGTGATGGCAAGCAGCTGACCCTTTTATCATATTAGTCATCACCAAGCAGTCCCACAGATAGGCAAGACATTCGTGGTGGTGGTGGTGGTGATGAAAGTGAATGTGGTGGAACAACTGTTGTTTAAGAGAGAAAGTGATAAGGAATGGGAGAAAGAGATAAAATTGGGAATGGACATCACTATCACCTTCATGTATATGATTAAGCACCTGTTGTGTGAAACGCATGAGACTTCAACTTAGTGTGGTGTCTGGTTTATCTCTGTGAATAAAGCTGCTTTTAACTCTTCCATGTTCCTGTCATCACTATCATCATTGATAGTGACATTCTGACTTCTCTGTTGCTTTAACTTGCTGCTGAATCATCAAAAACAGATATTCATATATCACAGCAGGAGGATGATGATGACCGGGCTAGGGTGTCTCAGCGCCGACCACTGTGGCCATCATCAAATTGCATTCAGCAAGCAGTGATGTGGAACTAAGACAGGTAGATGTGGTTCCACTTGCCAGTACTATTCCTGGTCTTAACTCTAGTGGTGATGCTGAGGAAATGAAAAATGAACTGTTTGGCAAACTCTCTGACACTACTCTATTATGTGCCCCCTGTTGCTACATGTTGCACCTCTAACTTGCAGCTGTTTGTTTGTCTCCCAGTCAGACCTGTGGCTGTGCTTCAGGTCCAATCTGAATGAGGATGTGCTTTGGTGCAGTCCTGCTTTCCCCTGCTCACATGCTTTTTACACAACAGCTTTTGGATCATGAGTGAAGTGTCTCCATACTGTAGAGTTTGTGGAGTTCCTGAGGGGCTACTGCTGCTACTTTGTTTGTGGATGTTGATGACCTGTATTAGTCATTACTCAACGATAGTGTGTGCATGACAGGATGGAGATTCAACTTGGAAGCCACTCAAAAACTGTGCTGATGATGACTGAAAGGATGAATGTGTATTTTTAGGCATCTTTACTTATCCAGAGTCAGACTTTCCACTGGATTTCTAGTTCATAAACAGACACAGTGCTCCATTTCAGTGGCAGAAGACTGAGCCTTCTCCTTTCAGCTAATTTCATGGCTGTGCCATCATCTCTAACACACTCTTCTTCATTTGTATATGAAGAAGAGGAGCATGCTGGAGGGCTATAGCCTATAACAACATCTTCATCAATAATTCGGTCATCCTTAGAATCGCCCACCACTTCTTCCCCACTACTTTTGTATGTCTTTAGGTTTTTTTTAAATATCCCCTTAGAGGTATTTTTAGGACATCAGCCACTACTTTTAATATTGGTGTTTGGTGGTACAATTTTTCGGCTTTTTCCCACCTTTTTCTCTGATTGAAATCAATGGGAAGAAAAATATTTCTCCACCACATTAAAGTTTTCTACAGCCATATAAAAGGGTGTCAGGCTCTCACAACAGCCATTCTGTGTTTGTGAGAGGAGAGAGCAGCACGTTGTTTGCGCTAGAGAAGATAGGGGAATTGAAGTCTAGTTTAGGGAATCTTTTAGGTAGGACATTTGATCTCTCTATTAGCAGAGTCAGGACCTAGGGACATATTTGCTTGCTAATCTTGCTGTTATTGTATCTGTGCTGGGTGGGGTAGTCTGGGGAAAGAAGTTGTTGATTTTGCTTTTCAGTTATAATTTTTTTGGTAGACTTGTGCGAATCGGTTTGTCCGAATTCGGAATTTGGACGAATAAGGGTCATTCGTTCGTCATTCAGGTCTGCCAAAAGGCAAGTGGCATTTGTTTTGTTTCCAGAATCCAAACGGTACTGGGTCAGAAACACGTTAAAAAATCCTTACATTCAGATGACGTTCTCCCAGCGCGCGCACTACTTTCCCTCCCTCTCTAGTCCAATTAGCTTCTTTGTTTCATGATGGGGGTTGGACTAATGACACGTAAGACAGCTTGTGTTTCCTGTTAGTCCCTTGTTGGAGCTCAGAGAGAGCAGAAGGAGATAGTGTCAGTTGTGGTGTAGGCAGGCAGGCAGCCAACATTAGTACCTTATTGCCACTGCAATGACTCTCCCATCTTTGTTCCTGGGAAAAAAATTGAATATTAGGGGATTTGTTTGAAAAGTTTTCAGAGTGACACAGCCAGTCTCACATTTATTTTGGCAGGCCTATACCTTAGTGCCACCACAAGGGAGAATCATCTTTGTTCCTGTGCAAAATACAATAATATGACTTTGTTTGAATAGTTTTCAGAGTGACACAGCCAGTCTCAAAATTGTGTAGACAGGCCTAGTACCTTATTGTCACCACAAGAGAGAGTCATTTTTTAAAGTATTGTAAATTTGGTCGAATAATTCAGAATTCTGCCGAATTTCATCCGAGTCGAATAGGTCCGGTCTGAAATTCAGATCCACCGAATAATAAAAAAAAATTGTCTGAAATTTTAATGAAAAATTTTGTTGTGCACAAGTCTATTTTTTGGACAGACTGTGATAAGACAACAGGGTTGGCAACTTAAAAAAGTAAATGAAAAAGAATAAAGAACTAAACATATTAGGTGACAGTGACAGACAGCTGGCAATGCTTAGGCAAGGCATCATACAGCTCCATCAGTTGTGCTGTGTACGTGCAGTTAAAAAACACAGTGTAGTTGCGTAATGTCCAGCATACGCTGGGGGAGGGGGAGAGGTTTAGCAGTGTAGGGACATGAAAGTAAATTAGTAGTTCAAAAATTGACTCCAGCAATGGTTGCTGCAGCGTGAGCAATCAATGATGATGATCCCTCTACTCCAAGGGAGAATTCAGTTCGTCAAGGTCCCAGTAAAACTAGTTCCAGCATCAGTGCCTGTAGAAATAAAGAACCATATAAGAATAACACTGACGATGACAACAAGTTGCATTCAAGTGTTAATGATGCTGGCAATAGCATAAAAGAGGAAGGTGAGGCAGCTGAACCACGTGCTGCATCAGATATTGAGACAAACAAGCACCAAAACACCTGTCCTCAAAGTAGTAGTGAACTTTGTTACAGTAAAAGTAAAAAAACAATATTTGAGACCTCTAAAAGCTTAGGGTTGCAGTAGGCAAGAACTGTCAGGTGATGCTTATGCTGCTGAGTATTAACTAATGATGACTGATGATAATGCAGATCTAGAATATATCCCTCAAGCATCCTTCTCTTGTTCAGATACAGATGAAGTTGAGAGTAAGGATAATGACAGGGCTATAAGGTTATCAGAAAGTCAAAGGCTGAATCTTCCACCACTTTTAAGGAGCACTGTGCCTGTCTATAAACTGTTTGAGAAAGCCATTGGGAAGTCTGACCCTGGAAAAGTACAGATGTCAAAAAGCACACAGTCACCCTATCAGTCATCATCAGCATCATCACCTCTTCAAAGTCCAAGTCCCACTCAGCCACACGCACCTATTTTGAGTACCCAGCAGCAGCAAAACAGGTTATTAACATCCATAGTTTTAGATATGACGAGTGCCTCTGGTGCTGCTGCTGTAAGTGCTGCACCTTTGACACCTAGTAGTAGTGGCAGTAAAATTGCATCAACATCCAGTTCCAGTAGTAGTAGTAGTAGCAGCAGCACCACCTTAGGAACCCCTCATTCCATGAAGTCCACAGTATGGAGATACTTCACTCAGGATCCTCAAGCTAAGCATGTTGCTATCTGTTGTCTGTGCAAAAAGCATGTGAGCAGGGGGAAGCAGGCTCCCACATAGGCACCTCCTCTATGAGATCCCACCTGAAGCACAACCACAGGTCTGACTAGAAGACACACTATCAGCAGGCCAAAGGTGCCACAACTAGCAGCAGTAGAAATAGCAATTCAAATGTCTGAGTTAGCTAAGAAAAGGTGAAAAAGTTTACACCTATTATTTTTTTAACTTGAGTCCCTTATCGCCTGTTTAAACAGCCGACACAGATACTTGAAGTTAAAAAAATCTAAGTCCTCAGTGGATGTATTGATATGGGGCTCTAAGCCCCATATAAATGCATCCAAAGGATGAAAAACGTGTCAGACATTAGTAAAATTAAGCCTACGAGTGTCAGTGGGGTATAATTACCCCGCGGGCATTCATAGGGTTAACCCAACTAAGTTAAAAAACATCACATTACAGGTAACACTTACCATTAATCCCGATGTCCAGCGGAGTCCTCAGCTCCCTGGTCCTCTTCCTTCCTTCTTATCTATCTTCTGTCTTCTTTCTTACCTTCTATCTTCCCTTCTATCTTCTTTTTTTCTATCTTCTTGCTATCTTCTTAAAAAGTTTACGTTAAAAGCATACATATCCGGCACACTAATACATATTTTAACTCCCTGAGTGCCAGAGGGGTATGCAACACATTGCTTCAATGCGTTGTGTACCTCTCTGGGGCCCAAAGGGTTAAATTATGTAGTTGTGTGCCAGTTAAAATATAAATGGCTCCATGCATATGAAATGTTTTTAATTTATCCCAAGCCATTCGTATTGCCATAAGTAAAATGTCCAAAATTATACTTAGCATAGATTTGTCGCTGTCTCTGCCACTGTGTGAGGTCACTGAGGTGGCGGTGGAGACACAAGAATACACCACACCTTCCTCTTTTCTTGTCCATGGGCCGATGCCTGCTCCTGTATGAGGGAATTAGATTTGAGGCTGCCCTTATATATGTGAAGTTTTACTTCTAATTCTCTCACAGCCATTGGGTGGGATATGCTTACGCACCTCCCAGCCAATCAGCTTTGAGCGGCTGTGCTTTAAACTGATTGGCTGGGAAATGTTTAAGCATATCACAGCCAATGGCTGTGAGAGAATTAGAAGTAAGGCAGCCTCAATTCTAATTTCCTCAGGCCGGAGTGGGCATTGGCCCGTGGACAAGAAGGGGGGGCTGTGAAGCATTATTCTGTCTCCACCGCCACCTCAGTAGCCTCACACAGTGGCAGAGACAGTGACAAATATATGCTAAGTATCATTTTGGACATTTTACTTATGGCAATACTAATGGCTTGGGATAAATTAAAAACATTTCATATGCATGGGGACATTTATAGTTTAAATGGCACAGTATTACATAATGTAACCCTCTGGGCCTCCAGGGGTTAAACTATGTATTAGTGTGCCGGATATGTACGCTTTTAACTTAAACTTTTGTTTTCGTTTTATAGCAAAAAGATAGAAGAACGAAGACAGGAGACACAAGAGGAGGAAGACAAAAGAATGGAGACAGAAGGAGACAGTGGATGACAGGTAAGTTTAACACAGATTATTTAACGATCAGTGCTTGACAGTATGTCAGGCACCGATCGTTAGTTTTTTTACTGTTAAGTTCCCAAAACTGTCGTTATTTACCTGCGTTTTGGGAACTTAACTCACAAACCGGATGTTTGGACACAACACCAGTTTTGTGTCCTAACGTCCGTTGTGCTTAATGCCGGTAGGACATTTGAATACCGACCATTTGTCCCTAGCGGCATTTTTTAGGAAGGAGTCAAAAACTTCACAAAAACAATCCAAAAGTACACAGGTTGAATGACAAGGTTGCAAAGAAGTTGGCAGTGGACATGCTGTCGTATTGTTTTGTAGAAAACCAAGGTTCAGAGACCTGATGTCATGTGTTGCTCCAGGCTGGAATATTCCAAGCAGCAGTGATTTTTCCAGGATGGCTGTGCCTGAATTGTACAAGCAGTTAGTGTGGTGTGAAAAGGGCTGAAAAGTTGTCGAACCAATTACGTGGAAGGTATCCAAGGGGTTAAAACAAGAGAACCAATCAGGTTGGATATCTTCACATAAATAGATAAATGACAATATTAAATAATTTTGAGAACTTTACACTATATTAGGTATTGATTAAATTCACAGTAAAGAATTGATTAAAATAATCAATCCCGCATATTTCTGCCCAGATATATAGTAAAATAAGAGAACCAATCAGGTTGGATATCTTCACATAATTATTTAATATTGTCATTTATCTATTTATGAGAACTTTATACTTTATTAAGTATCGTCACGCTACTTCACAGTAAAGAATTGATTGAATAATCAATCCCGCATATTTGTGCATAAATATATATAATTTATTAAAGTACTATATACTATATATATAAAAAGTGTAAGCAACAATGAAATAAAAGAGTGATAAGCAATTAAAATTGATATATAGTAACTCAAACCACAATTATCACCATGAGGATTACCAGCAATTACAGTGTTAACCACCTATAGGTATATTCAGAGGTATTAGATAACAATAATTGAACTCAGCAGCATAGAAAAGGATAATTGATGCTAACAATTAATAAAGACAGCAGTGTATAGACAGTACATTAAACTTCGTGCAACATATATCACAAATATGACTATAGCAATGTTGTATAAAACTTATAGGGTACAACAAAGGGTTAATCCACTTATTAAGATAGGGTGCTCCACCCAAGATAGCAGCTTCTGTTGTCTAGTGAAAGTTTAAAAGAAACTATCACTTTAAAAAAGTTAGGCCTAGTACACACACAGAGAAATCTAGAAGGTGCTCCAAGGGTTAATCCACTATAAGGATAGGAAACCACACCCAAGGCCTAGTACACACACAAATAAATCCAAAGAAACACCACAAATAAATAGACAAATAGTGGTTAAAGGGTTAATAAACTAATTCAAAGAATTCCCCAGATAAATATTAGCTATTATAACATTTCCAGAAACACAAAAGAATGATTATAGAAATACCCAGAATTATATTAACTAATATATAAAACAAGCTAAATAACTATATTACACTTATCTGGCAAAATATAACAATTTACCAATAATAAATAAATTCTGCTTTATTTCAGAGTCCCTAGAGGTAATATAGCTTGTTATAATTGATCCCAAATGGTTGGCCAGTCCAATTAAGACAATTATAAGAAAATTAGGTTTCTTCAAAAATATAAGAAATAAACATTGGATTCTGAACTTTTGCAGAATTTAAATAAAGTCCAAATGTGTAGATTTCTTAGGATTTCTATGGCAGTCAGCAAGAATGTCAGCAGGAATGGACCCAGGAGCCAAGAACCAAGAGGAAAAAAAAGACCCTTTTCTCTCTAAACTTGCATATTTATAATATGAAACTCCTCTTATCAAAATCTGCTCTGATTGGTTAAAGGATCATCTCATTATACAGTGACATCAGGCATATTATTATCATAATTTTTGGGAATTTCTCAAAACACTGGTAATAAAGCTATTTACATCCACAAGATGGCCCTCCCTCTCCACGTTATAATTTTTTCCTGACAATTTGAGAAACAATATTAATGACATCCTGTCTGGCACTCTTCTCAAAAGGGAGAGATCATAAGTTTATCAGAGAACCTATAAACATGTCATTCTATCAGCCTTTCTCATATAGGAGTACATCTTCTTTTCAGACATTTTGTCTTCAACTGAATATAAATCACCATAAAACTCACTTAGATATTTTCCCCCTCCATTGAGGAAGAGACTCTCATTGTCTCTGTTACATGAGGTAACTTAAACACATTTTAAAATACAGATTTTCAGAGAACTTGGTTTAAAAGAAAAATTAACCATTTCCTCCCCATCATGGCAATGACTCTGACAATGTATATGAATACCCATGCTCCAGAAACTGTATAAACTATGCTAATTGAGGTTTAAGGAATATTGTTAGGTGAATTAGCTTTAATATTAAGCTAGGTCCTCTGACAATTCCCTTATACCATATCCTATATAATAATTTGCTAAATCATGTGTAACGCCACTTCATGCGCAATAGACACTGCTGCGTGTGCTGCAGTCATGCGCAGTAGAGACTGCCCGCGCCGCGCCTGATACAGAGCGGGGCTCTCAGAAGGAGCGTCCTGCTCTGTATCAGTCGCGGCGCGGGCAGTATCTACTGAGCATGACTGCACTGCGGCTGGCTGCCAGTGGCACTGTGGCCCGTGTAACGGGGTCTTCAACTAGTATATAATAATCAAATTTAGAGACTAACTGGAATAGAATCCCAGATTTAAACCACTATAATTTAATTATCTATCGATTACAATTATTGCATACCTTCTGAATAAAACATATAAATTGCATTTAATATAGTCAGTAACAGATTAGACCAGAAAATACTTAGAATCAATTCAATAATATATGTCTAGACAGTATATTAAACTTCGTGCAACATAAATCACAAATATGACTATAGCAATGTTATGTAAAACCTATAGGGCACTACAAGGGTTGATCCACTTATTAAGATAGGATGCCCCATCCAAGATGGCAGCTTCTTTTGTCTAGTGAAAGTTTAAAAGAAACTATCACTTTAAAAAAGTTAGGCCTAGTACACACACAGAGAAATCCAAAGAAACACCAAAAATAAATAAATAGCCGTTAAAGGGTTAATAAATGAATTCAAATAATTCCCCAGATCAATATTAGCTATTATAACATTTCCAGAAACACAAAATATTCTATAAATAACATAATTATATTAACTTATATATAAACCAAGCTATTTAACTATATTACCCTTAACTGGCAAAATATAATAATTTACCAATAATAAATAAATGAAGTCTGCTTAATTTCAGAATTTCTAGAGCTAATATAGCTTATTATAATTGATCCCAAATGGTTGGCCAGTCCAATTAAGACAATTATAAGAAAATTAGGTTTCTTCAAATATAGAAGAAATGTGTATATGATTCTGAACTTTAACAGAATTTAAATAAAGAAAATATATAGTTACCATTCCAAAGCCTTAGTAATAACACCATGTGATCTATAGATGGCACCATTGCTCTACATTAAGATTTTACATATGACACATGAATCTGTTTTTTCTTTAGTTAGGGGGTTCACCAGGTCAACTAATTTCATGTAAACATGTCATGCTATCTTG
Organism: Rhinophrynus dorsalis; assembly: GCA_037306005.1. Lineage (NCBI taxonomy): Eukaryota > Metazoa > Chordata > Amphibia > Anura > Rhinophrynidae > Rhinophrynus > Rhinophrynus dorsalis. The sequence continues at coordinate 558,216,258 of CM074721.1, forward strand.
CCTTTCTCACATAGGAGTACATCTTCTTCCCAGGCATTTTGTCTCCAACCGAAAACTCACTTAGATATTTTCCCCCTCCATTGAGGAGGAGAAGCTCATTTTCTCTGTTACATGAGGTATTTTAAACACATTTTAAAACACAGATTTTCAGGGAATTTGGTTTAAAAGAAAAATTAACCGTTTCCTCCCCATCATGGCAATGTCTCTGACAAAGTGCGTATGGCAAGAAAATCCACCTGACAACAGATATGTGGACAAGTGGGCAGAGCACAGACTATATGACTATGACTTCTCACTGAGTTTCCCTTCCAGTACCAACAGTGGACACCATTAGCTTACAGCATCAGGTGACAGCCAGTAATCGTGCTTCTGGTTCTGGCAGTGTGAATAAAAGGCGGCAGCAGCAGCAGGATAGCCCATACCATTGTCACACCACCTTGTGCATTTTTTTTTGTTTTGAGGGACAATTTCACAAAGCTGTAGATGTTTTAAGTAAGCTAGAGCAAGTGATAGAGGAATGGCTTGTACCCCGCTCCTTAAATGCTAGTTATGTGTCTGCTGATAATGGCTTCAACATAATTGCTGCTTTGAGAATAGGTGGTATGGTGCATGTGCCCTGCTTTGCCCATGTGCTTAATTTAGTTGTGACCAGATTCCTGGCAGTATCCGAGACCCTCAAAGAGATGCTTACTATTGCCCTCAAAATCTGTGCCCATTTTAGTCGCTCCTACAGTGCACACAACACTGTATTCCATACAAGAACGTAACAATCTTCCCCATCACCAGCTGATAATGTAGGTCCCTACCAGGTGAAATTCCACAATGTACATGCTAGAGCATTTGTACAAGCAGAATAAGGCCATTAGCGAGTACACCATGCAAAACTGTAAGGTTTAGGAGGGAGCCTCTTTGTCATCTGGCCAGTGGCAACTAATGTACGATGTATGTGAGCTGCTGAAACCCTTTGAGGAGGCAACCATGCTGGTGAGTTGCATTGGGACAGGAGTTAGTGAAGTTTAGTTAATGAACAAAAGAGGAAAAACCTCAGGATTAAAGGTGTCGTTGAGTCCTGTTCGGATCTCTCTGCTTTCTGCTCTGATCTTTTTAAACATATTTATGGACAGGATGAACAGTCCTCTGACTGTGTTTTTTCCAATGTGTATCGCATTGGGAGAAAATCTACTAAGGATAATACCATCAGAGATATTTTGGTCAGATGTGTTTCTCTGGATGTTAAAAATACAATACTCAGAGTTGCCAGAAATAGAGACTTAAATAATTTTAATAGTGTGCATATCGCAATTTTTCCAGATATTGCAGGGTCTTCCATTCAATATGGTCTGAAACCCTTAACTAATTGACTTCAGTTAAAAAATGTCCATTACACCTGGTTTTACACTCCCTTTGCACTTAGTTTTGTCCTGGATGGAAGGCGGTACCTGATTAAAATGGTAGATGACGGCCTGGATCTTCTCTCGAGACTACAAAGGCTCACAGAGTCTTCTGGAGTGTCCTCCCGTAGTCCGCGAGATGACAGAACTAGGAAGTTGCTGGCTGCTTTAAAGAATGTGACTCAGGGGCGGAGTCAGTCTTCTCATCGATTACGTTAGATTGTCCTGCCTTGGAATGGACCGTGGATTTGGAACGCACCGTAGAGGTGACACAGGCCTCAGAGGAGAAAGATCCAAGACGCAGACACAGAGAAGCAGTGAATTCATCCAATGATCAGAGAGACTGGTGGCAATAAATGAAAGGGTGGCAATAAATGAAAGGATGGCAATAAATGAAAGGGGTTTCTTCCCTAGTGGACCTTAGAGTTTTTTCTTGTTTAAACCTTTCTGAGCTGCCCATTAGTAAAATTAACTTTTTGCATTCTTTGGAAACTTATTTTAATATGTTTTATTATATGTTATATCTTTATTTTATTTTGTTTTGCAATCACAGTGATTTGGTCCAATAACAAATGATTCCATACATCTTTAGTTTAGCGATATCGGATAATCATATGGTTGCTTTTTAGTCTTTGCACCAAAAGATTTGACAGCACGGTGGTATTGTAAACTAACTGGAGAAATTTGAATGACATATTGTATCATTCTACACATGATCAGGCCTACCTACTAACTAATTCTACTAACGTGGTCTGCTTTAACATCTTTATGGAATATAGCTCTGTGATACATATCTGCTAAAATGCTGACTGTTACATAGTCACTACCATAGATAATTGTAACTGCACTATATTAGGACATCAGAACGATTAAGGCATTACTAAGGCAGTATATAATACTCATGATACTCTGATTCATATTTAATCCTATATTTAATGTGAAGTGACAAGTTTTGTTCTCCACTGTCAATAGGATTCACAAGTTCAGTTGCACATTTAAATATGAGCTATCAGTAAGAATTTAATACATTGTGATTATATGCAGTTACATTAAGGAGTAAAAGTTTACATTGCAGATATTTGGTTTGTCTCTGCATGGTGATCAATCAATACAGTTTTTAAATTAATATTGTGATGCCATTGAAATAGCAAATTTTGCTGCTGACGTAAATAAATTTCATCAGTGTATGTTTATGGTATCTGAATATAGGCATATTCCAATAGTCAGTACTGTCTCAGCTTGCAGTAATTTTATGTTGATAATAAAGAAAGCCAGGTCGCTTTGCTGTTTTTTTAAAGAGGAACTTTCAGATAATAGTAAGTCGCCATGCATTCATTAAATACATGTCGGCTAGCTTGAAAATGTATGTCTTACCATAAAAAAATACGTGTCTAAAGGAATCCGTCCTGTTTGGAGACTGGAACTGAGGCTAGAGCGCATGCGCCGTCAGTCCTGGTCTCCATAGAGTAGACTGCTTTGTATCATATGGTCACCGGAAGGGACTGACGGCTCAGGCTCACAGACTGCACCAACCTGCCCGTCAGTCCCGAAACGGGACGGATTCCTTTAGACACATGTAGTTTTTAACGATAAGACATCTATTTTCTAGCTAGTCGCCATGCATTTAATGAATGCATGGCAACTGGCTATTATCTGAAAGTTCCGCTTTAAGATTTTTTTAATAGTAATAAATAAAAGTTAGTTTTATTAACTACTTTACCCTTTTCTCACTATATGAGTGAGAATGGACTATACCTTCTGTTCTTCTGTACCTTCTGTATATATATATATATATATATATATATATATATATATTTCTTTATATGTGTAGATCTCAAGAATATAATGAATAGTTCTCATAGTTCTCATTGTCCTTAATGCACTTTATAATTTCTATTACCTTTTTTTAACACACATTCAATTGCAAGTCAGCATAACATTTAAACAGAACCTAGCATAAAATCCCAATTAAACTCTGTTACATATATATGTATATGTGCATACATATTTGGACTTGTATATCATATATATATTTATATGTTTTATATATGTATATTTATATGTATGTACTCTGTTATTTGATATTTGTTTTATATTTGATTTATGTTATGTACTTGATTTATGTTTTTTTCACTTTATCTGGGGGGATCTGCCATCTCCACCCTCCTTTTTGTGATCTGTTAAAGGGATAGTAATGTTTCATAATAAAAGCAGCTCTATTTAATCATCATAGTATTTGGACTTTGGAGAGTGTTATTTCAATTCTGTCAGAGTTGAAATTCAAGAGTAATTCAATGACAAAGTATCCCACTCCCGCCCCTTTTACTGATGTAACACTGTTCAGCCAGATCAGAAGGGAGGTGCACAGGTAGCCTGCAGAGAGGGGCAATCTTCAATTGTCGGGCTATTTATATGAAGGTATCCAAAGGGTTAAAACAGAGAACCACTCAGGTTGGATTTCTTCACTTAAATAGGCAAATGACAATAAATTAATTTGAGAACTTTATCTTTAATATGTACTGACACGCTACTTCACAGTAATGAATTGATCACAAGAATAAATCCTTCATATTTGTGCAAAAATATATATATATTTTATTAAAATACAATATATATACAAGTATCAGCAACAATGAAATATATAAGTGATTAGCAATTATAAAAGATACACAGAAAATCAAACCACATTTATTATCATAAAGATTACCAGCGGTGCAAGGGTTAACCACACATAGGTATATTCAGAGGTAAAATAACAATAATTGCATTCAGCAGCATAGAACAGGTTAATTGATTCTTACAATTAATATAATACAGTTGGCCGCAGTGTCTCTTAATACCTCTGCCCCAGAAACTGTATAGACTATGCCAATTATGATGTAAGGGGTATTGTGAGATGAATTAAATAATTCCTCTAACAATTCCTTGTATCATATATCAATAATAATCAAATTTAGAGAATAACTGGAATAAAATCCCAGATTTAAATCACTATAATTTAATTATCTACTGAATTCAATATTGAATACCTCTGAATAAATTATATAAATTGCAATTAATATAGTCAATCCAAATCACACAAATAATCTACTTAAAATTACTTCATGCAACATTTGTCATAATTTTGACTACGGCAACATATATATATAACCTAAAAGCACTCCAAGGGTTAATCCACACGTTTAAAACAGATGCCACACCCAGCAGTTATTTTGTCTATTAGAAGTGAATACCTTCAATTACAAAATATAAGCCTGGCACATATACAGAGAATTCCAAAGAAAACACCACTAACAACAGACAAATAGCGGTTAAAGGGTTAATAACTGGATTCAAAGAATATCCTGTATCAAATATTAACTATTATAATCTTCCCAGAACCACAAAATATTACTCTAGGAATACCAAGACTTATATTAGCTAATATAAATAACCCACGCTATATACTGTATTACACTAATTGGCAAAATATAATAAATAAGTATATATATAGATTGTATTACTTCCAGAATTTAACAGCTAAATCTAGCTTATTATAAATTATCCCAAATGGTTGGCCAGTCCACTTAAGACAATTACAAAACTATATAAGTTTTCTTCAAACAGAAGAAAATTTATGAAATTCTGGATTAAATGAATCTAAATGAATAAATTATATAGCTACCAATCAAAGTTTCTTTGTATTTCTCTGTGAGATGGCAGGATCAGGAATTTTACAGCAAAGCCATCTTTTGTCAGGAATCACCCAGGAGTTCTTATTCAGGAAGTGAAGCCTTTTCTTTTTTTCAGGAGGTTAAGTTAAGGACCCTTTTTCAGGAAGTCAAAAAAGACCCTTAACTAACAGTATTTGGGGATTATATTGACAAATTTTGCCTTATCAGTAATCCCCTCCTTTTTCTAATGATTGGACAAAGATCAATCTTATTATACCGTGACATCAACGGTCAGACCTGATTGGATACTCATATCTTATGCTAATCAAAGATAAATAAAAACATTATGAGTAGTTTAAAGTATAAAATACTGCAGGTGGCGCTATTACTCTATATTAGAGTTTTACATGTGGCAGATCATATGGCTTTCGTCAAGACTGAGAAAGGTCAGGAGGTTTATCAGAAACCTCATAAACCAGTCATTTTGCTATGTCTTTCACATAAGGGAGTCCGTCTCTCTTAGCCATTTTGTCTCCAACTGACTATACATCTGCCACTAAACTGACATTCAGTTATTTTTACTCTCTACCTTGGACCAATGGCCCATTGTTCACACCTGATGTAATTTGAACACATTTTCAACAGAATTTCAGCTAATTTCTACAATGAGAATTAACCCTGTATGCTCCCCAGGACAAAGTCTCTGACATGCTTGTGGTTCTGTTTTAACTTTAGTCAATATCTATGGTCCTTAAACTGATAAAAAAAACCTTCTTTGATAGGCTTAATTTTTTTATTCAGGGTCATAGAAAAGTAACTTTGGTTGTAGGGGGAGATTTCAACATTTGCCAGAATACAAAATTAGATAGAAGAGACTCGATGAATTTTGGGAATTCTCAGGTTCCTATTATCAAAGGTTTTATGGACTTCTTTGGTCTTGTTGATTCTTGGCGTACACTCTACCCCTCAGTTAAGGAATACTCATTTGACTCTCCTCAGTGGAGTGTGTCTTCTCGGATTGAATTTTTCTTGACTGACCAGATTTTTTTAAATAATATTGTCAATTACGGAATTTTTCCACAAGTTTGGACAGACCATAGTGTGGTTTCCTTTACTGTTGATTCTCTGATTACCTTATCTAGACCTTTTAGATGGAAACTGAATGAGAGAATGCTTCTCAATAGGGATGTTAGGAGAGAGGTTACCAAAGAGCTAACGCATTACTTTCAAGAAAATTCTGATTCAGTTGATCCTTCTTCTCTCTGGTCAGCTCATAAGGCTGTTATCAGAGGTGTTTTGATTAAATTGGCTAAGCAAAGAAAATATGATAGAGATGGTTACTTATCTGTTTTGCATGAATCCTTAAAAAAACCTCCTGAGAGCTCAATCTTTGAAGCCTTCCCTTACTATTGCCAGGAAAATCTGTCTTGTTAAAAAAGAAACTGATATTTTTTAGATAAGGTTGCTGATAAACAAGGTAAATAAGGCTCATTCGTTGATGGCCCACCAGTTAGACTCTAAAAAATAGATCAATTTTATTAAAAGTATTAATGGCAGAGGTTCAGTTGGTAAATCCTCTAACCTTAAAAATATTCTGGATTGCTTTGAACCTGTTTTTACAAACTTATTTGGTAAAAAGATAACTTTGATGAATCAGTTTTTCATGACCTTTTTTCTGGTTTAGACCTTCCTAGTTTGAACTTTCAGGGAAACAAAGAATTAAACAAACCTATAGAGCTAGAGGAAATCAAATTTGTAATTAAACCCCTTAAAAATAATAAAAGTCCAGACCCTGATGGGTTTTCTAACGTGTACTATAACATTTTTCTGGATACCCTTCTTCCTTTTCTACATAATTACTTATGAAGAACGGAACTCTGGCTAAAGATACCAATTTTAGCTTAGTCTCTGTTATAGGTAAACCTGGTAAAGACTTGGAGGACATTCTTAATTATAGGCCCATTAACCTAATAAATACTGATATCAAGATCCTCTCAAAATTTTGGCAAATAGATTGAAAAAATTGTTGCCTTTTTTAATCCATTCAGATCAGTTTGGTTTTGTTCCTGGTAGAAGTACTGGAGACAACATCAGAAGATTTTTTAACGTTATTGACTTAAATTACCACTTTAAACTCAAAAATACTGCTTTATTGTCCCTTGATATCTCCAAGGCTTTTGATTCTGTGAATTGGACATATATGCTCAAAATGTTGAATCTTTTTTTGGCTTAAATGGGTTGATTACCCAATATTTATCTGTTATTCATAGTAATATATTCTGTAGACTTAAGGTTATAGGATTTGAATCTAACAATATCTGTATCAGTAGAGGCACTAAACAGGGATGTCCGCTTTCTCCTCTTCTCTTTGCTCTCTGTTTGGAACCTCTTGCAGCCTTTGTCCGTAAGGATAAATAACCTAAGGGTATTGGTCAGGATAAACTATGTCTTTACACGGATGACTTGTTATTTTTTTGTCTCTGACCCGGTTAGTTCTCTTTCGAGGATCTGTTCAATTTTCTCTCTTTTTGGTAAGTTCTCCGGCCTTTGTATCAATCAAGAGAAATCGGAAACTCTTGGTCTTTCTTTGGATTCCCCCTTTAAATCTAAAATTAAAACTTTATTTAAATTCAGATGAAGAGAGGACTTATTTAGGTGTAAAGATCCCTAAATCAATTGGTAAAACTTTCTCTTATAACTTCAGGAATGTATTCAATAACATTATGGCTATGCTTGATGGCTGGATGAATCTCCCTCTATTCCTTATTGGAAGGGTGAATACTTTGAAGATGTCTGTTCTTCCAAAGATTTTATATCTTTTTAGATCTCTCCCCATTCTTATTAAAAAATATGATCTTTTAGGAATTCAAAACTATTGTTTTAGGTTTATTTGGAACAACAGTTGTCCTCGTATTAAAATAAATATTTTATATAGGGATAGATCTGATGACGGTTTATTAATCCCTAATTTATATAATTATTACACTGCTGCTAGAATTTACCTCTTACTTTTGTTATGTTACAAATTCGATTGTCCTCTACTGATTCCAAGGTGGGTTACTTTGGAGTTGGACTTTTTTGATAAGAGGAAAGTCGTCTCTTGGATGTGGTCTTTCTCAGGTCAAAGATCTGGAACTCTCCAAGATGCTTTATGCACTACAAGAGCTGATCTGAGAGTCTTGGATAAGGTTAGGTTTAAACTTAGACTTTTTGACTTTAGATCCAAATTGCTACCCATTTATTCTCCTTTTTTAATTGGTCTGCTTCTGAGAAGAGTCTTGTTGATATTCTTGTTAATTCTGGTTTTGAGACTTTGAGTGACTTAATTTTTAGGAACAATGTTAGTGACTGGAATTCTATTAGGGATAGAATGGGAGTCCTTGTGATGAACTGATATACTACGGGATTGCAATGAAAATTAAGGTTTACCTTGGTAACTTTATTTCTGAGCCTCTTACAAAATTTGAGAGCTTTTTTGTGAATGTGGAATCCCTCCTTGAGGTCAATTTCCCTTCTTTATAAGAATAAAGAATAAGTAAAGAATAAAGATAAGTTAAAATGTCAGGTTTCCTGGGAATCTATTTTGGGTGAAACACTTGATGCCGAGGAATGGAATTTAATTTGTAGAGGGATTTTTAAAAGCAGTCCCTGTATTGGTTCGTTTGAACAACTATTTAAAATGCTTCATTTAACTTACCTGGTCCCGAGTAGATTGGCATTGGTTTTCCATGACGCCATTAATGTTTGTTTTAGGGACTGTCTGGCAGATGGATCATTCTTCCATATTTGGTGGGATTGCAAAATAGTTAAAGGGGAACTACCACCCCACAATAACTTAAGCTTGATAGATTGTTCATCTGGCGACTAGCTGCTTAGTAGCGCTAGTCGCCAGAAATATTACCCGGTTCTGCAGATATCGGCGTTTTATCGATGGTGACAGGAGCAGGAAGCACGGACATCTCATCACAGTGACGTCCGTGCACCTGCTCTGTCAGTCCCTTTCGGAGCCACTTTAAGGCGATTAGGTGCCGAGTTGATTCTCTTCTCTCCTAAATTTTAAATAAAAATGTTATTCTTAACTGTGGGAATGCTTTATTGGGAAGAAGAGTTCCAGAATTGGGGAAATTTGAGGATTGGTTGACTCAGGCAGTTTGTTCTGCTGTTAGACTAACGATTGTATCTAGCTGGAAACAGTTTGGCGTTTCATGGGATTCTATACTGGATAGAATTAGGGATGTCTGTGTTAACGAATACTTTCATCTATAGAATTTTGGAAAATTTCTTAAGTGGTCTCCATGGTTAGACAGTCGATACGGTAGCAGTTTTAAACTTCTTCTGAGAGCCTGTTTTTGTCTTAGTTTCTATTATTGTTTCCTTACATTGAGATTTCTGTTATTTCTTACTTTTTATTTCTCTGTTTTTTTTTTAATTGAATATAATTCTGTTATCTTGTATTTCTGTATTTCTTTAAAATTTAAAACAATAAAAATTTGTAAGCTTTAAAAAAAAAAAGAAAAGAAAAGAAAGCTTCAGAGTGCACTGAAAGACTCTGAGGTATCATCATTGTCACCACTCTTTAAGTTGGATGGTGAAAAGGGTGGTGCAAATGATATCACCACCATTGTTGATGTAGGTATCTGGGGCTCCGCTGTAGTGCTTCTGCTAGTGGTGGCAGGAGTAGAGACACTGCTGCTAACAATTGGCACCTCTCCTTCCATCTTGCCAATTGAGAGAGCACTCCAATTTAGGAGTGGCCTATGCCCCCCTTGGAAGAGGATGATGCCTCAATTCCTCTCCTTCTCCTCCATGTCTTTCTGTGCACATCTCTTATTACCGTATAAACAAAAAAATTATGAAGAAAAATAAGTATTGTAAAAAATTATTAATATAAAAAACTAAAGTCAAATTAAATATTTTTTTGTAAAAAAAATACACACCGCTCACATTACATCGCCCCGTGAAGAAGAAGACAGTACGCCTGCGAAAACGTTCGGGCTCCCATACCTTGGCCCATTTTTATCAGTCAGGTCCCTCCCACGCCCCCTGTGAGTTCCACCACTATCATGGTGCAGTGATTTCTCTCCTGTCACTCTCACTTGTGCTGCGCTCCAATTGTTTGAGTCTGTTTGGCCCGCCCCTGGTGACCTTTTTATACTTGGCCATTGGCACCTGTCAGGTGCTCTTTCGTCGTGTTCCTTAGCCAGTATTACTGTGCTGTGTTCCTGCGTTCCTGATTTCCGGTGTACCGACTTGGATTGCTCTGTTCCTGTGTTCCTCCCCCGTGATTCGACCTGACCTGGCTGATGTTCCTGCTCGTGACCTGATCTGGCTTGTCTGAGAACCTTCTCCGTAATTTGACCCGGCCTGGCTGACGTTCCTGCTCGTGAACTGATCTGGCTTGTCTGAGAACCTGCTCCGTGATTCAACCCGGCTTGTAGGACGTTCCTGCTCCGTGACCTGCACCGGTTACATCTGTCCAGACTAAGCTTCAGCTCCCGCTGTAGCCGAGGCGACATTCTGACTACCTCCAACTACTGTACTTCTCGGCTGCTGTTGTTAACCCGTGCTGAGCTGAGATCCTGCTACCGAACTGTTTTAATTGCAGAGCTGTACTCCACTTACGAGCCGTTAACCCTTGCAGAGCTGTGTTCCAATTATCAAGCCGTTAACCCATGCAGAGCTGTGTTCCAATTACTGAGCCGTTAACCCGTGCAGAGCTGTGTTCCTATTATTGAGCCATTTACCCTTGCAGAGCTGTGTTCCCGGTTCTGAGCCTCCAGTCTGGTACAGAACGTTGCTGAGTTGTTTCTCTCCAACCACTATTACTGCTGAGCCAGTCCAGTAGGCCTTGTAGGCAACGGTTCATATCACTCCTTGCAGTGTAGTGAAGTTGCGTTACCGCACCCGGTAGGCGCTACGGCTTCAGCTGCTTCTGTGCAAGCCTCTATTATTACGCCCGTGGGGGCTATAGGCTCAAGCTCTTGCAATCCAGTTGCTTCCGTTATCATGCCCCTGGGGGCTATTGGCTCAAGCTCTTGCAATTCAGTTGCTTCCGTTATCACGCCCGTGGGGACTATTGGCTCAAGCTCTTGCAATTCAGTTGCTTCCGTTATCACGCCCGTGGGGGCTCTTGGCTCAAGCTCTTGCAAACTATTTGCTCTGTTATTACACCCGTGGGGGCTACTGTTCAAGTTCAGCAGGCTCTGGGTTGCAGGTTCATCTTTGCTGGACAGTTAGTATTATGAATGTTTGGTGTTGAGTTCTCTCCACCATTTACTACCTATTATCAACTTGGGCGTGCCAAACACCACAACTGAGACGGACTGATTACTGTGTTTACCATTGTATCTCTGTACTCAGTATCTGTTATCTGCCTGTGCTGTTTAAGTCAATATCTGTATATTGGTCCTACTGTTGCATCCTTGCTGCTACTCAGTGCTGCCTATAGAGGGCGATTCTGTCATTAATTTTGTTCTTAATAAAACTGTGTTTTATTTCACCTACTGGTCTGAGTGTCTTGAAAACCGTGACAACCACTCCGCCCATCTCCCGTATCTCCAAACAATGGTGTTCTTTACGAACAGCCGCCACGAGGTTTCTAGTGACTTGGCCACACTGTTACCGGCTCATTTTTTCAGTGATTGTTTCCCTCACCAATACATTGCACATATAATAAGGGAATACATCCACGCTGAGGACAACTTTAATTAAGGACTCTCCCAGCATCTGTTAAACATCTGGATTAACCACATGGAGAAAGAGAAGGAGCTTTATGGTGCATAGGAGCAACGGAGGACACAGTTCGTCGGCTATCAGGGGAAGGACCTGTTTTATACGCATTAAGCCCAAGAAGGGCTATTGTAAGTGCATTACCTATATATTTTATATATTGTATCATTAAATTATTACTACACTTAGATACTGTTTATCTTCTTGTGTTTGTGCTGCTTTTAAGGTTATCTGGACCAAAAACTAAACCTTACTGCCTTAGTAGTAACTCAATCAATTTTATTGACACTCCCTAGCCTGACACTAAATCAGTCTGAATAGCCCTTGCTGCCCTAACACTAACTCACAGTTTGAGTGACCCTCCCTAAGTTACACAATCTGAATGCCCTTTACTGCCCTACCACTAATTCTCACTTGACTGACCCTCACTAACCTAACACAAAGTCACACACACTTCACAGACTTCAGAAATCACAATGTTCTTTTAACATCTCTCTCCTCTCCAAAAACTCCTCTACTTCTCTTTCTCTACTAACAAAATACACACTGTGAGAAATTCTTGGCTTTTATAGTAGAAGCTGGTGGGAAATGAAGGGGTGTTTTTCATTGATGTGGGAAATTCCCTCCTCCAAATTCAATGGTATAGGGAGGTGGAAAATTGGATGTTGCAGGAAATCCTCCCTGAAACAATGGATAGGACAGAAATTCACCAGCAAAAGTTTTGTAGGCACTTTCCATAGGAAAATCCTATATTTTTGGTTAATTTTCCACAGGGAAAAAAAAGGGACTTATTCACCCCTCCTATAAACAGTCCCCCAACCTGAAACAACTGGTGGTGAAGAGCTCTCTCTCTCTCTTTCTGCCTGCTTCTAGTCTCGTTCTCTCCTAAACTACATCACACCGATGGTGGGAAATTCTGGGTTTTATGGTATGGAGGTGGGAAGTTTCACTGCCAAAGGAAAGCCTAGGCGATAAATGGAAACCATTCTCATTGGAAAGTCGGTTGCATTAGTAAAATGGTGGAAAATCTATGGGATTCTCTATTACCGCAGGAAAAGCAGAAAAGCTGGCCTTTTTGCTGCAATTCCCACTGGAACAAAACAGGACATTTTGCTCATTCCTAATGATGGAGGATATGCTCTGATTTTCTGTTACACAAAGTCAGTTGTTGCTTTCTCCATTAATATAGAAGAAAATAATTTTTAAGGTGTCAAAAATCCACTTATCCTCATTAATTATATCTTCTGTCTCAGTTTTTTGGGGCCCAATGTCCACCTTTATCTTATTCTATTTGTACAGGAGTAGACTTAAAGTCCAATCACCATAGACTGAAATATCACTTTCATATAGGATCAATATTCACCATTCCTTCTTCACATATGGAAAAGGTTAACTCTTTAAGGATCACAGAGTTGTGTAATGCATTGCTCCACAATGAGTTGCACTCTGGTCTGTAAAGTGTTTATAGTGTAAATGTTAATTCTGTAATGTCCCTTAGCATAATTTAGTGTTTTTTCCCTTATGTTCCTGTTATTCTAATTAACAAGGTCTTCGTGGAATTCTCTACCTGATTACAGTTACTGAAGATTCTCTCTGTAATGAATATAAAAAGGTCAGTTGGTAACACATTTTCTGGCATTGCTGAATGCTCACTGGATTCATTCTGTACTGTGCTGATCACTGGATTCACTCTGTACTGTACTGATCACTGGAATCACTCTGTACTGTACTGATCACTGGGTTCACTCTGTACTGTACTGATCACTGGAATCACTCTGTACTGTACTGATCACTGGAATCACTCTGTACTGTACTGATCACACGGGCTCACTCTGTACTGTACTGATCACTGGGTTCACTCTGTACTGTACTGATCACTGGAATCACTCTGTACTGTACTGATCACTGGATTCACTCTGTACTGTACTGATCACTGGATTCACTCTGAACTGTACTGATCACTGGGCTCACTCTGTACTGTACTGATCACTGGAATCACTCTGTACTGTACTGATCACTGGGATCTTGGAAATAATCTAATGTGAATGATACCAAGTTATTTTTCTGGTGGGATTGTGATGTAATAGTAAGTAGCACTGTACTGAGGAGATATGCACCTACCTACCATATAACATGTAACTATGTCTATGAAGAAGAATAGAAATTATATACAAAGGTAAAGTTGACTTATCATTGTTATACTCCGTTGTAGCAATAGGACAAATTGAAAATACAAGACAGAGATAAGAGCTTCAGACTAAAGTGTGGCCATTACCTTATTAGTAGGAGAGAAGTGCAACCACGTGAATCACACATTTGGATGGAAACCCTGCCTGAAAGAGCTTACAATCTAATTAGTGATAGGGACATCATACAGAGACAGGAGGAGGATTATAAGTGTAGGTAAAAGGTAGTTGTAGAAGAAGTCGTAGATTAAAGTGATTTTTTTAGACTGAGATACTCTGTGTTTCCCTTTGTATATTTGTTTACCTATATTAGTCACATCTGTTGCATTATAATTATTATTATATCACACAACTGTCACATTGATTCTATTGATACATCTGTAATTCTGACCAATGTTTTAATTTCCTGTGATATTTTCGTGCTGTTAGTTTAATAATCTAGACCTCCTTTAATACCATGTTTTCTCAGCAAAATTCCTGATTTGAGAACACAGCCCTCTTTTATAATATACAGAAATTGCATCTTACAAGACCTATATTTTTTCCTGTCAATGAATAAAGTGAATCAGTCAACGGTAAAATATTTTCTTCTTTTGGGATTTCATGATGTTTATAATTTCAGAAATATTCTTTTCCTTATTGTCCTTCTGATTTACATATTGACAATAACTGGAAATCTGCTGATTGTTCTCTTGGTGTCTTTTAGTCAAACACTTAACTCTCCTATGTACTTCTTCCTGAGCCACCTATCCTCCTGTGACCTACTGCTGACCACAGTAATTTCCCCTTATTTGATGAGTCTTATATTGACCAAAAGTAAAATAATGTCTTTTGTTGGCTGCTTCACACAATTCTACTTTTTTTGTGCCTCAACAGGTACAGAGTGTGCCCTTCTTTCAGTCATGTCTTATGACAGATATCTGGCAATATGTAACCCACTGCATTATTCGTCCCTCATGAGCTTCCAGAGATGCCTTCACCTGGTTTTGTGTTCTTGGGTCATGGGATTCACATTGGCATTGAGTTCAGTTCTTCGAGTACTTGGATTGAAATTCTGTGGTCCTAATGTCATTGATCATTTTTTCTGTGACCTTGCACCACTTCTGCAGCTTTCATGCTCAGACACTTCTTTTTTTGAGTTGATGAACTTTGTGATAGGTTTTCCAGTAACTCTCCTACCATTAATGTTCATCATTGCAACTTACATCTATATCTTCCACACCATACTCAGGATCTCGTCAACCTCTGGAAGACAGAAAACCTTTAACACATGCAGCTCCCATCTGACAGTTGTGTCTATATATTATGGAACATTGATGACTGCTTATTTGTTTAATTATAAAGAACACTCATTAAATCTCAGCAAGGCTTTATCCTTCCTGTATACAGTGGTGACTCCGTTTCTGAATCCAATCGTTTATAGTTTGAAGAATAAGGACATCAAAACAGTCCTATCTAAATTAACACATGTAAAAATAACGTGAATATTAAAATATATTTTAACCAGAGTTATGGCACTGTTAGATTGGATATAGTTTATCATACTAGCATATCATAGAAACATAGTCTTTGATGGCAGACCACCTGGATCATCCAGTGTGCTCTATTCCCTTATAATATTAGTCTCTACCATTTCTGTTGAACTGATCCAATCTTCCAACACTTCTAATAGAACAGTATTTTCTAGATCTACATTTCATTATGCTAATGGGTTGTATCTTGCAAGATGTAATATTAATAACTGGAATAGATGAATTAATTAGTTTTCAACCAGAAAGCCACCATTAAAAAAATTAAAATTGCTATTATTCAACTGTTTAAAATTGTTTTGGGCAAGTATTAATAATCTTTAAAAATATATAATCAGAATATTGGCACAATATGACCCTGATGAAGCAAAACTGGAAACACAAAACGAGTTGGACTTTATTTTCTAACAACATTATTTATTTATGAAATATTGTAACAATATTCTGAATATATATATTTAAAGGTTATTAAACTAACAAATAATTGTTTTATTAAGAAGCAGTTGCCCCGTTTTCTGTTTTCTCAAGTAAAATATAATAAATAATACCCCTTGACCAAATCCATCTCCAAAGAATAAGTGGAAAGTAGAGTTCCTGAATACATCTCGGAGTGAGAAGTAAAGGGTGAGAGACTGACTGGGACTGGAGGTTTGATCCAGTTGGGGCCTTATACCTAGAGGTGGCAGTAGCCTCTACAAATTGTCACTACCAACTTTCAGCAGTACAAAGGGGGATAATTTGGGACAAATTAGAAATAATCTGAATTACACTTAGAGGAGTATTGTGCTGTCCCTTTTCTTCTTGCACTACTACAACTTGCTGGTTATCACTAGTGTCATAATGTCAGCTGTTCCTGTAACAGGGCTGGGAGAGGTAGAAATTATTAGTGTGGGAACTTGGAGAGGGCATTAGGAAATGGAAATGTTGTGCAACTTGTTATATTATTTATTTATTTAGAAAATATTTTACTAGGAAGAATACATTTAGATTTATCTCGTTTTCAAGTATGTCCTGGACAGTTTTCAGTAGAGGGCTGCATATTTACACAAATTAAGAAACATTATATATTACATGTTATTAAATATACATACACTTATGAATATACATACATATGGAATATTAAAATTATAAACAGTTACACTCTGTTTTTAGATTTAAAGAAGCATTTACTTTTAAGGATTTTTAGATATCATGAAAGTCAAATGCCAGCGCCAGACAGAGAGATTAACTCTCTGTTAAATCATCAGAATTATATAATCTAGATTAATTTCATGTGATAAATACATAGAGTTGTTGTTATTAGTAAAAGTAAACTGTGGTACTATATTCTGTAATTAAAATAGTGTTTATAAGAATGTTGCAGGAAGAAATAGAAGGGAGAAAAAACAACGGGGCGCCCCCTGTGTATATCAGCAGATCGATGTATTGGTAACCGTCACCACAGTAACACCCTTGTGGAAATGCACTCACATTTTACAATGTGTTGGATGATATATATATCAAATCCAACTTTCAAAGCCTCTGGAGTTTGCTTGCTGCCCCCAGTCACAGCATTCACCACACGGCTGCTCACTACCAAAAGAACTCGCTCTCCCAAACGGTAGAATCATAAAAAGGATAAAACAGAAAAGGAGCGCCAATGGTGCAATAAAGTTATTAAAATATTATGAATTTTGTAACAAAATAATATTTACTCACACATATTAAAATACACAGGCTTAAAATGCATTTTAAGCCTGTGTATTTTTATATGTATGAGTAAATATTATTTTGTTACAAAATTCATAATATTTTAATAACTTTATTGCACCATTGGCGCTCCTTTTCTGTTTTATCCTTTTTATAAGAATGTGACTGATTTATTTGATATATTTTCTTTGAAAATTACTTTTTTCTAATTTCTTATTCACATTTCTAGGTGTGGGTGAAACTTCCTACCTCAAAACCAGAACATGTGAAAAAAGCACATTTCACCAAGTGAGAAGGTTTTTGAGAAAAATTTTGACTTTTTCCCACTTATTTATTAATTTAAGTCATCGGTACCACTAACCCCTCCCATACTACAAGTATGCTTGCAGTGATATTATAAAAAAAGTACAAACCAAAATGTGAGAGGATCTGGTGCCAAACAAACAGCACAATGGCCTGTTCTATGGCTAGTCACTGCTCAGAAGCGTCACTTGTTAGCTTTCTAGTGCCATTACAAGTCAACACCAGCAACCCCGACATACATTTCAGTCTACTGTATTCCCTAGGCACTGAGAGCAATGGGTCCATGCCTAAATTACCTTGCACTCTTAGGGCTAGATTTAAAGGCAGCCGTTAAACCATCCGCTAAGTAAAAAAGGCACATCGGCCGCAAAGAACACATGGTTTACGGCAGATTTAAAGGTAAGAGTACAAGAATAGCTATCGGGCGTAGGCACAGCAAAAACACGTAACACAAAAACCAGCATCGCACCTGATTTCGCATCACTGTGCGTCCCAAACACCCGTTAAAACACAACTTAAGTCAAACTGTAACATTACGGCTGCCGTTGTCTAGCAACCCTGATAGATGCACAAACAAAATTCAAACCTACAGCCAATCCCAAGGCCCCAAAGTATCAAAAATGTTCAAATACACCTATATATACCTCAAAATAACGGTCACACCCTGTCTGTGTTTCGAGTTTCAGCAAGCTAGAGCACAGGACCCAGGAGTGGAGGATAGTGTTTAGAGAGAGGGAGAGAGAGAGAGAGAAACATACAGAGGAGTAAGGTAGAAGAATTTTGGAGAGGAGAGAATTACATTTAAATAGACACATAGCACACTTTTGCACATAGCACATACATCCATACAAACACAAACACATACACATTCATACACATAGTCTTTTTTTTTTCATCACAAGTTACACATTTTAAACTTTATTTTTACATTGTGAATCCGTGAGTGAAAGTGTGTGACAGAGAGTGAGTGGGATCGAGTGTGTCTGTGATAGCGTCTGAGAGTGCCTGGGTGTGAGTGGGTGAATGATGGCCAGGAGAGGAGGACAGGAGAGAGGGATGGGGAGAGTAGTGGAGGAGGAGGAGGAAGGTCAGGAGGGTATCTCTCAGCAGAGCAGGGGTGGAAGAGGGAGATCCGCAGGGCGGAGGGGGACAAGGCCCACAAGAGCAGGCACACACAGGACAGGGACAGAACCTGCAGTGGGATGAGGGGTAGTTCCTGGGGACCACCACACACAGGCAGGGGCAGAGCAGGCAGGACACTCCGGTTCTGACTCCTCGCATGCCGGAGCTGATGGGGACAGGGTCAGGGATCCCCGATGTACCGATGAAGAAAACACGGCCCTCGTGGAGGCTGTGCTGGAGAGGGAGAGTGTCCTCTTTCTAGGGGAGAGGCTCCCTGGCCTGACTGCGAGGAGGAGAGCTGCCTGGAGCCAAATCTGCAGCCGAGTTAATGCGGTGGCCACCTGCAGACGGGATGTGGACTCAATCAAGAAGAGATGGGGCAACTGCAAAAGGCAGGTAAAGAAGAAGATGGGAGATGCCGCCCTGCACGCCTGAGCCACCGGAGGTGGGCCACCTGTCCCTATCACCTTCAGCGCATGGGAGGAGAGGCTGCGGCAGACCCTGTCATCTACCCTCATTGAGGGGGTCCCTGGAGGATCAGACACTGGTGATGAGAGGAGCCTCCACACCACTGATAAGTGCATCACCCCAAAACCACACACCACCTCAAATCACACACCCATCACAAACAAACACACTCACATCCCAACATCTGCCCTTCATTCATCCACACAACTGCACCAACACAGCACCCTGAG
The DNA here is from genome assembly GCA_037306005.1 of Rhinophrynus dorsalis. Taxonomy (NCBI): domain Eukaryota; kingdom Metazoa; phylum Chordata; class Amphibia; order Anura; family Rhinophrynidae; genus Rhinophrynus; species Rhinophrynus dorsalis. The sequence continues at coordinate 558,235,558 of CM074721.1, forward strand.
GGTTTAAACAGGACGCAAGACAAGGACAAATGTCAAGGTTCAACAAGGCCAAAACCTTTCCAACTCCCTGGTTAACCCTCATGTTGCTATGCTGATCACACACAATACACACAAACCATGCTCAGAAAAGTGTTGTATGTCAAACATCACAATTGTTGTCACACAATGTTACCCATGTTCCCACAGGGAATCCAGCACATAACCCCATGAGTGCTAGAGGGATTATCAATGCATCGATCAACAATGCTTTGGTGACCCATCTGGTACTCAAAGGGTTAACCAGACAAACACATGTCGATAGGTTAACAATTACATGACACATAGGGGACATTCACCAAGCGGTGAAAAAGAGCTGATGTAGAGAATTTGACACTTACATACCCTCACTTTACCAATTACAATGTTAGTCTCTGGAGAATATCCAATAACATGAATCAAGCTGCACAGTCCCCATTGTATGGACTCCATAGAAAACATTGCAGATGGGGAAATGAGATCACCGGAGAAGTCAGCATCATAATCAGTTCATCAGGTCTACTTAACCGCTTACTGAATCACTAACAGGATGGATCAGGTCACAAATCACAGTGCCACTGAGAATAACTGCTTGTATGTGCAACACACAGGCCAAAAACAATTACACATAACTAAAGGTGAAAAAGTTGCTCTTGGTGTTGTATATGCAATCATTTACTCTAACTTGAATTTACATATCTCACATTTGATTCACATATGGATCCTCAGGAGTGCTGATGCCATGGATGGATGATACACCAGACACTATTTGCAGGATACATATGGGAACCAAGTATGAACCATTGAGGTTTGGTCAATAACAGACCATGAATTATGATTATCCATGATCGTGTCTGGCTGCCTCACACAGAAAGATGGATGGGCTGATCCAGGAAAAAAAAATGCCTCAATCAATGATATCCTTCAATACTGGCTTGATTGTTGCCCCTCAGGATTCAACTTGAACAGACCTCATGGACAGAATCCTGTAATGTACATCAATCCCTGATTGCCACGGTGGTATCCCATGCATCACAATGCAATGCATAGGATACCATCATGACAACCAGAGAGTGACATGTAAAATCTGACAAAATCCAGCACTGTACGGGATAAACTGATAACATAGGGATGAATACCACTTGAATCACACTGCAGATCAATTAGAAAAAGATATGTACAGAAAGAAAAATGACAAGATATGTACGTGGATATGTCCCTTTCAAATGGGTACAAATATGTCCCAACAAGATGTGAACCCAGAGTTCGGTTCAGTACGTGTGATTGTCCTACTGCCCATATATGTGCACCCTTAACAAACTAACTCATATTGATATCATCATCAGAGTACACATACCTAGTATATTACACCTTACTTGGATGGGTGTCAGTGGTATCAATGAAAGTTAGTTTGTGATGGCTGCACATATATAGGCAGTAAGACAATCACATGTACTGAACAGATCTCTGGGTTCATATCTATCAAGGATATGTTTGTACCCATATGAAATGTACATATACACACATATCAGACCATATTCCTCTCTGTGTACCTTGGCATGGCAATGGTTAATTTCACCTTGATGTAACATTGTAGGCATCATAAAGAGATGTTTAGAAAGATGTTGCTGTATGTGACAGCTGGAGATGTCAGTCATTTGACCACATGGAGGCTCTTCAGCGGACCCAAAATTGAACCAATTGTAGATGGATCCATCATTGAAATGGTCCACAGAGTGTGCTTACAAACCAGGAACACTTTGTAGACAATGCCAAAGATGTAGTTATCTCCAAATGGGTCAATTTTGAGTCTGCTGAAGAGCCTCCATGTGGTCAAATGACTGACATCTCCAGCTGTCACATACAGCAACATATTTCTAAACATCTCATTATGATCCCTACAATGTTACATCAAGGTGAAATTAACCATTGCTATCCCGTTAAAGAGATAGTAATACCTAAAATGTGAAAGGAAAAATATATGTCATAGGATTGATCCACCGGGTAAAGCAAGGGTATTCCCACTGCTGAAAGGTGTTTCATCCCAAGAGTATAACAGCTCAAAGTTGAATATTCCATGGACAATATCACTGTGGCCTGAAAATGTACTATGCCAATGTTGCAAGACCATCCTCTGGCCAGCTTTGGTCCAGGGAGCATAAATCCACAAAGGATGATGTGGCAACAGAGCAAATGTACAATTTCAGGCCACTGGGATGTGGCACCAAAGGAATTCAACTCTGAGCTGCAATACATGTAGAATAAAACACCCTTCACCAGTAGGAGTATCGTTGTTTCACACAGGGGGATAAACCCTACAACATATATGTCCCTTTCCACATTTCAAGTATTAATATCAATTTGACACCATCAATGCTAAGTTTACTGATCACACAATCTCAATTCTCCACACAGGTTATGTGCCTCCAGCACTCCAGGAGCCCATGGAGGAGGCCACCTCACCACCCAGTGAGGAGTATACTGAGGAGGGGACCAGCCAGTGGGCACCGTACCCAACTACATACACACCTCTTGCCCAACTGGATGCCCCACCTCTGGCTGCACCACCTCTGCCTGCCCCACCTCTGGCTGCACCACCTCTGCCTGCCCCACCTCTGGCTGCACCACCTCTGCCTGTCCCACCTCTGGCTGCACCACCTCTGCCTGTCCCACCTCTGGCTGCACCACCTCTGGCTACACCACCTCTGCCTGCACCACCATATTACAGTGACTGGATGCACCCCACTACCTCCAGGAGCTATTACCCTCCAGCAGCAGCAGCACCACCACCACCACCACCAGGGAGGCAATGGCTGCCCGGTGATGTGGCCACCACCCAATACGGGCCATACTCATCCTCGATCGACCTACCCTACTGGATGGTTCCCCAGCATGGCCCCAGGTATGATCCCAGGTGGGGGCCAAGCACATACCAGTGGCCAAGGTTTGACCACTGGCCACTCGACTACCAACACCTGGGCCTGCTTGGGGAGCCCCAACACCCTATGCGAAGGGACGTGTTTACCCCACCACCTCCACCAGCACAGACATCGGTGGGCAGCAGTGAGTCCATTGATGTGGTGGGCACATACCCATCTGCAGCACATACAGCACCAGCAGAGGAGGACACAGCACCAGCTGAGGAGGACACAGCAGCAGCTGAGGAGGACACAGCACCAGCTGAGGAGGACACAGCAGCAGCTGAGGAGGACACAGCAGCTGCAGATTCACCAGGCACAAGCATCACCAGCAGTGAACTCCCCAAGGGGATGGAATCAGAGTGTATGGCTCTGCAAAGGAGACTACTACGGTCAAGCCTCTGCACCAATGACCACATCACCAGGAGCCGTAGGGAATCCCGGAGAAACACTAACAGGATAGAGGCAAGGATCCATGCCCTGGAGTCGGAGGTCATGAGGATCAACACTCAACTTCATCAGCTCCACACGGGGGTGATGGACATGCTTGCACAGGTACTGGTGGAGCTGAGAGAGCTGAATCGCAGGGAGAACTTACGGTTAGAGAGGGAGAACCTGCATTCCACAGAGGGATCCACTGCCCCCACCACCCCCTCTAATGTGACCCCCGAAGCCACACCTAGGGGGCAAAGGGTGACCAGGAGATCATCTAGGTTATCCACTTCTGCCACACAGTCTAAGGCCCCCCCACTAAGAAAAAAAAATAAAATGCCCAACATGTTACATTTCCCCTGAATAAAGGAACATTGTGCTTTTGAATCCTGTCTGATCTGCTTTGTATTTGGTCATAGACTGGGTGGCAGAGTTGTCTCCAATGCATTGCCAAACAATGCAGTGAACACAACTTCTGCCTAGGTAAGATGTCTGTGGGATGTTACAACATGGGTTCACACACACACACACACACCGTTGTACAAATTCAACTGGAAATACATCCCTGGAGCCATATTACACAACTGTGTTATATGGCGATGTTGTGTGTTGATTTTGAACAACAAAACATACCCCTTAGCACAACAAATGGTACAACATTGAACATTCATCTGCATCAAATGCTGTGTTTAACCCTTTGATAGCCAGAGTGGTAGGCAACGCATTGCAAAGAAATGCGTTGGGTACCACTCTGGCACTCAGAGGGTTAAGGGGATAACCAAACAAACAGCTATGTGACTTAGCGGTGACATAACAAGCAGGACAGATAAATGGGACCTGCATCGATGTTGTCTTGGACTCATACACTCATTGTGCAACTGACTTACTGGGGAACCCAATGTTTTTAACCTAGGATTTCAATGTGTAGCACACACATTGATATCCTGGGGTGAGCATTGGGGCCTCCAGTAAGTTGAGTTGTTGTTTTTCCTAAGGGTGTAACAGACTTCACCAGTGAAAACACTTGTCCACTTGATCTGGTTGTTCGTTGATGTAGCCCATGTACTGTGATATGTCAAAGTGGAGCAATATCACAGAACATTGATTATACTGAGCAACACAGAAACTGTGGACAGGAATTCACTGTGGAAGTATGTCCCCTGTATCACCTCTTTATCACTCCCACAACACATTAGTGTATCACTGCCACCATCTGTTTGCATGAATACATCACAGAGTCCACTCACTGGCAAACAAGTGGTGGACTCCTGTGATATGGGTGATGCCTTTCTATGTATGGGGGATACTCTATCCTGAGTGTGGTTACGCATTAACAAATGTGTAATCCAATATATCCTCATACAGACACAGATTGAATAGTGATGGTTCATCTTTATTGTGTCTCAAAGTACATTAGAACGTACATGTGTTTTCTGTGTGTATTGCCTATATGCATTGAACACTTGTATGAGAACACTAAATGTACTTTGAAACTAAATCGTACTACTTTAGTAACACTGCTGTCCTGCTCATGTGTTGTCCACAAGGTTTGACAACTCTGTAGATGAGCATCCTAACTGTACAGGTTATTACACTCGTGAATTTGTGTTTTTTGTGTCCATATGAGAATGTTCCAGTAGAGGTTGCTGTGAACCTCAGGTCAAACATTGCATCACCAACAGCATCACCATAAACAGCAAGGGGTGATCTTCATGAAGGTGTTGTCAAGACATCAATCCAGTCACATGGAAGATCTTCAGTTCAAGGATGGATCATGTCATGGATGCCTGTGGGACAAGAGGACAGGATTTGGAGCAGTAGACCTGAACTGATCATCAAGCAACAACAATTTATTCTTTTTAATCCCCTCAATTTTCACAATTACAGGTGAGTACACAAACCATTGCTTGCCAATGTGTTGTGTACTCATCTGTAACCAATTCAGTGGAGAACTAAGGACCTGTGCACCAGCCCTATGGATATGTGCCCCTGACATGTATACACACATTAACAAGTGTTCTGAGAGCTCCATGGAAGTAATGACATTGTGCTGCCACTGTGAAAGTGACAGTGGCAGCCCAATATCATTTGTTCCATGGAACTATTAGGACATATTTGTTGATGTGTGTATTCATGGCGGGGGCACATATGTCTGCACACTCACAGGTCAGCATGGAGTCCCTGGTAATCTGATCTACGTTTCATGACCTCTACGTTGTGTAACAATACTACTGTACATCCACCCCTCTGCTGCTCTTCTCAGCTCTAGCACAGTACAGGTCCCATATTCAGTCCAATGGCCCTTTAACCCCTGATGTGACGGAGTATTATCCAATGCATAGCATTGGATAATGCTCTTTTGCTACAAGGCTAGCATGGTTGCTCAGCCTATGATCATGGCAAATCAAGTTAGTTGCTGTCAATCAAGCCCTGTAAGGCGATGAACATGGGTTATGTGTTGTACCTTGTTTCTCCTGAGGGTGTGTGTGATATCCTTGGGGTCTGTATGTTAACGTGGAGAGGGGAATGGAGGATGTTTTTTGAATCCCCACACACAATATGCCACGTCCATGGTATGGTTGATGTTTGGGGCCATGCTGCTGCCAGTGCAGTGCTGTGTCAATGTTCCTGTGGGGTGAGACAGAACATCATGTGCAGTGTGGTTAGTGTGTTGGCACCAATTCACAGGACTGATGGGGGACTTGCATGGATTGTTTGCATGCCTGTGTTATACTCACATGTAAAGTGTACCGTGATGAGCCTGTCTCTGATCTGCACCCCTCTCAGGGTCTCCTCAACATGGCCGATGTACATGGGCACTTCATGTATGGGGGGGTCCTGGATGTGATCCAGCAGCCTGGTGTCCACTGCGATGTTGTGCAGTATTGCGAACGCCACAATTATGTCGCACACCTTTCCAGGTGCACACTGCAGTGCTCCCCCCAGAGTGGTCCAGACATCGAAATCTTGACTTGAGGAGGCCAAAGGTCCGCTCAATGGCATTCCTCGTTCTGCCATGAGCCTGGTTGTACCTTTCCTGGCATGTGTTCGAGGATTGGCCACAGGGGTCAGTAGCCAGGACTTGCATCCATAGCCAGCATCACCTGTGTAATGTGAGTGACAGGGTGAGACAGGGAGCACATGTTGTGTGAATGATGTTTTGTGTGGTGGACGTACTAGCTGTGGGTCAGGAGCATGCTGAGCAGCGTTGTGTGTACACCTGTGTATGTGGTGTGATTTTGTATTGTGAACTCACCCAAAAGCCATCCCCCTGTAAAAGTTCCATTCTCGAAATCTCTGTCGACAGAGGAGTTTTGGAGAATGTATGAATCATGTGAGCTGCCAGGATACTTTGCACAGACATTCATTATCCTCATATGGCTGTCACACACCATCTGCACGTTGATGGAGTGGAAGTTCTTCCTGTTGATGAATAGCTGTGCGTCACGTGCTGGGGCTTTAATACGGACATGGGTGCAATCTATAGCACCCATGACCCTGGGCATGCCTCCCCTTGCGTAAAAGGCCTGCTTGCTGTGCATTCAGTCCATGTCGGTGGTGGGAAAATGTATATAGGTACTGGCCTTGCTTTTGAGGGCTGTCAGGACCTGGGCCAGCACCCTGGAGAATGTGGCCTGTGACATGCCAGATGCGTAACCCTCAGTGGACTGGAAGGCCCCACTTGCCATGAAGTGTATGGCACACAGTAGTTTCTGCAGGCCAGTTAGGGCATGGTTGTGGATATAGATGGGACAAACCTGCTCCTTGATGACCTCATAAGGCAATGATGCTGTCAGGCCTCAACCTGTAGCGATCAATTACCTCATCATCGGTCATTCCAAAGAGGGTGACCCTTGGGTGTTATACCCTGGGCCTTGGTGGTCGTCTATACATCATCTGCTGCTGTGGAGCATCCTGTTGCTGCAGCTGTGCATCTGCAGGCAGGTGCTGCCCTCCAGGTGGGGATGGACTCCTGTGTGGCTGCTGAGCCAGAGCCTCCTCACTTGCAACAGGTGAAGGCTGTTGATCAGGCATGCTTGGAGGTTGCTGATGTTCCCTAGCTCTCTCCCTTGCATGCCTTCTCCGCAGTCTTCGCAACAATATGTAACCCAACATACTATTTGCGCTCTCTATCTCTCTCTATCTCTTTCTATCTCTCTCTTTCTCCCTCCCTGAGTGGAAAACAAGCCAAGAGTGAGTGTGTTGAGTTGTCCCTTTAAGTACTTGATAGGGCGTTGTGTAGGTGTGGTGATGAGGTGAGTGCTGACCAATGGAGAGTTGTTTTTGTCCAGGTAAGTGTTTGCAGGTGTGTGTGTGTGTGTGTGTGTGTGTGTTATAAGATGTGGTGTGTTGTGCTTGGTATGTGCCTGCCATTTGCGGGGGTGTAGTTGTGAGGTGCAGGTCGCGTGTTGATGTTGCACAGGTGAGCTTGTATTTGCAGGTGTCCATGTCGTGTGATAACCCCCATTGTTCCGTGCCATGTTGTGTTGGTGTTTTTTTGGGTGTCGTTGTCCATGTGGTGTTGCTTGTTGTTGTGTGTGGAGTGATTTGAGTTGTGTGTCCATGTTTTTGTGTTGTTTTGGCATTGCACAGGTTAATTTTTCCATTTACATGCTTGTGCGGTAAGCATTTTGTGTATTTTCCTATGTAACGGGTGTTTTGTTTTGACCGTTAAGTGTTTAACGGCTAAGAAAAGTGGGTGTTAACTTTTTGCCGTTAGGTGTGTCTTTTTTTCAGCCGTTACCAGTACCGTAAGCCTTTGAATAGCTCTGGGGTATGTTGTTCCATGCGTCTGAATGCACGTAAGAGTATCGGCCGTAAGGATTGTGAAACTGCCGTTAGCTGTTCTTTAGACGGATCTTTGAATTGCTACATGGGACTTAACACACCCATTAGTGCTTTTTTTTACTAACGGCTGCCTTTAAATCGAGCCCTTAGGCTGACCCTCTAAGAGTATTCAAAAATACAACCCAAAATATGAGAGGCTCTGAGTATAAAAAACACAATGGCTTTTTCTACAGTTTGTCACCCCTCAGAAGCATTAAGTTTTAGCTCTCTAGTGCCATTACAGAGGAGAAATTTCCATTCATATATTATAGTATTCCCACCCGAAAGGGTGGTCCAGTTCCTAAAATGATGAGGAAGTCCCCTCTGCATGTGGTTTTTGCTACTTGATAATCAGATGGTTCATTTATAAGAATGTTAGTATCCAAACATTGCTGTATGTATAGCATGTCCTGTGGTCATTGACAATGTACCCAGCTGCACTGAAAACCCTTTCAGACTTGACGCTTTCTGGAGGACAACTAAGGGCATCAGTGCACTACATGTCAATGCAGGCCACACACACTGCTTTGTTTGCCAGTAGTCCATGGGGTCATTGTTTCTGCCTAAAAAGTAGCTATTATGCAAGTATGCAGAAACCATCTCACATGCAATGGGACCACTTATAGGAGGTACATGGTGTTCCTGTGTGTCAGTTACCAACCCGTACTCAGGAAGCAAGTCCCAAAGAGATGTGCTGTCAAAACCACCACCACCAATGTTGAGTTATTTCCATCTCTGCTGTGACCCATGAATTGCCCTGTTTTCTGAATGAGATATTCTGGGTGATGATGTAGATACTTCTGCTGGTTGAATACTTTGATGCCTTCCTTTCCACTATGCTGCCTAGATATTTGTTGTGCCCTCACTTTCTCCGTCTCATCCTCCACAATGTAACCATTCACTTGATCAATGAGCATATCTCGATATTCCTTGACAGCATCCGATTCCTCAGAGTTACTGCTGATTATCAAGACTTCTTGTTGTGACAAACTGCTGATGGTCCTTTATCAGAAATTCTGAAATTTTGTGTTTGAAGCGGGGCTCTAGTAAAGTGGCAAGAATGTATTCCTCATTGCTTTTAATGGACACTTTGTGAGGATCTTGTTCAAAGCAAGCTAACATGTCCGTTACCAGTAGGTGCATGTCTGTGTTTTAATTATGGTAAGAATCCTCATCGATGCTCCTCATTTTTTTCTGCAATAAAAATATCAGTTATACAATTTCAATAATTGTCATGGTTTTTGATGAACACTCAGACAGATTAGTAAGGTTAAAATGACTTTATTGAGTAAAGTGCATACAATGAATAAGGCCGCAGGCCCACAATACGAAACAACAATATATAGTAGTCAATGAGGCAATGACTGTAATCAGAATGACTGAGATGGGATGGAGGAAGCAGGAGGAATCTGAGTCAGGCAACCCTCCTCTTAGAGAAACTGGAAAGATCAGGCTACTGGACCCCGGACTGACAGCAGGACAGAGGATGGCAGGAAGTCCTGGAGATGGTAATTGGTACGAGACCCAGACGCCTCGGTGGCACAGAACCCAAATAGGCAGCGAGGCAACACTGACCAATGGACAGGGGTCCCAGGGTGATCGAGGCCACCACTTACAGATGGGAAACCCTAGAGCGCTATGGGTGGATCGTAGGCGGACAACTGGAAGGCCACAAGTGTCCCCTCACACGACAGTGGAATAAAGCGCAATTGCTGGCTGTAAGCCCGACAGCCACTAGACAGTGTCTCCACACACTACCAAGTAAGTAATTATGCAAGTGCTGGCACTAGCACAGGCACTGCAACAGCGAAGGAGCACAAGGATTGCCTAGACAGTCTAGGCACTGAACGAGTTAACAGGAGATGCACAGAGATATACATGAACTCCCACGGGGAGTGAGCCCAGCAATAGCGCAGAAGGAGACACAGAGAGATCTGAGTAACTCAGTCAGCACTTGATAGCGCTGTACCGATACTTCGCGTGTGCACACCGCCACGGGCGATTAGAGTAAGTGGCTATAGTACGAATGCTATGCCTACGGTCGACAAGATAAGAATAGCGCCACACGGCACACCCCAACACGGCAACTGGAATCCGTTGATTGTAATTCTGGCCAGACTAGGACAATGGACGAAACACAGCCATGCACGGATGGCAACGGGACAAAGGCTCAGCCAGGATATGTTTACAAAAATGAACGGAAGCACAGATTGGTCAGGAGTAGTGGAACTGCTCAATAGCCAGACAGGCTAGCAACAGAGAGGGTTCTCAGCCAGATCAGTTCAGCAACTGAGCGGGTTCTCAGCCAGATCAATTCAGCAACGGAGCAGGTTCTCAGCCAGATCAGTTCAGCAACGGAGCAGGTTCTCAGCCAGATCAGTTCAGCAACGGAGAGGGTTCTCAGCCAGAGCAGTCGGTAACAGAGTAGTATTTCAGCATTGAAATTAGGCAAAGTAACAATGTCGCCATCAGAGCAGGAACACGGGCACCGTGATAATAATTCCTGCCCCAATGAGAGTCACCAGCATGGTTGCCTCCTCAAAGGATTTTGGTAGCTCACGTACATCGCACATTAGTTGTCATTGGCCAAGGGCAAAGTGGTTCCTCCAAAGCCTTCCAATTTTGCATGGTTTACTTGTTAATGGCCTTATTCTTATCATACACATGCTCTAGCATGTACATCATGGAATTCCACCTGGCAGAGACCTCCATTTTCAGCTGCTGATGGGGCAGATTGTTACACTCTTGTATGGAATATAGAGCATTGCATGCACTGCAGGAACAACTAATATTGACACAGATTTTGGGGGCAATAATAATGGTTTTGGATTCTTACAGGAATCTGGTCACAACTAAATTTAAGACATGGGCTAGGCTTGTGCAGGACAAAAAATTTTGGTAAAATTTGGACTCTGAGTTGTTGTTTTTTTCATTCGGAGAATACGAATTTCGGACCAGACCTGTATGACTCAGTCAAAATTCAACGACATTCCAAATTACTAGTCAAATTTAAAAAGCTTCAAAAAATACAAAATGAACATTTTTGGATGTAGCTAAATTCAAAGGAAGAAGGAAGACCGAGGATGAGTGGTGCGGGGTGGACTCAGGATGACAGCAACACTGTCGATGTAGCCAGCATCAAACTGGAGAACACTGGACCAGGCAGGAGATACATCACGGTTCTAGAGCTGGGTAAGCTGGAGCTCTCATTGAGTGTATTATGGTACTGTGGATGATTGTAGATGAAGTCCTTTTTTTTCCTAATCTGCATCGAACCTGAGAACAGGGTAACCCAGCTTTGGCAAGTTGACATTTAAAAAAGTAATTTGCTGCATGAGCTAAGGGGCCAATTGAGAGAGATGGGGGCTAAGTATATTTCCTGTTACAGAAAATACCTGCTCACTCTGGACAGTGGTTGGGAGTCAAGAAAGCAACTCCTGGGCTACCAGGGACAAAGGAGGCCACACAGCCCTCTTGTTATCCCAGAACCTCAAGGGATCTGTACTTGGGGGCAAAGAAGGTACCGCAAGGTAAGCATTAACATCAAATTCAGCACTTTTTTCTATTTATGGGGAGCTGTTTGTTTAGTCCGAAGCATAATCTGTCCATTGCCTCAGCATTAACCCTTTCAGTGCCAGGGGTATGGGCAATTTCCTGTACCCTGTAGGCCAGACACATTTTCAGCATTTTTGCTATCCTTTTGTTTAGGCTTGATTTCCTCTGGGAATTTCTCGTTACATATGGAAAACTATATATTCTTTTTTTCAGAACGAATTGAGCTTTTTCATGTTACCTTACATGAAGAGAAGTTTGCATCGTGCAAAAAGCTATGATGTCATAATTACAAAAAAAGTTAAAATGTACTTATTTTGCTAAAATCACATACTATGCATCAAAAACATTTACCTTGATTGTGAAAGTTTCAATTATATGAAAAATCCCCGAGTCCCCTAAGAACAAAAATACCAAATTTGTTAGTGTTACCTATGTCCATGGCTGGCACAGAGCCCTAATCACCAGGAGCGCAAAATGGCATTTTCAACTTTATGAACTAATATGCACATTCTAGGGTTTTTGTGGTAAAGCTACCCTAAAACAGTGGAATAACTATATAAAACAATATCTTTTTGGAAAGTAGACAACCTGACGCATCTAATAAGGGGTTTCTTGCCTTCTTATCCAAAGGCTGGTGGGCCCAAATGTTTCCAGAAGGTGTTACTATAGGAAAAAAATAGCATTTTCTTACATTTCTGCCCCTTCAAATTTACTGAAATCTGTGAAAACCATGGAATTTCCAACTGTATTCATTAGCTAGTGCTCATAGGAGAAAAATTACACCTCATTGGTACAAAACTACACCTATTGCAACCTCTAATTTTTTCAACATTTTGTCTAACATTACATCTCTGCACATAAACGGTTATAACAACTACAGAGGTAAAGAAAGAGTAGACAAACCATTTTGGAAAGAAGACAACCTGCCATGTCTAATGATGGGTGAATTGCCTTCTTACCACAAGCCTGGTGTGCCCAAATGTTAACAGAAGATAGAACTATAGGAAAAATCCCATTTTCTTACATTTCTGCCCTTTCAAATGTATTGAAGTCTGTGAAAACCACTGAATTTCCAACTGCACTAATTAGCTAGTGCTCATAGGAGACAAATTGCACCCCTTTGGAATGAGTTGACCTACCTTAAGGGATGCCAGAAGCACATAACTACACCTACCTGTTTGCTTCTTTGAAAATGGATGCTTGTAATAAAACGTTCATATCTGTTAGAGACATGAAGGAAATGTATAAAAGGTGTGCCAATTTGGAAAGTAGACATTCTCCCGCATCAAATGAGGGGTCACTTGCCTTTCTATCCCTGGGCTGAAGTGCACAGATATTTCCAAAATTTGACACTATAGGAATAAATACAAGATTTTTTTACCTTACCACCACTTCAGAGATACTAAAATCTTTGAAAACCATAACATTTCCTGCTGTGTTCAGTACCTGCTACCAACATGATAAAAATGGTACCCCATTTTGTGGGTTAACATACAATATGTGGGTGCAAAGAACACTTACCTAAACCTGACACTTTTGTTTTTGCCTGCACTAAAATGGAAAGAAGATAACCTGCCACATCTAATGAGGGGTGACTTGCCTTCTTACCCCAATACTGGTGTGCATAATGTTTCCAGAAGGAGGCAATATTGGAAAAAAATTGAATTTTTTTTACATTTCTGTCCCTTCAGATGTAGTGAAACCTATGAAATGTATGGGATTTCCAAATGTATGTTACCTAACGCTTTTAGGAGTCAAATGACACCCCATTGGTATGAGTTGACCTACCTTAGAGGGTGCTATAGGTACAAAAGTACTACTGCTACAACCTCTGATTTGTCTAACATTTTCTCAAACCTGACTTGCATGTACGGAAATGGCTATAACACATTCAGAAGCAAAGAAAAGGTAGATAAACCATAACATTTTGGAAAGAAGATAACCAGCCGCATTGAATGTGGGGTCACTTGCCTTTTTACACCTAAGTTAGTTGGCACAACTATTTCCAGAATATGGTGTTACAGGAAAAAAAAAATTTTTTTTTTTACACATCAGTCACTTCAATGATACTACAATGGTTCAACGGCATGGGATTTCCTAGGAGGACCTCTTGCCAACCTAAGAGAAATGGCACCACACTGCTGTGGGCTGACATACCAATTTGGGTGATAGGAGCGTAGCTACCAGTGAAACAGGGATGGGAAAGCAAACAGTGTATGCGTGATTTTATGGCTAACAGATGAAAGAAGCTAGGGCATCATCCTGTGTTCGTGCGGTCCTGTGACTACCAGTGTAACAGTGTGGCAGTTTGAGGGGTTAGGCAGTGTATGTGGGTATGAGCAGCAGAGCAAGGATGGTGGTGGGGGGGGGCGTCCGATACTGTATATGGGGGATCTGTGACTACCAGTGTGCACTGTATGCCCCCTCATACAAAGTTTGAATCTCAGCCTGAATCTAGTGTATACTGTTACTTTGAGTCCTCCAGTAGGCAGTGGAAACAGGCTGGGGAATGGGACTGCCAGTGGGCTGTGGAATCAGGCAAGAGGATAGGGTATGGGGGGGGTTTGGAGGCATTTTTTGTGCATGTCAAATGGGGTGCCCAATGCCCTGCGAGTGCCACCCCTGGTGTCCCCTGTGGCACTCATAGGGTTACTTTTATTTATTTTTTTTTTAATTTTAATTATTGCAGACCTCGTGGGGGACATCAGGACCCCTCCTGGTGTGCCCCCAGTTTTTGATCTCCCAGCCGATTGTGCCACCGGTAGGAGTGAATCGGGTCAGGGAAAGTTTACTAACTTCATCGGCGGTCATATCACCGATGATGTTAGGCGGCTTCCAGTAGGCAGTGGAAACAGGCTGGGGAATGGGACTGCCAGTGGGCTGTGCAATCAGGCAAGAGGATAGGGTAGGGGGGGGGTTTGGAGGCATTTTTTGTGCATGTCAAATGGGGTGCCCAATGCCCTGTGAGTGCCACCCCTGGTTTCCCCTGTGGCACTCATAGGGTTACTTTTATTTTATTTTTTTTTTATTTTAATTATTGCAGACCTCGTGGGGGACATCAGGACCCCTCCTGGTGTCCCCCCAGTTTTTGATCTCCCAGCCGATTGTTCCACCGGTAGGAGTGAATCGGGTCAGGGAAAGTTTACTAACTTCATCGGCGATCATATCACCGATGATGTTAGGAGGCTTCCCTAGGTCCCGCACACTCCTACCTGAAAGTTCGGGTAGGAGAGGGGGAAAGGAGAAGCTCCACTTCTCCTTTATGTATATAGATCTCCCAGCAAGATCGGCTGGGAGATCAATAACTGGTTGGGCATGAGAAGTGATCCTCATGCCCCCCCCCCAAGAGTGCCAGGCAGCATTTTAGCTAAAATGTGGCCACTGCAAGCTTGTTATACCGGCTTATGCAGTGACCGCATTTTAGCTGTACGTTGTATGAGCTTGGAACAGCAGGTACAGCTGTCCAAACTCGTACAATGTACCCACTTGGCACTCTAGGGGTTAAAAGCAGCAGTTAATCCACTGGAACAAGATAAGTGCTACTGACAGTGTATTAGGGACCAGGAACCAGACAGGACACAAAAAAGGTAAAATGCAAAGCACCTTTATGTCAAGGTTTTGCTGAGCAGCTCGCTTTGCCTATTGATTCTGATGTCTCAGCTAATCAAGTGCTCTGCTATCCTCTGCTGCTGTCTTCTGAGTTTCTTGCTCAGGCTGAATCAGCTGACCTCTCTGATTACTCACCTGACTGTTACCAGCCATCCCTCTCGGGGTATTTATAGCAGCTTGGCTGACTTCCCCATTGTCCTTGTATTTGGTTGCTGACCTGTTGCTTCTGTGGATTTTCCTGTGTTCCTGATTGCTGTGTTCCAGACCCTTGGCTTGTTCCAGACTTCTCTGACTGCTGTATTCCAGACCCTTGGCTTGTTCCAGACTACGCTGACTTCTGTGCTTCTGACCCTTGGCTTGTTCCTGACATCGCATTCCTGACTCGTGATACAGGAGTATAAACCAAATGACAAGCCAGGGTCAGGAACCAGGACAGGTACTCAGCCAAGCCAGAGTCAGGAGCACAGAAGTCCGCGATATCAGAAACAAGCCAGTGAGTCTGGAACCAGAAGGGTCATCAGAGGAAGCAGGGTCATACACGAATAAACAGGAGGTCAGTATAATCCACAGCAGTCAGCAACAAGGTCAGCATCAAAGTATAACAGAGCACTAGATTAGCTCATACAGCAGAATCAATAGGCAGAGTGGAGAAGCTCAGCCAAACCTTGACAATACCTCCCCCTCAATGACCCCCCACGAGGCAGGACCAGGTTTATGGTGAAAGCCTGCATGGAAACAACGGAGGAGGGCGGAGCATGAACGTCTGCAGCTGGAACCCATGTGCACTCTTCTGGACCTTACCCCTTCCAATGGATCAAATACTGAAACCTCCCTCATAACCTACACGAGTCGACTATGGAACTGACTTTGAACTCCTCATAGCCATCATTGGGCACGGAATGGGATAGAGTTCTAGGGCATAGGCCACAGGTTTCATGCATCGGAGGATACAGAAAAGCCACATAAAGTGGGGAGCCAGTTTCTGAGAGGGCACTAGGAGGTGGAGATTTCTGGAGGACAACCAGACCCTCTCCCTGACCTGGTAGGAGGGTGAGGGTAGACGTTTATGATTGTCCTGGAGCTCCTGGGATTGTAGTGAGGGTTCAACGACACTTGGATCTGCACCCATATGGAACCGTTTGGCTGGAGATGATCCCCCAATGCCGAAAGCCCCTGGGAAGAGAACAAGTCTGGAATCATGGAGGGTTGATACCCACAATTCACCATGAAGGGGGAGAGCTGGGTAGAAGCCGAAATAGCACTGTTATGAGCAAACTCCGCCCAAGGTAGCAGGTGCGACCAATTACTCTGTTGATCTGAGATGTAACACCACAGGAATTGCTCCAAAGCCTGATTAGCCTTTTCCGCAGCCCCATTCAACTGCGGATGATTGGCCGTGGACAAGGAGAGTTGAATACCTAGTTGTGCACAGAATGCCCTCCAGAATCTCAAGACAAACTGGCTACCCTGGTCAGAAACTATGACTTTGGGAACCCTGTGTAGCTGATAGACCTCTTCGAGAAAGACCGTAGCCAACTCTTTAGTGGATGGAAGTTTTTTGAATGGTATGCAATGAATCATCGGTCAACGACCATGAGGATGACTGTGTTACCATTTTACCAAGAGAGGTCGACTATGAAGTCCATGGCAAGTTGTGACCGTGGCTGCTCCCCACGGGGTGATTTGGTCTGCGCACATACTGGACAGGCAGAGACAAAAGCAGCAATATCTTTGCTAAGTTCTGGCCACCAGAGGAGATGGGAAACCGGCCAGAGGAGCTGGTTCTTTCTGGAACGACCTGTTGATTTAGTATTATGGTAGGTTGAAAGCACCTTAGTACGGATGTCAGTAGGTACAAAACAGCACCCAAAGGAGTCTCAGCAGGTGCTGAGGCGATGTATGCTGGTACGTATAGTGGCCAGTACTTTGCCCTGAGGAATAACAGGACTAGGAGTACTCTCCTCTTTAGTGCCAGAGAACTGTCTAGACAGGGCATCAGCCAGGACAATTTTTGAAACCGGCAGGTACAAGACCACATATTTAAAATGAGACAAAAATAAGACCTATCTGGCCTGCCTTGGAGACAAGCGATTGGCTTCGGACTGTTAAGTGAGGTTTTTATGATCCTTAAGGATTAGGACAGGCATGAAAGATCCCTCGAGCAAATGACTCCATTTTTTGAGAGCAATCATTATCACCAGCAACTCACGATCAACAATTTCATAGTTGCATTCTGCAGGACTTAGCTTTTTGGAGATATAACCACATGGATGTAACTGGCTATCAGAAGTAGGACATTGAGACAAGAGGGTGCCTACTCCTGTCTCAGACTCATCAACCTCAAGTGTGCCAAAATGGGTGGCAAAAGCGGCTTTCAATGACTCAGATGCTCTGATGGCCTCCGGAGTCCAGTTAGTGGCATCACCATCTTTTTTGGTAATGTTGGTAAGGGGTTTCACCATAGAGGAAAAATTGCAGATACATTTTCTATAGTAGTTAGTGAACCCAAGGACATGTTGGAGGGACCGGAGACCTACGGGTCATGGCCAGTCAAGAACTGCCGAGAGTTTGTTAGGGTCCATAGCGAAACCAGCCTCTGAGATTACATATCCCAAGAAGGTGACCTGTTTGCGGTGCAACTAACACTTCTCCAATTTGCAAAACAGGTTATTCTCTCTTAACCTTTGCAGAACTCCACCTACATCTGCGTGGTGGCTTTCCATGAAGGCAGAATGGATCAGAATGTCATCTAGGTACACCACCACGCTTAGTTGGAGCATGTCACAGAGGACATCTTTGATAATTCCTGGAAAACTGCGGGAGCATTGCAGAGACCGAAGGATATTATAAGGTATTTGTAATGTCCTCTCCTGGTGTTAAATGCGGTTTTCCATTCATGGCCCTTCTTTATCCTTACCAAATTGTATGCCCCTCTCAAGTCCAGCTTAGTAAACAACTTGGACCCTTTTACCCATTTGAACAGCTCAGTAATAAGTGAAGTAGGGTAGATATTTTTAATCGTGATACAGCTGAGCCCCCTATAATCAATACAGGGTCTCAGTTCACCACTCTTTTTCTTCACGAAGAAGAATCAAGCCCCAGCGGGAGAGGAGAACTTGCGGATTAACCCCTGTGACAGTGCATCTGCGCTCCTCCAAAGCCTTGTTCTCTGAGACAGACAGAGGGTAGACTTGATCTTGAAGAGGAATGGCACCTGGTTGCAGTTAAATGGTGCAATCATATGGGCAGTGAGTTGGGAGCTCACCAGCTTGGCCCTTATCGAATACGGCTCTGATCTCTTGGTACTCTTCAGGCTACAAAGGTATCGGGGGATGTGGTTTGCTCCTTCTCCACTTTCGCTAGGCATGTCTTGAAACAGTTGGGTGACCATGCCAGAACTTCAGCCCTTACCCAATCAAATGTTGGATTGTGTTTGCGCAACCATGCATAACCCAGGATCACAGGATAGTGAGGAGCGTGGATCACCTAGAATTGTAAACTTTCATGATGGAGAGCCCCTACAGCCATAGACAAAGTAGAGGATTTGTGGGTGAACTGCAGTGACTGCAAAGGTCTGCCATCAATGACCTCAATGACAAGTGGAGTGGTAGGGAGCTGTAATGGAACGGAGTGCTTCTGGGCGAAGGCACTGTCAATAAAGAGGCCCGCTGCACCTGAATCAATAAGTGCCTCAGTAATAATGGAAAACTTGCCCCAGAACAGCCAAACGGAGTCTAATGGTTTATCCTTCTGGATATCAAAGACTCCACCTAAGGTCTGTCCCCTATAGAACCATAGGAGCAAGCGTTTCCCGGACGTTTGGGACAGGTTCTAAACAGATGCCCAGCCTTACCGCAGTAAAGGAACAGGTCCTTCCTCCTCCTAAAGGCCTTTTCCGCAACTCAAAGGCGAATGAACCCAAGACGCGTGGGCTCCACATTACCAGAGGACTCGAGACTAGGAGGAGCGGGAGGTTAGGGAGACATGGGTGGGGATGAAAAATCAGAGAGTTCAGCTGATTCACCAGGACCCAGGAACTCAGAAGGCAGCAGCAATGGAGCTCAGAACACTAGATTGGCTCAGACAGCAGAATCAATAGGCAGAACATCTCAGCCAAACCTTGACACAGTGCTATTGATAGGTCCCGGAAGACCACCACACTCCTTCAGCTCATCTGCAGAATCTTCTCCCACCTCCTGTGACTACATCCTGTTTTTTCTTTTCCTTTCATGCAGCTTCACTATCAAGTGTTCCCTCCAGGCAGTGAGGGAATTGGAACTAAGTGCCATCTTGCCTTTGATTTGAGGATGGCAAAATGTGGCAAGCATTAACTCGGGACAATTGTTCATGCACTCTTCCATGCACCGAGTCAGTTCCTTTTTCAGCCTCGTTAGAAGGGGAACAACATTGGGAAGTGTATTACCCTCTGCACCAGTTAAGTGTTCCCTGTGGGTAAGAAAATTGTCCATTTTTAACGAGAGGTGTGTGAAGAGAGGAATGACTTTGGCGAGGCTAGCATTCTCTTTGCATGAAATTTGCATGAAATTTCTGTCAAAGCACAGAAAGTCATGAGATCTTTCACTACCTGTTCCATCGGGGCCCAGTCAGTCCTATCCAGTGTTCTGTTACTGCCAATGAAATAGTGACATGACATTGAGTGAATTTCCTTCTTCTGTTCCAGGATACTCTCTAGCATATCTAAGGTGGAGTTCCACCTGGTCCCAACATCTTGTTTCAGGTGGTGATCTGAGAAGTCTGCCTTTTTGTGTTGCTCCCTGAGGAGCTGGATAACTTTGATGCTCCGATGGAAGTGGCCAGAAATTTGTTGGCACGACTCCAGAGGTGCTGGCAACCTTCCAGTGTTACTGATATCCTCGAGAGCAACCTAAACTACCAGATGCAGGACATGCGCTGAGCAGTGCACTCCCACAAATCTGCCATCCCTGAGAGAATTTATCATGTTACTTGCACCATCAGTAACCACAAATCCCATTTGTGCCTTTGTGCCTGCCTGCTCCCCTAGCCACTGTACCAACATGTTCTGCAGTGCTTTGTGAATGTTATCTGAGGTGTGCTGCTGATCCATTACCTCTGCATGGAGGAGGAAAGAGCAGTTCCCCTTCTTGCCTACTGTACCTGGACTTTTTGTCGGTAATGATGTGTCTTGCAACACACTGGGCTACCACAAATGCACCGTCAATGACAGGAAGCCATGCTGGCCACTCGGAGTACTCCATAAGTCAGTGGTAAAGTCCACTGACTGGCCACCAGCCTTTCTTAGCAGGTCCTTCAAAAGCCCAATGCATTTCCGGTACAGTGAGGGCACTATAGTTCAACTAAATGTGTTGCAAGATGGAATTTTATATCGGGGTTCAACAGCCTCCATAAGTTGCTGAAAGGGATCCCCATCCACCAAATTAAAAGTAGCACCCCCAACAGCTATGAGCTGTTCAATGATGCGTGTAATTTTTCGGGACTGCTTTCTGCACATCCCCTTTGAATAAAACCCACTAAAATCTTCCAGTGTGGCCTGCATTGATCTTGGAATGGGCTGTGACAGGATCAGTTGTGGCATGATCCCCATGCATTTTCTCCTTCCTACTGGTGGTGAGTGTGACACTGGTATATGTAGTAGTGCCAACACGTTCTGTACTTATCAACACTGACTTGTGCTAGTTATTCAGGTGTTGGTTCATCCCAGAGGTGCTTAGATGACCCAACACCCTCCCACAACTGACTTCCCTGCCACACAATTTGGTTTTAGCTAGCTGGGCATCACCAACTGTCACAAAATGGTCCCACGCTTTGAAGTGACGGATGACTCTGGAAGGTGGTGGAGAAGAAGGAACTGAGGTGACACTTTGTTGATCTTCACATGCTGAAGCAACCTCACTATACATTTTTTCTATGTACCTTTACAGGGGTACTAGTAGACCAAAAGATGACAACAGGGATGTTGGGACTGGGATTGAAGAAGGATGGAGAAACACTGTTGGTGGAGACACTAGCAGCTACTACCTGCCTGGGAGACTCATTTGGAACTGGAGAGGCAGGTGGTGAGTTTTCAATAGAAGACAAAATTCTAACACTAGCTGGAGAAAAAGGAGGAGTACTATCTGCAGCAGTGGAAAAATCAAGATCAGAGGGAAAAGCAAGGTCAGGGGAAAAATCAAGCTCAGTGGAAAAATCAAGCTTAGCAGGCCTTGGTCCCTCATATTCTTCTTATATCTATTGTAGATTTGGACAGGAAGAAAAATCATCATCAGCAGATTTTGGGGAGACCTGCTGAATTCCCTCTCTTCTGCCTGCTGGCTACTGGGAAATTGTAAACTATCTTCCTCAATAACCTTTTTTGGAGAAGATATGCTCTCAGTGTCAGTGACAGTGGTGGCAGGAGAAATTTTCTCCAAATACTGCAATAATTCCCCTTGGACTGCTTATACGGACGTTCGCTATAAAAATCCCACATTGATACTGCCAAAACAGTGATTATGTTGGAAATATTATCAGGATATACAAAACCAGCTTTTAAGGAGTGAGGTACAAGCCATTCGTCTTTCACCTGCTCTTGCTTACTTAAAACACCTACAGCTTTGTGGGATTGTCTTTTAAACCTCTGTATGCACAAGGTGGTGTGACTTTGGTATGGTTTATCCTTTAATCACACTGCCACATCCAAAAGCAAGATTACTGGCTGTCATCTGATGCTGTAAGCTAGTGTTGTCCACTGCTGGTGCTGGGAGGGAAACCCAGTGAGCAGTCACAGACATATAGTCTGTGCTCTGCCCACTTGTCCACATATCTGTTGTCAGTGGATTTTCTTGCCATATGCACTTTTCAGCCCTTTGTCCTACACTAACCACCTGCTTGTACAATTCAGGCACAGCCATCCTGGAAAAATAACTGTGGCTTGGGATATTCCAGTGTGGAACTACACATGACATCAGTTCTCTGAAACCTTGGTTTTCTACAAAAGAATATGGCAGCATGTCCATTGCCAACATATTGGCAACCTTGTCATTCCACAGGCATACTTTGGAATTGTTTTTGTGAAGTTTTTGACTCCTTTCCAGGAACTCAGTCAGTGTGGGTTGGCAGTACATAGCAGAAGAAGCCTGAAACTTTATTGCTTTAAAAACATGAATAGAGGAGGTAGTGGTGGTAGAGGCAGCATGTGTGGGCAGTCTATGACTCTTTCTGTCTCCTACAGCAAAGCCAGAGTCATCATACTCCTCTGCAGCAGGAGCAATAGGTGTTATTTGGACTGAACTAACTGTTGGCACTGAAATTAGCACACTCTCTAACACATAAATAACTTCATTACTTCTTGTTTCTGTCCTACAGTTCTGGGAACCATTTAATGTGCTTCTACTGCAGATAGCTGTGGCACCTTTGGCATGCTGATAGTGTGTCTCCCAGTTAGACCTGTGGTTGTACTTCAGGTGGAATCAGGTGCCTATATGTGAGTCTACTTTCACACTGCTCACATGCTTTTTGCACAGATAATAGATTGCAACATGCTTAGCTTGAGGATCCTGAGTGAAGTATCTTCATACTGTGGACTTCATGGAATGAGGGGTTCTTGAGGGACTGCTCCTACTGCTACTACTACTGGGGCTAGATGTTGATGCAATTCTATTACCACTATTTCTAGGTGTCAGTGGTACAGCACTTACAGCAGTAGCAGCAGGGGAACTCGTCATATCTAACATTGTGGATGTTCATAACCTATGTTGCTGTTGCTGCTGCTGCTGCTGGGTACTCAAAACAGGCATGTGGCTGAGGGTGACTGTGTACCTTTTGACATCTGTGCTTGTCCAGGGTCACACTTTGCAATGGTTTTCTCTTTTCAGTGGTGGCAGATTCAGCCTTTGACTTTTTGTTAACCTTATAGCCATGTCATCATCCTCACTCTCAACGTCATCTGTATCTGAACAAGAGAAGGATTCTAGAGTGATATATTCTAGATCTGCAACATCATCATCAGTCATTAGGTCCTCATTAGCATTACCTGACAATTCTTGTCACTACTCTTATATTCCTCTAAGAGGTCTCAAACTTTTTTTTTTTTCTTTTACTGTAACAAAGTTCACTACAACTTTGAGGACAGGTGTTTTGATGCTTGTTTGTCTCACTTTCTTATGCAGCAGGTGGTTCAGCTGCTACACCTTCCTCTATTATGCTATTACCAGCATCATCAACACTTGAATGTGACTTATTGTCATCTTCAGTTCGAGATACAGCATAAAAAAATAGAAAAGAGCGCCTTATAGTGTAATAAAATCACTATCACAGTGACAAAATCAAAAGTAAGATCTTACACTCACATTTGATGATGGTCAGAGTGCTGATATCAGCATGTCTGAAAAACAGGCTTGTGGAGAAATTACTCCATCTCCACTCAGAAGAATGGTATTCGGCTGAGCTGAAAGCACAAACGAACAGCAATCAAACACAAGAACTGACACTGGTGGTGCTGGAAGTTTTTGTAACAAATGTACCAGCGCTACCAGGTATAGAGGATAGTAATACTAGGGAGGCAAGTGGAAAGATAAGGCTCCTCCAACAAGAGTGATTGGGGCAAGAAGCTAGAGGGTGTCGCTAGGGAGCGTGGCTAGGTTGCGTAGGCCAAACATAGTGGGGTGTGCTGCGGCCCAAGCCGTATAAAGGTGCTGGCCGCGAACCCAGATAGCCCCCTTTGGTTGAGCCGAAGGTGACTCAGGATACCCCACCACATTTGGTCTATACCCCAATGACCCCAGGGAGGAATGATCTCCAGAAGGACTGACCTGTGTGTAGACAGGAGAAACTGGCAATAGAAGTATCCACTCTAGCAAAAGGATACCACCCCAAGGCTGCTGGACTGGAGGCTGGAAGACTGGAGTAGGAGATGTGGGAAAGCTGCTGGACAGGAGGCTGGAAGACTGGAGTAGGAGATATGGGAAGGCTGCTGGACAGGAGGCTGGAAGACTGGAGTAGGAGATGTGGGAGAGGCAGGAGACACCAGATGGAAGCAGGAAACAGCAGAAGGATTACCCACCAGGGTACAGGAGCTGAGAGGCAGGAAGCAGGATCTATCTGGCTTAACATCCGGACTAGCAAAAGGACGCTTTGACAACGTGTCAGAAGAAGCGCCTCCACGTCCTTTATGTTGGTGACAGTCCAGGCCAGCTTCAAAAGAAGGACTGCGCATGCGTGCGCCCAACCCGGAAGCAGACCAACGGAGCACGGAGTGGGAGGAGACACCACCGGGCAAGGTACAATGGTGACAGTTTTGCTGGGACCTTGACAGATTGCATCCTCCCTTGGAGTAGAGGGATCGTCAACATTGATTGCACACTCTGCAGCAAGCATTGCTGCAGTCAGTTTTTGAACTACTAGTTTACTCTCATGTCCCTGCAATGCTCCAATGTCCTTCTCCCCCTGCCCCTTGTGCATTTGCTGGAAATTACTGAACCACCCTGTGTGTTTTACTCTATAGCACACAATGCAACTGATGGAGTATGATGTCTTGTCTTAGTCCAGTCAGCTGTCTGTAACCTATATATATTTATTTATTTGTTATTTCTTTATTCTTTGATATTTATTTTGTATTCTTTTTTTAAGTTGTCCACCATGTCTTATCACAGTCTGAACAAAAACAAATTATAAACTGAAAACCAAAAGCAACAACTTCTTTCCCCAGACTTTAATCCCCACCCAGCACAGAAACAATAACAGTAAAATCAGCAAGCAAATAGGTCCCCAGATGCCTGTGTCTTGCCAGTCAGTCACATGGAATTTTGGGGTATTTGGAGTCAACCTCCTTCCTTCCTTCTTCTCCCCAGAGCGCCCCACTGACTCTCCTAATGCAGAGAACAAATGTCCTACCTAAAAGATTCCCTAAACTAAACTTCAATTCCCCTATGTTCTCTAGCTCAAACAACATGCTTCTCTCGCCTCTCACAAACACAGAATGGCTGCTGTGACACCCTGACACCCTATTATATGGCTGTAGAAAACTAGAGAAAACTTTCATGTGGTGGAGAAAAATGTTTCTTCTCATTCATTTCAGTGCACAATGAGCTAGGTGAAAAAAGCAGTAAAGAGTGGAAAATCTGCACTTTTCATGGAAATTATTCTCCAAGAGGAAAAGTGCCATGTTTCACAGATTTCAGTTTCCTAAAGAAAAAGGGCTTAACCACAAGAACCTGGAACCCAGATAATACACTTTATACTAACAATTACTTCACATTTGGGTAAGAACTATACATTCAAAAGACTGGAATTTCCATCGGAACATGGATGGCACAAAAGTATACACAATCATATCGATGGCAAAGCTGGAGGAGGAGTTCTTGTCCACATGCCAAATAAAGTTTCTGGTCCACCTTTTCTAGACAGATGATATCCTAATCATTTCGACTGCCAGCGAAGATGAACTATTGTCGTTTCACAAAAATTACAATGCCTTCCATCTCACAATTAACCTCAAAATCAGCCTTTCACCCAAACAAATTAACTTTCTGGATACTACAATCAGTATTAGTGACAACTCCATTCAGACATCTCTGCATCACAAATCAACAGACCGACCTAATTATCTCAGAAATGACATCTTCAATTCCAGACACAATAAAACCCTAAGGTATAACCCCATATGCCCTGAGACTTATTTCCTAGTTTAACATCTTAAATATCTCTGATATCCAAATTTACATCTCCACGCCTGATCTTTTACCTCAAATTCAGCTTCAAATTTCAGACTGCCTCTTGGCCATTTCCATCTGGATGGCACACTGTCAACTGAAGATAAACATGTCCAAAACTGAACTGCTCATTTTCTGTCCAAAACCTTTCCCAACACATAGCTTCACTAGTTGATGGAACTGACATTGATCCAGTCAGCTCAACATGCTGCTTTGGGGTCATATTTGATTCCTCTCTTTCCTTCCCCCCTCACATTAACTCTGTGGCTAGATCATCTCGCTTCTTTCTCCGCAAAATTGCTAAAATCCGCCCATTCCTCTCCCAACAAACTACTAGAACTCTTATACATGCCCTCATTCTGTCCTGCTAAGACTATTGCAATATCCTACTAACTGGCCTCCCTGCTATTCATCTTTCAGCTATGCAATCTGTTTCAAACTCGGCTGCACTAATCACCACATTCTCCCCAAGAACTGAAACTGCTCACATCATTCTTAGACATCTGTCATGGCTCCGTATTCAGCAACACATCACTTAGAAAGTACTTCTTTTCATCTTTAATGCTCTCCATACTGCCACCCTTCCTTACATCTCTTCCCTCATCTCCTCTTATGTTTCTGGCCGCCTCCTTCACTCACCACACAACGCACTTCTTGTTGCACAATCCACACCCTCACTTTCTACTCCCTATCTATAGAACTCCATACCCCTCTCCCTACGTCTTGAACATTTCCCCTCTGTCTCTGAGTCTTCATGGAAATCTTATCTTCTGGAGCACTAGAACATGCACTACCTTTGGTCACACTCAGCACTTTGTAAGCACAGCACTTGACACCCTCATACCCTGTTATCTGTCTCCTTTACCCATTTAGACTGTTAGCTCACTGGGCCAGGGAACTCTCTCCTAATGTTTCTATGAATGTGGCGCTTATTTTATCCCCTCTTATTTATTGTAACTTGTCTCTTGTAAGGCACTGTGTACACTGTGTGATCCATATAAATAAAGATATACATACGTCATGGGAGAGACTTTATCAGTCATGGAAATAATGCTAAGATCACAGACATTCAAATTTAGAGACCCACCAGTGCACCCAGATCTTCAGGAATACAATGAACCACAGGAAGATAACAAAGTGCCATTAGTAGTCACCTACAACTCACTCTTGAAGTACTGTGTGAAATCACAGAAGAGGTCCAAACAATACCACATACTGATGGCAGATTAAAAATAATTTTACTTCACTCCTTTCCTATAAACAGCACCCAAGCCTGAAGCAATTGGTGATGAAAATCTCACTTTAGAATGCAACAGAAAATGGTACTTCTCCCTGTCTACAGAGGACATGTGGAACCTGTGCACACATATGCACCACAGATAAGGTGCTCATTCCACATTCACACCGAAACTACAATATCAAGGGCAAATTCTCCTGTGGCTCATGTAGTGTTAATATCCTCATGTGTGTGAAATGTCCCCAAACATGACTATATCTAGGTATGTCAGCACAGACTCTAAGGAAAAGTATGAATTCTCATAGGTCTAATTTGAACCAAAACTGAGACACCCCAGTGGGGCAATATTTGTGCAAAATGGATTACAGCAATAAAGATCTCAAAGTGGCTGCATTGATTGGAAATTTTAAGACATGTTTAGACAGATCTGGGAGTATAAAATGATAACCAAGTTTAACATTCTGAACTGTGGCCTGAACTGTGACAAGGAATTTATGCCACTTTATCCCATAAGATAAACACATTTTGGGCCCTTGGGTGCCAGGGAGCTGCACATATCATTGAAAGTGTTAGGTTATGTACCCCTCTGGCACTCAGAGAATTAACCCACATATTCTATAGATTTAGCCATCTCTGGCTAAAGACTAAAATTCACTGGCCATCAAAAAAGGTAATGAATCTTGTTAGTATTTTCTAGTCCACTACAAAGAGACTCTGCTGGAGCCTAGGGAATTAATTATAGACAATTCTGATAAGAATATTCACTGCCAGTGGAATTTAAATGTTCTGTGTATTAAGCCTATATTCTTATTATACCTGAAGAGGAAACATATGTTGTCTTGAAAGCTTGCATCTTAGAGCCACTCAGTCAATAAAGGTATCATTTTTACTTTTCCAGTCTCCAATTTTTCCCCAGGAGAGCAGTCAAGAAAGAACTGTGCCTTTCATCAGTAACTGCAATGTGCACAGTGTGTACAAGGAAACATTGTGAAATAGTGGAACTGTGGATTATCACAACAATTAACACTTTTTCACTCATATTAAGCAACAGACAGAACTGCAAACAAACACCTTGGGGGAGATGGACTAAAGTGTGATAAAGAGATGATGAAATAGAGATGACTTCTCCAGTGATTTCCCCTGTGTGTTATTCTATGGACCAATGCACTAAGATTTATCTAACTTTGGAGATCTTGGTGAATAGGCTCTTTAGAATAACATAGGAACTGGAGAAGTCAAGTCTGCTTTGTCACCTCTTTATCATGCCTTAGTGCATAACCTCCATTATAAATCATCCTCCGAGAATCCACTATGACCTTTGTCCACTACACTAAGGACACGTGATGTCACAACAGAAGACTTAATAAAAATAATTAATCTTCCCTGCTGTCAGTGTTATGCTCTAAATCCAAATTCCCGCCCGGGTTTCTCTTGTCTTCCTCTGGGAGTTTCACCCACATTCTTTGTGCCCTTGGAGAGGGACAGAGCGTTCAGACACATCTGGTCTCAAATTATTTTTTCGGGTTTAGCTTTTGCATATTTAACATAAATATTGTTATATCTAAGTTTTATATGGACAGACATGCTAAGATCCCATTCTTTCCCCTGTTTACTACCTTATCTCACATAGTGCAAAGTACAGTCACTGATGGTGGAGAAAAATGACTGCTGATTTCCTTCTCCATGTCTGTATCAGCAGCAGGATTCATACAGATTTTCCTGCTGATCATAGTGCTACCCAGAACTTGCAGTTTATTTTCATTTTAACAGTCAGTTTTAAGATTCTCTTTCTCTCTCTATCTCTTTCTATGACATAGGTGGTAAATGGAAACCATTCTCTTTGGAAAGTCTGTGCATTAGCGAAATGGTGGAAAATCTGTAGGTTTCTCTATGGGCAGAAATTACTGTGGAAAAGCCGAAAATCATCCTTTTTTGCTGCAATTCCCAGAGGAACAAAACAGGACTTTTTGTCCATCTCTAATGATGGGGGATATGCTCTGATTTTCTGTTCACTCAAAGCCAGTTGTTGCTTTCTACCTTTACATAGAAGAAAAAGATTTTAAGGTGTCAAAAATCCACTTATCATAATTAATTATTTATTCTAAGTTTTAAGGGGCCCAATATCCACCTTTATCTTATTTCTGTTTATACAGTTGTAAACTTAATGTCCCATAAATATAGACTGAATATCACTTTAATATAGGATCAATATTCAACATTCCCTCTTCACATGTGGAAAAGATTAACTCTTTAAGGACCAAGTAGTATATAATGTATTGCTTCGAAATAAGTTGCACACTGGCCTGTAAAGGGTTTATAGTGTAAATGCTAATTCTTCAATATCCCTTAGCACAGATTAGTGTTTTCTCCCTTTGGTTCCTGTTATTCTAATTAACAAGGTCTTCATGGAATTGTCTACCTCATTACAGTTACTGAAGATTCTCTCTGTAATGAATATAAAAAGGTCAGTTGGTAACACATTTTCTGACATTGCTGAATGATCACTGGATTAACTCTGTACTGTACTGATCACTGGAATCACTCTGTACTGATCACTGTAATCACTATGTACTGTACTGATCACTGGATTCACTCTGTACTGTACTGATCACTGTAATCACTCTGTACTGTACTGATCACTGGAATCACTGTACTGTACTGATCACTGGATTCACTCTGTACTGTACTGATCACTGGGACCTTGGAAATGATCTAATGTGAATGATACCAAGTTATTGTGCTGCTGGGATTGTGATTCAATAGTAAGTAGCACTGTACTGAAGACATATGCACCTACCTACCATATAACATGTAACTATGTCTGTGTGACCATAGGGATAACTGACAAGAGGTCATTATCTGACATCAGTTTACTTACAGAGATCACGTCACCTGTGAAAGTAGAATGGACTTTATATATAAAGGGAAAGTTGACTTATTGTTGTTATACTCAGTAGTAGCAATAGAACAGTTTGAGAGAGATAAGAGAGATAAGAACTTCAGACTAAAGTGTGACCATAGCCTTATTAGTAGGAGAGAAGTGCAACCAAGTGACTCACACATTTGGAAGGAAACCCTGACTGAAAGAGCTTACAATCTAATTAGTAATATTGACAATATACAGAGACAGGAGGAGGATGATACATGTAGGTACATGGTAGTTGTAGGAGTACAGAATGATTTTGATGTAAATGCTGTGAAGAAATAGAATGCTGTTACTGAGATGCTTCCTAGATCAGGTGGGATTTCAGGAGATGTTTGATGTTGTCTTCTACTTCACATCATAACTGTGTAATGTGTCTCTGTGTTGATCTGGATGGATATTTGCATGGTCCTGAATTTCATTGTGTCCATTGCTATATTTCAATACTCCATATTCCATACACCTCTCCATAACTCATTACTTGAAGGTAAATATAATTCTTTGAACATTCCTTGTGTTAATGACCGTGTCTCTGTGTGTTTAGATGATTATCTGATCTGTTATATTATTTTGTTGAAGATGACACTAATAGACAGTGTCACAGTGTTGGTCAGGGTCCTTCTCCACTTTCAAAATATCTGCATCTGTCTTCGCCCTGCCATTTCCTATTTTCATTTTCACTGTTGTTCGATGTGGTTAAAGTGACAGTCAATGTCCTATTTGACCTCACATGTTCCGCAAGTTCACAACATGTCAAATTGTCTATACTATATTTTTTATCTTCACCAATTTTCTGTATTTTATATCTCTGATATTGGGTTCCCTTATTCTCTGATTCCATAGTCCTTTACAGAAAGCTAGCTGGAAATAATGTAACACTTTACTGAAAGCACTTTGTGATCTGACTGCTTTAGAGGCAGGATTTTCTGCACTGGATCACTATTTTAAGCTGCTTTTTTTTCTACATTTCACAATCCCTGAATGTAAGCTGTCTGGAAACATATTCAGAGACCTCCTTGTCAGGGATTTAAATATGTAAAAATAGGTATAAATAGAAATAACTAAGAAACAAGATTAAAATTATAGTCAATATATCTTTTTATATTATTCACTTTTGCAGCAAAGGAGGTGTACTGTCTTTTTAAGGTTCTCCAAATACTAGTTAATAATATGGACTATTTTTATATCATATATCTCATGCAATTGAGTTCTAGGTTTATCGTTACTTATTAATTAAAAAATTAAAATGGCTTTTATTAATTATCTGAGGTGCTCTGGTTTCAGTATTCCACATAAAGAGGAACTATCACTTTCCAAGTCCTCCCATCAGGCAGAAGCTTCAATTTAAATAGATTATTCTTGTTTATCAGTTTATTCTACCCCTCAGGTGAAAATTGCTCAGTGATTTTCGGGGCATGTGAGTATAATTAACCAGCTTTTTCCAATCAGGGGCTTGCTTCTATTGCCAGCGCTAAATAAAACTGAACAGTGTTTTTTTAAGTCAGGTTTTAGTATCCTATTACCCAACTTGTGTAAACAAAATCAGCTGTAATTATACTTACCGCCAGTCAAAAAAAAAAGCCCGTAGGAAACAACTAAAACAACGTCCAATTAGCATTCTATTACCCACGCTCAGTATTAGTGTATAAGTAGGGAATTCTACTCCTCAGTGGTTGAGGCGTAGAAGCCACGACAGTTTCAAAACCATCATTGATCAAACAAAAGCAGTGCAGAATACAACTTACAGTATAGAATTCTGACATAGAGTGCCCCCCTTCGACATATTAACCCCTCCGTTAAGATTCTACTTACAGTGCTTTCTTTCACTGCTTTAAAGGGATAGTAATGGTTAATTTTAATATGATTTAATATTGTAGACATTAAAAAAGGTTAATATCTATGTAAGTCTTATTTCTCAAATCTTTATGGTTTGAGAGATATAATTTGCTACAGTTAACTTTCCCTGGCTGTTTCATTCAAGTCTGCCATCTAGCTGACACCTGCAGATTCCAGTCATTTGACCAGACAGAGGCTCTTCAGCAGAGCTGAAATCACGCTATTTAGAAATAAATACTTAATTGGAACAGTCTACAAAGGGTGCTTGCAAACCACGCACACTTTGTAGACCATTCCAAATTAAGTATTTATCTTTAGATATCGTTATATCGGTGCTGCTGAAGAGCCACATCTGGTCAAGTGACCAGAATCTGCTTCTGACAGCTTTACAGCTCATCAAGCAGAAAGGGGAAAGACCAGAGAACTTTATTTTCCTGTATCTCTCAAATAATAACTGTCTGTGTGATACAAATAAGTGCAAGTACTCTCTTTTAATTGCATCTACATATAGTTAATACGTTTTTTCTGATATTACTATCCCTTTAATTCATTGAATATTGTTCACATTCGACATTTTAGCTCCCCTTTATAAAATTCGGCTTACAGTGCTTTCTTTCTCCACTTTAATTCAACGAATATTGTTCACATTTGACATTTTAACCCTTCCCCTTGAAATTTCGACTTACAGTGCTCCCAATACTTTTTTCTCCATTTAAATTCAACATTGTTCTTCTCTTATTTTTTACAACATGCCTTCTTTGAATTTGTATTCTATAATTGACCCTATGAGTACCAGAGAGGTAGTAATGCATTTCAATTTGTTTGTTACCCCTCTGGCACTTATAGGGTTTATAGGCAAGGTATGCGGCTGCATATACCTTGCCTGTATTTGTGTAAAAAAAGTTTTTTGTTAAATTATATTTTTAATTTTATAAAAAAAAAAAAAACTTCAGACCTCAAGGGGGTATCATAACCCCTCATTACACCTCCTGAGCATGGATAAATTATCTATTAGAATAGGTTATGCATGCAGGCGACAATTGCCTGTTTTTTAAATAAAGCGCATATAACCTATGGTACACATAGGCTTTTACTGTAATATGTTAACATTTCAGACCTTGAGAGGGGTACCAGGACCTCTTCTGACACCCCCCTGACCTGGATCATTTATCCAAAAGGATAGATGATTCATGTGGCAACCTTTTAACTAAAGTGCATAGAAAATGTTTGTCATAGGTTATATGAGCTTTTTTATACGTAACTATTAATTTCAGACCTCGACGGTTGCACAAGGACCCCACCTGATAGCCCCCCTATCATGGACCATCTATCCAAAAGAATAGATGATCCATGGGCAACCCTGAAGGCATTCTATGCCTTCTTTAGTATTGGTGTGGGTGTAGAAGCTGCTTCCAGTACAAGTGCTTGTGGAATGAATGAACCCCATCACCAGGTCATTCTTAGACAGCGCAAAGCTGCACTCTTATCAATAAATCAGTCATCCAGGTCAGACCCTCCTCTCCACACCTCTTCTCAGTTCAGTCCTTCTCCCATGTGTTCTCTACAGATCTCACCATCCTAAGGAACTTAGGGGTAGATTTGGAAAACTGGCATTAAGGGAATAGAAGAGTTAAAAAGGTGTTAAAAATATGTGTGATACTTATAAATGTAGTAACACTATTTTAAGAGGACCTAACACTGTGTTAAGACTATTTCTTTAAAGTGGCGATAGGATGTATGTAAACATTGGAGAAGTGAATTTATAGAGATCTGTAGCTAATTGAGACAGTTTACAGACAGAATTCTCACCAAAATGTGTGAGTCATGTCTGACCTGTTCTTATTTCTACTGTTTCCACCACATTTATAAAACTTCCTACAAAGTGTTATAAAAAAACAACATTCCCAATAAGAGATAAGCACATTTTAAAAATTCCTTATTTCCCAGACTTCACACAATCTGAAATTTTTAAATAAAACTTTCACATGGCCAAGATGGACTATACAATAACCCAGACCCTTCTGTTTTTCCAGTTCAGTTTCAGGTTCAGGACATGAAGGAGCCTCTTCCTTTACATGTTCCAGTTATGTGTTTAGTAGTTGCTAAACCAGTTATTTATTTGTAGTATTTGTAGAAATTAATAACAGATGATTATGCAACATTTCTATAAAACAAATATATTACAATAACAAAAATGTGCCTTATCATTGTTTCTCACATGTTTATACTGCACTCTGTATTTTCTACGTTCATGTGTATTATGTGTTTTTTATTTCTTGTGTTTTCTTCAGTTCTTCTGCTTTTCTGTTGCACATGTACTGACCATACAGTATAGTATCACTGTACTAGTAGCTATAGTACTACACATACTGTCCCCCAGCCTTGTTACACATCAGTCATAGTACCACACATACTGACCGCCAGCCTTGTTCCACATCAGTCATAGTACCACACATACTGACCCCCAGCCTTGTTACACATCAGTCATAGTACCACACATACTGACCCAAAGCCTTGTTCCACATCACTCATAGTACCACTCATACTGACCCCCAGCCTTGTTCCACATCAGTCATAATACCACACATACTGACCCCCAGCCTTGTTCCACATCAGTCATAGTACCACACATACTGACCCCCAGCCTTGTTCCACATCAGACATAGTACCACTCATACTGACCCCCAGCCTTGTTACACATCAGTCATAGTACCACACATACTGACCCCCAGCCTTGTTCCACATCAGTCATAGTACCACACTTACTGACCCCCAGCCTTGTTCCACATCAGTCATAATACCACACATACTGACCCCCAGCCTTGTTCCACATCAGTCATAGTACCACTCATACTGACCCCCAGCCTTGTTACACATCAGTCATAGTACCACACATACTGACCCCCAGCCTTGTTCCACATCAGTCATAGTACCACACTTACTGACCCCCAGCCTTGTTCCACATCAGTCATAATACCACTCATATTGACCCCCAGCCTTGTTACACATCAGTCATAGTACCACACATACTGACCCTCAGCCTTGTTCCACATCAGTCATAGTACCACACTTACTGACCCCCAGCCTTGTTCCACATCAGTCATAATACCACACATACTGACCCCCAGCCTTGTTCCACATCAGTCATAGTACCACACTTACTGACCCCCAGCCTTGTTCCACATCAGTCATAATACCACACATACTGACCCCCAGCCTTGTTCCACATCAGTCATAATACCACACATACTGACCCTCAGCCTTGTTCCACATCAGTCATAGTACCACACATACTGACCCCCAGCCATCTTCCACATCAGTCATAGTACCACACATACTGACCCCTAGCCTTGTTCCACATCAGTCATAGTACCACACATACTGACCCCCAGCCTTGTTCCACATCAGTCATAGTACCACACATACTGACCCCCAGTCTTGTTCCACATCAGTCATAATACCACACATACTGACCCCCAGCCTTGTTCCACATCAGTCATAGTACCAAACATACTGACCCCCAGCCTTGTT
This sequence comes from Rhinophrynus dorsalis, assembly GCA_037306005.1. Taxonomy (NCBI): domain Eukaryota; kingdom Metazoa; phylum Chordata; class Amphibia; order Anura; family Rhinophrynidae; genus Rhinophrynus; species Rhinophrynus dorsalis. The sequence goes on from CM074721.1 coordinate 558,271,129, forward strand.
CCACATCAGTCATAGTACCACACATACTGACCCCCAGCCTTGTTCCAAATCAGTCATAGTACCACACATACTGACCCCCAGCCTTGTTCCACATCAGTCATAATACCACACATACTGACCCCCAGCCTTGTTCCACATCAGTCATAGTACCACACATACTGACCCCCAGCCTTGTTCCACATCAGTCATAGTACCACACATACTGACCCCCAGCCTTGTTCCAAATCAGTCATAGTACCACACTTACTGACCCCCAGCCTTGTTCCACATCAGTCATAGTACCACACATACTGACCCCCAGCCTTGTTCCACATCAGTCATAGTACCACACATACTGACCCCCAGCCTTGTTCCACATCAGTCATAGTACCACACATACTGACCCCCAGCCTTGTTCCACATCAGTCATAATACCACACATACTGACCCCCAGCCTTGTTCCACATCAGTCATAGTACCACACATACTGACCCCCAGCCTTGTTCCACATCAGTCATAGTACCACACATACTGACCCCCAGCCTTGTTCCAAATCAGTCATAGTACCACACTTACTGACCCCCAGCCTTGTTCCACATCAGTCATAGTACCACACATACTGACCCCCAGCCTTGTTCCACATCAGTCATAGTACCACACATACTGACCCCCAGCCTTGTTCTACATCAGTCATAGTACCACACATACTGACCCCCAGCCTTGTTCCACATCAGTCATAGTACCACACATACTGACCCCCAGCCTTGTTCCACATCAGTCATAGTACCACACATACTGACCCCCAGCCTTGTTCCACATCAGTCATAGTACCACACATACTGACCCCCAGCCTTCTTCAACATCGGTCATAGTACCACACATACTGACCCCCAGCCTTGTTCCACATCAGTCATAGTACCACACATACTGACCGCCGGCCTTGGTACACATCAGTCATAGTACCACGCATACTGACCCCCCAGCCTTGTTCCACATCATTCATAGTACCACACATACTGACCCCCAGCCTTGTTCCACATCAGTCATAGTACCACACATACTGACCCCCAGCCTTGTTCCACATCAGTCATAGTACCACACATACTGACCCCCAGCCTTGTTCCACATCAGTCATAGTACCACACATACTGACCCCCAGCCTTGTTCCACATCAGTCTTAGTACCACACATACTGACCCCCAGCCTTGTTCCACATCAGTCATAGTACCACACATACTGACCCCCAGCCTTGTTCCACATCAGTCATAGTACCACACATACTGACCCCCAGCCTTGTTCCACATCAGTCATAGTACCACACATACTAACCCCCAGCCTTGTTCCACATCAGTCATAGTACCACACATACTGACCCCCAGCCTTGTTCCACATCAGTCATAGTACCACACATACTGACCCCCCAGCCTTGTTCCACATCAGTCATAGTACCACACATACTGTCCCCCAGCCTTGTTCCACATCAGTCATAGTACCACACATACTGACCCCCAGCCTTGTTCCACATCAGTCATAGTAGCACACATACTGACCCCCAACCTTGTTCCACATCAGTCATAGTACCACACATACTGACCAAGCCTTGTTCCACATCAGTCATAGTACCACACATACTGACCTCCAACCTTGTTCCACATCAGTCATAGTACCACACATACTGACCCCCAGCCTTGTTCCACATAAGTCATAGTACCACACATACTGACCCCCAGTCTTCTTTCACATCAGTCATAGTACCACACATACTGACCCCCAGCCTTGTTCCACATCAGTCATAGTACCACACATACTGACCCCCAGCCTTGTTCCACATCAGTCATAGTACCACACATACTGACCGCCGACCTTGGTCCACATCAGTCATAGTACCACACATACTGACCCCCCAGCCTTGTTCCACATCATTCATAGTACCACACATACTGACCCCCAGCCTTGTTCCACATCAGTCATGGTACCACACATACTGACCTCCAGCCTTGTTCCACATCAGTCATAGTACCACACATACTGACCCCCAGCCTTGTTCCACATCAGTCATAGTACCACACATACTGACCCCCAACCTTGTTCCACATCAGTCATAGTACCACACATACTGACCCCCAGCCTTGTTCCACATCAGTCATAGTACCACACATACTGACCCTCAGCCTTGTTGCACATCAGTCATAGTACCACACATACTGACCCTCAGCCTTGTTCCACATCAGTCATAGTACCACACTGTCACGGTTTATTATGACTCTCAGACACAAGTTTAGGTAAAAAAAATCAATTTTATTGAAATAATAAATGATAACTTAGGATGGCAATAACATAGTACCACACATACTGACCCCCAGCCTTGTTCCACATCAGTCATAGTACCACACATACTGACCCCCAGCCTTGTTCCACATCAGTCATAGTACCACACATACTAACCCCCAGCCTTGTTCCACATCAGTCATAGTACCACACATACTGACCCCCAGCCTTGTTCCACATCAGTCATAGTACCACACATACTGACCCCCCAGCCTTGTTCCACATCAGTCATAGTACCACACATACTGTCCCCCAGCCTTGTTCCACATCAGTCATAGTACCACACATACTGACCCCCAGCCTTGTTCCACATCAGTCATAGTAGCACACATACTGACCCCCAACCTTGTTCCACATCAGTCATAGTACCACACATACTGACCAAGCCTTGTTCCACATCAGTCATAGTACCACACATACTGACCTCCAACCTTGTTCCACATCAGTCATAGTACCACACATACTGACCCCCAGCCTTGTTCCACATAAGTCATAGTACCACACATACTGACCCCCAGTCTTCTTTCACATCAGTCATAGTACCACACATACTGACCCCCAGCCTTGTTCCACATCAGTCATAGTACCACACATACTGACCCCCAGCCTTGTTCCACATCAGTCATAGTACCACACATACTGACTGCCGACCTTGGTCCACATCAGTCATAGTACCACACATACTGACCCCCCAGCCTTGTTCCACATCATTCATAGTACCACACATACTGACCCCCAGCCTTGTTCCACATCAGTCATAGTACCACACATACTGACCTCCAGCCTTGTTCCACATCAGTCATAGTACCACACATACTGACCCCCAGCCTTGTTCCACATCAGTCATAGTACCACACATACTGACCCCCAACCTTGTTCCACATCAGTCATAGTACCACACATACTGACCCCCAGCCTTGTTCCACATCAGTCATAGTACCACACATACTGACCCTCAGCCTTGTTCCACATCAGTCATAGTACCACACATACTGACCCTCAGCCTTGTTCCACATCAGTCATAGTACCACACTGTCACGGTTTATTATGACTCTCAGACACAAGTTTAGGTAAAAAAAATCAATTTTATTGAAATAATAAATGATAACTTAGGATGGCAATAACATACATATATATATATACAGAATATAGCACAGACAGAAGGCAGACTCTACCGGTCCTGTCAATATACCGGACAGGACAGTCTTTAGGCTCTACCGGCCTTGCCAATACCGGGTAAGGCAACCTGCAGATGGAATAGCATAACGGTTTTACCGGCCTTACCAAATTACCGGGCAAGGCAGCCTCAATAGATACACAATGTAGGCTCTACCGGCCCTGCCAATACCGGGTAAGGCAACCTCAGATGGAATGTGGCAAAAGGTTCTACCGGCCTTACCAATACCGGGCAGGGCAGCCCAGAGATAATAGCAGCAGTCAGATGGAACTGGCAAATTAGCAGAATCGTTAAGCAGCAAGGCTTTGGAGCAAACCAGCGTCCGCACGCTGGAAACAACACTGAATAGTATAGCCGTTAGGCTTAGCGAGCAAACCAGTGACCGCACACTGGAGTAACAAGCGAGTAGTATAGCCGCAAGGCTTAGGAGCAAACCAGCGTCCGCACGCTGGGACCAACACAGATTTATATAGCTGATAGGCTTTGGAGCAAACCAGTGACCGCACACTGGTGTAACAAGCGAGTTTGTATAGCCGCAAGGCTTAGGAGCAAACCAGCGTCCGCACGCTGGGACCAACACAGATTTGTATAGCTGAAAGGCTTTGGAGCAAACCAGTAACCGCACACTGGTGTAACAAGTGAGTTTGTATAGCCGCAAGGCTTAGGAGCAAACCAGCGTCCGCACGCTGGGACCAACACAGAATTGTATAGCTGATAGGCTTTGGAGCAAACCAGTGACCGCACACTGGTGTAACAAGTGAGTTTGTATAGCCACAAGGCTTGGGAGCAAACCAGCGTCCGCACGCTGGGACCAACACGGAATTGTAGCAATGTCACCAACGCGACCAGGAAGAAGGTCGCCAGGATACTGAAGACAGGTGATGAGATGACAGGAACCAGCAACGATCAGTCAGGTCAGAAAACAGCATAGAAGTTCAGCAGGAACTGCAACACCAGAGACTAGGCCGGAACCAGGACTGGAAGTACTTCAGCATGCAGGAAACACTGGAACAGTAGAGATCAGGAACTCAGGAACACATGAGATCAGGAACTCAGGAACACTGGAACAGAGGCCCAGCTATCACTAGCATAGTGATAGCAAGAAGGTCAGAAACAACACGAAAGGGCACTCAAAGGGTGCCCAATCCAGGTTTAAATAGTCAATAAGAGGCGGGCTATCTGCAGACAGCCAATAGAAGCCCCCTACTGGTGACAGACAAGTAACTGCAGCAAATCACGGGCACCGTGATAGTACCCCCCTTTCAAAGACCCCCTCTCCTAGAATAGGGTTTAGGTTTCTGCGGGTAATTGGCATGAAAGGCCCTAGTTAACCTAGGTGCATGAAGGTCCGTATTATCCACCCATGATCGATCCTCAGGACCATACCCTTTCCAATGTACCAGGTACTGTACCCTTCCTCTAAGCCTACGGGAATCAATAATGCTCTGAACCTCGTACTCCTCCTGGCCCTCGACCTCAACAGGTCCTGGCACCACAGGTGTGGTAGTATAGCGATTGCAAACCAGAGGCTTAAGAAGGGACACATGGAACACATTATGGATACGCATGGATGCAGGTAGGTCTAGTGCATAGGAGACAGGGTTAATTTTGCGAATAACTCTGTATGGACCAATAAACCGAGGAGCCAACTTATTAGACGGAACCTGCAGCTTGAGATTTCTGGAGGAAAGCCATACTCTATCCCCAACCTGAAAGGAAACCGCTGGAAGCCTTCTGCGATTAGCATGGCGCTGATGACGCTGAAATGACTGACCAAGTGCCCTCTGAACTTGTGCCCATGTGGAACGGAGTTGCTCGATATGCTCATCCAGAGCTGGAATCTGTTGCGTCTGAAATGAGTCTGGAAGCAAACAGGGCTGGAACCCATAATTAATCAGAAACGGAGAGCTCCCAGATGAAGAATTGACCGCACAGTTCCTGGCGAACTCTGCCCAAGGCAACAAGTCGGACCAATTATCATGATGGTCAGTAACGAAACAACGGAGAAATTGTTCCAAGCCCTGATTAGCTCGTTCAGCGGCTCCATTGGTCTGGGGATGGTGGGCAGAGGAGAAGGACAGCTGTATGCCCATCTGTTGGCAAAATGCCCTCCAAAATCTAGACACAAACTGGCTCCCCCTGTCAGACACCAGTACCCTAGGCACTCCATGCAACCGGAATACTTCTCTGGCGAACACCATTGCCAATTCCTTCGCTGAAGGAAGACCACGGAGGGGCACGAAATGAGCCATTTTAGAAAACCTGTCCACCACCATGAATATAAAGGAGTACCCCTTCGACATAGGCAACTCTCCCATAAAATCAATGGAAACATGAGACCAGGGGCGTTCGCCATTAGGCACCGGTTGAAGCAAGCCCACAGGGAGATGTCTCGGGGTCTTAGCGCGGGCGCAGGTGGCACAGGCATTCGTAAATTCGGCACAATCGTTTCTCATGGAAGGCCACCAAAATAACTGAGAAAGGGACCATAACAATTGGTCTCTACCAATATGTCCCGCAGCCTTAGAGGAATGGTAGGTTTCGAGCAACCTAGTACGAAATGATTCAGCGACAAAACATTTGCCCACTGGGGTTTCATGGGGAGCGGACCCCTGAGAGGCCAGGATCTCCTCCCCTAGAGGAGAAGTGATACTCGTGCGTATAGTAGCCAGTATTCTATCAGGTTGGATGATAGGAGCTGGTGCTTCCACTCTGTCACTGTCGGCCTCAAATTGTCTTGACAGTGCATCAGCCCTGATATTTTTTGACCCTGGTAAATATGATACAATGAAATTAAATCGAGACAGGAACAGTGCCCACCTGGCCTGACGAGAGGACAATCTCTTGGCCTCCGAGAGATAGGTCAGATTCTTATGATCTGTTAGGATTAAGACAGGATTCTTAGTACCTTCAAGCAAATGACGCCATTCCTTAAGAGCAAGGATAATGGCCAATAATTCTCTGTCACCTATCTCATAGTGGCTTTGAGTGACAGTCAACTTTTTAGAGAAAAACCCACAAGGTCTGAGAGTTCCACCTTTCTCGTGTCGCTGCGAAAGTACTGCCCCGACCCCAATATCTGAGGCATCAACCTCTAACGTAAATGGAAGTAAAGGATTGGGGTGGGATAACACAGGAGCCGCAGCAAATGCCAGCTTCAAATTCTCAAAGGCTTTCTCAGCAGATACCGGCCAACAAGAAGGATTAGCACCCTTGTGCGTAAGATCGGACAGAGGTTTGACAATGGAAGAAAAGTTCTTAATAAACCTCCTATAATAATTAGCGAAACCCAGGAAACGCTGTATGGCTTTAAGACCCTTGGGTTTTGGCCATTGTAGGACAGCTGACAACTTTTCTTTGTCCATGGCAATGCCATCATTGCCAATTATGAACCCCAAGAATGGCACACTGGTTCTATGAAACTCACATTTTTCCATTTTACAAAATAATTTGTTCTCACGGAGTCGTAGCAATACTGCGGATACATCTTTGATGTGCTGTGCCATGTTTTGGGAGTAAATCAGTATATCGTCGAGGTACACCACAACACATGTCTGTAACATATCTCTCAGAACATCATTTATCAGTTCCTGGAAAACTGCGGGTGCATTACACAGCCCAAAAGGCATTACTAGGTACTCGTAGTGCCCAGCTCGAGTATTAAAGGCAGTTTTCCACTCATCACCTGCTCGAATGCGAACCAGATTGTAAGCGGCCCGTAGGTCCAATTTGGTAAAAATCGAAGCGCCCTTAAGCCTGTCAAAAAGCTCGGTGATGAGTGGTATTGGGTATGCGTTTTTTGCCATTAGTTTATTCAAGCCCCGGTAGTCAATGCATGGTCTTAATTCGCCATTTTTCTTTTTTACAAAAAAGAACCCAGCCCCAGCTGGAGAGGTAGATTTACGTATGATCCCTCTAGCAAGGGCATCAGAAATGTAATCCTCCATAGCCTTATTTTCATCACAAGATAATGGATAAGTGCGTCCTTTCGGAGGTACTGCACCAGGCTGCAATTCAATGCAACAATCATAAGGTCTATGCTGGGGTAGCATACTAGCCTCTCCTTTGCTAAAAACATCGCCAAACTGTTGGTACACATCCGGCATAGCAGAGGAGGTGCACATGACCTTAATAGGCTGGATGACGCACTTGTCCATACAAAACTGGGACCAAGCAGCAATTTCACACTTTTTCCAATCGAATTGTGGGTTATGTAACTGTAACCACGGAAATCCCAATATCACCGCATGGTGCGGGGAATTAATCAGTTGAAACTGCTGCTCTTCTCTGTGAAGTGCCCCAATAGTCATAGACAATGGCATAGTTTCAAATATAACCTGAGGCGGTTCTAAGGGTCTACCATCAATCGCTTCAATAGTCAAGGGGTTTTCTCTTTCAATGCGTGGAACTCCGTGCAATTCAGCAAAGGTATTATCCATAAAATACCCTGCTGCACCGGAGTCAACCAAGGCCAAAACCTCCACAGAGCGTTGTGCCCAAGACAATACCACCTGTATGGTGGGTTTCATTATGCCCGACACTGGGGACGATTGTACACCACCTAGGGCCTGTCCCCCAAGATACCCTAGGTGTGTGCGTTTCCCGGACGTACCGGACAGGAATTTAGCAAGTGCCCTTTTTTACCGCAGTATAAACATAACCCTTGTTTTTTGCGATATAGTCTCTCTGCCTTGGATAGTCTAGTGAAGCCTATTTCCATAGGTTCACTTGTTTCCCGTACTGGTTCACTAGACTTCAATGCCAAGGGAGGGATGGGTGGGCAAAACATGCTACTAGGCTCATTATTTTTTGACCGTAACTTACGATCTCTGGCAATTGATCTCTCACATATTCTGGAGTCAATTATCATAACATACTCAATGTAATCATCTAGATCAATAGGTAGATCTTTAGCAGCGATTTCGTCTTTAATGTGGTCATTCAGGCCTTGAGAGAAGGCTGCCAATAATGCCTCGTTATTCCAACCTACCTCTGCTGCCAATGTGCGGAATTCGATGGCATAGTCGCCCACTGTACGCCTGCCCTGTTGTATCTCCATAAGGCGTTTGGCAGCAGAGGTGGTTCTACCAGGAGGCTCAAACACTCTTCGAAAGGAACGCACAAATTCACTAAAGTTCTTAGTACAAGGTTTAGCATTCTCCCACAAGGGGTTAGCCCAAGCCAATGCTCTGCCAGTGAGCAGTGATATCGTGAACCCCACTTTACTACGATCATTGGGAAATGCGTGTGCCGTCAATTCCATAAAGATTTCGAGTTGATTGATGAACCCTCTGCAGAGACTAGGGTCACCATCATATCTTAGCGGCAAGGGTGCAGAAGCCGTTAACCCTTTAACAGTACCCCCTAGGGGTCTGGTATCACTTTCCGGTGTCTGACTTGGCGAGACCACCGGGCTAGAGCTAGATTGGTCAGCAGGTACCGTGCGTTCAAGGATCGTTTGAATTGCAACTGCCAACTGATCCAAACGTTGCTCGAGCACATCCATCCTCCAATGGATATTCTGTGCGTTACCTTCACCCTTGCTGTCTGAGGTCATGGCCCTTTCGTACTGTCACGGTTTATTATGACTCTCAGACACAAGTTTAGGTAAAAAAAATCAATTTTATTGAAATAATAAATGATAACTTAGGATGGCAATAACATACATATATATATATACAGAATATAGCACAGACAGAAGGCAGACTCTACCGGTCCTGTCAATATACCGGACAGGACAGTCTTTAGGCTCTACCGGCCTTGCCAATACCGGGTAAGGCAACCTGCAGATGGAATAGCATAACGGTTTTACCGGCCTTACCAAATTACCGGGCAAGGCAGCCTCAATAGATACACAATGTAGGCTCTACCGGCCCTGCCAATACCGGGTAAGGCAACCTCAGATGGAATGTGGCAAAAGGTTCTACCGGCCTTACCAATACCGGGCAGGGCAGCCCAGAGATAATAGCAGCAGTCAGATGGAACTGGCAAATTAGCAGAATCGTTAAGCAGCAAGGCTTTGGAGCAAACCAGCGTCCGCACGCTGGAAACAACACTGAATAGTATAGCCGTTAGGCTTAGCGAGCAAACCAGTGACCGCACACTGGAGTAACAAGCGAGTAGTATAGCCGCAAGGCTTAGGAGCAAACCAGCGTCCGCACGCTGGGACCAACACAGATTTATATAGCTGATAGGCTTTGGAGCAAACCAGTGACCGCACACTGGTGTAACAAGCGAGTTTGTATAGCCGCAAGGCTTAGGAGCAAACCAGCGTCCGCACGCTGGGACCAACACAGATTTGTATAGCTGAAAGGCTTTGGAGCAAACCAGTGACCGCACACTGGTGTAACAAGTGAGTTTGTATAGCCGCAAGGCTTGGGAGCAAACCAGCGTCCGCACGCTGGGACCAACACGGAATTGTAGCAATGTCACCAACGCGACCAGGAAGAAGGTCGCCAGGATACTGAAGACAGGTGATGAGATGACAGGAACCAGCAACGATCAGTCAGGTCAGAAAACAGCAGAGAAGTTCAGCAGGAACTGCAACACCAGAGACTAGGCCGGAACCAGGACTGGAAGTACTTCAGCATGCAGGAAACACTGGAACAGTAGAGATCAGGAACTCAGGAACACATGAGATCAGGAACTCAGGAACACTGGAACAGAGGCCCAGCTATCACTAGCATAGTGATAGCAAGAAGGTCAGAAACAACACGAAAGGGCACTCAAAGGGTGCCCAATCCAGGTTTAAATAGTCAATAAGAGGCGGGCTATCTGCAGACAGCCAATAGAAGCCCCCTACTGGTGACAGACAAGTAACTGCAGCAAATCACGGGCACCGTGATACACACATACTGACCCCCAGTCTTGTTCTACATCAGTCATAGTTCCATACAAACTGAGCCCAGCCTTGTTCCACATCAGTCATAGTACCACACTTACTGACCCCCAGCCTTGTTCCACATCAGTCATAGTACCACACATATTGACCCCCAGCCTTGTTCCACATCAGTCATAGTACCACACATACTGACCCCCAGCCTTGTTCCACATCAGTCATAGTACCACACATACTGACCCCCAGCCTTGTTCCACATCAGTCATAGTACCACACTTACTGACCCCCAGCCTTGTTCCAAATCATAGTACCACACTTACTGACTCCCAGACTTGTTCCACATCAGTCATAGTACCACACATACTGACCCCCAGCTATGTTCCACATCTGCCATAGTACCACACATACTGACCCCCTGCCTTGTTCCACATCAGTTATAGTGCCACACATACTGTCCCCCAGCCTTGTTCCACATCAGTCATAGTACCACACATACTGACCCCCAGCCATGTTCCACATCAGCCATAGTACCACACATACTGACCCCCAGCCTTGTTCCACATCAGTTATAGTGCCACACATACTGACCCCCAGCCTTTTTCCACATCAGTCATAGTACCACACATACTGACCCGCAGCCTTGTTCCACATCAGTCATAGTACCACACATACTGAGCCCCAGCCTTGTTCCACATCAGTCATAGTACCACACACACTGACACAGCCTTGTTCCACATCAGTCATAGTACCACACATACTGACCCCCCAGCCTTGTTCCACATCAGTCATAGTACCACACATACTGACCCCCAGCCTTGTTCCACATCAGTCATAGTACCACACATACTGACCCCCAGCCTTGTTCCATATCAGTCATAGTACCACACATACTGACCCCCAGCCTTGTTCCATATCAGTCATAGTACCACACATACTGACCCCCAGCCTTGTTCCACATCAGTCATAGTACCACACATACTGACCCCCAGCCTTGTTCCACATCAGTCATAGTACCACACATACTGACCCCCAGCCTTGTTCCACATCAGCCATAGTACCACACATACTGACCCCCCAGCCTTGTTCCACATCAGTCATAGTACCACACATACCAACCCCCAGCCTTGTTCCACATCAGTCATAGTACCACACATACTGACCCCCAGCCTTGTTCCACATCAGTCATAGTACCACACATACTGACCCCCAGCCTTGTTCCACATCAGCCATAGTACCACACATACTGACCCAGCCTTGTTCCACATCAGTCATAGTACCACACATACTGACCCAGCCTTGTTCCACATCAGTCATAGTACCACACATACTGACCCCCCAGCCTTGTTCCACATCAGTCATAGTACCACACATACTGACCCCCCAGCCTTGTTCCACATCAGTCATAGTACCACACATACTGACCCCCAGCCTTGTTCCACATCAGCCATAGTACCACACATACTAACCCCCAGCCTTGTTCCACATCAGCCATAGTACCACACATACTGTCACAGCCTTGTTCCACATCAGTCATAGTACCACACATACTGACCAGCCTTGTTCCACATCAGCCATAGTACCACACATACTGACCCCCCAGCCTTGTTCCACATCAGTCATAGTACCACACATACCAACCCCCAGCCTTGTTCCACATCAGTCATAGTACCACACATACTGACCCCCAGCCTTGTTCCACATCAGTCATAGTACCACACATACTGACCCCCAGCCTTGTTCCACATCAGCCATAGTACCACACATACTGACCCAGCCTTGTTCCACATCAGTCATAGTACCACACATACTGACCCAGCCTTGTTCCACATCAGTCATAGTACCACACATACTGACCCCCCAGCCTTGTTCCACATCAGTCATAGTACCACACATACTGACCCCCCAGCCTTGTTCCACATCAGTCATAGTACCACACATACTGACCCCCAGCCTTGTTCCACATCAGCCATAGTACCACACATACTAACCCCCAGCCTTGTTCCACATCAGCCATAGTACCACACATACTAACCCCCAGCCTTGTTCCACATCAGCCATAGTACCACACATACTAACCCCCAGCCTTGTTCCACATCAGTCATAGTACCACACATACTGTCACAGCCTTGTTCCACATCAGTCATAGTACCACACATACTGACCAGCCTAGCCTTTTCCCACAATAACCACAGAACCACGCATTTTGACTCACCAGCATTATCCATTGTGTTGGATAGTAGTAAGCATAGAACCACACACACACACACACTCACACTGATCTTCACCTTTTTTCCATGGTAGCCATAGAATTCCATATACTTATCTTTCACCTTTTTTCCACTGCACTAGAAGCCATAGGCAATGCAAAGTCCTCCAGTTGCTGCCAAACTACATCTCCCATCATTCCCATCCAGCCTTGACCCACAGCACTGGTAGTCATAGAACTATACCTACTGTCCTCTGAATGCCAGCCTTTTCCCATTGCACTGGTAGTCATAGAGCTATACCCACTGTGTTCTGAGTGCCAGCCTTGACCAATTGCACTGGTAGTCATAGAACTATACCTACTGCACTCTGAGTGCCAGCCTTGTCCAATTGCACTGGTAGTCATAGAACTATACCTACTGTCCTCTGGTTCCAGCCTTTTCCCATTGCACTGGTAGTCATTAGTGATGAGCGAGCATGCTCGGCCGAAGCTCGGTTCGGCTCGAGCATCGCTCTGCTCGGCACATGGCGGTACTCGTACGAGTACCGCATGTGCTCGCCCGCCATGTTCGGGTCTCCTCCCCGCACGTTTCGTGGCTACTGCGCAGCCAATAAACGTGCAGGGAGGCTCTGACATCAGTGTAATGCCAGCAGCCATGTTGGCTGCTGGCATTACACTGATTGGCTGGCCAGAACCCGTGATCGGGTGCTGTATAGCACCCGACGCGCGAGTTCGGCTCATTCTTAGCCAGGGAGAGATGCGATCAGGCAGGGAAAGTCAGTGTAGGGAGAATAAATTTGTTGGAACTCTTTCAAGAACCAAAAGTCCTTTTTAGGACTGTTGTGTGTGGGGGCAGCATTTATATTTTGTTTGGGGGGGCACAATTTCTTTTTTTTTGTGGGGGGGGATATTTATAAGGTGACATTGTACTAGGTGCACAGGGACAAATATTTCACAGTGCAGTGACAAGGTGACATATTCTGTTAGGTGCACAGGGCCAATTATTTTACAACGCAGCGACAAAAAGGTCCATTTTAAACGTGTGCCTAGCCATAGATTATTGTCACATTCTGTTTAGTGTGCAAATTCACAAATTAACGTCACATATTCCGTTCACTGTGCCTAGCCGCAGATTAGCGTCACATTCTGTTTCGTGTGCCTAGCCGCAGATTAGCGTCACATTCTGTTTCGTGTGCCTAGCCGCAGATTAGCGTCACATACTGTTTAGTGTGCCTAGCCGCAGATTAACGTCACATATTGTTTAGTGTGCTTCCTGTATACAGTGGTGACTCGATTTCTGAATCCAGTCATTTATAGTTTGAAGAATAAGGACATCAAAACAGTCCTATCTAAATTAACACATTAAGAAACAAATGTGAGCATTCAAATATATTTTAAACAGAGTGATGGCACTGTAGTTTTGATACAGATATATTTTAGAGTGATGGCACTGTAGGTTTGGATACAGATATATTTTAAACAGAGTGATGTCACTGTAGGTTTGGATACAGTTTGTTGTACTAGCTTATCATAGAAACATAGACTTTGATGGCAGACCACCTGGACCATCCAGTCTGCTAATTTTCCTATTTAATTAAATTACACAATCTTGCATACTTCTCCAAAGAGACTTATGTCTATCTGAGACATTTTTGAATTTCCTTATAATTTTAGTCTCTAGCATTTCTGCTGAACTGATCCAATCTTCCAACACTTCTAATAGAACAATATTTTCTAGATCTATATTTCATTATGCTAATGGGTTATACCTTGCCAGATGTAATATTAATTATTGAAATAGATGAATTAACTAGGTTTTCAAGCAGAAAGCCACCAGTAACTATTCCATTAGTTGAAATAGCTTTTTTCAACTATATAAAATTGTTTTGGGCAAGTATTTATAGCCTTTAAAAATATATAATAAGAACATTGGTACAATATGGCCCTGATGAAGTGATACTGGAAATACAAAAGAGTTGGGCTTTATTTTCTACTGATATTATTTATTTATGAATTATTTACCAATGTTCTGATTATAAATATTTAAATATAATAAATCATTCAAGGAAGGTAGTAGCTCTGCACTGGATGTCGAACAGGGCTCCCAATTGTAAAGCGTGGATAAATCTAGTTTCACAGTGCTTTCCACATTATAAATTGGTTTATTTGCATCGAGGTATTCCGGCAAGGTTTGATAGGATTTGGGGGCGTTGGCGGGCTTGGTGGGCAGCTAGGGCGGATGCTGCTGATAATCCTGATGGTTTGCAACCTATTGGACCTGATTGCTTGTGATTATATTTGGTTGTTGTGCAACTGGTGGTGATATGTATTTACTGTGTACGGTTTGGGTGTGAATCCTGTCTTTATTGGGTCTTTAAGGACTTGTTGGCAGGTGGGTGGGGTCGGCGGGTGCCGTGGGCTCAGGGGAGAGAGGAACTGGGAATGGGGGTTGTAGGATAGTTTAGATAGGTTATTTTGAGATTGGGTTAATTCATTATAACAAAAACCTCAGGTCGGCTCTGTATGTATCATATGTATCTATTCTTTTTACTGTTGTGCGTGCTTACTTAATTTTACTGTATTTGAAAGTTATTTCATGTACCTCCTTTGTTATATATGTATGGAGTGATCTGATAATAAAAATATATTTAAAAAAATATATATAATAAATCATTGCTTAAGAGGCAGTTGCCCTGTTTTTCGATCTCTCAGGTAAAATATAATAAATAATACTCCTTGACCAACTCCATCTCCTAAGAATAAGTGGAAAACAGAGTTTTTGAATAACTTGGAGCGAGAAGAAAAGGGTGAGTGACTGAGACTGAAGGTTTGATCCAGTCAAAGCTTTATACCTAGAGGAGGCAGTAGCCTTTACAGATTGTGAGTATCGACTTTAGAGGGTACAAAGGGGGATAATTTGGGACAAAGTGGAAATAATCTGTATTAGAAGTAGAAGAAGTCAGAAATGCTCAACTCGGCTCATGAGCTTGCAAGGGTATTTTTATTATTATTATTATTCTTTATTTATATAGCTCCAACTAATTCCGCAGCGCTGTACAATTGGGGAATAGACATACAGAGGTATTAAATACTACAATCAGAGGTTGAGAACAGAAGGATCAGAGGGACCTGCTGGTGAGAGGTTACAGTCTAGAGGAAGGTAGGTTTGATACAGAAGGAGTAAGTGCTATTGGGTGTAAGTGCCTCCTGCCACATGAACTGCCAGTCAGTGGGTGGGAGTGAGAAGTGCCGTTGAGTGCAGTACTCCGTGCAAGGGGTGAATCTTGGTGATGATGTTTATGGAGGCAGTTGATAGGCCTCCCTGAAGAGGTGAGTCTTCAGGGAGCGTCTGAAGGCTGGGGGAGAGTCTGATGGGGCGGGGGAGGGAATTCCACAGCTCAGGTGCAGCACGGGAGAAGTCCTGTAGGCGGGAGTGGGAGGATGTGATATGAACTGTGGAAAGCAGAAGGTCATGTGCAGAGCGAAGATGGCGGGCGGGAGTATATTTGGAAATGAGATATGAAATATAGGGGGTGCAGTGTTAGTGAGGGCTCTATAAATTAGCACCAGAGTTTTGAATTTTACTCTGTATGCTAACGGGAGCCAGCGTAGGGACTGACAGAGGGGTGTGGTGTTAGGGTATGTAAAAGCTCACTGGGACTGTGTCCTCGCTCCCCGGGTGCAATCTCTTTTAGCTCACAAATATCATACACAGAGAAGAAATATTCGGAAGCATATCATACAGTTCCTGCCAAAATGACAGTCCAGCCATGAAATGCCAGACAATTCCTCTCAGAACAAAGGAAACCCCAGACGTATGTTTTAGGCCTTCTTGGGCCTCGTCAGTGAGGTGCAGCTGATCTCTCTAGGTACTTGTGAGCAGGGGGTAATCTGTATTACACTTAGGAGTGTTGTGCTGTCCCTTTTCTTTTTGCACGACTACTGGTTATCATTAGTGTCATAATGTCAGCTGCTCCTGCAACAAGGCTGGGAGAGGCAGAAATTATTGGTGTGGAAACCTGGATAGCAGGATGCAACATTTTTTGTAAAGTTGATACCTTTATTACCTTTAGCCAATAAATGTATCAACTTTACAAAAAATTTAGCATCCTGTATTTCTACGGCTAACACGGTACCAACTCTCATCTATTAGAAACTTGGATAGGGCATTAGGAAACATTGTGCATCTTGTTACAGCAGAAAAGTCAAATGCCAGTAATAGACAGAGAAATTAACTCACTGTTAAATCATCAGAATTATATAATAGATAAATAGATATATAATAGATAAATAGATTTGTTATTATTAGTAAAGTAAACTGTGGTACTATATTCTGTACATACAACAGTGTTTAATAATTTGACAAACAATTTATTTTAAATAGTCTTCTTTACATATTGCCTTTTTCTAATTTCTTACTCACATTTCTAGGTGTGGGTGAAACTTTTTACCTCAAAACCAAAACATGTGAAAAAAAGCACCTTTCACCAAGTGAGAAAGTTATCGAGAAAAATGTTGACTTTTTTTGCCACTTATTTATTAATCAAAGTCAATGGTAGAACTAAATTCCCCCCTAATGCTATACGTATGCCTGCAGTGCTATTATAAAAGGGTACAAACCAAAATTTGAGAGGCTCTGGTGCCGAGCAAACACCACAATGGCCTATTCTACGCCTAGTTACTGCTCAGAATCATTACGTTTAAGCTTTCTAGTGTCATTACAGAGTAGAAATTCACATGTCAGATTATTCCCACCCAAAAGCGTGGTCCAGTTCATAAAATGATGAGCAATTCCCCTCTGCATGTGGTTTCTGCTATCTGATACTCAGAAGGTATGTAATGTTGGTTCATTTTTAAGATTGTTATTCTCCTGACTTTATATCCGTGTCCTGCAATCATTGACAATGTAACCAACTGCACTGTAAACCCTCTCAGACTTGATGCTTGCTGGAGGACAACTAAGGATTCCACTGCAGTATGTGTCAATGCTGGCCACACACACTGCTTTGTTTGCCAGTAGGCCATGGGATCATTGTTTCTGCCTAAAACATAACTATCATGCAAGTAAGCAGAAATCATCTCACATGCAATGGGACCACTTCTAGGAGCTACATGGTGCTCCTGTATCTCCGTTATCAACCAATACTCATGGAGCAAGTCCCAAAGACATGTGTTGCCAACGCCACCACCAACACCAATGTTGATTTTTTGCTACCCCTGCTGAGAGTCATGTATTGACCTGTGTTCCGAATGGGATATTCTGGTTGATGATGTAGCTGCTTCTGCTGGCTGAAATGCTTTGCTGCCTTCCTTTTCACTATGCTGCCTAGATGTTTGTTGTGTCCTCACTTTCTCCCTCTCATCCTTCACAATGGAACCCTCCACTTGATCAATAAGCATGTCTCAATATTCCTTAACATAATCCGATTCCTCAGAGAGTTGCTGCTGATCATCATGACTCCTTGTTGTGACAAACTGCTGATGGTCCTTTGGCAGGAATTCTGAAATTTTGTGTTTGAAACGGGGGTCTATCAAAGTGGCAAAAATGTATTCCTCAATGTTTTTAATGGACACTATGTGAGGATCTTGTTCAAAGCACCCTAACATGTCCTTTACCAGCTGGTGCATGTCTGTGTTTTCATTATGGTAAGAATACTCAGCCATGTGCCTAATTTTTTTCTGTAATAAAAATATATGTGGAAGAATTTCACTAATTCCTGCCCCAATGCAAGTCACCAGCATGGTTGCCTCCACAAAGGGTTTCAGTAGCTCACATACATCACATATTAGTTGCCATTGGCCAGATGACAAAGTGGCTTCCTCCAGAGCCTTCCAGTTTTGCACGGTATACTCGCTAATGGCTCATACAAATGCTCTAGCATGTACATCGTGGAATTCCACCTGGTAGGGACCTCCATTTTCAGCTGGTGATGGGACAGGTTGATACGTTCTTGTATGGAATATACAGCATTGCATGCACTATAGGAAAGACTAAAATGGGCATAGATTTTGGTGACAATAGTAAACATCTTTTTGAGCGTTTCAGATTCTTCCAGGAATCTTGTAACAACTAAATTTAGCACATGGGCAAAGCAGGGCACATGCACCATACCACATATTCTCAAAGCAGCAATTTTGTTGGAGCCGGTATCAGCAGACACAAAATTAGCTTTGAAGGAGTGGGGTACAAGCCATTCCTCTATCACCTGCTCTAGCTTACTTAAAACATCTACAACTGTCTCTGGGACTGTCTCTCAAAACTCTGCATGTACAAGGTGGCTTGATGATAGTATGGGTTTCCTGCTGCTGCTGCTTCCACCTTTACATCACACTGCAAGATCCAGAAGCATGATTACTGGCAGTCATCTGATGTTGTAAGCTAGTGTTGTACACTGTTGGTGCTGGGAGGGACCCAGTGAACAGCACAGTCATATAGTCTGTGCTCTGCCCACTCAGTGGATTTACCATATGCAGTTTTCAACCCTTTGCCAACCGCACTAACCACCTGCTTGAACAATTCAAGCACAGCCATACTGGAAAAATAACTGCAGCTTGGGATACTCCAGCGTGTGGCTACACATGACATCAGTTCTCTGAAACCTTGGTTTTCTACAAAAGAATACGGCAGCATGTCCATTGCCAACATCTTGGCAACCTTTCCATTCCACAAGCGTACTTTAGGATTGTTAATGTAAAGTTTTTGATTCCTTCCCAGGAAATCAGTCAGTGTGGGTTGGCAGGACATGGCAGAAGAAGCCTGAAACTTTATTGTTTTAACAACATGACTAGAGGGGGTGGTGGCGGTAGATGCAGTATGTGTGAGCAGTCTATGACTCTTGCCATCTCCTACAGCAAAGCCAGAGTCATCATATTCCTCTACAGCAGGAGGCATATGTTTTATTTGGACTGAACTAACTGTTGGCACTGGCAGCAGCAAACTCTCTGATACATAAATATCTTCAATACTTATTTTTTCTGCCCTAGAGCCCTAGGAACCTTTTAACATGCTTCTACTGCTGCTAGTTACAGCACTTTTGGCCTGCTGATAGTGTGTCTCCCAGTCAGACCTGTGGTTGTGCTTCAGGTGGGATCTCATAGGGGAAGTGGCTAGGTGTGAACCTGCTTTGCCCCTGCTCACATGCTTTTTGCACAGATAGCAACATGCTTAGCTTGAAGATCCTGAGTGAAGTATATCCATACTGTGGACTTTATGGAATGTGGGCTTCGTGAGGTGCTACTACTACTACTGGGGCTAGATGTTGATGCAGTTCTATTGCCACTACTACTAGGTGTCAGTGGTGCAGCACTTATAGCAGCAGCAGCAGCAGCAGTGGCACTCGCCATATCTAACATTGTGGATGCTAATAACCTATGTTGCTGTTGCTGCTGCTGGGTACTCAAAGCAGGCGTGTGGCTGAGTGGGACTTGAACTTTGAAGAGGTGATTATGCTGATGCTCAATGATAGGGTGACTATGTACCTTTTGACATCTGTGCTTGTCCAGGGTCAGACTTTCCAATGCTTTTCTGAAACAGTTTATAGACAGGCACAGTGCTCCTTTTCATTGGTGGAAGATTCAGCCTTTGACTTTCTGTTAACCTTAAAGCCCTGTCATCATCCTCACTCAACGTCATCTGTATCTGAACAAGAGAAGGATTCTAGAGTGATATATTCTAGATCTGCATCATCATCATCATCATTAGTCATCATTAGGTCATCATCAGCATAACCTGACAATTCTTGTCGCTACCCTTATATTCCTCTAAGCTTTTAGAGGTCTCAAACTTTTTTTTTACTTTTACTGTAACATAGTTCCCTAATACTTTGAGAACAGGTGTTTTGATGCTTGTTTGTCTCACTTTCTGATGCAGCAGGTGGTTCAGCTGCAACACATTCCTCTATTATGCTATTGCTAGCATCATCAACACTTAATGTGACTTTGTCAGTGTTCTTCTTATATGGGTCTTTATTTCTACTGGTACTGGTGGTGCTAGAGCTATTTTTTCTGGGACCTTGACAAACTGCATCCTTCCTTGGAGTAGAGGGATCATCATCATTGACTGCACATGCTGCAGCAACCATTGCTGCAGTCAGTTTTTGAACTACTAGTTTACTCTCATGTCCCTGCAATGCTTAATGTACCTTCTCCCCCTGCCCCTTGTGCATTTGCTGGATGTTACTCAACTACTCTGAGTGTTTTTACTGTATAGCACACAATGCAACTGATGGAGTATGATGTCTTGCCTTAGCCCAGTCAGCTGTCTGTCACCTAATATATTTAATTATTTGTTATTTGTTTATTCTTTGTTATTTATTTTTTTATATTTTTATTTTTTAAGTTGTCCACCTTGTCTTATCACAGTCTGAACAAAAAAAACTATAACTGAAAAACAAAAGCAACAACTTCTTTTCCCAGACTTAAATCCTCACCCAGCAGAGAGAGACAATAACAGTAAGATCAGCAAGCAAATGGGTCTCCAGATGCCTGTGTCTTGCCAGTATGTCACATGGAATTTTGGGGTATTTGGGGTCAACCTCCTTCTTCTCTTCTTCTCCCCAGAGTGACCCACTGACTCTCGTAATACAGAGAACAAATGTCCTACCTAAAAGACTCCCTAAACTAAACTTCAATTCCCCCCTCTACTCTAGCTTAACCCCTTAAGGACCGGACATTATGGGACATTTCCGTCCCATAACGTCCGCATAGGGGCACGTTGACGGGCCGGTACACGTGACCTGTCACGTGTATCGGCGCGTCATTATGGGGCTTGAAATAGATCGCTCCGATCTTGGAGCGGTCTATTTCATGCCCCATTTTTACTTACAGCGCTCCCGGTAGAGCGCTGTAAGTAAAATGTACGTGACGTACCAGGACCGTCAAGGGTCTTTCAAGAAAGTTTACCCTTGACGGTCCTGGTACGTCAAGGGTCCCTAAGGGGTTAAACAACATGTTGCTCTCTCCTCTCACAAACACAGAATGGCTGCTGTGAGAGCCTGGCACCCTTTTATATGTCTGTAGAAAACTAAAGAAAACTTTCGTGTGGTGGATAAAAAATGTTCTTCTCATTGATTTCAATGCACAATGAGCTCGGCGTAAAAAGCAGGAAAAAGTGGAAAAACTAAATTATTCACCAAGCAGAAAGTGCCATTTTTTTTGCAGATTTCAGTTTGAGGTGAAAATTTTCACCCATCCCTAATTGTGACAGAAAATAGGTATGGGAAGAGACATAGAGGGAATGGAAATATAAGGCAACTATACTACAAGAAACTACAAATACTTCTTATGAAAAAAATAATACCAAGAAACTAGACAGACTAAGGCAAAAGGCAGGGTATTTAAATGAGCAAGACATGCAGAACAAAAGATTTGTGTTGTCAACCTCTCAGAAAACAAGCTAAGCAAAGAGGAGTTATCTGTTCTTTCAAAAGGGCTCAACTTCTGCCCAACCAAATCTATGGATAAAATAGAACTCTTAAGTGATATGGAGGACCTCTTCGGAAAACTTAGACACAAAAATTTCTTTCATCATAACAAAGGTAACAATGAATCATCCCAACTAAATCTCAGCTACCTACAAAAAATCCACATGAACCACGCTGCCAGGAAGCAACTCCACACTGGACTGGTATATAGAGCTTCAGGGCCCATACAAAGGACTCTCCAAAGACCTGTTCATTAACAGAACAGTACACAGGACAAGGGGCCACCCGCTTAGACTGGAGGAAAGGAGATTTCATCTACAGCAGCAGAAGGGTTTCTTTACAGTAAGGACAATAAAGGTATGGAATTCACTGCCTGAGGAGGTGGTGCTATCAAATACATTAGATGCCTTTAAAAAGGGCCTGGATACTCATTTAAAAGAGCAGAACATAGAGGGCTATATGATCATTAAAGGACAACAAAAACATAATAATTTAACCGACAGAAAAAGGTGGAACGGTAGTAATTATGATGAACACATCTGACCATATTGAAGAGGCAGACAGGCAATCTATGGATGAATGATACTACAGCAAACTACAAGAAGATCTCACATATAGCTATAAAACAGAGGTTAAAGGGATAATAATGCTTTAAAATGTAAAAGAAATATATGTTGTAGTGTTTATCCCCCTGAGTAAAACAAGGGTACTCCTACTACTGAAAGGTGTTTTATTCAAAAGTTATTACAGCTCAAAGTTAAATTTTTAGGTTCAATATCACAGTGGCCTGAAATTGTCGAGTGGCGCTGTTGCTACACCATCCTATGGAGATTTATGGTCCCGGCACCAGAGCTGTCCATAGGATGGTGTACTAACAGTACCACTGTACAATTTCAGGCCATTTGTAAATTGCACCTAAAATATTCAACTTTGAGCTGTAATAACTTTTGAATAAAACACCTTTGAACAGTGGGAGTACCCTTGTTTTACTCAGGAGGATAAACCCTACAACATGCTTTTTTTACATTTTAAGTATTACTATCCCTTTAAAAATCATGAAAGCATTCCTTCTAATACAAGGGACCACCTGGAGGCCCGCATTTCAGAAGACTCAAGGGTGGGATGCTTCTATATGCTATATAAAATATACAAGGAAGGGAATCCTGGAAAGCCAGTGTCTTGAACAGGCACACTCACAGAAAATATCTCTGGCTGGGTGTAGAGTATTCTCAAAACATTGATAAAAAAAACACTATGCTACATACAGGACACAACCAATTCCTTAACCCCTTAACAACTGGTGATGTGTCAGGACCTTCACCAGTAAACTTGCCTAAATGACTGGTGACAGTCCTGGTATGCCACATATTTTGTGTTCCAATACTTGAGTGGTCTCTCTCAGACCCCAGTTAAGCAGATGGATACATGACGTCTTTAAGATAAGTTCACTTCCCTGACTGCTAGTCATTAATGGGTTATACAATCTGTCTGACCTTGGCTCCATCCCAATGTAGACTATTCTAGCCACTATGGATGTAGAATCACTCTACAACAACATTCCACATGACAATGCCATAGCAGCATGCAGAAAATTCCCAAAGCAAGAGGGCTTACCCACAGAACCTGGAACCCAGATAATACGCTTTATTCTAATAATTATTTCAGAATTGGGCAAGAACTATAGATACAAAAGACTGGAATTGCCATGGGAACATAGATGGCACCACAGTATACACAAACATATTCATGGCACAACTGGAAGAGGAGTTCTTGTCCACATGCCAAATAAAGCCTCTGGTCCACCTTCGCTAGATAGATGATATCCTAATCATTTGGATTGCCAGAGAAGATGAACTATTGTCATTTCACAAAAATTACAATGCCTTCCAGCCTCAAACCATTCACCCAAACAAATTAACTTTCTGGATACTACAATCAGTATTAGTGACAACTCCATCCAGACATGTCTATACCACAAACCAACAGAGAGGCCTAATTATCTCAGAAATGACAGACACAGAAAAAACCCTACGGTAAAACCACATATGCCCTGAGACTTATTACCTAGATCAACATCTTAAATATCTCTGATACCCAAATTTACATCTCCACTCCTGATCTTTCACCTCAAATTCAGCTACAAATTGCAGACTTCCTCTTGGCTATTTCCTTCTGGATGGCACACCATCAGCTAAAGGTAAACATATCCAAAACTGAACTGCTTAATTTCCCCTAAAACCTTGTCCAACACCTAGCTCACCATTGTAGTTGATGGAATTGACATTGATCTGGTCAGATTAGCATGCTGCCTTGGGGCCATATTTGATTCCTCTCTTTCCTTCTCCGCTCACATTAGCTTCGTGGTTAGAACATCTCGCTTCTTTCTCCGCAACATTGCTAAAATCCCCACATTCCTCTCCCAACTAACTACTAAAACTCTTGTACATTCTGTCCTGCTTAGACTGTTGCAATATCCTACTACCTGGCCTCCCTGCTACTCATCTTTCAGCTATGCAATCTGTTTTAAACTCAGCTGCATGAATCACCACACTGTCCCCAAAAACTGAACCTGCTCACAGAATTCTGTCATGGCTTACATCGCTTCCCTCATCTCCTCTTATGTTCCTGGCCGCCTTCTTCGCTCAGCACACAATGCCCTTCTTGTTACACTATCCACCACCCTCTGCCCTCTTCTGTCTCAAACCTTTCTCACTTTCTGCTCCCTACCTCTGGAACTCCATACCCGTCTCCCTATGTCTAGAACAATCCCCCTCTGTATTTAAATCTACCCTGAAATCTTATCTTCTGGAGCACTAGGACCATGCATTACCTTTGGCCAAACTCAGCACTTGTAAGCACAGAACTTAACACCCTCATACCCTGTTATCTGTCTCCTATTACCCATTTAGACTGTTAGGTCTTTGGGGCAGGGACCTCTGTCCTAATGTTTCTATGAATGTGACATTTATTTTATCCCCTCTTATTTATTGTAACTTATGTCTATTGTAAGGCTCTGGTTACACTGTGTGGTGCCATATAAATAAAGATATACATACATACATCTCAGGAGAGATTTTATGAGCCATGTATATAAAGCTAAGATCACGGAAATCCAAATTCATACAGCCACCAGAAGAAATCTCCTGGAATACAAGGAACCACAGGAAGAGTGCCATTAGTAGTCACCTACAACCCACACTTGAAGTGCTGTGCAAAATCACAAGAGGTCCAAACAATACTACATACTGATGGCAGATTAAAATTATATATAAAAATAAACAGCACCCAAGCCTGAAACAACTAGTGATGAAGAGCTCTCTCTCTCTCTCTCTGCCTGCTTATAGTCTCTTTCTCTCCTAAACTACATCACACCGATGATGGGATATTCTGGGTTTTTATAGTATGGAGGTGGGAAGTTTTGCTGCCAAAGGAAAACATATGCGGTAATTGGAAAACATTCTCGTTGGAGAGTCAGTGGCATCAGCGAAATGGCAGAAAATCAATGGGTATCTCTATGGGCAGGAATTACTGCAGAAATGCAGAAAATCTGGCTTTTTGCTGCAATTCCCATGGGAACAAAAGAGATATTTTTGCCCATTCCTAATGATGGAGGCTATGCTCTGATTTTCTGTCCACTAAAAGCCAGTTGTTGCTTTCTCCATTTATAAAGAAGAAAATAATTTTTAGGTGTCAAAAAATCAACTTTTCCTCATAAATTATTTCTTCTATACCAGTTTTAAGGAGTCCAATGTCCACCTTATTTCTGTTTATACAGTTTTAGGCTTAAAGCCCAAATACTACAGACTGAAATATCCCTTTCATATAGGATCAATATTCACCATTTCCTCTTCACATGTGGAAAAGTTTAACCATTTAAGGACCACAAGAATATATAATGTATTGCTCCACAATGAGTTGCACACTGGTCTGTAAAAGGTTTGTAGTGTAAATGTGTCACAGTAATCAGGCAAAGAAGGACAGACACAGTAATAAAACATAAGCACCTTTATTGGAATATATAGTGTAATAATATATGAGATATAGCGATGATAATATCCCACACAACCCCAGACCACCTGATGATAGGGCCAAGCTCCTACCCGGAGCTGCACACTGTGCTATGCACTGCACTACTGCGAGGTACAGGAGACTAAGGCAACAGGGAGCAAGAGTAAGACAGAGCCGCGGGACACAGATGCTAATGGTCAGGGAGGCTAGGAGTGTACGGAGCGAGTAGTCAGCCAGAGCCACAGGTCAGACAAGTCGGGGATACACTAAGCGAGATAGGAGCCGGAGCCAGAGGACATATAAACCGGGGACTACAGGGAGCGAGTAAGTCAGCCAGAGCCACAGGTCAGAACCGATGTGGGTAGTCAGATAAGCCAGGGTCATACACAGAGTGGATTCTCAGATACGCACAGGTCACAATGGAGCACAAGAGTAACTAACCAGAACACCATGTAAGGGCAATGACTCCCAGTCCCAGGGAGGTTTATAAAGGAGCATGAGGCAGGACCCAATTAGGCCACCTAGAATAGGCCCATAAACAGGCGTCCGTGCTAGTGCCTGTTACCTGATGTAGCAATGAGGAAGTGGCCAGAGGCCATGCCGGCCAGCAGCCATACAGAGGTAAAGAAGCACAGGATAGCCCAAGGGAGACTTTGATAGTACCCCCCCCTTAACGACCTCTCCCCCGTGGAACAGGACCAGCACTAGATGTGGTGCAAGAGTGGAATTTATGGAGAAGGGCAGGTGCATGCAGATCTCTTTTAGCGACCCAAGAACACTCCTCAGGTCCATATCCTTTCCAGTGCACCAAATATTGTAACCGGCCTCTGACCATGCGAGCGTCCAGGATACTCTGTACTTCATATTCCTCATGGTCCCCCACTTGAACGGGTCTGGGATGGACCTAAGCCTTAGTATAAAGTTTACAAACCAGAGGTTTCAGTAGCGACACATGAAACACCCGAAAGGGACCCACAAATCGGGGAGCCAGCTTTTTACAAGGCTAGCTTAAACATAGAAAAATCTGGGCAATCGCTTATATATACAAATGCAATTGCACACTCAAAACCATATATAATCTAATCTTTATTAGGACCAAAATACAGAGAAAATACAAAAAAAAAAAAATAGAGCAGGAATTTTCTGCGCATTGAATGACTCAGGCAGAAGAGAAGGGTGGAACCCTTAAATAATCAGAAAGGAAGAGTTCCGAGAGGAGGAGTTAACTACACTATTTCTGGCCAGCTCCACCCACAGTAACAAGTTCGCCTAGTTGTCATGATGGTCAGAAATGAAACAACGCAGAAACTGTTCCAGCTCCTGATTAGACCTTTCAGCAACGCTGTTCGACTGTGGGTGGAAAACGAGAGCTGGATCCTCATCTGTCCTAAAAAAGCTCTCCAGAAACATGACACAAACTGGATCCTGCGATCTGAGACCACCACCTTGGGTATACCATGGAGACGAACTACCTCCTTCGCAAAGATCTTGACAAACTACTTGGAAGAGGGGAGTCCCTTAAGCAGCACGAAATGGGCCATCTTTGAAAATCTATCAACGACCATAAGAATGACTTCAACCATAAAGTCAATTGACATGTGAGACCATGGACGCTCTCCATTCAGGATGGGCTGCAGGAGGCCGACCGACAGGTGACGAGGAGTCTTAGTCCACACACAAGTGGAACATGCTGAAACAAACGAGGAACAGTCTGCCCTCATGCTGGGCCACCAAAAGAGTCTGGACATTGACCATATCAGTTGGTCTCTACCAACATGTCCTGCAGCTATAGAGGAATGGTATGTTTCCAGAAGTCTGGTATGGAGGGATTCAGGCACAAAACATCTCCCATTAGGTCTCTCTGCTGGGGAGGAACCTTGGACAGCCAAAATCTCCTCACTCAGCGGAGATGTAATACTGGTGCGTATCGTAGCCAAGATGCGGTTCGGACCCAAATTGTCGAGAGAGAGCATCCGCTCTAATATTTTTGGTACCAGGAAAGTAGGAAACCACAAAATTAAACCTCGAAAGGAAGAGGGCCCATCTGGCCTGGCGTGAAGACAACCTCTTAGCCTCCGATAATATGTGAGGTTTTTGTGATCTGTCAGTATCAGGATCGGAACTGCTGTACCCTCCAGCAAATAACACCATTCTTTCAAGGCCAAGATGATGGTGAGCAATTTCCGATCGCACACATCATATAAACTCTCAGCCTTCGACAGTTTTTTAGAGGAAAAAGCCGCATGGCAGCAATGGTTTACCAGGGCCCACGCACTGGGACAGCAACACGCCCACACCGGACTCAGAGGCATACACCTCCAGTGTAAATGGCAGGGAGGGGTTTGAGTGGGACAATATTGCAGCCTTCACAAAGGCAGACTTCAAGTCTTCAAAAGCCTGAAATGCTTCAGGTGCCCAGTCTGATGGATTAGCTCCCTTCTGAGTCATGTCAGTGAGTGGTTTCACGACTGAGGAAAAGTTTTGAATAAACTTTCTGAAATAATTAGTGAAGCCTAGGAACCTCTGTATGGATCTTAGCCCCACGGGAAGCGGCCACTGCAAGACAACAGACAGTTTTGCGGATCCATGGCCAGACCAGTGGATGAAATCACGTATCTATCATGGTTCCCGTGCTGTTCTGTCAATCTTGGCTGAATTACCTGTGCATTGGAGGATGCTGATTGGCCCACCCAGGATGTGCCTTTATATACTGGAGCTGGGGCACTTGTCATTTGCCCTTTCGTGGTGTTCCAGTATCTGCGCCTTGTTGCTGAGTTCTAGTTTCTCCTGTGTACCGACCCGGCTTGTCTGACTCTTCTCCTGATCCTGCTCCGTGATTGACCTGGTTCTGGCTGACGATCCTGCTCCGTGATTGACCCTGTTGTGGCTGACGATCCTGCTCCGTGATTGACCCGGTTCTGGCTGATGACCCTGCTCCGTGATTGATCCTGTTCTTCGGCTGTTGTTCCTGCTGTGATCCAATTCCGGTTATCACTCGGATCCTGCCTGCTGTTCCGGTGTTCCTGCATTGCTCTGGTCGCTCCGGCGACATTCTGATGTGTTAGTGACTCACTGTTCCTCTCACTACTCTAGCTAAGCTTGAGGTTGCTTTGCCATCCGCTGTTTGCTAGCTGTCTCTCCTGTACAGAACCTACCCGTTAGAGCCGCTACTCTAGTACCTCTGATACTCCACACTACCTTCCGCAGAGCATTGTCTGTCCGGTGTTCGGTGTGCACTGTGACCGCGCCAGTTGGCGCTGGTAGTCTGTTCGCTCTTGCTGGGAAAGTTACATACGGCACCGGCCTACATAGGCTCAGAGGGTACGCTATCCATTGCACTATCCAGTGCTTCGGCTCTTAGTAGCTTGTGCAGTCGCTATCAGTATTGACATCCAAGGGATGTCAGGCCACTATCCATTGGCACACGCAGGGTTACTACTACTTTCAGTTAAGGGCAATTTTGGTTCTTGTACTTCAGCTTTGGCAGTAGCATTTCTCTATAGCCCACGGAGGTGGTATTGGCTCAGCTCCGGGCACTTGTGTGTGCATTCCTAGACCAACTTGAGAGTGAATTCAGTGCAGACACTTTACTCCAGCTTCGCTATTCAAGGACTGTGTTCCAGAGACTGCTATATATCCTGGGCGTTGGCCAACCTAAGACCGAGTTCTCCTCTTGCACTTGTTAACCCTTTGGGGTTATTCCCCATCTGTACATTGCACATTATCCTATTACTGTATTGCATTCACTTTGTCTGTGTTTGCCATTACTGTTATTCCTGTGCTGGCCCCTAGAGGCATTGTGTTACATTCTTCATACAATAAACTGTGTTTTTTACTTCATACCCTGGTCTGAGTGTCAGAAAACTGTTACAGTATCCCAAGAAAGTCACCTGGAATTTGTGGAATTCACATTTCTCTAATTTTCAGAACAACTTGTTCTCTCTTAGCAGATGTAGAACCCGGGCTACATCTGCTCTATGTGTCTCCAAGGTAGGAGAATGGCTGAGCATATCATCCAAATATACTACAACACAGGGATAAACTTGGCCCCTAGGAGGTCTGGCCCCTGGTAGTACAATCGGAGGGCCTGTGTGGAGGCAATGTAATGGCCTCTACCTTATTAAATACCTCTTTGTAGACCTGATACTCAGCAGGTAACAAGGTAGAGGTACACAATATTCTCGTAGGCTGCTGGAGGAAAAACCTAGCATGTAGAGATGACCAAGACAGGATGTCACAGGTTTGCCAATCAATTCTAGGGTTGTGAGTCTGCAGCCATGGAAACCCCAGAATGATGGCATGATGGGGGCAATGTATCACCTGGAACTTTTGTGTCTCCACGTGGAGTGCCCCTATCCTCAGAGATAAGGGCTGAATCTCATGAGTAACTTGTGCCGACTGTAGAGGTCTGGCATCATTAGACTCAATGGCCAACTGAGAGGAGCGAGGCAACAACAGAATATCGTGTTTGGCCCTGAAGTCTGAATCAATGAAAAACCCAGCAGCCCCTGAGTCCGCTAGTGCCAGAGCCACCACAGAAGACTCGGCCCAAGATAGTACAACTTCAAAAATTGGATTGTCCATTACTGTCCCTGGGGCTGTGAAATTCAACCCAGGGTCTGTCCCCTACTTGACCCTAGTTGCGGGCTTTTTCCCGGCCGAATAGGGCAAGCACTCAACAAATGGCCATGTTCCCCACAGTAAATAAAAAAGGACCCGTCTTCTGAGTGGAGCCCTCTCCTCCTCAGAAAGGCATGTAAAGCCTAGTTGCATAGGCTCCCCCAAGCAGGGTCAGATTTAGGAGGTGTGGGAGGTGAGGGAGAACAGGGCGGGCCTGAGAAAATAGGTGCCAAGCCGGGAAAAGTTTTACATCCATGCACTTTGAATGAATGCCTCTCACGGATTCTCATGTCTAACAGGATGGTGACTGAGATCAACTCACCAGGCAGTTCCTGGGCTGCCGTCACATCACACAAGCCCTGAGAGAATGCGGCAACTAGGGTTTCATTGTTCCAACCAACCTCTGCCGCCAGAGTGCAGAACTCATTAGCCCTGTGCTACACTACGTGCACCCTCCCGTTATTGTCAACAGTCGTTTAGCAGAGGTAGCACGCCCAGGAATGTCAAAGATTCTCCAAAACGAGGCAACAAATTCTGTGAGGTTGTGGATTATGAGCTTCTCTGTCTCCCATAGTGAATTTGCCCAAACCAATGCCTTGCCGGATAGAAGGGAGATCAGGATTCCCATCTTACTTCGCTCAGTAGGGAATGCGTGGGGTACCATTTCTAAAAAAATTTCCATCTGATTAAGGAACCCCAACACATAGCAGGTTCCTCATCATATCTTTGGGGTAGAGGAGCGGAGCAAGACAATACTCTACTTATGCCTGCCTCAGGGGCAGTGGCCACAAGTGTTGCAGGTGCTGGGGAAGCCACTGGTTGTGAAGCAAAGCGGTCTAGGTGAGCCGTGCGATTTAACAGTGTCTGCATAGCAAAAGACAATGGGTCAGTTCTCTGGTCTTGAGAATCCATCCTGAACAGGATGCTCTGATTAGGTAGACTGCCTGTACCTTCATTCGACATGGCCCTTACGTACTGTCACGTTAATCTGGCAAAGAAGGACAGACACAGTAATAAAATATAACCACTTTTATTGGAATATACAGTGATAATAATATATAAGATATAACTATGATAATATCCCACACTGTACTGCGCACTGCACTACTGCAAGGTACCAGAGACCAAAGGCAACAGGGAACGAGAGTCAGACAGAGCCGCGGGACACAGAGTCTATCGGTCAGGCAGGCTAGGAGTGTACGGAGCGAGTAGTAAGCCAGAGCCATAGGTCAGACAAGTGGGGATACACTAAGCGAAATAGGAACCGGGGCTGGATGATAAACAAACCGGGGTCTACACGGAGTGAGTTAGTCAGCCAGAGCCACAGGTCAGAGCTGATGTGGGTAGTCAGACAAGCCAGGTTTAAAAAGGAGCGAGTAAGTCAGCCAAAGCCACAGGTCAGAACTGATGTAGGTAGTCAGACAAGACAGGGTTAACAAGGAGTGAGTTAGTCAGCCAGAGCCACAGGTCAGATCCTATGTGGGTAGTCAGACAAGCCAGAGTTAACAAGGAGTGAGTTAGTCAGCCAGAGCCACAGGTCAGAACCGATGTGGGTAGTCAGACAAGCTAGGGTCATACACAGAGTGGATTCTCAGATAGGCACAGGTCACAACGAAGCACAAGAGTAACGAGCAGGAACACCATATAAGGGCAATGACTACTAGGCCCAATAAGGTTTATAAAGGAGCAGAAAGAGGGGAGAACCAATTAGGCCAAAATAGGCCCATAAACAGGCGTCCGTGCTAGTGCCTGTTACCTGATGTAGCAATGAAGAAGTGGCCAGTAGCCATGCCGGCCAGCAGCCATACAGAGGTAAGGAAAAACAGGATAGCCCAAGGGAGACTGTGATAAAATGTTAATTCTTCAATTTCCCTCAGCACAGCTTAGTGTTTTTCCCTTTGGTTCCTATTAATCTCACTAAAAAGGTCTTCATGGAATTGTCTACCTCATTACAGTTACTGAAGATTCTCTCTGTAATGAAAATAAAAAGGTCAGTTGGTAACACATTTTCTGGCATTGCTGAATGCTCACTGGAATCACTCTGTACTGTACTGATCACTGGATTCACTCTGTACTGTACTGATCACTGGATTCACTCTGTACTGTACTGATCACTGGAATCACACTGTACTATACTGATCACTGGAATCACTCTGTACTGTACTGATCACTGGATTCACTCTGTGCTGTACTGATCACTGGGACTTTGGAAATGATCTAATGTAAATGAGTCCAAGTTATTGTGCTGCTGGAATTGTGATTCAATAGTAAGTAGAACTGTACTGAGGAGATATGCACCTACCTACCATATAACATGTAACTATGTCTGTGTGACCATAGGTATAACTGACAAGAGGTCCTTATCTCACATCCGTTTACTGACATCAGTTTACTTGCAGAGTTCAGATGATGCCTGTGGAATTAAAATGGACTTTATACACAAAGGGAAAGTTGACTTATTGTTGTTATACTCAGTAGTAGCAATAGGACAATATGAGAGAGATAAGAGGTTCAGACTAAAGTGTGACCATAGCCTTAATAGTAGGAGAGAAGTACAACCAAGTGAATCACACATATGAAGCCTGAAAGAACTTACAGTATAATTAGTAATATGGACAACATACAGAGACAGGAGGAGGATGACACCTGTAGGTTTAAGGAAGTTGTCCGGGAAGTACAGGATGATTTTGATGTAAGTGCAGCTGTGAATAAATAGACTGTTGTTACTGAGATCTAGATCAGGTGAGATTTCAGGACATGTTTGAAGTTCTCTTCTGCTTCACATAACTGTGTAATTTGTCTCTGTGTTGATCTAGAGGGATCTTTGCATGATCCTTCATTGTGTTCATTGTTATCTTCCAGCTCTATAACTCATCCTCTATTCCATACATATCTCCATTACTCATTACTTGAAGATAAATTTAATTTCCTGATCATTTCTTGTGTTAATGACCGTGTCTCTGTGTGTTTTGATGATTATCTGATCTGTTTTAATATTTTCTTGAAGATGATACTAAGAGAAAGGGTCAAAGTGTCACAGTGTTGGTCAGGGTCCATCTCCACTTTCTTGAGATATTTCAATATATTTGCATTTGTCTTCTCCCTGCCATTTCCAATTGTCATTTTCAATGTTATTTGATTAAATTGACAGACAATGTTCTATTTGACCTCTCATATTCTGCAATGTCATAACATGTCAAATTGCCTATACTATTTTTTTCATCTTCACCTATTATCTACATTTTGTTAACTGAACCTCTATTTCCAGATAGCTTTCTGTAAAGGTCTGTGGAAGTAATGTATCACTCTACTCAAAGCCCTGACTGCTTTAGAGGTAGGATTTTCTATATTGTATCACTATGTTTTTAAACTGTTTTTTGTCTACATTTCACAATCTATGAAAGTAAGCTGTCTGGAAACAGATTCAACTGAATAACTGAATATTTATATCTGGTGGACTCTTCTCTTTTCTTACCTTATATCTAAACCTAATATATTAATATTATCTATCTATATGGATATTCTATTTCTCCTCTCCACACCTCTTCTCAGTTCAGTCCTTCTCCCATGTGTTCTTTACAGCTGTCACCATCCTAAGGAACATAGGGGTAGATTTAGAAAACTGGCATCAAGGGAATAGAAGAGTTAAAAAGGCATTAAAAATGTGTGTGATAGTTATAAAAGTAGTAACACATTTTTAAGAGGACCTAACACCATGTTAGGATTTTTTTTTAAAGTAGAGATAGGGTGTATGTAAAAAATGGCACAACAAATTTATAGAGATCTGTATGTAATTGAGACAGTTTAGCGACAGAATTTTCACCAACATTTTTTTGCCATGTCTGACCTGTTCTTATTTCTAGTGTTTCCACCACATTTATAAAAGTTCCTACAAAGTGTTATAAAAAGACAAAACTCCCAATAAGGGATATGAACATTTTAAAAAGTCTGTATTTCCCAGACATCACACAATCCATCTGAAATTTTAATTTCTCAATAAAACTTTCAAATGACCAGGATGGACTTAACAATAACCCAGACTCCAATTCAGTTTTAGGTTCTTAAGGACATGAAGGACCCTCTTCCTTCAGATGTTCCAGTTATTTATTTAGCAGTTGCTAAACCAATTAATTCTATGTTTTTGTAACATGTATAGGATTTATAAACAGATGGTTATGCAGCATTTTTATATAACAAATATATTAGCATAACAAAAATGTGCCTTATTGTTTCTTACATGTTTATACTGCATACTTAATGCACTCAGTATTCTCTACGTCCATGTGTATTATGTGTTTTCTATTTATTGTGTTATCATAAGTTCTTCTGCTTTTTTGTTGCACATGTACTGACCATACAGTATAGTGTCACTGTACTAGTAGCTATAGTACCACACATACTGACCCCCCAGTCTTGTTCCACATCAGCCATAGTACCACACATACTGGCCGCCAGCCTTGTTCCACATCAGTCATAATACCACACATACTGACCCCCAGCCTTGTTCCACATCAGTCATAGTACCACACATACTGACCCCTAGCCTTGTTCCACATCAGTCATAGTACCACACATACTGACCCCCAGCCTTGTTCCACATCAGTCATAGTACCACACATACTGACCCCCAGCCTTGTTCCACATCAGTCATAGTACCACACATACTGACCCCCAGCCTTGTTCCATATCAGTCATAGTACCACACATACTGACCCAGCCTTGTTCCACATCAGTCATAGTACCACACATACTGACCCAGCCTTGTTCCACATCAGTCATAGTACCACACATACTGACCCCTAGCCTTGTTCCACATCAGTCATAGTACCACACATACTGACCCCCAGCCTTGTTCCACATCAGTCATAGTACCACACATACTGACCCCCAGCCTTGTTCCACATCAGTCATAGTACCACACATACTGACCCCCAGCCTTGTTCCATATCAGTCATAGTACCACACATACTGACCCAGCCTTGTTCCACATCAGTCATAGTACCACACACACTGACCCTCAGCCTTGTTCCACATCAGTCATAGTACCACACATACTGACCCCCAGCCTTGTTCCACATCAGTCATAGTACCACACATACTGACCCCCAGCCTTGTTCCACATCAGTCATAGTACCACACACACTGACCCTCAGCCTTGTTCCACATCAGTCATAGTACCACACATACTGACCCCCAGCCTTGTTCCACATCAGTCATAGTACCACACATACTGACCCCCAGCCTTGTTCCACATAAGTCATAGTACCACACATACTGACCCCCAGCCTTGTTCCACATCAGTCATAGTACCACACATACTGACCCCCAGTCTTGTTCCACATCAGTCATAGTACCACACATATAGACCCAGACTAGCCTTTTCCCACAATATCCATAGAACCACACATATTGACCCACCAGCATTGTCCATTGTGTTGGATAGTAGTAAGCATAGAACCACACACACACACACACACACTCACTGAACTTCACCTTTTTCCATGGTAGCCATAGAATCACATACACTGACCGTTCACCTTTTTCCACTGCACTGGACACCATAGGGATGGGCAATGCAAAGCCCTCCAGTTGCTGCCAAGTTACATCTCCCATCATTCCCCACCAGCCTTGACCAATAGCACTGGTAGCCATAGAACTAATCATACTAACCTCTGGATCTAGCCTTCTGCCATTGCACTGGTAGTCATAGAACTATACATACTGACCTCTAAGTGCCAGCCTTGTCCCATTGCACTGGTAGGCATAGAACTATACATACTGACCTCTAAGTGCCAGCCTTGTCCCATTGAACTTGTAGACACAGAACTGCACAATCTAAGTCTGAACTCTGGTGGGATGTCTATAAAATATTTTGAATGAAGCAGCTTATAGCATTTGCAATACCCTGGTTTTACACAACAATAAGAGACCTGAATATTTATTTATTTGTTATCTCCCTCATCACCCTCATTATCATCATTCTTTATTTATATACTTAAAACTGCACAGTGGAGAATAATACTTGAAAAAACATAAGATATGCAATAGTTATCAAACTGATAACTGGAGATAAAGGGATCTGAGCTGATTGTAGTCTAGAGATTTAAGAAAATAAAAATGTGAGGTGTTTTGGTATATTGTATGGTCCAGTCATGTTGCTGGCCCAGCTGGCCAAGCAGAAAGTGAAAATGACCAAATTATACATGTTCACACTAGAGATGAGCAAAAAATGTAAGATTCAGTTTGGTGGATAATGAAAAAGTTAGGTTCCAGCAAAATCATTCTGGAGCTGTGTGTGTGTGTGTGTGTGTGTGTGTGAGAGAGAGAGGGAGAGAGAGAGAGAGAGAGAGAGAGAGAGAGAGAGAGAGAGAGAGAGAGAAAAAGAAAGATAGGAGGACATTATAGTCAAGTTGATACTTTTATTGGCTATCTAAGCAGATTTAAGATGCAAGCTTTCAAGATCTCTTAGATCTCTGTTAGTCTTGCATGTTCTGAGGAAGAGACCTAAGAGGTTTTGAAAACTTGCATCCTAAATCTGCTTAGTTAGCCAAAAAAGGTATCAACTTGACTATAATTGCCTCGTGTATTTCTAGGGCTATCACGGTACCACTCATCTTTTATCAACAGAGAGTGAAAGACAGAAAAACAAAGACAGAAAGAGAGTTGGAGAGAAAGTTATCCAGCCTTGCCCACACGGTGAGAAGAATTAATCTGATTCAGCAGTTCTTCTACCTTGTTCAGATGAGTGGTGACCCACAAAGACCTATTTTGACTTACACAGAGAAGTGGCTCCCATCCCTAGCCACCGGAATCCACTAACCGGCCAGGTCTTTAGGACATTCCTGCTTGTGCACAGGTGAGTAAATGAAATCATGATCCTCTGATTCACTCACCTGTTCTCAAGCAGGGAAATCCTAATGACAGGGCCATTTTGGGATTCCCAGGTATAGGTCTGGAATCTACTGACATAGAGGTATGGGAACATATATTTTAGCTTTTAAAACATCATTTAATCTATTTTCCGACAATTTGATTAAGACTGTAAAGAAAATGATAAATGATACCTCTGTTTCATAAAAACACAACAACAGTATTTTATTTATTCCAAAGAATGTCTTCAGGATTGCAAACTAATAATTATTTATTTGAAAGGATCAACTGCAGAAATATATCTCTAGAATAGAAAAAAAATGCTTTTACATGATCTTTATAACAGACTACATATGTTATTGAACACTGGCCCCAGAGACCAATCAAATATTTTATCCACTGGTTCTAAAGATTCTAATTAATAGGAAACTAAAAAATCAAATAATATGCTTCCGTGTGTTTAAAGACAACATGTAAATGCCTTGAAAAGAATATGTTATTTTTATTTTTCTTGTTTCTTAAATGTGTAACATAATGTAAATGTTCTCTAAGACAGACTTGAAAACAAGTGAAATATCAATGTAATACACTATCTAAATAAAAAGATAAATAAATCAATACATAACTATTTAAAAGGTTGGTTGATTAATCTGTTTCTTTTTAACCTCCATAACTACTGTATGTAATCGAGAAAAACTCTGCAAACTTCTCACATAAGACAGGTTTGTGTCAATTATAAAATTAATTTTATCTGTCAAATAGTTATTTCTAAATTGTGTTGCTGTATTGAGAGAGGGCCTGTATCCATTAATACGGTCC
Source organism: Rhinophrynus dorsalis (assembly GCA_037306005.1). NCBI lineage: Eukaryota > Metazoa > Chordata > Amphibia > Anura > Rhinophrynidae > Rhinophrynus > Rhinophrynus dorsalis. Next base: position 558,309,396 of record CM074721.1, read on the forward strand.
TGTCTCTACAGGAATGTAGACGTAATACGGAGTAGAAAGTATGAAAACAGTTGTTGGAATAACATCCTGTGCGGTTGAAATTTGAACTTGCCACATTCCCTTTTATGTATTCAAACATACACCGAGAGGTTTGTAAGCGGGTAATGTTTACCTATATTAGTCAAATCCAGTGCATTATGATAATTATTATATCCCCCAACTGTCACATTGCTTCTATTGATATATCTAAAACATAGCAGAAAGACAAAATAATACAGCACCAAACCCACCCCTATAGACAGAGGGCAGTTGACCAATAGACTGTTACCAGAATCCACAAAAAATGTAACTTTTATTACAGATGAAGTAATAATTAAAAGTAAAATCAAAAATCTATGCAAATTAATTAAAAACACTAAAAATATACACATTAAAGAGAACAAATCAGTATGTGCCGACATCCTCTTATTCCCTAATGTGAATTCCTATTAACTATCTGCTGTGGTTAATCCAGTATGGTTAAAGGTTGCCTAATACACTAGTATATAGTATTAATCTTCATACCATATATAACCATGCATCGGCAACCTCATATAGCTGTATTAATTCAAGAGATTGATTCGGCATACACCACAGTAAATCGTATATTGTGTAAGATGAAACTAGAGCACTCCTATTTGCTCAATCAGGCCAAATAATAGGCAATGCAATATTAGTAGTAATGATACAGCCTCAATTAAACTCCTAATTCTCGTTTGATATCACCTTATATATATCTGGCCACTGACCCCAAGTATGATCTTGTATGAGCATGTTCTTACAGCCCAAAGCCGCACATACTGCAGAACATCACGTGTTGCATTGAACACAATCAGAGCTCTTCTGTTTGCTTGTTAAGGCCAGAACTATATGCAATAAGGTATCAATAGCAATGATATACCTCCCATTAACCTCTTAACTCTCATCTGGTATTGTCTTATTGTATATACGGCCCAAAACCACATATACTGTGCTGCATTACACGTAACTAGAGTTCTCTTATTAACTCTTAAAAACACATCAAAAGATTTGACTTGCAATTCACAGCTAATCCCCTGTATAGCGCAATCCTATTAGCTGTGAGTGGTCATGCTATAATATCACCAGCATCCCAGCACACTTATCTTCTGCAGCACATAGTGTGTTGCCAGAGGCTAAATGGGTTGTCATCAATTAATATTAAAGTGAACAGCAGATAACAAGGCCGATTTTTTGCCTATCAAGATTAAATCAATCGTCCTGTGTATATCACGTTAGTGTTACTGAGTACGATCCTGGACAAAGCCGAATCAGCGCAGAACCGCATACACATGACAGCACATTGCGTGCTTCAAAGGACCCCTACGACATTCGTATTATGCTATTAAGGAATTCACACTAGGGATTAAACAAATATCAGGACCTCAGTAGGCCCATCAGGCTGATATTTGTTTAAACCTTAGTGTGAATTCCTTAATAACTTAATACGAATAACAGTCTATCGGTCAACTGCCCTCTGTCTATAGGGGTGGGTTTGGTGCTGTATTAATTTGGCTTTCTTCTTTGTTTATTGCATTTATATCCAAAAATAGCACATTCCCTTTAGTGATATACACCTCTTAGTACTCTGAATGTGGTGGTGCACCTATTTGGTGTATAACTTAATCTACTGATATTTCAGTAATTCTGATCAATGTTTCAGTTTCCTGTGATACTTTTATCATGTTTGTTTGATAATCTATGACTTCTTTATTATCACAAATATTCACAGTAAAATTCCTGATTTGAGAACATAGCCTTCTTTTGTAAAACCGATCGAAAATACAGAAATTGCATCTTACAAGACCAATATTTTTTCTGGTAATGAATAAAGTGAATCAGACAACAGTAAAATATTTTCTTCTTTTGGGATTTCATGATGTTTACAACTTCAGAAGTGTTCTTTTCCTTATTGTCCTTCTAATTTACATATTGACAATAACTGGAAATCTGCTGATTGTTCTCTTGGTGTCTTTTAGTCAAACACTTAACTCTCCCATGTACTTCTTCCTGAGCCACCTATCCTCCTGTGACCTACTGCTGACCACAGTAATTTCCCCTTTTTTGATGAGTCTTATATTGACCGAAAGGAAAACCATGTCTTTTGTTGGCTGCTTCACCCAATTGTACTTTTTTGGTGCTCTAGTAACTGCAGAGTTTTTCTTTCTTTCAGTCATGTCTTATGACAGATATCTGGCAATATGTAACCCACTGCACTATTCTTCCCTCATGAGCTTCCAGAGATGCCTTCACCTAGTTTTGTGTTCTTGGGTCATGGGATTCATAATATCATTGAGTTCAGTCCTTCGGGTACTTGGATTGCAATTCTGTGGTCCTAATGTCATTGATCATTTCTTCTGTGACCTTGCACCACTTCTGCAGCTTTCATGCTCAGACACTTCTTTTGTTGAGTTGATTAACTTTTTGGTAGGTTTTCCATTAACTTTCCTACCATTGATGTTCATCATTGCAACTTACATCTATATCTTCCACACCATTCTCAGGATCCCATCAACCTCTGGAAGACAGAAAACCTTTTACACTTGCAGCTCCCACCTGACAGTTGTGTCCATATATTATGGAACAATTATTACTGCTTATGTATTTAATTCTAAAGAACACTCATTAAATCTCAACAAGGCTTTATCCTTCCTGTATACAGTGGTGACTCCATTTCTGAATCCAATCATTTACAGTTTGAGGAATAAGGATATCAAAACAGTCCTAGCTAAATTAACACATTTAAAACTAATGTGAACATTCCAATATATTTTAAAAAGAGTAATGGCACTGCAGGTTGTTATCCTGATTCTTTCCCCACATTCCACCAACACAGGAACCCTCATGACCCATTTATACTATGCCTTTGGGAAATAAAAAATATTTGTTATGTGTTGAGCAGGAATTCATATCAATGGAATGAGCTAGGTGAAAAAAAGTGGAAAATCTGCACTTATCGGGAAGTGCCATTATTTGCCGATTTCCGTTTCAGGTGAAATTTTTCACCCATCCCTACTTGCCACCATCTTCCCCACTTGGAACCACTGCTATAACCAAAAATGTATGTGTGTCAATAATCTGAGAATTAGGATAGTGATTTGACAGAAACATGACAATGGTAAAAACTATATACATAGACACATCATAACATACCAGTCACCATCACCACCACTAAAATACACATCTGCCACATTGTAGGTTGTACTTTATTTTTTTCATTACTTGACATCATCATGAATATGTGCCAGTGTCACTTATGCAGGAAGTTAGTGTTGTGGGCAAAGGACAAATGCATTCTGCATGCTAACACATTTTTCAAGCCATATGTTGCTGTAGGACTCACAACTATGACTTTCAGCCACTTATTTCTAAACTACAACCCTCAGAAGAAGTAATATTACAGTGGGAAATGTAGTACCAATAGGAACTATAGGTGAAAAATGTGTAAAAATAGATGCAAAGGAGGACAATTTTCAGAAAAAAGAGAAAAACCGGACAGTTTTTGCAAAAAGTCATGTAGGAAATTTCTCCCACTTTTCACCCACTCCTAGTTAATTGTAGAAAATGCCATTCAATTGACTGCCTTAGCCCTTAAGATTCATAAGGGACTCACTTTATCATGGGAAATAGTTTTTTGGCTACAAAGTCCCCTACTGGATCTCAAAACAGGTGGCGCATCAATTGAAAGAAAAAGTGGAAAAAAAAAAACGGAAGTCCCCATAGGATATACTGATATGGGGCCTTAAGCCTTATGTCAATACATCCAGAAGTACCGAAATAATTTGTGTAAATTTAGTAGAATTAACCCTATGCTTATTTGGACTTTTTTTTTGTCGCCTGGTTTCCAATTTTGCCCTACTGGATGTTTTTCTGGCCTCAATTGAATATAAGCATAGTCTGCATTTGAATAAGAGACAACATGGCTTCAACAGATTCCATTTTGATTACATGTTAAACACATAGCAGGATAAGCTCTGACAGTATCACCACCAAACCCAGTGCTATTGAAATTATGGAGTTAACTGCAAGTTTAATTATTTCTGCTAAATTTCTTTAGGTACCACCAATGATGAGCAAATGCTTCAAAACTGCCCACCATGGGTGCGAGTATTGTTGGTGGGAGTAGTGCTGAGGAAGATCATGATGGATTTCCACTTAGTGGTGATGACATGGGGCAGGCAGTGGTAAATGAAGGCAGCAGCACCAGCAATGGCAAGACAAGCAGCAACAGTGCAAGAAGGCACATCAGGTGGTAACAGTCAGAAGCCCAATCCCTCTCTACTTTTTCTATCCTAAATTTGTGGGAATGGAATTATTTTACTTTGGGTGGCTGGGACTGGATATGTGCTATGAGCATACATGTCAATGCTGTGGAGAACAGTCCTCAGGGCATAAGGGAGCATCTGCAGATGGCATACCTGATGACTATGCCAAGGTGATAGCTGGGAGGATACACTATTTTTATTATGTTTACAAGAAGTAATTTAACCACCCAACAGTAACTGATTGGCTTATATATGTTGTGTAAATGTTAGTGACTGACAACACATGTTCTCTTGGTGGATGGTTTACTATAACCAGCAAAACTAGTTGGTAATTTATGTGAGCTTTGTGAATGCTGATGTACCATTTGTGTGATCCTAGTCCTTCCTCCTCTTCACATTATTTGTTTTCACACATTGTGCACATTCTGAATAGTTCCTCCCTGTCCCAGTGAAACGTATTCCAACAGCCATAATTTAGGGATGTGGGAGGAGGAGAATGAGTATTGTGATCATGCCCAAAGTTGTTTCTTGTACTTTTGTTGCCACAGAGGCCACTGTGCTATATGAGCCTCAGGAACTAATTTTTCCGCAAATACTAAAATGTCATAGACATCTGGAAAACATTCCTGACACTGGTGGCATTTTAATACTACCCAAATAGTGTGCACCAATCACCAACATTTTCTTTCTCCATCTCTCTTTACGAATTTTGTTTTGGTAGTACCTAGGGGCAAATAATGTAGGGATAAAATGTTTGGCAATTTAGCCGCTGGTAATGAAAAATAGAGGGGAACAATTCTGAAGAGGAACTGTCTAAACTAGACACTTTACTCAACAAACAAACCAGGTCCAGTCAGATATTAAAACACATCTACTCCTCTTCCTCTACTAGCAAAACCAACACTGAAGTGCGAGAAATTATTGGCTTTTATAGTAAAAACTGGCTGTAAATTAAGGGATGTTTTTCAATGAGGCTGGAAATTCCCACCTCCAAAATTAATAGTATAGGGTGGTGGAAAATTCTACATTGCAGAAAATTCCTGCCAGAAACAAAGATAGGACATAAATTCACCATAATTTTTGTAGGAATTATCCATAGGAAAAGAGGAAAATCATATTTTTTGTTAATTTTCCACTGGGAAAAATGGACTTTACACTTATCCCTAGTTGGCAGTTGACATGATGCTTTACTTTTTTGTAAAAAAAACAAGGTTCTAAAGAACTGATATCATGTGTTGCAAACTGCTGGCATATCCCAAGCCACAGATATTTTTGAAGGGTGGCTGTGACATTAAGACCAAAGTAAAAGCAGAGATCTTGACCCTCAAAACAGGTACGGGAACAGACATAGAGGACAGGGAAAATTTACTGCAGCAATACTTCTTATGAAAAAATAATTCCAAGAAACTATCCAGACTAAGGCAAAAGGCAGGGTATTTAAATGAACAACACATGCAGAACAAAATATTTGTTTTGTCAAACTCTCAGAACACAAACTAAGAAAAAGAGGAGTTATCTGTACTTTCAAAATGGTTCTACTTCTGCCCACCCAAACCTATGGATAAAATTTAACTCTGCAGTGATATGGACGAGCTCTTCAGGGCTAGATTTAAAGGCAGCTTTTAGCAAAAAAAAAAAAAGCACTACCGGGTGCGTTAAGATGTATTTAGCAATTTAAATATCTGTCTAAAGAACAGCTAACGGCAGTTTGATAATCCTTATGGCCGAAACACTTACGTGTATTGAGAAGCACGGAACAAGACCTACCCTCCTGGGGCTCCCCAATCAGACCCAGGTGTTGGTAGTCCAGTGGTCCAGGGTCATACCTTGAAACTGGTAGTTGCTTTGCCCCCACCTGGGATCATACCTGGGGCCATGCTGGGGAGCCATCCAGGAGGGTAGGTCCATCTGGTCTCTAGATGTGCCACAATGCTGGCTGGCCACTGTCCCTGGAAGCCATTGCCTCCCTGTTGCATCCAGGCACTGTAATGGGGTGGATCAGCCTGTGGTGGAGCAGCCTGTGGTAGTGCAGCCAGTGGTGGTGCATCCTGTGATGGAGCAGACAATGGTGGAGCAGCCTGTGTTGGAGGAGGTGGGGATGGTGGGTACTGTGACCACCGGCTGGTCCCCTCCTCTGTATACTCCTCACTGGGTACTGATTCCGCCTCCTCCATGGGCTCCTGCTGTGCTGGAGGCCCATAAGTTGTGTGGAGAAAGGAGATGGTGTGATTAGTAAATGTAGAAAAGACAGGTGTAACGGAAGCTGAGAAGGGACCACATCGCCTTCCGCCGTCGTTCCCGGGTTTCTCCCTCTCGACATCAGATGCACCGGTCAAAGTATGGACGGTCACTGGAAACAGTCGCAGGCTCACTGGAAGCAGGGAAGCAGGGAAGAGTCCATGTTGCCGCCTGACAGTCCACAACGTTAGGTCGCAGGAAACTGGCAGCAGGAGGTCGACGATACAGGATACTTGGTGCAGATGGGTATCAGAGTGGATACTTTAGACCATAAGCAATACAAGACTGCAGGACTCCTTGTTCACTCCAAACATAACTCATTTTATTGGCAAAGGCCACAGATATTTATACACAGTACAGTATCACATGGATCACATGTGGAAATCTGATACAATAGGGAACATGATTAAATCATAACACATCAGACAAAAGGCCAGCAGCAGATGGTCTTAACAGATACAATGACTCGGACATGATTACATTTCAGATACAAAAGGGTTTGATTGAAAAAAGACTGGAGGGGCGTGAATGGATTAACACACAGCAGGGGGTCTCAGGACAGTTCTCAATACAAGGACTTGAGTGGCTAGAATATACATTCCCTTAACAATGGCCAGGGGTTGAATAATTAAGCAAAAGGCTTGGGGGGCTGCAATACACATTCAAAGAATTAACCCCTCACTGCCCCTTCCCTTGGAAGCAAGCCAGCAGTCTAATGCAGGGCAGTTTTGTACATTAGCCCCATTCACATAAAGTCTATCAAAAGTCCAGTAGAGATGGCTGAGCGTGCTGCAGACATGCTCACTACAGACTGCACGCGTCAGGGCTGATAACAGAGCAGGGCTCCGAATTCAGAGGACTACTGTTTGAATTTGAGCGCCCCACTCCGTATCAGCTACAGTGCGGGCAGTCTCTACTGTGCATGACTGCACCGCGGCCTTTGCTGGGTGGCACTGTGGTCCGTGTACATGGGTTCTTCAACTAGTACAGCAATATCTGTCTAACCATGAGGGTAGGAGGGATAGCACTAACATCAATACATATATTTTTACAATGCCTACAATACTACATTAAGGTGCAATTAACCATTGCTATCCTGTCCAAAGTACACAGAAAGAAAAATGGTCTGATATGTATGTGGGTATGTACCTTTCATATGGGTACAAATATACCCTTACAAGATATCTAAAAAGAGATCAGTTTGGTACATGTGATTGCCTTACCTCGTATAACCCATCTAAGTAAGGTGGGATATACTAGGTATGTTTATTTTGATGAAAACAATAACAGTGAGTTTGTGATGGGTGCACATATATGGCAAGTATGACAATCACATGTACTGAACTGATCTCTGGGTTCACATCTTGTTGGGACATATTTGTATCCATTTGAAAGGTACATATCCACATATATGTATGACCTTTTTCCTTTGTGTACGTATCTTTTTTGAACAGATCTGCAGTGGGATTGTGGTATTCATCCCTATCATATCAGTTTATTCTGTACATTGCAAGATTTTGTATTATTTTACATGTGACTCCCTGGTTGTAATGATGGTATCCTATGCTTTACATTGTGATGCATGGCAATCAGAGATTGATGAACCTGACAGGATCCTCTTCATGAGTTCTGTTCCAGTTGATTCCTGAAGGGCAACAATTAAGCCAGTACTGAAGGATATCTTTGATTGAGGCCTGTGTTTTTTTCTGGATGAGCCCATCTATCCTTCTGAGTGAAAAGGCCGTACTCAATCAGAGATATCCATCATTCATAGCCTGTTGGTGGCCAAACTACAATGGTTCATACTTGGTTCCCATGTGTATCCTGCAAATAGTGGCTGGTGTACCATCCATCTATGGCATCAGTAATCCTGAGGATCCATGTGGGAATCAAATGTGAGATATGGCATTTCAAGTTAGAGTAAATGATGGCATACACAACACCAAGCCCTACTTTTTTCTCCTTTAAGTAAGTCCTGTGAATTATTTTAGGCCTGAGTGTTGCACATACACCCAGTTATTCTCAGTGGCATTGTGATGTGTGACCTGCTCCATCCTTTTTGAGATTCAGTAAGCGGTGATGAAACCTGATGAACTGAACATGATGCTGACTTCTACAGTGATCTCATTTCCCCATTTGCAATGTTTTCTATGGAGTCTATACAATCTGACCTTAGCAACTTGATTCATGTTACTGAATATTTTCCATAGACTAACATTTGGATTGGTGAAGTGAAGGTATGTAAGTGTTCATTTCTCTCCATCATCTCTTTTTCACCGCTTAGTGAATGTCCCCTGTGTAGCATGCATTCGTTACCCTATCAACTCATGTTCTTGTTAGTGATTAACCCTTTGAATACCGGAGAGGTTGCCAATTCATTGTTGAGCGATGCATAGATAATCCCTCTAGCACTCAAGGGGTTATGTGCTGGGTTCCCTGTGGGTACATGGGTGACATTGTGTAGGAGCAGGTCTGATGTTTAACATACAACACTTTTATGAGCATGCTTTGTGTGTATTGTGTGTGAACAGCACAGCAACATGAGGGCTAACCAGGGAGTTGGACAGGTTTGGGCCTTGTTGATCCTTGACATTTTCCTTGTATTGTGTCCTGTTTTGTGTGGATGAATGATGGGCATGTGTTGAGGTGTGACTGCGTTTGAGTGTGCAATTTGTGTTGGTTGATGTGGTGTGTGGTTAAGGGATGATGCACTTACAGGTAGTGTGGAGGCTCCTCTCATCCCCTGTGTCCGATCCTCCAGGGACACCTCAATCAGCGTGGACGACAAGGTCTGCCTCAGCCTCTCCTCCCATCCACTTAAGGTGATGGGAAAAGGTGGACCACCTCCGGTGCCTCGGGCTTGCAGGGTTGCATTTTCTTCTTAACCTGCCTCTGGCAGTCACCCCATCTCTTTTTGACAGAGTGAACGTCCCATCTTCAGCTTGCCACCACATTGACCCGGCTGCAGATTTGGTTCCAGACAGCCTTCTTCCTCGCAGCCAGGCCAGGAACCCTCTCCCTTCAGAACAGGATGCTCTACTTCTCCAGCACAGCCTCCACGAGGGCCCTGTTCTCCTCATCTGTATAACATGGATCTTTGATCCTCTCCTCGTCAGCTCTGGCATGCAAGGAGTTGGAACCAGAGTGCGATGCCTGCGCTGTCCCTGCCCGTGTAAGGTGGAAGTTCACTTCCTGGACAACTTGTCCTTAATGGGTTATACAAACTGTCTGACATTGGCTCCATCTCAAGAAAAACCAAACTAGCTACTATAGATGTAGAATCACTCTATACCAACATTCCACATGAAGATGGAATTACAGCCTGCAGAACATTCTTAAAGTAAGAGAACCTGGAACACAGAACCTGGAACTAATACACTTTATACTAACAATTATTTCACATTTGGGCAAGAACTATACATACAAAAGGCTGGAATTGCCATGGGAACGTGGACGAGTATACAGAAACATATTCATGACAAAATTGGAGGAGAAGTTCTTATCCACATGTTAAATAAAGCTTCTGGTCCACCTTCACTACAAAGATAGTAACATAGTAACATAGTAATTTAGGTTGAAAAAAGACTTGCGTCCATCTAGTTCAACCTTTTCCTATTCCTGTTTACCATCGTTGATCCAAAAGAAGGCAAAAAAAACCCCTCAATTAGTAATTAAAAATTCTGCCTTGAATGGGGGGGGGGGAAATTCCATCTTGATTCCAAATGGCAATCAGATTCCTCCCCGGATCAACAAGCCCCAACTAAATATTCATCCCAATACTAACATACATAGCCCTCTATGTTATGCTCTTTTAAATAAGTATCCAGGCCCCTTTTAAAGGTATCTAATGTTGTCGATAGCACCACCTCCTCAGGCAGTGAATTCCATACCTTTATTGTCCTTACTGTAAAGAAACCCTTCCGCTGTTGTAGATTAAATCTCCTTTCCTCAAGTCTAAGCGGGTGGCCTCTTGTCCTGTGTACTGTTCTGTTAATGAACAGGTCTTTGGAGAGCCCTTTGTATGGGCCCTGAACATATTTATATAGTGTTATCATATCCCCTCTAAGACGCTGTTTCTCTAGTGTGTACAAGTTTAACTTTTCTAGCCTTTCTTCATAACTAAAGCTTTCCATTCCCCTTACTAATTTTGTAGCCCTCCTCTGCACTTTCTCTAGTTCCATAATATCCTTTTTCAGAAAGGGCACCCAGAATTGAACAGCATATTCTAAGTGGGGTCTTACCATGGACCTGTAAAGAGGCATAATTATATCTTCCTCCCTTGAGTCAATACCCCTTTTAATACATGCCAATATCTTAATGGCCTTTGCAGCTGCCAGTTGGCACTGCATGCTACTGCTAAGTCTATTGTCTACCATTACTCCCAAATCCTTTTCATTTGTAGATTTCCCCAGAGAAACACCATTTAAACTATGTTGCATTTTTATTATTATACCCAAAATGCATAACTTTACACTTGTCTATATTGAATCTCATTTGCCACTTGCCTGCCCAGTTACTCAATTTGTCCAAATCCTCTTGTAATGAAGACACATCCAGTTCAGACTTTATTACCTTACTTAATTTTGTGTCATCGGCAAACACTGATACATGGCTCCCTATGCCCTCTGGGAGGTCATTAATAAACAAATTAAAAAGAAGAGGACCCAGGACAGATCCCTGAGGTACTCCACTTATCACGTTTATCCAACTGGAGAACTTGCCATTTACTACCACTCTTTGCATTCTATCTTTCAGCCAATTTCGAATCCACACACAAACATTTTCCCCTAGGCCTATTTCATTCAATTTGTACAGTAACCTCTTGTGCGGAACTGTATCAAATGCCTTGGCAAAGTCTAAATTGATCACATCAACCGCCGCTCCCTCATCTATATTATTACTCACTTTTTCATAAAATGCGATCAAGTTCGTTTGACAAGACCTGTCTTTCACAAAGCCATGTTGGCTATTGCTAATGATATTCCTGTTCCAGCAGAATTCTTGAATATATTCCCTTAGCAACCTTTCAAACAGCTTCCCTACCACAGATGTCAAGCTTACAGGTCTGTAATTTCCTGGCTGTGACTTTGATGCCTTTTTAAATATGGGCACCACATCTTCTTTACGCCAATGCATGGGCACCATACCTGAAATAAAAGAATCCCTGAAAATCAAATATAACGGTCTGGCCAGGGTCTGGCTTAGCTCTTTAAGTACCCGTGGGTGTATACCATCTGGCCCCGGAGCTTTGTCTACACCATTCAAATGTTTTAACACTTTTTCTTGTGTTTGCCAGTCCCATGCTTGCTGTGACTGTTCTGTAAAAATAGTCTGCAGATTCTTGTCCATTGGGTCTTCCTTGGTAAAAACAGAAGAAAAGAAATTATTTAAAATATCTGCCTTCTCTCTATGCCCCTTGACCATCTCACCTGTTTCAGATAACAAGGACCCAACATTATCAGACTTGCCATTAATGTATTTAAAGAATTTCTTTGTGTTGCTCTTGCTCTCCTTAGCAATATTTTTTTCATTCTCCAGTCTAGCTAATTTAATAGCCTTTTTGCAGGTTTTGTTGACATTTTTGTATACTGCAAATGCCTCTGCTGATCCCTCAGCTTTGTAATGTTTAAATGCCACTTTCTTGTTATTTATTTCCTGAATTACTTTACTGGTTAGCCACATTGTCTTTACTTTGCTTCTTTTGTATTTGTTTCCAACAGGGATAAATTTATATGTGTATTTTTGCAATGTTATTTTGAATGCATTCCACTTACCTTTTGTGTTTTTTCCTGAAAATATTTTATCCCAGTTAACGAGACCAAGGGATGAATTAAATCTGCTAAAGTTGGCCTTTTTAAAATTCAGTGTTTTGGTGGGACCCATACTAAATTGCTTTTTTGAATTTATCTCAAACGATACCATGTTGTGCTCCCTAACTTGGATGTTATAGATAAGTTCTTCATTGTCAGTTATTACCACATCCAGACATGCATTCCCTCTGGTTGAAGTCTGCACTAGTTGAGACAAAAAATTGTCATTCAACAAGTTCAGAAACTTGCTGCTTTTAGCAGAATTAGCTGTTCCATTTTTCCAGTCTATTTCTGGATAATTAAAATCCCCCATAATTAAAGTTCTCCCTATTTGAGAAGCCTTTCCTATTTGCATTAATAGCTTTGATTCCTCAAGGTCACCAATGTTTGGTGGTTAATAACAAATACCCACTAGTATTTTTTGGGCAGTTTTACCCCCAGTGACTATTTCAACCCACAGGGATTCCACATGGTCACTACTGTCATCACATATATCTTCCCGCAATTGAGGCAATAATGCTGGTTTGACATACAGACAGACCCCACCACCTCTTTTGTTTGACCTATCTTTTCTAAATAACATGTAACCCTCCAAATTGATTGACCAATCATGTGTGTCATCCCACCATGTTTCTGTTATGCCTTTCAAGTCTTAGTTTTCAATTTCAGCTACCAGCTCCAGTTCCCCTATTTTACCAGTTAAACTTCTGGCATTTGCAAGCATACAATTTATGCCACTGCTATGTTTCATTTGTGATTTAATTTTGATGTGGTTTATAGGCTTCTCCCTATCATCTGTACTAACCCCGCCCCCAGATCCTCCCACCTGGTTATTAACTACATTGCCTTCCCTTTCTATACTATCTATCCCAGTATTTATTGGTCCCCCCACTTTCTAGTTTAAAATCTTCTCCAGCCATCTAGTCATCCTAATCTTTTGGACTGCCAGAGAAGATGAACTATTGTCATTTCACAAAAATTACAGTGCCTTCCATCCCACCATAAACCTCAAACGCAGCCATTCACCCATACAAATTAACTTTCTGGATATTACAATAGTATTAGTAACACCTCCATCCGGACATCTCTCTACAGCAAATCAACAGACAGACCAAATTTTTTCAGAAATGACACTTTCCATCCCATACACACAAAAAATCTTTTGGTTACAGCCCTGTCCTTAGCTATATCAGCATATGCTCTGAGACTTCTGATCAAGATCATTATGTTAAAAATTTCAGAAGAAACTTTATAGGTTATGAATATAATGCCAAATTCACGGACATTAAAATTCAGAGAACCACCAGTGTACACAGAGGAAATCTCCTGGAATACAAGGAACTCAGGAAGATAACAGAGTGCCGTTATTAGTCACCTACAACCCACAGCTTGAAGTACTGTGCAAAATCTCAGAAGAGGTCCAAACAATACTACATACTAATGGCAGATTAAAAAGAATTTTACTAAGATCTTCACTCCTTTCCTATAAACAGCACCTAAGCCAGAAGCATTTGGTGATGATTAGCTCACTTTATAATGAAACAGATAATGGTACTTCTCCCTTTCTACAAAGGACATGTGGAACCTGTGCACACATATGTATCACAGATATGGTGCTCATACCACATTCACACCGAAACTACAATATCAAGGGCAAATTCTCCTGTGGTTCATCTAGAGTTGTTCTCATCATGTGTCTGATATGTCCCCTACCAGGACTATATGTAGGTGAGACAGAACAAACCCTCATAAAAAGTATGAATTATCATAGGTCCAATTTGAACCAAAATAGAGATACCCCAGTGGGGCAACATTCGTGCATAATGGATTACAGCACTGAAGATCTCAAAGTGACTGCATTGATTTTTTACATGGAGAGACTGAAAGAGTATAAAGTGATAACCAAGTTTAACATTCTGAGCTGTGGCCTGAACTGTGACAAGGAATTTTTGCCACATTATCCCATCCCTTTGGGTGCCAGGGGGCTGCACAGATCATTGCAAGGTTATGCACCCCTCTGGTATTCTGAGAATTACCCCTGAGCAGATAGACCCCTGAGGAAGTGATAGTATATCACGCAACGCGTAGGGTGAGAGTATTGTTTTATTTTTCTTGGAGATCATCATATATTGATCATTTTATTTTTTCAATATTATTCAGTACATGTACATGCATATATATGTGTGTTTTATGTGATTTATTTTTTTAATAATAAATGTATATTTTTAATGGAGAACCATTTGATTTAGTGTGTGGTTCCTATTTCAATTAGTGGCCCCCAGTCATTATTGTTTTTGGGACTGTATTACTCCATATAGTTTCCCCCCCTTTGTATATATATTAGTCCTCATCGGATATAGAGTATTAGTTGGAGCCTTTGGAGCCTTTGGAGCATTATATCATCTCCATCTACTCTGAGTGAGGAGGAAAACTGGGATACATTGGGAAGATCAGTGGAAGATCTGGAACGGGAGTGATACAGATACCCGCACTGGGGGTGATCCAGTGGAGGCTTATTCACTGAGAGGCCGGTATAGCCTCGTGGAAATGTGAGTAGACATCTTGCTAGCTCACAGGTGATTATCTGGTGGAGGATTTCATATATTGACATTACAGTCTACACTTAGAGCGTGTGCGCTTCTCTCTTTTGTGTTTTTTGTTTACATGTATTGAAAGTCGAATACCAGCGACTGATATTGGGAAGCGGCACCGTGAAAGTGAAAGTGAAAAGAGAAATTTAAAGAAGGCTAGACTAGAGACTTTGGGTTTTCTTTTCTTCTTTTCCCTTGAGGAATTTTTGATATATTTTATATTGTTTATTTGCACTATATCATTGTGGGTGTACATTTTAAGTAGAGGCCTCTCAATAGTGAGCGCTGATATATTTAGAAGTGTTTTTTGAAATAGCGGAACTGTTGGTTATCTCAACAATTAACACTTTTGCACTCATATTAATGAACAGACAGAACTGCAAACAAACACCTTGGCGGAGATGCACTAAGGTGTGATAAAGAGATTATAAAATGGAAATGACTTCTCCAGTGATTTCCCCTGTGTGTTATTCTATGGACCAATGCACTAAGATTTATCTAACTTTGGAGATCTTAGTGCATAGGCTCTTTAGAATAACATAGGAACGGGAGAAGTCAAGTTTGCTTTGTCACCTCTTTATCATGTCTTAGTGCATAACTTCCATTGTGGCTTAGGTCAGTAATTATAAATCATCCTCTGAGAATCCACTATGACCTTTGTCCACTACACTGAGGACACGTGATGTCACAACAGAAGACTTAATAAAAATAATGAATCTTCCCTGCTGTCAGTGTTATGCTCTAAATCCAAATTCCTGCCCGGGTTTCTCTTGTCTTCCTCTGGGAGTTTCACCCCCATTCTTTGTGCCCTTGGAGAAGGAAAGAGTGTTCAGAGACAGCTGGTCTCAAATAATTTTTTGGGGTTTAGATTTTGCATTCATAACATAAACGTTGTTGTATCTATGTTTTATAAGGCAGATGTGCTAAGGTCCCCTTCTTTCCCCTGTTCACTACTTATCACACATAGTGCAAAGTACAGTCACTGATGGTGGAGAAACATGACTGCTGGTTTCCTCCTCCATGTCTGTATCAGCAGCAGCAGGATCCATACAATTTTTCCTGTTGATCATAGTGCTACCCAGATCCTGAATTTTATTTTCATTTTAACTGTTAGTTTTAAGATTATTTCTCTCTCTCTCTCTACCACATAGCCGGTAAATGGAAACCATACTTGTTGGAAAGTTTGTGCATTAGCTCAATGGTTTGAAAATCTATGGGTTCCTCTATGGGTAGAAATTACTGTGGAAAAGCGGAAAATCATCCTTTTTTGGTGCAATTCTGTTACGGTTTTCTGACACTCAGACAAGGTTTTAAGTAAAAACACAGTTTTATTTGAAATGAAAATCAGGAATAGCGCCCCTGGGGGCCAGGTATGGCATAGACAGACAGGTAGAAAACAGTAGCTAGTAGAATGAATGCTGAAATGCACTGTATAACAGGATGGACAAGGGTTAAGGAATAACCCACTGATCAGTCACAATGATGGTAGGCTGACAACGCCCAGCTAAACCAATAAGTCTCTGAAAGTATTCTCGATCAGTAGTAGGCTTGCTCAAATCACTCTCATGTAGCTGTTACAAAAGGACGCCCAAGGAGACTGTACAATGCAACCAGAGCTGAGTAAAAACTCCAGGAGGAGTGATAGAAAGAGCCGCTAGCAGAGCTGGTAAACGGAACCTGTCAAGCCCTTGATACGTACTGGAATACTGTTGTGTGCCAAAGGAGATTAGAGCCAGGCCACCCACATGGTGCCAACAGGAGTAACACTGTACCAGCAACAACGAGCCTCGCACAGGAGTGCGGTGAATGATACTACACACGAGCAATGACTAGCGCCCAGACACCCTTCTGGTGCCGTATCAGTACCATACAGCAAGAGCAAACGGAGGCCACAACACCGGGAGGTGCAAGCACGGTACACCATGTACCGGGACTAAACTGCTCTGCTCGAGTAATGGGCAGACTAGGTACGAAGCACAGCTCAGACTGTGTAAACGGCTCGGATAGTATGATATAGCTTGGCAAGTGTATTAGGCTCAATAACGGAGGCAACACACACACAGTAAGGGAATCGGGCAGGTACGGCCACGGAGAGGCAGCTCAGCAAGGTTACAACAGCTCGGTAAACGAAGGCCACTGCATAGCGCCAATGAGAGTGAATGAACGGAGCCCCACTACTACAGTTCAGAATGTCGCCGTCAGGCGACCTGTAAACACTGGAACTCAGGAAACTGATGAGGAACAGGGAGCGATAACCGGAACCAGGACCCTCTCGATCAGGAACGTCAAACAAGCCGGGTAAATCACGGAGCCGGAAAGTCAGCCACAGCCAGGTCGGTAACGGAGCATTAACGTCAGCCACAGTCAGGTCGGTAACGGAGCAGGAACGTCAGCCACATCCAGGTCAGTAACGTAGCAGGAACTTCAGCCAGCGCAGGATCCAATCAGAGAGCAGGAACGGAGAATAGTCAGACGAGCCGAATCGGTACACAGGAACACAGTAACTCAGCAAGAGGGCTCAACTTCAGGAACACCACGAAAGGGCACCAGATAGATGTCATAGGCCCAGTATAAAAAGGAACATCCTGGGCGGGCCAAACAACCTGCACCAATGCACAGGTACCATCAGTGTGACTGACAGGGGATCACGGGCACCGTGATAAATTCCCAGAGGAACAAAACAGGACTTTGTGTCCATCTCTAATGATGGAGGATATGCTTTGATTTTCTGTTCACTCAAAGCCAGTTGTTGATTTCTACCTTTACGTAGAAGAAAAAGATTTTAAGGTGTCAAAAATCCACTTATCATAATTATTTATTCTAAGTTTTAAGGGGCCCAATATCCACCTTTATCTTATTTCTGTTTATACAGTTGTAGACTTAAAGTCTAATCACTATCGACTGAAATATCACTTTTATATAGGATCAATATTCACCATTCCCTTTTCACATATGGAAAAGGTTAACTTGTTAAGGACCACAGGGGTGTATAATGTATTGCCCCACAATGAGTTGCACACTGGTCTGTAAAGTGTTTACAGTGCAAATGCTAATTCTTCAATATCCCTTAGCATAACTTAGAATTTTTTCCCTTAGGTTCCTATTAAGCTCATTAAAAATGTCTTCATGGAATTATCTTCCTGATTGCAGTTACTGTAGAATCTCTCTGTAATGAATATAAAAAGGTCAGTTGGTAACACATTTTCTGGCATTGCTGAATGCTCACTGGATTCACTCTGTGCTGTGCTGATCACTGGGATCACACTGTACTGTACTGATCACCGGATTCACTCTGTACTGTACTGATCACTGGATTCACTCTGTACTGTACTGATCATTGGATTCACACTGTACTGTACTGATCACTGGATTCACTCTGTACTGTACTGATCACTGGAATCACTCTGTACTGTACTGATCACCGGATTCACTCTGTACTGTACTGATCACTGGATTCACTCTGTACTGTACTGATCACTGGACTCACTCTGTACTGTACTGATCGCTGGAATCACCCTGTACTGTACTGATCACTGGACACACTCTGTACTGTACTGATCACTGGATTCACTCTGTACTGTACTGATCACTGGAATCACTCTGTACTGTACTGATTAATGGATTCACTCTGCACTGTACTGATCACTGGATTCCCACTGTACTGTACTGATCACTGGATTCACTCTGTACTGTACTGATCACCGGGACCTTGGAAATGATCTAATGTGAATGATACCAAGTTATTGTGCTGCTGGGTTTGTGATGTAATAGTAAGTAGCACTGTACTGAGGAGATATGCACCAACCTATCATATAACATGTAACTATGTCTGTGTGACCATAGGAATAATTGGGCCTTATATGACATCAGTTTACTTAGAGAGTTCAGATGATTCCTGCGGAAGAAGAATGGACATTATATACAAAGGGAAAGCTGACTTATTGATGATGTACTCAGCAGTGGCAATAGGACAATATGAGAGCGACAAGAGCTTCAGAATAAAGTGTGACCATAGCCTTATTAGTAGGAAAGAAGTGCAACCAAGTGAATCACACATTTAGAAGGAAACCCTGACTGAAAGAATTTACAATCTAATTAGTGAAAGGGTCATCATACAGAGACAGGAGGAGGATTATAAGTTTAGGTAAAAGGTAGTTGTAGAAGTACAGAATGATTTTGATGTAAACGCTGTGAATAAAGAGAATGCTGTTACTGAGATGCTTCCTACATCTGGTGGGATTTCTGGAGATTTTGATGTTGTCTTCTCCTTCATATCATAACAGTGTAATTTGTCTCTGTGTTGATCTAGATGGATATTTACATGATCCTGAATTTCATTGTGTCCATTGCTATCTTCCAACTAAATAACTCTGTTCCATACATGTCTCCATAACTCATTACTTGAAGGTAAATTAAATTCCTTGAGCATTCTTTGTGTTAATGACCGTGTCTCTGTGTGTTTAGATGATTATCTGATCTGTTATATTATTTTCTTCAAAATGACTAATAAAAAGTATCACAGTGTTGGTCAGGGTCCTTCTCCACTTTCAAAATATCTGCATCTGTCTTCTCCCTGCCATTTCCTATTGTCATTTTCAATGTTGTTCGATGTGCTTAAAGTGACAGTCAATGTCTTATTTGTCCTCACATGTTCTGCAAGTTCTGCTTCACATAACTGTGTAATCTGTCTCTGTGTTGATCTAGATGGATCTTTGCATGATCCTTCATTGTGTTCATTGTTATCTTCCAGCTCTATAACTCATAGTATATTCCATACATATCTCTATAACTTATTACTTCAAGGTAAATTAAATTCCTTGAACATTCCTTGTGTTAATGACCATGTCTCTGAATGATTAGATGATTATCTGATCTGTTATAATATTTTCTTGAAGATGTTACTAAGAAAAAGGGTCAAAGAACAACAGTGTAGGTCAGGGTCCATCTCCACTTTCTTTAGATATTTCAAAATATCTGCATCTGTCTTCTCCCTGCCATTCCCGATTGTCATTTTCAATGTTGTTCGAGGTGCTTAAAGTGACAGTCAATGTTGACCTCACATATTCTGCAAGTCCACAACATGTCAGATTGTCTATACTATATTTTTCACTTTCACCTACTTTCTATACTTTTATATCTCTGATATTGGATTCTCTTAATACTTTGAGTGGCAGAGGGGGATGCAACACACTGCAAAGCAATGCTCTGACTGCTTTAGAGGTAGTATTTTCTAAATTATATCGCTGTTTTGAAACTGTTTTTTTTTTCTAAATTTCACAATCCCTGAAATTAAGCTGTCTGGAAATAGATTCAGAGAGTATTTGTCATGGATATTAAAGTACAAAAATGGGTAGAAATAAATAAGAAACAAAAATAAAACTATAGACAACGTATCTATATATTATTCCCTTATATAAAAAATAAGTTTATTGTCTCTTTAAGGTTCTCCCAATTACTAGTTAATAATATGGATTATTTTATTCTTATATCGCACAAAGTTGAGTTCCCGGTTTATCTTTGCTTATTAATTAAACATGAAAAGTGTTTTTATTATTTATCTGAGGTGCGCTGGTTTCATTATTCTATGCAAAGAGGAACTATCACCTTTCAAGTTCTCTGATCAGGTGGGAGCTTCCATATAAATAGATTATTCTTCCTTATCAGTTTACTGTACCCCTCAGGTGATTTTCTAGATATATGAGTAATTAAGCAGCTTTATATCTGACCAAGTCATAGAACAAGCTCTACTGACACTAGATTCCCCAACTACTAAACCAAAATCACTAAAATTATTAACCTGTTTGGCAAAACAAAAATCAAAATGTATTTTTAGATAGATACAATTTGGTGTGTAGGTAGCAGGTCCAATCAGCTAAATCACTGAATATTTTAACTTGTGGGGTCTTCTTTTTTCTTACCTTTTATCTCAAACCTAATATAGTAATATTATTTAACTATATAGATGTTATGTTTTTCTTTTCCACACCTCTATTAAATATAGCCGTTCTCAGGGGGCATGGCCTGGCAGCCATACTGAGCGGACGCAAGTTGGAGAGGCTCCGCTATTTCTCTTGGCCAGCCGTTGCCATCCTGCATTTCTGGCCAATGATCTGCTGTGTGCTTCCCTGCCCCTGTTTGCCCAGCTCCTGATCTTTCTGGGGGACTCTTTATTTCCCTTTTTTTTATTTATTTTATGTTGCTGACCGCAGTGTTATCGGCATGCTTGGGCCTACAGCCGTGGCCTTGCGTGCCGCTTCCACCCAGCGGGGAGCCGGGCGTCTGAGAGAGGTGGCAGTTGTTGTCCCTATATTTTTTTTAAAAAACAAGAAAGAAAAAAGAAGGAGGGAGCTCTGAGAGCGGAGAAAGGGATCTGCTGTCACCCCTGCAGCGAGTGACTCGAGGTCTGTGGCGACACTCGTGTGTTGGAGACCTGTGGCCGCGATCTGGGGTACCGCTCCTGGCATTAGAGGAGTATATAATGACCGGTGGCACAGCCTGCTGGGGAATTCATGAAGGCCTACTGTTGCTGCACCGCTGCTTGCCTGTGACTGGATATCTCCATCTGCCACACAATCCCCTTGTTCGTCTCCTCTCCTGTATATGTTTCTACCCTTCTGCCCCGTGTATAATCCAATATTCAGTTCCAGCATAATACTCGACAGACAACTTGAATGCATGTTCCTAGAAATTACTTCATTCTGTAATATATATCTACTGTCTCAGAACCTTCAGGGTCAACTGTGCAGGTATACCTAGAAAATTTGCCACTGCCCCACCAGCTCTCAATTGAAGCCAGCTTATCGCTGTGAACTCCCCCTGTTTGTCCTATTTCTCTCCTCTATATGTTTCCCCCCTCTGCCCCGTGTATATTTGAGAAGAATCTGACATGCTGCTCTGATCCATATTATATGAGAAGTCTGAATGCTTGTCAAGCTAACATGAGCCAAGATATACATGTTGTTTAGAGTTTGAGGGGTCCCGTCTGCGCCCGCCCGCCTTGGCGGCACTTGTCCACTCCTCTCTGGCCTGGCCTGTATTACTCTGACCTATACTTGCTTTCCTGCTTCCATTATGGTTAAAAAATCTTCAGAATATAGGAAGAAATTGAGTAAATTTGCTAGAAGAGCAATGGCGGCGGAGGAGATCACGGCTGTGTTGGAGGCCCCTTCTGCGGCGACCTCGCCCGCACAGTCTTCAGTTTCCGAGGAAGATGATTCCAAGTCCCAATTTGCAGAAATAATGTCTGCAATTGCTACTTGTCAGGCAGTCCTGACTAACAAAATTGACACGGTGCAAGTGGAGATTAACCTTTTACGTGCAGATCAACAGAATTTACGTGAAAGCATTACGATGTTCGAAACCGTATCTCTACTGTGGAGGACACGCTTCCCCCTGTTGTTACCTCAGAGGATGAGTTAAAGAATCAAGTTCTTTCTCTACAGTCCAAGGTGGATGATGTGGAAAACAGATCCAGACGCAGCAATGTTCATATAGTTGGGCTGCCTGAGGACTGTGAGGGTCGTGCCCCTGAGCAATTCATGGAGGCCTGGATAAAGGAACATGTTGGCACAGAAGGCCTCTCACTGTCCTTTGTTATTGAGAGGGCACATCGTTTGCCAGCGGGCCCGAGACCTCCTGGATCTTCTCCTCGACAGCTAATTATTAAACTTCTGAATTATAGAGATCGAGACGCAATCCTCCGTATGGCCAGGGTGAAAAGTCAGATCTTGTTTGAGAACCAACTTATCTCTTTCTATCCGGATTTTTCTGCTGATGTCCAGCGTCAGAGACGCCGCTTCGTGGAGGTTAAACGCAAGCTACGAGAGAAGAACATCTCCTATTCTATGTTGTTTCCTGCTAGGTTGAGAATTGTCCATGATGGTAACACCATCTTCTTCACATCGGACTCGGAGGCCGGAAAGTGGGTGGACACTCATTAGAGCTCCCCTGTCAGCCCCGGTTATTGTTATCATGCTCCCTACTACATGTGATACAACATGGTTCTTCCCCTGAACTTTGGTTAATGCCAAATGATTCCTGAAGGACATGGTGACTGCCTGATTCGACCCCTATTCCGCTGTTCTACTTGAATGGAGTACATGCCCCATGGGTCAGGCTATTATTGCCCCCATATCTTGTGGTGGCCTGAGAGATGCACAGCTTTAAGATCCCTGACACGAGGTTGTGGTAATTTGAGAAATGCTGTGTTATGGCTCAGAGCACTAATATTAATAATCCTTTTGTAAATGCTATTGCAGATGTATACTTTGATGCCTAAGTCTATTTGTTCAGGGGGAGAGAGAAATTCTTATTTGTTTGTGTGTTTTTTTTTTTCTTTCTCTCTCTCTCACCCACTATATTGACATTCTAGGTACTGTTATACACTGTTACTGTTATATTGGTTTCTCCTTGCGTGCCTCGGGCGATGGCTGGGTGTAGTCTTTGCTGTACTTCAGCATCTAGATCTCATGCAGTCGTTTGCCTCGGCTCATAATTTTATGGCTTCTCTGCTTCGCCCGGGGCGTGCTGGGATGGGATGCAAAACTGGGAGACATACTTAATGTCTCTGGGAGGTCTCAGCTTGTTACTGTGTTGTAGTAATGTTATTAAAGTAATTTACCTATCTATATTTATATACATAATCCAAAAAATGTGCTAAGGCTTAGAACACTGATCTCAATGCCCTCTTTATAAATGCTGTTTCGGATGTTTACTTTTGTTTATAGCAACCTATGTGCTTATCTGTGGGGATGAAGATTATTGCTCTGGGGTGCTCCCGTTCGGCTTCTGCCCTCTTGCTCGCCTTGGACGATGATGATGTGACGCTCTGTTACAGTGTTGTGGCATTTTGATCCCATTACATTCGTTGGGATCTGATCATTTAATTTTGCCTCCGGGTCACCCGGGGGGTGTTTGGGGGTGGAGGCTGGGTGGGGGTATTTTCTGGCTGCAATCGGGGGTTTGTATTTGTTGCCTTGTGGGAGATGTTCACATCTGGGGTTTGCTGCGGTGGGGTGGTCAATGGGCTATTTCTCTATAGCTGAGGTGGGCTGATGTTGTGTTTAATATTGATATACATTGCCGCTGTTGGGGGCGGGGGGAGTAGACGGGACTGTTTAAGGTTTGAGTAACTACCAGTTATTTCGTTTTTGGGGGTTGGGGGGGAGGGTTGGGGAATTGGTTGTGGCTGCCAGGCCACAGGAATGGGTTGGTTCGGGTATAAAATCTCTGTCAGGTTGGGAGTGATGGAGATAGGGTGGGATGTTCTATTAGGGATAGGATTAGATGTTTACTTCTGGTTTCCTCTCTCTTCTGGGCCGGGCGCTCCTTACTCCCAGCTCTTCCTGTCATATGGCCAGGGGCGCTACTTTCATATCTATCTTTGTAATGACATCACTGACTTGTAAGTTCCTCTCATGGAATGTGCGTGGATTGAATGATGCCATAAAACGCTCTTTAGTTTTAAATCATATTAAGAAACAGACTCCTGGGGTTGTTATGTTGCAGGAGACCCATCTCACTGCTAGTAGGGTTTTGTTCCTTAGGAGACACTGGTTGCAGAGTCATTATCATGCCACCTATTCCACATATGCCAGGGGTGTTTCTATTCTTATCTCTAAACTAGTTTCCTTCGAACTTATTGACCTTAAGACTGACCCCCCAGGGATGCTATCTTTTTTTGACATGTAAACTACAAGGAGCTCTGTTTGTCTTGATGAATGTCTTCATACCACCAACTTTTGACCCCTCCATACTTAGGGATATGCTTTTGTATGTCTCTGATAAGTCACAACACAATATAGTCTGTATATATACGAATTCTAACTTAGACAGATTGGGTGGTTCAGCGGTTGGTTCCAAATTGCATACAGATGCCTTCCTCAGTCTCA
Organism: Rhinophrynus dorsalis; assembly: GCA_037306005.1. Taxonomy (NCBI): domain Eukaryota; kingdom Metazoa; phylum Chordata; class Amphibia; order Anura; family Rhinophrynidae; genus Rhinophrynus; species Rhinophrynus dorsalis. The sequence continues at coordinate 558,334,226 of CM074721.1, forward strand.
TCGGTGACCTGGGCTTTATAGACGTTTGGCGGACTCTACACCTGCAGGACCGGGGGTTCTCGTGCCACTCGGCTACACATAAAACATTATCAAGCATTGATTATGTGTTTACTAACCAATTGACCTTGAATTGGGTATCTGATTGCAGTTTCATGACTAGGGTGGCTTCTGACCACTCCCCATTATTGTTGACCCTGCAGCCTGACCGGAGACCTCATTCTAGAGGTGGGAAATTTAATCCCATATGGTTGACCAATACATATTTGGTGTCTAAACATAGAGAGGATCTTGCTGAATACTTTGTCGAAAATCTTGGCTCGGCTTCTCAGGGTGTAGTCTGGGAGGCTGCCAAGGCGGTGGCAAGGAGCTCCTTGATCTCTTTCATAGACTTAGATCTAGAGAGGTGGAAGTATTGGAATCTGATGCAGCGGAAGCGGAGAGACAGTTTGTGGAGGAGGGGGGCGAGGCTGCTTATGCTAAGTTCGTCTCTTGCTCGCTTCGATATTCTACGAAATTAACTGAACTGAATGCTCGTCATGTCTTTTATTGCAAACAGAATATTTTTGAGAATGGAGATAAGGCAGGCAAACTAATGGCTCATCTTGTCAATCAGGCACAGGGGGACTCCGTCGGTTTCTGCACTCCGAGATCCTGGGGACGTAATGATTCTTGATCCGCAAGTGATTAATTCGCAATTTCAGCTCTTCTATTCCCATTTATATGAATCTCGACTTGCCCGCACTGAGGCACAGATTTCCTCCTTTATTGATCATTGTGATCTTCCGCAACTTTCTATTGAACATAAGCAAATGTTGGATGCTCCTATACTTCTTAGAGAGGTGGTGGAGGCAATTTGTGGATTGCCGATGGGCAGGGCGTCAGGGGTGGATGGTCTTCCAGCAGAATGGTATAAGGAATTTGCAGATGTCTTGGTCCCCCATCTTTTGAATACTTTTTATGCTGCTATTGATGACGGTTTTCTACCAGACTCAATGAATAATGCTTCCATTATTGTATTGCCTAAGCCAGGAAAGGATCTTGGGGTTTGTGACTCCTATAGACCCATTTCCTTGTTGACTACGGATGCGAAGATTGTGGCGAAAATTTTGGCCACCAGACTGAATAAGGTATTAGGGTCCGTCATTCATGAGGATCAGACTGGATTTATTCCTGGTAAATCGACGTCACATAATCTTAGGCGATTATTTATGCACCTTCAACTTCCTCATGATAACATCGGACATCGGGTGATAGCATTTCTTGATGCAACAAAAGGCTTTTGACTCTGTTGAGTGGCCATACCTTTGGCATGTTCTTCAGGGTTTTGGATTCGGTCCCTCCTTTATTAAATGGATCCATATCTTGTATAGTAGGCCCAAGGCCTCTGTGGTGACGAACTGGCTGAGTTCACCACCATTCTCTTTGCACCGTGGTACTAGACAGGGCTGCCCACTTTTGCCCGGCCTGTTTGCCTTGGCCTTGGAACCCCTGGCTGTTTTAATTCGTGCTAATCTGTTGATCCGGGACTCAGGTTGGAGGGTATAGAGGAAAAGCTTACATTGTATGCTGATGACATCTTACTCTTTTTGGATGATGGGGGGGACTCCTTGCGAACTACATTACAGCTGATAGATGATTTTGGCACATACTCTAGGTTTCAAATAAACTGGACTAAGTCCTCTTTGATTCCAATTGACGGTGGTCTGTGGGACTCTCCTCCACCTGACATCCCACTTTCTTGCGTGTCTGAGTGTTCATATTTGGGGATTCGAGTGACAGATGCGGCGGACTCCTTTTTGGAGCTGAATTTGGTTCCTACTATCCAATACTTTAGCGAAAAAACGATGGCATGGCTTCACTTGCCTTTAAACGTTATTGGAAGGTCAAATCTTATTAAAATGATTTTGCCCAAATTTTTGTATATTTTTCAAAATACGCCACTCCCTATTCCTAAAAAATATTTCCGACAGATAGACAAAATTATTTCGCGATTTCTATGGCGGGGGAATCGAGCTAGACTCAAACTAACTACACTCATGAGATCAAAATGCGAGGGAGGAATCGCCTTGCCTAATTTTTATAGGTACTACTTGGCAGCGCAATCTCGTTATGTGATTGATTTTGTCTCTCCCCAGCCTCGTTACCAGATTACTCAAATGGATGTACTTCTATTACATCCTGCCTATAGATTATCCCAGTTTCTACATGGTGGACCCGCCGTTTTTAAGACTCGAATTCCTATGGCAACAACCCTGTACGGGGCGTGGATGGAGCTGAAACAGTTGCTGGGATATGTAGCCATGGATCTGGATACTCCCCTGTGGGGCGATGCAGGGATACACCATCTACTCGGTAGCGACTTTGGCCCTTTGTGGGCTAGATTTGGGGTTGATTCTCTTGGACAATTATATCAGGATAATCAATTGAAATCTTTTGAATAATTACATGAGGAATATCATATACCACATAATCTTTTTTATTCGTATTTATGTATTAGGGATGCTCTACGAGCCCAATGGGGTGATCGTGTTCCAACAGTCTCTACGTTTCCGCTTCTTACTAGGTTGATGGTCTTAGAACTGCAGAGACCTCTTTCTTTCATTTATCAGTGGCTAGATTCTCATATAGGGCGTCAGGAGTTTCCTTCTAGGACTAAATGGGAAAAGGATGTGGGTCCACTGGAGGATTGGGAATGGGATCTCGCTAAGTCGGGACCAGCCTTAGTGGCGACGTCGACTGGACATCAAATGATTCAGCTGAACATTTTGCATAGAATCTATTACACACCAGTCAGACTGTTTAAAATGAGAGGTTCTGGATCCGATCCAATACTGCTCAAGGTACTTACTTGCATATGATTTGGGAATGCCCTGGAGTCAGGGGGTTTTGGAATGATGTGGTGCGCGTTGTGTCCTTGGTATTGGGAAGACCTGTTCCTGTGACCCCAAAGATATGTCTGCTGATATTTTTCCCGATAAGATTGAGGATGTAACCGACAGGACTCGGGGGAGAGAGGAACTGGGAATGGGGGTTATAGTTTAGTTTAGATAGACTGGTTATTTTGAGTTTGGGTTAATTCATTATAAAAACCCTCAGGTCGGCTCTGTACATTTTGCTCATATGCATCTATTCTTTTTACTGTTGTGCGTGCTTGCATAATTTTAATGTATCTGACAGTTATTCCATGTACCTCTTTCTTTGTATATGTATGGAGTGATCTGATAATAAAATATATTTAAAAAAATATATATATAGCCGTTCTCCCATGCAGTCTCTACAGATCTCACCATCCTAAGGAACTTAGAGGTAGATTTATAAAACTGGCATTAAGAGAAAACAAGCATTAGAAAGGCATTAAAAATGTGCATTACAGTTATAAAAGTTGTAACACCATTTTAAGAGAACTTAACTCTGTATAGGACTTTTTTTAAAGTGAAGTTAGGAAGTATGTAAAAATTGGAGTAGTGAATTTATAGAGATCTGTAGCTAAATGACAAAAGTTTGCATTGTGTCTGACCTGTTCTTATTTCTAGTGTTTCCAACACATTTATAAAACTTTCTACAAAGCATTTTTAAAAGCAACACTCCTAATAAGGGATAAGCACATTTTAAAAATTCCTTGTTTCACAAACTTCACACAATCTGAAATCGTAATTTCTCAATAAAAGTTTGAAATGACCAGAATGGACTTAACAATAAAACAGACTCTTGTTAATTTTTCTAATTCAGTTTCAGGTTCTTAAAGGCATAGTAATACTTCATTTTAACTTTATTTTATTTTGTAGGCATAAAAAAAAATGAATGATATAAGTCTTAGTTCTCAAAACTTTATGGTTTGAGAGATTTTCAGAAGCAAAGTTTCCCCTCCCACCCCTTTTACCTAGTGTAAGCCATCTCTTCTCAGATGTGGAATCCAGTCCATAGACCAGACAGATAACAGAAGAGGACAGTCTTCTTCCTATGAGAACAATGAAAGCCCTGCCCCCTTGACAAGTTTTTCAGATTTTTCACTTATCTTAAATCTTGAAGATTGCCCCTCTCTGCAGTCTACCTGGGCACCTCCCTTCTGATCTGGCTGAGCAGTGTTACATCAGTAAAAGGGTTGGGAGGGGGATACTTTGTCATTGAATTACTCTTGCACTACAGCTTGACAGTATTGAAATAACACTCTCCAAAGTCCAAGAACTATGATGATTAATTACAGCTGATTTTATTATGAAACATTACTATCCTTTTAAGGACAGGAAGGACCCTCTTCCTTTACATGTTTCAGTTATGTATTTAGTAGTTGCTAAACCACTTATTTACATTTGTAGGAATCGTAAAGAGATGATTACACAGCATTATTATAAAATTAATATACTAGAATAACAAAAATGTTCCTTATCATTATTTATTATAATAATACTAGTTGAACAGCCTGTGTACATGGGCCACAATGCCAGGCAGCAACAGCCACGGTGTAGTCATGCACAGTAGAGACTGCCCACAATGGGGCTGATAAAGGAGCGGGGCTCACAGAAGGTGCGCAGAGAGGACTACTCTCTGAATTCGGAGCACCCTGCTCTATTATCAGCCGCAGCAATGCGTTGCATACCCCTCTGACATTCAAAGGGTTCATTTTCTGTGATACTTTTATGATGAGTCTGATAACCTAGACCTTCTTTAATACCATGTTTCTCAGTAAAATTCCTGATTTGAGAACGTAGCTGTCTTTTGTAAAACCAATGGAAAATACAGAAATTACATCTTACAATACCTATATTTCGTTTCTAGAAATGAATAAAGTGAATCAGACAACAGTAAAGTATTTTCTTCTTTTGGGATTTCATGATGTTTACAACTTCAGAAGTGTTATTTTCCTTATTGTCCTTTTGATTTACATATTGACAATAACTGGAAATCTGATGATTGTTTTCTTGGTGTCTTTTAGTCAAACACTTAACTCTCCCATGTACTTCTTTCTGAGCCACCTGTCCTCCTGTGATCTACTGCTATCTACAGTAATTTCCCCTTTTTTGATGAGTCTTATATTGACTGAAAGGAAAGCCATGCCTTTTGTTGGCTGTTTCACACAATTGTACTTTTTTGGTGCCTCAGCAGCTACAGAGTGTATCCTTCTTTCGGTCATGTCTTACGATAGGTATTTGGCTATATGTAACCCACTGCGCTATTCTTCCCTCATGAGCTTCCAGAGATACCTTCGCCTGGTTTTGTGTTCTTGGGTCATGGGATTCATATTGACATTGAGTACAGTCCTTCGGGTACTTGAATTGCAATTCTGTGGTCCTAATGTCATTGATCATTTCTTCTGCGACCTTGCACCACTTCTGAAGCTTTCATGCTCAGACACTTCTTTTTTTGATCTGATGAACTTTGTGATAGGTTTTCCAATAACTTTCCTACCATTAATGTTCATCATTGCAACTTACATCTATATCTTCCACACCATTCTCAAGATCCCTTCGGCCTCTGGAAGACAAAAAGCCTTTTACACATGCAGCTCCCACCTGACGGTTGTGTCCATATATTATGGAACATTGATTGCTGCTTATATGTTTCATTCAAAAGAACACTCATTAAATCTCAACAAGTTGTTATCCTTCCTGTATACAGTGGTGACTCCATTCCTGAATCCAATCATTTATAGTTTGAGGAATAAGGACATCAAAACAGTCCTAGCTAAATTAGCACCTGTAAAACTAACGTGAACATTCAAATATATTTTAACGAGAGTGACGGTACTGTAGTTTTGGATACAGTTTATCATACTAGCATATCATAGAAACATAGACTTTGCTGGCAGACTACATGGACTATCCAGTCTGCTAATTTTCCTATCAAATTCTACAATCTTACATATTTTTCCAAAGAATTATTTCTATCACAGACATGTTTTGAATTCCCTTATAGTATTAGTCTCTACCAGTTGATCCACTCTCCCAACACTTCTAATAGAACAATATTTTCTAGATCTGTTTTTCATTATACAAATGTGTTGTATCTTACTAGATGTAATATTAATTATTGAAATAGATGAATTAACTAGTTTGCTAAATGTTTTCAGGCAGAAAGCCACCAGTAACTATTCCATTAGTTAAAATTGCCTTTTTCAAGTGCAAGTATTAATAACCTTTTAAATTTTTTGCCAAGCAGAAAGTGCCATTTTTAGCTGATTTCAGGTTGAGGTGGAAATTTTCAGCCATCCTTAACTGAGAGCAAAAAGGTCCACGTCTGGATTACCCTTCACTCTTAGGGTGACCCCTAAGAATAAAAACTACAAACCAAAATGTGAGAGGCTCTGAGGACAAACAAAGAAAAAAGGTCTTGTTCCACAGCTAGTTACCGCTCAGAAGCATCACTTTTTAGCTCTATAGCACCATTACAGAATATAAATTTCCACAAACATATTAGACTAATCCCACCCTAAGGGGCAGTCCAGTTCCAAAAAGACAGGCAAGTCCCTTATGCACAGGAACACTATATAACCTCAAAGTACATTTCAGCCTTGTTGGACCTAGTCAGTGAGGTGCAGATGGATTCCCTAGGATCACCCTTTACTTTTATGGTGCCCCCTAAGAGTATTCAAACCTTCAAACCAAAATGTGAGAGACTCTGAGGACAATCAAAAGCACAATGACCTGTTCTACGGCTAGTCACCATTCAGAAGCATCACGTTTTAGCTCTCTAGCGCCATTACTGAACAGAAATGTCCACACACATATTAGATGAATCCCGCCCAAAAGAGCTGTCATGGTATTATTATTATTATTATTATTCTTTATATATATAGCGCCGACTTAATCCTCAGCGCTGTACAATAGGGAACAACATACACAGATATTAAATAGTAAATCATATGTGAAGAACAGAAGGATCAGAGGGCCCCCTGCTGGTGAGAGCTGACAGTCTAGAGGGGGTAACCCACACTATTTCAATACTTACCATCAGTTTACTTTAATCGTTTCAGTGTATACAAAACGTTTTACATTTATATTCACACATTCTCCATTCACCTCTTCCGATTCATATGGACTGATTTCATCTATATATATAAAAGAAGACTTTGTGCCTGGCAAAACACACCCAGGGGCGGCAGTAAAAAGGATTACTGCTGCCATTGGGTGATTCTGTGGGAGTGTGATTTTTGGCCTGCCCCCACTATCCAGCCCGCCCACCACTATCTAAGGCTGAAAAAAAAAATGGCTGCCACACACTCCTACACCACAGATACATGCACATGCCCTCCCACACACACACTAGCAGACACATACACACATATACACACACGCACGCTGAGGATGATGGGAACAATGTTCAAGCTACAGCTGGAAGGCCATGGTCCAATCTGTATTATGCAGCTTCTTCATTCCCTGTCTTTGAGCCTACACAGCTCTGCTAATTACTACAAGTGAGCTGATTTCTAAACAATCAGCAGGAGGATACTGGCTTGCTGAGAAAGTGGAAACAACGGCAGAGAGGTGATCAGGCAGTGCAGAGCAAGGCTTCAGCTGAGCTGGTAAATGGCAGAGACATGGATGTGACTGTATTTATATATTGCACAAAGAGAGAGAAAGAGAGCAGGTTGTTTGTCAGTCTGTCTGTAAGTAGAGGTGCCAGTTCCTGCAATCATCTCCATGCTGTACATAGCTCACTGTATAGCATGTATGACAAACTATTTATATATGGTCTGGCATTGTATAGTATACAGTCTGTGTATAAGGACTGGCACTATACAGTATAGGAGGGACAGTCCCTGTTTGGCACCCAAATCCCTCTGCTCCTCTATTTAGGAGATCACACGGTGTGGTGTATATACAGTAGGCTGACCAGACCTCACCTTTAACCGGGGACACATAGGAAATAAGCATATTTCAGGAGTGCACCAAAATCAAAGCAGCCCTGCAGTATGCATTTTTCATATGTGTCACTGGTTAAAGGTGAGGTCTGGTCAGCCTAATGTACAAGTGTATCAGATTGCTTCACATCAGTAAAACCCACGGTAATGTGGGTATAAACTTCTGTATATATCTGTTAAATTAGTCTGTGTAAAAAAATACTTTCATCTTCTTCTAAATCATTCACTTACAGAAAGAGTAACTTAACCATTTCAGTGCCAGAAGAGATGCAATGCATTGCTTACCCCCTGGCACTCAAAGGGTTAAAAATTCTCTACAATCGTCTGGCACTGTATAGCAGTGGTTCTCAATCTGTGCCCTCAGTGGCTATTAACAGGCCAGGATTTTAGAATTTCCTTTTAAGAGCACAGGTGAGTTAATCAATATGACTGAGCCTCTGATCAACACACTTGTGTTCTAGCAGTGAAATTCCTAAGTCCTGGCCTGTTAGTGGCCACTGAGGGCATGGGCTGAGAACCTCTGCTGTATAGTATACAGTCTGCATGTGTCTGTGTATAAGGACTGGCACTATACAGTATAGGAGGGACAGTCCCTGTTTGACACCCAAATCCCTCTGCTCCTCTATTTAGGAGATCACATTGTGTGGTGTATATACCAGTGTATCAGATTGCTCCACATCAATAAAACCCACAGTAATGTGGGAATAAACTTCTGTATATATCTGTTAAATTAGTCTGTGTAAAAAAATACTTTCATCTTCTTCTAAATCATTCACTTACAGAAAGAGTAACTTAACCATTTCAATGCCAGAGGGGATGCAATGCATTGCTTACCCCCTGGCACTCAAAGGGTTAAAAATTCTCTAAAATACACCACCAGCCACGCCCCCAGTAACACCACCGAAAACACAAGTGTCCCTCTTTGGCCATATGAAATGTTGGGAGGTATGTTACTTACACTGCTCACACTGTATGTATTTATGTTCTGATTTGCAGCTGTGTGTCACTGTTTGTGTTGTCAGTGCATGTGTGTGTATATGTGTGTGTTGCATGTGTCTCTGTCTATCACTGTGTGTACCTTTCTGACATGTACACCCTACGCTATAATTCACTATCATAACATTTATTTAAAAAAAAAGAAACATTTCCTGCATAACATGACGGGCAACGCCGTCCCAAACTGCTAGTGGTTCTATATATATGGTATATCTATTTGTAATATTGTTTTTATTTTGTTCCTGTTCAGTAAATTATATTTTCCTATGTTCATTCTGTTGCACTTGGTTTTTTGCCTCAATGGCAGTAGGATTTTTATTGTAGCTATATGATTCATGTTAAGTAGCGCTCTCCTATGGTCCAGTTTTATTTTAGCTTAGTTACAGAATTGTGCACACTTATTTTGTTGGGACTATAGCTTGCTCTCATTTGATGCTGCATTTATACGACTATATTATACTTAATCAATTCATTTTTCAAGCTGAGCACCTTATCCTCCATATATGTTTCTGTACTAATTTATGCACTATTTTATTATACATTTTAGTGATGTAACAAAGAGCCATCACAACACAGTCTTGTACATTTCAGCTGAACTTATCTTGTCTGTGTGTACCATCCTGCAGTCAAATACATCAACAAGAACTAGAGGTCAAGGAATTAGGGAAGGGGAAAAAATCTCATTTTGACCCTATGGAAATTCTCATGAAAAAAAGCATGATTTTCTGCCACCCAGTGCCATTTTGCTGACTCCATAAATTTTCACATACGAAGGGTACTGTTTTCTGCCTTTGTTTTTCAATGCTGGCAAAACTTCCCTGCCCTTTACTATAACAACCCAGACATTCCTGCCATTCAGCACGTTATAGAATAGGGGAGAATTAGAGAGGAAGCAGATATAGAGAGATAATTTTAAAAATAATAGAAATACAGTTGCTTGAAGTGCTGGCTAGCACAGTGAGCAGCAGGAGAAGCTGGAGGGGCACTACTGATGTCGCTGAATCAGAGGTGGATGAATCTAGCAGAAGCAGCAGAAGCAGTGAAGGGAGCTTGTTTCCTTTTTCCTGAATGATCCCCATTCCTCCACCCACTTCCTTAGGGATCGGGGGAAGTAAAATAAATAAGAGGTCACTGGATAGCAGTATCAGCATTACAGGTCAGCTTCTGGTGTCTGTTGCAGCTGTCAGTGTCCATCCTTCTAAGTTGATGGCAAGTGTGACAGCAGCTGGCCCGGTCTCAGGAGTATATATGATATATGGACTCCCCCATTCATTTGAGGTGGGCTGCCTATAGACTGGTACAAACAATATGTTGGACAATACTGGGGTCTCTCCTCTCCGGATTTTGCATAGGGCAGAGGTACTAGGCAGGAGTGTCCATTGCAGTCGGGTCTTTTTGCCTTTTTGATCGAACCTTTAGCGGGGGTATCCATGCTGATACTGCTATTTCTGGTCTGTCTCTGTTGAAAAGCTAATACTCTGCATGGATGACCTACTCCTCTTTCTGGATGATGTAGACAATTCCTTACCAGCCTTGTTGTGCCATGTTGATGCCTTTGGCCTTTACTCTGGCCTTTCTGTCAACTGGTGGATATCTATTCTGTTTCTCCTATACCGAAATTTAGGTGTTAGCCATCTACCCTCTACTGATATGTTAATTTCCAACTCATTTAAGTACCTGGTGATCGTGGTCTCTGGTTCTCTCACTGAATTTCTTTGTTACAATGTGGTTCCTATTAGGGATCACTACCAGGATAAAACTAGATAGTGGAAGACTTTGCCTTTTAATGTTATTGGTTGGGCCAATCTTATCAAGATACGGTTCCTACCCACATTCCTATACATTTCTAGAATACTCCTGTCTGCATCCCCCCTCCAAAAAAAAGTCAGTAATAGCTACACCTCATTGGCACTGCAAAGTAATGTTCAGGCTTCTATACATCCCTCTCAGGAGAAAAGTGATGATAAAGTGTTTGAAAAAATGCTGCAATGTGGCAAGAATGGGGTATTCACTGGGGATTTGGTGAGGAAACAGATTTTGCTGTTGATAAGCCCCTAATTATTAATTATGAAGTGGATGATAGTGATTTAGAAAATGTCCCTCCACTGCTCCACCCCTTCTGCTTCAGAGGCAGACCTAGTAGCCTGAAATGTTTAATTAGCACAGTAATTAGCTGAAAGGAAAATGATCAGTCTACTACCAGTGGAATGGAGCAGTAAGCCTAATTATAAGTTGTTTAAGAATCATGGCCAAATGTGGCCATGTAAACAAGGTGAAAAAAAAATAAAATCTTGGACATTATCATAAGCACCACTGCCTCTAAGCAATCATACTCATCATCAGTAATATTAAGTAAGGAGAACTACAGGTCAAGAACTTCCATGGCTTCTGCTATCACCATTAGGGGTGGGCAAAAAGTGGAAAACATTTCCATATGCCTTTTCGTGAAAATTGCCAGATTTTTCTCTTTTTTTGTGAAAGTTTTCTCCTGTTCCCTCCTGCTTAAATGGATAGTAATGTTTCATAGTAAAAACAGCTCTAATTAATCATCATAGTATTTGGACTTTGGAGAGTGTTATTTCAGTTCTGTCAGAGTTGTAGTTCAAGAATAATTCAGTGACAAAGTATCCCCCTCCCGCCCCTTTTACTGATGTAACACTGCTCAGCCAGATCAGAAGGGAGGTGCCTAGGTAGACTGCAGAGAGGGACAATCTTCAATTGAGATAAGGGATAACCTGAAAAGCTTGTCAAAGGGGGCAGGGCCTTCATTGTTCTCATAGGAAGAAGATTGTCCCCTTCTGTTATCTGTCTGGTCTATGGACTGCATTCCACATCTGAGAAGAGATGGCTTACACTAGGTAAAAGGGGCGGGAGGGGGAAACTTTGCTTGTGAATATCTCTCAAACCATAAAGGTTTGAGAGATAAGACTTATATCGTTCTTCATGTTTTTTTAATGCCTACAAAATAAAATAAAGTTAAAACGAAGTATTACTTTCCCTTTAAGTGACACTGGCACATAGTCATGATGATATCAAGTAATAAAAAAAATAAAGTACAACTTACAATGTGACAGATGTGTATTGTAGTGGTGGTGGTGGGACTGGCATGGTGTGATTTGTGTATGTATATCATTTTTATTTATGTATACCATTATCATGTTTATGTCAAATCGCTATCCTCCTTCTCAAATTATTGACACACAGATTACTTATCAGTCATAGAAGTGGTCCCAAGAGGGGTAGATAGTGGCAACTCTTCTTCACATCCCTCCATCCCTGCAGTAGGTGTCAATGATGGCCACACACACTACTTTCTTTGCCAGTAGTCCATGGGGTCATTGTTTCTGCCTAGAATGTAGCTATCTTACAAGTATGCAGAAACCATCTCACATGCAGTGGGAACACTTCTAGGAGCTAAATAGTGTTTACCAACCCATACTCCGGGATCAAGTCATAAAAGAGATGTGCTGCCACCACTAATGTTCAGTTTTTGCCACCCCTGCTGACAGCAATGAATTGCCCTGTGTTCAGATGGGATATTCTGGTTGATGATGTAGCGGCTTCTGCAGGTTGAAATGATTTTCTGCCTTCCTTTTCACTATACTGCCTACATATTTGTTGTGCTCTCACTATCTCCCTCTCATCCTCCACAATGCAACGCTCCACTCGATCAATAAGCATGTCTCGATATTCCTTGACAGAATCCGATTCCTCAGAGAGTTGCTACTGATCATGACTCCTTGTTGTGACAAACTGCTGATGGTCCTCATTGTTTTTAATGGATACTATGTGAGGATCGTGTTCAAAGGAAGCTAACATGTCATTTACCAGCTGGTGCATGTCTGTGTTGTCAAGCCATGATCCTCATTTTTACCTGCAATAAAAATATCAGTGGTTGAATTTAACTAACTCCTGCCCCAATTTAACTCCCTAGCCTGGTTGCTTACGCAAAGAGTTTCAGCAGCTCACATACATCACACATTAGTTGCCATTGGCCAGGTGACAAAGAGGGTCCCTCCAAAGCCTTCCAGTTTTACAATGTGTACTTGCTAATGGCCTTATTCTGATTGTACAAACACTCTAACATGTCCATTGTGGAATTCCACTTGGTAGGGACTTACATTTTGAGTTCATGGTGGGGCAGGTTGTTACATTTTTGTATGGAATATAGAGCACTGTGTGCACTGTAGGAGTGGCTAAAATGGGCAAAGAATTTGTGGGCAATAGTAAGCATCTCTCGGAGAGTTTTGGATTCTGCCAGGAATCTGTTCACAACTAAATTTAGCACATGGGCAAAGCAGGGCACATGCATCATACCACCTATTCTCAAAGCAGCGATTATGTTGGAACCTTTAACAGCAGACACAAAACCAGCCTTCCTTGAAAAATAACTGCAGCTTGTGATATTCCAGCAAGGAGCTACACATAACATCAGTTCTCTCAAACCTTGGTTTTCTACAAAAGAATACGGCAGCATGCCCACTGCCAACATCTCGACAACCTTGGCATTCCACAGGCCTACTTTGGGATTGCTTTTGTGAAGATTTTGACTCCTTCCTAGGAACTCAAGGAAGGAGTCAAGACATGGCAGGAAGGAGGCAAGACATGGCAGAAGAACCCTGGAACTTTCTTGTTTTAAAAACATGAATAGAGGAGGTGCTGGAGGTAGAGGTAGCATATGTGGGCAGTCTATGACTCTTACCTACAGCAAAGCCAGAGTCATCATACTCCTCTGCAGCAGAAGCCATAGGTGTTATTTGGAGTGAACTAACTGCCGGTAGTAGAACAATCTCTGACACATAAATAACTTTAATGCTTCTTATTTTCTACCCTAGAGACCTGGGAACTTTTTAGAGTGCCTCTGCCGCTGCTAGTTGTGGCACCTTTGGCCTGCTGATAGTGTGTCTCCCAGTCAGACCTGTGGTTGTGCTTCAGGTGGGATCTAACAGAGGACATGTCTAGGTGTGAGCTTTCTTTACCCCTGCTCATGTGCTTTTTTGCAGGTAGCAGCATGCTTAGCTTTAAGATTCTGCGTGAAGTATCTCCATACTGTGGACGTCATGGACTGAGGGGTTTCTGAGGTGCTGATACTACTAGTTCTGGGGCCGGATGTTGATGCAATTCTAATGCTACTACTACTAGGTGTCAAAGGTGCAGCACTTCCAGCAGCAGCAGAGACACTCATCATTTCAAACATTGTGTATATTAATAACCTGTGTTGCTCTTGTTTTGCTGCTGCTGGGTGCTCAACACAGGTGTGTGTGGCTGAGTGGGATTTGGACTTTGAAAAGGTGATGATGTTGATGATGATCGATAGGGTGACTGTGTACTTTTTGGCCTATATGTTTGTCCAGGGTCAGGCTTACCAATTGTTTCTCAATCTGTTTATAGACAGGCACAATGCTCCTTTTCAGTGGTAGAAAATTCAGCCTTTGCCTTTCTGCTAACTTTATGGCCATGTCATCATCCTCACTCTCAACTTCATCTGTATCTGAACAAGAGAAGGATGCTGGAGTGATAAATTGTAGATCTGCATCATCATCATCATCAGTCATCATTATGTCATACTCAGCAGCATCATCATCACCTGACAATTCTTGCCCTCTACTACCCTTATATTCCTCTAAGCTTTTGGAGGTCTCAAACTATTTCTTTTTACTTTTACTGTAGCGAAGTTTGCTATTACTTTGAGGACAGGTGTTTTGTCTCACTGATGCAGCAGGTGGTTCAGCTGCTACACCTTCCACTATTATGCTATTGCCAACATCATCAACACTTGAATGTGACTTGTTGTCATCTTCAGTCTTCTTCTTATATGGTTCTTGATTTCTACTGGCACTGATGGTGCTGGAAGTTTTGCCTGGACCTTGACAAAGTGCATCCTTCCTTGGAGAGAGGCATCATCATCATTGATTGCACACACTGCAGCAACTATTGCTGCATTCAGTTTTTGAACTACTACTTTTCCCTCAAGTCCCTGCACTGCTTCAGCCTTCCCCCTCCCTCTGCCCCTTGTGCATTTGCTGGACATTACTCAACTACTCTGTGTGTTTTTTAATCTACAGTACACAACACAACGGATGGAGTGTGATGTCCTGCCTTAGCCCAATCAACCGTCTGTCACCTAATATATATAGTTGTTTATTTCTTTATTCTTTTTTATGTATTTGTTTATTATTTTTTTATTATTATTATTTTTAAGTTGTCTTATAACAGTCACAGTCTGTCCAAAAAATATAACTGAAAAACAAAATCAACAACTTCTTTCCCCAGACTTCCCCACCCAGCACAGTGACAATAACAGTGAGATCAGCAAGGAAATGGTTCTCCAGCTGCCTGTGTCTTGTCAATCAGTCACATGGAATTTTGTGCTATTTGGAGTCAACCTCTGTCACAGGAACCACTGGGCCTAAGACTGTTAACTGTATCGGTAAACTTAACACCGTGTAACTCATTTTGCTGCTTTTTCCTCCAATGTAATTAGTTTACCCATCATTGTGATATGCTTAAAGAACTGAATTGGTAACTTCTGAATCTAGATGTGCCCTTCAACTTTCTTGCTTAGTTTGTAGGTACCAGACTACCTGATCAGTACGCTCACTCAAGCTCTCCATAATAGCTATACACTGCACTCCATTACTAACAGCTCACTGTGTATTCCATACTACCTGAGCAGTACAATCACTCCAGATCTCTATACTAAGTATAAGCTGTCTTTATGTATAAAGACAAAGTGTGGCAAATCAACTGTACCATGTTTATTAAGATTTTGATCAGTTAAATCAAATATTTTATGCCTCCACTTGTTAATATCTTATGCACTTATTTTCATTTTAAATTATGTGTGTACATTGTTTGTTTGTTATTGAATATTTTTGTTAATTTTATTGAACAACAATGTAATTTCATCAAGAGAATGTGAGATGGGTGGGGTTAAAGCAGTGATATGGGTGGGGTTAAAGGTAGGGATATGGGTGGGGCTAGACATGAAAAGAGGTGGTGAATAACTTTTCAGACCTGGCTAGTAGCTCAGGACTTGAAATTTTGAGACCTGTATACACTGTGTGCACAATTATTAAGCAAGTTGTATTTTTGAGGATTCATTTTATTATTGAACAACTACAGCGCTCTCCATCAATCCAAAATGTTAAGAAACCTGACACCTGAATATTTAAAGGGACAGTAATGTTCGCACCCCCCACAAAAAAGTTTTGTAGCATTAAAAAAAAAAAAATCAATATGCTCCAAACCTGATCTCTCAAACCATTATGGTTTGAGAGATATAGGAATTCAAAGTTTGCCTCCCTCTCCCCTTCTCCTGACATCAGCGTCTAGCTGAAAGTAGGAGATACCGGTCCGGGGACCAGCAGGTGGCTCTACAGCAGACTCGAGATCACGTTATCTATAAAGAATTCATTCACTGGAAATGTCTACAAAGTATGCTTGCAAACCAGTCACACTTTGTAGAGCTTTCCAATGAATGAACTCTTTATAGATAACTTGATCTCAGCTCTGCTGCAGTACCTCCCCGAGTTGAACGACTCGATTGTCCTGCTGTCAGGACCATAGTGGTTTGAGAGATCGGGTTTGGAGCATATTGATTATTTTTTTAAAGGCTCCAAAACTTGATATATTTTTGGGGGGACATTACTGTCCCTTTAAGAAAGTAAAAGTGAGGTTTTTGCTTTCTTAGGAGACTATCTATGTGCGCACAATTATTGGGCAACTATTAGTGTGCAGAATTATTATGCAACTAAATGAAAAACGATAATTTTACCATCTTACATGTTTATTTTCATCTATTAAAACGAGAATACTAAACAAATATTTTTACAAAAATATAGCCACCCTTCTTTTCAATAACAGTCATAAGCCTTCTATTCACAGAGTTTGTCAGTTTCTTGATCTGTTGGCGAAAATCTTTTAGTGAAGCTGCAATCACATCCTCCCAGACACTGTTCAGAAAATCTGCCCTTTAAGAAGGACCCACAAGTTCTTAATAGGGTTTTGGTCAGGTGAGGAAGGGGGCCATGTCATTATTCTATCATCTTTAAGGCCTTTACTGGCTAGCCACACAGTGGAGTACTTCGATGCATGCGATGGAGCGTTGCCCTGCATAAAAATCATGGTCCTTTTGAAAGATGCAGACTTTTTCCTGTACTGCTTGAAGAAAGTGTCTTCTAAAAACTGGCAGTAGGTTTGGGAGTTGAGTTTGAGTCCATCTTCCACCTCAAAAGGTCCAACTAGCTAATCGTTGATAATACCAGCCCACACCAGTACCCCTACTCCACCTTGCTGGCGTCTGAGTCAAAGTAGAGATATGTGCCCATTACTGATCCAGCCACGGGCCCATCCATCTGGACTGTCAAGAGTCACTCTCATCTCATCAGTCTATAAAACTTTTGATAAATCTGTCTTCAGATGTTTCTTGGCCCAGTCTTGACATTTCAACTTATGTGTCTTGTTCAGTGGTAGTCAGCTTTCATCCTTCCTTACTGTTGCCATGTGTCTGAGCACTGAACACCTTGTACTTCTGGACACACCAGGTAGGTTGTTCTGGAATATGACAGCACTGGAGGATAATGGGTTCCTGGTAGCTTCAGGTTTGATTCTTTTCAAATCTCTGGCAGTTAACTTGCGTCATTTTTTCTCAACACATTTCTTTCAACCCTGTTGACTATTAGCAACAAAATTATCATGGTGCCCGTGCTCCCTGTGTTGCTTTCTGTCAGTTTTTGCTATACAATTCTTACATTGGTTGATCTACGTTTGGCCCATCCAGTATGGCATTTATATACAGGGCTCTGGCACCTATCCGGTGCCCTTTCATGGTGTTCCTATACCAGTGCCTTCTTGAGCTTCGTGGATTCCAGTGTACCGGCTTGGCTTGTTTGACTACTCTGCTTCTTGTGATTCGACCCGGCCTGGCTGACGTTCCTGCTCAGTGATTCGACCCGATTTTCCTGTTCCAGTGTTCGCTGTGTTGATTGGGCGACATTCTGAATTCCACTGTGCCTGGGGCCTAGTATCCATTACTGCTTCAGCAGTGAGACAGTTGCTGTGTCCTCCGTTAACTCTTGCAGAGCCTCCGTGTTGCCTCTGTTACTGCTACGGCAGTGTGCCATTGGCTTGAGTCCTCCGTTAATCCTTGCAGAGCCTCCGTGTTGCCTTCGTTACTGCTACAGCAGTGTGCCATTGGCTGAGTCCTCCGTTTACTCTTGCAGAGCCTCCGTGTTGCTTCCGTTAGTGCTGTGGCAGTGTGCCATTGGCTTGAGTCCTCCGTTAACTCTTGCAGAGCCTCCTTGCTGCATCCGTTACTGCTACTGCATTGTGCCATTGGCTGAGCCCTCTGTTAACGCTTGCAGAGCTTCAATGTTTGCTCCGTTACTGCTACAGCAGTGTGCCATTGGTCGAGCCCTCCGTTAGCTCTTGCAGATCTTCAGTGTTGCCTCTGTTACTGCTATGGCATTGTGCCATTGGCTGAACTTTCCGTTAAGCTCTTGCAGAGTCTCAGAACTTTCTAGTTATACTGGACCTGTGTAGGCATATGAACAAATAACCTGTCTTTTGTCTGTATTATTCTGTTGTAGTACTACAGGGCCTGTGAAGGTTATCTTATTATTTATGATTTCAATAAAACTGTGTTTTATACTAAACCACTATGTCTGAGTGTTGAACAAACCATTACAAAAATGCTTGATGGTTCTGTGATCACACACCAATATCTTAGCAATTTCAAGAGTGCTGTATCCCCTTTTACAGTCAGTTATATCTCTTTTTCTGCCTGTTCTGCCTGAGTAAATGAAGCTGCCTAATAATTATGCACACTTTGACATAGAGTGTTCATCTCCTTAGGCCACACCCTCTCTCATTAAACAAATACACATCACCTGATATGCTTAAATCCAATAAGCATTCAAGTTTATATAGCTTGGAGTTGGAAAATATGCATACAAATGATGATATGGTCAAAATACTCACTTGCCTTATAATTCTGCACACAGTATGTATATATATATATATATATATATATATATATATATATATATATTATTTTCCTGTAACTTCTTACTGTAAAAGCTATTCATGACATGCCTGAAAATTATAGAAATCTCAAGGTATTCTTCCTGGTAAAACATTTTAGATAATGTTTTACCAGGAAGAATACAATGAGATTACATAGTAACTTAGTAATATAGTAACTTTGCTGAGGAGGCTGGAAAAAAAAGACATGAGTCCATCAAGTCCAGCCTATGGCAAAACAACCCTGTTGATCCAGAGGAAGGCAAAAGAATTCCAATGAATCCATTTCCAATTTAGCCCCAACTGGGTAAAAAAATTCCTTCCTGACTCCAAATGGCAGTCAGATATTTCCCTGGATCATCATCTTATCTGCATTGAAGCCATCTATCATAATTATCAATACTGTTCTGTGCTAGATAGGCAGCCATTTATTTTTTGAAAGCAGCTACAATATCTGCAAGCACAGCATCCCAAGGCAAATAATTCCATAACTTTATCATCCTTACTGTTCAAAATCCCTACTTTGATTTAGTCATAACCTTTCCTCTAGTCTTAATGGATGACCTCTCATTTTTAGCTCAATTCTTTGCATAAATAATTATGTTCTTTGAATTGATCTTGAATATATGTGTAAATGTTAATTATATCACCCCTTAGATGTCTCTTCTCTAATGTAAACAAACCTAGTTTGGCTAGTATTTCTTTATAACTCAGATCCTCCAATCCCTTCATCAGTTTTGTTGCACGTATCTGCACCTTTTCCAGTTCAACAATGTCTATTTTAAGAACTGGTGCCCAGAATTGTACTCTATATACTAGATGAGGCCTAACCAAGGATTTATACAGATGAAGGATGATATTCCCATCCCTTGCTTCTACACCTCTTTTTATGCAGGCTAGTACTCTATTTGCTCTTGCAGCAGCTGAGTGACTCTGCACACTGCTGTGAAGTCTATTGTCTATCAGTTCTCCTAAATCTTTCTCTAATGAGGGTTCCCCAAGTTGTTTCCCATTTAGAGTATATGTAGCAAGTTTGTTTCTACAGCCCAAATGCATAACCTTACATTTATCTACATTAAATGACATCTACCATTTTTCTGCTCATTCACTTAGTTTATCTAAATCCTTCTACAGGGAAGAAAACATCCGACTCAAAGATTGGGACTCTACTTTCAATTCCCACTTCTAGATTGTTAATAAACAAATTAAAAATCATTGGACCAAGGACTGAACCCTGTGGCACCCCACTTATTATTTTAGACCAATTTGAAAAGGTTCCATTTACAACAACTCACTGCCATATATCATTTAACCAGTTCTCAATCCATGTACAGTAACACCGCCCAATCCATAGCCTTTTAATTTATGCAGTAACCTGTTGTGAGACACTGTATCAAAGTCTTTTGAAAAAATCCAAGTATATTACATCAACAGCAATTCCCTTGTCCAGTTTACTACTTACACTTTCATATCACTACTTACTACTTTCATGCTCAGTCACTTCATTTCTTGAGTTGATGAACTTTGTGATAGGTTTTCCAGTAACTTTCCTACCATTAATGTTCATCATTGCAACTTACATCTATATCTTCCACACCATTCTCAAGATCCCTTCAGCCTCTGGAAGACAGAAAACCTATTACACCTGCAGCTCCCAACTGACGGTTGTGTCCGTATATTATGGAACATTAATAACCTCTTATTTGTTTACTTCTAAAGAACACTCATTAAATCTCAGCAAGGCTTTATCCTTCCTGTATACAGTGGTGACTTCATTTCTGAATCCAATCATTTATAGTTTGAGGAATAAGGACATCAAAACAGTCCTAGATAAATTAACACATGTAAAACTAATGTGAGCATTAAAATGTATTTTAACCACAGTGATGGCACTGTAGGTATGGGTACAGTTTATCATACTATCATATCATAGAAACATAGACTTTGATGGCAGACCACCTGTACCATCCAGTCTGCTAATTTTCCTATTTAATTACATTTTACAATCTTATAAACGTAACTAGTTTTCAAACAGAAAAACACAATTAAAAAAAAATAAAATTGTTTTCTTCAACTGTTTAAAATGGTTTTGTGTAAGTATTAATAACCTTTAAAATATATAATCAGAATATTGGTACAATATAGTTACATAGTTACATAGTAATTTAGGTTGAAAAAAGACTTGCGTCCATCCAGTTCAACCCTTGTCTTATTCCTGTTTACCATCGCTGACCCAAAAGAAGGCATCTGACTCCAAATGGCAATCAGATTTCTCCCTGGATCAACAAGCCCTAACTAAATATTAATCCCAATACTAACGTGCATAGCCCTCTATATTATGCTCTTTTAAATAAGTATCCAGGCCCCTTTTAAAGGCATCTAATGTATTTGATAGCACCACCTCCTCCGGAAGTGCATTCCATACCTTTATTGTCCTTACTGTAAAGAAACCCCTCCGCTGTTGTAGACTAAATCTCCTTTCCTCAAGTCTAAGCGGGTGGCCCCTTGTCCTGTGTACTGTTCTGTTAATGAACAGGTCTTTTGAAAGCCCTTTATATGGGCCTTGAACATATTTATATAGTGTTATCATATCCCCTCTAAGACGCAGTTTCTCTAGTGTGTACAAGTTTAACTTTTCTAGCCTCTCTTCATAACTAAAACATTCCATTCCCCTTACTAGTTTTGTAGCCCTCCTCTGCACTCTCTCTAGTTCCATAATGTCCTTCTTCAGAAAGGGCGCCCAGAATTGAACAGCATATTCTAGGTGTTCCTGTTCCTGATGAAGTGATACTAGACTCATGAGACAAGTTGGACTTTATTTTCTACCAACATTATTTATGAAATATTGTACCAATATTCTGATTATATATATTAAAGGTTGTTATTATAATAAATAATTGTTTTATTAAGAGGCAGTTGCCCCGTTTTTGTCCACCTTCAAAGAATAAGTGGGAAAGTTCCTGAATATGTCTTGGAGGAGAGGCAGGAGCGAGAAGAAAAGGGTGAGAAACTGAATGAAATTGGAGGTCTGATCCAGTCGAGGCCTTATACCTAGAGGCAGCAGTAGCCTCCCCAGTTTCTCCTTCGACACCTATAGCTGCTACCATCTCTGATGAAGGACTGGTCAGAGGGTTAACGGGATCTGCTCCACTCCCACAAAGCTATAGTGGGGAACTTGAGTTATGAAGCGGATTCCTTTATCAGTTGGTCATATACCTCGAGATTCTTCCTCATGACTTCCCTACTGAGCGCAGTACGGTTGGACTTATGATTTCTCTCCTGGTTGGCAAGGCACTGGATTGGGCGAATCCATTATAGAAGATGGAGAAACCCATAATACATGATTTTACTCAATTTGTGGCCTCATTTAGAAACGTATTTGACGTGCCAGGTTGCGGGACCTTGGCTTCCAAACATCTGATGACCATCCGCCAGGGTAACCGCGCGGTGGCGGAATACGCAATCGAGTTTCGAACCCTAGCACCCGAAGTAGTGTGGAACAATGAGGCCCTGATAGCTGCATTCTCCCAAGGGCTTTGTGATTACATGAAGGATGAGATTTCTGCTCTTGACCTACATAATAGTCTGGATGAGATGATATCCTTTGTCATCCACATAGATACACGGGTCCGGGAGAGAACGTCGCTTAAGGAGCACCTGTGGAAGCATCCTACCAGCATGTCCTACAGCTTTTCTTGTCCACCTTGTCCTCCCTCACCTCCCATGCCTTCTGGTTCCTACACTACGGGTGGTGAACCCATGCACGTGGGGGCTACCCGACTCTCTGCAGCGGAAAGGGCCCATAGACGGAGGGAGGGACTGTGACTGTACTGCGGTAAGAATGGTCACTTCTTGAAATCGGGGACAGATCTTAGGTGGTATCTCACAGTACCCTGAAGCCTCTCAGACTAAACCCTTGCTGGACATAGTCCTATCTTGGGTCAAAGAGTCTATCCCTGTGCCTGCTCTTACAGACTCTGGCGTGGCAGGTTATTTTGTGGATGCCGAATTCGCTGAGCATTTTGGGATTCCTTCACTGCCTACCCACGAGACGGCCCCACTTACCCTAAGCGTGGGAGCTGTGCATAAGGAAACCCTGAAGTTTCAGATGATAAACTCCCCGCACTATGCTATTGCATTAGGGTTCCCATGGCTACAAAAACATAACCCTAAAATTGACTGGAGCTTGTGTGAGATATTGTCCTGGGGGCTCACTGTGAGGAGAGATATACTTCAGTGCAGGAAGAGGAGATGATGTTGCACCTGAAACATTTACTGCAGTGCCTGCAGAGTCTGATCCAGCACATGATGAACATTGGGCTCTGCCTCTCTGATTTTCCTCCTCAACCTCTACAGCTGCTGTCACTAATTCCCCTATCACATGTTCTGGCCCATTCACAGGTGTCTGCCCCTCTTCCTGACCACTCACATGAACCTGCCCCTTTTTCTGCCCACTCAGAGCCAGAACCTGCTCCTCTTCCTCCCGGCCACTCTCTGGATCCTGCCCGTCTTCTTTTGCAATAACAGCCAGAACCTGACCACTCACAGGAAACTGCACCTCTTCTCACAAGAAGATCTCTCTTGACTATTTTTGCTTCAGACTGCAGTCTATCGTCTTCATCATCTCCCCATTCCCTCTCTGTGCCACTCCATGCTGGGGAAGAAAGCTTAAAAGTGCACTGAAAGACTCTGAGGTTTGATAAAGACTAACTTAATTGGTAGCAGGAAAGCTATAAAATTCTCAGTTACTTGGGGTATGAGGAGAAGGTTGAACTTGATGGACTTGTGTCTTTATTCATCCTAATTTACTATGTTACTACTATGTTACTATGTATCATCATTGTCACCACAATCTAAGTTTGTTGGTGATGAGAGTGGTACACATGATATCATTCTCATTCTTGGCATAGGTAGCTGGCACACCACTGCAGTACTGCTGCTTCTGGTAGAAGGAGCAGAGGCTTCTAGTCTCTTTCTCTCCTAAACTACGTGGTGGGAAATTCTGGGTTTTTATAGTATGGAGGTGGGAGTTTGGAAACCATTCTCATTGGAAAGCCTGGGGCATTAGTGAAATGGCAGAAAAACTATGGGTATCTCTATGAACAGGAATTCTTGTGGGAAAAGCAGAAAATCATGTTATTTTTGTGTCAGTTCCCATAGGAACAAAACAGGACCTTTTGTTCCTCCGTAATGATGGAGGATATGCTCTGATTTTTCTGTCCACTCAAAGCCAGTTGTTGCTTTCTACCTTTATATAGAAGAAAATAATTTTTAAGGTGCAACTTATCCTCATTAATTAATTCTCTTGTCTCAGTTTTAAGGAACCCAATGTCCACTCTCATCTTAGTTCCGTTTATACAGTTGTTGACTTAAAGCCCAATGACTATACTATAGACTGAAATATCACTTTCATATAGGATCAATATTCTCTTTTCACATGTCAAAAACGTTAACTCTTTAAGGGACACAGGGGTGTATAATGTATTGGTCCACAATGAGTTACACACTGATGCGTAAAGGGTTCATAATGTAAATTGTAATTCTTCAATATCCCTCAGCACAATTTAGTGTTTATTCCCTTAGGTTCCTATTCATCTCATTAAAGAGGTCTTCCTGGAATTCTCTACCTCATTACAGTTACTGGAGAATCTCTCTGTAATGAATATAAAAAGGTCAGTTGGTAACACATTTTCTGGCATTGCTGAATGCTCACTGGATTCACTCTGTACTGTACTGATCACTGGAATCACTCTGTACTGTACTTATAACTGGAATCACTCTGTACTGTACTGATCACTGGACTCACTCTGTACTGTACTGATCACTGGACTCACTCTGTACTGTACCGATCACTGGAATCACTCTGTACTGTACTGATTACTGGAATCACTCTGTACTGCACTGACCACTGGATTCACTCTGTACTGTACTGATCACTGGATTCACTCTGTACTGTACTGATCACTGGAATCACTCTGTACTGTACTGACCACTGGATTCACTCTGTACTGTACTGACCACTGGATTCACTCTGTACTGTACCGATCATTGGATTCACTGTGTACTGTACTAATCACTGGCTTCACTCTGTACTGTACTGATCACTGGGATCACTCTGGGATCAACCCTTTTTTTGGTACGTACTAATCAGTCCTGCATTATATACTCCAACCCTGATGCTGTCTTCATGCTGTAATGTAACCCTTTGTGGTATGTACTGATCAGCCCTGCATTATATACTCCAACCCTGATGCTGTCTTCATGCTGTAATGTAACCCTTTGGGGTATGTACTGATCAGTCCTGCATTCTGCACTTCAACCCTGATGCTGTCTTCATGCTGTAATTTAACCCTTTGTGGTACGTACTGATCAGCCCTGCATTATATACTCCAACCCTGATGCTGTCTTCATGCTGTAATATAACGCTTTGTGGTATGTACTAATCAGTAGGGATGGACAAAATCTTTCACCACGTTCCAGCGAGAAATTCTGTGAAAACTACGCTGTTGTCTGCTTTTTCACGGAAAATCCTCTAAAACTAACAATTAAAATATTCAAATTTTTCACCCATTGGCCAAAATTGTTCACCATTTTTTTCAATGGCTAGAAAGTTCGCACCCATTGATTTATGGTATTTTCGCATTTCCGCTATAAAAACGTGACATATTTGCAGAAAGCAGACACAATAGAAGCAGCTACGGAGAGAGGTTGATGAGCTGTGCTGTTCTGTTGTGATAATTTGCCAAAATTGAGGCAGGAGTTGCGGGTGAGAGGAATTCTGATATCTCTATGACCAGGGTGAAAAATAATCAGTTGAGGAACTGGAAGGACCCTTATGTGTCCACTGAGTCTGAGAAGCAGGAGGAAGGGACCACTACTGAACCAATGCTGTCCAGTACACCTAAATCACCACAAGGGATATCAGGGAATTTAATGGGAAGGGAGGGAGAAAAGGGAATGGGAAGGGAAGGAAAAAAGGGTAGTACTAGTGAGAGCAGGACAGGTCAGCTACCTGCGCCTGGTGCTAGACATTCTGCCTTTTCTGTCACCGTTGCTGCCCGTGTTGAAACCAGTGCTGTGCCTGCTGCCACCATGGCTGAAGCTGCTACTGTGTCTTGTAATACTCAGGGGGGAGGGAAGGAGAAGTTGATGCCAAGTGTGGCAGCAGGGGACCCTAACACCTGCCATCCCTAAGCAGTCCCGCCAGTGCTTGTACTACTACCAAGAAGGTCCAGCAGCTTGTTAGTGTTAGGAGTGAAGCAGTATCCTAGTGACTGTCAGGAGGAAGACTCTGTAGCTGAACCTGATGTGGTTGGTGTTAGTAGTAGTAGTAGTAGTAGTAGTAACAGTGATGGTGGAGTGGCCGGTGGGACTAGTGTTAATGGAGTGGTAGGGGAAGCATTTGAGAGCATCCAGACTGGTGTTGGGGGAGAGCAGGCACAGAATTATTACCACCACCACCAGCAGGAGCACAGATACTGCTGCTAGTGCCAGTCTGCCTTCTTCTACAGGTCAAAAGGAAATTCCAAGTATAACATTAAGGGACTCTCTGTCACATTGCTCATCACCTCTTCCAAGCAGCAGTGAGATGTCTGTGATAGAGCAGCAGCACTTAGGGACTAGTAGGGGTGGTGATGATGATGATGATGATGGTGGAGAAGCTGGGGTGTATGAGACATTGATGGCCTTTTTAGCAGAAACTGAGAAGGAATGGGAGACAGGGATGAGGATGGGCATCACCACCACCACTAGCAATAAGCTTTTGGAATTTGCAGAATTTACAACTGCTCTAATTTCTGCTGCTGCTGAGATGCAAGGGCAGCAGGGTGCTGAGGATCAGGCTAGTGTGCCACAGACCACCGTGGACACAGTAGGAATGGGGTCAACAAGTGACGTGGGACTAGGACAGGTTCCACTTGCCATCACCAGCAATACTCCTGGTCCTAGTTGCAGTGCTGCAGTAGCAGCAACAGCAGCAACATTATCTGTTGCCACAGAAAGTGAAGGGGAACATGGAGGACAAGAGGAAAGAGGCCATTCTTCTCCACCTGTTCCCTATCCCTCCCCCAGAAGTCATGGGTGTTGGACTATTATTCTCTTCCAGGAGGCACAGTGCAGTCATCATCAACAACGGAACAGTGCAAAATCAGTCAGAGAGAAGGGGAAAGGAGGGAATACACCTTGGCAAAACCTCCCTGATATCACACATGAAACACAGACAACATGACATTTATGTCCAACATGTTAAAGCCAAACACCCACCACAGAAATCTCATCAGTTGCTGATGAGAGACACAGTTCCTGATCTCAAGGTAAAAAATTATATTCTAATAGCAACACACCCATGATTTTGGAGGAGGGGCAGGTGGAGAAGAATTATTGGCCAACTTCTTCTTTTCTCCACATAGACTGGGAACTACTTATTGTGCTGCTACTGCCTCAGGTGCATCACTGGGGATAGTCGTGGCAAGTGGAACCTACATCATCCATCACCCATGTTACTGCTGTTGTTGATTCTATTCCCTTTCAGCTGCCTAATCATCCTGCTGCTTAAACATCTCAGCAGCAGCAACAGCAAGAACAGCAGTTGCAAATTCCACAATTATAAACTCAGACTCAGGAGGAGGACATTTGACAATGGCCAGTAGCCACTGGCCAACATAACCTACTGGCACTAGGCCAGCAGGGCATTTTTTTGTCTCAGGACTTGTGCCTTGAAAAAATAAGTAAATAAATAAATAAACAACATAGTCCTACAAAAAAAAAATAAACAATTTTTGGGGGTTTATTTCTAACAAGCCTAAGTCCTACAAATCAATGTGTCTTCAGGGCTTGGACCTCTAACAACAAATCTAAGAAATCATCTTCTACAAAATACTCTATCGAGTCAAGTATCAGTCCACCCCAGTGGCAGCTTATGTTAGGGGGTTCCTGTCTATTCACGTTACATACAAATTTCTTATTTTATTTTAAAATGTATTTATTTTATTCACTGTCCCCGAATACCAGTCAAGAAACCCCCACAAAACAAATTGCCTTTTCAACTGATTCATTCCCCAGATTCTATCCACCAAAACAGGCACCTTCCTCAGACCCCTTTTATACCATGTCTTATGATTTTTTTTTTATTTGTATTTAGGATTTATTTTTTATTAACTGACCCCAATCCCAGTAAACAAGCCCCCCAAAAATTATTCCCTGTTCAACTGATTGTTTCCCCACAGCCCTCCAACACAGGCGCCCTCATGCCCCTTTTATACTATGCCTTTGGGAAATAAAGTGATATTTGTTTTATGCTCTGTGTAACTTCAATGTTCCCATTGATTTCAATGGAATGAGCTAGGTGAAAAAAATGTGAAAAAGTGGAAAATCTGCACTTTTCTAGGGACATTTTTTGCCAAGTGGAAAGTGTCATTTTTCGCTGATTTCAGTTTGAGGTGAAAAGTTTCGCCCATCCCTACTAATCAGCCCTGATACTGTCTTCATGCTGTTATTTAACCATTTGTGGTATGTACTAATCAGTAGTGATGAGCGAGCATGCTCGGCCGAAGCTCGGTTCGGCTCGAGCATCGCTCTGCTCGGCACATGGCGGTACTCGTACGAGTACCGCATGTGCTCGCCCGCCATGTTCGGGTCTCCTCCCCGCACGTTTCGCGGCTGCTGCACAGCCAGTAAACGTGCGGGGAGGCTCTGACATCAGTGTAATGCCAGCAGCCATGTTGGCTGCTGGCATTACACTGATTGGCTGGCCAGAACCCGTGATCGGGTGCTGTATAGCACCCGACGCGCGAGTTCAGCTCATTCTTAGCCAGGGAGAGATGCGATCAGGCAGGGAAAGTCAGTGTAGGGAGAATAAAATTGTTGGAACTCTTTCAAGACCCAAAAGTCCTTTTTAGGACTGTTGTGTGTGGGGGCAGCATTTAATTTTTTTTGGGGGTGGCAGAATTTCATTTTTTTGTGGGGGGGGACATGTTCTAAGGTGACATTGTACTAGGTGCACAGGGACAAATATTTCACAGTGCAGTGACAAGCTGACATATTCTGTTAGGTGCACATGGCCAATTATTTTACAACGCAGCGACAAAAAGGGCCATTTTAAACGTGTGCCTAGCCATAGATTATTGTCACATTCTGTTTAGTGTGCAAATTCACAAATTAACGTCACATATTCCGTTCACTGTGCCTAGCCGCAGATTAGCGTCACATTCTGTTTTGTGTGCCTAGCCGCAGATTAGCGTCACATATTGTTTAGTGTGCCTAGCCGCAGATTAACGTCACATATTGTTTAGTGTGCCTAGCCGCAGATTAGCGTCATATATTGTTTAGTGTGCCTAGCCGCAGATTAGTTTTTATCTTCCTTTTTGTGTGTTTTACGGTCAGTCTGTAAAAATGGCGTACTACGGGCGAAACATCGTTCCCAGCAGCGACGTTGGAGTCCAAGATGCATCCAGACATCCTCCCTATGCTGTCCCTGAACCATTTCTGTGGTGTTTCCATCATTTTCTGACCTTTTCCTATGAACCAGGCACCCTCCCCTCATCAGAGCAGGGGGTGCCTGGTGTAATGCTCGAGTCCTCCCATTGACTTCAATGGGGCTCGGGTGCTCGGCCGAGCACTCGAGCCTCCGGGGGCGCTCGGTCAGAGCACCCGAACACCCGAGCATCGGGGTGCTCGATCATCACTACTAATCAGCCCTGCATTCTGCACTCCTTCCCTGATGCTGGCACTGCATTGTCTGCGTCCCCCTCTCTCCTCATACATCTCTCTGTTCTGTTTCTTATCAGCTGTTTTATGGGTGTCGCACCTGATTGCACTCAGGGCTCTCCCAATACATACTAATTTGAAATTGGGGTCACACAGTGAGTGAGTCTTAGTAGGGACACCTAACTAGTTTAAATTCAGGCATAGTTAGGGCTTCATTTCCAGGGCACATCATACATACATTTGGAAGGGAACCCTGCCTGAAAGAGCTTACAACCTAATTAGCAATACGGACAACATACAGAGACAGTGATGGTAATGCAGGTACACAGTAGTGAAGTAGTAGAGAAGTGCAGAATGATTTTGATATAAATGTAATAGCGAATGCTGTTATTGTGGTGATTCCAAGAGCAGGTGGGATTTCAATAGATGTTTGAAGGTGTCTTCTACATCACATTGTAACTGTGTCATTTGTATCTATATTAATCTAGGTGGATCTTTTGCATGAACCGGCATTTCATAGAGAAGTATTTTTAGAAAGAAAGGGATACTACAATGAGAGATCTTGAGGTAGAAAATTCTGATATGATTTGTGTAATTACAGCTTTACAGAGTACAGGGTAATAGGCATTGAAACAGTCTTCCAGAAGTGGTAGTTAAAAATATTGTTACGGAATTAAACAATGACTGTGATAGATAAGTCTGCTGTCAAAATCTGTTTCTGTGTATAATTACAAACACACATACAAACAGCGGAAGTGTTTGAGTCTAAAACAGTAAATGAATGCATGAACTCTTGGGATAGATATATGGTTGTTCTACGAGTAACGTAATTCTGAGCTAA
Organism: Rhinophrynus dorsalis; assembly: GCA_037306005.1. Lineage (NCBI taxonomy): Eukaryota > Metazoa > Chordata > Amphibia > Anura > Rhinophrynidae > Rhinophrynus > Rhinophrynus dorsalis. The sequence goes on from CM074721.1 coordinate 558,364,648, forward strand.
CTAGATAAGGATATGGGGAGAGTAGATAATTCAAATTGTTCATATGTGATGTCAGATTCTATGTTTCTGTTGGTCAGAGATTGTTAGCAGCTTATTCCATACTCATCATATAATACCCTAAATCACAAAAAGTTCACCTTAAAGCAAAGAGAGACAGAAAATAAGTATTAATTATACAAGTTTACTTAAGGCTATTATAAAAACCTTGCAAGGAAACTTTTCATTCTAAGATCTTGTCAAACAACTAGAGGATATCTCTTAACCCCTTAAGGACCGGGAAAATTTGGGGTGGTTTGCAGTTAAAGACCAAAGCAAGTTTGACCTTTTTGACTATATCTTTGTTCAATAATGTTTTTCCTCTAAGTATTTTATTTCAGCCACACATATTATATACCATTTTTTCAAGCACAAGCAGGGCTTTCTTTTGATACCACACTTAATATAAAGAAAACCATAAAAAAAGGAACATTATGCAGTTTTTATTGGTTCTCTTGTTATAATTTGTGCCAAAGGGGTTAATTTTTGTAGACACTGCATGAAAGGTATGACCGGTCATTCATACCTACAATATGTGCAGTTTTAGGGGGCACTGTCCCTCTGGGGTGAAAATCCCCATGTCCCTCTTTCCCTCACAGATTTTTAATTTTTTATACATCACTGTTTGGTATATATATAAGTGTATTACTGGGCTCCACTAACTAACTAATAATAAACTTTAATTTTATTTCGTTATTTCTGTTTTACAATACAATTTTGTAAATAAAGTGATTTGATCTTTCACAACATAATTGTAAAATAATCAGAGTGGTGGCAATAGGTCATAAAGAGACCTACATTTATCCTGCCCCCAGGACCAGCACTGAAGGGGCTAATACCAACTCTGGTCTCTTTTGTTTGGTAAGGTAAAGGTAGGCAGAGAGCAGTCACAAAGACTGAGCGCTCCAGTCCTGGAGTGATCAGTTTCAGCATATTCAGCATGATAGCAGCGTGCACTGAGGGGCGCTGCTATCATTTAACATCATGAGTCCTTATGTGAACTTTATCCATGATGGTCCTGGCACATCTGGGCACATTAAGGGGTAAGGAACAATGTTTCACCATTAACAGAGGAAGAGGGTTTTTTTTTATGGCAAAGGCTATTAGATTGTGGAATCCTTTACAAAATTATATCATTTTAGCGACTACAATATATATATATATTACAGAGATGTATATTTTTGGCAAAAGGGTATATACAGGGTTATAGTAATAGACTTAAATAGAAAGTTGTTGACTTGGGGAGTCTGATTAATACGTTGGAGTCAGGAAGGATCCACAACAACTGTGAGACAAACTATATGGTGGGGATGTTCACTGAGATACTGAGGGGAGGATAGAGCAACTCATAAATTGAATCAAACAAATATATAAACATAGGTATATTTAGTGTATTGATAATACCTGAAATGAGTATACTTAAATGAGAATAATGGATAAATAATAGTAAAAATACAGAGCAAGACATTGATAAATTCAATTAAGATAAAAATGCTCAAATTGGCAGGTATAAATAGAAAAGCAAATAAAAATTTCAGATAAAAAAATCGAAAACACACCTGATACTGCTGCCGCCATTGAAGGACACTCATGCATTTGGAAATACCGAGCAAAGCAGGGAAGAGGGCTACACACATACACACAAAAGTCTTTAAAGGGATAGCAATACTTAAAATGTAAAAAAAAATATGTTGTAGGGTTTATCCCCCTGAGTAAAACAAGAGTACTCCCACTGCTGAAAGGTGTTTCATTCAAAAGTTATTAATTTTCAAAGTTTAATTTTTTAGGTGCAATATCACAGTGGCCTGAAATTGTATAGTGGCGCTGTTGCTGCACCATCCGATCGAGATTTATGGTCCCGGGACCAGAGCTGTCCATAGGATGGTGTAGCAACAGCGCCACTGTACAATTTCAGGCCACTGTGATATTGCACCTAAAAAATTCAACTTTGAAAATCAATAACTTTTGAATGCAACACCTTTCAGCAGTGGGAGTTCTCTTGTTTTACTCAAGGGGATAAACCCTACAACATATTTTTTTTTTACATTTTAAGTATTACTATCCCTTTAAAATGTATTTATATTCTGAGGAATGGGGGTGTGGCTATGGGTGGATCTAAGGGCATTATGAATTCCTTGACTAGGGCAGCTTGGATATAAATCCGGCTGTCTTCCACCTCAGTGAGATGGCCACTCAAAGTAAGAAAAGCGAGCTGTTTGTTCTTGGAGACTTTAATATTAATTGCCTGAACTCCAGTAAGAAATTATTCTGTTCATTTTTTGACACTAAACTTTTGATTACTAATCTTGCAGGTCTGTAATACCCAGAAACGTCTAAGGAAGATCTGGGTAAGAGGGGGCCCATCTACCCTTGGTCTCAGCTGACCTGCTTTATGCCTTATAGACAAAATTTAAACAAACTGGCTCCACTTATGACCATACTGCATGCAGACAATTGAGGTCATCCATTAAGATTTGAGGAAAAGCACTTTCAACTGGAATTTTTTTACAGTAAGGGTGGTAAAGATATGGAGTTGTCTTGGTGTGCTGTGCTTACAAATAATTGCTTTAAAAAAATAATGGCTACCTATCTAGCACAGAACAATATTGAGAATTATGACAGATGGCTTCAATGAAGGTAGGATGTTGATCCAGGGATATATATATATATGCCATTTGGAGTCAGGAAGGAATTTTCTTACCCACTTGGGCTTAATCGGAAATGGCTTAAATGTGTTTATTTTTGCCTTCCTCTTGATCAACAGGAGTGATTTGGAATGTGCCTGACTTGCTGGACGCATGACATTTTACAGCCACATCAACTATGTTATAATGACTACCTGCACAAAGCAAAGAAAACTAGCAAACTCAATATTTTACTCACTACTTCATATCAAAACTGGAACATTTCTGTAAACTTATTATAAATGTCTACAACGCCCCTAACCATCCTTACCCCTCAACTATAAAAACCCCTCAACTATAAAAACAGGCAATGAAACAATGCAATGCCCGACAGCAATTTCTAGTGCATTCAACATCTACTTTATTGGATGTGCCACCTCCCTGATTACACAAAATAAAATTAATTCTGAAGTTGAAACGTTCATGGAAAAGTCTCTGTTACCTACAACCTGGTCCATCAATACAAGTGAATTCAATTTCATATCTAACTGATAGTGAAGAAAAGGACCACCTCCTCAACCCAAAAATGAAATCACAATCTGGGCCTGACCGACTATACGGCCCATCCTATTGCATCCCTAATCTGGATATATGCTCAAAGCCAGGAACCTGGATACAAATGTAGTATCAAATTACAGACCAATATCCCTACTACCCACATTATCTAAAGTCCAAGCGTAATGTTTCCATGTTTAACTATTTAAATATTACCGACTGAAAAGTTTTTTCATCCCTCTTCAATCAGGCTTTCATCCAAATCATTCAATAGTCACGGCCCTCCTAAAAGTAAGCAATGATATCCAGACTATCATGGACAATGGTGAATTCACTGGAGCTATTTTCTTAGATTTTGCAAAAGCATTAAGAAAGTAGACAATAATATTCTAGTAAGTAAGCTCAGAAGTTCAGGACTGGGCACTCTATTCTCTAAACTGGTTCTGATCCTATTTATCAGCCAGAACGCAGTATGTGTATATTCATGATGATAGTTCCTTTCTACTCAAAATAACAAGGGGGGTTCCTCATGAGTTATTTTTATTTGTCTTATATGTGTTTGTATATAAATGTATATTTGTATTGTAAATTCTCTCCAGGGCATACTAGCACACAAGAAGTTTTGGAGTAATACTCCTGGCAAAATACTTTCTAAATAAATAAATATGTGAAAGGTTGATCTTGATGCACTTGTGTTTCTTTTCATCCACCTTTACTACTTTATGTAATATAGAAAAATACTACAAATCTGTCTGGACTCCATCTTATCAACACAAGTTTGTAGGATTATTATATTCAATTAATTCTGCAACATTTTCATTTTATAAATTAATTTCTCCTCTTATATCGAGCTGTTTAGATTGTGTTGATGTAGTGAGAAGAAGGTTTGTAGACATTATGGTCCTATCTTTGAAGGAATACAGACGTAGTATGAAGTAGAATGTATGAAAACATTTGTTGCATTAACATATTGTATGGTGGAAACTACAAGATTTCCAAATTCCCTGGGTTATTCTTCAGATACAACTAAGGAAGAACCCTGAGAGGTTTATAAGCTTGTAATGTTTATCTATATTAGTCCAATTCAATGCATTATGATTCTTATTATATCCCTCTACTGTCATGTTGCTTTTAATAATGTATCTTTAATTTTGGACAATTTTTTAATTTTGGTATGATGTTAGTTTGATAATCTAGGACTCTTTAATGCTCTGTTTTCTCTAAAAAACTCCTTACTTGAGAACATGACCTATGTTTTTCCTGCCAGGAAATGAATAAAGTGAATCAGACAAGAGTCAAATATTTTCTTCTTTTGGGATTTCAAGATGTTTACAACTTCAGAAGTGTTCTTTTCCTTATTGTCCTTCTGATTTACATGTTGACAGTAACTGGAAACCTACTGATTGTTCTCTTGGTGTCTTTGAGTCAAACACTTAACTCTCCCATGTACTTCTTCCTGAGCCACCTATCCTCCTGTGACCTACTGCTGATGAGTCTTATATTGACTGAAAGGAAAACCATGTCTTTTGCTGGCTGTTTCACCCAATTGTACTTTTTTGGTTCCTTAGCATCTGCAGAATGTTTCCTTCTTTTGGTCATGTCTTATGACAGATATCTGGCAATATGTAACCCAGTGCGTTATTCTTCTGTCATGAACTTCCAGAGATGCCTTTACCTGGTTTTCTGTGCTTGGGTTGCAGCATTGTCACTGACATTGAATATCATCATTCGGGTACTTGGATTGCAATTCTGTGGTCCCAATGTCATTGATTATTTCTTCTGTGACCTTGCACCCATTATGGAGCTTTCATGCTCAGACACTACTTTTGTTGACAGGGTGAATGTTCTGGTAGGTTTTCCAGCAAGTTTCCTACCATTAATGTTTATCATTGCAACTTACATCTATATCTTCCACACCATTCTCAGGATCCCATCGACCACTGGAAGACAGAAAGCTTTTTACACATGCAGCTCCCACCTGACAGTTGTGTCCTTATATTACAGAACATTGATTGCTGCTTATTTGTTTAATTCTAAAGAAAATTCATTAAATCTCAAAAAGTTTTTATCTTTCTTGTATACAGTGGTGACTCCATTCCTGAATGCAATCATTTATAGTTTGAGGAACAAGGACATCAAATCAGTCCTAGCTAAATTAACACATGTAAAAATAACGTGAACATTTCATTTTAACCAGAGTGAACTAGTTCACTGAACGTTTTCAAGCAGAAAGACATCAATAACTGATCCCATTAGTCAGAATTTTTACTTTGAAGTGTTTAAAATTATTTTGGTCAACTTTTTTGTATCATGAGTCCTAAAGAATATACTGATAAACTGATAGACAATTCCATTAAAATATATGTATTTGGTACTGGGCAGCATACTCATTAGTAGGGATGAGCAAAAATGTTTGCCTCAAACCAAAAATGGCGAAAAATGGCACATTCTGCTTGGTGAAAAGTGACATTTTCCCGCCTTTTTGCCTAGCTCTTTGCATGGAAATCAACCGGTAGAAAACATTTTCTCCACCCAACAAAAGTTTTCTCTACTTTTCTACAGCCATGTACAAGGGTGTCAGGCTCTCACAGCACGCCATTCTGTGTTTCTGAGAGGAGAAACAGCATGTTTTTGAGCTAGAGAACATAGGGGAATTGAAGTTTAGTTTACATAGACATTTAGGTAGGACATTTGTTCTTTGTACAAGGGGAGACTGGGGGCACTCTGGGGGAGAAGAAAGGAGAAAGGAGGTTGACAAAAATACTCCAACAGCAAGAGGTGGAAAGGTGGAGCAGTGCAGGGTCGTGGGAGTAAAGTGGTCGCTCAAAAACTGACTGCAGCAATTGTTGCTGCAGCATGTACAATAAATGATGATGATTCTAGTCCTCCCGGCGTGGATGCAGTTTGTCAAGGTCCCAACAATCACACCACGACAGTCCCCCACCACCACTACCATACACATCTGACGCATTGTAGGTTGTACTTTATTTTCTTAATCACTTGACATCATCATGAATATGTACCAGTGTCACTTAAGCAGGAAGTTAGTGTTGTGGGCAAAGGACAAATGCACTCTGCATGCTAACACATTCCTCAAGGTATATGTTGCTGTAGGACTCACAACTTTTACTTCCAGCAACTTACTTCTCCACTACAACCCTCAGAAGAAGTAATATTGTGCTGGGAAATGTTGAACCATATTAAACACAGGAAAACCAATGTGTTGCAATAGAAAAAAAAGTGTTGGAATAGGAGAAAAACGTGTTGAATAGGCGAAAAATGTGTTAGAATAATGTGTTGGAATATGCCAAAAATTTGCTAGAATAGAAAAAAAAGGATGAAAATTTTTCATTGGTGAAAAGGAGAAAACTTTCACGAAAAAAAGAGAAAAATCTGCATTTTTTTGCGAAAAGCATGCAGGAAATTTTTCTCACTTTTCACCCACCCCACTCATTAGGCTGAATGGAATTATTCTGACATAGTTGTATTCTTACAAAAATGATTATGAAATAAATGAATATATTCTGTTTTGTGTGCCAGTTTTAACCAATTATAATGTAGAAAAATAAATCATGTATTATAAATGTATAACAGAGCTTCTTCATTTGATATGAGTTAGGTGACTGTCTGGTTAGGAAACATCTATAAAGTAAGCTTCAGTGTTAGCATTTTATTATATACTTTTACAACTTGCCATTGTAGCTAGTACCATAATATTAGTTGCTTCTACAACAGAGCTAAGAGACGAAAAAAGGATTAGTGTGGACATTTGGATGGGGAATTAGGAAATAGGAATTTTGTGCAACTCATTACAGCCTTAAATGAATAGTAATGTTTCATAATAAAAAGTAGCTCCAATTAATCTTCATATCTTTTGGGCCATGGAGAGTGTTATATCAATACTGTCAGAGTCGTAGTACAAGAGTAATTGAATGATAAAGTATCCCCCTCCCACCCCTTTTACTGATGTAACACTGCTCATCTCAGAGCAGCAGGATGGTGTCCAGATGGCTTGCAGAGAGGGACAATCTTCAATTAGCATAAGGGAAAAACCTGAAAAACCTGTCAAGGTGGACAGGGTTTTCATGTTCTCACAGTAAGAAGATTGTCCCTTGCTGTGACCTGTCTGGTCTGTGAACCAGATTCCACATCTAAGGGGGCAGTGACTTACACTAGGTAAAAGGGGCGGGAGGAGGAAACTTTATCATTCAATTACTCTTGAATACAACTCTGACAATATTAAAATAACACTCTCTATGGCTCAGATACTATGAAGATTAATTGGAGCTGCTTTTATTATGAAATATTACTATCCCTTTAAAGTGTGAAGTTAAACTGAATTGCTCTATCCTGTAAGTGTTTCTAAGAATTTAACAAACAAATGTTACCTTTTTTTAACAGATTCCTTTTTTAAATTCTAATTCTCATTTCTAGGAATGAGAAAAACAAAAAGTGAAACAAGTGAAAAATGGCACTTTCTTTCAGCTGAGACATTTTCTGTGAAAAGTGCTGATTTTGTACTTTTTTTCAATTATGTATTCACTGCCAATGATAGAAAAAAATCATGCTTCAACACTGGGAATATTGCTGCAGAGCTAGTATAAAAGGGTGCCAGCATCCCGCAGGTTGTCAGTCTGTGCTTGGCAGTGAGGAAGACTTGATAAAAAATAAATATGTTGAGCTGTTTGTTTGTGAAGATGTTAGAACAGTGTTGGGGAGACACTGCCAGTTGTTTTCTGGGTGTGGGTGAGAAGGAAGGAGAGTTAACTCCCCCAAAAAAGTGATAGAGTGAGTAACAAGCAGACAGCAATCATGGGGTGGAGTGACACGATGACACTGACAGATACCAGACAATACATCTGTGTTTGTGTTGTTGAATCAGAAGTGGATGAATCTGGCAACATCAGTGAAGGGAGCCCATTTCCCAATGGATATGGGGAAGTATAATAAAAAGGGATCACTGGATAGCAGTATCAGCAGCACAGGTCAACTGCTGTATGTGCTGCTGATGTCAATGTGACTCCTTCTGAGGTGAAGGCAAGTGTGATAGCAGCTGACCCTCTATCACATTTTTCCAGTAGACCAGCAAGAGATTGGTAGTGGTGGTGATGTTTTGTTGTATGACCATAGTCAACTCAATAGTGTCAATGTTTCTGCCTAGAATGTAGCTATCATGAAAATATGCTGTAAACATCTCACATGCATATAGCTATACGGTGACTATGTGTATCAGTTGCTAACCTATACTCTGGAAACAAGTCCCAAAGAGATGTGCCACCACCCTCACCACCACTACAAATGTTAGATTGCTGCATCTGGGACACAAGCTGTTTTCTGTGATGGTGATGAAACGTGTTTAGAAAGAATTTGGAATGTTCTTGCTGATGTTGTTGCTGCTGCTGTTATAAAGCCTTTGCTTGATTATTTTACACTATGCTTTCTACTAGTTTTGTTCTTGGCCATACCTTTTTCTCTCTTATCCTCCACAATGCAACCCTTCATTTGATCTATGAGAATATCTTATATTTTTTGACAGAATCCAGTTCCTCCATGAGATGCTGCTGATCATGCCTTGGCACACATTGTTTTGACAGGATTTCATAAATGTTATGTGTAAAGCAGTGGTCCACAAAGTAACAAGAATGTATTTTTGGAAACTATCCAAGGGTCCTTCAAGGTATGCTAAAATATTCACTAGCTGGTTCATGCTTGTGTTGTCTTATTGTAACATATATCATCCATGCTCCTCATTATTTTCTGCAGTATAAATATATCAGTAGAAGAATCTCGCTAATTCCATCCTCTACACAACTAAATGGGAAAGTGGCCTCCTCCAAAGGTTTCATCAGCTCACATAGGTCACACACATTAGTTGTCTTGACCAGGTGACAAAGATGCTCCCACCAAAACATTCCACTTTTGTACTGTACACTCAGTAATTACCTTATTTTACTTGCACAAATACTCAATATTATACAATGTGGAATCCCACCTGGTGGAATCCCACCTGCATTTGAGAGCATCCAGAAAAGCAGTCAAGGGAGCCCACACCATTCCCCTGACCCTTGGAGTCCCCTTCCTCCCACACCATTATCCATGTGGAACATGATCCTGAAGAAGGCAGAATTGTTACCACTGCAATAATACCACCACCACCAGGAGTGCAGAACAGCTGCCTGTCCCTGCTGCTACGGTTGCCAGTCTACCTTCTTCACATCACCAAGAAATAACAAGTGTGACATTAGAGGACCTTCTGTCACATTGCTCATCACCTCCTCCAACCAGCAGTGAGCTTTTGGTATTTGTGAAATTTGCAACTGCTCTTATTCCTGGGCAGCAGGATGCTGAGGAGCAAGCTAGTGTGACACAGACCACCGTGGACACAGTAGGAATAGGGTCAACACTTTCCAGCAGCAGCAACACATATACCAGAAGTGGTGCTGCTACTTCCTCAAGTGCATCACTGGAGCTAGTCTCATGGCAAGTGGAACCTTCATCATCCATCACCCATGTTACTGCTATTGTTGATCCCATTCCCTTTTAGCTGCCTAATCATCCCACTGCTTAAACAACTCAGCAGCAGCAAGAACAGCAGTTGCAAATTCCGCAATTATGGACTCAGGAGAAGAGCATTTAACAATGACCACTGGCCACTGGCCAACATGGCCTGCGGCATTAGGCCAATAGGGCATTCTTTTCTCAGTGCTTGTGCTTTAAAAAAATGCAAATAAAAAAAAAATCATAGTCCTACAAAAAAAAATTGGGGGGGTTTGTTTCTAACAAGTCTAAGTCATACAAATTAATGTTACCTTTGGGCTTGTGCGAAACAAGCTTAAGTCCTACAAATCAATGTTTCTTCAGGGCTTGTGCCTCTAATAAGTCAAAGTCCTACAAATCAATGTTTACTCGGGGCTTGGGCCTCTTACAACAAACCTAACAAATCATCCTCTACAAAATACTCTATCATGACCAGTGTCAGTCCACCCCAGTGGCAGATTATGTCAGGGGGTTCCTGTTTGTATCATTTACCTACAAATTTCTTATTTTATTTTATTTATTTATTTTTTTATTACCTGTCCCCCCAATACCAGTTAAGAAACACCCCCAAAACAAATTCCCTGTTCAAGTGATTCTTTCCCCACATCCCACCAACACAGGCACCCTCATACCCTTTTATGCTATGCCTTTGGGAAATTAAATAATAATTATGTTGTGTGTAAATTCAATGTTAGCATTGAGTTCAATGGAATGAGCGAGGTGAAAAAAGTGGGAAAAGTGGAAAATCTGCACTTTTTGCACTAACTTATTCACCAAGCGGAAAGTACCATTTTTCACTGATTTCAGTTTGAGGTGAAATTTTTTGCCCTATTCCTCACCCAGTTTTATTTCTTCTACATGGCTGTTTCTGTTTCAATTAATGACTACGTTTCAACCCACATATTAAACTAATGACCATTAGCACGTGTTTATTATAATTGTTTAATCACACACCTGACTGTATGCCTACAAAATCCCTTAATTTGTGTATCAAGAAGAATTGATGGTGATTTGAAGGCAAAGGGTGGTCACACCAATTATTGATTTGATTTAGATTTTTCTTCTGTTCACTCACTATGGATTTTGTTAACTGAAAAAAGTAAACTATTAACATGTCTATTTTTTAAAGCATTCTTACTTTACAGCATTTTTTCACACCTGCCTAAGACTTTTGCACAGTACTGTACAGAGAACTTTTATTCAAACGTAACTATACAAACCATATTAGGCTTCTATAATATAGATTTCTTGCTAAGTCTTTCTTTTCCCTTAGGAAGATATCCCAGATGATAACCTCCTTACTCCCTTGACACTTACGCTCATTAAAAAGATCTTCCTGGAATTCTATGAATGATTAAACGTCTTCAACAATCTCTCTGCATAGTGTATAAAATAGGGTAGCTGATAACAGGTGTAATCATTTTCTTACATTGTCAGTTTCCCACCTGGATTCACTCCGTGCTTAAACACTGATCTTGGAAATCATAATTGCTTTGGAAATGCAAAGAATACTATTTTTTTTTTTTGCTTCATTGATTGTAATACAAAGTAAGTAGTAAGGTGATATGTACAATTCTTCCTTAAGGGTTCATGTGATTTAAATAATGATTTAAATAAATTTAACTGGGATGCTAGAGACATTGCCATTACATTCTAAAGCAAAGCAGTGAGGGCTAAATCACTTACCAGAGAGAGCTGATTTAATAAAACTTTTCTTTATCTAAAAGTCTATTGTTGTTGGTGGGTATAACCTTTAAGGTCAACCATTCTTATGGAGAAAGGGATAGAATCTGGTCTACAGGACTTGTCTAGGTATGTGCATTTCCTACAGTAGTCAGGAGTATGTTATCTATCTACTATCTGTACTTTAAGAGCCATTGGAGGGTCATGATGATGTAAAAAAAAAAAAGTAAAAAAAAAAAAGTACAATCTACATTGTGACAGATCTGTATAGTAGTGGTGGTGGGGGACTGTCGTGGTGTGATTGGTGAGACCATGACAAACTGCATCCACCCCGGGAGGAGAGGGATCATCATCATTTATTGCACATGCTGCACCAAGAATTGCTGCAGTCAATTTTTGTATTACTCCCACGTCCCTGCACTGCTCCACCTTAACCCCTTCCGCTTGTGTATTCGCTAGACATTACTACTACTGGGTGTGTTTTTAGTCTCTACAGTACACAACTGATGGAGTGTGATGTCTTGCCTTGGTCCTCAACAAAATTCTCAATGGTGTCTGCTGTCTATCAGGTCTGCATCAGTCACAAAGCTCCCAGTCAACTGTCTAATATATTTATTTCTTTAATTATTTATGTATTTTTTTAATCTTTTTTTTTTTTTTTTAAGTTGTCCACCCTATCTTATTACAGTTGGTTCAAAAAAAGATATATATATATATATATATATATATATATATATATATATATATTCATATATATATATATCTATATATATATATAAATATAAAACTAAAAACCAAAATCAACAACTTCTTTCCCCAGACTTCCCCAGCACAAAGACAATAAAAGTAAAATCACAAGCAATTTGGACCCCAGCTGTCTATGTCTTGGCAGTCAGTCTCACCAAATTTTGGGGTATTTTGGGTCAACCTCCTTCCTCCCTTCTTCTCCCCCATTGTGTCCCCAGACTCCTCTACTACAGAGAACAAATGTCCTACCTAAATGACTCCCTAAAACTAAGCTTCAATTCCCCTTTATTTGCTTATCGCCTCTAGCTAAAAAACATGCTGCTCTCTCCTCTCACAAACACAGAATGGCTGCGGTGAGAGCCTGACACCCTTGTATATGGCTGTAGAAAACGTTCGTGTGGTGGAGAAATAATTTTCTACCATTTGATTTCAATGCAATGAGCTAGGCAAAAAAGTAGGAAATCTGCACTTTTCGCTGGACATTTTTCGCCAAGCAGAAAGTGCCGTTTTTTGCCAATTTCAGTTTGGTGCAAAAATTTTCACCCATCTCTGCTTGTCATAATTTTCAGCAATTGCTGATTCACTGCAGGATGAAGACCTCCTCAGCAAGCTTCTGTCTTGTGCTTTGTGTTACCACTATCAAATTTGGTAATTTCTTCAACTCATTGTGTCTCTGGACTTCTCTGAGACACCGTCTCTGGTCTTCTCTGATCTTCTGCTTGGACATGTAGTGGAATCCATTACAAAATTCATTTGTTCCATCTGATGTCCGGTCTTCATGCCATGTGACCTGCTCATTTCCATTTTAGGCAATTTACTCCTTCAATAATGTCATGAATCTTTGCTTGCTTGCAAATCAATGCACATGGTTTTTGGTCTTTTTGCTATATTTATAATTTGACTTTTCATGCTTCTTTGTTTGTTGTATGGCTTTTGCATTCAGTGTCCATTTTTCATAGTAAGAAGTGGGAGGACATGTTTGTTAAACACCTTTTGGTAGAGGCAGAGTGGTAAAATTGTCTGAAAGCCAAAACTACTGAGTTTTCCAAATGTTTATCATCCAAATTTATTCATAGCTCAGTTTTCATCATGATGTTTCCATCTGTTTACATTTCCTGTCCAAGGTAAACATACTTGTCTACCTCTTCTAGTTCTTGTCCATCTGCTGTGATTTTCCCTGGTATAGTAAATTTGTGAAACATGACTTACTTTTTGTTGATATTCATCTTCAGACCAAACTTTTTGCTTTCCTGTTGTAGCTCTTCAATGCATTCTTGCAGTTCTTCAGGACTACTGGCAAATAATATGATATAGTGATATAGGTCATTTCCATTTATCTTTTTCCCCAGTTTAATTTTTGGAAAATTTCTTCTAAACAAGCAGAAAATAGTTTTGGTGAAATTGTGTCTTTTTGTCAGACACTTTTTTTCTTTGTTTATCTGAACTTTATCATTGATGACCTGTATTTATGCAGTTGCATTTCATATGTTGATTGGAAGATATTGATGTAAGGTTTTCCTGTTCCTTGTTTGATCAGGGCATCAGTTATTGCTTGCTTTTTCACCTAATCAAAGGCCTTTTTGCAGTCAATGAAGACTATGCATAATGGAAGATTGTATTCATTATGCCACTCTATAACATTTTTTCATTGTCTGCTTATGGTCCATTTTACTGAAACCAGTTCTGAAGCCTGCTTGTTCTTTAGGTTGTAATGCATTAAGTATTTTGCCCATTACCTTTGTGAAAACTTTGCAAACTGGCAATAGGCTTTTTTGGTTTGTAGTTTTGTAGATCTGCCCTATCTTCTTTTTTGGGCAGTATGATGACTTCTGCAATTTTGCATGTTTCAGGCACTTTGCTGAGTAGTGGGCATTTTGAAAATAGTTTAGCTAGGGCTTTGAACAAGGGATGACTTCTGGTTTCCAACATTTCAGGATGGACTTTTACAGGTCCTGCTACATTGCAATTTTTAAATGATTTTATTGTAGCTTCTACTTTTTCTACCAAAACTTCTGCTTCAGCATCTAGTACAGCATTCAGTTGTTGTCCTTCATCCTTATGAAGATTTGAATAAAATTATTCTACTCGTTTACTGTTTGTTGTAGAGTTTTTGCTGTGTTGCCATCTTCAAGCTTTAATGCAAGTATTTGGCACCTATGTGTGGCATCTTTCATTTTCCTTTCCTTAGGCCTCGATTTTCATCCAGTGAAACTTTGATGATCTCCACATTGAACATGCTTGTTTCTTATTTTATGCTATTCCTTACAGTCTTGCACATTTCTACATATTCTATCCTGTTTGAAATATTAGCATTTTCCTCAATATCTTTTTTATTGTGTGTTGAAATGTTTGTATCTGGAAGGTCATGCAGCACTCTGTAGTGTGATTAGGCAGTGCTAACTCAAAATTCTTATGATTTTTCAATAGCTGGCTAGTGTTGATCTCAACGTTTGTTAATTTGATCAATGCCTTTCTTTCTTTCTTTCTTTCTTTCTTCCTTTTTTCTTTCTTTCGTTCACCATTTTGGAACTTGACAATTCTCACATTGAAATCTGCACATGTTTGCATTTTTTTGTCTAGGTTTTGACTTCTTTATAAGAACGTAGTAAGTGTGGGATGGCAGTACATAGTAGAAGAAATGTGTAGCTTTATTCCTTTAATGACATGACTCTTGTTAACTCCAAAAACAAACTCAGTATTATACTCCACTGCAGCAGGAGCTGGAAATCTTGGCACACTCTTTAATACATCAACAGCACTTCTTTTATGTACCCCGGTGTCACAGTTACCTTAGATCCAGCGACACCTGGTGGGTTGATGGAGGTATCTGATAGCCTGAAATGTCGCTGCGGTGTCATCCCATGCGTCATTCCGAGGACTGGATCTATGCGCACTTGCCATTCTCAGCGGCCACCCATGTCCTAGTGCTCCATAGAATGACGCAGAATGAGGTCTGTGTTTTGACGCATCGCGTGGACATGTGTCATTTTCGGGTGCAAGGTTGCAATATGTCGCAGGCCTCTGCTTTGTATTGTTTGGGGCTGATAGCTCCACCCATCTACTTCCTGGATTGCCTTTTAAAAGGGAACTGGATCTCTATTCAGTTACCCTTACGCTGGTGTTTAGTGCAGTTCTAGTTCCTGTTCCTGAATCCAGTGTATGACCCGGCTTGTCTGACTATCCATTCTGGTGCTGACATGTGGCTCTGTCTGACCATTCTAAATGTGCGCTCCTTTGCTTTAGACATCCAATCTGGTGCAGGACTGTGGCTCTGGCTAACTAACCGCTCTGTGTATGACCTGGCTTGTATAACTATCCTAGCTGGTGCTGACCTGTGGCTCTGTCTGTTCACTCCTCTGTGTGGCTCCATTCCCCACAGACATCCGTCCTGGTGCATACCTGGGGCTCTGCTAGACTCCGACCTTACTGACTGCAGGTGTGAGTCAGTAGTCTCCCTTGTTGATATATTCCGGGAGACTGTAGGTTCTGTGTGTGTTCCACCTATTACCTGGGACTACCAGTTTGGCTTCGGCCTAGTCTCTAGCAGATGTGGTTGACCTTCGGCAGTCTCCTATTTCTGATAGAGTCGCTAGCTTCTCCAGTCCCCCTCTGCTTATTGTATATTCTATTATTGTCTATTGTTTATTATCCTAATAAAGGTGATTTTAACTATACCGCCTGACTCCTTGTCTTGCTTGAGAACCGTAACACCCAGATCCCTGGGAACATTTAGGAGTACTTCTGCTACTACTAGTTGTGGCACATCTGACCTTTTGATGTTGTGTCTCTGGGTAAGACCTGAGGTTGTGCTTCAGGTGGGAACTCATTAAGGAGGTGTCTAGGTGAGAGCCTGCTTTCCTCCTGTTCACATGGTTCTTACACAGACAGCATATAGCAAATGCTTAGCTTTTGGATCCTGAGGGAAGTATCTCTATAATGTAGACTTTATAGAATGTGAGGTTCCTGAGAGGCTACTACTAGATGCTGCTGAATTTGTTCTACTTGGTGTCACAGGTGCAGCACTTCCAAAACAGCTAAGGCTGTAGATACTGATAGCCTGTGTTGTTGCTGGCTACTCAACACTATTAGTCCTTTTCAGTGTTGGGAGATTGAGCCTTTGCCTTCCAACTAACTTACTATCCATGTCATAATTTCTTGCACTCTCAACTTCATCTGTATCTGAAGACGAGGAGTATGCTGGCAGGATATATTCTAGATCTACAACATCATCATCAGTTATTAGGTCATCCTATTCATCGCCCACATCTTCTTACCCACTACTTTTTTATTCCTCTAAGCTTTTAGAGGTCTCAAACAATTTTCTTTTACTTTTACCTCACAATGTTTGCTATTACTTTCAGGTGTTTTATGCTTGTTTGTCAGATGCAGCAGTTGGTTCAGCGGCTTCACCAATTTGCACTATGACATCAACACTGAAATTTGACTCGTTGTCATCTTCATTGCTTTTAGATGGTTTAATAATAGTTCTGGTGCTGATGGTGGTGTACATTTTGATGGGACTTTGACAAACTACATCTTCCTCAGGAAGAGAAGGAATGCCATTATTTATTGCACAAACTGCAGCAAACATGGCTGCAGTCAGTTTTTGGACTATCATTTAACTCACACTTCCCCCTGTACTGCTCCTTATCCTTTCATCCTACCCATTGTGGGTTTGCTGGATATTATTCAGCTACTCTGTGTGTTTTTACTTTAAAATAGACATTAAAACTGATTGTGTGTAATGTCTTGCCTTGGATCGCTACAAAATACTCTATATCATCTAATATAAGTCTGCCTCAGTCACAGATCACATCAGGGTCCCTGTCTCTGACACATATCATTTGTTCATATGTATTAATTTTATATTTATTAATTTTAAATAACTGTCCCCACTATCACTATCACTGTCAATCCCCCCCAAAAAAAAACACATACTCCCTGTTCAACTGCTTCTTTTCCCAGACTCCCCTTGGACAGAGATAACAGTCAGTTCAGAAAGCAACTTGGATCACGGTTGCCTGTGTCTTCAATCAGTCACTCAGATGTTTGAGCTATTTGGGGTAATTGTCATTTACTCTCTTCTCATATATCAGGGTCCCTGTCTCTGTCACCTTTCAATTTTGTTTTAGTTTATTTTATGTATACATTTTAATTAACTGTCCCCCCCATCACTATCACTGTGAAAAAAAAAAGCAAAAAAATAAGAAAGAAAAAAACATTCCTTGTTCAACTGCTTATTTCCCCAGACTTCCCTTGGACAGAGATAACAGCCAGATAAGAAATAAGCTTGGATCGCGGTTCCCTGTGTCTTCCCAATCAGTCACACAGAATTTTGAGATATTTGGGGTAATTGTCATTTGCCCCCTTCTCACGCCCCCATATTCTCCTGACTGAGATAACAGCCAGATATAAAACGGAACTTGGATCACTGATACCTGTGTCCACTCAATAGCACAAAATATTGGTGTATTTGGAGTAAAGCACCTTTGCTCTCTTCTTACACCCCTAGACTACCGTAGGACAGAGATAATAGTCGGATCAGAAAGAAACTTGGAACATGGCTGCCTGTGTCTTCCTAGTCAGTCCTGCAGAGTCCCCAAGACTTCTTTAACTAAACTTTATTAACTTTATTAATTTCCTGTCTCTATCTCAAACAGGTGCTGCCTTCTTCTCCCACAAACACAGCATAGCACACTGTGTGAGAGCCTGACACACTTTTTTGCCTGTGGGAAATTAAGAGAAAATTGCCATGTGGTGAAGAGAAATTCTGACTTTCCATTGTTTTCATTGCAAAGAGATAGGTAAAAAAAAAAGCAGGAAAATGGCATTTTTCGTGAAAAATTTGCTGCTCAGCGAAAAGTACCATTTTTCTCCTATTTCCCATTTGAGGTGAAAATTTTTCCCATCCCATTGATAATCTTGTTGCTATTCCATTCCTAGATTCTCTAAGTGTGAAACCATATATACATATACTTTTACTGTATAAGGGACACACACCTAGCTAAGCCCTTCTGTTACACACAGTAATATATCTATATATATAAAAGAATAAGCCTCATTGCATAATTTATGGTACCTCACACACAGAACATAATTTATGTCTTCTCAGAAAACAAACACACATTGAACAGAATGCCTCATTACATAATTTATGTCTCATTAGGAGACACAACTCCTATTGGGTGATTCAATGGGGACTTTACTGCTCCCATTGAGTGATTCAATGGGGGCGTGTTTATCATACAGGGAGTTGACCCGCCCCTCTCCAGCCCTCCCACCACTATCCAACTGACAAAAAAAATATAGCTGCCATTCGCTCCTGAAGTAGGGGATATCAATAACTTCTCCTGGTCCACACACACTCTCACTCAGGATCATGACCCCACAAACACACTGTTTCACCTCCCACAGATAACTGTAATCCTCCATACACTGTGTCACCTCCCACAGATAACTGTAACCCTCCATACACTGTGTCACCTCCCACAGATAACTGTAACCCTCCATACACACTGTGTCACCTCCCACAGATAACTGTTACCCTCCATACACTGTGTCACCTCCCACAGATAACTGTAACCCTCCATACACTGTGTGTCACCTCCCACAGATAACTGTAACCCTCCATACACACTGTGTCACCTCCCACAGATAACTGTAACCCTCCATACACTGTGTGTCACCTCCCACAGATAACTGTAACCCTCCATACACTCTGTGTCACCTCCCACAGATAACTGTAACACTCCATACACTGTGTCACCTCCCACAGATAACTGTAACCCTCCATACACACTGTGTCACCTCCCACAGATAACTGTAACCCTCCATACACTGTGTCACCTCCCACAGATAACTGTAACCCTCCATGGACACTGTGTCACCTCCCACAGATAACTGTAACCCTCCATACACTGTGTGTCACCTCCCACAGATAACTGTAATCCTCCATACACACTGTGTCACCTCCCACAGATAACTGTAACACTCCATACACTGTGTCACCTCCCACAGATAACTGTAACCCTCCATACACTCTGTTTCAGTACGAGGGTGCAATATTCCCATAAAATACAAACTGCGGGATAATCTTAATAGCAACTCTTTTATTTAACTCTTTTCATCTCTTCAGTCACATCAATAACTGTCTGTTTTCAACTGTCGCTCCTCCACTTCCTGCTTCCTGATTCCCGCCCTTTCTCCTTAAAGGGAGAGAGACGCTTTGCTGTATGTTACAGAGGGCAAGCCTCAAACAACACTTTCTATTTGTTCCCTCAGCATATTGCTACGCTGCCTCAACTGAACAGCCACCGTGTCTTATATTGCTATGTTACCTCAGCTTAACCCTTTGAGTGCCAGAGGGGTACGCAATGCATTGCAAAGCAATGCATTGCGTACCCCTCTGGCACTCAAAGGGTTAAGTAAGGAGGAGTTACTGCTCCCATTGGGTGATTCAATGGGGGAGTGATTTAAATCATGCAGGGAGTTGGCCTGCCCCCACTATCCAGCCAGCCCACCACTATCCAAGTAACTGAAAAAACAAAATTGCTGCCACTCGCTCCTACACCACAGACATAAACACATCAGACAAAAAACACACACACACTCACACACACACTCACACCCAATCACACACACACTCAATCACACACTCTCACTCACACTCTCAAACACACTCTCACACACACTCTCACACACACTCAATCATACTCACTCAATCATACACACTCACAATAATTCACACGCACTCAATCTCACACACTCTCACACACACACTCAATCACACTCTCACACACACACTCAATCACACTCTCTCACTCACACACTCTCATTCACACTGTCTCACACTCACACACTCTCACTCAATCACACACTCTCACTCAATCACTCACACTCACTTAATCACACACACTCACTCAATCACACACACTCACACACACTCACTAACACACTCACACAATCACTCACATGCAATCACTCACACGCAATCACTCACTCTCGCACTCACACGCACACACTCCCTCACACCCCAGGAGCCAGCACGATCCACCTTCCACCATAGTCTCACTCACACTCACTCACACCCCGCGAGCCAGCATGATCCACCTTCTACCATAGTATGTGCAGTTACCACATGCATTTCAACTACATGAATGAATGCCACAGTGGAGGCATAAGTACAAACACAAACTCATTACAATGACACATAAGTCACTCCCTTATGACTCACTTCTGTGTGTGTGTGTGTGTGTGTGTGTGTGTCTATGTGTGTGCCTGTGTGTTCCTCACTGTGTGTGTTGCATATCTGTATCACACTCTGTGTCTGCATGTGTGCATTGCATGTATGAGTGTAAGACTGTTTTGCTCTTTATGCATCTCAGTGCATGCGTGTGCATTTGCGTGTGTGTCTGTTTGTCTTGCATCCATGGTGTGCATTAATTCCCTATATATCCCGACGGGCAGCACCGTCCCACATTTCTAGTACATATATATATATATATATATATATATATATATATATATATATATATACCTGACTGCTGTTTGATGGACTCCTACCTAGGTAAGTGCTTCTGTTACACACTGTAATTATGTAGATATACCTGACTGTTGTATGATGGACTCCTACCTAGGTAAGTGTTTCTGTTACACACTGTAATTATATAGGTACACCTGACTGCTGTATGATGGACTCCTACCTAGGTAAGTACTTATGTCACACAGTAATTATATAGAAATACCTTACTGATGTATGATGGACTCCTACCTAGGTAAGTGCTTCTGTTACACACAGTAATTATACAGATATACCTGACTGATGTATGATGGACTCCTACCTAGGTAAGTACTTATGTTACACACAGTAATTATATAGATACACCTGACTGCTGTATGATGGACTCCTACCTAGGTAAGTGCTTCTGTTACATACAATAAATATATGGATACACCTGACTGCTGTATGACGGACTCCTACCTAGGTAAGTGCTTCTGTTACACACAGTAATTATATATATACACCTGACTGCTATGTGATAGACTCCTACATAGGTAAGTGCTTCTGTTACACACAGTAATTATATAGATACACCTGACTGCTGTGTGATGGACTCCTACCTAGGTAAGTGCTTCTGTTACACACAGTAATTATATAGATACACCTGACTGATGTATGATGGACTCCTACCTAGGTAAGTGCTTCTGTTACACACAGTAATTATATAGATATACCTGACTGATGTATGATGGACTCCTACCTAGGTAAGTGCTTCTGTTACACACAGTAATTATATAGATACGCCTGACTGCTATGTGATAGACTCCTACATAGGTAAGTGCTTCTGTTACACACAGTAATTATATAGATACACCTGACTGCTGTGTGATGGACTCCTACCTAGGTAAGCGCTTCTGTTACACACAGTAATTATATAGATACACCTGACTGCTGTATGATGGACTCCTACCTAGGTAAGTGCTTCTGTTACACACAGTAATTATATAGATACACCTGACTGCTGTATGATGGACTCCTACATAGGTAAGTGCTTCTGTTACACACAGTAATTATATAGATACACCTGACTGCTGTGTGATGGACTCCTACCTAGGTAAGCGCTTCTGTTACACACAGTAATTATATAGATACACCTGACTGCTGTATGATGGACTCCTACCTAGGTAAGTGCTTCTGTTACACACAGTAATTATATAGATATACCTGACTGATGTATGATGGACTCCTACCTAGGTAAGCGCTTCTGTTACACACAGTAATTATATAGATACACCTGACTGCTGTGTGATGGACTCCTACCTAGGTAAGTGCTTCTGTTACACACAGTAATTATATAGATACACCTGACTGCTGTATGATGGACTCCTACCTAGGTAAGTGCTTCTGTTGCACACAGTAATTATATATATATATATATATATATATATATATATATATATATATGCCCTTCTTTTACTGTAAAAAATCCCTGTCTTTGTGTTAGTTGAAAACACCTTTCCTCTAGTCTCTTGTCTAGTCCTTTCATTCTTAGCTCAGCACTTTGTGTAAATAATTCATTGAATAGTTCTTTGTAATGACCTTGAATATATCTGTAAATGTAATCATATCACACCTTAAAGAAAACCAGTTTGGCGAGTCTCTCTTTATAGCTCAGATCCTCCAATCCCTTTATCAATTATCAGTTTTGTTGCATGTGTCAGTACTTTTTCCAGTTCAATAATATCTTTTTTAAGAACTGGTGCCAAAAATTGTACTCCATATTCCAGATGAGGCCTAACCAAGGATTTATACCGATGTAGGATAATATTAGCATCCAGTGCATCTACACCTCTTTTTATGCAGGCTAGTAACCTATTTGCTCTTGCAGCATCTTAGTGACTCTACACACTGCTGTGAAGTCTTTCATCTATCTGTACTCCTAAATGTTTCCCTAATGAGGATTCCCCAAGTTGCTTCCCATGTAGACTATATGTAGCATGTTTGTTTCTACAGCCCAAACGCATAACCTTACATTACATAACCTTACATTACATAACCTTACATCTACATTAAGTGTCATCAGCCACTTTTCTGCCCAATTACTCAGTTTATCTAAATCCTTCTGCAGAGAAAAAACATCCAACTTTGTATGTATTTCTTTACATAACTTAGTGTCATCAATAAAGATTGAAATGCTACTTTCAATTCCTACTTCTAGACCATTAATAAAAAAAAATGAAAAAGCATTGGGCCCAGGACTGATCACTGTGGCACCCCATTTACAACAACTCTTTGCCATCTATCATTTAACCAGTTCTCAATCCATGTACAGATAGCACATCCCAAACCGAAGCCTTTTAATTTATGCAGTAACTTGTTGTGAAGCACTGTATCAAAGGCTTTTGCAAAATACAAGTATACTACATCTACAACAATTCCCCTGTCCAAATTACTACTTACTCTTTTGTAAAATTCAAGTAAGTTAGTATGACATGATCTATTCTTCATAAAACTATGCTGACTCCTACTAATATTATTTGTTTTCACATAGTTGTGAGTACTGTCAGATAGTAACCCATCTAATATCTTATCCACTATTGAAGTCAAGTTCACGGGACTATAATTTCCTGGTTTGGATCTTGCCCCCTTGTTGAACAATGGAACTACATCAGCTTTCCACCAAACACAGGGCACTATGCCTGATGAAAGTCAATCAATAAATATTAAGTATAATGGTCTTGCTGTTACTGAACTAGGTTCCTTTAGTACCCTTGGGTGTACCATCAGGTCCAGGTGCTTTATTCACCATAAACTTTTACAGTCTCTTTTGGACTTTGTCCTCAGTAAGCCATGTACATAATGGAGGAAATTCTGTGGTTTTGTGTATTTTCCGATATCATGTCATTATTGTTTCCTTTGTATATATGAAGCAAAGAATGCATATTGGGTGCCAGCCATAGCCTTATCCTCACTAATAAATTCACCTGTCTCAGCCTTAAGAGGACCAGTATCAAACTTAACTTAAACACTTTAAAAGCCTGTTTCTTATTTCTCATTTCCCTGCAACGCCATTATTAAGCCACATTGGTTTCACTTTACTTCTCTTATGCTTATTCCCCAATGGTATATATTGAAGCATATTTTTATCTAAGAGCATTTTAAATACATTCCATGACTCTTGTGCATTTTTAGCTTTTGAATATTACATCCCACTGAATACCCTTTAATACTTCTTTTAGCTTTGTAAAATTAGCCATTTTAAAATCAAATGTTTTGGATACTGTACTGTGGTCACTGCTGCCCAAATATTTTCTTACTTGTATACTGTTTACCATGTCAGAATTGCTTGAGAGCACTAGGTCAAGCAAGGCCTTTTTCCTAGTTGGCACTTCTACTAGTTAAAATTATCATTAATTATTACTTAAAAAAAAAGTTGTTTCCCTTTGTTATGCTGGAAGTCATATTGCTCCAGTCAATTTCAGAATAGTTGAAATATCCTATTATAATCATATTTCCTGACCTAGAAGCCTTTTCCATTTGCAGTAAAAGTTGGACATCCTCAAACTCCCCAATATTCCGTGTCTTGCAGCAAATCCCCACTAACATTTTTTTTATTATGTGTGTATTTAAAACCACAGGGTCTCTATATTTTCACTGGACCCTTTATTTATATCTTCCCTTAAACTAGATTTTAAGGCATGCTTTACATATAGGCATACCCCCTCCCCTTTTATTAACCCTATCCCTCCTAAAAATTGAACAACCCTCTAGGTTGACTGCTAAGTCATATGTATCATTTAACTAGGATTCAGACACACCAATCAGATCATACTGCTCATGCACTGCAATCTTTTCTAGTTCCCCCATCTTAACAGCCAAACAACGAGCATTTATATAAATACATTTTATCATTTTGCCATTCTAAAAGAATTCATTCTTTGTAAATGTATATGCCTTATATCAGGCTTTAACAATGGTAACTCCCTATTAGATTAATTAGCCCATTCCCCCTCTCCACCCCCATGCCCCATCTCTAATCCCATTTCCTCAGTTATATTACCTTCCCCATCCTGTGTTGCATCCCCCACACTTTTCTAGTTTAAAGTCTCCTCCAAACCTCTAACCATCCTAACACCTAGAACCTATAATCATTTCAAAACAGACTTAAGGCTAATGGTAAATGTCAAAAGGACACACACAATGAGACTGGTTACTGTATGATAAAGGCAACCTTTGAAATCTTGCAAAGGCGATTATACCGCTTTCAAACAGGTAGACTATAGAATAGATATTTCCATTCTTTGGTGATCTGGTGGTCCGTCTTGGATCACTAAACTCCAACTGTCATGGAACGATGTACTTAGAAAAAAGCAAATGAGAGGATGAATAAATTATAAAGAAAAGGATAGAAAGGTATTGAGGTAGGGATTTCTTATTTTGGTTAGAGAGCTACAGTGTGTACATTTAGGGAAAGGATAGAGGAAATTTGGTTGGACATCGAGGAGGACTTAAAAATGCCATTAAATGAACAGGCTGCCTTATTTAGACTGGTAACTGTAAGAGTCCTGACAATGAACATACACACTCCTCTGACTTATGGGTGGGATGCAGATGTTCTCCTGAGGTATATTTACTTGTTGTCTTTCCCATTTGTTATTATATATGCTTCTTCATACATATTTGACAAAAAATAAAATGAACTGTATTGTGTGATTATTGCAGCGGTTCGCAACCTTTCTAGTGCCGTGACCCTTTGATAACATTTCCCAAGTTGTGGAGACCCCTAACAGTAAAATTATTTTCGTTGCTCTTTCATCACTGTAATTTTGCTACGGTTATGAATCGAAATATAAATATCTGATGGTTTTAGGCGACCCCTGGCAAATCGTCATTCGACCCCCTAATGGGTCCCGACCCACAGGTTGAGAACCATTGGGTTATTGTATCCTGGGAGATACTGTGGACCCATACCATTATCCTTCCTAGATGGAGGCACCCCAGAGAAGTAGGCCAACCTATGCCTATGATGGAGCTCAGAATTGTTTAGTCTTCAACCAGTAAGCGACACAGAGATAGAAGGGCCAAATCAGCCCAATGTTACATATGATTGTATTGAATCTCTCCCTCCATCAGGTCGGGTAGTTCCATCTGAGTTGGCAAAGGAAGGGGATCTCCTGAAAGCATGTCTGAAGTATTAACAGGTTGTCCACATTGATATATTTGAATTACTAAGACTGGCCTAATAAGACTACAGTATATTAATTTATGATGGTGTTGGTAATTGTTTTGTCCTATCTATATTACTTACTAAATTATGTTTTTCTTTTGTAGAACCACTTTGAAAATATACTTTCCTTAGTATTTATATAACTATTGGAATATTTTTAATAAAAATGATTATAATAAATAAAGCTTAGATTCTTGAATAACCTGTAATATTCTATTTTTTTAAATTGCAAGAAAATGAATAGTAAGAATCAGACAACAATCACAGATTTCGTTCTTCTGGGATTCCAGGACATTCAAAATTTCCGAAGCTTATTGTTCCTTTTTGTACTTCTGATCTACATGGTGTCAGTGATTGGAAATCTTTTAATTATTATCTTGGTGCCTATTACTCAAACACTTAACTCTCCCATGTACTTCTTCTTGAGCCACCTATCATGTTGTGATATACTTTTGACCTCATTAATTGCCCCTTTGTTAATGAGTCTTTTATCAGGAGACATTAAAAAAATATCTTTTATTGGCTGTCTCGCTCAGTTTTACCTTTTTGGAGCCTTAGCAACAACGGAATGTTTCCTTCTATCAGTTATGTCTTATGACCGGTATATAGCTATATGTAACCCACTTCGTTATGCATCTCTCATGAACTTCCAGAGATGTTTCCATCTGGTTTTCTGGTGTTGGCTTATAGCATTCTCATTAATGTTAAATACAGCCCTCCAGGTGGGCAAATTGTACTTCTGTGGTCCAAATGTCATTGATCATTTCTTCTGTGACCTTGCCCCTCTTCTACAGCTTTCATGCTCAAACACTTCTTTTGTTGAGACGGAGAACCTTGTGGTAGGATTTCCATCAACCTTTCTCCCATTAATATTCATCATTGCAACTTACATCTACATCTTCCACACCATCCTCAAGATTCCATCAACCTTTGGAAGACAGAAAGCCTTTTACACTTGCAGTTCCCACCTGACAGTTGTCTCCATATATTATGGAACATTAATTGTTGCTTATTTGTTCCTAACTAAGAAACACTCTTTAAATCTGAATAAGGCCCTGTCCTTCTTGTACACTGTGGTGACTCCATCACTGAATCCAATCATCTACAGTTTGAGGAGCAAGGACATCAAAACAGCCCTAGCTAAACTGATGAATGTGGAAGCTGAAAGAACTTCAAAGTGGAAATTTTGGCCTTTTAGGTTGTGATATCGTTACCTTTAATATCATAGCGATGTGACATTAACCCTTTAAGTTTTGTGACCAATGTGTTTCACTGCCCACTGTTCCATAAAGGGTTAAAAATAGGTGCTCATAGTTGAACCTGACTAACTGTTTCTATTTCTATTCAGCTTCCTTGAGAGTGTTGTTCCTCCCACTTTCTGTATCTCAGTAAAGGGGTAGAGGAAGAAGATTAATGGAGAAGGAAATACCTCCTAATATTGACACCTCAGTCACCTTGCTGTAGCCAGAAAATCCATCTGGTCCCTGTAAAGGTTGCTCAGGCAATAATGTCTTCGTTCAGATCTGGATGTCATGTCCGTGGGGACCGACATGTCAATTGCTGGCAGCTTTTTTAAATTGAAGCAGCCAGTGTACATCGGCCTATGTAACATTTTAAGGAAAAGAGTGGTGTGTATGTGGTCCTTAAAAGGTTGAAATTACCATGTGTAGTGACCTGCTAACAAATGTCATGTCTGTGTCCATGTACATAACAAGCAAGACTGATTGAAGATAATCGGAGTTATGCACTACGACGTGATAAAGAGGTGATAAAGCGGAGATTACTTCTCCAGTGATATCACTTCTCCAGTCCCTATTTTATTCTATGGAGCCTAAGATCTCCAAAACTTAAGAAATCTTAGTGCATAGGCTCTATAGAATAACATAGGAACTGGAGAAGTGATATCACATGAGAAGTCATCTCCCCTTTATCATCTCTATATCACACCTTAGTAAATAACTCCCATGATCTCTCGAACCAAAGCACAAAGACAAAATTCATAGGGGCCATTAACATTTTCTGGTTAAAGTAAGTTAAATGGAGAGTTATTATTAAGTGGTCTTAGTTCTTTTTTATTTATTTTTTTAAATCCGTTATTGTTATACATACTGAGAACACATGAGGTGAAAATGCATGGTAGCTAAAGGGTTACATTAATTAACATTGTTATGTTTTCTTCTATATATTTTCCTCCTACAAAATAAAGGTCCAAAGCAGGGACACTTGTGAAGTAATCATAGAGGTAGAGAAGTACATATATATCCCTGTATTAGAACAATTCAAGACAACCTTAACATCAGGTTAAAGAGGGTCTAAACCTACCCCTGTAATTAGAGAAAAGAGGCCAGTGGAAAGCAAAGTCACAATAAGGAGGAGTGGAGAAGGGGGAGAAAGGAAAATAGGATCAGCAGAGAAGGAGAAGAAAGGTGTCAGGCCCAGGTCTTGTTTCCCAGGAGGACACCATTGCGTCACTCACCTTCCAAGTTGGTCCTTCTGGCACGCTCTCTTGCACTGAATTTGCATAATCTGGGGTGTGCCCAGCGTCTCTTGCGACACACTCCTGTCTCCAGTTCCCTATTTAAACCTAGTTCCCTGTTCAGTGCTCAGTTCCGGCACCTCTGTACTTGCTATCTTGTGCTCTGAGTCTTCTGATCTCTTTTTGCTGACTCCTGGCTTGTGATCTCAATCTCCTGACTTCCAGCTCCCTGACCCTTGGCTCTGATTTCTGGCTTCCTGACCTCTGGTTTGCTAAATCAATGACTCTGATCTCTGGCTTTCTGACCTCTGGTTTGCTCAATCAATGACACCGATCTCTGGCTTCCTGACCTCTGACTTGCTCAATCAATGACTCTGATCTCTGGCTTCCTGTCCTCTGGTTTGCTCAATCAATGACACCGATCTCTGGCTTCCTGACCTCTGACTTCCTCAATCAATGACTCTGATCTCTGGCTTCCTTACCTCTTGTTTGCTCAATCAATGACTGATCTCTGGCTTCCTGACCTCTGGTTTGCTCAATAAATGACTCTGATCTCTGGCTTCCTGACCTCTGACTTGCTCAATTGACTTCCCGATCTATGGCTCCCTGACCTTTGGCTTTCACTGTTGACTATCTGATCTTTGGCTTATGGACATCTGGCTTGCTTGCTACCTATTCATTGCTCCAGACCTACAGCCCCCGACCCAACGAGAAGCACATGGGGATTAAGAATTTGTTGCATTGGTGAGGAAGAGGAATAAATGTCAATGACAGTAGAGGATAGCAAATATTGAGCCAATGTTCATAAGGATATCATTCTAATACTTTGCAATTTTCAGGCAGGTTCACAATATGTGTACCATGGAGCCAGGCTCAGAACAGCAACACCAAAATAAGGGGGAGCTGTTTGGGTAAATTCTTGCTAACAATTGAGAGGTTCTGTACCACCTTGTGATAAATTTATAGTTACACTCTTTTGTGGTGGTGTCAGTTGCTGAACTCATTAGGGATTTGGAAATCGAGATCCATTGGACGAAAGTGAGAGGGTGAGCTCTGCTTCCCAAGAATGTATGTAATTTGGCTTGGAAAGTGTAGCCAAGAATAAAATTAATTTATATCAAGCAAAATCAGGAGTCAGACGGTATAGTTAATATAACCTTTATTATGAGAATAATAACAGCAGTGCAATATAAAAATAAACACACAGTGGGTGATAGAAAAGACGAGTACTGTATCAGGAATAGCAGTCTCCCAATATCACCACCACACTGTCCGAGACTAGGCCTCAGCCTGCTGGAGTCTCGCGGTAAGGTAACACCCAAGAAAGATACTGACTCAGCCTGCAGTCAGTAGCTGGGAGTCTGCTAGAGCCCCAGGTCAATATTAGGAAGGATGTCTGAATAACAGAACCAACCAAAGGAGCGAACAGACAGGGCCTTCTAGTAAGCACCAGATAGGATAGTCAGAAGAGCCTAGGTCATACACGGAGCGGGTAGTCAGCCAGAGCCACAGGTTTGCACTAGATAGGATATCCACTGAAGCAATGGAAAGCTGGATGCGCAGTGGACAGACCCCCAGGTCAACACCAGAGTGGGTCGTAAGACAAGCCTAGATCATACACAGAGCAGGTAGTCAGCCAGAGCCACAGGATTGCACCAGAAAGGATATCTGAGCCAAATCAGAATGCACAAGGAGAATTGTCAGAGAGAGCCACAGGTCAACACCAGAATGGATGGACAGACAAGCTGGATCATACACAGGAATCAGAAATATTAGATAATGAACTGCTCAGAACACCAACAGAAAGGTAACTGAGTCAGGACTAAGACTGCCCTTTAAACCACTCCTCAGGAAGTAGGTATGAAGAGCAGGCTCAGAAAAATGAAGAAGGTAGGAGGAGACTACAGGAAGCATGGCATAAAACAGAGGCCTGCTTTACTCTGAAGCCTCTCGTCTGCAGATGACGCATGGAAAGAGAGTCGCTGAAGCCGAGGCGCTGGAAGCAAGGTACTGTGACAACCATTTAGTTAAAGGTTTCTGAAAGATGTTGGGGCTAATAAGTATATTTTAAAATGGGGAGGTGTCATGATGCAAGTATCCCTCTGCTAAAAGACCAAATGTTGTCATCAGGTAGGTGGAATTTATTCACCAGCTCCTCAAATGGAATAACCTTTGAGTTCAGTATGAGTCTATCAAGCATACAGCTGTTCAGTTTGTTCATTGGAGGATTCCCTTGTTGGTAAGGGGGAAGTCAGAGTTGTGCCACATGGAAATGCAGGAGGATGGATATCTGATTAGGGAGTGAGATTTGTTAAACTGGGCTGAGGAAGAGAGTAACTGACCCTGGATGATATGGTTAGTGCAGGAGTGTGTTGAAAGAATCAGTTGAACGGATACTTTTTTTGGTGGGGGTTGTTTACTGGGATTGGGGGGCAGTTAAAAGGTAAATCCTAAATAAAATTTAAAAACCCCATAAGACATGGTATAAAAGGGGTCTGAGAAGGGTGCCTATGTTGGTGGGTGGAATCTGGGGAATGAATCAGGGAATTTATTTTGGGGTGGTTTCTTAACTGGTATTGGTGGGACAGTTAATAAAAATATAAATAAATAAAATAAAATAAAACATCTGTATATAACATGATAGAGACAGGGATCCCCTGATATAAGCTGCCACTGGGTTAGACTGATAGAGTATTTTGTAAAGGATGATTTGTAAGACCTAAGCTCTGAGGAAACATGGATCTGTAGGACTTAGACTTTTCTGGCACAAGCCCTAAGGAAACATTGGTTTGTAGGACTTAGGATTGTTTGGCACAAGCCCTAAGGAAACATTGATTATTTTTTGTAGGCCTACTGGCCTAATGCCAGCAAGTCATGTCATGTTGGCCAGTGCCACAAGCCATTGTCAAATGCTGTGATGTAGATGCAGAATTTGTGACTCCCATTCTTGATGCTGCTGCTGAGTTGTTTAGGTCTCAGGATGATTAGGTAGCTCAAAGGGAATGGGATCAACAATAGCAGTAACATGGATGATGGATGATGAAGGTTCTACTTGCCACGACTAGCTCCAGTGATGTGCCTGAGACAGTAGCAGCACCATAACTAGCCCCTGCCACTTCAGGTATATGTGGAGAAAAGAAGAAGTTAGCCAATAATTCTTCTCCACCTGCCCCTCCTCCAAAATCTTGGTTGTGTTGTTACTAAAATAGCTGTGTGTGGTACATAACACCTGGCACAACTCTATCTAAACACCATGGCACCAGAAAACAAGTACTGATGTTGTCACTATGCCCCTTGTCCACACCCCACTAAGGACACATGACAACTTGCTTATAGTTTAATATTAACGATGAACCCTCCCTGTCACCATCTTAGCATATTCTGTGGGATGGAATCTCCTCAGATGCCACTTGATGCCCTGCGTGCAATTCTCCCCCACTACACTGCCATGTGTGTTCAGTGCACCAGACACTGTGCAGTGGGTGGTCATGAAATGCCAGAGACTACAGAGTGGCTATCATTTAGTGGGGAGGTAACGATGAATGAGGTGGTTTGGCATAGAGGAAGATGGTGGTGGCGGACTAGTTGTTTCGCTCTTCATGAAAATTCCAGTCTCTGCCTGGGTTTCCCTATTCTTCCACCACTTTGATCTCCGCCTTGCCTCTTGATGCCTTTCTGGAGAGTCAGGGGGTACAGTAACATCGGTGCTTGATTTAGGGATGGGCAAAACTTTCCACCTGAAACTGGAATCAGCGAAAAATGGCACTTTCCGCTTGGCGAAAAATTTCCTACGAAAAGTGCCAATCTGCTTTTTTCCACTTTTTTCGCCCATTGAAATCAATGGGAACATAGAAGTTACACACAACACATTACAAATAATATTTTATTTCCCAAAGACATTGTATAAAAGGGGCATAAGGGTGCCTGTGTTGGTGGCGTGTGGGGAAAGAATCAGTTGAACAGGGTATGATTTTTGGGGGGTTGTTTACTGGGACTAGGGGGCACTTAATAAAAAATAAATCCTAAATAAAATAAAATAAAGTAAAAACCTAAGACATAATATAAAGGGGTCTGAATTATTTGAACAGGGAAATTGTTTTGGGGGAATTTCTTGACTGCTATTGGGAGGACAGTTAAAAAATAAATCAATAAAATAAAATAAGACATATGTATTTAAAGTGATAGAGACAGGAACCCCCTGGCATAAGCTGCCACTGGGGTGGACTGATACTTGACTTGATAGAGTATTTTGTAGAGGATGATTTGTTTGATTTGTTGTTAGAGGCCTTTGTAAGACTTAGACTTATTATAGGCCCAAGCCCTGAAGAAACATTGATTTGTAGGACTTAAGCTTGTTTGGCACAAGCCCTAAGGAAACGTTGATTTGTAGGACTTAGGCTTGTTAGAAACAAACCCCCCAAAAATTATTTTTTGTAGTACTAGTTTTTATGTATTTATTTATTTTAAAACACAAGCCCTGAAAAAAAAAAAAAAAATGGCCTAATGCCAGCAGGTCATGTTGGCTAGTGGCCTCTGTCAAATGTCCTCCTGAGTCCTGAGTTGCATCTGCTGTTCGTACTGCTGCTGCTGAGTTGTAACAGTAACATTGTCGCAGTAACATGGAAGATGGATGATGAATGTTCCATTTGCCACGACTGGCTCCAGTGATGTGCCTAAGGCAGTAGCAGCAGAATAAGTAGCCCCCCAGTATTCGTGTTGAAAATACCAAGTTGACTATTAAATCTTCTCCACCCCTCCTCCAAAATCATCATGGGCATGTTGTTATTAGAATATATTTTTTCCATTGAGAGCAGGATCAGTGGGTCTCCTCAACAACTGCAATATGCCCAGTATAGGTGTGGTAAATAACATCTTGGGGCACAACTGTATCCAAACACCGTGACACCCGAAACCAAGTACTGCCACTGTCACTGTACCCCTTTTCCACACCCGCTAAGGACACATGACAACTTGCTGACAGTTTAATAGTAGTGATGAACCCTCCCTGCCACCATCTTAGCATATTCTGCAGGATAGAATCTCCTCGGATGCCGCTTGATGCACTGAATGTGATTCTCCTCCACCACACTGGCATGTGTGCAATGGGTAGAGATGAACTGCCACATCGTAACATCAACAGAGTGGCTACCATTTGGCGGGGGAGGTAATGAACAAGGAGGATTGGCAGAAGATGCAGTTACCCTAGAAGGTGATGGAGAGCTAGTTGTTTCACTCGTCCTGCAATGTCCAGTCTCTGCCTGGGTTGTTCTATTCCTCCTCCTCTTTGATCTCTGCTTCACCTCTTGTTGCCTTTCTGGTGAGTCAGGGACAGCAAAAGTGGTGCTTTATTTTTGTGGTGGGTGTTTGGCTTTAACATGTTTGGAGTAAATGTCATGGTGTCTGTGTTTCATGTGTGATATGAGGGCGCTTGTGCCAAGGTGTGTTCCCTTCTTTCCTCTTTTCACTGACTTGTCAAAAATTGTGCACAGTGCTGTTGCTGATGACTGCACTGTGCCTGCCCCAACAGAAAAATAGTCCCACACCCATGATGACTTCAGGGGGAAGGGAAAAGAGAGAAGAATGGCCTATTTCTTCTTGTCCTCCACATTTTCCTTCATTGTCTGTGGCAGCGGATATTGCTGCTACTGCCTCAGAGTCAGCACTGCAACTAGGATCAGGAGTATTGCTACTGCTGGCAAGTGAAACCTGTGCTAGTCCCACAATGCTTGTTGACCCCATTCCCACTGTGTCCATGGTGGTCTGTGGCACACTAACCTGCTCCTCAGCATCCTGCTGCCCTTGCATCTCAGCATCAGAAGGAATTTGAGCAGTTGCAATTCCTCTAATTTCAAGATGTCCTTGCTAGTGGTGGTGGTGATGCCCATCCTCATTCCCGTCTCCCATTCCTTCTCAGTTTCTGCTAAAAAGGCCATCAATGTCTCTTCCACCCCAGCTTCTCCAACATCATCATCACCACCACTGATGCTGCTGCTGCTCTATTCCAGACATCTCACTGCTGCTTGGAGGAGGTGACGAGCAATGTGACAGAGGGTCCCCTAATGTCACACTTGCCATTGCCTTTTGGCAGCAGGGGCAGCACGTCTGGCAACAGGTACAAGACTAGTGGCTGCAGTTACAGAAATGGTGGCACTGGCAGCGGGAGCAGCACGTCTGGCAACAGGTATAACACCATTTTCTTCCTTCCTTCCCATTCCCTTTCCTCCTTTCCTTCACTTTTCTCCCTTCCTTCCCATTCCCTTTTCTCCCTCCTTCTTATTAAATTCCCCAAGATCCCTTGGGATGATTTAGGGGGACTGGACAGCATTGTTCCAGTACTGCTCACTTCCTCCTCCTCCTCAGACTCAGTGGACACACAATAAGGGTCCTTCCAGTTCCTCTTTTTGCTGCTCATAGTGATAGGAGTCACTATGAGCCTCTACTGAGTCAATTGTTGCTAAATATCACAATAGAACAGCCAGGCATGTCTGTCTCTTTCTGTAGCTGCTTCTATTGTGTCTGCCTTCAGCGAAAACATTACATTTTTATAGCAGAAGTGCAAAAACAATGTAAATCAATGGGAGAAAACTTTTTAGCCATTAAAAAAATGGCAAAAGATTTTGGCCAATGGGAGAAAGATATGAAAATTTTAACCACTAGTTTTAAACCGGATTTTCTCACGAAAAAGCAGATAACATGGTTTTTGAGAAATTTCCCGCAGGAACACGGCGACAACTTTCGCCCACCCCTAGTCATGGTATCTGTGTTTCATGTGTGTTATCAGGGAGATTGTGCCAAAGTGTGTTCCCTCCCTTCCTCTTCTCACTGACTTGTCATAAATTGTGCACAGTGCCATTGGTGATGACTACACTGTGCCTACCCCAAGAGAAAAATAGTCCCACACCCATGACTTCAGCAGATAGGAATAGTGAACAAGTGGAAAAGGATAGCCTGCTTTTTCTTGTCCTCCACATTCCCCTTCACTGTCTGGGGCAGAAGATGATGTTGCTGCTACTGCCTAAGAATCAACACTACAAATAGGACCCGGAGTATTGCTTCTGCTGGCAATAGTCCTGTCCTAGTCCCGCATCACTTGTTGACCCCATTCCCACTGTGTCCACGGTGGTCTGTGGCACACTAGCCTGATCCTCAGCATCCTGCTGCCCTTGCATCTCAGCATCAGAAGGAATTAGAGCAGTTGCAATTCCAAAAGCTCACTGCTCGTGGCGGTGGTGATGCCCATTCATGTCTCCCAGTTTGGTCTAAAAAGGACATCAATGTCTCTTCCACTCCAGCTTCTCCAACATCATCACCACCACCACCACTAGTCCCTACTTGTAGTTGATGATCTATTACAGACATCTCACTGCTGGCTGGAGGAGATGACGAGAAATGTGACAGAGGGTCCCCTAATGTCACACTTGCCATTTCCTGGTGAGCTGAAGAAGGCAGAACAGCAACAATAACAGCAGGCACTGGCAGCTAATATGTGCTTTTGGTGGTGGTGGTATTTTACTCCCTTCTTCAGGATCATGTTCCACCTGGACAATGCAGTGGAGGGAAGCAGACTCCCAGGGTCAGGGAAATATTGTTGGCACCCTTGACCTCTAGTCTGGATGCTCTGCATTACTTCCCCTACCACTCCCCTAAACACATATATAAAGAAAGAATAAGTATAAACACAACAATAAAAACAATTACATATATATATACAGTATCTCATATAAGTAAGTACAACCCTCACATTTTTGTAAATATTTTTATTTTATCCTTCATGTGACAACACTGAAGAAATGACACTCTGCTACAATGTAAAATAGCGAGTGTACGGCCTGTATAACACTGTAAATTTGCTGTCCCCCTAAAACTACTCAACACACAGCCATTAATGTCTAAACCTTGGCAGCAAAAGTATGTACACCCCTAAGTGGAAATGTCCAAATTGGGCCCAAAGTGTCAATATTTTGTGTGGCCACCATTATTTTCCAGCACTGCCTGGTGCTGGTGGATGTTAGAGACCTTGCACTCCCCCACCTTCCATTTGAGGATGCCCCACAGATGCTCAATAGGGTTTAGGTCTGGAGACATTCTTGGCCAGTCCATCACCTTTACCCTCAGCCTCTTTAGCAAGGCAGTGGTCATCTTGGAGGTGTGTTTGGGGTCATTATCATGTTGGAATACTCCTCCAAAGGGAGGGGATCCTGCTCTGCTTCAGTATGTCACAGTACGTGTTGGCATTCATGGTTCCCTCAATGAACTGTAGCTCCCCAGTGCCGGCAGTACTCATGCAGGCCCAGACCATGACACTCCCACCACCATGCTTGACTGTAGGCAAGACACACTTGTCTTTGTACTCCTCACCTGGTTGCCGACACACACATTTGACACCATCTGAACCAAATAAGTTTATCTTGGTCTCATTGGACCACAGGGCATGGTTCCATTAATCCATGTCCTTAATCTACTTGTCTTCAGCAAACTGTTTGCAGGCTTTCTTGTGCATCATCTTTAGAAGAGGCTTCCTTCTGGGACGACAGCCATGCAGACCAGTTTGATGTAGTGCGCGGCATATGGTCTGAGCACTGACAGGCTGACCCCCTACCCCTTCAACCTCTGCAGAAATGCTGGCAGCACTCATACATCTATTTCCCAAAGACAACCTCTGGATATGACGCTGAGCACGTGCACTCAACTTCTTTGGTTGACCATGGAGAGGCCAGTTCTGAGTGGAACCTGTGCTCTGAAACCGCTGTATGGTCTTGCCCACCGTGCTGCAGCTTCAGGGTCTTGGCAATCTTCTTATAGCCTAGGCCATCTTTATGTAGAGCAACAGTTCTTTTTTTCAGATCCTCAGAGAGGTGCCATGTTGAACTTCCACTGACCAGTATGAGAGAGTGTGAGAGCGATAACACCAAATTTAACATACCTTCTCCCCATTCACACCTGAGACTTTGTAACACTAACGAGTCACATGACACCAGGGAGGGAAATTGGCTAACTGGGTATCACGGTGCCCATGCTATGCTGGCGACATTCTGTCAGTTTTGCTTACTGCTGACGCTTATTGGCTGAAGTGGCTTTGTCCCGCCCAGTATTTGTCCTTAAATACTGGGCCTTGTCACTTCTCCGGTGCTCTTTCGTACAGTAACGGTTTTATTTGACACTCAGACACAGTAGGTTAGGTAAAACACAGTTTTATTGAACAAACTCAGAATAACAATAACCCTCATGGGTCCAGTAATATATATACAAAATATAATACTGACACAGGACAGGATACAGTAATATATACCCACACGGGTCCAGTATATGTACAATTCAGCAACAACAATATACTGACACAGGTCAAGTAAAGTTCGTTTGATACTCAAACAAGGCAGCAATGAATGGGTTACTATTAGGCCAGGAAGATTGACAGGCCTTAATAGTGCAAGTCTTGATAAAGGTCCCTGCTTTGGACCGAAACGTAGACCATTTCTATTGCAATTTTGCCCATTAAATACATCATTAAGAAGTCCCACTGGTGCTGCCTCTTCCTTTTTGCATATCTATATATATATATATATATATATATATATATATATATATATATATATATATACCCTGTGTGTGTCCAAATAAAGGAGTTCCTATATTATCTTCAAGCAGGGAAAAGGTGTATTTAATTTTGTACACTTTTTTTAATTTTGTATGATATTAGTTTGATAAAATAGGACTCCTTTACTGTTCTGTTGTCTCTGAACTTGAGAACATGGACCTCTCATAAGACCTATATTTTTCTGCCAGGAAATGAATACAGTGAATCAGACAACAGTAAAATATTTTCTTCTTTTGGGATTTCATGATGTTTACAACTTCAGAAGTGTTCTTTTCCTTAGTGTCCTTATAATTTACATGTTGACAATAACTGGAAACCTACTGATTGTTCTCTTGGTGTCTTTTAGTAAAACACTTAACTCTTCCATGTACTTCTTCCTGAGTCACCTAGCCTCCTGTGACCTACTGCTGACCACAGTAATTTCCCCTGTTATGATGAGTCTTATATTGACCGAAAAGGAAATCCTGTATTTTGTTGGGTGTTTCACCCAATTGTACTTTTTTGGTTCCTTAGTAACAACAGAGTGTTTCCTTCTTTTGGTCATGACTTATGACAGATATCTGGCAATATGTAACACTTTTTGTACTTGGATTGCAATTCTGTGGCCCCAATATCATTGATCATTTCTTCTGTGACCTTACAGTACACCCGTTATTCAGCTTTCATGCTCAGACACTTCTTTTGCTGAGAAGGTGAATTTTGTGGTAGGTTTACTATCAGGTTTCCTACCATTAAAGTTCATCATAACAACTTAACATCTATATCTTCAGCACCATTCTCAGGATTCCATCAACCTCTGGAGACAGAAAGCCTTTTACACATGCAGCTCCCACCTGACCATTGTTTTCTTATATTATGGAACATTGTTTACTGCTTATTTGTTTCTATTTAAAGAACACTCACTAAATATCAACAAGGTTTTATCTTTCATAGATACAGTGGTGACTCCATTCCTGAATCCAATCATTTATAATGTAAGGAACAAGAACATCAAATCAGTCCTAGCAAAATTAACACATATAAAAATAATGTGAACATTCCAATGTATTTTAACCTGAGAGATGGCACTGTAGGTTGGGATACTGTTCAACATATTAGTATATTATAGAAACATAGATTTTGATGGCAGTCCACCTGGATCATCCAGTCTGTTAATTTCCCTATTTAATTAAAATACACAATCTTACATAATACTCAAAATAAATGTATCTACCCCAGACAGTTTATAGCAAGAGGATTTTGTTCAACATATTAGTATATCATAGAAACATAGATTTTGATGGCAGTCCACCTGGATCATCCAGTCTGTTAATTTCCCTCTTTAATTAAAATACACAATCTTACATAATACTCAAAATAAATGTATCTACCCCAGACATTTATGAATGCCCTTACGGTATTAGCTATTCCTTTAATGCCAGGATGATAGCCAACAATTCCCTATCACCAATCTCGTAATGGCTTTGGGCACTAGATAGCTTCTTAGAAAAGAACCCACAAGGTCTCAGGTTGCCACCCTCTTTGGGGCGTTGAGAAAGAACTGCCCCTACCCCCACTTCAGAGGCATCGACCTCTAACGTAAACGGCAGGGTGGGATTGGGGTGGGACAGTATAGGAGCGGAGGCAAATGCAGATTTAAGAGTCTCAAAGGCCATCTCAGCT
Source organism: Rhinophrynus dorsalis (assembly GCA_037306005.1). Taxonomy (NCBI): domain Eukaryota; kingdom Metazoa; phylum Chordata; class Amphibia; order Anura; family Rhinophrynidae; genus Rhinophrynus; species Rhinophrynus dorsalis. The sequence goes on from CM074721.1 coordinate 558,404,290, forward strand.
GCCTCGGTCCACTGAGAGGGATTAGCGTCCTTGTGTGTGAGGTCAGACAGAGGTTTTACAATGGTAGAAAAATTCTGAATACATTTTCTATAATAATTGGCAAAGCCCAAGAACCGTTGGATAACTTTTAACCCTTTGGGCCGTGGTCACTGTAGGACTGCTGCCAATTTTTCTTGGTCCATGGCAATGCCATCCTTAGATATCACAAAACACAGGAAGGGTACTTTGGATCTGTGAAATTCACATTTTTCTAATTTACAGAACAATTTGTTCTTGCGTAAACGGAGCAAAACTTCTGACACATCCTGGATGTGCTGGGTTAGGTTAGCAGAATGTATCAATATATCATCAAGGTATACGACCACACAGGACTGTAGCATATCACAGAGGATATCATTGATCAACTCTTGAAATACGGCAGGTGCATTACATAATCCAAAAGGCATCACTAAGTATTCATAGTGTCCAGACCTAGTATTGAATGCCGTTTTCCACTCATCTCCGGCCCTGATCTTTATCAGGTTGTAGGCGGCTCGCAAATCGAGTTTAATAAATATAGAAGAGCCCTTCACCCTGTCAAACAACTCAGTAATGAGTGGTATGGGGTACGCATTATTGGACATGAGCTTATTTAGTCCCCGGTAATCAATACAAGGTCGTAATTCGCCATTTTTCTTTTTCACGAAAAAAAACCCTGCACCTGCCGGAGAAGATGATTTGCGAATGATTCCCCTTTTGAGGGCATCCTCAATGTACTCATCCATGGCCCTGTTTTCCTCACAGGACAAAGGATAAGTCCTGCCCCTCGGTGGCACCACTCCCGGGGGCAAATCAATAGCGCAATCATAAGGCCTATGTTGCAGTAATGCGCTAGCCTCTCCTTTAATGAATACGTCACTGAACTTGGTATATTCAGTTTGCATGGAGGGAGAGGTACACATGATCTTGACCAGATGTGACAGACAGTGACTAGTGCAATACTCAGACCCAGACTTTACCTCACATCTTTGCCAATCAAACTGGGAACCCCAGAATGACCGTGTGATGGGGTGAGTGTATGATTTGGAAACACACCTCCTCCTTGTGGAGAGCCCCAATCGACATAGTGATAGGAGTTGTTTCCATAGTGATGAAAGCTGGTTCTAAAGGTCTACCACCAATGACCTCAATGGCTAGCGCAGTATCTCTTTTAGACAAAGGAATATTGTGCCGTTCAGCGAAGGCACGATCCATGAAATATCCTGCTGCGCCAGAATCTACCAGACCTAGTACCTCCACAGCTTGGTCACCCAGAAAAAAGGTACCAAGGTACCCTAGGTGATTGCGTTTCCCGGCCATACTGGGCATGTGCGTAGTATGTTCCCATCTTTGCCACAATATAAACATAAACCCTGCCTTTTGCGGTATGCCCGCTCCTCCTTAGAAAGTCTGGTGAACCCCGAGTTGCATAGGCTCACCTGGTTTGGCTACTCGATCAGGAGGATCGGGAGGCGAGGGTGGGTTCAAAGGACTACCGTGTCCATAGTTTCTGTAATTAGCCCTCTTTGCCAGGGGCCTCTCGCGAATGCGAGATTCAATGAGCATAATATAGTCGATATACTCGTCTAAGTCACTAGGTACATCTCTGGCCGCAATCTCATCTTTAATAGAATCAGACAACCCCTGGACAAAGGCTGCCACCAAAGCCTCATTATTTCAGCCTACCTCTGCTGCCAGTATCCAAAACTGGCATAATCGCCTACTGCACAATCGCCCATTTGTATTTCCATCAATCTCTTGGCAGCAGAGGCAGCTCTCCCAGGTATCTCAAATACTCTCCGAAACTTCTTTACAAACTCATTGAAGTTCAGAGTACATGGACTGGCATTCTCCCATAAGGGGTTCGCCCACGCCAGGGCTTTACCCGTTAATAGAGATATCATGTACCCCACCTTGCTACGGTCATTAAGGAAAGCATGAAGTGTCAATTCTAAGAATATCTTTAATTGGTTGATAAACCCCCTACACAGTGTAGGTTCGCCATTGTATCTTAACGGTAACGGCACCACCGCCTTTAAAATTCTGGAAGGTGCAGCAAATTGCCCAGCAAGATTGTCTGGTGTCGGAACTGGTGGGACCACCGGATTTTGGTTAGGTTTATCGAGGTGTACCGTACGTTCCAGTAGTGTCTGCATGGCCAGTGCCAACTGGTCCAAGCGTTGCTCATGGACATCCATCCTCCAATGGAGGTTCTGTGTATTACCGTCACCCTTACCGTCTGAGGTCATGGCCCTTTCGTACTGGTACGGTTTTCTGACACTCAGACCAAGGTTAGAAATAAAACACAGTTTTATTAAAATAAAATAAGGAACAGTGCCCCTGGGGGCCAGAATCGGTATTACAGTGATGTAAGTAATGAATAATGTACAGACTCATTATAGCAGGAGCAGGCAGAATATAGCATAAACACAGGTAAGGGTTAATGCTCAAGCAGGTAGTCAGTCTCTGTGGTGGTGATTAGCCAATGCCCAGTGCATAAACAGTGCCAGTAGCACTAGTGCAGCTAGCAAGCTCAAGCAGTGCGACTGAACTGAATCACAAGCAGATAACTGTATCGAAATGCCCAATAGTATAGCAATGCCCAACTGGAGCTGGAGCCAATACCGCTACTGGGGTGTAGTAACGAAGGAGAGATACTGCCAGAGCCAAGGGAGACAGATACAGAAGCACCCCTAGGTGCGGTAACGGAGGAACACTGCGTGTGCAAATGGGACAGGAGCCAAAGCACCCCTTAGGTGCTGTAATGGAGGAGACACTGCCCAAGCCAATATACTTTGAGCCAAACGCACTACCAGGTACGATTTGATGGAACAACACAGTGAGCGAGAGTGGAACAGAGCCAAGGCACCCTTCCGGTGCCGAAACGGAGCACACACTGACAGAGTACCGGAATGCCCTTAGCACCACGCGTTGGGACAACTCCTGGGAAACCTAACGAAAGGTACAGCTCTGCAGTGGTAACAGATAGGCTCGGTGTAAGAGGCAACAGCTCAACTAGTGTTAATATGTCTCAGGATGGGAGGCAACAAGCTTGGCAGGTGTATACAGACAGGCTCGGTAACGGGGGCAACCGGCACAGCAAGTGTTCTCAAACAGACTCGGTAACAACGGCAATAGCTCGGCAGTACTCCCTGACAGGCTCGGTAACAGAGGCAACAAACAGGCTCAGTATCGGAGGCCACAGAACACAGGAGGCGTGATCAGTCAGTGCAAGCAGCGAGCAGGCTCAGAATGTCACCAGGCAGGAACGTCAGGCAGAACCGGAAGAATCACGGAGCAGGAACATCAGCCAGAACAGGGTCAATCACATAGCAGGAAGTCAGCCAGAGCCGAGTCAATCACGTAGCAGGAAGTCAGCCAAAGCCAGGTCAATCACGGAGCAGGAACGTCAACCAGAACCGGGTTAATCAAGCAGGAACAACAGAGTAGTCAGACGAGCCGAGACGGTACACAGGAATACAGGATCACAGCAACAGAAGCGCAGGAACAGGAACACCACGAAAGGGCACCTGACAGGTGCCATAGGCCCAGAATATAAAGGGACACCCTGGCCGGGCCAATCAAGCTCCACCAATGGAAGAGCACAACCACAGAGAGTGACAGGGAATCATGGGGGCCGTGATAAACGGGTAGTGAGATGAGCCAGGAGTCAGAACTGGAATGGGTAGACAGACGTAGCCAGGTAATACACAGGAATGGTAATGCACCAACACAGAAATAAGCTCAGGTACACCACGAAAGGTCAACAGGAATGACACAGGTAGAGGTTTAAAAACCCTGATGGGTAGGTGGAGCAATGACCTCATCAGTGTGGTGCCCTATAAGAATAGCGACTCAGCAAGAGCGACAGTTAAAATATAAACAATGTCGCTTCAGGACAATGTCAGTCACAGGCAATCACGGGCACCGTGATACATAGTACATCATGGGTCGTTAACTCAGATCGACCCATGACATACTATGACCGTCAAGGGTCATTAAGGGGTTAAACAGCCTCTTCAGGAGGAGAGGGTTCATCATTGTTTACTGCACACAATGGGTATCCTTTTAAAAGATTGCACACAAAACAACATGCTACCTAAATGCACAATAACCATGTCGCCTTGATTAAAAGGATGACATGAGAATCTTGCCCTGCATGAGATTCTCATGTCGTGCCCTTAAATTAAATGTCATTTTAACCACCATCAGTTTAGTCCCTGTTAATTAGGCTCCCTCCTCCTTTCTTGGTCCTCCATGTGTGTCTTAGTCATCTTAATACTTTCCATCCACTTTCCACATATTATTGGATGTTAGGATAGTTAACCTGCTTACAGTGCTGTCTTTATGTCGAGCTATCTCTGTCATGCTGGTATCTGCTCACTCCCAGCACATCGTAGCACATAAGTATCATGGTGCCCCTGATTTCTCTTGCTTGTGATTCTGTCCAGTAGTCCATGGCTGATGCTGCAGGCATGTCCTTGCCATCTTTGGGTTTGCCTCTATCGGCGGGTGCGCTTCTGTGACGTCACGCTCGCTATTTTGTACCATTCAGCATGATTGGCCGATTGAGCCCTGCTTTCCGGTGGAGGCCTTATAATCTACCTGCGAACTGGGCTTAGTCGCCCTTTCATGGTTATTTCTGTGCGTTACTCCTGTGTTGCTTGTTTTGACCCTAGCTTGGCTTCCGTGTTCCCCATGCTCGATCCTTGGCTTTGTCTGACTATCTGCTCCAGTACTGACCAGTGGCTCTGTCTAACTATCCGATCTGTGTATGACTGTGGCTTGTCCGACTTCCCGCTCCGAACTGACCTTGGTTGTGGCTGACTACCCGATTCGGCTCCTGACTGTGGCTTGTCTGACTTACGCTCCGTGCAGTCTCCCTCTCCTGTCTGACTACCACAAGTCTCAAGTGACCTCCGAGGGTGCTCTATCAGTCTATTGCAACAGTTACTGTGCTGGTGTTGCAGATTACATATCCCTCTGTTGCCTCCTGACTGTGCTATCAAGCACTTACCTTACTTGTAGCATCGCAGTACACCTCTCGCTCTGTGCTACCAATAGTTGCCTCCGGTATCTTAGTGCTTGTCTCTCACTCTGTCGCCTCCGCACTGTGCTACCAAGCAGTTACCTCTCAGGTAGTCTGCGAGCTGTCCTTCACTCTGTTGCCTACGCTCTGTGCACACCTGGTACTGCGAGTTGCCCGAGGTCACAGTCTGACAGTTTCCCTCTTCAGGGACTGACCGGGTACGCTCTCTGTCTGGATTCCTGGTGTTCCAGGTTTCTGAGCTATCTGTTGTTTAGAGCCAAGTCTGGTTCTATACATTAATTTCTTCTCCTATCCCGGGTCCTCTGTTGGTTAGAGCCAAGTCTGGTTCTATACAGTACCATCTCAACAATACTGGGTACAGTTCTGTGTGAGCTCCTGGGTAGTGGACCAAACACTGTCCTCACACCTGCTCCCTCACAGGTGAGGAAGTTCTCACTCTTATTTCTTATTTCAATAAACTGGTTAAATTTACTTGTACTATGACTCATGACAGTATGAAAGGGCCATGAGTACTGAAGGTACAAGTGAACCAGTTCAGAGCATTCTAGCCAGAATTGACTCACAAGATCAGCTGATCGATCACTTGTCATTTGTCATGCAAACGCTCCTAAACCATACTGCACACCTAGATTAGGTTCCTCATCAACCGGTGGCTCCCCCCAATTCAGCACCAGTAGTACCCCCTAATCCTGAGGCCAGTACTAATCGAGGGTTGCCGGGTACCACTCCCCTTCCTCAATGCTACAAAGGGGAGCCCACTCTCTGCAGAGGGTTTTTGAACCAGGTGGGCATATTCTTGGAAATGGTACCACATGCCTTTCCTTTTTTAACTAGTGTGTGTCAGTCTACAGAGGCTTGGCCACCTCTGAAGGAACTTGGATCACCTATCTGTTTCTTCTCAGTTAATTGAGATTTTGGGGTATTTGGAAATCTCCATTCTACCTTCACACTCCCCCAAAATCCCCCCCAAAAAACAGAGAACAAATTGCCTACCCAAAAAACTCTCTAAACTAAACATCAACTCCACTTGTGTATCTTCTGTGGCTCAAGAAATATTATGCTTGTTCTCTCTTTAATAAACAAGAGTGACACACAGCAGGAACGCAACACCCCTTTAATATTATCTTGGTTAGACTATAAGGGAAACGATCCGTGTGTGTGTATGTCTGTGTGTGTATGTGGTAGTGGGGGGAATTCGGTCTTAGCATTTGTTTCAATGGAAAGAGGGTTAAAGTGAAAAAACAGCATTTTTGGAAAATATTTCCAGCATGGCAGAAAGTGCTATTTCTTGCCTTCTTCATTTTGAGGTAAAAAATGTTGCCCATTTATTCAAGGAAGACAATACTAAGGTGTGGTACTGCACTGGGGTGCCAGTTTGGTGCTTTATTACATTAGTGCAGTCTGTAGAGACTGTATTTTTTGAAGCCAACCCAAGTCTATCATATACAGTACTGTAAACATACCACTGTAGTAATTCTTGGGAGAGAAAGATAATTATGACACTTTTTCTCCAGCATCAAAGAGGGGAGCTAGTTGGTAGTGGTTGTTGGGAGTGAGACTGTGTGTGTGTGAGTTATATACAGTGATTGTGATAGACAGGAACAATTACAAAATAAAATACAAAAATAATAAACTTGGCTAGACAGAGACAAGCACATTTATTTTGACATGAGCTATGTTGACTCATAGTAACAGTGACAGAGACTGACTGCAGTACAGACAAATCCATGACATAGCCACTATCAGCCATGTGATGTATATTATAACAATCAACTGTACTATTGCTTTGTCCAAGAAATGTGGCAAGGGCAGAGACAAGGGAAAAGGAGGGTTAGGATGAGTGTGTGGACATGTTGGTGATATGAAAGTGGCACTCCAAAAATAGAGTGCAGTTATGGTTGCAGTGATGCTTTAGATGTGTAATAGACTAATAAAATGTATGTGAAAATATGTTCTACCAGTAGTATTCCCAGTAGTAGCCATGGCACATGTTGGTACCAATGACAAGGTCAGTTGAAAATGGAAGTCCTTTAAGAAGGATTTCAGGGACTTTGGATATATGTTTAAGCAGAGGACCTCTAAGGTAGTATTTTCTGAAATACTACCTGTGCCACGCACTACATTAGAAAGGCAATAAGAGATTAGGGAGTCAAATGCGTGGCTAAAGACTTGGTGTAAGCAGTAGTACTACAAAGCTTACAGAGATGAGCAGTGTCATTCTGGTGTTGTTTCCACAGACAGTGATCGCTACACCTCATTGGCACTTCAAAGTAGTGTTCAATCTTCTGTAAACCTTTCTCAAAGGAAAAATGACATTATAGTGTATGGTATCTGGAGGGATGGTGGTGTGAGGAATCAGATGATGCTGTTGATGATGATGACCTAATTGATTTAGAATATGTCTCTCCACTGTCCACCTCTTCTTGTTTCGATAGAGATCCAGTAGAGAGTAATAGTGAAGTAAGTGGAATGGTGAAGTAAACCTATTTGTACACTTTTCCAGAGAGTATGTGGAAAGTCTGGATATGTAAACAAGTCTGGCCAAGCAAATCAGGCATCATCATCAGAGTGCAACCCCAAAACAGACATTTTTTAATCATTAATATTAAGTAAGCAACACCATAGATCCCGTCTAGGAGTGCTTCTTGAAAGTGCAGAGTTTACTGTTATCACCATTGTAACATATTCCCCCTCCAGTTGTAATATCAGTCTGTCAGAAACATCTCAGCCTATGAAATCTCCAGTCTGGATGTACATCACTCATGATCCAAAATCCCCAAATGTTATCTTTGGTCGGTTTAATAATCATGTGGGCAGGGGGAAAGCCCCTGACTATATTTATCTTTTTCAATAAGGGGAACGATCATTATTTTAATCCCCACCGGTAATTTAAGAATCCAGTTTTAAAATCAAATTTCGCTTCAGACCTATTATATACATAATTACAGGTGTGTGTGGCTGAGTAGGACTTGGACTTTGAAGAGGCGATGATGCTGATGATGACTGATAGGGTGACTGTGTGCTTTTTGGTATCTGTGTTTGTCCAGGGTCAGACTTTCCAATTGCTTTCTCAGACAGTTCATAGACAGGCACAATGCTCCTCAAAAGTGGTGGAAGATTCAGTCCTTGACTTTCTGCTATCTTATAGGCCTGACACCATCCTCACTCTCAACTTCATCGGTATCTGAACAAGACAAGGATGCTGGAGGGATATATTCTAGATCTGCATCATCATCAGTCATCATTAGGTCATCCTCAGCAGCATCAGCATCCCCTGACAGTTCTTGCCCACTACTACCCTTATATTCCTCTAAGCTTTTGGAAGTCTCAAACAACTGCTTTTTACATTTACTGTAACAAAGTTCCCTACTACTTTGAGAATGGATGTTTTGGTGCATGTTTGTCTCACTATCTGATGCAGCAGGCGCTTCACCTGCTACACCTTCCTCTATTATGATAATGCCAGCATCAACAACACTTGAATGCGACTTGTTGTCTTCAGTGTTCTTATATAGTTCTTTATTTCTAGTATTAAATGGTGGTGCTGGAACTAGTTTTGCTGGGACCTTGACAAACTGCATCCTCCCTTGGAGTAGAGGGATCATCAACATTGATTGCACACGCTGCAGCAACTACTTTACTCTCATGTCCCTGCACTGCTCCACGCCTCCCCCTTCCCCTTGTGCATTTGCTGGACATTTCACAAGTACACTGTGTTTTTTTACTGTACAGTACACAACACAACACAACTGATGGAGCTGTATGATGTCAGCTGTCTGGCACTGTCACCTAAGATATTTAGTTTTTTATTATTTTTTATTCATATTTTTTATTTTCTTTTTATTTATTAATTTTTTTAAGTTGTCCACCTTGTTGTCTTATCACAGTCTGTCCAAAAAAATTATAACTGAAAAAGAAAATCAACAATGTCTTTCCCCAGACTTCCCCACCCAGCACAGGGACAATAACAGCAAGATCAGCAAGCAAATAGGTTGCCTGTGTCTTGCCTGTCAGTCACATGGAATTTTAGAGTATTTGGGGGACAACCTCCTTTCTCCCTTCTTATCCCCTAGAGTGCCCCCAGACTCCCCTAATAAAGAGAACAAATATCCTTCCTAAATGACTCCCTAAACTAAGCTTCAATTCCCCTTTATTTGTCTATCTCCTCTAGCTCAAAAACATGCTGCTCTCTCCTCTCACAAACACAGAATGGCTGCTGTGAGAGCCTGACAGCATTTCATATGGCTGTAGAAAACTTTTGTGTGGTGTAGAAATAGTTTTCTTCCCATTGATTTCAATTGGCGGAAAAGGAGGAAAAAAGCGAAAAACTGCACTTTTCACCGATTTCAGTTTCAGGTGAAAATTTTCGCCCATATCTACATGTGTAAAATAAATATCCCTTTCTTAAAGTTATTGTAACTGACTCACATTGAAAGTCAGACATACAGGTCTATGATTACCAGTCTTGGATCTTGCCCCTTTTTTGAATAATGGTACTACATCTGCTTTTCTCTAATAACAGACCACTTATACCTGATTAGAGGGCATAAATAATGACTAAGCTCCCTTAGTAGTCTTGGGTGTGTGCCAACAGGCCCAGGTGTTTTATTAATCTTCACCTTTTCTGGTCATTTTGGAATTTGTCCTTAGTAAGCCGTGTACATGATGTAGGAAATGTTGTTATTCCTAAGCCTGTCATTGTTGCTTTCTTCATTTATACATAAGAAAAGAGTTTTTTAAGGAATTTAAGGAGTCAAAAGTCACCTTATCGTTGCTAATTAATTTTCTTGTCACAATTTTAAGGGGCCGAATTTGCACTCCATCTTTTCCTGTTCAAATGCTTGTAAGAGTTTGAAGGACAAAGTCCAATCACTATAGACTGAAATCTCACTATCACATAGGATCAATATTCACCATTAACCTTCACATATGGAAAAGGTTAACTCTTTAAGGATCACATATATGTATAATGTATTGCTTCACAAAGCATTGCTCACCCCTTTATCCTTAATGAATTTATAGTGTAAATGCTAATTCTTCACTATCCCTTAGCACAATTTATTGTTTTCTCCCTTATGTCCCTGTTACTCTAATTAACAAGATCTTCATGGAATTCTCTACCTCATTACAGTTACTGAAGAATATCTCTGTAATGAATATAAAAAGGTCAGTTGGTAATACATTTTCTGGCATTGCTGAATGCCCACTGTATTCACTCTGTACTGATCACAGGAATCACCCTGTACTGTACTGATCACTGTATTCACTCTGTACTGATCACAGGAATCACCCTGTACTGTACTGATCACTGGATTCACTCTTTACTGTACTGATCACTGGATTCACTCTGCACTGTACTGATCACTGGAATCACTCTGTACTGTACTGATCACTGGATTCCCACTGTACTGTACTGATCACTGGATTCACTCTGCACTGTACGATCACTGGAATCACTCTGTACTGTACTGATCACTGGATTCCCACTGTACTGTACTGATCACTGGATTCACTCTGTACTGTACTGATCACTGGATTCCCACTGTACTGTACTGATCACTTGGTTCACTCTGTACTGTACTGATCACTGGAATCACTCTGTACTGTACTGATCACGTGGTTCACTCTGTACTGTACTGATCACTGGAATCACTCTGTACTGTACTGATCACTGGATTCACTCTGCACTGTACTGATCACTGGAATCACTCTGTACTGTACTGACTAGGGATGAGCGAGCACCCCGATGCTCGGGTGCTCGGGTGCTCTGACCGAGCACCCCCTGAGGCTCGAGTGCTCGGCCGAGCACCCGAGCCCCATTGAAAAGCATGGGAGCACTCGAGCATTAAACCAGGCACCCCCTGCTCTGATGAGCGGAGGGTGCCTGGTCAATGTCCCCCTTCATCTCCGCTATGCCCCTCTTCCACAATGTCCCCCTTCATCTCCTATGCCATAGAGGAGATGAAGGGGGACATTGTGGAAGAGGGGCATAGCGGAGATGAAGGGGGACATTGTGGAAGAGGGGCATAGACTCTATGCCCCTCTTCCACAATGTCCCCCTTCATCTCCGCTATGCCCCTCTTCCACAATGTCCCCCTTCATCTCCTCTATGGCATAGGAGATGAAGGGGGACATTGTGGAAGAGGGGCATAGCGGAGATGAAGGGGGACATTGTGGAAGAGGGGCATAGCGGAGATGAAGGGGGACATTGTGGAAGAGGGGCATAGAGTCTATGCCCCTCTTCCACAATGTCCCCCTTCATCTCCGCAATGCCCCCTTCATCTCCGCAATGCCCCCGTACCTCCAGTCCCTGGTGGTCCAGCGGAGCGTCTTCGGATCTGTGCCTCTTCCGGCACAGATCCCCTTCACCCGAACATGTCGGGCGAGCACATGGCGGTACTCGTACGAGTACCGCCATGTGCCGAGCAGAGCGATGCTCGAGCCGATCCGAGCATCGGCCGAGCACGCTCGCTCAACACTAGTACTGACCACTGGATTCCCACTGTACTGTACTGATCACTGGAATCACTCTGTACAGTACTGATCACTGGATTCCCACTGTACTGTACTGATCACTGGATTCACTCTGTACTGTACTGATCACTGGATTCCCACTGTACTGTACTGATCACTTGGTTCACTCTGTACTGTACTGATCACTGGAATCACTCTGTACTGTACTGATCACTGGATTCACTCTGCACTGTACTGATCACTGGAATCACTCTGTACTGTACTGACCACTGGATTCCCACTGTACTGTACTGATCACTGGGATCACTCTGTACTGTACTGATCACTGGATTCACTATGTACTGTACTGATCACTGGAATCACTCTGTACTGTACTGATCACTGGAATCACTGTGTACTGTACTGATCCCTGGAATCACTGTGTACTGTACTGATCACTGGATACACTCTGTACTGTACTGATCACTGGATACACTCTGTACTGTACTGATCACTGGATTCACTCTGTACTGTACTGATCACTGGATACACTCTGTACTGTACTGATCACTGGACTCACTCTGTACTGTACTGATCACTGGATTAACTCTGTACTGTACTGATCACTGGAATCACTCTGTACTGTACTGATCACTGGATTCACTCTGTACTGTACTGATCACTGGATACACTCTGTACTGTACTGATCACTGGGACCTTGGAAATGATCTAATGTGAATGATATCAAGTTATTGTGCTGCTGGGATTGTGATGTAATAGTAAGTAGCACTGTACTGAGGAGATATGCACCCACCTACCATATAACATGTAACTATGTCTGTGTGACCATAGGGATAACTGACAAGAGGTCCTTATCTGACATCAGTTTACTTACAGAGATCACATGTCACCTGTGGAAGTAGAATGGACTTTATACACAAAGACAAAGGGGACTAATTGTAGTTTTAGTCAGTAATAACATAGTACAGTTTTTCTTACTGCTCCATTAACCCTTTAAGGGCCAGAAGTGTTTACAGTGATTTGCAGGTGACTATTTCTTAAAGGGCTATGCAACCAAAGTGAAATATCTTTATTGGTAATACTGCCAAAATGTGATTTTTCTTGGATTTTATCACTTAAGCTTTAAGGACCAGCAATACACCATGAACCCCATTGATCCCTAAAGGAGAATTAACTCCTAAAATCACCTACTCAATTAACTAGGTCCAGAAAATCCTAATGACCCTCCCTGAATTTTGCCCTTGTGCCATTGTTATAGGGATAAGATTTACAACCAGTCCTGTATGTTATACCCACGGAGGTGGACATAATGCCATTTTTTCTGAAGCAGGAAGAGTTCAATGGTGTAATTAATCCTTTAAGTTCCAGAATGACAAGTAACACTAAATGGGAAACTACTTGAAGAATCCTGGTTAGCAGCACTCAGCTGCTGTAGAGCCAATAGAGTGCTATCCTGTATAAAAGGGGTGTAGATGCAATGGATGGGAGTATAATTCTACCTCTATATAAATCCTTGTTAATGCCTGAGCTAGAATATGGAGCACAGTTTAGGCATCAGTTCTTAAAAAAAATACTTTAATGAACTGGAAAAAGTGCAGAGACATACAACAAAACTGATAAAGGGATTGGATGATCTGGGTTATAAAGAGAGTCTAGCCAAACTGGGTTTGTATATATTAGAGAAGGGACGTTTAATGGGTGATATGATTACAATTTACAAGCATATTCAAGGTCAAAACAACTCTCTAAGGAAATATTTACACAAAAAGCTGAGCGAAAAAAAAAAACAAAGATTGTCCACCTAAAAAGACAGGGATTTTTTAAAGTAGGGGCAGAAAAGTTATGCCTTTGCCTCAGGATGCTGTGTTTGCAGATACCGTAATTACTTTAAAAAAGTAAAGGATACCTTTCTAGCTCAGAACTGTATTTAAAATTATGACAATTGGTTCCACAACAGATAGGTTGTTGATCCAGAGAAATGTTCAACTGCTTTTTGGAGTCAGGAAGGAATTGTTTACTAACTTGAGACATAATTGGAAAAGGATTCAATAGTTTTCCCACATTCCTCTGGATTAACCGTGGTGATATAGGCATGAGCTGAACTTGATAGGTGTTGGTAGGAGGATAGTAAGAGCAAGTACAAGGTAGTTGTAGGAGATGTACAGAATGATATTGATGTAAATGCAATAGAGAATTCTGTTACTGAGATGTTTTCTAGATCAGGTGGGATTTCAGGAGATGCTTGAAGGTGTCTTCTACTTCACATTGTAACTGTGTAATTTGTATCTGTATTCATATAGATGGCTCTTTACATGATTCTACAATTCTGTGTGCATTTCTGTGTGCTCATTGTTGTCTTCCAGCTCTATAATTCACACACTGTTCTGGTCAGTATCCATACACATCTCAATAACATTACCTGAAGGTAAGTTTAAATTTCTTGAGCATTCCTTGTGTTAATGACAAGGTATTTGTGTGTTTAACTGATTATCTGATCTGTTATAATATGTTCTTGAATATGACATTAAGAGAAATCAGCTTTATTTGTCAAAGAAAAAAAGCTCTGCTCAGATTATATTCCCCAACTACTAAACCAAAATCTCTAAAACTATTAATGTGTTTGGAAAACTGGAATCAAAAACTACATGCAATTTAGATAGAAATATTTGGTTATACAAAAATCTGTGTAGATTGAGACACATATATGATTTGAGTTTCACTTAATTTGAACAGCAGGTATAATTATATATATATATATATATATATATATATATATATATATATATATATATATATATACACATACATCAGAACAAGAAGTAAGATTTCTGCTGAGAGACCTGTTTTGCTTCTTTTGTGTTTTGTACCAGCTCTCAACAGAAAAAAGACCAGGAGAGTTATGCATTAAGGCATGATAAAGAGGTAATAAAGGGCAGATGACTTCTCCAATGAAAACACTTCTCAAGATTCCTAAGATACTAAATGGAATCTATGCACTAAGATCTCCAAATTTAAAGAAATCTTAGTGCATAGGTTCCATGGAATAACATAGGAATTGGAGAAGTGATATCACTGGAGAAGTCATCTCCACAGCTTAGTGAATCTTGCCCCCGTCATGTGTAATTGAGCCCTGGAGAAAAAAACGCAATAAATGATATATTAATACTTAACTTTTAATCTCAATAGCAAAAATCTATGTTCATTCGTATTGTATTCACAGTGATTAGATGAACTATTAATATGTTAGTGCCAGTTTTGTGTCCTGCTGCCATCAACTTATAAACTATATAATTTTAATGGGGTTGGGGAAATCCATGATTTCATCAATTGTGCCATGTTTTGCAATTGCTGATGAAATCAGTGGACATTTGTGTTTATGATAATTAAGATCACTAATTTGCACATGATGAGTGTGTATTTCTAATAATTTGCAATTATCTGTATTTTGGAGACATCATCTTTGAAAGAAAGATATAGAGAGATATTTATTGAATCCATTCAGCTCTTTAATGAAGAAGAGCATTAATGTATTCAACTAGATCCCCGAGTCACATCAAAATGAGTACAGCAATAGTAGATATAGAATATAGATTATAAAAGTGGAACCCATCAGGATAATTCAATTAGTGAAACTATTACGATCACTTGAAATCACTGCTAAAACACTACCAGGAAACAAGGTTTAAAACCCAGCAGTGGGGGTACCATTTGATAACACTGTAGACCCTGATTAAGCCGTGGGAAGCAGAGCAGTGAAAAGCATTTGACAATCTGTAGGTGTACACTACACCATTTTTTAATCACAACACAACTACACAAGCTAAATCTGAACCCAAGTGGGATGTATTGTTCATGGGGGGAAGCCGGCAAAGTTTTCACTTTTTGGTTTAGCAAAAAAGGGAAAAAAGTTATCAGATTATCAAAGGACTGTGCCTTCTGTATGATATAAGATTATATTTTCTTTGAAATCCTGAGAGTACTTCTTTCATATATATATATATATAGAGAGAGAGAGAGAGATAGAGAGAGAGAGAGAGAAAGAGAGAGACTTACAAACAGAACTTCTCTTTTAAAGCATTCTCAGATGCGATATTTCACCAGTTTCTGACTTCCAGTTTCTCACCACTCATATCTTTGTGACATTCATACCAAAATGAAAATATTATTATCTGTTTTTACACAGGTTTTCTCTTTATCACCACAATCATGATCCTCATTTGTACCATAACACATTTATCCACCATGGACTTTTGCATACATGTGCACTACCCTCTGAGCTCTGGAGGAGAGTACTAAAAACAAGATCATCCAGCTCCAGTAATTATAGTAACAACACACACTATCTCTATATGAAACAAACCCTGGAACTCAAAGAGCAAATAAAACGCAATCTCACTTTAAAAAAGGACTTTCTTTTGTTCATTGTAACATAGTAGTATACTGCCCAAAATGGATGAATTAAAAGCATGGAGTCATGCATATAAACTGAAAATCCTCATTCTCACTGAATATAGGCTAAACCCTAAAATGTTTGATACTGCTGTTGCCATTTATGGATACTCATGCTTTAGGAAAGACCGAGCAAAGCGAGTAGGAGGATGAAACACGTACAAAATTCTATAAAATTTTCACTTTTATAATACTATTGTAATTAGCTTATAACCACCTCTATGGAAAACTACCAGACTACCCGAGCAATATGATCACTCCAGATCTCCATACTAACTATAACCTCCACTCCACTGCTAACAACTCACTGACTATTCCACACTACCCGAGCAGTATGATCACTCCAGATCTCCATACTAACTATAACCTCCATTACTAACAACTCACTGACTATTCCACACTACCTGAGCAGTATGATCACTCCAGATCTCCATACTAACTATAACCTCCATTACTAACAACTCACTGACTATTCCACACTACCTGAGCAGTATGATCACTCCAGATCTCCATACTAACTATAACCTCCACTGCTAACAACTCACTGACTATTCCACACTACCTGAGCAGTATGATCACTCTAGATCTCCATACTAACTATAACCTCCACTAGTAAAAACTCACTGACTATTCCACACTACCTGAGCAGTATGATCACTCCAGCTCTCCATACTAACTATAACCTCTACTACTAACAACTCACTGACTATTCCACACTACCTGAGCAGTATGATCACTCCAGATCTCCATACTAACTATAACCTCCACTATTAACAACTCACTGACTATTCCACTCTACCTGAGCAGTATGATCACTCCAGATCTCCATACTAACTATAACCTCCACTATTAACAACTCACTGACTATTCCACATTACCTGATCAGTATGATCACTCCAGATCTCCATACTAACTATAACCTCCACTATTAACAACTCACTGACTATTCCACATTACCTGATCAGTATGATCACTCCAGATCTTCATACTAACTATAACGTCCACTGCTAACAACTCACTGACTATTCCACACTACCTGAGCAGTATAATCACTCCAGATCTCCATACTAACTATAACGTCCACTACTAACAACTCACTGACTATTCCACACTACCTGAGCATTATGATCACTCCAGATCTCCATACTAACTATAACCTCCACTATTAACAACTCACTGACTATTCCACATTACCTGATTAGTATGATCACTCCAGATCTCCATACTAACTATAACCTCCACTGCTAACAACTCACTGACTATTCCACACTACCGGAGCAGTATGATCACTCCAGATCTCCATAATAACTATAACCTCCACTACTAACAACTCACTGACTATTCCACACTACCTGAGCAGTATGATCACTCCAGATCTCCATAATAACTATAACCTCCATTACTAACAACTCACTGACTATTCCACACTACCTGAGCAGTATGATCACTCCAGATCTCCATAATAACTATAACCTCCACTACTAACAACTCACTGACAATTCCACACTACCTGAGCAGTATGATCACTCCAGATCTCCATAATAACTATAACCTCCACTACTAACAACTCACTAACTATTCCACACTACCTGAGCAGTATGATCACTCCAGATCTCCATACTAACTATAACGTCCACTGCTAACAACTCACTGACTATTCCACACTACCTGAGCAGTATAATCACTCCAGATATCCATACTAACTATAACGTCCACTGCTAACAACTCACTGACTATTCCACACTACGTGAGCAGTATAATCACTCCAGATCTCCATACTAACTATAACGTCCACTGCTAACAACTCACTGACTATTCCACACCACCGGAGCAGTATGATCACTCCAGATCACCATAATAACTATAACCTCCATTACTAACAACTTACTGACTATTCCACACTACCTGAGCAGTATGATCACTCCAGATCTCCATAATAACTATAACCTCCACTACTAACAACTCACTGACTATTCCACACTACCTGAGCAGTATGATCACTCCAGATCTCCATAATAACTATAACCTCCATTACTAACAACTCACTGACTATTCCACTCTACCTGAGCAGTATAATCACTCCAGATCTCCATACTAACTATAACGTCCACTGCTAACAACTCACTGACTATTCCACACTACCTGAGCAGTATAATCACTCCAGATCTCCATACTAACTATAACATCCACTGCTAACAACTCACTGACTATTCCACACTACCTGAGCAGTATGATCACTCCAGATCTCCATACTAACTATAACCTCCAGGGACTGGAGGTAGGGGACATGTGGAGATGGAAGGGGGCATTTTGGAGATAAAGGGGGACATTGTGGAAGGGGGACATTGTGGAAGAGGGGCATTGTTGAGATGAAGGGGGGCATTGTGGAGATGAAGGGGGACATTGTGGAGATGAAGGGGGACATTGTGGAAGGGGGACATTGTGGAAGAGGGGCATTGTTGAGATGAAGGGGGGCATTGTGGAAGGGGGACATTGTGGAAGAGGGGCATTGTGGAGATGAAGGGGGGCATTGACCAGGCACCCTCCCCTCATCAGAGCAGGGGGTGCCTGGTGTAATGCTCGAGTCCTCCCATTGAATTCAATGGGGCTCGGGTGCTTGGCCGAACACTCGAGCCTCCGGGGGTGCTCGGTCAGAGCACCCGAACACCCGAGCATCGGGGTGCTCGCTCAACACTATATCTGAGCAGTATAATCACTCCAGATCTCCATACTAACTATAACGTCCACTGCTAACAACTCACTGACTATTCCACACTACCGGAGCAGTATGATCACTCCAGATCTCCATAATAACTATAACCTCCATTACTAACAACTCACTGACTATTCCACACTACCTGAGCAGTATGATCACTCCAGATCTCCATAATAACTATAACCTCCACTACTAACAACTCACTGACTATTCCACACTATCTGAGCAGTATGATCACTCCAGATCTCCATAATAACTATAACCTCCATTACTAACAACTCACTGACTATTCCACACTACCTGAGCAGTATGATCACTCCAGATCTCCATAATAACTATAACCTCCATTACTAACATCTCACTGACTATTCCACACTACCTGAACAGTATGATCACTCCAGATATCCATACTAACTATAACCTCCACTGCTAACAACTCACTGACTATTCCACACTACCTCAGCAGTATGATCACTCCAGATCTCCATACTAACTATAACCTCCACTCCACTACTAACAACTCACTGACTATTCCACACTACCTGAGCAGTATGATCACTCCAGATCTCCATAATAACTATAACCTCCACTACTAGCAACTCACTGACTATTCCACACTACCTGAGCAGTATGATCACTCCAGATCTCCATAATAACTATAACCTCCACTACTAACAACTCACTGACTATTCCACACTACCTGAGCAGTATGATCACTCCAGATCTCCATAATAACTAAAACCTCCACTACTAACAACTCACTAACTATTCCACACTACCTGAGCAGTATGATCACTCCAGATCTCCATACTAACTATAACGTCCACTGCTAACAACTCACTGACTATTCCACACTACCTGAGCAGTATAATCACTCCAGATATCCATACTAACTATAACGTCCACTGCTAACAACTCACTGACTATTCCACACTACCTGAGCAGTATAATCACTCCAGATCTCCATACTAACTATAACGTCCACTGCTAACAACTCACTGACTATTCCACACCACCGGAGCAGTATGATCACTCCAGATCTACATAATAACTATAACCTCCATTACTAACAACTTACTGACTATTCAACACTACCTGAGCAGTATGATCACTCCAGATCTCCATAATAACTATAACCTCCACTACTAACAACTCACTGACTATTCCACACTACCTGAGCAGTATGATCACTCCAGATCTCCATAATAACTATAACCTCCATTACTAACAACTCACTGACTATTCCACTCTACCTGAGCAGTATAATCACTCCAGATCTCCATACTAACTATAACGTCCACTGCTAACAACTCACTGACTATTCCACACTACCTGAGCAGTATAATCACTCCAGATCTCCATACTAACTATAACATCCACTGCTAACAACTCACTGACTATTCCACACTACCTGAGCAGTATGATCACTCCAGATCTCCATACTAACTATAACCTCCAGGGACTGGAGGTAGGGGACATGTGGAGATGGAAGGGGGCATTGTGGAGATGAAGGGGGACATTGTGGAAGGGGGACATTGTGGAAGAGGGGCATTGTTGAGATGAAGGGGGGCATTGTGGAGATGAAGGGGGACATTGTGGAGATGAAGGGGGACATTGTGGAAGGGGGACATTGTGGAAGAGGGGCATTGTTGAGATGAAGGGGGGCATTGTGGAAGGGGGACATTGTGGAAGAGGGGCATTGTGGAGATGAAGGGGGGCATTGACCAGGCACCCTCCCCTCATCAGAGCAGGGGGTGCCTGGTGTAATGCTCGAGTCCTCCCATTGAATTCAATGGGGCTCGGGTGCTTGGCCGAACACTCGAGCCTCAGGGGGTGCTCGGTCAGAGCACACGAACACCCGAGCATCGGGGTGCTCGCTCAACACTATACCTGAGCAGTATAATCACTCCAGATCTCATACTAACTATAACGTCCACTGCTAACAACTCACTGACTATTCCACACTACCGGAGCAGTATGATCACTCCAGATCTCCATAATAACTATAACCTCCATTACTAACAACTCACTGACTATTCCACCCTACCTGAGCAGTATGATCACTCCAGATCTCCATAATAACTATAACCTCCACTACTAACAACTCACTGACTATTCCACACTATCTGAGCAGTATGATCACTCCAGATCTCCATAATAACTATAACCTCCATTACTAACAACTCACTGACTATTCCACATTACCTGATCAGTATGATCACTCCAGATCTCCATACTAACTATAACCTCCACTGCTAACAACTCACTGACTATTCCACACTACCGGAGCAGTGTGATCACTCCAGATCTCTATAATAACTATAACCTCCACTACTAACAACTCACTGACTATTCCACACTACCTGAGCAGTATGATAACTCCAGATCTCCATAATAACTATAACCTCCATTACTAACAACTCACTGACTATTCCACACTACCTGAGCAGTATGATCACTCCAGATCTCCATACTAACTATAACCTCCAGGGACTGGAGGTAGGGGACATGTGGAGATGGAAGGGGGCATTGTTGAGATGAAGGGGGACATTGTGGAAGGGGGACATTGTGGAAGAGGGGCATTGTTGAGATGAAGGGGGGCATTGTGGAGATGAAGGGGGACATTGTGGAGATGAAGGGGGACATTGTGGAAGGGGGACATTGTGGAAGAGGGGCATTGTTGAGATGAAGGGGGGCATTGTGGAAGGGGGACATTGTGGAAGAGGGGCATTGTGGAGATGAAGGGGGGCATTGACCAGGCACCCTCCCCTCATCAGAGCAGGGGGTGCCTGGTGTAATGCTCGAGTCCTCCCATTGAATTCAATGGGGCTCGGGTGCTCGGCCGAGCACTCGAGCCTCCGGGGGTGCTCGGTCAGAGCACCCGAACACCCGAGCATCGGGGTGCTCGCTCAACACTATACCTGAGCAGTATAATCACTCCAGATCTCCATACTAACTATAACGTCCACTGCTAACAACTCACTGACTATTCCACACTACCGGAGCAGTATGATCACTCCAGATCTCCATAATAACTATAACCTCCATTACTAACAACTCACTGACTATTCCACACTACCTGAGCAGTATGATCACTCCAGATCTCCATAATAACTATAACCTCCACTACTAACAACTCACTGACTATTCCACACTATCTGAGCAGTATGATCACTCCAGATCTCCATAATAACTATAACCTCGATTACTAACAACTCACTGACTATTCCACACTACCTGAGCAGTATGATCACTCCAGATCTCCATAATAACTATAACCTCCATTACTAACATCTCACTGACTATTCCACACTACCTGAACAGTATGATCACTCCAAATCTCCATACTAACTATAACCTCCACTGCTAACAACTCACTGACTATTCCACACTACCTCAGCAGTATGATCACTCCAGATCTCCATACTAACTATAACCTCCACTCCACTACTAACAACTCACTGACTATTCCACACTACCTGAGCAGTATGATCACTCCAGATCTCCATAATAACTATAACCTCCACTACTAGCAACTCACTGACTATTCCACACTACCTGAGCAGTATGATCACTCCAGATCTCCATACTAACTATAACGTCCACTGCTAACAACTCACTGATTATTCCACACTACCTGAGCAGTATAATCACTCCAGATATCCATACTAACTATAACATCCACTCCACTACTAACAACTCACTAACTATTCCACACTACCTGAGCAGTATGATCACTCCAGATCTCCATAATAACTATAACCTCCACTACTAACAACTCACTGACTATTCCACACTACCTGAGCAGTATGATCACTCCAGATCTCCATACTAACTATAACGTCCACTGCTAACAACTCACTGACTATTCCACACTACCTGAGCAGTATAATCACTCCAGATATCCATACTAACTATAACGTCCACTGCTAACAATTCACTGACTATTCCACACTACCTGAGCAGTATAATCACTCCAGATCTCCATACTAACTATAACGTCCACTGCTAACAACTCACTGACTATTCCACACCACCGGAGCAGTATGATCACTCCAGATCTCCATAATAACTATAACCTCAATTACTAACAACTCACTGACTATTCCACACTACCTGAGCAGTATGATCACTCCAGATCTCCATAATAACTATAACCTCCACTACTAACAACTCACTGACTATTCCACACTACCTGAGCAGTATGATCACTCCAGATCTCCATAATAACTATAACCTCCATTACTAACAACTCACTGACTATTCCACTCTACCTGAGCAGTATAATCACACCAGATCTCCATACTAACTATAACGTCCACTGCTAACAACTCACTGACTATTCCACACTACCTCAGCAGTATGATCACTCCAGATCTCCATACTAACTATAACCTCCACTCCACTACTAACAACTCACTGACTTTTCCACACTACCTGAGCAGTATGATCACTCCAGATCTCCATAATAACTATAACCTCCACTACTAGCAATTCACTGACTATTCCACACTACCTGAGCAGTATGATCACTCCAGATCTCCATACTAACTATAACGTCCACTGCTAACAACTCACTGATTATTCCACACTACCTGAGCAGTATAATCACTCCAGATATCCATACTAACTATAACGTCCACTCCACTACTAACAACTCATTGACTATTCCACACTACCTGAGCAGTATGATCACTCCAGATCTCCATAATAACTATAACCTCCACTACTAACAACTCATTGACTATTCCACACTACCTGAGCAGTATGATCTCTCCAGATCTCCATACTAATTATAACGTCCACTGCTAACAACTCACTGACTATTCCACACTACCTGAGTAGTATAATCACTCCAGATATCCATACTAACTATAACGTCCACTGCTAACAACTCACTGACTATTCCACACTACCTGAGCAGTATAATCACTCCAGATCTCCATACTAACTATAACGTCCACTGCTAACAACTCACTGACTATTCCACACCACCGGAGCAGTATGATCACTCCAGATCTCCATAATAACTA
This sequence comes from Rhinophrynus dorsalis, assembly GCA_037306005.1. Classification (NCBI taxonomy): domain Eukaryota; kingdom Metazoa; phylum Chordata; class Amphibia; order Anura; family Rhinophrynidae; genus Rhinophrynus; species Rhinophrynus dorsalis. Next base: position 558,428,030 of record CM074721.1, read on the forward strand.
TAACCTCAATTACTAACAACTCACTGACTATTCCACACTACCTGAGCAGTATGATCACTCCAGATCTCCATAATAACTATATCCATTACTAACAACTCACTGACTATTCCACTCTACCTGAGCAGTATAATCACTCCAGATCTCCATACTAACTATAACGTCCACTGCTAACAACTCACTGACTATTCCACACTACCTGAGCAGTATAATCACTCCAGATCTCCATACTAACTATAACGTCCACTGCTAACAACTCACTGACTATTCCACACTACCTGAGCAGTATGATCACTCCAAATCTCCATACTAATTATAACCTCCACTATTAACAACTCACTGACTATTCCACTCTACCTGAGCAGTATGATCACTCCAGATCTTCATACTAACTATAACGTCCACTGCTAACAACTCACTGACTATTCCACACTACCTGAGCAGTATAATCACTCCAGATCTCCATACTAACTATAACGTCCAATACTAACAACTCACTGACTATTCCACACTACCTGAGCAGTATGATCACTCCAGATCTCCATACTAACTATAACCTCCACTATTAACAACTCACTGACTATTCCACATTACCTGATCAGTATGATCACTCCAGATCTCCATACTAACTATAACCTCCACTGATAACAACTCACTGACTATTCCACACTACCGGAGAAGTATGATCACTCCAGATCTCCATAATAACTATAACGTCCACTACTAACAACTCACTGACTATTCCACACTACCTGAGCAGTATGATCACTCCAGATCTCCATACTAACTATAACCTCCACTATTAACAACTCACTGACTATTCCACATTACCTGATCAGTATGATCACTCCAGATCTCCATACTAACTATAACCTCCACTGCTAACAACTCACTGACTATTCCACACTACCGGAGCAGTATGATCACTCCAGATCTCCATAATAACTATAACCTCCACTACTAACAACTCACTGACTATTCCACACTACCTGAGCAGTATGATCACTCCAGATCTCCATAATAACTATAACCTCCATTACTAACAACTCACTGACTATTCCACACTACCTGAGCAGTATGATCACTCCAGATCTCCATAATAACTATAACCTCCACTACTAACAACTCACTGACTATTCCACACTACCTGAGCAGTATGATCACTCCAGATCTCCATAATAACTATAACCTCCACTACTAACAACTCACTAACTATTCCACACTACCTGAGCAGTATGATCACTCCAGATCTCCATACTAACTATAACGTCCACTGCTAACAACTCACTGACTATTCCACACTACCTGAGCAGTATAATCACTCCAGATATCCATACTAACTATAACGTCCACTGCTAACAACTCACTGACTATTCCACACTACCTGAGCAGTATAATCACTCCAGATCTCCATACTAACTATAACGTCCACTGCTAACAACTCACTCACTATTCCACACTACCGGAGCAGTATGATCACTCCAGATCTCCATAATAACTATAACCTCCATTACTAACAACTCACTGACTATTCCACACTACCTGAGCAGTATGATCACTCCAGATCTCCATAATAACTATAACCTCCACTACTAACAACTCACTGACTATTCCACACTACCTGAGCAGTATGATCACTCCAGATCTCCATAATAACTATAACCTCAATTACTAACAACTCACTGACTATTCCACTCTACCTGAGCAGTATAATCACTCCAGATCTCCATACTAACTATAACATCCACTGCTAACAACTCACTGACTATTCCACACTACCTGAGCAGTATAATCACTCCAGATCTCCATAATAACTATAACCTCCATTACTAACAACTCACTGACTATTCCACACTACCTGAACAGTATGATCACTCCAGATCTCCATACTAACTATAACCTCCACTGCTAACAACTCACTGACTATTCCACACTACCTCAGCAGTATGATCACTCCAGATCTCCATACTAACTATAACCTCCACTCCACTACTAACAACTCACTGACTATTCCACACTACCTGAGCAGTATGATAATTCCAGATCTCCATACTAACTATAACCTCCACTGCTAGCAACTCACTGACTATTCCACACTACCTGAGCAGTATGATCACTCCAGATCTCCATACTAACTATAACCTCCACTCCACTACTAACAACTCACTGACTATTCCACACTACCTGAGCAGTATGATCACTCCAGATCTCCATTCTATTACCTCCACTGATAACAACTCACTGACTATTCCACACTACCTGAGCAGTATGATCACTCCAGATCTCCATACTAACTATAACCTCCACTACTAACAACTCACTGACTATTCCACACTACCTGAGCAGTATGATCACTCCAGATCTCTATACTAACTATAACCTCCACTACTAATAACTCACTGACTATTCCACACTACCTGAGCAGTATGATCACTCCAGATCTCCATACTAACTATAATCTCCACTCCACTGCTAACAACTCACTGACCATTCGACACTACCTGAGCAGTATGATCACTTCAGATCTCTATACTAGCTATATCCTCCACTACTAACAACTCACTGACTATTCCTCACTACCTGAGCAGTATGATCACTCCAGATCTCCATACTAACTATAACCACCAATACTAACAACTCACTGACTATTCCACACTACCTGAGCAGTATGATCACTCTAGATCTCCATACTAACTATAACCTCCACTCCACTACTAACAACTCACTGACTATTCCACACTACCTGAGCAGTATGATCTCTCCAGATCTCCATACTAACTATAACCTCCGCTCCACTGCTAACAACTCACTGACTATTCCACACTACCTGAGCAGTATGATCACTCCAGATCTCCATACTAACTATAACCTCCACTGCTAACAACTCACTGACTATCCCAAACTACTTGAGCAGTATGATCACTCCAGATCTCCATACTAACTATAACCTCCACTGCTAACAACTCACTGACTATCCCAAACTACCTGAGCAGTATGATCACTCCAGATCTCCATAATAACTATAACCTCAATTACTAACAACTCACTGACTATTCCACTCTACCTGAGCAGTATAATCACTCCAGATCTCCATACTAACTATAACATCCACTGCTAACAACTCACTGACTATTCCACACTACCTGAGCAGTATAATCACTCCAGATCTCCATAATAACTATAACCTCCATTACTAACAACTCACTGACTATTCCACACTACCTGAACAGTATGATCACTCCAGATCTCCATACTAACTATAACCTCCACTGCTAACAACTCACTGACTATTCCACACTACCTCAGCAGTATGATCACTCCAGATCTCCATACTAACTATAACCTCCACTCCACTACTAACAACTCACTGACTATTCCACACTACCTGAGCAGTATGATAATTCCAGATCTCCATACTAACTATAACCTCCACTGCTAGCAACTCACTGACTATTCCACACTACCTGAGCAGTATGATCACTCCAGATCTCCATACTAACTATAACCTCCACTCCACTACTAACAACTCACTGACTATTCCACACTACCTGAGCAGTATGATCACTCCAGATCTCCATTCTATTACCTCCACTGATAACAACTCACTGACTATTCCACACTACCTGAGCAGTATGATCACTCCAGATCTCCATACTAACTATAACCTCCACTACTAACAACTCACTGACTATTCCACACTACCTGAGCAGTATGATCACTCCAGATCTCTATACTAACTATAACCTCCACTACTAATAACTCACTGACTATTCCACACTACCTGAGCAGTATGATCACTCCAGATCTCCATACTAACTATAATCTCCACTCCACTGCTAACAACTCACTGACCATTCGACACTACCTGAGCAGTATGATCACTTCAGATCTCTATACTAGCTATATCCTCCACTACTAACAACTCACTGACTATTCCTCACTACCTGAGCAGTATGATCACTCCAGATCTCCATACTAACTATAACCACCAATACTAACAACTCACTGACTATTCCACACTACCTGAGCAGTATGATCACTCTAGATCTCCATACTAACTATAACCTCCACTCCACTACTAACAACTCACTGACTATTCCACACTACCTGAGCAGTATGATCTCTCCAGATCTCCATACTAACTATAACCTCCGCTCCACTGCTAACAACTCACTGACTATTCCACACTACCTGAGCAGTATGATCACTCCAGATCTCCATACTAACTATAACCTCCACTGCTAACAACTCACTGACTATCCCAAACTACTTGAGCAGTATGATCACTCCAGATCTCCATACTAACTATAACCTCCACTACTAACAACTCACTGACTATTCCACACTACCTGAGCAGTATGATCACTCCAGCTCTCCATACTAACTATAACCTCCACTGCTAACAACTCACTGACTATTCCACACTACCTGATCAGTATGATCACTCTAGATCTCCATACTAACTATAACCTCCACTCCACTACTAACAACTCACTGACTATTCCACACTACCTGAGCAGTATGATCTCTCCAGATCTCCATACTAACTATAACCTCCGCTCCACTGCTAACAACTCACTGACTATTCCACACTACCTGAGCAGTATGATCACTCCAGATCTCCATACTAACTATAACTTTCACTCCACTACTAATAACTCATTGACTATTTCACACTACCTGAGCAGTATGATCACTCCAGGTCTCCATACTAACTAAAACCTCCACTGCTAACAACTCACTGACTATTCCACACTACCTGAGCAGTATGATCCCTCCAGATCTCTATACTAACTATAACCACCAATACTAACAACTCACTGACTATTCCACACTACCTGAGCAGTATGATCACTCTAGATCTCCATACTAACTATAACCTCCACTCCACTACTAACAACTCACTGACTATTCCACACTACCTGAGCAGTATGATCTCTCCAGATCTCCATACTAACTATAACCTCCGCTCCACTGCTAACAACTCACTGACTATTCCACACTACCTGAGCAGTATGATCACTCCAGATCTCCATACTAACTATAACCTCCACTGCTAACAACTCACTGACTATCCCAAACTACTTGAGCAGTATGATCACTCCAGATCTCCATACTAACTATGACCTCCACTACTAACAACTCACTGACTATTCCACACTACCTGAGCAGTATGATCACTCCAGCTCTCCATACTAACTATAACCTCCACTGCTAACAACTCACTGACTATTCCACACTACCTGATCAGTATGATCACTCTAGATCTCCATACTAACTATAACCTCCACTCCACTACTAACAACTCACTGACTATTCCACACTACCTGAGCAGTATGATCTCTCCAGATCTCCATACTAACTATAACCTCCGCTCCACTGCTAACAACTCACTGACTATTCCACACTACCTGAGCAGTATGATCACTCCAGATCTCCATACTAACTATAACTTTCACTCCACTACTAATAACTCATTGACTATTTCACACTACCTGAGCAGTATGATCACTCCAGGTCTCCATACTAACTAAAACCTCCACTGCTAACAACTCACTGACTATTCCACACTACCTGAGCAGTATGATCCCTCCAGATCTCTATACTAACTATAACCTCCACTACTAACAACTCACTGACTATTCCACACTACCTGAGCAGTATGATCACTCCAGATCTCCATACTAACTTTAACCTTGTACATAAAAAAATAAAGAAGACTGTTATAGAGCTATAGAACCTATCATACCCAGGTGAAGAAGACACATCACCCAGCATAGACAGAGTCCCTAGTCCCTGCATGAGACCAGTTTGGTAAAGTGGAGGTGTATGAGCACTATTAAAAAGTTCATTTTATTAGTTAAACTAAAAACAAATAATAACACACATAGTGTATTGAATTAAATATGGCACGCCCTTTAAAAACACAGTGCACTATTTCTCAGGTCGTGCTTCAGTATGATAAGTATAGTATATACAGGATCTCGCCAGTAATTGTTTTGATGTAAACCACTAATCAGGCTTTGTTCTTGGATCTATTATTGAGATATTAGATCATCTAAATGTGCTTATGGTGATGTTCATGGCCCTCACGAATATTAATATAAGAGCGCTGGCTATATGTGGACTCAAAACTAATGTGGGATTAACTAGTGAGTAGCTAAATAATTCACTGCAGACGCCCTGACATTTACTTGCTGTAACCCATTGGCTTCTGGTTTTGAAACAATCAAGATGAAAATATCCAATGGTACACCTGCAGATTCCCTGCTATTAGTAGCTTTATAATATAGTTCAATGATTTCAATCCACTGCAGATGCCCTGTTGTTTCTGTGCCGTAAACCATTGACTATCAGATATAGGAAGAGGAGATGTTGGTTACACAGTGCTCTATGCCGGTATGTACCACCAACCTGGACAATAATTAATTCCCTCTCCATAGCACAGGTGCAGATGCCCTGCTGACAATTATCTTACACATGCAAATTAAAGTATTGGATGTCACTTATTCACCATATCTCAGTACCATACATTACACCACAAGCATGGGAAGTACTGCAGGTGACTTGTTCGATTACTATCCATAGCTCTCATTCCCAGTTGTATCTGATGGGAATTGGGAATGATATTAAATAAGTTTTCTACCTATGAACTACTGTTATTAGAGTTCAACTTCAAGTGCCTATGGCTCCAGTAGACTTTTTATTTATAATTAATCAGAAGTAATACAAGAAATCATTTCAGATGCCTTGCCTACCTTGATATTTAAATTGCAGTGTACGCTAATAATCTTAGATTGCTTCAATGGAATACAAGTCCTACAATAAACAGTGGCTAATTCATTTGTTAAATAACTTAGCATGTGATTTACGCCCCATTCTAATCCTGTATACTTGCTATCACTTAATCAATCTTCATTAAAGTCTATAGCTTTCTTGTCTGGTACACACATCTTTTAACCCTTAGTGTGCCAGAGGGGTACGGAATGTATTGCAAAATACAAAACAGTTTTTCTTTAACACGAACTCCAGTAGTTTTACGACAAACTCATTATGTCTCTGGAATTGTGTGCCTCTACTATTTAAAAAGGGATTGACTGCTTTGATGCCTACTTCATGTATTATGCTCGTATAGAGCAATTCTACATCCAAACTGGCAAGATATTGACACTCTTCTAAATTAATGTCACTTAGTCCCTCGTGTAAGATGGTTTTGGAAGAAGCCAATGGGTTACAGCAAGTAAATATCAGGGCGTCTGCAGTGAATTATTTAGCTACTCACTAGTTAATCCCACATTAGTTTTGAGTCCACATATAGCCAGCGCTCTTATATTAATATTTGTGAGCCCCTTGAACATCACCATAAGCACATTTAGATGATCTAATATCTCAATAATAGATCCAAGAACAAAGCCCGACTAGTGGTTTACATCACAACAATTACTGGCGAGATCCTGTATATACTATACCTATTATAGTGATGCAGAAGCTGAGAAATAGTGCACTGTGTTTTTAAAGGGCGTGCCATATTTAATTCAATACCCTATGTGTGTCATAATTTGTTTTTAGTTTAACTAATAACATTTACTTTTTAATAGTGGTCATACACCTCCACGTTACCAAACTGGTCTCATGAAGGGACTATGGACTCTGTCTACGCCTGGTGATGAGTCTTCTTCACCCGGGTGTGATACACTCTATAGCTCTGTAACATTCTTCTTCATTTTTTTATGTACAAATACTTTAGACTTGCAGTAATCCCCAATTCTACCTTTACTCTACCCCAGAACTTACCAATCGATTTGTCTTCTCCTTCAGATCTCTGAAGGCCTGGAATAAGCTACCCAACAAAATCTTCTCTCTAAAACCAGTCTAAAATCTTCGTTGTATCTTATATGTATGTTTAGGTGTGTTTGTAAATATATTGTTTCTCTTTTTGAGCAAATATGTAAATCTTTACTTTAAAAGCTCTCCAGGACAACCCTGAAAATAAGAGAAATTCCTGTGTATTCTCCTTGGTAAAACATTTCCTAAATAAATAAATACATATTTGCAAATTAGTAGGAGATTAGTTATAGTGAAAAACTATAGAAAGATATCTCTAGAATGGAAAAAATGCTTTTACATGATCTTTATGATAACAGAAAACATATTTAATTGTACACATGCACCAGTGACGAACCAAACAATTATATTATCCCCCGTTATAAAGACCCTGAGAGGTCTGTAAGCTTGTGATGTTTATCTATATTATACCAATTCAATGCATTATGATTCTTATTATATCCCTCTACCGTCATGTTGCTTTTATTAATGTGTCTATAATTTTGTGCAATTTTTAGATTTTGCATAATGTTAGTTTGATAATCTAGTACTCCTAGAATGTTCTGTTTTATCTGAAAAACTCCTTACTTGGGAACATGGCCCTCTCATAAGACCTATATTTTTCTTGACAGAAAATGAGTAAAGTGAATCAGACAAGAGTCAAATATTTTCTTCTTTTGGGATTTCATGGTGTTTACAACTTCAGAAGTGTTATTTTCCTAATTGTCCTTATAATTTATATCTTGACAATAACTGGAAATATGCTGATTGTTCTCTTGGTGTCTTTTAGTAAAACACTTAACTCTCCCATGTACTTCTTCCTGAGCCACCTATCCTCCTGTGACCTTCTTATGACTACAGTAATTTCCCCTTTTATGATGAGTCTTATGCTGACAGAAACGAAAACCATATCTTTTGCTGGCTGTTTCACCCAATTGTACTTTTTTGCTTCCTTTGCATCAGCAGAGTGTTTCCTTCTTTTGGTCATGTCTTATGACAGATATCTGGCAATATGTAACCCACTGCGTTATTCTTCTGTCATGAACTTCCAGAGATGCCTTCACCTGGTTTTCTGTGCTTGGGTTGCAGCATTCATACTGACATTAAATGTCATTGTTCGGGTACTTGGATTGCAGTTCTGTGGTCCCAATGTCATTGATCATTTCTTCTGTGACCTTGCACCCATTATGGAGCTTTCATGCTCAGACACTACACTTGTTGACAGTGTGAATCTTCTGGTAGGTTTTCCAGCAAGTTTCCTACCATTAATGTTCATCATTGCAATTTACTTCTATATCTTCCACACCATTCTCAGGATCCCATCGACCACTGGAAGACAGAAAGCTTTTTACACATGCAGCTCCCACCTGACAGTTGTGTCCATATATTATGGAACATTGATTACTTCTTATATGTTTGATTCTAAAGAACGTTCATTAAGTCTCAAAAAGGTTTTATCTTTCTTGTATACAGTGGTGACTCCATTCCTGAATCCAGTCATTTACAGTTTGAGGAACAAAGACATCAAATCAATCCTAGCTAAATTAACGCATGTAAAAATACTGTGAACATTTCAATTCATTTTAACCAGAGAGAACTAGTTTCCTGAACGTTTTCAAGCAGAAAGCCATCAATAACTGATCCCATTAGTTAGAATTTTACTTGGAATTGTTTTGGTCAACTTTTTTGTCTCGTGGGTTCTAAAGAATATATACCTTATGGACAATTCCATTAAAATGTATGTATTCGGTACTGGGCAGCATACTCATTAGGCTGAATGGAATTATTCTGACATAGTTGTATTCTTACAAAACAGTTATAAAACAAGTATATATATCCTGTTTTATATGTCAGTTTAGCCAAATACCGTGCAGAAAAATAAATCATATGTTAAACAGAGGTTCTTCACAATAGATGTGTGTCATTTGAGTTGCAATTTTAGAATCATGTTTTAAACTATTACAACTTGCTATTTCTGTTTGTACAATAATGGTTGTTGCTTCTACAACAGGGCTAGGACAGGTTTGGTGTGGGCATTCGGATGGTTATGAGAAAATAGGAATTTTGTGCAACCTGTTACAGCCTTAAAGGGATAGTAATACTTAAGTATTACAAATCCCTATATTAAAGCCCTAGTAAAATAAAATGAATTGCCCCCAGTGTCATCTCTCAAACCTTTATGGTTTGAGAGGTGAACGCTTCTAAAGTTGTCCTCTCCCTCCCCCTTCCCTGTAGTCAGCATTTTAGCTGACTGCAGGGAACAGAGTCGTACGACTTTCAGGCGGCTCTCCAGCACAGCCTGATCACGTTAACTAAAAAAAAAACTTTCACTGAAATGGTCTTCTAACCATTTTAGTTAACGTGATCGCGGCTCTGCTGCAGACCCGCCTGATGATCTCTGACCGGATTTCCCTGAGTCAGCTAGAATGCTGACTACGGGGAAGGGGGATGGAGAGGGCAACTTTAGAAGTGTTCATCTCTCAAACCATAAAGGTTTGAGAGATGACACTGGGGGCAATACGTTTTTTTTTTTTACTAGGGCTTTAATACAGGGATTTGTAATACTTAAGTATTACTATCCCTTTAAGTCAATTACAAGAATAACAGACAGCACAGGAATGCCTCAAAGAATAATCTCTTAAGATACCGAGGAAAGATAAGTGGCTTTGCCCATCCCTCCTTCAAAGGTGGGTACTTACTAGATGCAGTGGCTGTACCAGCCTCTGGGTATCACTGTTTATTATATACAACTTTTTTCTTCTTCCTTCTCGGGTTCTCTCCTGATTAATGCACTCCGTCCTCCCAGTTTTAATTCATGTATAATGAAAAACTTGTTAAAAAAGAAAAAATGCTGCCTGCCCTGTATATAATCCTCTGTTTGTTGGCAGTACAAAATAGAATTACATACAAATATTTTTTAAAAACAACGGAGTAATTAAAATACCCTACGAGTTTCGGAATATGTCTATGATTTCATGAGGGGTAAATCTACAATTCTTCTTAGACACACATTATTTATACCTAATTGTCCAGATACTCTGACCATTCTCTTCCGTTCCACTGAGTGTTAACCTTCCTCATTTCAAACTTCTGACACGCCAATGAATATCTATTCCGAAGACTTCCTGTCTGTGGAAAGCGTTCCTTCACTTCCTGTGAACTAGCTGGCCAATAGTTTAGTTTTCATAGTAGCCAGTTAATCATTACCTCCTCCTAATTGGCATGCCACATGGTATTGCCACCGGGGTGGACTGATACTTGACTTGATAGAGTATTCTGTAGAGGATGATTTGTTAGATTTGATGATTTGTTCGATTTTTTGTTAGAGGCCAAAGCCCTGATGAAACATTGATTGGTAGGACTTAAAGGGATAGTAATACTTCATTTTATCTTAATTTTATTTTGTAGGCATTAAAAAAACATGGAGAACGATATAAGTCTTATCTCTCAAACCTTTATGGTTTGAGATATTCACAAGCAAAGTTTCCCCTCCCGCCCCTTTTACCTAGTGTAAGCCATCTCTTCTCAGATGTGGAATCCAGTCCATAGACCAGACAGATAACAGCAGGGGACAATCTTCTTTCTATGAGAACAATAAAAGCTCTTCCACCCTTGACAAGTTTTTCAGGTTTTCCCCTTATCTTAACTGAAGATTGTCCCTCTCTGCAGTCTACCTGGGCACCTCCCTTCTGATCTGGCTGAGCAGTGTTACATCAGTAAAAGGGGCAGGAGGGGGATACTTTGTCATTGAATTATCTAGAGCTACAACTCTGACAAAATTGAAATAACACTCTCCAAAGTCCAAATACTATGATGATTAATTAGAGCTGCTTTTAATATGAAACATTACTATCCCTTTAAGCTTGTTTTGCAGCCCTAACAAAACATTGATTTGTACAACTTAGGATTGTTATAAACCCCAAAAATAGTTTCTTTTTTTTTAAAGACTATGTTTTTTTTTCTTTAAAGCACAAGAGCTGATGGGAAAAAAACTGCCTTACTGGCCTAATGCCAGCAGGTGATGTCCTGTTGGCCAGTGGTAACTGGCCATTGTCAAATGCCCTGATTTAGATCCATAATTTTGCGATTGCTGTTCTTGCTGCTGCTGCTGAGTTGTTTAAGCATCAGGATGCTGAAAGGGAATAGGATCAACAATAGCAGTAACAAGGGTAATGAATGATGAAGGTTCCACTTGCCACGACTATCTCCAGTGATGTGCCTGAGGCAGTAGGAGCACAGTAGTAGCAGCACGATAAGTAGCTCCCCAGTATATGGGGAGAAAAGAAGAAGTTGGCCAATAATTCTTCTCCAAAATTATGGGTGTGTTGTTATTAGAATTTAAATTTTCCCTTGAGAGTAGGGACTGTGCCTCTCATCAGCAACTGCAATGTGCACAGTGTGTGTGGTAAATATCACCTAGGGGCACAACTGTATCCAAACACCATGACACTAGAACCCAAGTACTGTGCCGCCGTCACTATACCCCTAATCCAGACCCCTCTAAAGACACATGACAACTTTCTGACAGTTTAATAGTAATGATGCACCCTCCCTGCCACCATCTTAGCCTATTCTGAGGGATGGAATCTCAACAGATGTCACTTAATGCCCTGCTTGCGATTCTCCTCCACCACATAGGCATGTGTGGTCAGTGCAACATACAGTGTGCAATGTGTGGAGAAGAAATACCACATCCTAACATCAATATAGTGGCTATCATTTGGCAGGGGAGGTAACAATGAACGCTGTGGATTGGCAGAAGATGTAGTTACCCTAGAGGAAGAAGGTGATGATAATGGCAAGCTAGTTGTTTCACTCATCATCACTCATCTCTATTCTTTGTCCTCTTTGATCTTCTCCTCACTTCTTGTTGCCTTTCTGGAGAGTCAGGGGGTACAGCAAAAACAGTGTTTGATTTATGTGGTGGGTGTGTGGTTTTAACATGTTTGACATAAATGTCATGATGTCTGTTTTTCATGTGTGATATCAGGGCGGTTGTGCCAAGTCGCGTTCCTTCCTTTCCCCTTCTCACTGACTGGACACAAATTATGCACAGTGCCTTTGGTGATGACTGCACTGTGCCTGCCACAAGAGAAAAATAGTCCCACACCCATGACTTCAGGGGATAGGAATAGGGAAAAGGTGGAGAAGAATGGCCTCATTCTTCTCCTCCACATTCCCTTTCACTGTCTGTGTCAACAGATGATGTTGCTGTAGTTGCTGCTACTGCCTCAGAATCAGCACTGCAACTAGCACCAGAAGTATTGCTGCCGCTGGCAAGTGGAACCTGTCCTAGCCCCGCATCACTTGTTGACCCCATTCCCACTGTGTCCATGGTGGTTTGTGGCACCTTAGCTTGCTCCTCAGCATCCTGATGCCCTTGCAACTCATCAGCAGAAGGAATAAGAACAGTTGCAAATTCTGCAAATTCCAAGAGATCATTGCTAGTGGTGGTGATGCCCATCCTCATCCCTGTCTCCCATTCCTTCTCAGTATGAATTAAAAAGGCCATCAATGTCTCTTCCACCCCAGATTCTCCAACATCATCACCACCACCACTAGTTCCTACGTGCTGCTGCTCTAATGTCACACTTGTCATTTCTTTTTTACATGAAGAAGGCAGACTGGCAGCAGTAGCAGCAGGCACAGGCAGCAGATCTGTGCTCCTGCTGGTGGTGGTGGTAATAATTCTGTGCCTGCTCTCCCCCAACACCAGTGCTGGCCTCTTCAGGATCATGTTCCACTTGGACACTGTAGTGAAGGGAAGGGGACTCCCAGGGCCAGAGGAATAGTGTAGGCTCCCTTGACCGCTAGTCTGGATGCTCTGAAATGCTTCCCCTACCACTTCTCTAACACTTGTCCTACTGGCTGCTTCACCATCACTGTTACTACTACTAACACCAACCACATCAAGTTCAGCCCCAGAGTCTTCCTCCCCAAAGCCACTAGTAATATGAGGATATTGAATACCCCCTTCTTCACTCCTAATGCTAACAAGCTGCTGGACTGTAGTAGTAGTAGTACTAGCACTTGTTGGTACTGCTTGGGGATGGCAGGTGTTACTTAGGGTCCTCTGTAGTCACACTTGGCATCATCTTTTCCTTCTCCACCTCCTGAGTGTTATAAGACACACTAGTAACAGGTACAGCACTGGTTGCGGCAGGGACAGCACATGTGACAACAGGCACAGTATTGGTGGCAGCAGGTTCAGCACTTGCAGCAGGCACAGCACTGGTTGCACCAGGGGCAGCACATCTGAAAGCAGGAACAGTATTGGTGGCAGCAGGTTAAGCATAGGAATCAGGCACAGCACTGGTAGAAGCAAGGGCAGCACATCTGACAGCAGACACAGCACTAGCCGCATCAGAGGCAGCAATGCTGGCAGCAGGGGCAGCGTGTCTGGCAGCAGTTGCAGGCAGCTGACCAGTCCTACTCTCACTAGTACTACCCTTTTCTCCATCCCTCACCATTAAATTCCCCAAGACCTGTGTGTGTGTGTTATGTGGTAGTGGGGGAATTCTGTCTTAGCATTTGTTTCAATGCAAGGGTTAAAGCGGAAAAACAACACTTTTCATGAAAATATTTCCAGCACGGCAGAAAGTGCTATTTCTTGCCTTCTTCATTTTGAGGTAAAAAATGTTGCCTATTCATTCAAGGAAGACAATACTAAGGTGTGGTACTGCACTAGGGTGCCAGTTTGGTGCTTTATTACATTACTGCAGACTGTAGAGACTGTGTTTTTTGAAGCCAACCCAAGTCTATCATATACAGTACTGTAAACATACCACTGTAGTAATTCTTGGGAGAGAAAGATAATTATGACACTTTTTCTCTAGCATCAAAGAGGGGAGCTAGTTGGTAGTGGTTGTTGGGAGTGAGGGTGTGTGTGTGTGAGTTATATACTGTGATTGTGATAGGAACAGTTAGAATATAAAATACACAAATAATAAACTTGGCTAGACAGAGACAAGCACAATGTTGACTCAGTAACAGTGACAGAGACTGACTGCAGTACAGACAAATCCATGACATAGCCACTATCAGCCATGTGATGTACATTATAACAATCAACTGTACTATTCCTTTGTCAACGAAATGCGACAAGGGCAGAGACAAGGGAAAAGGAGGGTTAGGATGAGTGTGTGGACATGTTCGTGATATGAAAGTGGCACTCCAAAAATAGAGTGCAGTTATGGTTGCAGTGATGCTTTAGATGTGCAATAGATTAGTAAACTGTATGTGAAAATATGTTCTACCAGTAGCATTCCCAGTAGTAGCCATGGCACATGTTGGTACCAATGACAAGATCAGTTAAAAATGGAGGTCCATTAACAAGGATTTCAGGGACTTTGGATATATGTTTAAGAAAAGGACCTCTAAGGTAGAATTTTCTGAAATACTACCTGTGCCACGCACTACATTAGAAAGGCAATAAGTGATTAGGGAGTCAAAAGCGTGCTAAAGACTTGGTGTAAGTAGTAGTACTACAAAGCTTACAGATGATGAGCAGTGTCATTGTGGTGTTGTTTCCACAGCAGAGGAGGAGGATTTAGCAGTGGAACCAAATGTTGAGTCAGACAGTGATCGCTACACCTCATTGGCACTTCAAAGTACTGTTCAAGCTTCTGTAAACCTTTCTTAATGGAAAAATGACAATATAGTGTATGGTATCTGGAGGGATGGTGGTGTGAGGAATCAGATGATGCTGTTGATGATGATGACCTAATTGATTTAGAATATGTCTCTCCACTGTCCACCTCTTCTTGTTTCGATAGAGATCCAGTAGAGAGTGATAGTGATACATTTGCCCAATAATTAAATTGTTTACCAGGTAGAATAAATCAAGATTTCTCTCTTTTTCAAGTATGTCCTGGAAGAAAAAGAATAGTCTTCTCCATGTGGAATGGTGATGTAAACCTATTTGTACACTCTTCCAGAGAGTATGTGGAAAGTCTGGATATGTAAACGAGTCTGGCCAAGTAAACCAGGCATTATCATCAGAGACATTTTTTAAACATTAATATTAAGTAAGCAAACACCATAGGTCCCATGCAGGAGGGCTTCTGCTGCTGCTGAAAGTGTAGGGTTTACTGTTATCACCATTGTAACATATTCCCCTCCAGTCGTAGTACCAGTCTGTCAGGAACATCTCAGCCTATGAAATCTCCAGTCTGGATGTACATCACTCATGATCCAAAATACCAAAATGTTTCTATCTTTTGTCTGTTTAATAATAATATGGGTGGGGGAAAGCCCCTGAATATAATTATTTGTTTCAATAAGGGGAATGATCATTATTTTAACCCCCACCGGTAATTTAAGAATCCAGTTTTAAAATCAAATTTCCCTTCAGACCTATTATACACATAATTACACTTGTGTGGGTTAACGCTATTATTGCACTTTGATTGTGGAGAACAAGCACTTTCTTTCTGATTCTCCCACTCTCTAAGAGTTGATGGGGTCCATTCCTGGGCTACATCAGGTTATCTGATCAAGTAGCGGCTACTTACGAATTAGCTTTAGGCTGGATTAATAGCCTCACATTGCATTTTTATGACACAATCATAATCCACAGGAACAGCTGAAAAACATGAAACAAAAAACAAACACGAGGACAGTGGCCTGATAATACCATATAAATAATAGTGATCAAAAATTGTACTAGCAGCAATTCTCACAGGTGATTTCAAGACCGGACTTTAATTGAGTATACCATTCTGATAGCCAGCAGGGAATGTAGATGCTGATTCTATCTGCAACAGAACCTTATCCATGTGCACCAATCAGTGGGTAAAACATACTTCACAGTAGAAGTATATGGCATACCAGGACGTATGAAAATAAAAGTTTATTCAAACAGATAAAAACACCTCAACATATTTTGTGGTCATCATCACTTGAATGTGACTTGTTGTCTTCAGTGTTCTTCTTATTTGGTTCTTTATTTCTACTGACACTGGTGATGCTGGACCTAGTTTTGCTGGGACCTTGACAAACTGCATCCTCCCTTGGAGTAGATGAATCATCATCATTGATTGCACACGCTACATCAACCATTGCTGCAGTCAATTTCTGAACTACTACTTTACTCTCAAGTCCCTGCACTGCTCCACCCCTCCCCCTTCCCCTTGTGTGTTTGCTGGACTTTACACAACTACACTGTGTTTTTTTACTGTACGGTACACAACACAACTGGTACAGCTGTATGATGCCTTGCCTAAGCCCAGTCAGCTGTCTGTCACTGTCACCTAAGATATTTTGTTTTTTATTTTCTATTTATTTATTTATTTTTTAAGTTGTCCACTGTTGTCTTATCACAGTCAGTCCAAAAAAACATATAACTGAAAAACAAAATGAACAACTTCTTTCCCCAGACTTCCCCACCAGCACAGGGACAATAACAGAAAGATCAGAAAGCAAATATGTCCCTAGCTGTCTGAGTCTTGCCAGTCAGTCACATGGAATTTTGGAGTATTTGGGGGTCAACCTCCTTCCTCCATTCTTTTCCCCTGGATTTCACTCTGACTCCCCTAATACAGAGAACAAATGTCCTACCTAAATGACTTCCTAAACTAAGCTTCAATTCCCCTTTATTTACCTATCTCCTCTAGCTCAAAAACATGCTGCTCTCTCCTCTCACAAACACAAAATGGCTACTTTGAGAGCCTGACAGCCTTTTATATGGCTGTACACAAAATGGCTGCTGTGAGAGCCTGACAACCTTTTATTTGGCTGTACACAGGGTGGATGCTGTGAGAGCCTGACAACCTTTCACATGTCTGTACAGAGGATGGCTGCTGTGAGAGCCTGACAGCCTTTCATATGTCTGTACACAGGATGGCTGCAGTGAGAGCCTGACAACCTTTCATATGTCTGTACACAGGATGGCTGCTGTGAGAGCCTGACAGCCTTTTGTATGGCTGTACACAAAATGGCTGCTGTGAGAGACTGACAGCCTTTTATATGGCTGTAGAAACTTTCCTCTGGTGTAGACATATTTTCAGTTTGAGGAGAAAATTTTCGCCCATCCCTACATGTGAGGCAGTGTAGCAAAAGTTTTTTGCAAACTCTAAGTACATAACAGCCACAGCAATACCCTTGTCCTGGTTACTGATTCCCCTTTCAAAGAATGCCAGTAAATTATTTTGACATGATATATTCTTCATAAACCAATGCTGACTCTTTGTAATAAAATAAATATCCCTTACTTAAAGTTATTGTAACTGACCCACTATGGAACTCAGACATACAAGTCTATGATTACAAGTCTTGGATCTTGCAACTTTTTTGAATAATGGTACTACATCTGCTTTTCTCTAATAAGAGACCACTTCTGCCTGATTAGAGGGAATAAATAATGACTAAGCTCCCTTAGTAGTCTTGGGGGTGTGCCAACAGGCCCAGGTGTTTTATTAATCTTCACCTTTTCTGGTCGTTTTGCAATTTGTCTTTAGTAAGCCGTGTACATGATGTAGGAAATGTTGTTATTACTAAGCCTGTCATTGTTGCTTTCTTCATTTATACAGAAGAAAAAAATTTGTTTAAGGAATTTAAGGAGTCAAAACTCACCTTATAGTAGTTAATTAATTTTCTCGTCGCAATTTTAAGGGGCCAAATTTGCACGCCATCTTTTTCTGTTCATATGCTTGTAAGAGTTTAAATGACAAAGTCCAATCACTACAGACTGAAATATCACTATCACATAGGATCAATATTCACCATTCACCTTCACATATGGAAAAGGTTAACTCTTTAACCCCTTAAGGACCGGGAGCCCTGAACTCCATGCCGTGTCAGGACCGTCACTGGTCCTTAAGTGCCAGACCGCCTTGACAGTCCTGGCAAGTCAATGATCATTAAGGGGTTAAGGACCACATATATGTATAATATATTGCATCACAATACATTGCACACCCCACTGATCCTTTATGAGTTTATAGTGTAAATGCTAATTCTTTAAAATCCCTTAGCACAATTTATTGTTTTCTCCCTATGGTTCCTGTTATTCTAATTAACAAGGTCTTCATGGAATTCTCTACCTCATTACAGTTACTGAAGAATCTCTCTGTAATGAATATAAAAAGGTCAGTTGGTAACACATTTTCTGGCATTGCTGAATGCTCACTGGACTCACTCTATACTGTACTGATCACTGGAATCACTCTGTACTGTACTGATCACTGGATTCACTCTGTACTGTACTGATCACTGGATTCACTCTGCACTGTACTGATCACTGGATTCACTCTGTACTGTACTGATTACTGGACTCACTCTGTACTGTACTGATCACTGGATTCACTCTGTACTGTACTGATCACTGGAATCACTCTGTACTGTACTGATCACTGGATTCACTCTGTACTGTACTGATTACTGGACTCACTCTGTACTGTACTGATCACTGGATTCACTCTGTACTGTACTGATCACTGGATTCACTCTGTATTGTACTGATCACTGGATTCACTCTGTACTGTACTGATCACTGGATTCACTCTGTACTGTACTGATCACTGGGTTCACTCTGCACTGTAGTGATCACTGGATTCACTCTGTACTGTACTGATCACTGGATTCACTCTGTATTGTACTGATCACTGGATTCACTCTGTACTGTACTGATCACTGGGATCACTCTGTACTGTACTGATCACTGGATTCACTCTGTACTGTACTGATCACTGGGTTCACTCTGCACTGTACTGATCACTGGAATCACTCTGTACTGTACTGATCACTGGAATCACTCTGTACTGTACTGATCACTGGATTCACTCTGTACTGTACTGATCACTGGGTTCACTCTGCACTGTACTGATCACTGGGTTCACTCTGCACTGTACTGATCACTGGAATCACTCTGCACTGTACTGATCACTGGAATCACTCTGCACTGTACTGGTCACTGGAATCACTCTGCACTGTACTGATCTCTGGATTCACTCTGTACTGTACTGATCACTGGACTCACTCTGTACTGTACTGATCTCTGGATTCACTCTGTACTGTACTGATCACTGGGTTCACTCTGTACTGTACTGATCACTGGAATCACTCTGTACTGTACTGATCACTGGGCTCACTCTGTACTGTACTGATCTCTGGATTCACTCTGTACTGTACTGATCACTGGGTTCACTCTGTACTGTACTGATCACTGGATTCACTCTGTACTGTACTGATCACTGGAATCACTCTGTACTGATCACTGGATTCACTCTGTACTGTACTGATCACTGGGACCTTGGAAATGATCTAATGTGAATGATACCAAGTTATTGTGCTGCTGGGATTGTGATGTGATAGTAAGTAGCACTGTACTGAGGAGATATGCACCTACCTACCATATAACATGTAACTATGTCTGTGTGACCATAGGGATAACTGACAAGAGGTCCTTATCTGACATCAGTTTACTTACAGAGATCACATGTCCCCTGTGGAAGTAGAATGGACTTTATACACAAAGACAAAGTGGACTAATTGTAGTTTTAGTCAGTAATAACATAGTACAGTTTTTCTTACTGCTCCATTAACCCTTTAAGGGCCAGAAGTGTTTACAGTGCTTTGCAGGTGACTATTTCTTAAAGGGCTAAGCAACCAAAGTGTAATATCTTTATTGGTAATACTGCCAAAATGTGATTTTATTTGGATTTTCTCACTTAAGCTCTAACCCTTTGAGTGTCAGATGGGTACGCAATGCATTTCTTACCTTTCTGGCACTCAGAGGGTTAAGGACCAGCAATACAACATGAACCCCATTGACCCTTAAAGGATAATTAACTCCTAAAATCACCTACTCAATTAACTAGGTCCAGAAAATACTAATGACCCTCCCTGAATTTTGCCCTTGTTCCTTTGTTACAGGGATAAGATTTACAACCAGTCCTGTTTGTTATGCCCACGGAGGCGGACATAATGCCATTTTTTCTGAAGCAGGAAGAGTTCAATGGTGTAATTAATCCTTTAAGTTCCAGAATGACAAGTAACACTAAATGGGAAACTACTTGAAGAATCCTGGTTAGTCGCACTCAGCTGCTGTAGAGCCAATAGAGTGCTATCCTGTATAAAAGGTGTGTAGATGCACTGGACTGGAGTATAATTCTACCTCTATATAAATCATTGTTAATGCCTCATCTAGAATATGGAGCACAGTTTAGGCATCAGTTCCAAAAAAAATACTTTAATTAACTGGAAAAAGTGCAGAGACATACAACAAAACTGATAAAGTGACTGGATGATCTGTGTTATAAAGTGAGGCTGTCCATCCTGGGTTTGTATATATTAGAGAAGAGATGTCTAAGGAGTGATATGATTACAATTTACAAGCATATTCATGGTCAAAACAACTCTATAAGGATTTGTCCACTAAGAAAAGAAGAGGTCCTTTCACCTAAAAAGGCAGGGATTGTTTAAAGTAGGGGCAGAAAAGTTATGCCTTTGCTCAGGATGCTGTGTTTGCGGATACCGTAATTACTTTAAAAAAGTGAAGGATACCTTTCTAGTTCAGAACTATATTTAAAATTATGACAACTGGTTCCACAACAGATTGGTTGTTGATCCAGAGAAATGTTCAACTGCTTTTTGGAGTCAGGAAAGAATTGTTTACTAACTTGAGACATAATTGGAAATGGCATCAATAGTTTTCCCACATTCCTCTGGATTAACAGTGGTGATATGGCATGAGCTGAACTTGATAGGTGTTGGTAGGAGGATAGTAAGAGCAAGTACAAGGTAGTTGTAGGAGATGTACAGAATGATATTGATGTAAATCCAATAGAGAATTCTGTTACTGTGATGTTTCCTAGATCAGGTGGGATTTCAGGAGATGCTTGAAGGTGTCTTCTACTTCACATTGTAACTGTGTAATTTGTATGTGTATTCATGTAGATGGCTCTTTACTTGATTCTGCATTTCTGTGTGCTCATTGTTGTCTTCCAGCTCTAGAATTCACACACTGTTCTGGTCAGTATCCATACACATCTCAATAACATTACCTGAAGGTAAGTTTAAATTCCTTGAGCATCCCTTGTGTTAATGACAAGGTATTTGTGTGTTTAGCTGATTATCTGATCTGTTTTAATATGTTCTTGAATATGACATTAAGAGAAATCAGCTTTATTTGTCAAAGAAAAAAAGCTCGGCTCAGATTATATTCCCCAACTGTTAAAGGATAGTAATGTTTCATAATAAAAAGAGCTCTAATTAATCATCATAGTATTTGGACTTTGGAGAGTGTTATATCAATTCTGTCAGAGTTGTAGTACAAGAGTAATTCAATGACAAAGTATCCCCCTCCCGCCCCTTTTACTGATGTCACTCTGTTCAGCCAGATCAGAAGGGAGGTGCCCAGGTAGATTGCAGAGAGGGACAATCTTCAATTAAGATAAGGGGAAAACCTGAAAAGCTTGTCAAGGGGGGACAGGGCTTTCATTGTTCTCATAGGAAGAAGATTGTCCCCTGCTGTTATCTGTCTGGTCTATGGACTGGATTCCACATCTGAGAAGAGATGGCCTACACTAGGTAAAAGGGGCAGGAGGGGAAACTTTGCTTGTGAATATCTCATAAGCCATAAAGGTTTGAGAGATAAGACATATTATTCTTCATGTTCTTTAATGCCTACAAAATAAAATAATGTTAAAATGAAGTATTACTATCCCTTTAAACCAAAATCTCTAAAACTATTAATGTGTTTGGAAAACTGGGATCAAAACTCTACATGCAATTTAGATAGAAACATTTGGTTATACAAAAATCTGTGTAGATTGAGACACATATATGATTTGAGTTTCACTTAATTTGAACAACAGGTATAAT
This sequence comes from Rhinophrynus dorsalis, assembly GCA_037306005.1. Lineage (NCBI taxonomy): Eukaryota > Metazoa > Chordata > Amphibia > Anura > Rhinophrynidae > Rhinophrynus > Rhinophrynus dorsalis. The sequence goes on from CM074721.1 coordinate 558,450,674, forward strand.
TATATTATATATATATATATATATATATATATATATATATATATATATATATACACACACATCAGAACAAGAAGTAAGATTTCTGCTGAGAGACCTGTTTTGCTTCTTTTGTGTTTTGTACCAGCTCTCAACAGAAAAAAGACCAGAAGAATTATGCATTAAGGCATGATAAAGAGGTAATAAAGTGCAGATGACTTCAATGATAACACTTCTCAAGATTCCTAAGTTACTATATGGACTCTATGCACTAAGATCTCCAAATTTAAAGAAATCTTAGTGCATAGGTTCCATGGAATAACATAGGAATTGGAGAAGTGATATCACTGGAGAAGTCATCTCCACTTTATCACCTCTTGATCACAGCTTAGTGAATCTTGCCCCCGTTCTGTGTTATTGAGCCCTGGAGAGAAAACCCAATCAATGGTATATTAATACTTAACTTTTAATCTCAATAGCTAAAATTTATGTTCATTCGTATTGTATTCATAGTGATTAGATGAACTATTAATATGTTAGTGCTAGTTATGTGTCCTGCTGCCATCAACTTATAAACTATATAATTTTAATGGGGTTGGGGAAATACATGATTTCATCAACTGTGCCATGTCTTGCAATTGCTGATGAAATTAGTGGACATTTGTGTTTATGATAATTAAGATCACTAACTTGCACATGATGAGTGTGTATTTCTGATAATTTGCAATTAGCTGTATTTTGGAGACATCATCTTTGAAAGAAAGATATAGAGAGATATTTATTGAATCCGTTCAGCTCTTTAATGAAGAAGAGCATTAATGTATTCAACTAGATCCCCGAGTCACATCAAAATGAGTACAGCAATAGTAGATATAGAATATAGATTATAAAAGTGGAACCCATCAGGATAATTCAATTAGTGAAACTATTACGATCACTTGAAATCACAGCTAAAACACTACCAGGAAACAAGGTTTAAAACCCAGCAGTGGGGGTACCATTTGATAACACTGTAGACCCTGATTAAGCCGTGGGAAGCAGAGCAGTGAAAAGCATTTGACAATCTGTAGGTGTACACTACACCATTTTTTAATCACAACACAACTACACAAGCTAAATCTGAACCCAAGTGGGATGTATTGTTCATGGGGGGAAGCCGGCAAAGTTTTCACTTTTTGGTTTAGCAAAAAAGGGAAAAAAGTTATCAGATTATCAAAGGACTGTGCCTTCTGTATGATATAAGATTATATTTTCTTTGAAATCCTGAGAGTACTTCTTTCATATATATATATATATAGAGAGAGAGAGAGAGAGATAGAGAGAGAGAGAGAGAGAGAGAAAGAGAGAGACTTACAAACAGAACTTCTCTTTTAAAGCATTCTCAGATGCGATATTTCACCAGTTTCTGACTTCCAGTTTCTCACCACTCATATCTTTGTGACATTCATACCAAAATGAACATATTATCTGTTTTAACCCTTCCACTTTATCTCAGGTTTTCCCTTTATCACCACAATCATGATCCTCATTTGTACCATAACATACTAATCCACCATGGACTTTTGCATACATGTGCACTACCCTCTGAGCTCTGGAGGAGACTACTAAAAACAAGATCACCCAGCTCCAGTAATTATAGTAACAACACACACTATCTCTATATGATGAGGGCAAACATCTCTTTATTTTTTTATACATTTTATTACTTGCCTTGACAAATGGCATATAAACAAACTCTGGAACTCAAACAGCAAATAAAAGGCAATCTCACTTTAAAAAAGGACTTTCTTTTGTGCATTCTAACATAGTAGTGTGCTGCCCAAAATGTATGAATTAAAAGCACTCACTGACTATTCCACACTACCTGAGCAGTATGATCACTCCAGATCTCCATAGTAACTATAACCTCCACTCCACTGCTAACAACTCACTGACTATTCCACACTACCTGAGCAGTATGATCACTCCAGATCTCCATACTAACTATAACCTCCGCTACTAACAACTCACTGACTATTCCACACTACCTGAGCAGTATGATCACTCCAGCTCTCCATGCTAACTATAACCTCCACTGCTAACAACTCACTGACTATTCCACACTACCTGAGCATTATGATCACTACAGATCTCCATACTAACTATAACCTCCACTACTAACAACTCACTGACCATTCCACACTACCTGAGCAGTATGATCACTCCAGATCTCCATACTAACTATAATCTCCACTCCACTGCTAACAACTCACTGACTATTCCACACTACCTGAGCAGTATGATCACTCCAGATCTCCATACAAACTTTAACCTCCACTGCTAACAACTCACTGACTATTCCAAACTACCTGAGCAGTATGATCACTCCAGATCTCCATACTAACTATCACCTCCTCTCCACTACTAACAACTCACTGACTATTCCACACTACCTGAGCAGTATGATCACTCCAGATCTCCATACAAACTTTAACCTCCACTGGTAAAAACTCACTGACTATTCCACACTACCTGAGCAGTATGATCACTCCAGCTCTCCATGCTAACTATAACCTCCACTGCTAACAACTCACTGACTATTCCACACTACCTGAGCATTATGATCACTACAGATCTCCATACTAACTATAACCTCCACTACTAACAACTCACTGACTATTCCACACTACCTGAGCAGTATGATCACTCCAGATCTCCATACTAACTATAATCTCCACTCCACTGCTAACAACTCACTGACTATTCCACACTACCTGAGCAGTATGATCACTCCAGATCTCCATACAAACTTTAACCTCCACTGCTAACAACTCACTGACTATTCCAAACTACCTGAGCAGTATGATCACTCCAGATCGCCATACTAACTATCACCTCCTCTCCACTACTAACAACTCACTGACTATTCCACACTACCTGAGCAGTATGATCACTCCAGATCTCCATACAAACTTTAACCTCCACTGGTAAAAACTCACTGACTATTCCACACTACCTGAGCAGTATGATCACTCCAGCTCTCCATGCTAACTATAACCTCCACTGCTAACAACTCACCGACTATTCCACACTACCTGAGCATTATGATCACTACAGATCTCCATACTAACTATAACCTCCACTACTAACAACTCACTGACTATTCCACACTACCTGAGCAGTATGATCACTCCAGATCTCCATACTAACTATAATCTCCACTCCACTGCTAACAACTCACTGACTATTCCACACTACCTGAGCAGTATGATCACTCCAGATCTCCATACAAACTTTAACCTCCACTGCTAACAACTCACTGACTATTCCAAACTACCTGAGCAGTATGATCACTCCAGATCTCCATACTAACTATCACCTCCTCTCCACTACTAACAACTCACTGACTATTCCACACTACCTGAGCAGTATGATCACTCCAGATCTCCATACAAACTTTAACCTCCACTGGTAAAAACTCACTGACTATTCCACACTACCTGAGCAGTATGATCACTCCAGATCTCCATACTAACTATAATCTCCACTCCACTGCTAACAACTCACTGACTATTCCACACTACCTGAGCAGTATGATCACTCCAGATCTCCATACTAACTATCACCTCTACTCCACTACTAACAACTCACTGACTATTCCACACTACCTGAGCAGTATGATCACTCCAGATCTCCATACAAACTTTAACCTCCACTGGTAAAAACTCACTGACTATTCCACACTACCTGAGCAGTATGATCACTCCAGATCTCCATACTAACTATAACCTCCACTACTAACAACTCACTGACTATTCCACACTACCTGAGCAGTATGATCACTCCAGATCTCCATACTAACTATAACCTCCACTACTAACAACTCACTGACTATTCCACACTACCTGAGCAGTATGATCACTCCAGATCTCCATACTAACTATAACCTCCACTGCTAACAACTCACTGACTATTCCACACTACCTGAGCAGTATGATCACTCCAGATCTCCATACTAACTATCACCTCCACTACTAACAACTCACTGACTACTCCACACTACCTGAGCAGTATGATCACTCCAGATCTCCATACTAACTATAACCTCCACTGCTAACAACTCACTGACTATTCCACATTACCTGATCAGTATGATCACTCCAGATCTCCATACTAACTATAACCTCCACTCCACTGCTAACAACTCACGGACTATTCCACACTACCTGAACAGTATGATCACTCCAGATCTCCATACTAACTATCACCTCCACTACTAACAACTCACTGACTATTCCACACTACCTGAGCAGTATGATCACTCCAGATCTCCATACTAACTATAACCTCCACTACTAACAACTCACGGACTATTCCACACTACCTGAGCAGTATGATCATTCCATCACCATAAACACATTTAGATGATCTAATATCTCAATAATAGATCCAAGAACAAAGCCCGATTAGTGGTTTACATCAAAACAATTACTGGCGAGATCCTGTATATACTATACTTATCATACTGATGCACGAGCTGAGAACTAGTGCACTGTGTTTTTAAAGGGTGGGTGATATTTAATTCAATACCCTATGTGTGTTGTTATTTGTTTTTAGTTTAACTAATAACATTTACTTTTTAATAGTGGTCATACACCTGCATTTTACCAAAATGGTCTCATGCAGGGACTAGGGACTCTGTCTACGCCGGGTGATGAGTCTTCTTCACCCGGGTGCGATACGTTCTATAGCTCTGTAACATTCTAATTTATTTTTTTATGTACAGATACTTTAGACTTGCAGTAATCCCCAATTCTACCTTTACTTTACCACAGAACACACCAATCAATCTGTCTTCTCCTTCAGATCTCTGAAGGTCCGGAATAAGCTACCCAACAAAATCTTCTCTCTAAAACCAGTGTATTCTTCTTGGTAAAACATTTTCTAAATAAATAAATACATATTTGCAAATTAATAGGAGATTAGTTATAGTGAAAACCTATTGAAAGATATCTCTAGAATGGAAATAAGGCTTTGACATGATCTTTATGATAACAGGAAACATATGTAATTGAACACATGCACCAGTGACGAACCAACCAAATATATTATAGCCCGTTACAAAGATCTTTATATCTAATTATCTTCCAGTTGATGAAAACATTCCTCCTCCATTTAAAATAGGAATTCTTGCAATTATTACTTAAAAGGAAGTAATGGAATGTATGATCCTCCTATATAATAATTTGCTAGGATTTTGTGCAGTAGAGACTGCTCGAATGCTCAGAATGCTGAGAGTTCTGTACTGGGAGCATTCTGTGCAGAATGCTGGGAGTTCTGTGCTGGGAGCATTCTGTTCGGAATGTTGGGAGTTCTGTGCTGGGAGCATTCTGTGTGGAATGCTGGGAGTTCTGTGCTGGGATAATTCTGTTTGGAATGAAGAGAGTTCTGTGCTGGGAGCATTCTGTGTGGAATGCTGGGAATTCTGTGCTGGGATAATTCTGTTTGGAATGAAGAGAGTTCTGTGCTGGGAGCATTCTGTTCGGAATGCTGGGAGTTCTGTGCTGGGAGCATTCTGTGTGGAATGCTGGGAGTTCTGTGCTGGGATAATTCTGTTTGGAATGAAGAGAGTTCTGTGCTGGGAGCATTCTGTTTGAAATGCTGGGAGTTCTGTGCTGGGATAATTCTGTTTGGAATGCTGGGAGTTCTGTGCTGGGATCATTCTGTTTGGAATGAAGAGAGTTATGTGCTGGGAGCATTCTGTGCAGAATGCTGGGTGCTCTGTGCTTGGAGCATTCTGTGCGGAATGCTGGAAGTGCTGTGCTGGGAACATTCTGTGTGTTCGGGCAGTGTCTATAGCGCATTGCATGATTGATGGCAGTAAGCAGAGCAGGACCATCCTTTTAACCCTTTGAGTGCTGGAGGGGTACGCAACGCATTGCAAAGCAATGCGTTCTGTATCCCTTCAGCGCTCCAGGGGTTAACATCTCCCAGACATTGGCCCGAGTACACAGGCTTTTACACTAGTTAGTAAAATAAATAATTTAGTAAACAACTGATTGCCAAAAGACCAGCAAAATTATGGAATTTACTATCAAGGGAGACGATGGAGGCAGATGCAGTACAGGCATTTTCATGAAAAAATTGAAATCTTTTTTCAGCAAATATAGAAATCTAAAAGCCTGGAATAAAATATTTAAAAAAAAAATGAAATCTTCTGCAAGTTTAAAATTCCTAAAACTTATTGATTTCTTTTAAATGAACATGGAAATAAGTTGAAACGATAATGTGTTATTTGTTATTTTTCTTATACGTGCTTGTATATACATGTTTAATTGTATCTGTGTTGTAAATACTCTATAAGGCATACTAGCACAAGATAAATCTTGGTGTATTCCTCCCGGTAAAATTCTTTCTAAATTAATAAATATTTCAAAGGTTGATGAACTTGTTTTTCTTTACATCTACCTTAATGACTGCATGTAATATAGAAAAATACTGCAAACGTGTTTGGACAACTTATTGTCAACACAGGTTTGCAAGTTTTAATTTTATTATTTTCAATTAAGTCAGCAACATTTTCATTCTATAAATTAATTTCTCCTGATATATTGACCTGTTTAGATTGTGATGATGTATTGAGAAGAGGAAGTGTAGACATTATGGTCCTATCTTTGAAGGAATATAGACGTAGGATGGAAAATAATGTATGAAAACATCTGTTGGATTAACACAATGTATGGTGGAAAATACAAGATTTCCAAATTTAGTGGGTTATTCTTCAGGTACAACTAAAGAAAGACCCTGAGCTTGTGATGTTTATCTATATTATACCAATTCAATGCATTATGATTCTTATTATATCGCTCTACTGTCATGTTGCTTTTATTAATGTATCTTTAATTTTGTTCAATTTTTAGATTTTGCATAATGTTAGTTTGATAATCTAGTACTCCTAGAATGTTCTGTTTTGTCTGAAAAACTCCTTACTTGGGAACATGGCCCTTTCATAAGACTTATATTTTTCTTGACAGAAAATGAATAAAGTGAATCAGACAAGAGTCAAATATTTTCTTCTTTTAGGATTTCATGATGTTTACAATTTCAGAAGTATTCTTTTCCTTATTGTACTTCTGATTTACATGTTGACAATAACTGGAAATCTGCTGATTGTTCTCTTGGTGTCTTTTAGTCAAACACTTAACTCTCCCATGTACTTCTTCCTGAGCCACCTATCCTCCTGTGACCTACTTCTGACCACAGTAATTTCCCCTTTTATGATGAGTCTTATATTGACTGAAAGGAAAACTATGTCTTTTGTTGGCTGTTTCACCCAATTGTACTTTTTTGGTTCTTTAGTAACTGCAGAGTGTTTCCTTCTTTCAGTCATGTCTTATGACAGATATCTGGCAATATGTAACCCACTGCGTTATTCTTCTGTCATGAACTTCCAGAGATGCCTTTATCTGGTTTTCTGCTCTTGGGTTGCAGCATTCTTACTGACATTGAATGTCATTGTTCGGGTACTTGGATTGCAATTCTGTGGTCCCAATGTCATTGATAATTTCTTCTGTGATCTTGCACCCATTATGGAGCTTTCATGCTCAGACACTACATTTGTTAACAGGGTGAATGTTCTGGTAGGTTTTCCAGCAAGTTTCCTACCATTAATGTTTATCATTGCAACTTACATCTATATCTTCCACACCATTCTCAGGATTCCATTGACCACTGGAAGACAGAAAACCTTTTACACATGCAGCTCCCACCTGACAGTTGTGTCCGTATATTATGGAACAGTGATAGCTGCTTATATGTTTAATTCTAAAGAACGTTCATTAAATCTCAAAAAGGTTTTATCTTTCATGTATACAGTGGTGACTCCATTCCTGAATCCAATCATTTACAGTTTGAGGAACAAAGACATCAAATCAATCCTAGCTAAATTAACGCATGTAAAAATAATGTGAACATTCCAATTCATTTTAACCAGAGAGAACTAGTTTGCTGAATGTTTTCAAGCAGAAAGCCATCAATAACTGATCCCATTATTTAGAATTCTACTTTGAATTGTTTTGGTCAACTTTTTTGTCTCATGGTTTCTAAAGAATATATACCTTATGGACAATTCCATTAAAATGTATATTTTCGGTACTGGGCAGCATACTCGGCTGAATGGAATTATTCTGACATAGTTGTATTCTTAAAAACAGTTATGAAACAAGTATATATAGTCTGTTTTCTATGTCAGTTTAGCCAAATACTGTGCCAAAAAATAAATCATGTGTTAAACATTTATAACAGGTTCTTCACAATAGATGTGTGTCATTTGAGTTAGGCACTCATGTGGTTAGGATATCTTTAAATTGAGCTGCAGTTTTAGAATCATGTTTTAAACTATTATAACTTGCTATTTCTGTTTGTACAATAATGGTTGTTGCTTCTACAACAGGGCTAGGACAGGTTTGGTGTGGGCATTCGGATGGTTATGAGAAAATAGGAATTTTGTGCAACCTGTTACAGCCTTAAAGGGATAGTAATACTTAAGTATTACAAATCCCTATATTAAAGCCCTAGTAAAATAAAATGAATTGCCCCCAGTGTCATCTCTCAAACCTTTATGGTTTGAGAGGTGAACGCTTCTAAAGTTGTCCTCTCCCTCCCCCTTCCCTGTAGTCAGCATTTTAGCTGACTGCAGGGAACAGAGTCGTACGACTTTCAGGCGGCTCTCCAGCACAGCCTGATCACGTTAACTAAAAAAAAAACTTTCACTGAAATGGTCTTCTAACCATTTTAGTTAACGCAATCGCGGCTCTGCTGCAGACCCGCCTGATGATCTCTGACCGGATTTCCCTGAGTCAGCTAGAATGCTGACTACGGGGAAGGGGGATGGAGAGGGCAACTTTAGAAGTGTTCATCTCTCAAACCATAAAGGTTTGAGAGATGACACTGGGGGCAATACGTTTTTTTTTTTTACTAGGGCTTTAATACAGGGATTTGTAATACTTAAGTATTACTATCCCTTTAAGTCAATTACAAGAATAACAGACAGCACAGGAATGCCTCAAAGAATAATCTCTTAAGATACCGAGGAAAGATAAGTGGCTTTGCCCATCCCTCCTTCAAAGGTGGGTACTTACTAGATGCAGTGGCTGTACCAGCCTCTGGGTATCACTGTTTATTATATACAACTTTTTTCTTCTTCCTTCTCGGGTTCTCTCCTGATTAATGCACTCCGTCCTCCCAGTTTTAATTCATGTATAATGAAAAACTTGTGTATAAAAAAGAAAAAATGCTGACTGCGCTGTATATTATCCTGTATTTGTTGGCAGTACAAAATAGAATTACATACAAATATTTTTTAAAAACAACGGAGTAATTAAAATACCCTACGAGTTTCGGAATATGTCTATGATTTCATTAGGGGTAAATCTACAATTCTTCTTACACACACATTATTTATACCTAATTGTCCAGATACTCTGACCATTCTCTTCCGTTCCACTGAGTGTTAACCTTCCTCATTTCAAACTTCTGACACGCCAATGAATATCTATTCCGAAGACTTCCTGTCTGTGGAAAGCGTTCCTTCACTTCCTGTGAACTAGCTGGCCAATAGTTTAGTTTTCTTAGCAACCAGTTAATCATTACCTAATCCTAATTGGCATGCCAGATGGTATTGCCACTAGGGTGGACTGATAGAGTATTTTGTAGAGGATGATTTGTTAGATTTGATGTTTTGTTAGATTTTCTGTTAGAGGCCCAAGCCCTGATGAAACATTGATTGGTAGGATTTAGGATTGTTATAAACCCAAAAAATATATATATTTTTAAGGACTATGTTTGTTTGTTTTTCTTTAATGCACAAGAGCTGACGGGAAAAAAAACTGCCCTAATGTCCTAGTGCCAGCAGGTGATGTCCTGTTGGCCAGTGGTAACTGGCTATTGTCAAATGCCCTGATGTAGGCCCAGAATTTGTGACTGCTGTTCTTGCTGCTGCTGCTGAGTTGTTTAAGCAGCAGGATGATTAGGCAGCTTAAAGGGAATGGGATCAACAATAGCAGTAAGAAGGGTGATGGATGATGAAGGTTCCACTTGCCACGACTAGCTCCAGTGATGCGTCTGAAGCAGTAGGAGCACCATAGTAGCAGCACAATAAGTAGTCCCCAGTGTATGTGGAGAAAATAAGAAGTTGGCCAATAAATCTTCTCCAAAATTATGGGTGTGTTGTTATTAGAATATAAATTTTTCCCTTGAGAGTAGGAACTGTGCCTCTCATCAGCAACTGCAATGTGCACAGTGTGTGTGGTAAATATCATCTAGGGGCACAACTGTATCCAAACACTATGACACTAGAACCCAAGTACAGTGCCGCTGTCACTATACCCCTAATCCAGACCCCTTTAAAGACACATTACAACTTTCTGACAGTTTAATAGTAATGATGCACCCTCCCTGCCACTATGTTAGCCTATTCTAAGGGATGGAATCTCCTCAGATGTCACTTAATGCCCTGCTTGCGATTCTCCTCCACCACACTGACATGTGTGGTCAGTGCACCATACAGTGTGCAATGTGTGGAGAAGAAATACCACATCCTAACATCAATATAGTAGCTATCATTTGGCAGGGGAGGTAACAATGAACGCTGTGGATTGGCAGAAGATGTAGTTACCCTAGAGGAAGAAGGTGATGATAATGGCAAGCTAGTTGTTTCACTCATCATCACTCATCACTCATGTCTATTCTTCACCCTCTTTGATCTTCTCTTCACTTCTTGTTGCCTTTCTGGAGAGTCAGGGGGTACAGCAAAACAGTGGTTGATTTATGTGGTGGGTGTGTGGCTTTAACATGTTTGACATAAATGTCATGGCGTCTGTTTTTCATGTGTGAAATCAGGGCGGTTGTGTCAAGGTGTGTTCCTTCCTTTCCCCTTCTCACTGACTGGTCACAAGCTGTGCACAGTGCCTTTGGAGATGACTGTAGTGTGTCTGCCGCAAGAGAAAAATAGTCCCACACCCATGACTTCAGGGGCTAGGAACAGGGAACAGGTGGAGAAGAATGGCCTCTTTCTTCTTCTCCTCCACATTCCCTTTCACTGTCTGTGGCAACGGATGATGTTGCAGCTACTGCCTCAGAATCAGCACTGAAACTAGCACCAGGAGTATTGCTGCCACTGGCAAGTGGAACCTGTCCTAGCCCTGCATCACTTGTTGACCCCATTCCCACTGTGTCCACGGTGGTCTGTGGCACACTAGCTTGCTCCTCAGCATCTTGATGCCCTTGCAACTCATCAGCAGAAGGAATAAGAACAGTTGCAAATTCTGCAAATTCCAAAAGATCATTGCTAGTGGTGGTGTATGCCCATCCTCATTCCTGTCTCCCATTCCTTCTCAGTATGAATTAAAAAGGCCATCAATGTCTCTTCCACCCCAGATTCTCCAACATCATCACCACCACCACTAGTCCCTATGAGCTGCTGCTCTAATGTCACACTTGTCATTTCTTTTTTACATGAAGAAGGCAGATTGGCAGCAGTAGCAGCAGGCACAGGCAGCAGATCTGTTCTCCTGCTGGTGGTGGTGGTAATAATTCTGTGCCTGCTCTCCCCCAACACCAGTTCTGGCCTCTTCAGGATCATGTTCCACTTGGACACTGTAGTGAAGGGAAGGGGACTCCCAGGGCCAGAGGAATAGTGTAGGCTCCCTTGACCGCTAGTCTGGATGCTCTGAAATGCTTCCCCTACCACTTCTCTAACACTTGTCCTACTGGCTGCTTCACCATCACTGTTACTACTACTAACACCAACCACATCAAGTTCAGCCCCAGAATCTTCCTCCCCAAAGCCACTAGTAATATGAGGATATTGATTACCCCCTCCTTCACTCCTAATGCTAACAAGCTGCTGGACTGTAGTAGTAGTAGTACTAGCACTTGTGGTACTGCTTGGGGATGGCAAGTGTTACTTAGGGTCCTCTGTAGTCACACTTGGCATCATCTTTTCCTTCTCCACCTCCTGAGTGTTACAAGACACACTAGTAACAGGTGCAGCACTGGTTGCGGCAGGGACAGCACATGTGACAGCAGGCACAGTATTGGTGGCAGCAGGTTCAGCACTTGCAGCAGGCGCAGCACTGGTTGCACCAGGGGCAGCACATCTGAAAGCAGGAACAGTATTGGTGGCAGCAGGTTAAGCACAGGAATCAGGCACAGCACTGGTAGAAGCAAGGGCAGCACATCTGACAGCAGACACAGCACTAGCCACAGCAGAGGCAGCAATGCTGGCAGCAGGGGCAGCGTGTCTGGCAGCAGTTGCAGGCAGCTGACCAGTCCTACTCTCACTAGTACTACCCTTTTCTCCATCCCTCACCATTAAATTCCCCAATATCGGTGTGTGTGTTATGTGGTAGTGGGGGAATTCTGTCTTAGCATTTGTTTCAATGCAAGGGTTAAAGCGGAAAAACAACACTTTTCATGAAAATATTTCCAACCTGGCAGAAAGTGCTATTTCTTGCCTTCTTCATTTTAAGGTAAAAAATGTTACCTATTCATTCAAGGAAGACAATACTAAGGTGTGGTGCTGCACTGGGGTGCCAGTTTGGTGCTTTATTACATTACTGCAGACTGTAGAGACTGTGTTTTTTGAAGCCAACCCAAGTCTATCATATACAGTACTGTAAACATACCACTGTAGTAATTCTTGGGAGAGAAAGATAATTATGACACTTTTTCTCTAGCATCAAAGAGGGGAGCTAGTTGGTAGTGGTTGTTGGGAGTGAGGGTGTGTGTGTGTGTGAGTTATATACAGTGATTGTGATAGGAACAGTTAGAATATAAAATACACAAATAATAAACTTGGCTAGACAGAGACAAGCACAATGTTGACTCATAGTAACAGTGACAGAGACTGCAGTACAGACAAATCCATGACATAGCCATTATCAGCCATGTGATGTACATTATAACAATCAACTGTACTATTCCTTTGTCAACGAAATGCGACAAGGGCAGAGACAAGGGAAAAGGAGGGTTAGGATGAATGTGTGGACATGTTGGTGATATGAAAGTGGCACTCCAAAACTAGAGTGCAGTTATGGTTGCAGTGAAACTTTAGATGTGCAATAGATTAGTAAACTGTATGTGAAAATATGTTCTACCAGTAGCATTCCCAGTAGTAGCCATGGCACATGTTGGTACCAATGACAAGGTCAGTTAAAAATGGAGGTCCATTAACAAGGATTTCAGGGACTTTGGATATATGTTTAAGCAAAGGACCTCTAAGGTAGAATTTTCTGAAATACTACCTGTGCCACGCACTACATTAGAAAGGCAATAAGAGATTAGGGAGTCAAAAGCGTGCTAAAGACTTGGTGTAAGCAGTAGTACTACAAAGCTTACAGAGATGAGCAGTATCATTCTGGTGTTGTTTCCACAGCAGAGTCAGACAGTGATCGCTACACCTCACTGGCACTTCAAAGTACTGTTCAAGCTTCTGTAAACCTTTCTCAATAGAAAATATAGTGTATGGTATCTGGAGGGATGGTGGTGTGTGGAATCAGATGATGCTGTTGATGATGATGACCTAATTGATTTAGAATATGTCTCTCAACTGTCCACCCCTTCTTGTTTCGATAGAGATCCAGTAGAGAGTGATAGTGATACATTTGCCCAGTAATTAAATTGTTTACCGGGTAGAATAAATCAAGATTTATCTCTTTTTTAAGTATGTTCTGGAAGAAAAAGAATAGTCTTCTCCACGTGGAATGGTGATGTAAACCTATGTGTACACTCTTCCAGAGAGTATGTGGAATGTCTGGCCAAGAAAATCAGGCATCATCATCAGAGGGCAACCCCAAAACAGACATGTTCTAATCATTAATATTAAGTAAGTAACACCATAGGTCCCATGTAGGAGGGCTTCTGCTGCTGCTGAAAGTGTAGAGTTTATTGCTATCACCATTGTAACATTCCCCTCCAGTTGTAGTACCAGTCTGCCAGGAACATCTCAGCCTATGAAATCTCCAGTCTGGATGTACATCACTCATGATCCAAAATACCAAAATGTTGCTATCTTTTGTCTGTTTTTTAATAATGGGAATGATCATTATTTTAACCCCCACCGCTAATTTAAGAATCCAGTTTTAAAATCAAATTTCCCTTCAGACCTATTATACACATAATTACACTTGTGTGGGCTAACACTATTATTGAACTTTGATTGTGGAGAACAAGCACTTTCTTTCTGATTCTCCCACTCTCTAAGAGTAGATGGGGTCCATTCCTGGACTACGTCAGATTATCTGATCAAGTAGAGGCTACTTACGAATTAGCTTTAGGCTGGATTAATAGCCTCACATTGCATTTTTATGACACAATCATAATCCACAGGAACAGCTGAAAAACATGAAACAAAAAACAAACATGAGGACAGTGGCATGATAATACCATATAAATAATAGTGATCAAAAACGGTACTAGCAGCAATTCTCACAGGTGATTTCAAGACCGGACTTTAATTGAGTATACCATTCTGATAGCCAGCAGGGAATGTAGATGCTGGTTCTATCTGCAACATAACCTTATCCATGTGCACCAATCAGTGGGTAAAACATACTTCACAGTAGAAGTATATGGCAGACCAGGACGTATGAAAATAAAATTTTATTCAAACAGATAAAAACACCTCAACATATTTTGTGGTCATCATCACTTGAATGTGACTTGTTGTCTTCAGTGTTCTTCTTAGTTGGTTCTTTATTTCTACTGACACTGGTGGTGCTGGGCCTAGTTTTGCTGAGACCTTGACAAACTGCATCCTCCCTTGGAGTAGATGAATCATCATCATTAATTGCACACGCTGCATCAACCATTGCTGCAGTCAATTTCTGAACTACTACTTTACTCTCAAGTCCCTGCACTGCTCCACCCCTCCCCCTTCCCCTTGTATGTTTGCTGGACTTTACACAACTACACTGTGTTTTTTTACTGTACGGTACACAACACAACTGGTACAGCTGTATGATGCCTTGCCTAAGCCCAGTCAGCTGTCTGTCACTGTCACCTAAGATATTTTGTTTTTTATTTTCTATTTATTTATTTATTTTTTAAGTTGTCCACTGTTGTCTTATCACAATCAGTCCAAAAAAAAATATAACTGAAAAACAAAATCAACAACTTCTTTCCCCAGACTTCCCCATCAGCACAGGGACAATAACAGCAAGATTAGAAAGCAAATATGTCCCTAGCTGTCTGAGTCTTGCCAGTCAGTCACATGGAATTTTGGAGTATTTGGGGGTCAACCTCCTTCCTCCATTCTTTTCCCCTGGATTTCCCTCTGACTCCCCTAATACAGAGAACAAATGTCCTACCTAAATGACTTCCTAAACTAAGCTTCAATTCCCCTTTATTTACCTATCTCCTCTAGCTCAAAAACATGCTGCTCTCTCCTCTCACAAACACAAAATGGCTACTTTGAGAGCCTGACAGCCTTTTATATGGCTGTACACAAAATGGCTGCTGTGAGAGCCTGACAACCTTTTATTTGGCTGTACACAGGATGGATGCTGTGAGAGCCTGACAACCTTTCACATGTCTGTACACAGGATGGCTGCTGTGAGAGCCTGACAGCCTTTCATATGTCTGTACACAGGATGGCTGCAGTGAGAGCCTGACAACATTTCATATGTCTGTACAAAGGATGGCTGCTGTGAGAGCCTGACAGCCTTTTGTATGGCTGTACACAAAATGGCTGCTGTGAGAGCCTGACAGCCTTTTATATGGCTGTAGAAAACGTTCCTCTGGTGTAGACATATTTTTCATCCCATTGATTTCAGTGGGCGGAAAAGGAGGAAAAAGCGGAAAAACTGCACCTTTCGCCAATTTCAGTTTGAGGAGAACATTTTCGCCCATCCCTACATGTGAGGCAGTGTAGCAAAAGTTTTTTGCAAACTCTAAGTACACTACAGCCACAGCAATACCCTTGTCCTGGTTACTGATTCCCCTTTCAAAGAATGCCAGTAAATTATTTTGACATGATATATTCTTCATAAACCAATGCTGACTCTTTGTAATAAAATAAATATCCCTTACTTAAAGTTATTGTAACTGACCCACTATGGAACTCAGACATACAGGTCTATAATTACCAGTCTTGGATCTTGCACCTTTTTTGAATAATGGTACTACATCTGCTTTTCTCTAATAAGAGACCACTTCTGCCTGATTAGAGGGAATAAATAATGACTAAGCTCCCTTAGTAGTCTTGGGGGTGTGCCAACAGGCCCAGGTGTTTTATTAATCTTCACCTTTTCTGGTCTTTTTGCAATTTGTCTTTAGTAAGCCGTGTACATGATGTAGGAAATGCTGTTATTCCTAAGCCTGTCATTGTTGATTTCTTCATTTATACAGAAGAAAAAAGTTTGTTTAAGGAATTTAAGGAGTCAAAACTCACCTTATAGTAGTTAATTAATTTTCTCGTCACAATTTTAAGGGGCCAAATTTGCACTCCATCTTTTTCTGTTCATATGCTTGTAAGAGTTTGAATGACAAAGTCCAATCACTACAGACTGAAATATCACTATCACATAGGATCAATATTCACCATTCACCTTCACATATGGAAAAGGTTAACTCTTTAACCCCTTAAGGACCGGGAGCCCTGAACTCCATGCCGTGTCAGGACCGTCACTGGTCCTTAAGTGCCGGACCGCCTTGACAGTCCTGGCAAGTCAATGGTCATTAAGGGGTTAAGGACCACATATATGTATAATGTATTGCATCACAATACATTGCACACCCCATTGATCCTTAATGAGTTTATAGTGGAAATGCTAATTCTTCACTATCCCTTAGCACAATTTATTGTTTTCTCCCTATGGTTCCTGTTATTCTAATTATCAAGGTCTTCATGGAATTCTCTACCTCATTACAGTTACTGAAGAATCTCTCTGTAATGTATATAAAAAGGTCAGTTGGTAACACATTTTCTGGCATTGCTGAATGCTCACTGGACTCACTCTGTACTGTACTGATCACTGGAATCACTCTGTACTGTACTGATCACTGGATTCACTCTGTACTGTACTGATCACTGGATTCACTCTGTACTGTACTGATCACTGGATTCACTCTGTACCACTGGATTCACTCTGTACTGTACTGATTACTGGATTCACTCTGCACTGTACTGATCACTGGATTCACTCTGTACTGTACTGATCACTGGGTTCACTCTGCACTGTACTGATCACTGGGTTCACTCTGCACTGTACTGATCACTGGAATCACTCTGTACTGTACTGATCACTGGATTCACTCTGTACTGTACTGATCACTGGACTCACTCTGTACTGATCACTGGATTCACTCTGTACTGTAATGATCACTGGAATCACTCTGTACTGTATTGATCACTGGAATCACTCTGTACTGTACTAATCACTGGACTCACTCTGTACTGTACTGATCACTGGATTCACTCTGTACTGTACTGATCACTGGACTCACTCTGTACTGTACTGATCACTGGAATCACTCTGTACTGTACTGATCACTGGATTCACTCTGTACTGTACTGATCACTGGACTCACTCTGTACTGTACTGATCACTGGATTCACTCTGTACTGTACTGATCACTGGAATCACTCTGTACTGTACTGATCACTGGAATCACTCTGTACTGTACTGATTACTGGATTCACTGTGTACTGTACTGATCACTGGAATCACTCTGTACTGTACTGATCACTGGAATCACTCTGTACTGTACTGATCACTGGACTCACCCTGTACTGTACTGATCACTGGATTCACTCTGCACTGTACTGATCACTGGAATCACTCTGTACTGTACTGATCACTGGACTCACTCTGTACTGTACTGATCACTGGAATCACTCTGTACTGTACTGATCACTGGAATCACTCTGTACTGTACTGATCACTGGATTCACTCTGTACTGTACTGATCACTGGGACCTTGGAAATGATCTGATGTGAATGATACCAAGTTATTGTGCTGCTGGGATTGTGATGTAATAGTAAGTAGCACTGTACTGAGGAGATATGCACCTACCTACCATATAACATGTAACTATGTCTGTGTGGCCATAGGGATAACTGACAAGAGGTCCTTATCTGACATCAGTTTACTTACAGAGATCACATGTCACCTGTGGAAGTAGAATGGACTTTATACACAAAGAAAAAGAGGAATAATTGTAGTTTTAGTCAGTAATAACATAGTACAGTTTTTCTTACTGCTCCATTAACTCTTTAAGGGCCAGAAGTGTTTACAGTGCTTTGCAGGTGACTATTTCTTAAAGGGCTAAGCAACCAAAGTGAAATATCTTTATTGGTAATACTGCCAAAATGTGATTTTATTTGGATTTTCTCACTTAAGCTCTAACCCTTTGAGTGTCAGATGAGTACGCAATGCATTGCAAAGCAATGCGTTTCTTACCTTTCTGGCACTCAGAGGGTTAAGGACCAGCAATACAACATGAACCCCATTGACCCTTAAAGGAGAATTAATTCCTAAAATCACCTACTCAATTAACTAGGTCCAGAAAATCCTAATGACCCTCCCTGAATTTTGCCCTTGTGCCTTTGTTACAGGGATAAGATTTACAACCAGTCCTGTTTGTTATGCCCACGGAGGCGGACATAATGCCATTTTTTTCTGAAGCAGGAAGAGTTCAATGGTGTAATTAATCCTTTAAGTTCCAGAATGGCAAGTAACACTAAATGGGAAACTACTTGAGGAATCCTGGTTAGCCGCACTCAGCTGCTGTAGAGCCAATAGAGTGCTATCCTGTATAAAAGGTGTGTAGATGCACTGGACTGGAGTATAATTCCACCTCTATATAAATCATTGTTAATGCCTCATCTAGAATATGGAGCACAGTTTAGGCATCAGTTCCTAAAAAAAATACTTTAATGAACTGGAAAAAGTGCAGAGACATAAAACAAAACTGATAAAGGGACTGGATGATCTGTGTTATAAAGTGAGACTGTCCAACCTGTGTTTGTATATATTAGAGAAGAGATGTCTAAGGGGTGATATGATTACAATTTACAAGCATATTCAAGGTCAAAACAACTCTCTAAGGAAATATTTACACAAAAGCTGAGCGAAAAAAAAAACAAAAACAAAGATTGTCCACTATGAAAAGAAGAGGTCCTTTCACCTAAAAAGGCAGGGATTGTTTAAAGTAGGGGCAGAAAAGTTATGCCTTTGCCTCAGGATGCTGTGTTTGCAGATACCGTAATTACTTTAAAAAAAGTAAAGGATACCTTTCTAGCTCAGAACTGTATTTAAAACTATGACAATTGGTTCCACAACAGATAGGTTGTTGATCCAGAGAAATGTTCAACTGCTTTTTGGAGTCAGGAAGGAATTGTTTACTAACTTGAGACATAATTGGAAAAGGATTCAATAGTCTTCCCACATTCCTCTGGATTAACCGTGGTGATATGGCATGAGCTGAACTTGATAGGTGTTGGTAGGAGGAGCAAGTACAAGGTAGTTGTAGGTAATGTACAGAATGATATTGATGTAAATACAATAGAGAATTCTGTTACTGAGATGTTTCCTAGATCAGGTGGGATTTTAGGAGATGCTTGAAGGTGTCTTCTACCTCACATTGTAACTGTGTAATTTGTATCTGTATTCATATAGATGGCTCTTTACTTGATTCTGCATTTCTGTGTGCTCATTGTTGTCTTCCAGCTCTATGATTCACACACTGTTCTGGTCAGTATCCATACACATCTCAATAACATTACCTGAAGGTAAGTTTAAATTCCTTGATCATTCCTTGTGTTAATGACAAGGTATTTGTGTGTTTAGCTGATTATCTGATCTGTTATAATATGTTCTTGAATATGACATTAAGAGAAATCAGCTTTATTTGTCCAAGAAAAAAAGCTCGGCTCAGATTATATTCCCCAACTGTTAAAGGATAGTAATGTTTCATTATAAAAACAGCTCTAATTAATCATCATAGTATTTGGACTTTGGAGAGTGTTATATCAATTCTGTCAGAGTTGTAGTACAAGAGTAATTCAATGACAAAGTGTCCCCCTCCCGCCCCTTTTACTGATGTAACACTGCTCAGCCAGATCAGAAGGGAGGTGCCCAGGTAGACTGCAGAGAGGGACAATCTTCAATTTTATAGCAAGACACGGAGGCTCATATTATGCTTAATCTCTTAACTTTACTTCTCAGCAGCAAAGCTTGAACATGTTAAGTTACACAATGAAAAGAAAAAACCTGTTAGTCAGGTAACCCCACCCTATTACAGTTAGCCAATCACATTCCCCCACAGGTGTATAACTATCAGATCTTGTATTTCATCATCCTCTTTTCTTTGCTGCTCAGCAGATAAGTATTAACCTTCTGAACTCTTCTGGTGTTTATACATTTATATAAATTATTATAATTGTACCTTTATTTCTATAATTTATTTTCTGTTTGTATGTATTGATAAATATTTGTGTTGTTGTCTTTTATTCTATATATATGTACTTGCTTTTAATGCTCCCTTACTTCGGTAGCGTTTCTGACAGAAGGTAAAATTTTTCCCTTCCCCTTTTTTCTGGTCTCCCGTTTCCTCCGCTCCTCATCTGGTCACCCTCTTGTATGCCTGCTTTTACCCTCTCGAACGTCATGTTCCTTTAGCATCTTTTACCTCTGTGTGGTTTTTGTATGCGATCCCACTATCTTCATCGTGGCTGTATCGTGCGTCGCGGCGGCCATCTTGATTTTGGGCGTGAGCGGCTGGCAATCTCTGTGCGCATGCGCGCCCTGCTTTTACACATGCGCGCTTTCCAGCTTCGTGCAGGTGTCATTCCTGATTACCTCACGAACGGACAGCAGCACTTGTAAACGCTCTGGCTTAATTTTTTCTTCTGTTTAAGCTCTGTAAACAAATTACTCTATTATCTTTAACCTTATTAGGAGGTGTATTAGAAATATACTACCTTTATATTATTTCTCCTAGAATAATTAATTTATTCAGAAGTCACTTCTAATGTCCCACAGGAGTAATTTACCTCCAGCCACTCCCCTTAAAGGGACAAAAATTCCTTCCCATTTTTTGAGAATGGATCCCAACTCCACACATTCTGACTCTCAGGAAGAAATGGTGTTGACTCATGAGACTCACGACAACTTCCAACAAATTTTGGACATGTCTGTTAATAAGACAGTCTCCAATGCCATTTCTTCCTGTATGTCACAAATGTCCGATTCTATAGTTAACTCTATAAAAGAAGCTTTCAATCAAAAGACTACTATTCAACCTGTAGTCCAACCACCTAATAAGGAGGCTTTAGATTTACATAATTCACTTCCTATTGGAGTCTCAGAACCCATTCAAGGTGGGAAAAGACGGAGAAAAACTAAGCATTTGGATGATATAGAACTATCATGTTCTTCTATTGAATCACCCAGGAAATCTGGTAAACAGACACGTGGTCATTCACCACATATCAGAACCTCTTCTCGGGAGGATAGATATCCGAGGAAAAGAAACAGGACTAGGTCCAAACCAGATTCTTTTTGTCTGGATTCATCTTCTGATGATGATGACAGAGAATCTTCGGACCTATCCTCAGACTCCGACTATATGCCTCCTACAATTAAAAATAGGGATCCTGAAATTGTCACGGATGACTCAGATGATAATATCATAATAGATGAACAAGGTCTTCCCCTCTTCGATCCAGGTGCAATTAAGCATCCTAGGTCGGCGGAGTGGGTCCCTAAAGACCATGTGGCCAAATATATAGATTTCTGGATTCGTAAATCCCTGGATCCTAAAGCAAGAAATAAACTAAGATCTGAGTGTCCTAGGCCCTCAATTAACAAAACCTGTGAGACCCCTTCCCTGGATCCACAGATGGCACAGTATATGTCCAAATCTGGTAGGGATCCTCGGAAGGGTGTCGAACGGTCTCTAAAACAATGCCAGGACAAGCTCCTGGACCTAGTTGGCCCCTTGGCCAAGATCTTCAATATGACAGAGGAAGCTTTATCATCATCTTCCAAAATTGATTTAACCACCCTCAGGGGTTGGATTCAAAGGGCATTCTGCTTATTGGGGAATGCCAATACGGCACTGTCCACAGAACGCAGAAGAGTCATTCTTCTGCGCATAGATCCCAAACTGTCCGAAATGGCAGATACCGAAGCGGGCCCTCTCGCTAATGGATTTCTTTTCGGAGATTCATTTATTAAGAACCTGGGAAAGTTCGTGAACACTTTCACGGCACTGGATAAAGCCCAGACTTCTATGAGAAAAGTATTTCACAAAGGTGTTTTTGACAGGGCCGGGAAGGGAAGAGGTCGACTTCCCGGCCGAACCTCCGGTTCCTATAGATCACAATTTAGGAATCAACAAGACCCGAATCGCATGGCAAGAAATACCTTTACACAAGATCATAGACCCCAACCTACTTTCTACCCCCCACGAGGTAGAATATGGAGATCAAAGAACCCCAGGGGATTTACACGTCCAAGACCTTTTTCAGGTAAGTACAGATCTTC
The DNA here is from genome assembly GCA_037306005.1 of Rhinophrynus dorsalis. Lineage (NCBI taxonomy): Eukaryota > Metazoa > Chordata > Amphibia > Anura > Rhinophrynidae > Rhinophrynus > Rhinophrynus dorsalis. Next base: position 558,473,180 of record CM074721.1, read on the forward strand.
CACTTCCGGGGGAAAAAGTGGGTGGCAGACTCACCCATTTTTTCCCCGCCTGGTGTCAAATGACTTCAGATCAATGGGTTTTACAGACAGTCAAAGGTTATCATATAGAATTCAATTCCACCCCCCATCAGTTGAAAATCCCACATTCTATCCAATTCTCAAGAGAAGATTTCTCTCTGGTGGATTTAGAGATTTCAGAACTTCGGAAAAAGGGCGCAATTATTCGTGCCCCCATGTTAGAACCAGGTTTCATCAGCAACATATTTCTGGTTCACAAAAAAGATTCAGGACTTCGTCCAGTCATAAACTTACGAGACCTGAATTATTTTGTCCGTTATCACCATTTCAAAATGGAAGGCATTCATTGTCTCAGAGATCTTTTATTACCTCTAGATTGGATGGTGAAATTGGATTTAAAAGACGCATACCTTACCATTCACATTGCACAACACCAACAGTCTCTTCTACAATTCATATGGAAAGGGATAACATGGCAATTCACTTGCCTCCCTTTCGGACTTTCATCAGCCCCATGGTGTTTCACAAAGATCATGAAACCCATCACCTCCTTCCTAAGAAGCAGAGGGGTTCGCCTGATTATCTATCTAGACGACATGTTAATCATGTCTCAAGACATTCAAATTCTCAAAGAACACTTATATTTAACTATCCATACTCTCACTCACCTCGGTTTTCTAATAAATTGGAAGAAATCAATTATTCAACCCATCCAGTCAATCGAATTCCTGGGCTTTGTAGTAGATTCAATTCATTCCTCCCTTCGGCTTCCTCGGAACAAGTTAAAGAATATACGCAAAGAGATCAAAGACACGTTGCAGAAGAACGTTGTATCCATTCGGTCCATAGCAAGACTGGTGTGTCTTCTATCTGCCTCTCTTCAAGCCATTTTTCCGGCACCTCTTCACTACAGGGCTCTTCAAAGATTGAAGACTTTACATCTTCGCCAGGGACTCGGTTATACAGATCTGATCCCTTTATCTTCCGACGCCCGCGAGGAACTTCTATGGTGGCTGGACCACATGGAAGCTTGGAACGGGAGAGCAATCTTTGGAATGTCCCCGGACCTAACAATAGAATCCGACGCAAGTACTCTGGGTTGGGGAGCTCGTTGCGGAAACCTTTCTACCGGCGGGAAATGGTCCCCCACGGAAATGCGTATGCACATAAATTGTTTAGAACTATTAGCAGGTTCTTTTGCCGTCAAAAGTTTCAGCAAAGACATGACAAATTGTTGCATTCTCTTGAAGATGGACAACATATCAGCGGTCCGTTATATCAATCGACTTGGAGGCACCAAATCCAAAACTCTAGCAATACTAGCGAAGGAACTGTGGCACTTTTGCCTAGACAAAAACATCTCCATTCAGGCGGAATACTTACCAGGTCTGTCCAACGTCATTGCAGACTGGAACTCCAGACACCTAACCGACTCCAGCGATTGGACACTCCACATGTCAACTTTTTCGTCCCTAAACTCAATATGGGGCCCCTTGCATTTGGATCTTTTCGCTTCCAGACTGAACACCCGATTACCAAACTTCTTCAGTTGGAGACCGGACCCAGAGGCATTAGCCATAGACGCGTTTCTTCAAACTTGGCCCACTCACGGATGTTATGCGTTCCCTCCATTCAATATGATATCCAGAGTTATCCTTCAGGTTCGAAAACAAAAGATCAATCTTGTTCTCATCACTCCCTTCTGGCCAACCCAACCCTGGTTTCCAACACTATTAGAGTTATCGGTGGACACCCCTCGATACCTATCACCTTACCCTCAACTTCTCACAGACCCAGTAGGCAATACACATTACCTTTTACATCACAATCAACTTCACCTTTTAGCCTGGTTAATCTCGGGAATCGACAATTTACCGATAAACTTTCGGACACTTCTCAATTCCTCATCTCAGAAGCATGGGCCCCAGGTACCAAATCTTGTTATAGATCCTGCTGGTCCGTCTGGGTACGTTGGTGCCTGGAACGGAACGTGGATTCCCTTTCTTCGGGTATAGAATCTATTCTCAATTTCCTTTCTTCTTGCTTTCAACAAGGCAAAGCATACAGAACTATAAACTGTTATAGATCTGCTATTTCGGCGTCTCATGACTTTATTGAAGGCTTTCCAACGGGACAACACCCCCTGGTTTGTAAACTCATGAAAGGAATTCGTATATCTAGACCTCCTTCATCTAGATATTCTTATCTTTGGGACGTAAATTCGGTCTTATCTCTTCTTGACTCTTGGCCACCTAACGATAGGTTATCTCTTAAACAACTCTCGGCCAAACTTACTACTTTCCTCTGCCTTATTTCCTTTCGGAGGGTCTCCGATGTTCACGCTTTAGATCTCACTAACAGATCATATGAACCCAATGGTGTACGGTTCCGAATTTCTAGGAGAACTAAGTCCTCCTCCAGAGAAATCTTTTATCCTAGCTTTCCTTTAAACCCACAATTATGTGTTGTCCAATGTCTTAAAACCTATGAATCAGTTACTTCTTCTATCAGACCTTTAGACTCCCATCAATTACTCATATCATTTATTAAACCATATCGACCTGTCTCTTCAGCTACTTTAGCAAGATGGATTCGTTGGATCATGTCTTCTGCGGGCATTGATATTACTAATTTCGGAGCTCACTCCTCTCGGGGAGCTATGGCTTCTAAGTCCCTTCTATTTGGAGGACGTTTAGAAGACATCCTCAAAGCTGCAGACTGGTCCAATGAATCTACATTCAAGACGTTTTATTTTAAACCTCTCTCTCATGCTGCTTACAATGTAATACAACAGCTTTAAACTTGCATAATATGAGCCTCCGTGTCTTGCTATAAAATTCGGAGATTTTCCTAACTTTGTGAAGGAAAGTCAGGATTTTATTAAAGACACGGAGGCGAGTATTATCCCTCCCTTGTTTTAACCCACCCTTTCTTGTTATATCCTTCTCCAGGTTAATTACTCCAGATCCAGCTTTCGATCCGGATGACTCTCCAGGACCTGGGTTCATCGAGTTTGTTTGAGTTTTCAATTTCGACATTGTTACCTCCACCAAAGAAAAGAGGATGATGAAATACAAGATCTGATAGTTATACACCTGTGGGGGAATGTGATTGGCTAACTGTAATAGGGTGGGGTTACCTGACTAACAGGTTTTTTCTTTTCATTGTGTAACTTAACATGTTCAAGCTTTGCTGCTGAGAAGTAAAGTTAAGAGATTAAGCATAATACTCGCCTCCGTGTCTTTAATAAAATCCTGACTTTCCTTCACAAAGTTAGGAAAATCTCCGAATTAAGATAAGGGGAAAACCTGAAAAGCTTGTCAAGGGGGGACAGGGCTTTCATTGTTCTCATAGGAAGAAGATTGTCCCCTGCTGTTATCTGTCTGGTCTATGGACTGGATTCCACATCTGAGAAGAGATTGTTTACACTAGGTAAAAGGGACGGGAGGGGAACTTTGCTTGTGAATATCTCATAAGCCATAAAGGTTTGAGAGATAAGACATATCATTCTTCATGTTTTTTTAATGCCTACAAAATAAAATAATGTTAAAATGAAGTATTACTATCCCTTTAAACCCAAATCTCTAAAACTATTAATGTGTTTGGAAAACTGGGATCAAAACTCTACATGCAATTTAGATAGAAACATTTGGTTATACAAAAATCTGTGTAGATTGAGACACATATATGATTTGAGTTTCACTTAATTTGAACAACAGGTATAATTATATATATATATATATATACACACATCAGAACAAGAAGTAAGATTTCTGCTGAGAGACCTGTTTTGCTTCTTTTGTGTTTTGTACCAGCTCTCAACAGAAAAAAGACCAGAAGAGTTATGCATTAAGGCATGATAAAGAGGTAATAAAGTGCAGATGACTTCAATGATAAAACTTCTCAAGATTCCTAAGTTACTATATGGACTCTATGCACTAAGATCTCCAAATTTAAAGAAATCTTAGTGCATAGGTTCCATGGAATAACATAGGAATTGGAGAAGTGATATCACTGGAGAAGTCATCTCCACTTTATCACCTTTTTATCACAGCTTAGTGAATCTTGCCCCCGTTCTGTGTTATTGAGCCCTGGAGAGAAAACCCAATAAATGGTATATTAATACTTAACTTTTAATCTCAATAGCTAAAATCTATGTTCATTCGTATTGTATTCATAGTGATTAGATGAACTATTAATATGTTAGTGCTAGTTATGTGTTCTGCTGCCATCAACTTATAAACTATATAATTTTAATGGGGCTGGGTAAATCCATGATTTCATCAACTGTGCCATGTCTTGCAATTGCTGATGAAATTAGTGGAAATTTGTGTTTATGATAATTAAGATCACTAACTTGCACATGATGAGTGAGTATTTCTAATAATTTGCAATTAGCTGTATTTTGGAGACATCATCTTTGAAAGAAAGATATAGAGAGATATTTATTGAATCCATTCAGCTCTTTAGTGAAGAAGAGCATTAATGTATTCAACTAGATCCCCGAGTCACATCAAAATGAGTAAAGCAATAGTAGATATAGAATATATATTATAAAAGTGAAACTCACCAGGATAATTCAATTAGTGAAACTATTATGATCACTTGAAATCACTGCTAAAACACTACCAGGAAACAAGGTTTAAAACCCAGCTGTGGGGGGACCATTTGATTACACTGTAGACCCTGATTAAGCCTTGGGAAGCAGAGCAGTGAAAAGCATTTGACAATCTGTAGGTGTACACTACACCATTTTTTAATCACAACACAACTACACAAGCTAAATCTGAACCCAAGTGGGATGTATTGTTCATGGGGGGAAGCCGGCAAAGTTTTCACTTTTTGGTTTAGCAAAAAAGGGAAAAAAGTTATCAGATTATCAAAGGACTGTGCCTTCTGTATGATATAAGATTATATTTTCTTTTAAATCCTGAGAGTACTTCTTTCATAATTATATATATATATATACATATATATATATATAGAGAGAGAGAGAGAGAGAAAGAGAGAGACTTACAAACAGAACTTCTCTTTTAAAGCATTCTCAGATGCGATATTTCACCAGTTTCTGACTTCCAGTTTCTCACCACTCATATCTTTGTGACATTCATACCAAAATGAACATATTATCTGTTTTAACCCTTCCACTTTATCTCAGGTTTTCCCTTTATCACCACAATCATGATCCTCATTTGTACCATAACATACTAATCCACCATGGACTTTTGCATACATGTGCACTACCCTCTGAGATCTGGAGGAGAGTACTAAAAACAAGATCACCCAGCTGCAGTAATTATAGTAACAACACACACTATCTCTATATGATGAGGGCAAACATCTCTTTATTTTTTTATGCATTTTATTACTTGCCTTGACAAATGGCATATAAACAAACTCTGGAACTCAAACAGCAAATAAAAGGCAATCTCACTTTAAAAAAGGACTTTCTTTTGTGCATTGTAACATAGTAGTGTGCTGCCCAAAATGGATGAATTAAACCCACTCACTGACTATTCCACACTACCTGAGCAGTATGATCACTCCAGATCTCCATACTAACTATAACCTCCACTCCACTGCTGTTAACCAACTAAGGTAAATGATAGAATGTAAGCCACCTGAAAACTTTCTCAGAGCTAGGTGGAGCTCAGAGAGTAGCAAATGGCTGAGATAATGAAGAAAAAAGATGAGCCAGCAACAGCTGGAAGACCCCAGCAAAGAACCCCCCTTAGGAGGACTCTGAAGAGAATGAAGCAGGAGGAAACAGGGAGAGAACAAGGGCTAGCAGAGACAAGCCCTCCAGAAAGCAGGACTGCTAAGGGGAAAAACCCGACGCAGTAACCTCCGACGCAGAGCTCAATAACAGAGCCCCGAGGTACTGAGCAGCCGGAATATAAGGCATGGAAGGCGTCTGACGTCACGCCGTGACCCGACGCCGAAACCCGGAAGCAACACGATAAGAGGCGCGCATGCGCGAACCGGCCAGGACTATAACGAGAGCCCTGGTAATGAGCGCACAACGGAGCTCCGGAACGCTACGTGAGAGCTACCCCCCCCGAACAGACGGCCTCCGGACGGATGTAGGTGCCGGGCGATCAGGGTGAGCGGCATGGAAGGCACGAAGACAAGAAGGAGCATGTATGTTAGTAAGAGGCTCCCATGAGCGCTCCTCAGGACCGTAACCGCGCCAATGGATCAGATACTCGAGACGCCCCCGACGTATTCGGGAGTCCAAGATCTGCTGCACTTCGTATTCTTCTGTGTTGTTAATAAGCAGTGGAGGGGATCAGGACGGCTGCCTGTCCGGGTACGGACTAGGTGTCCAAGGCTTCAGTTGAGACACGTGAAAAGTAGGGTGGATCCTGAAAGTCTTGGGCAAATCTAGACGATAGGCAGCGGGACTGATAACCTGTGACACTGAAAATGGGCCCAAGAAGCGAGGTCCTAGTTTACGTGAAGGGCAGGATAGCCGGATGTGCGCTGTAGACAACCAGACCTTATCCCCGACGTGATACAAAGGGCTAGGTGCCCGGTGTTTATCTGCTTGTGTCTTGTAGGAGTCCTGTGCGCGTTGTAATACCACCCTTATCTCCTTATGTAGCTGCTGGAGCTCTATAACCTGTTGATTAGCTTCGGGAACAGCAGAAGAAGGAGGAAGATCCGGAAGGGTATTGGGGTGTACTCCAGTAGCGGCAAAAAAAGGGGACATTTTGATAGAACTGTGATATTGATTATTGTAGGCAAATTCGGCTTGTGAGAGTAGTTGAGACCAGTCATCTTGAAGATGTGAGGTGAAGCATTGTAAGTATTGTTCTAGGGTTTGATTGGTCCTTTCTGTCTGACCGTTAGTCTGAGGGTGATAACCTGAGGACAGATTGCTTTTAATCTTCAGGTTGGTGCAAAGGGCTTTCCAGAACTTAGAGGTGAATTGGGAGCCTCGATTGGAGACGATGGTATGTGGAATTCCATGCAGACGAAATATGTGGTGGAGAAACATCTCGGCTGTAAGACTGGCTGATGGTACTCCTATTAAAGGCACAAAATGAGCCATCTTAGTAAAACGGTCCACAACAACCATGATGGCGTTATATTTATTGGATGGTGGCAGGTCTACGATAAAGTCAACTGATAACTCCTTCCAGGGTCCTACAGGAGTCGGCAGGGGTTGGAGGAGTCCAGGGGGTCTTGTGTGGCGGCTCTTGGCTCTTTGGCAAGTGTCACAGGTAATCACAAATTTCTCAACATCGCCCCGTAAGGAGGGCCACCAGAAATATCTTTGAATGTTCTCCAAGGTTTTGGCTATACCGCCATGACCAGCCGTAGGTATATCATGGAACTGTTGCAGGATGTCTAAGCGGGATGAGTCTGGAACAAAGATGTGGTCCTGATGATAAAGTAAGCCATCTTTGACAGTGAGTGCATATTTCTGGACCAGAACAGGTGATGGTTTGGTCGCCTTACGTAAGTTATCCATTATAGCACTGGAAATGGTAAGGAAGTGATGAGGTTGAAGTACCGTATCAGGAGTCGTGACTGGAGTATCTATCAAACCGTGCAAACGAGAAAGAGCATCAGCCTTTCCGTTCTTGGTTCCTGGTCTGTAGGTAATGAGGAGGGGAAACCTGGAGAAGAATAGAGCCCAGCGTGCTTGGATGGGCCGAAGCCGACGCGCAGATTTCAGGTATTCCAGGTTTCGATGATCAGTAAAGACCACAACTGGGTTCCTTGCCCCCTCCAGCAGATGGCGCCATTCTTCTAGTGCTAATTTTATAGCCAACAATTCCCTATCACCTACGTCGTAGTTTTGTTCTGCGGAGCTCAAACGTTTGGAAAAATAGGCCACTGGATGAAGTGCTCCTTTCGATCTGGCACGTTGGGAAAGAACTGCCCCTGTGGCCGTATTGGAAGCATCCACTTCGAGAAAAAAAGGCAAAGTTGGTTCAGGTTGGCGGAGAACAGGTGCTTGCGTGAAGGCTATCTTGAGGGTGTCAAAGGCCTGTTCTGCCTCTTTGGACCAGTGAAAGGGTACTTCGTTCTTAGTTAACTTGGTAAGGGGTAGTATGATGCGTGAGAAATTCTTGATGAACTTCCTATAAAAGTTGGCAAAGCCGATAAATCGCTGTATGGCCTTCTTCTCCGTAGGTCTGGGCCATTGCAAAACAGCAGATACCTTCTGCGGGCTCATCTTGATGCAGCCTGGAGTGATATGAAAACCCAGGAACTCTATCTCTCGAGTTTCGAAGATGCATTTCTCTGCCTTGGCGAATAACCCATGTGTTCGGAGACGTGATAGCACTGTAGCCACATGTTGCCTATGTTCGGAAATAGAAGAGGAAAAGATCAGTATATCGTCATGGTAGATGACGAGAAACCGGTCTATCAGGTCCTTGAATATATCATTCACAAAGCGTTGAAATGTGGCTGGAGCGTTGCAAAGGCCAAAAGGCATCACAGTGTACTCAAAATGACCATACCTTGTACGAAAAGCTGTCTTCCATTCGTCCCCCTCCCTCACTCGCACCAAGTTGTAAGCGCTCCGTAGATCTATCTTGGTGAAGACGGTGGCTGAAGAAAGTTGTTCCAGTAACTCTGGGATGAGCGGAAGAGGGTAGCGGTTCTTTATGGTTATCTTGTTCAAGTCTCTATAGTCAACGCAGGGTCGCAATCCTCCATCCTTTTTCGGGACAAAAAAGATTCCGGCTCCAGCAGGGAAGTGGAAGGACGGATAAAACCCCGTTGAAGGTATTCGGTGATATATGCCTGTAAATGCTGGGCCTCCGGTCCAGACAGAGGGTAAATCCGCCCAAAAGGGATGGCTGCCCCAGGCAGAAGATCAATGGGGCAGTCATAGGGACGATGAGGGGGTAAAGTGGCTGCCTGAACCTCATCAAAAACATCGGCGAAGGACTGGTAGTGTTCTGGAAGGGCTGGTGCTGCTGGAAGTGACATAAGGGTCAAGTCTTCGGAGGGAAGACAGTGTGTCTTACAGTAGCGTGATGAGAAGGTCAAATCAGAAGATGACCAAACTATGTGAGGATCATGCAGACACAACCATGGGAAGCCTAAGACCACAGGAAACAATAGGGACGGAAGTACGTCAAAACTGATACTCTCTTTATGAGACAAAAAGATCTGCAAAAGCAGGGGCTTAGTCTCAAACTGAATAGGGCCAGATTGTAGTGGGCTTTTGTCTGCCATATGGACCGTGAGAGGATGGCTTCTTTCTTGTAGAGGAATACCCAATGATGTAACGGTTTCTTGACTCATGAAGCACCCGCTAGCCCCTGAATCTATCAGGGCCAATATCTCACTCCGTTGATCACCCCACTGTAAGGTAACAGGAATAGACATGTTAGGCAAAAAAGCACGTGTCACTGTAGGAATAGCAACATTGGTGCTAGAGGGCATACCTGAGGGAGTAGGTGGCCGTACAGGGCAGCCTCTGAGAAGATGATCACCGCTACCGCAGTAAAGGCACAGGCCTAGGGTTCGACGCCGTTCCTTCTCAGCCTTCGGAAGTGGACCCCTCATAACTCCAACCTGCATGGGCTCCTCTGAGGGCATTTGGACGGATTCAGACAGATTGTTAGGAGGGAGCGCAGGGCGACGTGTAGGAATGGAAGAAAACGCGAGACGCTCACGCCGTCTCTCCCTAAGTCGTCGGTCTATCTGAATTACCAGACGGATAAGATCCTCCAGCCTAGTGGGTAGGGTGGTCCTGGCTAGTTCGTCTTTGAGAGAATCCGACAGACCATGCCGAAATTGATCGAGTAGGGCCGCCTCGTTCCACCGGGAATCGCTAGCCAAACGACGGAACTCCAACACGTAATCTTCAGCGGGCCGCCGTCCCTGTGAGAGGGTACGTAGCGAGGTCTGGGCTGAGGCGGTTCTGAAAGGATCATCATAAAGAGCTTCCATAGCCTGTTGGAAAGAAGACCAGGAGGACAACAAGGGGCTGTTAATTTGTAGTAGATGATGGCCCCATGCCTGAGGTTCTCCAGATAACAGGGTGATGGCGGTTCGGACACGAATGAAATCCGTTGAATAGGTGTAAGGATTCAAAGTGAACAGCAATTCACAAGCGGTGATGAAAGACCGGTATTTAGACCGATCGCCATCAAAACGGTCAGGCAACGGTAGCCTGGGTTCTGGGAGGTGCTGAGACCCACCACCTGGTTCGGAAGGTCCTCTAGGTCCGGGTGCGGGGGGAGAGGGAGAAGCAGTAGGCTGCAATTCGCGTAACTGTTGTTGCAAAAGGCCTTGATTCGTCTGCAACTCCTGGACAGACTGTGTCAACGTAGAGATCTGGCTTCCCAGGGCATTAAGTGCTTCCAGCAGTTTAGCGGGTTCCATCTTAAAATCTTTTCTATTATCCTTTTTAGGCTCTGTTATTCTGTTAACCAACTAAGGTAAATGATAGAATGTAAGCCACCTGAAAACTTTCTCAGAGCTAGGTGGAGCTCAGAGAGTAGCAAATGGCTGAGATAATGAAGAAAAAAGATGAGCCAGCAACAGCTGGAAGACCCCAGCAAAGAACCCCCCTTAGGAGGACTCTGAAGAGAATGAAGCAGGAGGAAACAGGGAGAGAACAAGGGCTAGCAGAGACAAGCCCTCCAGAAAGCAGGACTGCTAAGGGGAAAAACCCGACGCAGTAACCTCCGACGCAGAGCTCAATAACAGAGCCCCGAGGTACTGAGCAGCCGGAATATAAGGCATGGAAGGCGTCTGACGTCACGCCGTGACCCGACGCCGAAACCTGGAAGCAACACGATAAGAGGCGCGCATGCGCAAACCGGCCAGGACTATAACGAGAGCCCTGGTAATGAGCGCACAACGGAGCTCCGGAACGCTACGTGAGAACTGCTAACAACTCACTGACTATTCCACACTACCTGAGCAGTATGATCACTCCAGATCTCCATTCTAACTATAACCTCCACTACTAACAACTCACTGACTATTCCACACTACCTGAGCAGTATGATCACTGCAGATCTCCATACTAACTATAACCTCCACTGCTAACAACTCACTGACTATTCCACACTACCTGAGCAGTATGATCACTTCAGATCTCCATACTAACTATAACCTCCACTACTAACAACTCACTGACTATTCCACACTACCTGAGCAGTATGCTCACTCCAGCTCTCCGTACTAACTATAACCTCCACTACTAACAACTCACTGACTATTCCACACTACCTCACCAGTATGATCACTCCAGATCTCCATACAAACTATAACCTCCACTGCTAACAACTCACTGACTATTCCACACTACCTGAGCAGTATGATCACTGCAGATCTCCATACTAACTATAACCTCCACTACTAACAACTCACTGACTATTCCACACTACCTGAGCAGTATGATCACTGCAGATCTCCATACTAACTATAACCTCCACTGCTAACAACTCACTGACTATTCCACACTACCTGAGCAGTATGATCACTCCAGATCTCCATGCTAACTATAATCTCCACTCCACTGCTAACAACTCACTGACTATTCCACACTACCTGAGCAGTATGATCACTCCAGATCTCCATACTAACTATAACCTCCACTACTAACAGCTCACTGAGTATTCCACACTACCTGAGCAGTATGATCACTCCAGATCTACATACTAGCTATAACCTCCACTCCACTACTAACAACTCACTGGCTATTCCACACTAACTGAGCAGTATAATCACTCCAGATCTCCATACTAACTATAACCTCCACTACTAACCACTCACTGACTATTCCACACTACCTGAGCAGTATGATCACTCCAGATCTCCATACAAACTTTAACCTCCACTGCTAACAAATCACTGACTATTCCACACTACCTGAGCAGTATGATCACTCCAGATCTCCATACAAACTTTAACCTCCACTGCTAACAAATCACTGACTATTCCACAGTAGTGGTTTACATCAAAACAATTACTGGCGAGATCCTGTATATACTATACTTATCATACTGATGCACGAGCTGAGAAATAGTGCACTGTGTTTTTAAAGGGTGGGTCATATTTAATTCAATACCCTATGTGTGTTGTTATTTATTTTTAGTTTAACTAATAACATTTACTTTTTAATAGTGGTCATACACCTCCACGTTACCAAACTGGTCTCATGCATGGACTAGGGACTCTGTCTACGCCAGGTGATGAGTCTTCTTCACCCGGGTGCGATACGTTCTATAGCTCTGTAACATTCTAATTTATTTTTTTATGTACAAATACTTTAGACTTGCAGTAATCCCCAATTCTACCTTTACTTTACGACAGAACACACCAATCGATCTGTCTTCTCCTTCAGATCTCTGAAGGTCCGGAATAAGCTACCCAACAAAATCTTCTCTCTAAAACCAGTGTATTCTTCTTGGTAAAACATTTTCTAAATAAATAAATACATATTTGCAAATTAATAGGAGATTAGTTATAGTGAAAACCTATTGAAAGATATCTCTAGAATGGAAATAAGGCTTTGACATTATATTTATGATAACAGGAAACATATGTAATTGAACACATGCACCAGTGACGAACCAACCAAATATATTATAGCCCGTTACAAAGATCTTTATATCTAATTATCTTCCAGTTGATGAAAACATTCCTCCTCCATTTAAAATAGGAATTCTTGCAATTATTACTTAAAAGGAAGTAATGGAATGTATGATCCTCCTATATAATAATTTGCTAGGATTTTGTGCAGTAGAGATGTCGGGCTATTTATAGGAAGGTATCCAAAGGGTTAAACAGAGAACCACTCAGGCTGGATTTCTTCACTTAAATAGACAAATGACAATATAAAATAATTCGAGAACTTTATCTTTAATATGTATTGACACGCTACTTCTCAGTAACGTATGGATCACAAGAATCAATCCTTCATATTTGTGCAAAAATATATATTTTATTAAAATACAATACAAGTATCAGCAACAATGAACTAATTAAGTGACTAGCAATTATAATAGGTATACAGAAACTCAAACCACACTATTTATCATAAAGATTACCAGCGGTGCAAGGGTTAACCAAACATAGGTATATTCAGAGGTATAATAACAATAATTGCATTCAGCAGCATAGAATAGGTTAATTGATTGTTACAATTAATATAATACAGTTGGCTGCAGGGTCTCTCAAACCTCTGCCCCAGAAACTGTATAGACTATGCCAATTATGATGTAAGGGTTATTGTGAGATGAATTAAATAATTCCTCTAACAATTCCTTGTATCATATATCAATAATAATCAAATTTAGGGAATAGCTGGAATAAAATCCCAGATTTAAATCACTATAATTTAATTATCTACTGAATTCAATATTGAATACCTCTGAATAAAATATATAAATTGCAATTAATATAGTCAAACCAAATCACACAAATAATCTACTTAGAATTACTTCATGCACATTTATCATAATTTTGACTACAGCAACCTATATATAAAACCTATAGGCACTCCAAGGGTTAATACACACGTTTAAACAGATGCCACACCCAGCAGTTATTTTGTCTATTGAGATAATACTTTCAAATTACAAAATATAAGCCTGGCACATACACAGAGAATTCCAAAGAAAACACCACTAACAGCAGACAAATAGCGGTTAAAGGGTTAATAGCTGGATTCAAAGAATACCCTGTATCAAATATTAACCACAAAATATTACTCTAGGAATACCAAGATTAATATTAGCTAATATAAATAACCCACGCTATATACTGTATTACACTGATTGGCAATTTATAACATTTCCCAATAATTATATATAGATTCTATTATTTCCAGAATTTAATAGCTAAATCTAGCTTATTATAAATTATCCCAAATGGTTGGCCAGTCCACTTAAAGGGATAGTAATACTTCGTTTTAACTTTATTTTATTTTGTTGGCATTAAAAAAACATGAAGAACGATATAAGTCTTATCTCTCAAACGTTTATGGTTTATGAGATATTCACAAGCAAAGTTTCCCCTCCCCGCCCCTTTTACCTAGTGTAAGCCATCTCTTCTCAGATGTGGAATCCAGTCCATAGACCAGACAGATAACAGAAGGGGACAGTCTTCTTTGTATTAAAACAATGAAAGCCCTTCCCCCCTTGGCAAGTTTTTCAGCTTTTTTCCCTTATCTTAATTGAAAATTGTCCCTCTCTGCAGTCTACCTGGGCATCTCCCTTCTGATCTGATTGAACGGGGGGGGGATACTTTGTTTGTGAATATCTCATAAACCATAAAGGTTTGAGAGATAAGACTTATATCGTTCTTCATGTTTTTTTAATGCCTACAAAATAAAATAAAGTTAAAACGAAGTATTACTATCCCTTTAAGACAATTTAAAACTAAGTTCTTCAAACAGAAGAAAAATTATAAAATTCTGGATTAAATGAATCTAAATGAATAAATGATATAGTTACCAATCCAAGTTTCTTAGTATTTCTCTGTGAGATGGCAGGATCAGCAAAGCCTTCAGGAAGTCACCTTTTCTGTTTCAGCCAGTTAAGTTGAGTCCAAAGACCCTCTTTTAGGAAGTCAAAAAAAAAGACCCTTAACTAAGAGTAATTGGGCACTATATTTGCAATTTTTGCCTTATCAGTAATCCCCACCTTTGTCTGATGATTGGACAAAGAGCCATCTCATTATACCGTGACATCACCGGTCTGCCCTGATTGGATATTAATATATCCCTAATTATTCAAGGAATGCGGATATCCCAGTCATAATGCTCTCAAGACTCTAGGTGGAGCTCTTACTCTATTTAAATTTCTTACCTATAATCAGCTTTTATGTCATCATTGATGTATGTAAGTGGGCATGAAACGTCATATAAATTTGTCAGTTTTCTAGACGTTCTCATAGGGAATTGTTTTTCCCATAAGATAAGACCCCAAGAATGTCTGGCAAAACCCACTCCATCACCATAAATGTCATTTAGTATATTTTCCTCCCTACCTTGGACTAATGGTCCATTGTTCAAAGATGAGGTAATTTGAACATCTCCTCAACAGAATTTCAGTGAAATTCTAGTATTAGAATTAACCCTGTATGCTCCCCCAGGACAAAGTCTCTGACAGAGACTGCTCGAATGCTCAGAATGCTGAGAGTTCTGTACTGGGAGCATTCTGTGCAGAATGCTGGGAGTTCTGTGCTGGGAGCATTCTGTTCGGAATGCTGGGAGTTCTGTGCTGGGAGCATTCTGTGTGGAATGCTGGGAGTTCCGTGCTGGGATAATTCTGTTTGGAATGAAGAGAGTTCTGTGCTGGGAGCATTCTGTTTGGAATGCTGGGAGTTCTGTGCTGGGATAATTCTGTTTGGAATGAAGAGAGTTCTGTGCTGGGAGCATTCTGTTTGAAATGTTGGGAGTTCTGTGCTGGGATAATTCTGTTTGGAATGCTGGGAGTTCTGTGCTGGGATCATTCTGTTTGGAATGAAGAGAGTTATGTGCTGGGAGCATTCTGTGCAGAATGCTGGGTGCTCTGTGCTTGGAGCATTCTGTGCGGAATGCTGGAAGTGCTGTGCTGGGAACATTCTGTGTGTTCGGGCAGTGTCTATAGCGCATTGCATGATTGATGGCAGTAAGCAGAGCAGGACCATCCTTTTAACCCTTTGAGTGCTGGAGGGGTACGCAACGCATTAGTAAACAACTGATTGTCAAAAGACCAGCAAAATTATGGAATTTACTATCAAGGGAGACGATGGAGGCAGATGCAGTACAGGCATTTTCATTAAAAAATTGAAATCTTTTTTCAGCAAATATAGAACTCCAAAAGCCTGGAATAAAATATTTAAAAAAAAAAATGAAATCTTCTGCAAGTTTAAAATTCCTAAAACTTACTGATTTCTTTTAAATGAACATGGAAATAAGTTGAAACGATAATGTGTTATTTGTTATTTTTCTTATATGTGCTTGTATATACATGTTTAATTGTATTTGTGTTGTAAATACTCTATAAGGCATACTAGCACAAGATAAATCTTGGTCTATTCCTCCTGGTAAAATTCTTTCTAAATTAATAAATAAATATTTGAAAGGTTTATGAACTTGTTTTTCTTTACATCTACCTTAATGACTGCATGTAATATAGAAAAATACTGCAAATGTGTTTGGCCAACTTATTGTCAACACAGGTTTGCAAGTTTTAATTTTATTATTTTCAATTAAGTCAGCAACATTTTCATTCTATAAATTAATTTCTCCTGATATTGACCTGTTTAGATTGTGTTGACGTATTGAGAAGAGGAAGTGTAGACATTATGGTCCTATCTTTGAAGGAATATAGACGTAGGATGGAAAATAATGTATGAAAACATCTGTTGAATTAACACAATGTATGGTGGAAAATACAAGATTTCCAAATTTAGTGGGTTATTCTTCAGGTACAACTAAAGAAGGACCCTGAGAGGTCTGTAAGCTTATGATGTTTACCTATATTATACCAATTAAATGCATTATGATTCTTAAATCCCTCTACTGTCAGATTGCTTTTTATTAATGTATCTTTAATTTTGTGTAATTTTTAGATTTTGCATAATGTTAGTTTGATAATCTAGTACTCCTAGAATGTTCCATTTTATTTGAAAAACTCCTTACTTGGGAACATGGCCCTCTCATAAGACCTATATTTTTCTTGACAGAAAATGAATAAAGTGAATCAGACAAGAGTCAAATATTTTCTTCTTTTAGGATTTCATGATGTTTACAATTTCAGAAGTGTTCTTTTCCTTATTGTCCTTCTAATTTACATGTTGACAATAACTGGAAATCTGCTGATTGTTCTCTTGGTGTCTTTTAGTCAAACACTTAACTCTCCCATGTACTTCTTCCTGAGCCACCTATCATCCTGTGACCTACTTCTGACCACAGTAATTTCCCCTTTTATGATGAGTCTTATATTGACTGAAAGGAAAACTATGTCTTTTGTTGGCTGTTTCACCCAATTGTACTTTTTTGGTTCTTTAGTAACTGCAGAGTGTTTCCTTCTTTCAGTCATGTCTTATGACAGATATTTAGCGATATGTAACCCACTGCGTTATTCTTCTGTCATGAACTTCCAGAGATGTCTTCGCCTGGTTTTCTGTGCATGGGTTGCAGCATTCTTACTGACATTGAATGTCATTGTTCGGGTACTTGGATTGCAATTCTGTGGTCCCAATGTCATTGATAATTTCTTCTGTGATCTTGCACCCATTATGGAGCTTTCATGCTCAGACACTACATTTGTTAACAGGGTGAATGTTCTGGTAGGTTTTCCAGCAAGTTTCCTACCATTAATGTTTATCATTGCAACTTACATCTATATCTTCCACACCATTCTCAGGATTCCATTGACCACTGGAAGACAGAAAACCTTTTACACATGCAGCTCCCACCTGACAGTTGTGTCCGTATATTATGGAACAGTGATAGCTGCTTATATGTTTAATTCTAAAGAACGTTCATTAAATCTCAAAAAGTTTTTATCTTTCTTGTATACAGTGGTGACTCCATTCCTGAATCCAGTCATTTACAGTTTGAGGAACAAAGACATCAAATCAATCCTAGCTAAATTAACGCATTCCATTAAAATGTATGTTTTCGGTACTGGGCAGCATACTCGGCTGAATGGAATTATTCTGACATAGTTGTATTCTTAAAAACAGTTATGAAACAAGTATATATATAGTCTGTTTTCTATGTCAGTTTAGCCAAATACTGTGCCGAAAAATAAATAATGTGTTAAACATTTATAACAGGTTCTTCACAATAGATGTGTGTCATTTGAGTTAGGCACTCATGTGGTTAGGATATCTTTAAATTGAGCTGCAGTTTTAGAATCATGTTTTAAACTATTACAACTTGCTATTTCTGTTTGTACAATAATGGTTGTTGCTTCTACAACAGGGCTAGGACAGGTTTGGTGTGGGCATTCGGATGGTTATGAGAAAATAGGAATTTTGTGCAACCTGTTACAGCCTTAAAGGGATAGTAATGCTTAAGTATTACAAATCCCTATATTAAAGCCCTAGTAAAATAAAATGAATTGCCCCCAGTGTCATCTCTCAGACCTTTATGGTTTGAGAGGTGAACGCTTCTAAAGTTGTCCTCTCCCTCCCCCTTCCCTGTAGTCAGCATTTTAGCTGACTGCAGGGAACAGAGTCGTACGACTTTCAGGCGGCTCTCCAGCACAGCCTGATCACGTTAACTAAAAAAAAAACTTTCACTGAAATGGTCTTCTAACCATTTTAGTTAACGCAATCGCGGCTCTGCGGCAGACCCGCCTGATGATCTCTGACCGGATTTCCCTGAGTCAGCTAGAATGCTGACTACGGGGAAGGGGGATGGAGAGGGCAACTTTAGAAGCGTTCATCTCTCAAACCATAAAGGTTTGAGAGATGACACTGGGGGCAATACGTTTTTTTTTTTTACTAGGGCTTTAATACAGGGATTTGTAATACTTAAGTATTACTATCCCTTTAAGTCAATTACAAGAATAACAGACAGCACAGGAATGCCTCAAAGAATAATCTCTTAAGATACCGAGGAAAGATAAGTGGCTTTGCCCATCCCTCCTTCAAAGGTGGGTACTTACTAGATGCAGTGGCTGTACCAGCCTCTGGGTATCACTGTTTATTATATACAACTTTTTTCTTCTTCCTTCTCGGGTTCTCTCCTGATTAATGCACTCCGTCCTCCCAGTTTTAATTCATGTATAATGAAAAACTTGTGTATAAAAAAGAAAAAATGCTGACTGCGCTGTATATTATCCTGTATTTGTTGGCAGTACAAAATAGAATTACATACAAATATTTTTTAAAAACAACGGAGTAATTAAAATACCCTACGAGTTTCGGAATATGTCTATGATTTCATGAGGGGTAAATCTACAATTCTTCTTACACACACATTATTTATACCTAATTGTCCAGATACTCTGACCATTCTCTTCCGTTCCACTGAGTGTTAACCTTCCTCATTTCAAACTTCTGACACGCCAATGAATATCTATTCCGAAGACTTCCTGTCTGTGGAAAGCGTTCCTTCACTTCCTGTGAACTAGCTGGCCAGTAGTTTAGTTTTCTTAGCAACCAGTTAATCATTACCTAATCCTAATTGGCATGCCGGACGGTATTGTCACTGGGGTGGACTGATACTTGACTTGATAGAGTATTTTGTAGAGGATGATTTGTTAGATTTGATGTTTTGTTAGATTTTCTGTTAGAGCCCCAAGCCCTGATGAAACATTGATTGGTAGGATTTAGGATTGTTATAAACCCGAAAAATATATATATTTTTAAGGACTATGTTTGTTTGTTTTTCTTTAATGCACAAGAGCTGACGGGAAAAAAACTGCCCTAATGTCCTAGTGCCAGCAGGTGATGTCCTGTTGGCCAGTGGTAACTGGCCATTGTCAAATGCCCTTATGTAGTCCCAGAATTTGTGACTGCTGTTCTTGCTGCTGCTGCTGAGTTGTTTAAGCAGCAGGATGATTAGGCAGCTTAAAGGGAATGGGATCAACAATAGCAGTAACAATTGTTAGCCTAGATTGTAAGCTCCTTGGGGCAGGGTCCCTTTCCTAGTGTATGATTCCCTTGCTGCACTTTCCCTCACAAATAATGTAATGCTTGTACTTAACCTTAATGCTCTTAACCCCAGTTCTGTCATTTTTGTATTGTATTATTTCAACTTCTGTTAAGCGCTGTGTACATGTATGGCGCTATATAAATAAAGATACATACATACAAGGGTGATGGATGATGAAGGTTCCACTTGCCACGACTAGCTCCAGTGATGCGTCTGAGGCAGTAGCAGCACAATAAGTAGCCCCCAGTGTATGTGGAGAAAATAAGAAGTTGGCCAATAAATCTTCTCCAAAATTATGGGTGTGTTGTTATTAGAATATAATTTTTTCCCTTGAGAGTAGGAACTGTGCCTCTCATCAGCAACTGCAACGTGCACAGTGTGTGTGGTAAATATCATCTAGGGGCACAACTGTATCCAAACACTATGACACTAGAACCCAAGTACAGTGCCGCTGTCACTATACCCCTAATCCAGATCCCTTTAAAGACACATTACAACT
The DNA here is from genome assembly GCA_037306005.1 of Rhinophrynus dorsalis. Classification (NCBI taxonomy): domain Eukaryota; kingdom Metazoa; phylum Chordata; class Amphibia; order Anura; family Rhinophrynidae; genus Rhinophrynus; species Rhinophrynus dorsalis. Next base: position 558,493,282 of record CM074721.1, read on the forward strand.
TTCTGACAGTTTAATAGTAATGATGCACCCTCCCTGCCACCATGTTAGCCTATTCTAAGGGATGGAATCTCCTCAGATGTCACTTAATGCCCTGCTTGCGATTCTCCTCCACCACACTGACATGTGTGGTCAGTGCACCATACAGTGTGCAATGTGTGGAGAAGAAATACCACATCCTAACATCAATATAGTAGCTATCATTTGGCAGGGGAGGTAACAATGAACGCTGTGGATTGGCAGAAGATGTAGTTACCCTAGAGGAAGAAGGTGATGATAATGGCAAGCTAGTTGTTTCGCTCATCATCACTCATCACTCATGTCTATTCTTCATCCTCTTTGATCTTCTCTTCACTTCTTGTTGCCTTTCTGGAGAGTCAGGGGGTACAGCAAAACAGTGGTTGATTTATGTGGTGGGTGTGTGGCTTTAACATGTTTGACATAAATGTCATGGTGTCTGTTTTTCATGTGTGAAATCAGGGCGGTTGTGTCAAGGTGTGTTCCTTCCTTTCCCCTTCTCACTGACTGGTCACAAGCTGTGCACAGTGCCTTTGGAGATGACTGTAGTGTGTCTGCCGCAAGAGAAAAATAGTCCCACACCCATGACTTCAGGGGCTAGGAACAGGGAACAGGTGGAGAAGAATGACCTCTTTCTTCTTCTCCTCCACATTCCCTTTCACTGTCTGTGCCAACGGATGATGTTGCTGCTACTGCCTCAGAATCAGCACTGCAACTAGCACCAGGAGTAGTGTTGCTGCTGGCAAGTGAAACCTGCCCTAGCCCTGCATCACTTGTTGACCCCATTCCCACTGTGTCCACAGTGGTCTGTGGCACACTAGCTTGCTCCTCATCATCCTGATGTGCTTGCAATTTAGCAGCAGAAGGAATTAGAAGAGTTGCAAATTCTGCAAATTCCAAACGATCATTGCTAGTAGTGGTGGTGATGCCCATCCTCATTCCTGTCTCCCATTCCTTCTCAGTTTGGATTAAAAAGGACATCAATGTCTCTTCCACCCCAGATTCTCCAACATCATCATCACCACCATCACCACAAGTCCCTACGTGCTGCGGCTTCTCTAATGTCACATTTGTCATTTCTTTTTTACCTGAAGAAGGCAGACTGGCAGCAGTAGCAGCAGGCACAGGCAGCAGATCTGTGCTCCTGCTGGTGGTGGTGGTAATAATTCTGCTCCTGCTCTCCCCCTACACCAGTGCTGGCCTCTTTAGGATCATGTTCCACTTGGACACTGTAGTGAAGGGAAGGGGACTCCCAGGGCCAGAGGAATAGTGTAGGCTCCCTTGACCGCTAGTCTGGATGCTCTGAAATGCTTCCCCTACCACTTCTCTAACACTTGTCCTACTGGCTGCTTCACCATCACATCAAGTTCAGCCCCAGAGTCTTCCTCCCCAAAGCCACTAGTAATATGAGGATATTGATTATCCCCTCCTTCACTCCTAATGCTAACAAGCTGCTGGACTGTAGTAGTAGTAGTACTAGCACTTGTGGTACTGCTTGGGGATGGCAGGTGTGACTTAGGGTCCTCTGTTATCACACTTGGCATCATCTTTTCCTTCCTCCCCTCCTGAGTATTACAAGACACACTAGTAGCAGGTACAGCACTGGCAGCAGGCACAGCACTGGTTGGGGCAGGGACAGCACATCTGACAGCAGGCACAGTATTGGTGGCAGCAGGTTCAGAACTTGCAGCAGGCACAGCACTGGTTGCACCAGGGGCAGCACATCTGAAAGCAGGAACAGTATTGGTGGCAGCAGGTTAAGCACAGGGATCAGGCACAGCACTGGTAGAAGCAAGGGAAGCACATCTGACAGCAGGCACAGCACTAGTGGCAGCAGGGGCAGCAATGGTGGTAGCAGGAGCAGCATGTCTGGCAGTAGTAACAGGCAGCTGACCTGTCCTATTGTCACTAGTACTACCCTTTTCTCCATCCCTCACCATTAGGTTCCCGAAGATCCCTAAGGGTAATTCAGGGGGACTGTAACGGATCCTACTCCGTTACTAAAAATCATTACCTGGGTTAAGACTGCTCAGCCCATAACACAAGGAACTGTGGACATTTGTCGTATCTGGAGCCCTTATTATCTGTGCGTACCAACATTTAAAGCCCTTATTACGGACAGTCGGGAACTTTAAGGCAGCATGCCTTTTTTAAATGTCAGATAGGGGAAATACATCATATTCACTGACTACTAGTCGGAGGGTCCCAGCTCAGTGTTTGAACCATCGACACTGGGTCAAACACTTAGAGTCAAGGACAGTGGGCAGCCGCAGGATTGGTTGAATCCCTGAACAGGGTAGTTAAAGGTCTCCCATAGACTTAACATGGAGAAAAGCAGGCAGCTCGGGCATTGGTCGACCAGTAGACCCACTGTAGCATCTGATTGGCTAGGGTTGAAGTGGAATATTTAAACTAGTCCAGACGTGCTTCATCCCATGGCCATTGTCCCTTGAATGTGTATTCCCACCCACCAAGCCTTTTGTGTAATAATACAATCATGTCTGCCTTATTGTGTTGCCCCGAACAATTTGTTGTTGGTTCTTTGTCTTATGTGTTATGATTGTATTATCTCTGTAAACTCGCCCTTCGTGTCATGTCTGCAACATGTACTGTGTATAAGTCTATGTAGTTGGAATTGTATAAATATGCTGTGGTTTCACTTAATAAAGAGTTAGTGATTTTGCACTAAGAATGAGTCCTGGTGTCTTCATTCTTGTGTGGTTTAAAGTGTCCTCTCTGAGGCCCATGCAAGCGAGGTATCCTGTGTCTTTGACGGCCTGCTGCCAGCTACCTGCGGATCCAGATCAGAGTTGGGACTTTGGGATTTGTAGACTGTCAGGTCTTTCAACATGTTCCTCCAGTTATCCTTCGGCCGGGTGTAGAGCTATTCCCTCTCTACAACCCATGGTACTGGCGGCGACCTGACTCTGGCTGAGAGTCCCTTCTACTGTCCTCTGTTAACTTCATAGTCAACGGTTCTGTTACGGTTCAGTACACTCAGAAATGGTAGATGTTGGTAAAAAACACAATTTTATTTAAAGCACACAATGAATAACGTAACCCTCACGGGTCCAGCATATAGAACATAGATAACTGACACAGGACAGGTTACATTAGCAAGTTTAACCCACACGGGTCCAGTATGTACAGCAGATTACAACACTGACACTAATCAGGTAAATTGTGATTGATACAGTGTAAGAGAGTCCAGAGATACCAGTGGAGCCACTGCCACTCAGTCTGCCCAAATAAGAGGAGGCCCAACGTCACCTACAGGCAGTGATAGCGACAGTGACAAGATGTCAGCGGAGATTAGGCAAGGCCACCTGAGCGGATAGTTGCAACGGTGGACACCCACCGGAGACTACAACAGTGTGAGTCAGTGCTCATGCCACAGAACGTATGCCCAACGGAGACTATCCACCACCGTGTGCCCGGTGCCACCCCTGGAGGGGTTAATGAACGATATGGTCTAAATGTGGAAGGCAACCGGATGCGCCCAACTGAACCCAAGAGCGGAAGACCAAGCGATCGAGTATAACGGTATGGAGGATGACAGTGATGGAACAAGTAGCGGCACAAGGGCACCACCCCAGGAGGGGTTAATGAACGCTATGGTCTAAATGCGGAAGGCAGCCGGATGCGCCCAACTGAACCCAAGAGTGGAAGACCAAGTAATCGAGTATAACGGTATGGAGGATAACTGGCACAATGAGACTCGAATCACGGAATGGACCACAAGGCGGTAATGGAGTACCGTAGCTCTGTGGTGCACAGTCGCGTGAGCGACAGTGCACAGAGCGAGGACAGCAACAGGCACTATACAGGATCTTCACCCAGCTGGGAGTGGAAGGAGCAGGAACCTCAGCCAAACCAATTCGGTACACGGAGCAGGAATGTCAGCCAAGCCGGGTCGGTACACGGAGCAGGGTCGTCAGTCTCGCCGGGTCGGTACACGGAGCAGGAACGTCAGCCAGGCCAGGTCAGAACAGGAAGCAGGAACATCAGTCAATCCGAATCGGTACACAGAAGCAGGAACAGTAACCAATAGCGTAGTCAGGCAGTCCGGGTCATACACTGGTATCAATATACGGAACAAGCGCTAGGCATCAGATACACCACGAAAGGGCAACCCATAAGCGACAGCCCAGAGTATATAAAGGCTGTCACTGGGAGGAGCTGTACAGTGCAGTCAATGAAAAGGCACCAGGAAATAAGCCTTTCAAAATGTCGCTGGAATCACGGGTGCCATGATAGGTTCTAGTCGAGCTCTGGAATGATTGCCTCAAACGCTACCAACTTCATCCGACTCTGACACGGAGTCGACAACTTTGCCAACTTCATCCGATTTTGACATGGAGTCAGAAACTCTGTCGTCTTCATTCAGCTTCGACACAGAGTTTACGACACTACGACTGCTCGATTGAGCTGGTTATTGCTCGACCAGTAGGAACCACTCTGTGTAATTCACCTTCGAGATGTAGAGACCCAGAACGATGGCTAAGGACAACCCGGCGTCCTTTAGCTTCCGTTACAGGGACTTGACAGCATTAGTTCAGTTGTGCTCACTTCCTACTCCTCCTTAGACTCAGTGGACACATACGGTTCCTTCCAGTTCCTCCTTTTATTAGTTTCAAATCTGCTCATTTCCAAATGATCACACCAGAACAGCACAGAACGTCTACCTCGCTCTGTAGCTGCTTCTATTGACTTCCACAAACACGTCACGTTTTTATAGCGAAAAGGCGAAAACCACATAAAGCAATGGGTGGAAACTTTCTAGCCATTGAAAAAATGGTGAACAATTTTGGCCAGTTTCTTACAGGAACATGGAGATAGTTTTCGCCCACCCCTAGCTCTATCCTGCAAGTGTTTATAAGTATTTAACAAACAAATATTATCTTTTTTTTTTTTTTTTTTTACAGATTGCCTTTTTTTTACATTCTAATTCACATTTCTAGGAATGGGGGAAACTTCCCACTTGAAAGGCGAAACAAGTGGAAAACCGCACTCTGTCAACCAGGAAATGTTCTATGAAAAGTGCTGATTTTCCATTTTTTTCCAATTATGTATTAATTAAAGTCAATGACAGAACAAAATTTTACTTCAATATTGAGAATATTGCTGCAAAGCTAGTATAAAAGGGTGTCGGTGTCTCACAGGTTGTCAGTCTGTGCTTGGCAGTGAGGGAGAAAGGCGCACGCTGTGATTTCTGGTGACTTTATAATAAATAAATAAATACATTGATCTGTTTGTTTGTGAAGATGATAGAGCAGTGTTGGGGAGACACTGCCAGTTGTTTTCTGGGTGTGGGTGAGAAGGAAGGAGAATTAACTACCCCAAAAAGTGATGGGGTGAGTAACAAGCAGTCAGCCATCATGGGTTGGAGTGACACGATGACACTGACAGATACCAGACAATATATCTGTGCTTGTGCTGCTGAATCAGAAGTGGATGAGTCTGGCAACATCAGTGATGGAAGTTTATTCCCCTAAAATATGGAGAAGTATAATAAAAAACGTATCACTAGATAGAAGTATGAGCAGCACAGGTCAGCTGTCTGTGTCTGCCGCTGATGTCAATGTGACTCCTTCTGAGGTGAAGGCAAGTGTGATAGCAGCTGACCCGCTATCACATTTTTCATAGCAGTCCCATAGACCAACAAGAAACTGGTAGTGCTAGTGATACTTTGTTGTATGGCAATAGTTAATAGGATCATTGTTTCTGCCTTGAATGTAGCTATCATGCAAATATACTGTAATCATGCAGTTGGGCCACTTATAGAGCTATGTTTGTGTGTATCAATTACTAATCAATGCTGTGGATGAGATGTGCCTCCACAATCATCATCAACACTACAAATGTTAGATTGTCACCTGTGGGACACACAAGCTGATTTCTGTGATGTGATGACATATTCAGAGAGATTTTGGGATGTTCTTGCTGATGTTGCTGTTGCTGCTGTTGGTATAAAGCCTTTGCTTAATTATTTCTTACTATGCTTTCTACTAGTTTGGTTCTTTGACAGAATCCAGTTCCTCCGAGAGCTGATTACACATTAGAACAAATTGATTTGGCAGCAATTCATAAATGTTATGTTTAAAGCAATGGTCCAAAAAGTAGTAAGGATGTTTGTTGGACACTGTCCAAGAATCCTTCAAATTGTGCTAACATATTCACTAGCTGGTTCATGTTTGTGTTGTCATTATTGTAAGATATAACAGTCATGCTCCTCATTATTTTCTGCAGTAAATATATCAGTAGAAGGATCTTGCTAATTCCTTCCCCTACACAACTAACTGGGAAGGTGGCCTCCTCACATACGTCTCACATTAGTTGCCATTGACCAGGTAACAAAGATGATTCCTCCAAAACCTTCCACTTTTGCACTGTATACTCGGTAATGCCCTTATTCTTCTTGTTCAAATGCTCAGTATCGTACAATGTGGAATCTCACCTGCTATGGACCTCTGTGTTCAGCTAGTGATAGGGCAGGTTGTTACAATCTTATATGGAATATAATTATTTGTGAGCACTGTAGGAGCAGTAAATTGGGCAGAGATTTTGCTAGCAATATTCAGCATTTGACAGTTGTGAAGGCAGGCAGGGTTCCTTATTACCACCGCAAGGGAGAGTCACCTTTGTTCCTGTTCACAATATTAAAAATATTAGAAATTTGTTTGAATAATTTTCAGAGTGACACATTAGCCAGTCCGACAGTTGTGTAGGCAGAGCCAGTTCATCTACTTCATCCATAGTACCATAAGGCTAAAGCTCCACCTTACCCTGTTCCATAGTCTTCATTTAGACCCTGGAAATGGTTCCATTTATTTTTTATTTATTTAATTTTAATTTTTTAAAGCATTTTAAATTTGACGAATATTTCGGACGAATTTCATCTGAGTTGAACAGTTCTTGTCTGAAAGTCGGATCCTCCGAATGAAAAAAAAAAAAAGTCTGAATTCGAATTTTACCGAAAAGTTTTGTTGTGCACAAATCTACTGTTTGTCTTCAGAATCCTCTCACATTTTGTATGTGTATTTTAAATACTCTTAGGGGCTCTCCCAGTACCTAAGACTGAAGGGTAATCCAGATGTCGACCCTTGCTCTCAGTGCCTAGGGAATCCAGCTGCACCTCACTGACCAGGCCCAACACGGTCAAAACATACATCTGGGGTTAGTTGGTGTTCCCATGCAGAGGGAACTTGCCCGTAATTCTAGAACTGGACTGCCTTTGGGCAGATTAGTCTAGTATACACATGGGAATTTCTCCTCTATAATGGCAGTAGAGAACTAAAATGTAATGCTTCTGAGCAGTGACTAGACTTGGAGCAGATCATTGTCATGTTTGTTCCTCTTAGAAGCCTCTCAGCCTCTCAGATTTTGTATGTGTAGTCTGTATAGAAATCTGAATCAATATCCTTAACACTATTATTACTCTTGATACCGTAATTTTAAAATGCAAATAAACAAGAGAAGCAGAGAAAATATGTAAGAAATATTGAGACACTAATATTAATACTCACTTCAAGATGATTAATAAACAAATTAAAGGTATTTTGTTACTGAATTACTAGGCACTCCACTTACAACTGTACAGCGACATTGCCTCCCATGCTGATCATTTTTAATGTGTGCAAATGTATTCATTCAGAACATGTTTAACCATTTTATGCTGTAACATCTTGGGGGAGATTCACTAAGGTACGATAGAGAGTTTATAAAGTGGAGATGACTTCTCCAGTTTATCACTTCTCTAATTCCAATGCTATTCTATGGAGCCTGTGCACAAATATTTCTTCAGCTTTGGAGATCTTAATGCGCTGGCTCAATAGAATAAAATAGGAACTGGAGAAGTGATATCACTGGAGAAGTCATCACCACTTTATCACCTCTTTATCACCGCTTAGTGAATCTCCCCATAGTGAAGCAGAGTATCTAATGTTTTTTGCAGAATCCAAGTAATCTATGTCCCCAGCAATACCATTGTCTTGGTTACTACTTGTCCTGTAAAACAATTCAAGTAAATTTGTTCTGTAACAATATACACAAATGATCCAGTGCTTCCTCCAGTGAATTTATAGAAGACAAGAAATGTTTCCAAAATGTTGCTAGTATACAAATTGTAGCTTTAATGTCAACGTTATTTCACATTATTCATAATCCTAAATAATCACCATAACAATAACATTCTAGATAATCTTTAAATTCTGCAAATGTTGGAATTCACAGTGACTTCAACCAGACTTCTATAAGCAGTGGTGAAGTTCACTTTTCCAATATATATTTTGCACGGCAATCCTTAATTATCAAAAAAAGTAAAACGCTACACATATATGTACATATCAGAAACTACATCAAATATAAGAGAAAACTAAAATTATATTTCCTTTCAATGCACTCATTACCCAGGGAGTTACCACAGTATTCAATATATGCCAGCAACAGGTCAGTTCCGTTCTATATGTGGAATTCATTGCCCAGGGAGATGGTTATGGCAGATACAATGGATACATTTAAGAGAAGATTAGATACATTTCTTTCAAAAGGGAACATACAGAGTTATACTGTTTATCAGTAGACTGATCAGGAAGGTCTGATAAAGACTAATTTATTTGGTAGCAGGAAAGCTATAAAATTCTCAGTTATTGAGGTATGAGGCGAAGGTTGAACTTGATGGACTTGCGTCTGTATTCGACCTAATTTACTATGTTACTATGTGGTTGAGTCAGCAAAGATCACTTACTGTTTTCTGGCTTTACCAAGAGAAACGGCCCGCTATAACAACATCCAGGTCATAATTTGGTACTTCGCCTTTAATCAGAATTAACCTCTGACTCCTTCCACAAATCACTATACAAGAACAATACAATGTTGCAAACAATAACCTAAACTGTTTCTCTTTCTCCTGAGTAATGTAGCAAAGAAAGAAAAATATGAAACCTACCACAAAATAAAAAAAGAATACAACATTGCCTTTATCCGACATTACCATCCGTTAGTAGAGACACAAATGAATTAGGTCTCCCCCAAGGGACGCACACACCTCTAATACACCCTCCAAATCCCTAAACCACCATAAAAACTAAATAAACAGTAAAAATAATAAAAAATGAGCAATCAGAAAAAATGTAAAAATACCAAAAATAGTCAGTAGATAAATTCCAATATTCCTCTTTATTAGTTGAATGTTGAATTGTGTTTAAAGTTAAATGTTCTACAACTTCTATTGTGTGTATTTTGACATGATTCATCCTTTATATCTTATTCGTATCTCTTCCATGTGATCCATACCAATTTCTTTCTTGTCACAAAATAAGTTATTTCTCTCGGTTGGGAAGTGACACATTCGATAATCAGGAGACTTTATTCCAGATCTCAAAAACTCTAACAAAACCGTGAACTTAATTTTCAACCTCGCTTACTTGTGGATATTGTTATTTTTCACCTTTCCACTGTTCTTTTTTTGAGGTTACTTACATATATTCCCGAATTACACCGGTAACTCACAGTTTTGATGTCACTTTGTATCGGATAGTCATTTAATTCCAAACGAAAGTCAGAGAGTCAGTGGTCAGAGAGTCAGGAGGTTGACCCCAAATACCCCAAAATTCCACGTGACTGACTGGCAGGGCACAGGCAGCTGGGGACCTATTTGCTTGCTGATCTTACTGTTATTGTCTCTGTGCTGGTGGGGAAGTCTGGAGAAAGAAGCTGTTGATTTTGTTTTTCAGTTATAATTTTTTTTGGACAGACTGTGTTAAGACAACAGGGTTGACAACTTAAAAATAAAAAAGTAAATAAAAAATAATTAAGAACTAAATATTTAGGTGACAGTGACAGACAGCTGACTGGGCATAGGCAAGGCATCATTCAGCTCCATCAGTTGTGTTGTGTACTGTACAGTAAAAAAAACACAGTGTAGTTGTAATATCCAGCAAACACACAAGGGGAAGGGGGAGGGGTGGAGCAGTGCAGGGATGCGAGATTAAAGTAGTAGTCCAAAAACCTACTGCAGCAATGGTTGCTGCAGCGTGTGCAATCAATGATGATGATCTCTCTCCTCCAAGGGAGGATGCAGTTTGTCAAGATCCCAGCAAAACTAGTTCCAGCCCCATCAGTGCCAGTAGAAATAAAGAACCGTATAAGAACACTGAAGTCAAGAAGTCACATTCAAGTGTTGATAATGCTGGCAATAGCATAATAGAGGTGTAGCAGCTGAACCACCTGCTGTATCAGATATTGAGACAACCAAACACCAAAACACCCATCCTCAAAGTAGTAGGGAACTTTGTTACAGTAAAAGTAAAAATAAATTGTTTGAAACCTCTAAAAGCTTAGAGGAATATAAGAGTAGTAGTGGGCAAGAACTGTCAGGTGATGCTGATGCTACTGAGGATGACCTAATGATGACTGATGATGATGCATATCTACAATATATCCCTCCAGCATCCTTCTCTTGTTCAGATATAGATAACATTGAGAGTGAGGATGATGACAGGGCTATATCATTAACATAATGTCAAAGGCTGAGTCTTCCACCGCTTTTAAGGAGCACTGTGCCTGTCTAAAGCAACTGCAAAGTCTGACCTTAGATAGGCACATATGCCAAAAAGCACAGAGTCACCCTATCAGTCATCAAGCAGCAATGCTGGGAGACTAACATTCTTAAAAATGAACCAACATCTCATACCATCTGAGTATCAGGTAGCAGAAACCACACATGACAGATACAGCCAGGACAAATATATTAACAGCAGCACAGATGAGGAGGTGGAGTAGGGATGTGAAGAAGGGTTGCCACCATCTACCCCACTTGGGACCAGTGCTATGAACGATAAGTAATGTGTGTCAATAATCTGAGAAGGAGGATAGAGTATGACAATGGTAGAAATACATACACAAATCACACCATGCCAGTCCCCCACTACCACCACTACTATGCATATCTGTCACATTGTAGGTTGTACTTGATTTTTTTTTATTACTTGATATCATCATGCAGGGCCGGCGCTACCATTATGGCAGGACATGCAGCTGCCTTAGGCGCCGCAATGGAGGGGCGCCGAAAAGGGAGAAGCTGGGAATTTTTTATTTATTTATTTTTTTTAATATATCTGCCGTGAGGGAGCGCTGATTTACACTACCAAGCGCTCCGTTGCGGCGTCTTTGGGAAGCTTACAATGCAGAGCGACCCAGGCTCTGTAGTAATACAGAGCGCTGGAAGATTACATCATCTCCCAGTGCTCTGCATTACTGAAAACAGCGCTGGGAGCTTCAGCTCTGTGCCGAAGGAGGCACAGAGCTCTCTTATGGCTAGACCACCAGGGACTCAAGGTAGGGGATCAAGGGGCATTGTGGAGATGAAGGGACAATGTGGAAGGGGCATTGTGGAGATGAAGGGGCATTATGGAAGGGGAAATGTGGAGATGAAGGGAGCATTGTGAAAGGGGCATTATGGAAGGGGCATTGTGGAGATGAAGGGGCATTATGGAAGGGGAAATGTGGAGATGAAGGGAGCATTGTGGAGATAAAGGGGCATTGTGGAAGGGGAAATGTGGAGATGAAGGGAGCATTGTGGAAGGGGCATTGTGGAGATGAAGAAGCATTGTGGAAGGTGCAATGTGGAGATGAAGGGAGCATTGTGGAGGTGAATATGTGGGCGGGGCAGGGGACTGTGGCAAGGTCGGGGGGAGCAGGTGGATTGTGTCCGGGTTGGGGGGGGCATCAAAACGCTCCTTTGTCTGTGTATTCAAAAATCCCTGCACCAGCCCTGTCATCATGAATATGTTCCAGTGTCACTTAAGCAGGAAGTTAGTGTTGTGGGCAACAGACAAATGCATTCTGCATGCTAACACATTTTTCAAGCCATATGTTGCTTTAGGGTTCGTAACTTTGACATTCAGCCACTTATTTCTAAACTTCATCCCTCAGAAGAAGTAATATTACAGTGGGAAATGTAGCAAAAAATGTGTTAACAAAATCTGTTAAAATAGGCAAAAATTAGGACATTTTTGCACAGGTGGAAAGGCGAACTTTTTCGTGGGAAAAATGAAAAATCTGCACTTTTTCGAGAAAAGTCATGTGGGAAATTTTTCGCCCACCCCTAGTGTGGACTCCATTGTCATAGATCAAGTCAACTCTTTAGCTGTCTTTTTCCCTTAGCACCTTTTAAGTCAGGTTGAGTGTTCCTTATATACTTAATTTTTACTTCGGAATCCTCTCTGTTACATCTTTATTAACTCCTGGTCAAAACTGGAATATTGTCCTGTAGGGGTTATTCAAAAATCAAAGTTGCCATAGCATCCCATAACAGTTATTGACTAAGGTGTAATGACTCATCAACAGTTTAGAAACACTATTTGAGAGTGAATATATCAAATAATGGTTAGACCTCTAATCACTAATAGTTTTTCAGGAGTTAATCATCACTGTCGGGCCGCCAGTCGGCGACCCGGTCTTACCTCCCGCAGTGCCCGGACTCACAGTGGCACTCGGCTCCGGTCCCCTGCCGAGAAGCCATGGCGGCCGCCACGCCGGGTCCCCTCTGTTTCCTTGCGGACCGGCGTCCACTCTAAACCGGCAGGCAGCCCTGTCAGACGCGCACACACTCGCCCTTCCTTGTGTGCGCGTCTCAAACAAGGATCTGGGATTTCCCGGGCGTTGCCATGGCAACGCGGCGCCCGGCTCCGCCCCTCTTCAGCTGCTACACATCCACAGCCTATATAAACCCTGAGCTCCCTGTACATGGTGCTCAGTGTTACTGTGGCTTCCCTTGTGCTCAGTTGCTTCCTAGTGCTCCTTGTTGATTCCTGGCTCCTTGACCCTTGGCTATCCATTCTGACTCCACTGACCTCTGGCTCCTTGACCCTTGGCTTGACTCCTGGACTCCGCTGACCTCTGGCTCCTTGACCCTTGGCTTGACTCCTGGACTCCGCTGACCTCTGGCTCCTTGACCCTTGGCTTGACTCCTGGACTCCGCTGACCTCTGGCTCCTCGACCCTTGGCTTGACTCCTGGATTCCGCTGACCTCTGGCTCCCCTATCCTTGGCCTGATTCCTGGACTCCGTTGCTCGTGCTCGCAGTTCACACTGGGGAGGAGCCTGTGTTCTCTCTCTCCCCAGACCCTCTCCCAGTGTGCTGTTCCAGTAAGAGCGACTATCCTGCTTCTGGGTTCCTGCATCCAGATAGTGAGTATCCATATCTTACTCACCTGACAGAAACACTGAGTCTATATGGAACCCGCAGGAGTCGCGGACGCTATCACCGCCCTCTCCCAGCAAATTGCCGCTCTCACGCAAACCATGCAGGACCTCCAGGCCGGTCAGACTCATCTGCAGCATCAATTACATGACCTGCAGACCAGCTCCGCTTCTTCAGGCGCTTCCGCTCCAGCGATGCCACCTGTAGGGGTACCCCCCTCAGACAGGACGTACACTCCCGAACCCAGAATTCCTCTTCCAGAACGCTACTCTGGGGACCGTACGAAGTATAAGACCTTCATCACAGCCTGTCAGGTCATGTTTTCTCTTCAACCAAGAACTTATGCCTCTGACTTCATTAAAATACGAACTGTGATCTCATTGCTGTCCGGAGAGCCCCAGACCTGGGCTCATCAGTTGCTACACACCAATGATCCCGCATTGGCTTCCTGGCATTCGTTCCTCCATGCCATGGACCTTCTGTTTGATGATCCCCTCCGGGCCTCCTCTGCCCATATCGCCATGAGGGCCTTACGGCAGGGCCAAAGGCCAGTAGAGGAGTATGTAACTGAATTCCGCTCTTTGGCCATCGAGAGCGAATGGAACGAGCCTGCCCTGGTGGATCAATTTCGTCTCGGCTTGTCCAATGCCCTGAAGGACGAACTGGCCCGAGTGGGTATCCCTCCTTCTCTTGAGGAACTCTGTCATCTGGTCATCAGGATTGATCGCAGATTACGGGAGAGAAGACTGGAGCGGTCAACCCAACTTGCTCCTCCTCCAAGACGCCAAGCTCTACCACCCTCCAGTACTCCTACCTCCACTTCTTCTTCCGAGGAACCGATGCAGATCGGACTTGCTCGAGGACCACTTTCTGAGGCTGAGAGAGCACACAGACGTGCAAACAGTTTATGTCTCTACTGTGGCCAACCCGGTCATATGATTCGTTCCTGTCCCCGCAGACCACGTGACCCAAGGGGTAAGACTTCTGATTCAGAGGTGTGTCTTAGTTCAGCTCCTGTCGGTGGCTCTCCTCACCTTTCTGTTTCTCTGTTGTTGCAGTGGACCAGTGACGACATCTCTGTCCTCGCCATCATTGACTCTGGCGCCAGCTGCTGTTTTATGGACCAGGAGCTCGCTAGACAACTCCGAGTGCCCACACAAGTCAAGCCCTCTCCAGTCTACATACAGGTTGTTGATGGATCTTCTTTGCCTTCCGGACCCATTACGCAGGAAACCCTGCCTCTCCGGATGACCTTGGGCAGTCGTCACTCGGAGAAGATAAGTTTCAATTTGGTGGAATCTCCACTATTCCCTGTGATCCTTGGACTGCCTTGGCTACGACTACATAATCCTGACATCAACTGGGGCAAGGGCACGCTGTCATTCTCATCCAGTTACTGTCAGCATCATTGCCTGGATACTCCTTCAACTTTACTCCTCACGCAAGACCAGACTTCAGAACCTACTACAGTTCCTAAGCCATATCACGAATTTTTAGATATCTTCGATAAAAGAAAAGCAGACCAATTGCCTCCCAGAAGAGAGTACGATTGTCCCATCGATCTCCTACCCGGAGCTCCTATACCCTTCGGGAGGATCTTCCCTCTATCCGAGCCAGAACTGCACCATCTAAAGGCCTACATCAAGGAAAACCTGGAAAAGGGATTCATCCGCCCGTCAACATCGCCAGCCGGGGCTGGTATCTTCTTTGTGGGTAAAAAGGACGGGGGTCTTCGACCATGTGTAGATTATAGAGACTTAAATCGAATCACAATAAAGAACCGTTATCCACTCCCCTTGATACCCGAACTTTTAGACCGTATTAAGGATGCAACTGTCTTCACCAAGTTAGACCTCCGTGGGGCCTACAACCTCGTCCGCATCAGAGAGGGGGACGAATGGAAGACCGCCTTCCGGAGTAGGTACGGCCATTTTGAGTACCTTGTGATGCCATTTGGACTCTGTAACGCCCCAGCCACCTTTCAGCATTTTCTGAATGATGTATTTCGTGATTTCCTGGATTCCTTTTTAGTAGTATACTTGGACGATATCTTAATATTCTCATCATCCATCACTGAACACCGTGAGCATGTAAAGAAGGTTCTGCAGCGTCTTCGTGATCACCAGTTATATGCCAAGTTGGAGAAATGTTTGTTTGAGACCACTACCGTGACTTTCCTTGGCTTCATCCTAACACCTGGGAAAGTCGTTATGGACCCAAAAAAGGTCTCAGCAGTACTCGAGTGGCCTGTACCCACAGACAAGAAGGCAGTCCAGCGATTTATAGGCTTCGCTAACTATTATCGGAAATTCATCCGCAATTTCTCCCGCATCATCTCACCGATCACTGCGCTGACTCGACAAGCACCACAGTTTCTATGGACACCTGAAGCCCAAGCAGCGTTTGACCAACTCAAGAAGAGATTCACTTCTGCCCCAATCCTTGTTCAACCTCACACCTCACTCCCTTTCTTTGTCGAGGTAGACGCATCTGACTTTGCTCTAGGAGCCATCCTCTCCCAACGCCACCCAGAGACAGGGCAATTGCATCCGGTAGCCTTCTACTCCCGCAAATTGTCTCCGGCCGAGGAGAACTACGGCATCGGTGACAAAGAGCTCCTGGCGATTAAACAAGCCCTGGAAGAATGGCGGCACCTCCTCGAAGGCTCTTCTCATCTGGTTACAGTCTACACCGACCATCGTAATCTTGAATACCTCCGTGCAGCTCGTCGTCTGTGCCCCCGACAAGCCAGGTGGGCACTATTCTTTACCCGTTTTAACCTGCACATTACATACAGACCAGGTACCAGAAACACCAAGGCTGATGCTCTTTCCCGACTCCCAGTTACCCGTGACAACGAACCCAAGGTAGTAGACACTATTTTACCTTCAACCGTGTTCATAACTACTTCAGCTGACGTTATGGAACACATCCGCTCCAGCTCTATCAGCTCCCTCTACCCAGAGACTACGCCACCAATTCAACGATCCAATCACTTCCTGTTGTACAGAGGAAAGATCTTTGTACCCGAGCCTGTTCGACTATCCGTATTGCAGAGATGTCATGATTCCCGCTTAGCTGGTCATGGAGGAATCAAAAAGACTCTAGATCTCCTCCAAAGACATTTCTGGTGGCCAGCTCTCCAACAAGATGCCACTCAGTTTGTGCGATCTTGCACAATCTGTGCTCAAACTAAAGTACCCCGCATTGCACCGGCCGGTCTGTTGCGGCCCCTACCAGTACCCGCTATGCCTTGGGCCGACATCTCAATGGATTTTATAGTCGATCTTCCTCCTTCCTGCAAACACGATACCATCATGGTGGTCATCGACAGATTTACCAAGATGGCTCATTTTGTACCAGTTATTGGGATTCCTTCTGCCAGTACCACCGCTTCTTTATTCCTGTCCTCGGTGTTCCGGCTCCATGGCCTGCCCAAGAGTATTACCACCGATCGAGGAGTCCAGTTCACGGCACGGTTCTGGAGATCCTTCTGTGGAAATTTGCAGATTCAGCCCTCGTTGTCCACCGCTTTCCATCCCCAGACCAATGGACAAACAGAGAGAGTGAATCAAGTGCTTGAGCACTACCTCCGATGTTACACTACCTACCTGCAAGATGATTGGCTCCAATTTCTACCCACCGCTGAGTTTGCATACAACAACCAAACCCAAAGATCCATACGCATGTCTCCCTTCTTTGCCAATTATGGATTCCACCCATCCTCTTTTCCTGGGCTACCTTCTGACTTATCTGTACCAGAGGCTTCTGAACGCCTCTCCCGTCTCGTAAAACAGTTCCGAACCCTCCAACAAACCCTCTTGAAAGCCCAGGAGAGTTACAGAGATCAGGCCAACCGCCATCGCTCTGCCGCTCCGGTCTATCAGGTGGGCGACAAGGTGTGGCTGTCCACAAGGAACATCCGGCTTTCCTGTCCAACCAAAAAGTTGGGTCCCAAGTATGTTGGACCTTTTTCCATCCAAAAGGTCATCAACCCGGTGGCGGTTCAACTTCAGTTGCCAGACGCCTATCACATCCATCCTGTCTTCCATGTGTCCTTGCTAAAGCCCTACATAGCCAACACCTTCCCAGGACGCCTTCCTGTCGCACCAGCTCCAGTCATGGTGAATGGCGAAGAGGAGTTCGTGGTTCATCGAGTGCTTGATTCCAGACGCCGCAGAGGCAGACTCGAGTACCTCATCCACTGGAAGGGGTACGGCCCCGAGGAACGCTCTTGGGAACCAGCTTCACAGGTCCATGCTCCTGCATGCATCCGATCCTTCCATAAACGGTACCCTCATCGGCCCGCATCATTTCCCGCCCGGAGGTCGCACCTCAGGGGGGGGTACTGTCGGGCCGCCCGTCGGCGACCCGGTCTTACCTCCCGCAGTGCCCGGACTCACAGTGGCACTCGGCTCCGGTCCCCTGCCGAGAAGCCATGGCGGCCGCCACGCCGGGTCCCCTCTGTTTCCTTGCGGACCGGCGTCCGCTCTAAACCGGCAGGCAGCCCTGTCAGACGCGCACACACTCGCCCTTCCTTGTGTGCGCGTCTCAAACAAGGATCTGGGATTTCCCGGGCGTTGCCATGGCAACGCGGCACCCGGCTCCGCCCCTCTTCAGCTGCTACACATCCACAGCCTACATAAACCCTGAGCTCCCTGTACATGGTGCTCAGTGTTACTGTGGCTTCCCTTGTGCTCAGTTGCTTCCTAGTGCTCCTTGTTGATTCCTGGCTCCTTGACCCTTGGCTATCCATTCTGACTCCACTGACCTCTGGCTCCTTGACCCTTGGCTTGACTCCTGGACTCCGCTGACCTCTGGCTCCTTGACCCTTGGCTTGACTCCTGGACTCCGCTGACCTCTGGCTCCTTGACCCTTGGCTTGACTCCTGGACTCCGCTGACCTCTGGCTCCTCGACCCTTGGCTTGACTCCTGGATTCCGCTGACCTCTGGCTCCCCTATCCTTGGCCTGATTCCTGGACTCCGTTGCTCGTGCTCGCAGTTCACACTGGGGAGGAGCCTGTGTTCTCTCTCTCCCCAGACCCTCTCCCAGTGTGCTGTTCCAGTAAGAGCGACTATCCTGCTTCTGGGTTCCTGCATCCAGATAGTGAGTATCCATATCTTACTCACCTGACAATCACCTTATTCTCATTAAATCATTTTCCTGTCTCAGTTTTAAGGGGCCTATGCCTCGATTCAGTTGAGTCAGACGGCAAAACAGCTGACTGCAGTTTTCTAAGCATGATAAGCAATTCAATTACATGTCTTAACAACAGCTAACGGCAGTTTTAAAATACCAATAATCCCGATAATATATAGCCCATTGAGTACAATGGAACTGTTATCCTCAGAGCCATTTAATTGTCTGTGGTAGTACTAACGGACGATAAATTGAACCATTTATCTAGACCAAGTTTTTCTGGCCATAAACCACAGAACAGATCCTGAAAAACACAACTGGACAAAACAAAAAGCAGTTTACACAACACACAGCACATAGCACAAGACCAGCAAAATTAACCCCTGCGAAGTCAAGCAAACACATGATCAATGCCCATGCCCTACAAACAAGTCACAGACAAACTACAACCCCCCCATGGACAAGGGCTTCACAAAACAACACAACACCATCCCACGCACCATACCCCAGAACAACAGGGGTTAACACTCAACAACACATATGTACACACAACATACAAGCCTAAAGCTACCCAAGCTCTACTGGGCAACATCAACAGCCAATGGAGACACAACGTGCACCTGATAATGTCACACACGCACCTGATAGATACACAGAAAGTACAACTAATCACAGAAAACAGACACACCGCTAAACACTTACCTGCACTACACCTTTCCATTGGTTACTTCTGACCTCATAACCACCTGGACAGCACCCCACCACTGTCATAATAGACAGCTCACCATCCTCAGATGTTGAGTGTTTACAGTCAGACCACTCAGACAGAGAGAGAACGAGAGATAGAGACAGACACAGAGAAAGAGAGCAATTGCGACTAGTATGTTTGTACCTATTTATGCAAAGACAGCAGAGACGAAGGCTAGGGATCACCATCCTCCCCAAGCACACCTGTTAAACAGCTTTCACCTGTTGCAAGTGATGGTGCTCCAGCAGAAGAGCCGCACAGAAGCCCACCTGGAGGACAGCACATGGCAGCAGCACACCAGTTGTTCCAAGAGGATCTCCCACAGCTCCCACAACTGCCATAGGGACCTGTGAAGCAGCACAGGGATCACAGACAACCACCAAGGCCCAGGCTATACCGCACAAGGGTCACACTCTTGGAATGATGGAAGCTGAAGTCAGAGACTTCTACAGGTTGATGTTGCAAAGCATCATCCACTTATATAAGGTGATCAAAGAAGACATCGACCCTATTTACAGCACAACAGTATCTGAAGCTCATGTGTGCCATCCATCAGGTGTTTACAGCCTTCATAAGGAAGGCCAATACAAACATCCACTTGCCCACCACTGTCATGGAGTGGACACGTGTCAAACAGGGCTTTTACACAAGGAGAGCAATTTGCTCAGGTTCATGGATGCCATAGACTACACACATGTGCGAATAGGAGCTCCAGTGCAAGAGGGACATCTGTACATCAACAGGAAGAATTTCCATTACATCATTCCATTTCATCAACGTACAGACGGTGTGCGATGCCACAATGAAGTTAACCCATGTTTGTGCCTCCTATCCCGGCAGCTGTCACGACTCCAATATTCTGAGACATTCTTCCATCCACAGGGACCCATGGAAACATTGCTTAGCATGTTCATGACACACAAGAAGTCCATCATCCACATTGACTGCTCTTTGTCTCTCCATATCACTCTCTGTCAACAGGTGATGCAGGTTACGGGTGCATGTTGTGACTAATAACACTAATAACCAATCCACACACACACCTGCACAGGAGCGCTATAATGAAGCTAACGTCAGGACCAGGAATGCCATAGAGTGCCCTGCAATATGCACCATGAAAGGCATGTGACATAATCCTGACATGTACAATACTTCACAACCTAGCAGTAGACACACATCTAGTCCAGCATGAAGGTCCTTGTTCCCATTGCAGAGGATGTGGCTCACATAATGTTCTGTTTCACTCCACAAAATTACTCACATACACGGCCCCCAGATCCCCTGCCACAACCACATAGCTGCTACAGTATCTAAGCCATGCAGCAGCTATTCCATGGATGTGTCATATTGAGGGTGTGTATTCAACTACCATTTCTTCGGACATGATGACATTACAATGTCAAGGATATCATTATGTGAAGAAAGGTATACCAAAAAGGTATACCACATTGCATAGAGGAATATCCAATACAATGGCATGCAATGCATTGGATACTACTCTGGCATTCCAGGTGTTAAAGGGGCATTGCTGTGCAAAGCCCAGTGCAGCAGAATTGAGATGGATGTACTGTGTTAATGTTCACTATAACATCGGAGTAACTGTATGGGAGTCAGGTTACAAGCCCACCATACTGACCTGTGTGTGCAGCACAATGACATTTCCACTCCAACACCCTCTGTTTGAAGGTGCTCTGTTCACATACTAATGGTGTGTTTCCTCAAGGTGCCTGTCAAACATACATTTGTCTGATGGGCATCCTTTTAATCAAAATCTCACGTATTCTAGAGGGGTAGACACCCAATTGCAAAGACATGGATAGTCCAATATTCAAGGAGAGCAACTGGTTACTGGTTTAATGATGTTTCACTGTATGCATGGCTGAAAATTAGACATTGCAGTTTCAAATCCTGTCATCCCATCCTACAGGAATCCATGGCCTGACACATCATAGAACAGAGGAATGTCCTGGTGACATGTTGATTCCACGTCCATGAAGCTCACCTTGCTGTTCCCAAGTGTTGGTGTTCATTCAGTGTAAAACTTGTAGTTTTTAGCAAGCTCTGCAGATTTTTTCACATATTAGCAAAATGTATATGTGTAGGAGTTGCCTAATATCTAAGGGGAAATAACTGTATAGCAATACTGCTCTTTTTCTGAGTTCAAATACCTTATGGAAAACCTATAAGCAGCTGAAATGTGTTTCCTCAGTAGGCAGTTGTTATATGAAACATTCCCTTTGGGTGCTTGTAGAAGGCTGCAATATATTTTTGTACAATGCAAACATGTTGATGCTCTAATGTATGAGTAACTATATTAACCCTTTAAGAACTGGGAAAATCTGAGGTCAATTTCACTTAAGGACCAAAGCAATTTTGACTTTTTTGACTATGTTCAACCATATATATATATATATATTTTTTTTTTTTAAATGCATTGTTTAGTGTTCAGCCCCTTCTTCTGAGTATGGCAATATCCCATATGTATAGGTTTCACAAGGTTTGGGGGAGCTATGGGGCCCAAATTGGAACATGCACGTTTCCAGTTTCACACTTTGAATTTTTACAGCTTGCATCACCTGTGCCATGTCTCATTTGGGGCTGTGTACCTGCGCTCCACCTTAAAATTTCCCCCCAAAAGTGTATATTTTTGGAAAGTAGACACCCCAGGCTTTCATTTTAGGTGTGTTTTCAAATTTTTGACGCAGCCATTTTACCATCAATCCCTCGTAACACGTGACATAAGTAATGTTGATGTGAATTTCAAGGACAGGATAGGTGAGGATTTTATAAACTGCATTGATTAGTGTTTGGCTCCTTCTTCTGAGTACAACAATGCCCCATATGCATAGGTTTGTCAGGGTTTGGGGGAGATACTTGGCCCAGTTGGAACATGTGAGTTTCGTTTTACAGACATGCTATTTTTACAGCTGGTGCCTAGTCTCATTTCGGACTGTTTGGCAAATCTGCAATGAATTTTACCCCCAAAAGTATATGTTGTAGAAGAGTAAACAACCCTGACTTTCACTGAATTTGCACATTTTTTTTTGCTGCCACTCTATCAGCAATCCCTCCCAAAACCTGCAGTAAGACAGAGAAACACCATTTTTCACACATCTTTTAGTGTTGCTCATGATTTCAATCAGATGATTGCAGATTTTTTAAGTGCTTTACATTATTGGTGAGTTACATTGTCTGAGTACGGCAATGCCCCATGTGTATAGGTTTGTCAAGGTTTGGGGGAACTACTGGGCCCAGTAGGGAACATGTTTGTTTCCATTATCAGAGATGGAAAAAACTCAGGGTGCTTTGCTTCCCGTTATATTTTGATAGTGTTAGATCTAAGAAGGGGTGTGTTTTGAAAAATAAAAAACAGGATACTTCAGGGGGAGTGGCCAAATAATAAAATAAACTTTACAGCACTACTGCATTGTGCCTGCATGGTATTGCTTGAAGCAGTCACCCATGCAGAGGCCAGGTTTGGAAAGGCAATCAGGACAGTAAGTGGGGGTATCTGTCCGTATTCCTTTGCTGTAGCAAACCCTGCAGCGCTTTTGTGGGTTTTTCTTTTGGGGGGGTTGGGGGGATTTTATAAATATAGTCTACTACCCTGGGTTTTGGTGGAATTATTTCTGTTGACCCTTGAAACAAAAATTAGGAAATAAGATGGAGCTGATCTTGCAGAAAACTATATACAGCTGCCACCCTTATAACAGGTAAGTTTCTCTATGGACACGGAAGTCACAATAGCGATGGGTCAAAACAATCTCCGAACAGGCTGTAGACCCTCTTCTGGACCACCAAAACCTGGAGATTTCCATAAACAAGTATGTCTCTACTTTCCTATTACTAACACTACCTCGTACATAAGAGATAGCAGCTAATTCATACAATTTTTCATTACTAACACACTAACTACTCCCCAATCACACATTATTCAGCCCATCCCACACCACCACTCCTATATCCTATTTCCCATCTAAACTAGACCCAAAAACCATGATTCCATGTAGCATGTAGATTAGTGATGAGCGAGCACCCCAATGCTCGGGTGTTCGGGTGCTCTGACCGAGCACCCCCTGAGGCTCGAGTGCTCGGCCGACCACCCGAGCCCCATTGAAGTCAATGGGAGGACTCGAGCATTACACCAGGCACCCCCTGCTCTGATGAGGGGAGGGTGCCTGGTCCATAGGAAAAGGGCAGAAAAGGATGGAAACACCACAGAAATGGTTCAGGGACAGCATAGGGAGGATGTCTGGATGCATCTTGGACTCCAACATCGCTGCTGGGAACGATCTTTCGCCCGTAGTACGCCATTTTTACAGACTGACCATAAAACACACAAAAAGGAAAATAAAAATGACTTTAGGCGAAAAATTGTTACCAAACAATATTTGCTGTATATTTACTTGTATATCATCTGCAAATTCTCCCAAAAATTTCCTTGATTTTTCTGAACTGAGGCCATGATTAAGAGGGAAACGTGCGCAGAGGCAAATTCTCCCAAAAATTTCCTTGATTTTCAGAACTGAGGCCATGATTAAGAGGGAAACGTGCACAGAGGCAAATTCTCCCAAAAATTTCCTTGATTTTCAGAACTGAGGCCATGATTAAGAGGGAAACGTGCGCAGAGGCAAATTCTCCCAAAAATTTCCTTGATTTTATTGAACTGAGGCCATGATTAAGAGGGAAACGTGCGCTGAGCTGACCATCTAAAACATTATGGGTAAGGGTCTGCTGCAGAGCTGACCATCCTAAACATTATATGCGAAGGCCCGCTAGTGAGCTGACGCTATAAAACATTATATGAGAGGGCCCGCTAGAGAGCTGACCCAATAAAACATTATATGAGAAGGCCCGCTGGTGAGCTGACCTATACAAAAATTGTCAAACTGCGCCCGCTGGTGAGCTGGCCCTATATAAAAATTATATCACAGGGCCCGCTGGTGAGCTGGCCCTATATAAAAATTATAGCACAGGGCCCGCTGGTGAGCTGGCCCTATATAAAAATTATATCCCAGTGCATATGGAAGAGGAGGAGGAGGATGAGAAGATTAAGAGTCAACCATATACCCGTTTTTTGGGTGGAAGGGGTGAATGGGAATACAGAGTATTCACATCATTGTAAATAACATATATAAAGTGAGTTTATGTTCCCCCGGGGCTTTCCTCCAGTGGAGTGGAGAAGTCAGGGGAAATCCAGGCCTTGTTCATTTTTATAAGTGTCAACCTATCAGCATTGTCGGTGGAAAGGCGGATACGCTTATCTGTTATGATGCCACCAGCAGCACTAAATACCCGCTCAGACAGAACGCTGGCGGCAGGGCAGGCCAGCACCTCCAAGGCGTAGAGTGCCAGTTCATACCACGTGTCCAGCTTGGACACCCAGTAGTTGTAAGGCACAGAGGGATCATTGAGGACGCTGACACGGTCTGCTACGTACTCCTTCACCATCTTCCAAAACTTTTCCCTCCTTGTGACACTAGGCTGCGCATCAGGGTGAGGGTGCTGGCGGGGTGTCATGAAGGTGTCCCACGCCTTGGAGAGTGTTGCCCTGCCTTTGTCGGAACTGCTGTGTGCTCCCCTTTTCTCCCCTTCTCGGTTGGCCAAGGTAGCACGTACTCTGCCGCCAGCGTTGTCAGATGGAAAATTTTGGAGCAATTTTTCAACAAGAACCTTCTGGTATTGCACCATTTTGCTTGTCCTCTCCACCGGAGGAATGAGAGATGAGAAATTCTCTTTGTAGCGGGGGTCCAGAAGGGTGAACACCCAGTAATCCGTGTTGTTTAAAATGCGTATAACGCGTGGGTCACGGGAAAGGCAGCCTAACATAAAGTCAGCCATGTGTGCCAGAGTACCAACAGTCAAGATTTCGCTGTCCTCACCAGGAGGATGACTCTCAATATCCTCATCCTCTTCCTCCTCTTCTGCCCACCCACGCTGAAGAGATGGAACTAAAGTTCCATGGCTACCCTCTGTAGCGGAGGCAACCGTGTCTTCCTCCTCCTCCTCCTCCTCCTCCTCCTCCGCCTCCTCCAATTGTCGCTGAGAAGACGAAGTGAGGGTGCTCTGGCTATCACCTTGTGTAAGCTCTTCCTCCCCCATTTCCACCTCTTCCACATGCAAAGCGTCGGTTTTAATTGTGAGCAGCGAGCGTTTCAGTAGACACAGAAGTGGGATGGTTACACTGATAATAGCGTTATCGCCGCTCACCATCTGTGTCGATTCCTCAAAATTGCGTAAAACCTCGCAGAGGTCTGACATCCATTCCCACTCCTCACTTCTGATTACAGGAAGTTGAACGGAGAGGCGACGACCGTGTAACAGCTGGTACTCCACTACTGCCCTCTGCTGCTCACAAAGCCGGGCCAACATATGGAAGGTGGAGTTCCAGCGCGTGCTCACGTCACACAGCAGCCGGTGAGCTGGCAATTGTAAGCGCTGCTGCAGCTTCAACAGGCCGGCCGAAGCTGTAGATGACTTACGGAAATGTGCACACACGCGGCGCACCTTGGTCAAGAGATCATGCACATTGGGGTAGGTTTTTAGAAATCGCTGAACCACTAAATTAAATACATGCGCTAGGCATGGTACGTGTGTGAGCTTGCCGAGCTCCAAAGCCGCCACCAAGTTACGCCCATTATCACACACAACCATGCCTGGTTGCAGGTTGAGTGGCGAGAGCCACTGCTCGGTCTGGTGACTAATCCCCTGCAACAGCTCTGAGGCCGTGTGCTGTTTGTCCCCAAGGCAGATCAGCTTCAGCACGGCCTGTTGACGCTTCCCCACTGCAGTGCTACAGTGCTTCCAGCTACTGGCTGATGGGGGAGTGGCGCTGCGTGTAGAGAATTCGGAGGTGGAAACGGAGGAGGAGGAGCCAATAACGTAGGTGCTGGCGGAAACCCTGATGGAGGTAGGGCCCGCAATCCTCGGCGTGGGTAGCACCCGTGCCATCCCAGGGTCCGAGTCGCTCCCAGCCTCCACGACATTCACCCAGTGTGCCGTCAGGGAAATGTAGCGTCCCTGGCCACAAGCACTTGTCCATGTGTCAGTCGTTAAGTGGACCTTCCCAGTAACTGCGTTGGTCAGGGCACGGGTGATGTTACGGGACACATGGTGGTGTAATGCGGGGATGGCACACCGGGAAAAGTAGTGGCGGCTGGGGACCGCGTACCGAGGGACAGCTGCTGCCATCAGGCTGCGGAAGGACTCAGTGTCCACAAGCCTAAATGGCAGCATTTCGATGGCCAGTAATTTTGAAAGGTGTGAGGTTAGTGCTATGGCCTGTGGGTGGGTGGCTGGGTACTTTCTCTTGCGCTCAAATGCCTGGGGTAACGACATTTGGACGCTGTGCTGGGACAGGGAAGTGGATGTGGTCGCTGATGGTGCTTCAGATGGTACAGGTGCAGGGCGGGAGGTATGCGGGCCTGCGCCTTCGACAGGCGATTGGCCGGCACCGAAAACAGGGGAAGAGGAGGCAGTGGTGTGGCCTGCAGACACAGATGGGCGATCCAGGCGTTCCTCCCACTTACTACGGTGCTTGGATGCCATGTGTCGGATCATGCTGGTGGTGGTGAGGTTTCTAGTGTTCATGCCTCGGCTCATTCTGGTGTGGCACAGGTTGCAAACTACAATTCTTTTGTCGTCCGCACTTTCCTTAAAAAAAACGCCATACCGCGGAACACCTACCCTTTGGCAAGGTAGATTTACGCAAGGGGGTGCTCCGTGGAACATTTGCGGGCCGGTTTGGTGCGGTACGCCTTCTTTCTGTAGCCACACCACTGCCTCTTCCAGCCTGTTGCGGTGCTGCAGATGGCTCACCCTCAGGACTGCTGTCATCGCTCGGCTCTACACCTTCCCAGGTGGGGTCAGTCACCTCATCGTCCACCAAGTCCTCCTCCACTTCCTCACTCTGATCATCCTCCTCAAGTCTTGATCCCACCACATACTCAGTCATTGACAACTGTATAACATTCTCCTCAACAAGGTCTTGAGACGGAAATAGTGGTTGATTTAATGGCAACTGTGTCTCATCATCATCATCATCATCCACTACTTCCTTTGACCTTAAATGCCGTTCACATCTGTCATCTTCTTGTGATTGGGTAGCCTCTAGAGGTTGTGAATCAGGGCACAAGATGTCATGTTCCTCTGCAAGCGTGCTTGGAGAGAGGGTCAAATGAAGGATTGGTGATGAGACGAGCTCCTCACTATATCCCAGTGTGGGATCACTTCTTTGACCAGACCGTGTATGGTGGGAGGAAGGATGATCAGAGTGAGGATTATGTTGACCAGACTCTTGGCTACTGAGAGTGGACTTGGTGGAAGACAGGGTGGTGCTTAACCGACTGGAAGCAGTATCAGCTGTCATCCAACCGACCACCTGTTCGCAGTGGTCGGACCTCGAGAGTGATGTCCTGCGACGCCCTGTAAAATTACACATGAAGCTAGGTATGGTGGATGTCTTTCTTTCTTGTGCTCTGGCACCAGGCACAGTTTCTCCGCGTCCTGACCCGCGCCCTGAACTATCAGGATCACGTCCACTTCCCCGTCCCTTTTTACCCGCCTTCTTCATCTTACACGGAATATGTGACTTTAATATTTGAGTTTGAAAACTTAACAGTATTTCTTACTATTCTGCAACTGTGCAGAGTACACAGAATAGGCTGCTAAACGGCGGTGACACACACTGAATGGAAAATGTGACTTTAATATTTGAGTTTGAAAACTTAACAGTATTTCTTACTATTCTGCAACTGTGCAGAGTACACAGAATAGGCTGCTAAACTGCGGTGACACACACTGAATGGAAAATGTGACTTTAATATTTGAGTTTGAAAACTTAACAGTATTTATTCCTATTCTGCAACTGTGCAGAGTACACAGAATAGGCTGCTAAACTGCGGTGACACACACTGAATGGAAAATGTGACTTTAATATTTGAGTTTGAAAACTTAACAGTATTTCTTCCTATTCTGCAACTGTGCAGAGTACACAGAATAGGCTGCTAAACGGCGGTGACACACACTGAATGGAATATGTGACTTTAATATTTGAGTTTGAAAACTTAACAGTATTTCTTACTATTCTGCAACTGTGCAGAGTACACAGAATAGGCTGCTAAACGGCGGTGACACACACTGAATGGAATATGTGACTTTAATATTTGAGTTTGAAAACTTAACAGTATTTCTTACTATTCTGCAACTGTGCAGAGTACACAGAATAGGCTGCTAAACGGCGGTGACACACACTGAATGGAATATGTGACTTTAATATTTGAGTTTGAAAACTTAACAGTATTTCTTACTATTCTGCAACTGTGCAGAGTACACAGAATAGGCTGCTAAACGGCGGTGACACACACTGAATGGAAAATGTGACTTTAATATTTGAGTTTGAAAACTTAACAGTATTTCTTACTATTCTGCAACTGTGCAGAGTACACAGAATAGGCTGCTAAACGGCGGTGACACACACTGAATGGAATATGTGACTTTAATATTTGAGTTTGAAAACTTAACAGTATTTCTTCCTATTCTGCAACTGTGCAGAGTACACAGAATAGGCTGCTAAACGGCGGTGACACACACTGAATGGATTATGTGACTTTAATATTTGAGTTTGAAAACTTAACAGTATTTCTTACTATTCTGCAACTGTGCAGAGTACACAGAATAGGCTGCTAAATGGCGGTGACACACACTGAATGGAAAATGTGACTTTAATATTTGAGTTTGAAAACTTAACAGTATTTCTTACTATTCTGCAACTGTGCAGAGTACACAGAATAGGCTGCTAAACTGCGGTGACACACACTGAATGGAAAATGTGACTTTAATATTTGAGTTTGAAAACTTAACAGTATTTATTCCTATTCTGCAACTGTGCAGAGTACACAGAATAGGCTGCTAAACTGCGGTGACACACACTGAATGGAAAATGTGACTTTAATATTTGAGTTTGAAAACTTAACAGTATTTCTTACTATTCTGCAACTGTGCAGAGTACACAGAATAGGCTGCTAAACGGCGGTGACACACACTGAATGGAATATGTGACTTTAATATTTGAGTTTGAAAACTTAACAGTATTTCTTACTATTCTGCAACTGTGCAGAGTACACAGAATAGGCTGCTAAACGGCGGTGACACACACTGAATGGAATATGTGACTTTAATATTTGAGTTTGAAAACTTAACAGTATTTCTTACTATTCTGCAACTGTGCAGAGTACACAGAATAGGCTGCTAAACGGCGGTGACACACACTGAATGGAAAATGTGACTTTAATATTTGAGTTTGAAAACTTAACAGTATTTCTTACTATTCTGCAACTGTGCAGAGTACACAGAATAGGCTGCTAAACGGCGGTGACACACACTGAATGGAATATGTGACTTTAATATTTGAGTTTGAAAACTTAACAGTATTTCTTCCTATTCTGCAACTGTGCAGAGTACACAGAATAGGCTGCTAAACTGCGGTGACACACACTGAATGGAATATGTGACTTTGATATTTGAGTTTGAAAACTTAACAGTATTTCTTCCTATTCTGCAACTGTGCAGAGTACACAGAATAGGCTGCTAAACGGCGGTGACACACACTGAATGGAATATGTGACTTTAATATTTGAGTTTGAAAACTTAACAGTATTTCTTACTATTCTGCAACTGTGCAGAGTACACAGAATAGGCTGCTAAACGGCGGTGACACACACTGAATGGAATATGTGACTTTAATATTTGAGTTTGAAAACTTAACAGTATTTCTTACTATTCTGCAACTGTGCAGAGTACACAGAATAGGCTGCTAAACGGCGGTGACACACACTGAATGGAAAATGTGACTTTAATATTTGAGTTTGAAAACTTAACAGTATTTCTTACTATTCTGCAACTGTGCAGAGTACACAGAATAGGCTGCTAAACGGCGGTGACACACACTGAATGGAATATGTGACTTTAATATTTGAGTTTGAAAACTTAACAGTATTTCTTCCTATTCTGCAACTGTGCAGAGTACACAGAATAGGCTGCTAAACTGCGGTGACACACACTGAATGGAATATGTGACTTTGATATTTTAGTTTGAAGACTTAACAGTATTTCTTCCTATTCTGCAACTCTGCACAGTACACAGAATGTGCTGCTACACTGCGGCGAAGCACACTGAATGGAATATGTGACTTTGATATTTTAGTTTGAAGACTTAACAGTATTTCTTCCTATTCTGCAACTCTGCACAGTACACAGAATGTGCTGCTACACTGCGGCGAAGCACACTGAATGGAATATGTGACTTTGATATTTTAGTTTGAAGACTTAACAGTATTTCTTCCTATTCTGCAACTCTGCACAGTACACAGAATGTGCTGCTAAACTGCGGCGAAGCACACTGAATGGAATATGTGACTTTGATATTTTAGTTTGAAGACTTAACAGTATTTCTTCCTATTCTGCAACTCTGCACAGTACACAGAATGTGCTGCTAAACTGCGGCGACGCACACTGAATGGAATATGTTCCTTTGATATTTTAGTTTGAAGACTTAACAGAATGTGCTCTAATCTGCAACTTTGCACACTAAACAGAATGTGCTCTAATCTGCAA
The DNA here is from genome assembly GCA_037306005.1 of Rhinophrynus dorsalis. NCBI lineage: Eukaryota > Metazoa > Chordata > Amphibia > Anura > Rhinophrynidae > Rhinophrynus > Rhinophrynus dorsalis. The sequence goes on from CM074721.1 coordinate 558,524,001, forward strand.
CTTTGCACACTAAACAGAATGTGCTCTAATCTGCAACTTTGCACACTAAACAGAATGTGCTCTAATCTGCAACTGTGCACACTAAACAGAATGTGCTCTAATCTGCAACTTTGCACACTAAACAGAATATTTTTTTTTTGGGCTGTGTTTTGCTGTGGTTTTGGTGTGTGTTTTGGTGACGATTGTAGTGTGTTAGGAGGGCTACAATAGGTAGGGTTGGGTAGCTAGGGTGTGGGGGGTTGGAGTGGGTTGGCTGTACCTGGAATTGATGTAGGTTACTGTGGAATTAGGGATTTGGGTTAGTGTAGGATGATTTTATTGGGGTTCTGTGGGTTAGGGCTAGAGTGTGGGGAGTTGGGTTAGTTTGGGCTAGAATGACATGTGTTTGCATCGCTAGGGTTAGGATGGGGGGATGGGATAGGTGTATAAGGTGTCCTAGGGTTTGGGTTAGGGGGATGTGTAGGTGTTTTTTGGGGGATTTTTAGGGGTTTTGGGTTGGATTTTGGGGGGTTTTTTTGGTCAATTTGGGGTTTTTGGTGTTTTGTTTCTTTTCATGGCTACGGTTCAGATTGGGAAGAAGGCAGTGGTGTTTAAGGTGATGGATATCATACTAGGCTTTGTGTCCTAGGGTTTTCATGAGGTTTAAAGGATTTGAGGGTTTTGGGGTGTCCTAGGGAATTTTTTTCCCTTTGGGGGTTCAAGGGCTTCTGATGTGCTCTGGGAGTGTAGAAATGGGAATTTGCAATTTTTTACCTGATTTGGGGTTGGAAATGAACATTTTTGTGGGGTATTGGTGGTTCATGGGGTACTGTAAGGTGTTCATTTTGGGGTGTCAGGGGTGCTACTATGGGTTACTGCTCATATGTGGAGCGTTTATGGGGCGAGTGTTGTCTGGGAGCGGAAATTTAAAGGTATAGGCACCTTTTTTACCATGTAATCCAGCTAGGAATAGGGACGTGTAGGGCTGTGTTCATGGGGTTCCCGTGATACCTGTGATTACTGGCTTTAGGGTTAGGGGTGTAGGGGTCCCCAGGAAGGGTTTTTAGGGGTTCAGTTGGCTAGGGCTGGGATTTTTAGGGTTTTCATTGCTAGGGTTACGGAAGGCTAGGTCTCCGATCGCTAGGGTTAGGATGGGGGAATGGAGTAGCGATAGTGGGGATACTAGGGTGAGGGCTGGGGGGATGGGTTGGAGATATTGGGGATACTAGGGTGAGGATTGGGTTTCTGGGGTTCAGTAGGTTTGGTTGTTTAGGGTTAGGGCTTGGTTTTACGGTTCACAAGGGTAGGGATTCTAGGGTTAGGGGAGGGGTGTTGGGAGGCTGTAAAGTAAGGGATTTCTAGGGTTGGGGAAGGGGTTTTGTGGTTTAGTTAGGTAGGTTTTCTAGGGTTGGGGGAGGGGATTTGGGGTTTGGGTAGGTAGGTTTTCTAGGGTTTGGGGGGTTTGGATAGGTAGGTATTCTAGGGTTTGGGTAGGTAGGTATTCTAGGGTTTGGATAGGTAGGTATTCTAGGGTTTGGGGGTTTGGGTAGGTAGGTTGTCTAGGGTTATGGTTTTGTTTTTTTCCCCCCACACAAAATAACCTGCTGCCCCCACACACAGTAGTCCTAAAAAGGACTTTTGGTTCTTTTTTTTCACAATTTTGGTTTTTTTCCTCCCTACACTGCCTTTCCCTTCCTATCCTCAGCTCTCCCTGGCTAAGACTGAGCCGAACTCGATGGTCAGGTGCTATACAGCACCCGACCACGGGTTCTGGCCAGCCAATCAGTGTAATGCCAGCAGCCAACATGGCTGCTGGCATTACACCGATGTCAGAGCCTCCCTGCACGTTTATTGGCTGCGCAGCAGCCGCAAAACGTGCGGGGAGGAGACCCGAACATGGCGGGCGAGCACATGCGGTACTCGTACGAGTACCGCCATGTGCCGAGCAGAGCGATGCTCGAGCCGATCCGAGCATCGGCCGAGCATGCTCGCTCAACACTAATGTAGATATCTTTTCTGTCCTTGAACTTAACTGCCAGCAGCTCTTGTTGGCACAAAGCTGAGGACATCACTGTTTTAAGTTTTTTAGCTGCAAGTTCTTTGGGCATCTCCCTGCAATTGTGCCTGACAGTGCCACAGTGTCAAAATAAAAAATGACTTAAATAAAAGGGGATTGGTGTAGTAGTTGTCAAAATATAAATGATATCCTTTATTTAATAAGGGGTAAATTAGATCCCAAACTATTTTCCCATTTGTTCACAGAGATTCGGAGCAAACAGGAGGGTCATGTTAGCTGTCCTTGCCCTTGTAAATTAGAAAAGCCTGGGTTTAGCCTGTGGCACTTTTGTACAATTTATAAAATTTAATGCCGAATTTGGATTGCTTGGAGGGGATGTATTGCTTGAAACTTAATCTGCCTTATAAGGGATTCATCTATACTTATGTGTTTTTGCGGGGTATATACTTGGGCAAACTTTTCCTGTAAATGATTTATTAGGAGGCGAATTTTGAACAGTCTGTCATACGGGGGGTTTCTTTTGGGAGTCACAGGAAATTATCATTAAAGTGCATAAAGCTCAAAATCATTTTGTATCTAGTCCTGGTCATTGTTTTGGCAAATTTAGGGGTATCATATATGGAGTTTTTACTCCAGTATGATCTAATACTTGTTTTTTTACTATTCCCATTGTCATTTTTAGGGCTCAGAATTTCTTGAATTCCGAAAGGTCTGTGGGTTGTCATATTTCTTCCTTGGAAACAAACGCTGATGGGTTGGCGGCAATATAATGGGCTGCATATAAATTTGTTTGAGACACTATTTCCCCTAAAATTTCTTCCCCCAAAAATAAATAAAAAATCTGAACATAGGTAAATCCTGCCACATCCACTTGAATTTCTGGGTTGTCTGTATATTCAGGAATTTGTGGGCATAAATTGGCTGGTGATACTCATTCATCAGCAGGAGTGGCAGTACTTGTGGCAGGTCTTGGGGCAGTACTTGTGGCAGGTCTTGGGGCGGCTCTTGGTTTATTTCTTAGGGCAGCTCTTTGGAAAGGTCTTTGGGCAGCTCTTTGGGAAGTTGCTGAGGCAGCTCTTGGGGCATTTGCAGGGGCAGCACTTGGGGCAGTTGCTGGGGCAGCTATTGGGGCAGTTGTTGGGGTAACTTTTGGGGCAGTGTCATCACTACTAGAGCTGCTCTCAGTCTCCGAAAACTGACTGATGTCAAAATCTGACGCAGTGTCTGTGGCTTCTGAGTCAGACGCCAAAAAGGAAAAGTGTACCTCCACTGCATTGTATACACCTACTCTAAACTAAATAAATTACTAACTATTCCTATGATACATTTTTTGTATTTTTTTCCCTACGCTACTCCTAAACCTAAATCTATCCCTAAGCCTTACCCTAACACACGTATTCCCTGAACCTACCTAACCCAACCCAACTACCTATCTAAACTAGCTTATATTACAAAATCAATTTTTAAATAAAATAATTTTTTTTTTTTTCCTACACTACTCCTAAACCTAAATCTATCCCTAAGCCTCACCCTAACCCACGTATTCCCTGTACCTACCTAACCCAATTCAACTACCTACCTAAACTATAAATATTTATTCTAAAAATCAATAAAATATATATATATTTTTTTGTAAATACTGTCCCTGTCATTCTGCTTCTGCAAAATGTGATTCGCTAATCAAGTGAATCACATGTTGCAACAATGTTGCTAGTGGCTGAAAGTAAGTGCCCCGGTATTGGAGCACTTAGTAACAGCCAGCCTGCGCTCTCCCATCACTCCGTGCAGCGGCGATGTGAGAGTTTAACCCATGATGGTCCAGGACCGTCATGGGTCCTTAAGGGGTTAAAATAAGCCCAACTCTAATCCAAATATGTCTGTTGACAATGCTGTTGGAATAGCCATTTCTCCAGATAGCTAAATAGTTAAGAGTTATGTTATACCCATGAAGGCATGTCAATGAAAACAGGGATCTATGTATTAAGCTTTGCCATGAATAGAATTTGATATGTACTGATCTAAGGAGATGATGGTGGAGATTCCCTAAGGAATGATAAAGATGAGATAAAATGGATACAACCTCTCCAGTGAGCTCACTTCTCCAGTTCCTTTGTTATTTTATGGAGTCAATGCTCTGAGATTGCGCTAGTTTGAAAGATATTGGTGCATGGGCTCCATAGGAAACCATAGGAACTGGAGAAGTGAGTTCACTAGAGAAGTCATCTCCACCTTGTCAACTGTCCACCACACCCCAGTGAGTAACCCCCCCCCATGTTCTCCCTGCATTGTCAATTGACCAGACTAGTGGCTTCTTCATGCTATATATATCTTTATATATATCTTTGTTTTGATAATCTATCCTGCAAGTGAATTATCGAACACAAATACATGGTTGGCTAACACCTCTATTACCACACCAGAGGATGGAACTATGTTAAGAGGTTGTTGTCAGTTGTTCAAGTTCAACTCACATCATGGCCAAACAACATCTTCATGTTGTTTTGCTTTGCTAGGTGGATTGTGAGTTGAACTTGTATAACAGTGTATGTAATGTGTGTGTTTACCCATGGTCAAACACCTTACAACCAAGTTAATTGTGCTGGAGTTGTGTTCACTCCATTTCTTTGCAATGCATTTGAGACATATCTGTCAATCAGCCTGTTGGAAACCAAAAACATACATAGACATGAATGAGATGAATAAGTGCATATTTATTGAAGGGAAAATCGCAAATGGGGCTTTTTCTTTTTTCTCTTTGGGGGGCCTTTGGAAGGGACTTCAGAGGTGGATGCCTTACACTCTGACTTGTGACTCTTGTAGGTCTTGGGGTTTCTTTAGGGTGTCAATGGAGGAGGATGTATTAGCTGTGTACCTGTAACGGTTTGTTTGACTCACAGACACAGAGTTAGGATAAAAACACAGTTTTATTAAATACAATAATACATAAAGAACCCTCACAGGTCCTGTAATATACAACTTATAGTACAGACACACGACAGGTAAATTAGGCCCACACAGGTCCAGTACAAATATAGGAGACAAACAGTTTATGCTGACATGGGTCAGGCAGATGATAAGGTTTCCAGGTTCCAGCAATGCAGGAGTTAACGTTCATCAAGATAGGAAAACAGACCCATATGTGAAGGTATTGAGCTGTTTCTTAAACACGCCTGAAGACTGAATTCACAGCGAGTACCAGTCCACTGAAGTAAACAGGAGCGCTACCGGTGATGACACGGAGGCAACACTTGCAACCGGTTTTTGACAGAGTGGAGCATAGCCAATGGCAATGAACCGGTGCCATCACGGAGGCAACACTGGCAATCGGTTTTGACAGAGTGGAGCGTAGCCAATGGCAATGTACCGGTGCAATCACGGAGGCAACACTTGCAACTGGTTTTTGACAGAGGGGAGCATAGCCAATGGCAATGTACCGGTGCAATCACGGAGGCAACACTTGCAATCGGTTTTTAACAGAGTGGAGCATAACCAATGGCAATGTACCGGTGCTATCACGGAGGCAACACTTGCAACCGGTTTTTGACAGAGTGGAGTGTAGCCAATGGCAATGTACCTGTGCTATCACGGAGGCAACACTGGCAACCGGTTTTGACAGAGTGGAGCGTAGCCAATGGCAATGTACCGGTGCTATTACAGAGGCAACACTGGCAACCGGTTTTGACAGATTGGAGCATAGCCAATGGCAATGTACCGGTGCAATTACGGAGGCAACACTTGCAACCGGTTTTTGACAGAGTGGAGCATAGCCAATGGCAATGAACCGGTGCCATCACGGAGGCAACACTGGCAATCGGTTTTGACAGAGGGGAGCGTAGCCAATGGCAATGTACCGGTGCAATCACGGAGGCAACACTTGCAATCGGTTTTTAACAGAGTGGAGCATAACCAATGGCAATGTACCGGTGCAATCACGGAGGCAACACTTGCAACCGGTTTTTGACAGAGTGGAGTGTAGCCAATGGCAATGTACCTGTGCTATCACGGAGGCAACACTGGCAACCGGTTTTGACAGAGTGGAGCGTAGCCAATGGCAATGTACCGGTGCTATTACAGAGGCAACACTGGCAACCGGTTTTGACAGAGTGGAGCGTAGCCAATGGCAATGTACCGGTGCAATTACGGAGGCAACACTGGCAACCGGTTTTGACAGAGTGGAGCGTAACCAATGGCAATGTACCGGTGCAATCATGGAGGCAACACTGGCAACTGGTTTTGACAGAGTGGAGAGTAGCCAATGGCAATGTACCGGTGCTATCACGGAGGCAACTCTTGCAACCGGGTTTGACAGAGTAGAGCATAATCAATGGCAATGTACCGGTGCAATCATGGAGGCAACACTGGCAACTGGTTTTGACAGAGTGGAGCGTAGCCAATGGCAATGTACCTGTGCTATCATGGAGGCAACACTGGCAACCGGTTTTGACAGAGTGGAGCGTAGCCAATGGCAATGTACCGGTGCTATTACAGAGGCAACACTGGCAACCGGTTTTGACAGAGTGGAGCGTAGCCAATGGCAATGTACCGGTGCAATTACGGAGGCAACACTGGCAACCGGTTTTGACAGAGTGGAGCGTAACCAATGGCAATGTACCGGTGCAATCATGGAGGCAACACTGGCAACTGGTTTTGACAGAGTGGAGAGTAGCCAATGGCAATGTACCGGTGCTATCACGGAGGCAACTCTTGCAACCGGGTTTGACAGAGTAGAGCATAATCAATGGCAATGTACCGGTGCTATCACGGAGGCAACACTGGCAACCGGTTTTGATAGAGTGGAGCGTAGCCAATGGCAATGTACCGGTGCTATCACGGAGGCAACACTGGCAACCGGTTTTGACAGAGTGGAGCGTAACCAATGGCAATGTACCGGTGCAATCACGGAGGCAACACTTGCAACCGGTTTTTGACAGAGTGGAGCGTAGCCAATGGCAATGTACCGGTGCAATCACAGAGGCAACACTTGCAATCGGTTTTTAACAGTGTGGAGCGTAACCAATGGCAATGTACCGGTGCAATCACGGAGGCAACACTTGCAAAAGGTTTTTGACAGAGTGGAGCGTAGCCAATGGCAATGTACCTGTGCTATCACGGAGGCAACACTGGCAACCGGTTTTGACAGAGTGGAGCGTAGCCAATGGCAATGTACCGGTGCTATTACAGAGGCAACACTGGCAACCGGTTTTGACAGAGTGGAGCGTAGCCAATGGCAATGTACCGGTGCAATCACGGAGGCAACACTTGCAACCGGTTTTGACAGAGTGGAGCGTAACCAATGGCAATGTACTGGTGCAATCATGGAGGCAACACTGGCAACTGGTTTTGACAGAGTGGAGCGTAACCAATGGCAATGTACTGGTGCAATCATGGAGGCAACACTGGCAACTGGTTTTGACAGAGTGGAGAGTAGCCAATGGCAATGTACCGGTGCTATCACGGAGGCAACTCTTGCAACCGGGTTTGACAGAGTGGAGCATAATCAATGGCAATGTACCAGTGCTATCACGGAGGCAACACTGGCAACCGGTTTTGATAGAGTGGAGCGTAGCCAATGGCAATGTACCGGTGCTATCACGGAGGCAACACTGGCAACCGGTTTTGACAGAGTGGAGCGTAACCAATCGCAATGTACCGGTGCAATCACGGAGGCAACACTTGCAACCGGTTTTTGACAGAGTGGAGCGTAGCCAATGGCAATGTACCAGTGCAATCACGGAGGCAACACTTGCAATCAGTTTTTAACAGTGTGGAGCGTAACCAATGGCAATGTACCGGTGCAATCACGGAGGCAACACTTGCAACCGGTTTTTGACAGAGTGGAGAGTAGCCAATGGCAATGTACCTGTGCTATCACGGAGGCAACATTGGCGACTGGTTTTGACAGAGTGGAGTGTAGCCAATGGCAATGTACCGGTGCTATTACAGAGGCAACACTGGCAACCGGTTTTGACAGAGTGGAGCGTAGCCAATGGCAATGTACCGGTGTAATTACGGGGGCAACACTGGCAACCGGTTTTGACAGAGTGGAGCGTAGCCAATGGCAATGTACTGGTGCTATTACAGAGGCAACACTGGCAACCGCTTTGACAGAGTGGAGCGTAGCCAATGGCAATGTACCGGTGCAATTACGGAGGCAACACTGGCAACCGGTTTTGACAGAGTGGAGCGTAACCAATGGCAATGTACCGGTGCAATCATGGAGGCAACACTGGCAACTGGTTTTGACAGAGTGGAGAGTAGCCAATGGCAATGTACCGGTGCTATCACGGAGGCAACTCTTGCAACCGGGTTTGACAGAGTGGAGCATAATCAATGGCAATGTACCGGTGCTATCACGGAGACAACACTTGCAACTGGTTTTGACAGAGTGGTGCGTAGCCAATGGCAATGTACCGGTGCAATCACGGAGGCAACACTGGCAACCTGTTTTGAAAGAGTGGAGCGTAACCAATGGCAATGTACCGGTGCAATCATGGAGGCAACACTTGCAACCGGTTTTGACAGAGTGGAGCATAATCAATGGCAATGTACCTGTGCTATCACGGAGACAACACTTGCAACCGGTTTTGACAGAGTGGAGCGTAGCCAATGGCAATGTACCGGTGCTATCACAGAGGCAACACTGGCAACCGGTTTTGACAGAGTGGAGCGTAGCCAATGGCAATGTACCGGTGCAATCACGGAGGCAACACTGGCAACCGGTTTTGAAAGAGTGGAGCGTAACCAATGGCAATGTACCGGTGCAATCATGGAGGCAACACTGGCAACTGGTTTTGACAGAGTGGAGCGTAGCCAATGGCAATGTACCTGTGCTATCACGGAGGCAACACTTGCAACCGGTTTTGACAGAGTGGAGCGTAATCAATGGCAATGTACCTGTGCTATCACGGAGGCAACACTTGCAACCGGTTTTGACAGAGTGGAGCGTAATCAATGGCAATGTACCGGTGCTATCACGGAGGCAACACTTGCAACCAGTTTTGACAGAGTGGACCGTAGCCAATGGCAATGTACCGGTGCTATCACGGAGGCAACACTTGCAACCGGTTTTGGACACAGTGAAGCGTAACCAATGGCAATGTACCGGTGCAATCACGGAGGCAACACTTGCAACCGGTTTTTGACAGAGTGGAGAGTAGCCAATGGCAATGTACCGGTGCTATCATGGAGGCAACACTGGGAACTGGTTTTGACAGAGTGGAGAGTAGCAAATGGCAATGTACCTGTGCTATCACGGAGATAAAACTTGCAACCGGTTTTGACAGAGTGGAGCGTGATCAATGGCAATGTACCGGTGCTATCACAGAGGCAACACTGGCAACCGGTTTTAACAGATTGGAGCATAGCCAATGGCAATGTACCGGTGCAATTACGGAGGCAACACTGGCAACCGGTTTTGACAGAGTGGAGCGTAATCAATGGCAATGTACCGGTGCTATCACGGAGGCAACACTTGCAACCAGTTTTGACAGAGTGGACCGTAGCCAATGGCAATGTACCGGTGCTATCACAGAGGCAACACTTGCAACCGGTTTTGGACAGAGTGAAGCGTAACCAATGGCAATGTACTGGTGCAATCACGGAGGCAACACTTGCAACCGGTTTTTGACAGAGTGGAGAGTAGCCAATGGCAATGTACCGGTGCTATCATGGAGGCAACACTGGGAACCGGTTTTGACAGAGTGGAGCGTAGCAAATGGCAATGTACCTGTGCTATCACGGAGATAAAACTTGCAACCGGTTTTGACAGAGTGGAGCGTGATCAATGGCAATGTACCGGTGCTATCACAGAGGCAACACTGGCAACCGGTTTTGACAGATTGGAGCATAGCCAATGGCAATGTACCGATGCAATTACGGAGGCAACACTGGCAACCGGTTTTGACAGAGTGGAGCGTAACCAATGGCAATGTACCGGTGCAATCATGGAGGCAACACTGGCAACTGGTTTTGACAGAGTGGAGCGTAGCCAATGGCAATATACCGGTGCTATCACGGAGGCAACTCTTGCAACTGGGTTTGACAGAGTGGAGCATAATCAGGGCAACCAATGAGGACCTCACATTGGATAACTGACAGAAAAAATATAAACAAGGAATCACGGGCACCGTGATAGTACCCTCTGTGAATGCCTGAGCCCTCTTCATTCACAGGTTGCCCTGCAATTCATCTCAAGCATCCAAACCAGAATTTTCCCCAACATGTCCAGCACTCCAGTCCTAAATTGCCAGATCTCTGTTGTGAGGATGGCTTGCTGGGATTCAGTAGCTCAGAGGGTAGACCAAGGAACACAGCAACACTAGCAGCTGGATCCACACATCCAACATGGCATGGTTAATTCTTGGGTATCACAGGTATCCTGAGGAGTGGGGATGGCAAAGAATACCTCCTTGCTATCCCCACTCTTCACGATACAAGTGATCACCAAAGCCGAGCCATCACTGTTCTGCTGAGACAAACTGATTGTATGTACAACACATAGATCTGGAATACAAAAACACTAGGGCCTGAAAGCACACTGATTCCCCTCCTTGCCATCCCCATTCCTTAGGATACATGTGATACTCAAGGCTCAACTATGCCATGTTGGATGTGTGTTTGTTGTGGCTTTCCAGGTGCTTTGTCTGTGTGTGTTTCTGACATTGTTTGTCATTGTTTTTTTCAGTTGTGCATTGATGTGTTCTAAGGCCCTAGTGTGTTTGCTGTTGAGACCTATGTGTTGTACATGCAATCAGTTTGTATCAGTCGAAGTGTATGGTGTGAGCTGACTCCTGTGGACCTTTGCAATGTAACCCTGTTGTATTATGTTCATTTGACCTCTGTCAACCCTTTGAGTGCCAGTGTGTTGGTCATCCTTCTAGCACTCAAGGGGTTTGGTGCTTACCTCTCTGTTGCTCCATGTATGACATTGTGGTAAGCATAACAGTTATCTGTATGAAACATGATGGTGGATATTGATTGTGTGCAGAGACTCTAGTTGACCAGCACAGCAAAGAGGGGGTTAAATCTGCTTCCAGTATGTTTTGGGTTTGTCAGGTATTCTGTCCTTGTTTGAACCCTCTCAGAGGTGTGTTGGTGAACATGTGGGAAGGAATGGTGGCCATGTGTTCAGCTGTCACTGTGTTGGGCCATACTTGGTATGAAGGTTTGTGTGGTGTGTAGTTATGGATTGATGCACTTACCGGTAGTCTGGAGGGTCCTTTCATCTACAATGTCACTCGCTCCTGGAATCCCACTTCCATTGCTGACATATTCTGGCATTGCATCTCCTCCCAGGGGTTGAAGGTGATTTTTAGAGGGAACCCACATCTGGTGCCTCTGGAGTGCATGGCCACTCTGTTACCTCTGGAGTGCATGGCCACTTTACAAATCTTTTTCTTGACAGATTGATTGTTATCACCCCACCGCTTCTTTATGGACTCAATGGACCAGTTACAGCTGGAGATAGAGTTGAAAAAAAAAAAAAAAAAAAAAGCACTTCCAGTCGAAGGCGCAATTATCGCGCCGAAACGCATTGAAGGAGAGAGGCTGAATCGCCAGCACAGAGAGGAACGCTGAGACGAAGTGAGATAAGGAAACAATTTGGATCGTGCGGGATACGAAGGAGGGGAGCTTTGGAGGACAATAAGAGCACAACGGGAGCGAGAAGGAGAAAAATCTTTGGTCTGAGTGTGATATGCAGAGACTCACCATGGACACCAAGTAAGCGGCCACTTTTACCGGGCATCCGAATTATATACAAATTTTGTCTGCCGATGCATTTACCACTCTAAAGTAAGCGGACATCCAGACCGGGGATCCGGTTTACTGATCTCTAGGATACTGTGTATATTTTTGCATATTATACGGATACATAGTTATAACGGACACTGTGTATATTATTTTGCAACTTTGTGGATACAGAGTTGCATTAGTTCCCACTCTGTCCTGATACCATCGCTCTGATCAGTACATCATTACCCCTTTATATCAAGATTACTCCAGAAACTGCACGAATCTGTCAAAACTATTTTATTGTGTTTTGATTCTAATATAGATCTTACCTCTTGTATTAACCATATACATTTGGATCATCTGTTTTTATGATCGTCTTATTATTTATGTTTTGAGAGTGTTTAATATATTATGCTTACAATTAAATACTACACTTAGATGTGTTTTGTGCGCTGTCTTGCCCCATCCCTGGAGATAGAGTTGAGCCTGTTGAGGGCCTGTCTCCATGTGGCCTTCTTCTTTGAAAACAAACCACTGACTCGCTCCTTTGGGTACAAAATGTTTTCTCTCTTCAGGATACTCTGTATCAAGACTCTTTTCTCCCTGAATGTGTATTTTGGGTCCCGCAGGCTCTTGTCATCAACACCACCCTCATTCCACTGGCAGTTCTGTTCCTGTACTCTGTGTGCCTCTCCTAGGTCGGGTACTCCTCTGCCAGTCTGATCTGCATCTCCCACTCCTACCCTGACCAGAAATGCCCTGCTGAACTTCCTCTCCCCCTCACCCACTCACACCCAGTAACTCCCACAGGCTCTCACAGACACTCTAGATCACACTTACTCTCTTTCACTCAATAGTACTCACTGAAAAACTGTAAAAAATAAAAGATAAATGTGTGTAATGTGTTATAAACAAAAACGTTGTGTGTGTATGTGCTTTTATGTTTGCGTGTGTTTATAGCAAATGTGCAAAGGTGTTTTATGTGTCACTATAGGTGTCCCAGCTCTCTCCGCTCCCAACTCCTTCTACCTCGCTCCAATGTATGGTCCTCTCTTGCTTTACCTCTATCCTCCACTCCTGGGTCCTGTGCTCTAGCTCTCAAAAACTTGAAACAAAGAGGAGGTATGTCAGTTATTTTGGGTATATATAGGTATATTTGAATGTATTTGATACTTTGGTGTGTTGTGATTGTCTATGAGTTTGAATTTGTCTTGACAACAATCAGGATTGTTATATGAAATTGACTGTTATCTTTTTCCTTTAATATGGATGTATTGTACACTAATTATCGTGTTTTGCTGCACGTGAAGTGAGAAAAAAGTGCACGCAGGTTTTCAATGTATGTAAATTTTTCACTCCTATGCTCATTAGCCATTCTGGTAAATCAGGTAATTGGGATTACTGTGGTTTTATTGGACGTAATTGAATTGAGGCCCTAATGTCACCTTCATCTTATTTCTGTTTATACAGTTGTAGACTTAAAACCCAATCACTGTAGACAGAAATGTAACTTTCATATAAGATCAATATTCACCTTCCCTTTTCATATGTGGAAAATATTAACTCTTCCAAGACCACAGAGGTGTGTAATGTATTGCTTCACAATGAGTTACACACCAATTTTGTCCTTAAAGGGTTTATAGTGTAAATGTTACTTCTTCAATAACTCTTTGAACTACTTTTTGTTTTCTCCCTTATGTTCCTGTTACTCTAATTAACAAGGTCTTCATGGAATTCTCTACTGATTACAGTTACTGAAGAAACTTTTTTTGTGTTGAATATAAAGAGGTCAGTTGGTAACACAATTTCTGGCATTGCTGAATGATCACTGGAATCACTCTGTACTGTACTGATCACTGGATTCACTCTGTACTGTACTGATCACTGGATTCACTCTGTACTGTACTGATAAATGGATTCACCCTGTACTGTACTGATCACTGGATTCACTCTGTACTGTCCTGATCCCTGTAATCACTCTGTACTGTACTGATCACTGGATTCACCCTGTACTGTACTGATCACTGGATTCACTCTGTACTGTACTGATCACTGGACTCACTCTGTACTGTACTGATCACTGGATTCACTCTGTACTGTACTGATCAATGGATTCACTCTGTACTGTACTGATCACTGGAATCACACTGCACTGTGCTGATCACTGGGACCTTGGAAATGATCTAATGTGAATGATACCAAGTTATTGTGCTGCTGGGATTGTGATGTAATAGTAAGTAGCACTGTACTGAGGAGATATGCACCTACCTACCATATAACATGTAACTATGTCTGAGTGACCATAGGGATAACTGACAAGAGGTCCTTATCTGACATCAGTTTACTTACAGAGATCACATGTCACCTGTGGAAGTAGAATAGACTTTATACACAAAGTGGACTAATTGTTTTACTTAGCAGTAACATAGCACATTGTTTTTCCTCAGCTGAAACTGTACTGCTTCATTAACCCTTTGAGTGTCAGATGGGTATCCTACATGTTGCAGAGCAAGGTGTTGGATACCCCTCTGGCATTCCGAGAGTTAACTGTTTTTGCAGTGCATTGCACAAAACTATTTCTTAAAGGAATAACAACTGTACAATATTTTGTCACAATGTTATTGGATTCAATGAACTTTTGCAGCAAAAAACTCACAAGAGGGACATAAAGGTGATACTTTTAATAGATAACTGAGGACATAGACAGCGCAAACTCTCAGGACACTATGGTTCCTTTTTCAGGCCTTGGTTATTATATCATATTTACAGAGTAGGACATACATTTCAGGACAAAAAAACCTGATGTCTATTCAAATAACTGTAGCACGGCACCGCAGGTCAATAATATATAAATACGAAAAATATAAAGAATGTTAGAAAGCGCTCTCTGAAAAACAGCCAATTACCAGAGTAATTACCTCTGTCTTCTCTCTCTGTTCTGTTAGAGAATAGGGACAGAAAGTTACGCTGCTGGTGAATACTCGTTTACTTATAATAGAAGTTCTGGGGAATCCCGTCATAACTTGGCCTGTTTTATCGGCTGGAGTAATTTTAAACGTCAAATATTCAATCTCTTTTAAATGATATTAGCCATTAAAGGTTAAATTTAATACTGTGTTTTGATGAGAGCACTTCTTTAGGGCACTGAATGGGTTAATTTGTTTGGATCTTACTCTGGTAATTGACTGTTTCTCAGAGTGCGATTTCTAACATTCTTTATTTTTTTCGTAGGACATACATTTGAAACAAATGATAGGAGTATACAGTGGGTTATAATTAACTTAGTAAACATCGCAATTACATACGTATTACAAGATATTAATTTTGTTTGTTATTGTACATCTGCATCACTGGACTAATACGGTTACAATCTCCACTTTAGTGAAGATCCATAGATATGAAATTATATACAAAGGGAACAAGGAAATGTTCATTAACACAGAGGAGTGAAGAGCCTGTTAGTCTGTGAGTTGGACAGATCCATCTCTATACAATCTTATAATGAGACATGAAGTCCATCCTCAGGTTCAGACCTGTGTTTAATGTGTCAGACATAACCATTCATTTAAATTCCCAGATTGTTCTTTCCCTCTGTGATCTAAAGTTCTCTTTGTGTATGAGGACTTTCATATTTTGTAGACTATGATTTGGATCGCAAAAATACCAGTCAACTGGCGTATAAACCATTTTTGTATACTTTGTGGCTATGGAGGGTCAATTCTTTTCCTCAGTGTCTGTCCAGTTTCCCCAATGTAGTGTCCTCCTGTGGGGCACTGTGTGCACGTTATAAGTATAAATCATTTGATGAGGAGAAAGTGAATGAACTGTTAATTTCATAGTGTTGCTGTCTATTTGGTATTTTTATTGCTGTGCATTGGATGTTTGGACAAGTCTCATATCTTTTTACTGCACAGTTTTTCTGGTTTGTGGCAAATGGCAATAATGTTCCCTACTTTATTGGTAATAGAACTAAAAGAGGTGATAAAGCGCAGATGACTTCTCCAGTGATATCACTTCTCCCCTTTCTTCACAATGGTGAGATGCACTAAGGTGTGATAAAGAGATGATAAAGCGTAGATGACTTCTCCAGTGATATCACTTCTCCCCTTTCTTCACAATGGCGGAGATGCACTAAGGTGTGATAAAGAGGTGATAAAGTGGAGATGACTTCTCCGTGATATCATTTCTCCCCTTTCTTCACAATGGCCGATATTCACTAAGGTGTGATAAAGAGGTGATAAAGTGGAGATGACTTCTCCAGTGATATCACTTCTCCAGTTCCTATATTATTATTCTATGGAACCTGTTCACTAAGAGCTCTAGAACTTTGGAGATCTTAGTGCATTGGCTCCATATAATAATAACACGGGAACTATAGAAGGGATATCGCTGGAGAAGTCCTCTCTGCTGTATCGCCTTTTTATCATGCATTAGCACATAACCCCGCATGATCTTCAGTCGTTACTGGATGTTATGTCCATGGAGTAAGACATGACAGTTGATGCAGGCAGAGTGCAGTGTTACAGGACAAAGGGATAAGATTCCCATTACAGTGATCAGTTTGTGGTTCTGTGATCCCACCAGCAGCCGTTAACCCTTCGAGTGCCAGAGGGGTAAGCAACGCATTCATTTGCAATGCGTTGGATACCCCGCTGGCACTCAAAGGGGTAAGTCTGTCTCCATGGAAATAAAACGCAGGACTGCTTATATACGTTATCTCTTTACCAAAGGTACAAGGGCAAAATTTATAGGGATCCTTAGGATTTTCCATCCATAAATTGGAAAGTTGGGGGTTAATTTACATGGTGATGGTTCTCACTGGGTTAAATATTCCTGTACAATTTTAATTAGTTTGTTAAAAAACATAAAGATGTGAAACACAGATAGAAGCAAATATATAGTTCTACAAAGATACATATTTTCAGATAGTTTACATGTATGTACTGCAGGTATGTATGGATGTGTGTATATATGTAGGTAGGTAGGCGTGTATGTGTGTATGTTGGTGTGCCTGTCTTAAATGATAGACAAGGGTGACATAATAGATTTAGATTTTAGTAAAGTTTTTGACATTCTACCAAGCAAGAATCTAATGAATATATTTGGGTCTTTACTAAGGATGGATGAAAATTTTTGCCTAAAACGGAAATCGGCAGAAAATGGCACTTTCTGCTTGGTGAATAATTTCCTGCGAAAAGTACAGATTTTGCACTTTTTCCCGTTTTTGAAATCAATGGTTACATTGAAGTTATACACAACACATAGCAAATATTATTTTATTTCCCAAATGCATAGTATAAAAGGGGCATGAGGTGCCTGTGATGATGGGGTGTGGGGAAACAATCATTTGAACAGGGGATGATTTTTGAGGGGTTGTTTATTGGGATTAAGGGGGAGTTAATAAAAAATAACTCCTAAATAAAATTAAAAATACCCCATAAGACATGGTATAAAAGGGGTCTGAGGAGGGTGCCTGTGTTGGTGAATGAATGAATCAGTTGAACAGGGAATTGTTTTGGGGGGGTTTGTTGACTGGTGTTGGGGGGACAGTTATTAAAAATAACTGTAATAAAATAAGAAATTTGTATGTAAAGTGGTAGAGACAGGAACCCCCTGACATAAGCTGCCACTGGGGTGGACTAATACTTGACTTGATAGAGTATTTTGTAGAGGATGATTTGCTGTTAGAGGCCCAAGCCCTGAGGAAACACTGCTTTGTAGGCCTTAGACCCATTAGAGGAAAAAGCCGTGAAGAAACATTGATGTGTAGGACTTAAGGTTGTTTGGCACAAGCCGTAAGCAAACATTGATTTGTAGGACTTAGGCTTGTTAGAAACAAACCCCCAAAAACTGTTTATTTTTTTGTAGGACTATGATTTTTTTGTAGTTTTTTTGAAAGCATAAGCCCTAAGAAAAAAAATAAATTCCAGCAGATGATGTCCTGTTGGTCAGTGACCCTTGCCATTGTCAAATGCCCTGATGTAGATGCAGAATTTTTTGACTGCTGTTCTTGCTGCTGCTGCCGAGTTCTTTAAGCAGCAGGATGATTAGGTAGCTGAAAGGGAATGAGATCAACAATAGAAGTAACATGGGTGATGGATGATGAAGGTTCAACTTGCCATGACTATCTCCAGTGATGCACCTGAGGAAATAGCAGCACCATAACTAACTCCGATCACGTCTGGTATATGTGTTGCTGCTGGCAAGTGGAAACTTTCCTAGTCTCCGATCACTTGTTAACCTCATTCCCACTGGTCTGTGGCACACTAGCCTGCTCCTCAGCATCCTGCTGCTCTTGCAACTGAACAGCAACAGGAATTGGAGCAGTTTCAAATTCCGCAAATTTCCAAACGCTCCCTGCTGGTTGGAGGAGGTGACGAGAAATGTGACAGAAGGTCCCCTAATGTCACACTTGGCATTTCTTGGTGACCTAAAGAAGTCAGACTGGCAGCAGTAGCAGCAGAAACAGGCAGTTGATCTGGATCTATGCTCCTGCTGGTGGTGGTATAATTGCGGTGCTGACAATTCTGCCTTCTTCAGGATCATGTTCCACATGGACAATGCCATGGGGGGAAAGGGAGCTCCCAGGGTCAGAGGAATGGTATGGGCTCCCTTGACCGCTAGTCTGGATGATCTCAATTGCTTCCCTTACCACTCTCCTAACACTAATCCCACTGGCTGCTTCACCATCAGTACTACTACTACTACTACTACTACTACTACTACTATTAACACAAACTGCATCAATTTCAGCCCCTGAGTCTTCCTCCTCACAGTCACTGTTAATAGGAGGATACTGATTACCCCCTCCTTCACTCCTAACGCTAACAAGTAGTACTAGCACTGGGGGATGGCAAGTGTGACTTAGGGTCCTTTGCTGTCACACTTGGTATCATCTTCTCCCCACCTCCTGAGTACTACAAGACACACTAGCAACAGCTTCAGCACTGATTGTAACAGGTTCAGCACTGGCAGCAGGCACAACATTGGTGGTGGCACTGGCAGCAAGGGCAGCACGTCTGACAGTAGGCACAGCACATGTTACAGCAGGTGCAGCACGTCTTGCAGCAGACACAGGCAGTTGACCTATCCGGCTCTCACTACTACTTCCACTACCCTTTTGTTCCCCCCTTGAGAGAAATTTTTCCCAAAACCCTAGGTGTTATTTAGGGGGACTGGCCAACATTGCTTCTGTTGTGCTCACTTCTTCCTCAGACTCAGTGGACACATAATGTTCCTTCCAGTTCCTCCTTTTATTATTTTTAATCCTGCTCATAGCGATAGCAGTCACTATGACCTTCTCCTGCCTCAATTTTGCCTCAAAATCACAGCAGAACAGCAAAGCACGTCTACCTTGCTCTGTAGCTGCTTCTATTGTGTTTGATTTCTGCAAATACATCATATTTTTATAGTAAAAAGGTGAAAACAACGGGCGGAAACTTTCAAGCCATTGAAAAAATGGCGAAATATTTTGGCCAATGGGCAAAAAATGTGAACATTTTAATCGCTAGTTTTAAAGCCACAAACAAGGTTTTTGCAGAATTTCCCACAGGAACATGGCGAGAGATTTTGCCCACCCCTAGTCTTCACTGAAAGGTAGTTGATTGGATAAATAATTGGCTGAAGAAATAGCATGCCACAGGAGTCAGTGGTAGGGTTTGTTTTCTTCAATGACTCTATTAGATATATTACTATTTCTAGTGGTATTTAAGTTAAGGTGTACTTTTTTTGTAGGTAATACAACATACACAATATGGCTGACATCATGAGTCATAAACCGAATGAATTACAATTTAGGAAAACTGTAGAAATAGACAAGAGTATAATGACATCTAACGTGTAATGCTGAAAACTGCAATATAATGCATTTACAACCCAGAAACCCAGAAGTTGAATGCAGGCTTAAAGGGGTTCTATCACCCCTTCACAGCTGTGCCTATATCGTATTTAATGAAAAGTATATAAATTAAAAAAAAAAGCTTGTTTGGTGAACAAGCTTTTTCCAGGCAGACTGCGGTTACTAGCTCTATACTGTAGTCTGCCACTCCGTCTCTGCCTCCCTCTCTCTATACATTCTCCTCGGATGAAGGAGGCTTTCTCTCTGTAAGCGGGAGTGCTCTTATTGGCAGAGATCGATTTCTGGCCAATGAGAGCGCTCCAGCTTACAGACAGAAACGCTCCTTCATTGGAGGAGGCGGGATAGAGAGAGGCAAAGCACAGACTGTGGCACAGATCAGCTATCCACAGTCTGCCCGGAAGTAGGTACAGGGCTGTATTCTTTTAATTTCGCCAAACAAGCAGTTTTTTTTTTTTTTAATTTATACACTTTTCGTTATATAATATATATAACAAAACGATTTAGGCAAAGTGATAGATCTCCTTTAAAGGTACTGGGTTAAGGGAAAGGAACTGGAGAGTTATTATTTCAGATGACTTTAAGGTATACAAAGAATGTAGTACAGCATTGGGGAAAACAAACTAGGATCTCGGTTACATAGAAAGTGGAATTAGCAGCCATAAAAACCACAACCACTCCAGAGATCACAACACTGTGTCCAGAAGCACATTCAAAAATTGGGGACAGTTCAAAGAAGAGCCACTAAAATGGTTCATGGTCTTCATGACACAGGGAACCACAATAGAACAGTCTCATTGGGAGAGGGGTGATATAACCTTTTATATATATTAAGGCAGTGATTCTCAACCAGGGTGCCGTGGCACTTTGGTGTGCCACAGATATCAACTTAGGGTGCCCCATGTTTTCAATGAAGACTAACAAAAATGGACTTTTAAATAAAGATTTGAAGAAATTGTTATGCACAATATGATTATTTGTGTTATTATGATTGTAAGACCTAATAATAACTGTATATTTATGTATGGAACCTTCATTATGCTCTTGATAAAGTACATTAAATATGTTAGGGGTGCCCGAATGTTCTAGATTACGTGTTAGGGGTGCCCCGAACAAAAAAAGATTGAGAACCACTGTATTAAGGGATTTAATATATTTCAGGAAGAAAGTATTTTTCAGAAATAAATTAATACTGCAAGATCTTGAAATAAAAATCACTGTTTTTCATATGTCACATCACTGTTTTTTATATGTTACATACACACGATCATGTGCATTACACTTATTTATTACACATTATTATTTTACACATGTATCAGTTTTTGTAGCTGCTTAGTTCGCAATTAATGTTTTACTCGGAAGGCAAAGCAGCTACACTGGCATTAGTGTCTAATGTGTAGTGTTGAAGTGGTACTTGGTAACTACCAGAATATATATATATATATATATATATATATATATATATATATATATATATATATATATAGTAAATGGAATGATGGACAGCACTCACTCCTTAAATGGCTATTGCCCAGGTGCGCAATCCCTAATTCGAATGACAAATACAATAAAGAATGGGCAGCACCCGTGGGTCTTGTACTTAAATATTTATTTTAAACTTTAGGCAAGAAAATTGGTCAACGTTTCGGTCCAACAGGACCTTTCTCAAGAAAGGTCCTGTTGGACCGAAACGTTGACCAATTTTCTTGCCTAAAGTTTAAAATAAATATTTAAGTACAAGACCCACGGGTGCTGCCCATTCTTTATTATATATATATATATATATATATATATATACATTAGACACAGTATCAAAAGCAATCAAACAGGACATAATGAATTAGATGTATATATAATATAACAATAAAGGAAAGAAGCACTCTCAGAACTTCAAATGAAATATAATTAAATTTAAAGGGATAGTAATACTTAAAATTTAAAAAATATATGTTGCAGGGTTTATTCCCCTGAGTAAAACAAGGTTACTCCCACCGCTCAGAGATATGTGTTGTGTGTAAGTTTAATGTTCCCATTGATTTCAATGGAATGAGGTATGAGAAAAAGTGGGAAAAAGCAGAAAATCAGCAATTTTCACGGGAAATTTTTCACCATGCGGAAAGTGCTATTTTTTGCCGATTTCAATTTGAAGCAGAAATTTTCACCCATCCCCGCATGTATGTAGTAGTCCATGGTGGATAACTATGTTATGGTGCAAGTGAGAAGCATGAGAAAAATGAACTGTATGAGATGCCCATCCTCATCTCTGTCTCCCATTCCTCCTCAGTTTCTGCTAAAAAGGCCATCAATGTCTCTTCCACCCCAGCTTCTCCATCATCATCACCACCACCACTAGTCCCTACGTGCTGCTGCTCTATTACAGACATCTCACTGCTGCTTGGAGGAGGTGACGAGCATTGTGATAGAGGATCCCCTAATGTCACACTTGTCATTTCTTGGTGACATGAAGAAGGCAGACTGGCAGCACTACCAGCAGAGGCAGGCAGCTGATCTGTGCTCTTGCTGGTGGTGGTATTAATTGTGTGCCTCCTCTCCCTCAACAACAGTTCTGGCCTCTTAGTCTTCAGGATCTTGTTCCATTTGGACATTTTAATGGAGGGAAGGGGAGGACTCCTAGGGTCAGAGGAATGGTGTGGGCTCCCTTGACCACTAGTCTGGATGTTCTCCAATATTTCCTGTACCACTGCGGCTACTTCACCATTACTGCTACTGCTACTAACACCTCCTCAGTCTCACAGTCACTAGTCATATGAGGATATTGTTGTTGATTATCCCCTCCTACACTCCTAAAGCTAACAAGCTGTTGGACCTTAGTAGGAGTAGTACTAACACTGGCGGGACTGCTTGGGGATAGCAAGTGTGACTTAAGGTCCCTTGCTGTCATACGTGGTATAATTTTCTCCATCCCCCTCCTAAGTACTACAAGACACACTAGAAGCAAGCAGGTTCAGCACTGGCAGCAGGTATAGCAATGGCGGTTGCAGGTACAGCACTGGTGGCAGCATGGGGCAACACATCTGGCAGCAGGTACAGCAATGGCACTGTGCACAATTTGTGACAAGTCAGTAAGAAAAGGAAAGGAAGGAACACACCTTGGCACAAGCTCCCTGATATCACACATGAAACACAGACAACTGAAGAATATCTTCACAATTTAAAAAAAAAAAAAAAAAAAACGAAAGACAACAAACGAAAAAACTAGCAAAAACTTAATATTTTAGTGAACACTTAATTAGTAACATATCAAACAAGGGCAAATCTAGATGCACCATTTACCTTTCTTGCTTAGTTGACAACCACTTCTCTGGATACTACCAGACTACCTGAGCAATATGCTCACTCCTGCTCTCCATACTAACTGTAAACTCTGCTCCACTGCTAAAATCTGAGTATTCTACTGTACAAGAAAGAAGCCAGTCAATCTATCTTCTCCGTCAGAGCTCCAAAAGCCTACCTGAAATAATCCCATATTTTCTCAGTCTAAAATCCATAAAAATTACTGCTTCTTTGTATCTAAAAACAATATGAGACTGTATATACAATTCTGTATGTATTTTTATGTGTGTGTGTGTGTTTATAATTCTCTGTGCAAATATATAACTCTTTACAATAAAAGCTCTCCAGGACAAACTTGAAAATAAGAAAAATCTCAAAGTATTGTTTATTTTTTCTAAATAAATAAATAAATACATATTTTATAAACTAATAGGAGATTATTTTTTAAAATGGAAAAACAAAAGAAAGATATCTCTAGAAAAATGCTTTGAAATGATCTTCATGATAACAGGACAAATGTCATTTTACACAGGTTCCAGGGACCAACCAAATATGTTATCCTCAGTTACAGATTTCCTTTTATCCAGTTAACTTCCAATTGATAAAAGCTACAAATACTTTACTCCTCCCTTTTAAAAATAAATTCTTGCAATTATTACTTAAAAGAAAGGAATGGAAAGTTTGACTAGTAAAATTATTTAGTAAACAAATGATTACTGAACAAACAGCAAAATTATAGAATTTACTATCAAGGGTGATGATGGAGGCAGATACAGTAGAAAGTTCAAGAAAAACTTTTTTTTCTAGCAAAATATAGAATGTTAATGTAATGTATACAAATGTGTAATTGTATTGATACTGTAAAAGATCTCCTGGGCAAACTAGCATAAGACAAATCTTGGTTTATTCCTCCTGGTAAAATACTTTCTAAATAAATAACCAAATAAATAGTTCAAAAGTTGAACTTGATATACTTGTGTTTCTTTTCATCCAACTTAACCACTGTATATTATATAGAAAAATACTGCAAATCTGGTCTCCATCTTTTAAATTAGGATTCTATTATTTGCCGTTAAGCCAGCAACATTTTCATTCTATAAATTAATTTGTCCTGTTATATAGTGTTGTTGTATTGAGGAGAAGTTGTGTAGCAATTGTGGTCCTATCTTTGAAGGAATATAGACGTAAGATAGAATAGAATATAAGAAAACATTTGATGGATTAACATACTGTAGGGGGAAACTACAAGATTTCCTAATTCCCTGGGTTATTCTTCAGGACCCTGAGAGGGTTGTAAGCTTGTAATGTTTATTTATATTAGTCCAGTTCAATGCATTATGATTCTTATTATATCACTCTACTGTCATGTTGCTTTTATTAATGTTTCTTTAAGTGTATCTTTAATTTTGTACAATGTTTTAATTTGGTATGATGTTAGTAGGATCATCTAGGACTCATTTAATGTTATGTTCTCTCTGAAAAACTCCTTATTTGAGAACATGGTCCTCTTCTTCTTTGCGAATCCAATAGAAATTACATAAAATGTCTTTTAAAAAAGCTATATTTTTCCTGCCAGGAAATGAATAAAGTGAATCAGACAAGAGTCAAATATTTTCTTCTTTTGGGATTTCAAGATATTTACAGCTTCAGAAGTGTTCTTTTCCTTATTGTCCTTCTGATTTACATGTTGACAATAACTGCAAATATGCTGATTGTTATCTTGGTGTCTTTTAGTCAAACACTTAACTCTCCCATGTACTTCTTCCTGAGCCACCTATCCTCCTGTGACCTACTGCTGACCACAGTAATTTCCCCTTTTATGATGAGTCTTATATTGACCGAAAGGAAAACCATATCTTTTGCTGGCTGTTTCACTCAAGTGTACTTTTTTGTTACTCTGGCAACTACAGAGTGTTTCCTTCTTACAGTCATGTCTTACGACAGGTATCTTGCAATATGTAACCCTCTGCGTTATTCTTCTGTCATGAACTTCCAGAGATGCCTTTACCTGGTTTTCTGTTCTTGGGTCACAGCATTCTTGGTGACATTGAATGTCATCTTTCCTTTGCTTGGATTGCATTTCTGTGGTCCCAATGTCATTGATCATTTCTTCTGTGACCTTATACCCATTATACAGCTTTCATGCTCGGACACGTCATTTGTTGAGAGGGTGAATTTTATGGTAGGTTTTCCAGTAAGTGTCCTACCATTAATGTTCATCATTGCAACTTACATCAATATTTTCCATGCCATTCTCAGGATCCCATCAACCTCCGGAAGACAGAAAGCCTTTTACACATGTAGCTCCCACCTGACCGTTGTGTCCATATATATTGGAACATTGCTTACTGCTTATTTGTTTCTGTCTAAAGAACACTCACTAAATATAAACAAGGGTTTATCTTTCATGTATACAGTGGTGACTCCATTCCTGAATCCAATCATTTATAGTTTGAGGAACAAGGACATCAAAACAGCCCTAGCTAAATTAACACATGTAAAAATATTGTGAACATTCCAATGTGTTTTAACCAGACTGATGGCACTGTAGGCTCTGCTGAACTGTAAGGACAGTTCAACATATTAGATTATCATAGAAACATAGATTTCCCTATTTAATTAAATACACAATCTTACATACTTCTCAAATATAGACTTATCTATCCCAGAATTTTTTGAATTACCTTATAGTATTAGTTTGTACCACCTCTGCCAAACTGGTCCACTTCTATTAGAACAATATTTTCCTGATGTTTAATGCATTATGCAAATGGTTTATATCTTTCAAGAGGTAATAGTAATTAGTAAAAGAGATGAGTGAAATAGTTTGCTGAACATTTTCCAACAGAATGCCACCAGTAACTGATTCTATTAGTCAGAATTTTTCTTTCAACTGTTTAAAATTATTTTGGATAACTTTGTTTTCTTGTGTATGCATGAAGTACTGGGCAGCATTATCATTAAGCTTAATGGAATTTTTCTGAAGTTGTATTCTTACCAAAGAGTAATGAAACAAGTGTTTATCTTCTGTTTTATATGGCAGTTTTAACCAATCACAGTGTAAAAAAATCAATCATGTGTTAGAAATTTATAACAGAGATTCTTCACATTGCAGGTGAGTGATTTGAGTTAGGTGCCTGTGTTAGGAAGTTTCTTTAAAGTAAGCTGCAGTTTTAGCATTAAGTTATATACTATTACAAATTGCTTTTTTTTTGCTAGTACCATAATGTTAGTTACTTCTACAACAGGACTAGGAGAGGTAGTAAGGAATGCTGTGGACATTTGGATGGGGCATTAGGAAATAGGAATTCCGTGCATCTTAAAGTCACGTGCCATTGCCAGACAGACACTTTTTTTACACATTGTGTTTTTTTTAAATTCTCATTTCTAGGAATGGGTGAAACTTCCCACCTAAAAAGCAAAACAAGTGAAAAAGGGCACTTTCCATCAATGCAGACATTTTCTGTGTGCTGATGGCTCATTTTCCACTTTTTTGGGGATTTCTGGTGATTTATATAAAATAAAATAAATAAAGTGAACTGTGAAGATGTGGGTGTTGGGGGAGATACTGCCACTTGTTTTAAGGGTGTGTGCGAGAAGAAGGGAGAGTCATCCCACTAAAAACTGATAGAGTGAGTGACAAGCAGCCAGCCACCATGAGGCATAGCGACACAATGACACTGACAGATACCAGACAATACATCTGTGCTTGTGCTGTGAATCATAGATAAGTTTCCTTCACTGATACTGCCAGATTCATCTATTTCCCTAGGAATCTGGAGATGTATAATAAAAAAGGGGTCAGTGGATAGCAGTATCAGCAGCACAAGTCAGTTGCCTTTGTCTGCTGCTGCTGCAGTCAATATGTCTCCTTCTGAGATGAAGGAAAGTGTGGTAGCAGCTGACCCTCTGTCATATTTTTCATCACATAGCAGTCCCATAGAACAGCAAGAGAATGGAGATTATGATGTTTTATATGTCAGTAGGTCATTGTGTCTGCCTGGAACATAGCTATCTTGCAAGTATGCTGTAACCATTTCACGTGGGTCCACTCCTAGGAACTATGCAGTGGTTGTGTGCATCATTTACTAACCCATACTCTTGAAGCAAGTCCCATAGATGTGCCACCACCTCAACCATTACCTCATCACCTCAAATATTAGATTGCTGCCCCTGAGACACATGACTGTTTTCTGTGATAACTTGTTTGGAATGTCCTTGCTGATGTTGTTGCTGATGGTATGAACCCTTTGCTTAATTACTTTTTGCTATGCTTTCCACTACTTTTTTGGCCTTAAAGGGATAGTAGTACTTCATTGTATCTTTATTTTATTTTGTAGGCATTAAAAAAACATGAAGAACAATATAAGTCTTATCTCTCAAACCTTTATGGTTTGAGAGATATTCACAAGCAAAGTTTCCCCTCCCTCCCCTTTTACCTAGTGTAAGCCATCTCTTCTCAGATGTGGAATCCAGTCCATAGACCAGACAGATAACAGCAGGGGACAATCTTCTTCCTATGAGAACAATGAAGGCCCTGCCCCCCTTGACAAGTTTTTCAGGTTTTTCCCTTATCTTAATTGAAGATTGTACCTCTCTGCAATCTACCTGGGCACCTCCCTTCTGCTCTGGCTGAGCAGTGTTACATCAGTAAAAGAGGCGGGAGGAGGACACTTTGTCATTCAATTACTCTTGAACTACAACTCTGACAGAATTGAAATAACACTCTCCAAAGTCCAAATACTATGATGATTAGAGCTGCTTTTATTATGAAACATTACTATCCCTTTAATTTTATCTCTTATATACTCCACAAAGCAACCCTACACTTGATCTATAGACATATCTTCAAATTCTTTGACAGAATCGCTTCCTCAGAAACATTCTGCTGATTACACCATGGAACAGATTGATCATGCTTTACAGGAATTCAGAAGTTTTATGTGTCACCCCTTAAAGACCAGGCAGACTGGGATTTTGTTTTTACCCTGAGGACCAGACAGAGTATATTCGGAGAGCTGGTACATGTGAGCGATCACATGTACTGACTCGCCAAATGAGAGACTGAATCTGACTGCCCCAGTCTTGAAGCCATCAGTTTTAGACCCCTGGCATGATCACAGTGTGCCCACAGGTGCATTTGATCAAAAAAACTAATGCATGCCAGGGCGTCACAGGTCCTTAATGCACAATTAGTTGTGATGGCCCTGGCACATCTATGATCCTAAAGAGGTTAAAGAAGGAGATCACAAAGTAGCAAGAACGTATTCCTCGCTGCCTTTTTGTGCACAATGTGAGGATCCTGTTCAAAGCATACTAACATGTCATTTACTAGCTGGTTCATGTTTGTGTTTATTATAAGATTCATCAGCCGTGTTCCTCAGTATTCTCTACAGTAAATATATCAGTGAAGGAATCTTGCTAATTCACCCCTTACACAAATAACTGTCAAGTTGGCCTCCTCAAAGAGTTTCAGTAGCTTATATAGGTCACAAAATAGTTGTCATTGACCAGGTGACAAAGATGGTCCCATCAAAAACTTTCCAGTTCTGCACTGTATACTTGCTAATGACTTTATTCTGCTTGCTCAAATGCTCAATATTGTACAATGTGGAATTCTACATGGTAGGGACCTCCATTTTCAGCTGGCTATCAGGCAGGGAGGTACACTGTTGTATCATATGTAATGCATTGCAATGACTATAGAAGTGTTAAATTGGGCACAGATTTTGCTGGTAATATTCAGCATCTCTCTGAGGCTTTCAGATTCTACAAGGCAGAGCAGGGTATTTGCTTCATATCACCTATTCTCAAGACAGCTATTATGTTGGATCCATTATCAGCGGACACAGAATCAAGTGGTCTTGGTCTCTAGTATTAGAATGGAGCCCTTTCACCTGGTCAATGGCAGCATATGTCAGACCTCTATGAGTTCCTGAAGCCTTTTTGAGGAGGTGAACTTGTTGATTGGTCATGTTAGTTAATTGATAAAGTAAATACTTCCACTTTTGTATTTATTGCAGGAAAACCTGGTCTAATTCTGTTAATAATGACAATACATGTATGAACCAGCTCGTGACTGGTATATTAGCATGCTTTAACCCCTTAACAACCATCTGATCATTGCGTCGTGGTCAATTAAGGACCACAGAGCATTTTTTTTTTTTAGATTCCGGTTCCGGACTCCCCGAATTGCGTGCAGCCTCAGGGGGAGCTCAGAATTACATAACATTCATAGTACGTAATGGGTTGTTAACTCAGATCGACCCATGACGTACTATAACCGTCAAAGCTCGTTAAGGGGTTAAGGAGTGTCCTAGAAGAGTATCAGTAAAAAGCAATGAGGAATACATTCTCTTCTTTAAGCAAAAAATGTCTGAATTTGTGCTGATCAGTTTGTGCCAAGGTATGAACAGTATTTATCTGACAAATCAGATTCAGTCAATGGTAATAAAAAAATCCTTGTAGACAGATTTAAACATTATATTGTGTAGGATGAGAAAGAGAAAATGATGGCAACGAAGTAGAAAGCATAGTGAAGTCAAGAAAAAAGTATTGTACACTCAACCTCACAAGAATCAGGAGACCACATGACATCAACACAGAGAGCCATTCTGGTTTCTTAGGGGCAGCAACAATCTAACATTGGAGGTGGTGGTGTTGATGATGAAGGTGTTCATGGTGGTGGGGGTAATGGTGCACATGGAAGTATACATGGTAATAGTATGGACATCTCTATGGGACTTCCTCCCTGAATATCGGTTGTTATCTGATACCCATGAACAAAGTCAAGCTTGATGGTGGATATTTAGTTAATTGTATTAGCACTACACTCTTTATTGATTTTCATTCTCATTCACCAAACACATTTTCATAATAATGTTTTTTTCCATTTATTATTTTTATTTTTAAACAAATGTGTTTTATAAAAAAACAAGAAAGGAAAGGAAAGACAGGAAAAAAGAGAAGAAAGGGAAAAAAATATTTGTATTTGTTATGATAATACTTTTTTTTTGTTTATATTGTGTTTCATTTTTGTATATTTTAGGGGTTGTTAGATTGGCTGCTTGTTTCTATGACAACAGGTTACTTCATTTGTCATTTTATATATATATATATATATATATATATACATTTAATTTTCCTATGTGACCCACATAGCCGTAACTTTTGTAAGAAGGATAACATTTAGATGGATATGATTCTTTATTGTATAGGTATATTGGGATGTGAGATATAGTTGTATCCTGAATGGGATGACCTCTTCTATGCGCTTGAATCTTTGATTGTTTACAAATTAAGGCGTTGCTATTGGTTAGCTGTTCCCTTTACTTTAGTGGTCAACCCACTGGCCATCAACTCTGCTGCATATAGTATCTATTTCGACAGGTAGTTGGTAAATAGATTTGATTCTCTATAATCCAATGGATCTGCATATTGTTTGTCATGTCACACACAACAGTTCTGAGTTCAATGACCTTTTTTTATATATGGTAGTATCCTAATCTTATTTATATCTTTAGACTCTCCAACTGGTTAGTTGTTTCCTTGATTGAGCTTTGCGTTCACAATATACTGTGCATAAGTGTCATTATGCTCTGGTATATTCCAACTTCCAGGTTCTCATATTTTTGAATATTTTTAATAATAAATATATTCTTATGTTTTTCAAGCACTCGTTCTGAAATTTATTATTTATTCTTGTGTAATTTAACATTCTAGTTGATCATATAAGGATCTGAATACATTATGATATACTTACATCCAGTTTCTGCACAGTTCCAGCTGCCACCAATAGAGGAGAATTAAAAAAGGGCAAATATTTTTCTCAGTTTTCACCAATGCTAATAATTTTCTATTTCATAGCACACATTACAGCATAATAATGGGGTCATACAGTAATGTGCAAGTTTTAGGCAGGTGTGAAAAATGCTGTAAAGTAAGAATGCTTTCAAAAATAGGCATGTTAATAGTTTATATTTTTCAATTAACAAAATGCATAGTGAGTGAACAGAAGAAAAATCTTAACTCAAATATTTGGTGTGACCCCCCTTTGCCTTCAAAACAGCAGCAATTCTTCTTGGTACATGTGCACGCAATTTTTTAAGGAACTCAGCAGGTAGGTTGTTCCAAACATCTTGGAGAACTAACCACAGTCCTTCTGTGGATTTAGGCAGCCTCAAATGCTTCTCTCTCTTCATGTAATCCCAGACAGACTCGATGATGTTGAGATCAGGGCTCTGTGGGGACCATACCATCACTTCCAGGACTCCTTGTTCTTCTTTACACTGAAGATAGTTCTTAATTACTTTGACTGGATGTTTGGGGATGTTGTCATGCTGCAGAATAAATTAGGGGATGATCAGATGCCTCACTGATGGTATTGCGTGATGGATAAGTATCTGTCTGTAAAAAAAATCTAAATAAAGTCAATATTTGGGGTGACCACCCTCTGCCTTCAAAATAGCATCAATTCTTCTACATACACTTGCATAGTTTGTTAAGGAACTTGGCAGGTAGGTTGAACATCTTGGAGAACTAATCACAGTTCTTCTGTACATGTGTGTTTGAGGTCGTTGTCATGCTACAGAGTAAATTTGGGGTCAATCAAATGCCTCTCTGATGGTTCTGCATAATGGATAAGTATCTGCCTGCACTTCTCAGCATTGAGGATACCATTAATTCTGACCAAATCCCCAACTCCATTTGCAGAAATACAGCCCCACTTGCAAGGAACCTCCACCATGCTTCACTGTTGCCTGCAGACACTCATTCTTGTACTGCTCTGCATCCCTTCAGTGAACAAACTGCCTTCTGCTACAGCCAGATATTTCAGATTTTTACATATCAGTCCAGCTGACTTGGCCACAAGTCTTCCATGAAGATCTCTTCTGACCAGACTAGGATCTCACTGTTTTGTGCCAGTTCTGAGCTGATGGCACTGCTGGACACCTTCCAGTTGTGAAAGGAAGTAAGCATTATGTGTCTTTCATCTGCTGCAATGAATGAATGAATGAATATGTTTATTTATATAGCGCCACAAGTGTACGCAGCACTTTACAATTTAAAGGGATAGTAATACTTCGTTTTAACTTTTTTTATTTTGTAGGCATTAAAAAAACATGAAGAATGATATAAGTCTTATCTCTCAAACCTTTATGGTTTAAGAGATATTCACAAGCAAAATATCCCCTCCTGTTCAACCAGATCAGAAGGGAGGTGCCCAGGTAGACTGCAGAGAGGGACAATCTTCAATTAAGATAAGGGAAAAACCTGAAAAACTTGTCAAGGGGGGAAGGGCTTTCATTGTTTTCATACAAAGAAGATTGTCCCCTGCTGTTATCTGTCCTGTCATACAACCAGACTCACATCTGAGAAGAGATGGCTTACACTAGGTAAAAGGGGCGGGAGGGGGAAACTTTGCTTGTGAATATCTCATAAACCATAAAGGATTGAGAGATAAGACTTATATCATTCTTCATGTTTTTTTAATGCCTACAAAATAAAATAAAGTTAAAACGAAGTATTACTATCCCTTTAAGGGTTTAAACAGTACAGGGTTACAGGTGCTTTGTAGAGTGAAACAATGGGTGGGAGGTCCCTGCCCGAAAGCTTACAATCTAAAGTGGTAATGGGAGACAAACAGAGTACATAAGGGTCAAGTGCTGAATACAGTGCTAGTTCTGATGACAGGGAACACAAGTAAAGTAAATAATTTATAAGAGCCTTCATTGTACAACATCAGTGCCTTCTAGCATGTTGAGATTTTATCCATGAGGTGCTTTTTTAAGTAAGATTTGAAGGTTATCAGAGAGGTGCAGTGGTGCATGTTGGCTGGCAGAGCATTCCATAGATACGGAGCAATGACAGAAAAAGGTTTGATACGTGAAAGGGCTGTAGACACAAAAGGAGCTGAGAGAAGACAGTCATTGGCTGAACGTAAGTGACTGGATGGGGTATAACGGGAGATCAGAGTGGAAATGTAAGAAGAAGTAGAGGAGAGAAGTGTCTTGAAAGAGAGAAGTAAGATTTTGTAAGATATCCGAAGTTTAATAGGCAGCCATTGGAAAGTTTTGAGGAGGAGTGGGGCAGGGACAAACCTAGGTGACAGAAGACTGATTTGTGCTGCAGCATTCTCTATAGATTGAAGTGGATGGAGATGGGAGGCAGGAATGCCAGACAGAAGAATGTTGCATTAGTCCATGCGGGAGAGGATGATTATGTGTATAAGAATTTTAGCTGTGGAGGAGCAGAGGAAGGGATGGATTTTAGCAATGTTATGTAAAAGAAAGCGACAGGATTTAGCAATGAGGGGAGAATGAGAGAGACTTGTCAATTATCACCCCTAGACACTGCGCTTCTGATACTGGATTTATGGTACTGACATTTACAGTCACCTGAAGGGAGCTACAAGGCCAGGCCTCGGTGGGATGAGGAGTAGCTTAGTTTTAGACATATTGAGTTTGAGATGCCTATGAGCCATCCACCCTGAGATAGCCGAGAGGTAATCTGTGACTTTAACCTGAGCATCAGAAGTCAGTCGAGGTGCAAATAAGTAAATCTGGGTGTCATCAGCATAGAGGTGATATTTGAGACCAAAGGAGTTAAAAAGATCACCAAGTGTTATTGTGTAAAGAGAGAACAGAAGCGGTTCTAGAACAGAACCTAGAGGAACACAAACAGAGAGTTGGACAGGAAAGGATGAAGAAGTGGCAGAGGAGACACTGAAGATAAGAGGAGAGCCAGTCCAGTGCTATGTTACGGATTCCTAAGGAGTGGAGAATGCGGAGGAGGAGTGTATGATCAACAGTGTCTAAAGCTGCTTGAGAGACTAAGCATGATAAGTATTGAATAGTGCACTTGAGATTTGGTAATGAAGATCATTGACCACTCTTGTGAGAGCAGTTTCGGTGGAGTGAGCAGTGCGAAATCCAGATTGTAAAGGGTCCAGCAGGTCGTATGTGTTAAGGAAGTAAAGCAGGCGTGAGTAGGCTAGGTATTCCAAGAGTTTAGATCAAATGGCAGAAGAGAAACGGGTCGATAGCTAGAGGGTGTGTTACTGTCAGAAGATTTGTTCTTGAGGATGGGTGTTACTAAGGCATGTTTGAAGTCGTCAGGAAAGGTAGCAGTGGCAAAGGAGGAGTTAAAGATGTATCATAGTATAGGGATTAGTGTGGGGGAGAGGGGCTGGATGAGGTGAGAGGGGAATGGATCAAGTGAGCCTGTAGTGGACGGAGTGGAGGATAGCAGGTTAGTCAGTTCATCCTCCGTGACTGGTGAAAAAGAATCCAGAGTGCCAGGAGGGGAACGAGGGAGGCTAAGAGGAGATGTACAAGGTGGTATATTATCCCAGATGGAGTCCACCTTGGCTTTGAAATAGTCAGCAAAGTCTTGTGGCTGTATGGAGTTTGTGGGGGAAGCAGATGGAGGGCGGAGGAGGCAATAGGCTTCTTTGTCCAACCACTATGTCTACAGTCCTCAATGTTGTTTGTTTCTTTACACTTCTTCAAAAGAGCTTGAACAGCACATCTGGAAACCCCTGTCTGCTTTGAAATTTCTGCCTGGGAGAGACCTTGCTGATTCATTATAACTACCTTGTATCTTGTTGCTGTGTTCAGTCTTGCCATGTATGACTTTTGACATGAAACTGTCTTCAGCAACCTCACCTTGTTAGTTGAGTTTGGCTGTTCCTCACCCAGTTTTATTTCTGCTACACAGCTGTTTCTGTTGCAGTTAATGATTGTGTTTCAACCTACATGTTAAATTGATGATCATTAGAACCTGTTTGGTATAATTGTTTAATCATAAACCTGAATATATGTCTACAAAATCCTTGACTTTGTGCAACTGTACCTAGAACATTTGATGCTGTTTTGAAGGCAAAGGGGGATCGCACCAATTATTGATTTGATTTAGATTTTTCTTGTGTTCATTCACTCTGCATTTTGTTAATTGATGAATATATATGATTAACATGTCTATTTTTGAAAACATTCTTTCTTTGCTGCATTATTTTTTCACACCTGCCTAAAACGTTTACACATTGCTATGTTTTGGACTCAGGGCATGTTCTGAAATATTCAATCTCACATCTATTGTTTAAACCTTTGAATCCCAGAGAGGTATACAATGCATAGATTTGAGGATTCTTTTCATGGCACATTTATTTATATCTCTATTTATTTTACAGGTATGTAAAAAGAAGATGGAAGAAATAAGACGGACCGGAAGAAGAAAGAAGATGGAGACAATGAAGATAGAAGATGTAAGAAGAAGATGGACAGTAGCTGATCAGGGTGATAAAGTACCCAATGGACATCAGACTTAAGTGTTTGTTTTCACAGGCTGTTGCTTTTCACCTCAGTCGGATTAACCTTATGAGTGCCAATGGGAAGGAATACCCCACTGGCTCTCATAGGGATAATTCTACTAATATTGGAGACATTTTTTCAGTAGTTTGGATGTATTGATATAGGCCTTGGGGCCCATTTCAATACATCCACTGTGGACTTAGTTTTTTTTTTCACTTTTTTTCCTTTCAAGTGATGTATCCACTGTTTTGAGATCCGATAAGGGAATCTACATCCAAAAAAGTGATCTTAAATTTCCCACGATAAAGTGAGTCCTTTAACGGATATTAAGGGCTAGTGCAATTAAATAGCATCTTGCTGCTTTATTTTGATTTTGAATGAACGAAAATGCCGCTAACTTTATTGTCTGACAGGTTGTTTCTTTTTGTTGGCATTATTTCATAGCACAGGTAATTGAATAGCTTACTGTGCTTGAAAAAATGCCCTTGGCTGTTTTTTCAGTTATTGGACCTAATTAAAACGAGGCTCTAAAGATGTGACATGGTGTATCATTATGGAGCCGACTTCCCAACCCCCAAATGAACAAGACATAAAAACAATTCATCATGTCTGGTGAAATGGAACCATATGGGAAATGAGTAATGTATTAAAATGTTATCCTTATTTCCTATTTCTATAGCATAAATTGTTTTAATGGTAACCTTATATAATTAATGAAGAGCATTATTAATTCAAGTTTTTGCTAAAACTTTAATATAATTATGTTATCTGGGAAGCTGGCACCCACATAAAATGCCATTTTATTTAATATCAAATTGATTTTATAGTGATATTCCTCACTATAATAACATTATAGATAGTACATTCATTAAATAGCTTATGACGGGGAACTACCCTAAAATACTGATTCAATAAATTAATTGATTCTTTCTATTTTAATGTTAAATGTGTCTCAATGACCTCTCAGATGTCATAAATATATTATTTGAATCTGTTACAGTTACACATTAATTTTTATCAATTATATTATAATAATCTGCCTCAAACATACAACTATATAGAAGCGATTAATATACTGTTGGATTATAACTGTAGTGTTGGTGGACCAGATAACTGTCGGGGTGTCATGATCACACATAAGTGAGAGTGGATGAACCAGCTAGTGCATGATATGTTAGTATAGTTTGAACAGGATCCTTGGACCATGGCTTTAAACATAACATTTCTGAATTCCTGCCAAAACAATTTGTGCAAAGGTGTGATCAGCAGCATCTCTCTGAGGCATTCTGTCAAAGATTATAATGATATTCTTATAGATCAAGTGGAGGGTTGCATTGTGGAGTATGAGAGAAAAAGCTAGCGCCCCAAAAACCTAGTAGAAAGCATAGTGACAAATAATTAATCAAAGGCTTTATACCAACAGAAGCAACAACAACAGATTCAATGAAATCCCAAAATCTTTCTGAACCATGTGACCAATATCACAGAAAATGATTCATGTGTCTCAGAGACAGCAATGTAACATTTGTAGTGGTGGTGATTGTGGTGGTACCCCATCTCTATGGAACTTCCAGAGTATGGGTTAGTAACTGATTCACACAATCATCTTATAGCTTCTATGAGTGGTCCAACTGCATATCAGATGATTACAGCATATTTGCATGAAATCTACATCCTAGGCAGAAACAATGACCCTATTAACTACGTCAAACAAAACATCACCCCCCGCTACCAATCTCTTGCTGCTCTGTGGGACTGTTATGAAGAATGTGATAGACGGTCAGCTGCTAATACATTTGCCTTAACAGCCGAAGGAGGCACATTGACAGCAGCAGAAGACAC
The DNA here is from genome assembly GCA_037306005.1 of Rhinophrynus dorsalis. Taxonomy (NCBI): domain Eukaryota; kingdom Metazoa; phylum Chordata; class Amphibia; order Anura; family Rhinophrynidae; genus Rhinophrynus; species Rhinophrynus dorsalis. The sequence continues at coordinate 558,561,031 of CM074721.1, forward strand.
GGGCACCTGACCTGTGCCTCTGATACTGCTATCCAGTGATCTGTTTTTTATTATACATCCCCAGAATCCTAGGGAAATAGGTTTCTTTCACTGATGTTGCCAGATTTATCCACTTCCGATTCAGCAGCACAAGCACAGATGTATTGTCTGGTATTTGTCAGTGTCATTGTGTCACTCAACCACATGATGGCTGGCTGCTTGTTACTCACTCTGTCACTTTTTTTTGGGGGGGTTACTCTCCTTCCTTCACAAATAACCCAGAAAACATTGTCTCCCCAAAACTGCTCTAATCTCTTCACAAACAAACAGCTCAGTTTATTTATGTATTTTGTTATTTTTAAGTTGCCATAAATAATAGTACACTCCATTCACTCTCACTACAAAGCACAGACTGACGCCCTTTTATACTGGTTTTGCAGGAATATTCCCAGTGTTTAGCTTTACAGTTGACTTCAATGAATACATAATTGAAAAAAAGTGGAAAATCAGCCCTTTACACAGAAAATGTCCTGGTTGACGGAGAGTGCAGTTTTCCTCTTGTTTTGCCTTTGAGGTGGGAATTGTCTCCCATTCTTAGAAATGAGACTTAAAATTTAAAAAAAAGCAGTCTATAAAAAAAGATTATATTTGTTTGTTAAATTTTTATAAACACTTACCGGATATAGTAACTCAGTTTAACATCACTAAAAACAAACTGTTTAATTGTCACATGAAATTAAACTGTAGATCGCTCTAAATATGATTATTTAATAGTGAGTCTCTCTGACTGGCTGGATGACATTGGCAATTGACTAGTTGCACAAAATTCCTATTTCCTAATGCCCTCATCAAAGTGGATCCAGTTGGACTTCTATCAAATCTTTGTTTCTATGATATATTGATATGTTGAAATGTACCTACAGTTCAACAGAACCTTCAGTGCCATCTGTGTAGTTCTTATACATTGGAATGTTCACAATATTTTTATATGTGTTAATTTAGCTAGGACTGATTTGATGTCCTTGTTCCTCAAACTATAAATGATTGGATTCAGGAATGGAGTCACCACTGTATACATGAAAGATAAAACCTTGTTGATATTTAGTGAGTGTTCTTTAGATAGAAACAAATAAGCAGTAAACAATGTTCCATAATACACGAACACAACTGTCAGGTGAGAGCTGCATGTGTAAAAGGCTTTCTGTCTTCCGGTGGTCAAAGGGATCCTGAGAATGGTGTGGAAGATGAAGATGTAAGTTGTAATGATGAACATTAATGGTAGGAAAGATGCTGGAAAACCAACCATAAAATTCACCTTCTCAACAAAAGTAGTGTCTGAGCATGAAAGTTGTATAATGGGTACAATGTCACAGAAGAAATGATCAATGACATTGGGACCACAGAATTGCAATCCAAGCAATGGAAAGAGGATATTCAATGTCACTATGAATGCTGTCATCCAAGCACAGACAACCAGGTAAAGGCATCTCTGGAAGTTCATGACAGAAGAATAACGCAGTGGGTTACATATTGCCAGATATCTGTCATAAGACATGACTGAAAGAAGGAAACACTCTGCCGCTACAAAGACATCAAAAAAGTAAAATTGAGCGAAACAGCCAGCAAAAGATATGATTTTACTTTTGGCCAATATAAGACTCATCAAATAAGGGGAAATTACTGTGGTCAACAGTAGGTCACAGGAGGCTAGGTGACTCAGGAAGAAGTACATGGGAGAGTTAAGTGTTTGACTAAAAGACACCAATATAACAATCATCAGATTTCCAGTTACTGTCAACATGTAAATTAGAAGGACAATAAGGAAAATAACACTTCTGAAGTTGTAAACATCTTGAAATCCCAAAAGAAGAAAATATTTGACTCTTGTCTGATTTACTTTATTCATTCCCTGGCAGGAAAAATATAGGTCTTATGAGAGGGCCATGTTCTCAATTAAGGAGTTTTTCAGCGAAAACATAGCATTAAAGGAGTCCTAGATTATCAAACTAACATCATACCAAAATTAAAAAATTGTACAAAATTAAAGATACATTATTAAAAGCAACATGACAGTAGAGGGATATAATTATAATCATAAAGCATTGAATTGGACTAATATAGATAAACATTATAAGCTTATAAACCTCTCAGGGTCCTTCTTTAGTTGTATCTGAAGAATAACCCAGGGGATCTGGAAATGTTACAGTTTCCACCATACAGTATATCAGTCCAATAGATGTTTTCATACAGTCTACTCCATTCTACATCTATATTCCTTCAAAGATAGGACCATTATGTCTACAAACCCTCCCCTTAATACATCAACACAATCTAAACAGGTCTATGTAACAGTAGAAATTAATTTATAGAATTAAGATGTTGCTGAATTAATTGAAAATAATAATCCTACAAACCTGTGTTGACAAGATGGATTCTAACCAGAGTTGCAGTATAATATAATATATGCAGTAGTTAAGATGGTTGAAAAGAAAAACAAGTGCATCATCATCAACCTTTCAAATATGTATTTATTTATTTATTTATTTATTTATTTAACTAGAAAGTATTTTACCAGGAGAAATACACCAAGACTTCTCTTATGCTAGTATGTCCTGGAGAGCATTTACATTACCAATACAATTACACATTTATATACAAAAACATACAAGACAAATAAAAATTAGCACATTATTGTTTCAATTCATTTACAAGGAAGCAATCATTTTTAGGGATTTTGAACTTGCAAAAAATTGTATTGAATTGAAGGAGAAGGCAGATCTTCCTGCTTCTTTCTTGTATTGTGGTATACGTAGCGAGTTGTTTGCGCTGGAGCGGAGGTTATACTTAGTATGGAGAGCAGGAGTGAGCATACTGCTCAGGTAGTCTGGTAGTTTTCCAGAGAAGTGGTTGTGTACTAAGCAAGAAAGGTGAAGGGCACGTTTAGATTTGAGTGTTAACCAATTTAGTTTACATAGGAGGGCATGTACTACATACCAATAGACTATTACTGGCATTAACATGGACTTAATCAGGATTTGTTTCTAAATAGATCACCTATTTCGGGGAAAGTTTGAATGTTAATTTATCAATATGAAGACCAAAAAGTGAGACTGGGGACAAGCCACATATAAATATATTTTTAGCAGTCCACCTGAGCCAACTTACGAATAGTCTTTGTTACAATGGTTAGATGGCTACTGCAGAGTTAAAGTTGTGTGATTTGTACCAAATACCATAGTGATGGTGTTGTCAGTGTTTTAGAACAGTTTTTTTTAAGCTTTCCTTTTTTTTTCAACTTTAGAGACATCATGCTGTAATACTGCCTCAAGTTGAGGTATGTCTGGATTTATAGCGTAGAGTATGGTCTCATCTATATTCTTGTGCACAGAAGATGTTTTGCAAGCCGTAGGAAGATTATTTATAAATAGAGAAACCCCACTTGTTACTTTGAGCAGAAGGGAATATTGTCAGAAATAAACATATTGCATTCTGACTGATAAATAGGATCTGAACCAGTTTACAGAATTCTTACCCAATCCCAAACTTTTGAGCTTACTTAACAGAATATTATAATCTACTGTATCAAAGGAGTTTGCAAAACCTAGGAAAATTGCTGCAGTAAGGTCATCATTTTCCATGCCAGTCTGGATATCATTGCAGCGCTTATACTCTGCTGAAGAGGCGTACGCCTTTTTGGCTTCTGATTCAGAAGCCACGGATACTGCCTCTGAATTTGATATCTCACAATTCACAGAGAGCAACAGTGATAGCTCCAGTGATCTTGCTGGGCCATCTTCTAAGAAGAGGCGTACTGCCCCAAGACCCCAAGACGACATGCCCCAAAAGCAGCCAAAAAAAATGCCCCAAGACGACATGCCCCAGTAGGAGCCCCAAAGCGACATGCCCCAGCAGCAACCCCAAGACATGCTCAAAGACCTGCCACAAGGCCTGCCCCTCATCCAGAGTCTACAGAATGGGTACCACCAGTGGGATTAAGTCTAGCAATACCCGATTTCACAGGCAGCCCAGGAATAAATGTAGATGTGGCCGGTTTTAACCAGGAGCAGTTTTTTTATTTATTTTTGGGGGAAGACATTTTGGAGGAGAATGTAGCACAAACAAATATTTATGTAGCCCAATACATTGTAGCCAATCCCACACACTATGTTTCCAAGCAGCAATCCTGGTACCCCACAGATGTTGCTGAATTCAAGACATTCTGGGCCCTAACTATGGCTATGGGGATAATTAAAAAGCCAAGCATCAAGTCATACTGGAGCAAAAATCCTGTATGCGTTACCCCCATTTTTGGGCAAAATGCTTTTGCGCTTCATGCATTTCAACGATAACACCCTGTGCCTCCCCAAAGATCACACCCAATATGACAGGCTGTATAAAATTCGCCCCCTTATAACTCATTTGCAGAAAAATTTTTCTGAAAATTATACCCCCCACAAACAAATATCTGTTGATGAGTCATAATGAAATATAAGGGAAGGTTAGGCTTTAAACAATATATCCCCTCCAAGCGCTCCAAGTTTGGCATCAAATTTTAAAAGTTAGGTGAAAGCGCCACAGGATACACTTATGCTTTTCGCATTTATGAGGGCAGGAACAGCCAGCTTGATCTTCCTGGTTGCCCTGAATATCTGGAAACCAACAGCAAAATTGTTTGGGATCTCATTTCCCCTTTATTAAATAAAGGATACCAATTATTTGTAGATAACTATTATACAAGCCCCCTTTTATTCAAATCACTTTTTTATTTTGACACTGTGGCCTGTGGCACTGTTAGGAGAAATTGTAAGGAGATGCCCAAACAAATGATCAACTGCAAGCTACGAAAGGGAACGTCCTTAGCTTTGTGCCAAGAGGAGCTGCTGGCAGTGAAGTTTAGAGACAAAAAGGATGTGTACATGCTGACAACTATGCATGACGAGGGAACTGTGCCAGTCTCTGTCCATGGCACGGTCCTCAGGAAACCAGTCTGCATCAGAGACTACAATAAACACATGGGGAGTGTTGATCTTTGTGATTAACTCATGCAGCCTTACCTCACCATGAGAAAATCTAGGGTCTGGTATAAGAAGGTTGCTATTTTCCTGATGCAGACTGCAGTTTATAATTCCTATGTAATTTTTAAATTGGCAAACCCCACTCAAAAAATCACTTTTTTACAATTCCAAATGCATGTCATTTCCAGTTTTTTGTTTGAAGGGGCAACAGCAGTTTTAAATCAGAGACCCCGTTTAGGACACTTTGCATTTAAAAAGAGTAACCCACAGAAATGCTGTAGGGTGTACAACGCCAATGGCAAACGGACAGACACCACCTTCTACTGTACTGATTGACCTACAAAACCTGAGCTCTGCATTGGTGACTGTTTCAAACAGTTTCACTTACGTGCAATGCAGTAATTCTGTAATTTAATTGTTTGGCCACACATTCTCCCTGAAATATCCTATTTTTTTCTCCAAAACACATCCCTCCTTAGATCTAACACTATGAAAATATAATGGGAACAACCCTGTTTTTTCCATGTCTGAAAATGTAAATGTGCATGTTCTCAACTGAACCCAGTAATTCCCCACACCCTCACAAACCTTTGCATATGGGGCATTGCCATACTTAGAAAATGTAGTTGAATTGTGGACAATGCATTTTTACAAATCTACAAATATCCTGTGCTTGAAATCCACAGCAACACCAACATATAGGTGTGAAAATACAGGGTTTTCTTTTTCTTACTGTAGGTTTTGGGAGGGATTGGTGGTAAAATGACTGAGAAAAAATTGCCAAAATGCACCTAGACTAAAACCCAGGGCTGTATTCCTTACTAAAAAGTATATTTGGGGGGTAAAATATTAATTGCAACATTGCTTAACATCACAAATAATACAAAAGGCACCAGTTAAGCGAGCTGTAAAATTGCAATGTCTGACAATGGAAAGCGCTTGTTACCAACTGGGGCCAGTAGATTCCCCAGCCCCTGACAATCCTATGCATATGGGGTATTGCTGTACTCAGAAAGAGCAACTGAACTTTAATCAATGCAGGTTTTTAAATGCTGACCTATCCTGTGCTTGAAATCCACATCAACATTGAGCCCAAGTGTGAAAAAAGCTGAATTTTTAATTTAAGTAAAGTTTTACAAGGAAATTGTGGTAAAATAGCTGCGTAAAAATATTTGAAAACATGCCTAAAATGAAAGCCTGGGGTGTCTACTTTCCAAAAATATACACTTTGGGGGGAATTCTTAGAGTGGAGCACTGTTACATAGCACAAATGAGACATGGCACCAGTGATGCAAGATGTGAAAATTCAAAGTGTGAAACCTTGAGAAACCTATGAATATGGGGTATTGCTGTACTCAGAACAAGGAGCTGAATACTAAACAATCATTTTTAAATATCTTCACCTATCCTTGAAATTCACATCAACATTGAAACCTAAGTGTGAAAAACTCTGAATTTTTTACTTACATCAAGATTTACGAAGGATTCTTGGTAAAATGGCTGCGTAAAAAATTTGAGAACATACATAAAATGAAAGCCAGGGGTATCTACTTTCCAAAAATATACACTTTTGGGGTGAAATGTGAGAGTGGAGCACTGTTACACAGCCCCAAATCAGACATGGCACCAGCGATGCAAGCTGTGAAAATTCAAAGTGTGAAATTAGAAAGGTGCATGTTCCAATTTGGGCCCCGTAGCTCCTCCAAACCTTGAGAAACCTATGAATATGTAATATGTCGTACTCAGAAGAAGGAGCTGAACACTAAACAATGCTTTTTTAAAAATCTTCACTTATTCTGTGCTTGAAATTCACATCAACATTGAAACCTAAGTGTGAAAAATGCTGAATTTTTTACTTACATCAAGATTTACGAACAATTCGTGGTAAAATGGCTGTGTAAAAAATTTGAAAACATACATAAACTGAAAGCCTGGGCTGTCTATTTTACAAAAATATACACTTTTGGGTGGAAATCTTATAATGGAGCACTGTTACAAAGCCCCAAAATGAGACATGGCACCAGTTAAGCAAACTGTGAAAATTCAATGTTTGTTCAAAACTTGGCCTGTAGCTCCCCTAAACCATGAGAAACCTATGCATATGGGGTATTGCCATACTCAGAAGAAGGGGCTGAACACTAACAATACATTTTTAAAAATCTTCACCTATCCTGTGCTTGAAATTCACATCAACATTAAAATTTAAGTGCTACAAACACTGAATTTGTTACTTACATCAAGTTTTACAAAGGATTCGTGGTAAAATGGCTGCGTAAAAAATTGGAAAACATACATAAAATGAAAGCCTGGGGTGTCTACTTTCCAAAAATATACACTTTTGGGGGGACATTTTAATGTGGAGCACTGGTACACAGCCCCAAATGAGACATGGCACCAGTCATGAAAGCTGTGAAAATTCAAAGTGTGAAACTGGAAAGGCGCATGTTCCAATTTGGGCCCCGTAGCTCCCCCAAACCTTGAGAAACCTATGCATATGGGGTATTGCCGTACTCAAAAGAAGGAGCTGAACACTAAACAATGGATATTTTAAAATTTTCAACTATCCTGTGCTTGATATCAACAGTAATATTGAAATTTAAGTGTGAAAACTGCCAAAAAAAATATTAACACAATTTTGGAACATATTTCTGGAAAAATAGCTGCATAAAAAACTACAAACGTCTACTGATTATTTACCTTATGTTGTCTACTTTTTAGAAACATATACCTTTGTGGGACATTTTTGGGTTCTGGCACCATCGACTAAGCTATGATACTCACATGCCAATTGTTGAAAAATTACAGGTTGGAAATAATGGTGTCCATCTTGTAATATTTACCTTATAAATGTGAGAAAGGGATTGAAATACCAGGCATGTGGGGTATTCTCATATTCAGGAGAAGCAAATTAAGATAATTAGTATTTTTTAAATGAACTAATAGTATACAAATCCTGACAGGAAAATGTAAGCAAAATGTTTTTTTTAATCAAATTAAATGAAGAGGTAGTCATATAATTGTGGTATCAAAAGAAAGCTCTGCTTGTGCTTAAAAAAATAGTATATAATTTGTGTGGGGGTATTAAAGGAATTAAAGAAAAAATATGCTTGAACAAAGACATAGTCAAAAAAGTCAAAATTGCTCTGGTGCTTAAGTGAACTCCACCTCAGATTTGCTGGTCCTTAAGGGGTTAACAAAAGCATAACAGTAGAATTCATGGGGGCTATTCGGATTTTGGGCCATAGTAATGCAAGGGGATGTTATTATTAGAAAGTGTTAGTTCTCCTTTAAGGACCAGAGAGGTGCACAGTGCAGTGCTGTCCTTACAGGGTTTAGTGAAAAAAATCCACAAAAACTAATATTTTAGCAGTATTACCAATAAAGTAGGAAAATTATTGCCACATTTCTCTGTAAAAAGATATGAGACTTGTCCACACATCCAATGCACAACAAACATAAATATACCAAATAGACAGCAACACTATGACATTAACAGTTCATTCACTTTCTCCTCATCAAATGATTTATACTTATAACGTGCACACAGTGCCCCACAGGAGGACACTACATTGGGGAAACAGGACAGACACTAAGGAAAAGAACTGACCCTCCATAGCCACAAAGTATACAAAACGGTTTATACGCCAGTTGACTAGCATTTTTGCAATCCAAATCATAGTCTACAAAATATGAAAGTCCTCATACACAAAGGGAGCTTTAGATCACAGAGGGAAAGAACAATCTGGGAATTTAAATGAATGGTTATGTCTGACACATTAAACACAGGTCTGAACCTGAGGATGGACTTCATGTCTCATTATAAGATTGTATAGAGATGGATCTGTCCAACTCACAGACTAACAGGCTCTTCACTCCTCTGTGTTAATGAACATTTCCTTGTTCCCTGTGCATTTAATTTCATATCTATGGATGTTTACTAAAGTGGAGATTGTAACCGTATTAATACAGTGATTCAGATGTAAAATAACAAACAAAATTAATATTTTGTAATACGTATGTAATTACGATATTTACTAAGATAATTATAACCCACTGTGTACTCCTATCATTTGTTTCAAATGTATGTCACACTGTAAATATAAATTCAGTTCCTTTCCAGCTTTATTTGATAACCCAGGCCTGAAAAAGGAACCATAGTGTCCTTAGAGCTTGCACTGTATATGTCCTCAGTTATCCATGAACCCATTGAGTGCAAAGCAATGTGTACCTACCCCTCTGGCACTCAAAGAGTTAAAAGATATCACCTTTATGTCCCTCTTGTGAGATTTTTGCTACAAAAGTATAGTGAGTCCAATAACATTGGGGCAAGACATTGTACAGATGTTATCCGTTTAAGAAATAGGCTTGTGAAATGCATTGCAAAAAGTGTTAACCCTATGAATGCCAGAGTGGTATCTAACACATTGCTTTGCAATGTGTAGGATAATCATCTGACACTCAAAGGGTTAATGGAGCAGTACAGTTTCATGCAGAATGTGCTATGTAACCGCTAGTCCCCTTTGTCTTTGTGTATAAAGTCCATTCTACTTCCACAGGTGACATGTGATCTCTGCAAGTAAACTGATGTCAGATAAGGACCTCTTGTCAGTTATCCCTATGGTCACACAGACATAGTTACATGTTATATGGTAGGTAGGTGCATATCTCCTCAGTACAGTGCTGCTTACTATTGAGTTACAATCCCAGCAGCACAATAACATGGTATCATTCACATTAGATCATTTCCAAGGTCCCAGTGATCAGTACAGTACAGAGTGATTCCAGTGATCAGTACAGTACAGAGTGATTCCAGTGATGAGTACAATACAGAGTGAATCCAGTGATCGGTACACTACAGAGTGATTCCAGTGATCAGTACAGTGCAGAGTGATTCCAGTGATCGGTACAGTACAGAGTGATTCCAGTGATGAGTACAATACAGAGTGAATCCAGTGATCAGTACACTACAGAGTGATTCCAGTGATCAGTACAGTGCAGAGTGATTCCATTGATCGGTACAGTGCAGAGTGATTCCAGTGATCGGTACACTACAGAGTGATTCCAGTGATCAGTACAGTACAGAGTGAATCCAGTGATCAGTACAGTACACAGTGAATCCAGTGGGCATTCAGCAATGCAAGAAAATGTATTACCAACCGACCTTTTATATTCATTACAGAGAGATTCTTCTGTAACTGTAATCAGGTAGAGAATTCCATGAAGACTTTTTTAATTAGAGTAATAGGAAGATAAGGGAGAGAACAATAAGTTGCGCTAAGGGATATTGAAGAATTAGCATTTACACTATAAACCCTTTAAGGACTAAAGTGGTGTGTAACTCATTGTGAAGCATTACATTACACACCTCTTTGGTCTTAGAAGAGTTAATCTTTTCCACATGTGAAGAGGGAATGGTGAATATTGATCTTATATGAAAGTGATATTTCAGTCTATAGTGATGGGGTTTTAAGTCTACAACTGTATAAACAGAAGTAAGTTGAAGGTGACATTAGGGCCTCAATTCAATTTGTCCGATAAAACTGCCGTTAAGGGAAAAATGCCCAACAACCCGATTTACATAGTATTCAGTATTACGTCTACCAGAATGGCTAATGAGCATAGGTATGAAAAATGTATGTACATTGAAAACCTGCGTGCACTTTTTTCTCACTTCACCGTGCGGTAAAACAGACGATAATTAAATTACAATAGATCAATGAAATCTCCAACAAACAATGGATATGGAAGAATGATCCACACCTTTCAGAGCTTTGAGTTACACTGTTGGTTAAGGCACAGATGGAGGCTACTCAACACTTAAACCTGTGACATCACAATGTCACCATTTTGATGCGGTCAACATTCTGATGTCACCCTTTTCAAGAGGGCAACATTTTTAATGCAGCATTTTGTTGGTTGCCAAATAGAGGGTGACATTTTAATAGTAACTGTGTATCGGAGCCATCCTGTAGAGTGAAACTGTTCATTATGTGTTGTGTGAGTGTGTTTGCACACAATCTCCAACCTTAATCATGGTCACACATACGTTATATGCACAGGTGAAGTAGTCCCTGATGAGCCTGTTTCATATCTGTGCCCCTCTCAAAGTATCCACATCCTCTACAATGGGAATAGGGACCCCCATGAGGTGTTGGGGCTTCACATCCTGGACTAAACATGTGTCTACTGCTAGGTTGTGGAATACTGCACATACCAGGATTATGTCATATGCCTTTCCATGTGCATATTGCAAAGCCCCCTTGAGTTATCCAGGCAACGGAATCTGATATTACTGATACATATTACTTATTGGTCATAGTAGTTGCCCAAAGTAAATGGTAGCAGTCCTTCTTTACAGCCCTCATCCTCCTCATCCTCTTCATCTGTGCTGCTGTAAATACATTTGGCCTGGCTTTGTCTGTCATAGCTTTTAAATCCTGAGTGAAGTATCTCCATACTCTGGACTTTATGGACTGAGGGTTTCCTGAGGGGCTTCCACTACTACTGGGGCTAGATGTTGATGCAATTCTACTGCTATTACTACTAGGTATCAAAGGTTCAGCAGTTCCAGCAGCAGAGGCACTCATCATATTTAATTTGTTAATATTAATAATCAAACCTTTTATAGACAGGCACAGTGTTCCTTTGAAGAGGTGGAAGATTGTGCTTTTCCCTTACTACTAACTTCCTTGCCATGTCATCATCTCTTGCACGCTCACATTCATCTGTATCTGAACAAGAGGAGAATGCAGGAGGGATATTTTCTAGATCTGCATCATCATCATCATCATCATTGGTCTTCATTAGGTCATCCTCAGTATCAGCATCACCCGCCACTTCTTGCCCACTACCCTTATATTCCTTTAAGCTTTTAGAGGTGTCAATGTCTTTTTACTTTTACACAGTTCTCTACTACTTTGAGGATGTGTTTTGGTGCTTGCTTGTCTCACTTTCTATCACAGTGCCTGTGATTCATGTCACTCTTCCCTGTGGTGCGCTTTGATTTGTTGAGCCAGTTTGGCCCGCCCCTGGTGACCTTCTTATGCCTGGCCCAGACACCTGTCAGATGCCCTTTCGTGGTGTTTCTGAGCCAGTAGTACTGTTGCTGTGTTCCTGTGTTCTGGATTCCTGTGTACCGAATCGGCTTGTCCTGACTATTCTCCAGTGTTCCTGTTTGTGTATGATCCGGCCCGTCTGACTACCACCCTTGGATCCCGACCCGGTTTGGCTGACGTTCCTGCTTGTGTATGATCCGGCTTGTTTGACTACCTCCTACGTGCTCCGACCCGGCCTGGCTGACTTCCTGCTCCGAAGATCGACTTCCAGCTTGTTCCAGTGACCTGCGTTCCAGTTGTCGCCACCGCAACATTATTATCTGCTGTCCCAGTCTTTGTGTGACTACCTTGCCTAGTGTTACCCTGATCAGTGCAGTGTATCTACCCGTGCAGAGCTGTGTGTGTGTTTCAGTACGCCTCCCTCATACTGCACAGCCTTGCTGTTCGCTGAAAGCCTCGAGTAAACGTGCCTTTTAACCCTAGCGGTGCTGCCTTGGTTTCACTCTCTCTACTCCAGTACGAGCCTTGTTCTCGGTGATACTCCTGCTGAGTTGGCCGCTCACCGTCGGCAACGCTATACTTCCTTTGCAGAGTATTCACATCTGTTGGGCCGGTTGGGCGCCTAAGGCTCTTTCTCATTGTATTGCTGGGCGATATCCGTTATACAGAGTGGTGGCAGGAAAAGGCTTCAGCGCTAGCAAATCCGGTAACAACGCCCGTGGGGCTATTGGCTCTTGCACGTCAAATTCCAGTATCCGGTTAAGTTTGAGGAGGCTTAGCAGCTCTTGCATTGCAGGCCGGTTCCAGTTACGCCCGTGGGGGCTATTTTCACTTGCACTAGCAGACACAGTTCCAGTAGGTACGCCCAAGGGGGCTAGTTGGATTCCTGTTCTGCTTTTTACTGAACACCTTGGCGAGGTAGTCCTGTATCCATTATATAGTGAACTCTGTCTCCAGCACAGCCTTATAACACTTAACCCTCTGTGGTTATATCTCATTCTACTGCTGAGTATTTGTACATGTAATACGTTTGTGCATTTACACTTGTACCTATCAGTCTACACTGCTGGCGTATTATCAACCGCCACTAGAGGGCGGACCTTTGCATTACCTTACTCTAAATAAATTGTGTTTTTATTTAACATACTGGTCTGAGTGTCTTTAAAACCGTTACAGTACGAAAGGGCCATGACCTCAGACAGTAAGGGTGAAAGTAATACACAGAACATCCATTGGAGAATGGATGTCCATGAGCAGCTCATGGACCAATTGGCACTGGCTCTATAGACGTTACTCGAACGATCAGTACATTTGGACAAGCCTAGTCCTGATCCGGTGGTCACCCCAGTCCTGACACCGGAGAATCTGCCTATAGTCCCCTCAGCTAACTCGAGAGGGTTAACGGCAGCTGCGCCGTTACCATTAAGATATGATGGCGAACCCTCCCTTTGCAGGGGATTCATTAATCAACTGGAGATATTTTTGGAATTGGCACCCCAGGCATTTCCTAACGACTGTAGTAAGGTCGGTTTTATGATATCTCTGTTGACGGGCAAGGCTTTGGCATGGGTGAATCCGTTGTGGGAGAATGCCAGACCCTGCACACTGAACTTTAGAGAATTCGTGATGAAGTTCAGACGAGTGTTTGAGGTTCCTGGCAGGGCTGCCTCTGCTGCCAAAAGGCTGATGGAAATTCAGCAGGGCGAACGCACACTGGGCGATTATGCTATCGAGTTCCGGACCTTGGCAGCAGAGGTGGGCTGGAACGATGAGGCCTTACTGGCTGCCTTTACCCAGGGTCTCTCCGAACAAATTAAGGATGAGATAGCCGCTCGTGATGTACCCAGCGATCTGGATGAGTACATCGATTATGTCATGTTAATAGACTCCCGCATCCGAGAGAGACAGTTGGCTAAAAGGGCTAAAGCAAAAAACTATGGCCAGACCAGTTTCCTTAACCCACCCACACCACCCGTTCTTCCTGAACGACCAGCCGATAGTTCTGAACCTATGCAGTTAGGGTTCACTAGGCTCTCTAAGGAAGAGAGATTGTATCGTAGGAGGCAAGGCCTATGCCTATATTGTGGCAAACCAGGGCACCTTTTACGCAATTGTCCAGTTAGGCCGGGAAACGAACGCACCTAGGGTACCTTGGGGGACAGGCCCTAGCTGGTGTAGAACAGTCCCTAGATCCTAGCACCACTAAACCCACCATCCAGGTGGTATTCGCTTGGGCGGACAAGGTAATCGAGGTCCTGGCATTGGTGGACTCCGGGGCAGCTGGCTACTTCATGGACCAGTCCTTTGCCGACTTGCAAGGCTTTCCTTTATGTAAAAAGGACTCTCCTGTGGCAATTGAGGCCATTGATGGCAGACCCCTGGAGCCTGCATTCATTACGTTTGAGACAATTCCAGTGACAATGACTGTGGGGGCCTGTCACAGGGAGCAGATACGGTTTCAGATTATTAGTTCCCCGCACCATTCAGTTATTTTGGGGTTCCCATGGCTACAGGTACATAATCCTCAATTTGACTGGCAGAGATGTGAGGTTAACTCCTGGTCTGAATACTGTGACAAGAATTGTCTCTCTTTACCTTTGAAGATTATGTGTACCTCTCCGGCTGTGCCAACTGAATATGGGCAATTCAGTGACGTATTTAGCAAAGGAGAGGCCAGCGCATTACCTGAGCATAGGCCATATGATTGCGCCATTGATTTGCCTCCGGGTGCGGTGCCCCCCAGGGGACGCACTTACCCACTGTCTTGTGAGGAGAATAAAGCTATGGAGGACTATATTACTGATGCCCTTGAGAGGGGCATCATTCGTAAATCTACGTCCCCGGCGGGTGCTGGATTTTTCTTTGTGAAAAAGAAAAGTGGTGAACTCAGGCCATGCATTGACTATCGAGGGCTGAATAAGCTAATGCCTAAGAACGCCTATCCTATTCCACTTATTACAGAATTATTTGACAGATTAAAGGGCTCTTCGATCTTTACTAAACTTGACTTGCGAGCCGCCTATAATCTGGTCAGAATTAAAGAAGGTGACGAGTGGAAAACGGCGTTTAATACCAGAACAGGGCATTACGAATATCTGGTGATGCCATTCGGCTTATGCAATGCACCTGCAGTGTTTCAGGAATTTATTAATGATATTTTACGAGACCTTCTCCAGTCCTGTGTGGTCGTATATCTAGATGATATATTAATTCACTCTGCCAACCTCTCCCAACATATTAAGGATGTTTCAGAAGTCTTGCTCCGACTTCGTAAGCACAAGCTATTCTGTAAACTAGAAAAGTGCGAATTCCATACATCTCAAGTACCATTCCTGGGGTTCGTAATCTCCAAAAATGGCATTGCCATGGATCAGGAGAAGTTGGCAGCAGTCTTGCAATGGCCTCATCCTAAAGGGTTAAAGGCCATCCAACGATTCTTAGGTTTTGCTAACTATTATAGGAAGTTCATCCAGAAGTTTTCCACAATTGTAAAACCTTTGTCAGATTTGACTCATAAGGGCGCTTCTCCCTCTCAGTGGTCCGAGGCAGCTGAAAACGCGTTTGTTACCCTGAAATCTGCCTTTGCATCTGCTCCAGTGCTGTCCCACCATAATCCCTCCCTGCCATTTACTTTGGAGGTTGACGCTTCAGAGGTTGGGGTTGGGGCAGTACTCTCCCAACGTCCTGTGGGAGGTGGCACCTTGAGGCCTTGCGGCTTTTTCTCTAAGAAATTGTCTAGTGCTCAGAGCCATTATGAGACTGGCGACAGGGAACTGTTGGCCATTATCCTAGCATTGAAGGAGTGGCGTCACCTTTTGGAAGGTACTCAGACTCCGGTACTTATCCTTACTGACCATAAGAATTTAACTTATCTCTCCGAAGCCAAAAGACTGTCCTCTCGACAAGCTAGGTGGGTACTTTTTTTGTCTCGATTCAATTTCCTAGTGTCTTACCTTCCTGGCTCTAAGAATATTAAGGCTGATGCGTTGTCTCGTCAGTTTGCTTCTGACACTGAGAGGGAGGAGGAACCTGTACCTATCATTCAGCCAGATCGCATTCTGGCCACTATTCGTACCACCATAACATCGCCTCTGGGGGAGGAGATATTGGCATCACAATCTAGGGCACCCCCTGAGACCCCAGTAGGGAAGTGTTTCGTGGAGGAGCCATTCCGTGTCCGTTTGTTGGAAACTTATCGGTAGGGACCAACTCGTATGGTCCATTTCGCAATTATTTTGGTGGCCCACAATGAGAGCCGATTGCACCGCTTTTACAGCAGCCTGTACCACCTGTGCCCATGCCAAGACCCCTAGGCATCTCCCCGTGGGCTTACTCCAACCAGTGCCCAACGGAGACCGTCCTTGGTCTCACATATCCATCGACTTCTTGGGAGAATTACCTGCCTCTAGGGGTTATACGTTTATTCTTATGGTGGTCGATAGATTTTCTAAGATGGCTGGCCTTCCATCGGCCCAGGAATTGGCTGTAGTCTTTGCCAGAGAGGTGTTCCGCCTGCATGTAGTACCCAGAGTGATTGTCTCCGATCGTGGGAGCCAGTTCGTATCTAGGTTTTGGAGGGCATTTTGTGGCCAGATGGGCATCCAATTGTCCTTTTCCTCCGCCTACCATCCCCAGACCAATGGGGCCGCTGAGCGTGCCAATCAGGGACTGGAGCAGTTCCTGCGTTGCTTTGTCACCGATCATCATGATAATTGGGCTGACCTGTTGCCATGGGCAGAGTTTGCCAGAAACTGTGCGGTTAATTCATCGTCCGGGAGCTCTCCATTTCTCGTTAATTATGGGTTCCAGCCTTGTCTGCTCCCGGACTCATTTCAGGCGCAGCAGATTCCTGCTCTGGACGAGCATTTGGCACAACTTCGTTCCACTTGGGCACAGGTTCAGAGGGCCCTCATAGGCGTCATCAGCGGCACGCTAATCGCAGACGTCTCCCAGCGGTCTCCTTTCAAGTTGGGGACAGGGTATGGCTGTCATCCAGAAACCTCAATTTGCAAGTGCCCTCCAACAAACTGGCCCCCCGGTTCATTGGTCCCTTCAAGATTATTCGCAAGATTAATCCGGTTTCTTATGCATTGGAACTTCCACCCTCTATGCACATTCACAATGTGTTCCATGTGTCGCTACTGAAACCCTTAGTGTGTAATCGTTATACTACTACGCCAGTGATTCCTGGGCCGGTGGACGTCCAGGGCCAAGAAGGGTATGAAGTCCAGAGTATTATTGACTCTAGGAGATTTAGAGGAAAGCTGCAATATTTGGTCCATTGGAAGGGCTATGGTCCTGAGGAACGTTCTTGGGTTAATCAAGGGGACCTCCATGCACCTAGATTGGTACGCAGCTTTCACTCTAAATATCCTTTGAAACCCAGACCTCCGGCTGGGAGAGGGGGTCTTTGAGAGGGGGGTACTATCACAGTGCCTGTGATTCATGTCACTCTTTCCTGTGGTGCGCTCTGATTGGTTGAGCCAGTTTGGCCCGCCCCTGGTGACCTTTTTATGCCTGGCCCAGACACCTGTCAGATGCCCTTTCGTGGTGTTTCTGAGCCAGTAGTACTGTTGCTGTGTTCCTGTGTTCTGGATTCCTGTGTACCGAATCGGCTTGTCCTGACTATTCTCCAGTGTTCCTGTTTGTGTATGATCCGGCCCGTCTGACTACCACCCTTGGATCCCGACCCGGTTTGGCTGACGTTCCTGCTTGTGTATGACCCGGCTTGTATGACTACCTCCTACGTGCTCCGACCCGGCCTGGCTGACTTCCTGCTCCGAAGATCGACTTCCAGCCTGTTCCAGTGACCTGCGTTCCAGTTGTGTTTCAGTACGCCTCCCTCATACTGCAGAGCCTTGCTGTTCTCTGAAAGCCTCGAGTAAACGTGCCTTTTAACCCTAGCGGTGCTGCCTTGGTTTCACTCTCTCTACTCCAGTACGAGCCTCGTTCTTGGTGATACTCCTGCTGAGTTGGCCGCTCACCGTCGGCAACTCTATACTTCCTTTGCAGAGTATTCACGTCTGTTGGGCCGGTTGGGCGCCTAAGGCTCTTTCTCATTGTATTGCTGGGCGATATCCGTTATACAGAGTGGTGGCAGGAAAAGGCTTCAGCGCTAGCAAATCCGGTAACAACGCCCGTGGGGCTATTGGCTCTTGCACGTCAAATTCCAGTATCCGGTTAAGTCTGAGGAGGCTTAGCAGCTCTTGCATTGCAGGCCGGTTCCAGTTACGCCCGT
This sequence comes from Rhinophrynus dorsalis, assembly GCA_037306005.1. NCBI lineage: Eukaryota > Metazoa > Chordata > Amphibia > Anura > Rhinophrynidae > Rhinophrynus > Rhinophrynus dorsalis. Next base: position 558,579,318 of record CM074721.1, read on the forward strand.
GGGGGCTATTTTCACTTGCACTAGCAGACACAGTTCCAGTAGGTACGCCCGAGGGGGCTAGTTGGATTCCTGTTCTGCTTTTTACTGAACATCTTGGCGAGGTAGTCCTGTATCCATTATATGGTGAACTCTGTCTCCAGCACAGCCTTATAACACCCAGGGCGTGCCATACATCCACATCTGAGACTGACTGTTATCAAGGACTTAACCCTCTGTGGTTATATCTCATTCTACTGCTGAGTATTTGTACATGTAATACGTTTGTGCATTTACACTTGTACCTATCAGTCTACACTGCTGACGTATTATCAACCGCCACTAGAGGGCGGACCTTTGCATTACCTTACTCTAAATAAATTCTGTTTTTATTTAACATACTGGTCTGAGTGTCTTTAAAACCGTTACACTTTCAGACGGAGCAGTTGGTTAAGCCTCTACAACATCCTCCATTATATCGTTATCAACACTAGAATGTGATTTGTTTAATCTTCCATGTTCTTCTTATATGGTTTTTTAATAGAACTGGCACTGGTGGTGGCTGTGGTGGTGCTGGAACTTTTGGTGGGACCTTGATAAACTGCATTCACTATGGGAGGAGAGGGATCATCATTATTGCACACACTGCAGCAATCATTGCTGAACTCAGTTTTTGAACTACCATTTTACTCCCACATCTCTGCACTGCTCCAACTTTCCCACTTCCCCTGCCCCTTGTGTGTTTGCTGGACATCACTGAAGTAATGTGTGTGTTTTTACTCTCTACAGTAAACAAATGAGGGCGTGTGATGTCTTGCCTTAGCCCTCAACAAAATTCTCAATGTTGTTTGCTGTCTATCAAGTCTGCTTCAGAGCTCCCATACCTTTCTGTCCCTCTGAGTGTGGAACCGTCCCATCAATACAATTAACTTAAAGTCCCTGACACAGAATAGTACTGTAAGGGAATTCAAAATGTTTGGGATAGATAAGTCTATTTTGCGAAGTATGTAAAAGAGAAATTAGTAGACTGAATGATCTACTGCCATCAAATCTGTGTTTCTATGATATACTAATATGTTGAACTGTACATATAGTTCAGTAGAACAGTGCCGTAAGTCTGGTCAAAATACATTGGAATGTTCACATTATTTTTACATGTGATAATTTAGCTAGGACTGATTTGATGTCCTTGTTCCCCAAACTATAAATGATTGGATTCAGGAATGGAGTCACCACTTTATACATGAAAGTTAAAACCTTCTTAATATTTAGTGAGTGTTCTTTATACAGAAACAAATAAGCAGTAATTTTTTTAACATAATATATGGACACAACTATCAGGTGGGAGCTGCATGTGTAAAATGCTTTCTGTCTTCCAGAGGTTGATGAGATGCTGAGAATGGTGTGGAAGATATAGATGTAAGTTGCAATGATGAACATTAATGGCAGGAAACTTGCTGGAAAACCTACAATAAAATTCACCTTCTCAACAAAAGAAGTGTCTGAGCATGAAAGCTGCATAATGGGTACAAGGTCACAGAAGAAATTATCAGTGATATTGGGATCACAGAATTGCAGTCCAAGTACCGAAAGGACCATAATCAATGTCAGTGAGAATCCTATGACCCAAGCACAGAAAACCAGGTGAAGGCATCTCTGGAAGTTCATGAGAGAAGAATAACACAGTGGGTTACATATCGCTAGATATCTGTCATAAGACATGACCAAAAGAAGGAAACACTCTGCAGTTGCTAGAGTAGCAAAAAAGTACATTTGGGTGAAACAGCCAACAAAAGACATGGTTTTCCTTTTGGACAATATCAGACTTATATATATATATATATATATATATATATATGAAATAAGCGAGACACCTTCTGGCGAGACATGTTGTTAATTGCCACATTTTTGATATCACACATATCAAGTGCTGTGGTTCAAAAAAGTATTCTATCTTCACGCAAAGGAAGGAATCAGAATGGATATTTAGATTGGATGCCATGGATCCATTGGGCTTAAATGAGGGTTTACTTTTAAGCCCTTTAATTCTAATTCCATTTTTCCTATCATATTTTCATCCTAGTTACAATCAGGGACACTAGCTAGTAAGTACCAATAAGGTCTAGGAAGTCGTATGGGCTATGCATATTAATTCATATGAATGAATATACATATCCTATATAATAATTCACTAAAACGTGTGTAATGACAAAGTCATGTGCAGTAGAGAAAGGAGTGTCAAGCTCTGTATCAGCCGTGCCGCGGGCAGTCTCTACTGTGCATGACTGCCCTGCGACCGGCTGGCAGTGGCACTGTGGATCTTCAACTAGTTAATTTATAATATGAAAATATAATAATATGAATATAATATAATATGATATATGATATATTTCTACAATTATATGGGTTTGTTTTTAACATTGTACTACTCCAATAGCTATCTATGTAGGAGATTTCACTTGTATTATTTATCCTCATGTCGACTAAAGTGGAACTATCCTGAAACACGTAACCCCACCTTAACATTTCCAGGTGCTATTAAACTGTCTAAAATGCCCCTTTGGCCACTTGAAGCACTGTCTATTTTGTGCATTTTTCTTTCAGATGAGGTAGACTACTGCCATCTTTAACCCTGTTGAACATGATCTGCAGCATTCTCCCTGTCATTCACCTGTCCCTTTCCTTCTTCATTGCATCTATAGAAATGCCTGCAACACATAGAGACAGGAAGGAGCAAGCCAGACAACAAATAAACAGTAAAAAGCAACTTCCTGCTCTTTTCAGCACAGGATATTAATTTTTAATGTGCACTCATTGTCTGGCTTGCTCCTACATGTCCCTGTTTGTTTCAGGCATCTCTATGGACACAATCAATGGGTCGATGACACTGCATTCAGATCCCTGTGGTAAGTCTTGTAGCTCCATGATGATGTAAGAAGGTAAATTTCAAAGTACACAACCACTTCTCTGGAAAACTACCACACTACCTGAGCAGTTTGATCACTCCTACTCTCCATACTAAGTATAACCTCCGCTCCACCGCAAACAACTCGCTGCTTATACCACAATACAAGAAAGAAGCAGGAAGATCTGCCTTCTCCTTCAGAGCTCCAAAGGCCTGGAACAATCTGCCTGAAATAATCAAATCTGCTACCAGTCTAAAATCCTTAAAAGTAAATGCTTCTTTAAATCTAAAAACAAATTGTAAATGTTTATAATGTTAAAATGTCCATATGTATGTATATTCATAAGTGTATGTATATTTAATAACATGTAATATATAATGTTTCTCAATTTGTGTAAATATGTAACCCTCTACTGAAAACTGTCCAGGACATATTTGAAAACGAGAGAAATCTCAATCTATTCTTCATTTTCTAAATAAATAAAATAAAATAATGGGGCATTTTTATGAAAAATTACATTTCTTGGTATCGTTGTTTTTGCTTGCGTTATCATATGGAAGCATATTGTCTTGATGTGATAGTTCTCATTTAAATATTGATATGGTCATCTAAGGAATCTATACTGCACCATATATGTTTAATTCACGCATCATTATATCCCTATATAACTGTTAGACTATGGTTGTAGTTCATTCATACTGGCAAACGACTTGCCTTTGTTGACTAGGTACCATGGCAGCAAGAACGAGATCACAGAATACATCTGACATTAAGTAGTTAGTTTTACTATCTAATGGAAATACAGGGCAGGGGCGCTTTAAACTAGCTGGTAAGAAATCAACAACCCATGTAAAAGGAGGAGGCAAGTTGGAGTCACTTCTATGTAGTAACCCTGAAGAATTAAGATGATTCTGTCAAAATACGTAGGGCTTCTGTGCCTGTAGGGGTTTGTCAGAGACATTGCCATGAAAGAGTTACATTTTTTCTTTTCAACCTAGTTTCTGAAAATCTGTGTTTTAAAATGTGTTCAAATTAGCTCATTCTTCTAGACAAGGGGGGTTTCTCTTTATTAAGATAAGTGAAAATAGTTGAGTGAAGGTTACAATTACAAACGAATTTGTGCGAGACAGAAAGTCTAAGAAAAGGATTCTCCTATATGGGAAAGTCTAGATAAGATGACATGTGTACATAAAATACAGTGACCCGATGATCTTCTTAGTAGAGAGATATGAACCAGAATACCTTCTTGTCTATTGATAGGAATAATTATCAAGGTAAATTTTAGTGTAGCATAATAGTGCCATCTGTAGCATTTATATCGTTACTACTCATGTTTAAAAATTTTTTTGTTATTAGCATAATATATGCATGATGCTAGATGGAAATTAAGGATTAGAGCATCCAATCAGGCATTACTGGTGACATCACTGTATAATGAGATGGTCCTTTAACCAATCAGAGCAGATTCTGATAAGAAAATATTTTACTTTAAAAAGTAAGGTTATGAGAGAAAAGGGGTCTTTTTCCTTTTGAGTCTTAGCTTGGCTTTCCTCTGGACCCTTGGTTCCTGGCTTCAAGTCCTGCTCTGTGTACCTAGCTGAGAGATACAAAGAAACACACTTGGACTGGTAACTATATATTTTCTTTATTTAAATTCTGCAAAAGTTCAGAATCAAATATTTATCTCTTCTATATCTGAAGAAACAATTTTTCTTATAATTGTCTTAATTGGACTTGACAACCATTTGGGATCAATTATAACAAGCTATATTAGCTCTAGATTCCTGGAATTAAGCTGAATTTATTTATTCATTTATTGGTAAATTGTTATATTTTGCCAGATAAGTGTAATATAGTGAAATAGAGGGGTTTATATATTAGTTAATATAATTCTGTTGTTTGTAGAATATTGTGTTTCTGGAAACATTATAATAGCTAATATTTGATCTGGGGAATTCTTTGAATTCATTTATTAAAACCACTATTTGTCTATTTATTTGTGGTTTCTTTGTATTCCTTTGTGTGTGTACTTGGCATAACTTTTGTTAGAGTGGATTAACCCTTGAAGTGACTATAGGTTTCACATAATATTGCTATCATCATAATTGTGATGTGATATGTTGCACAAAGTTTTATATACTGTCTAGACATATATTATTGGATTGATTATTAGTATATTCTTGGTATAATCTATGATTGACTGTATTAATTGCAATTTATATGTTTTATTCAGAAGGTATGCAATAATTGAAATCGGTAGATAATTAAATTATAGTGATTTAAATCTGGGATTCTATTCCCGTTAGTCTCTAAATTTGATTATTTTATGTATGGTACAAGGATAATTGTCAGAGGACCTGGCTTAATATTAAAGCTAATTCATCTGACAATATACCTTAAACCTCAAATATCATAGTTTATACAGTTTCTGGGGCAGAAGGTATTCATATACACTGCTGCCAACTGTATCTTATTAATTGTAAGGATCAATTATCCTTTTCTATGCTGCTGAGTGCAATTATTGTTATCTAATACCTCTGAACATACCTATGTGTGGTTAACCCTTTCATTGCTGTAATCCTCATGGTAATAATTGTGGTTTGGTTTACTGTACATCTATTGTAATTGATGGTAACTCATTTATGTCATTGTTGTTTACACTTTTTTTAGATATAGTATATTGTACTTTAATAAATTATATATATTTTTGCACAAATATTCGGGATTGATTATTTTAATCAATTCTTTACTGTGAAATAATGTGTCAATACCTAATATAGTGTTAAGTTCTGAAAATTATTTGATATTGTTATTTATCTATTTATGCGAAGATATCCAACCTGATTGGTTCTCTTGTTTTATTTAACCCCTTGGATATCTTCATCATAATTAGTTGGACAGGTTAAAAAAATCTTATTAGCAGCTTTGTTCATTTATTATTTGGGCTTTGCATTGATGTGGGACTTCCGTCTCCCAATTCATGAGAATTAAGCCCCAGCTAGCTCTCTGTGGATAACCTAGAAATTTAGATACTTAGTCAGGATTGGTGACATCAGTAATATGTAACACTGGCCATCATTCATCGTGGGATTCGGCTATGTGTGATATGAGAATGAGTAATTCATCTGCATAGAGTGTCAATACACTATTATTACTCCAGCGAGTATATCTTCATAGTCCACAAGTGTTAGGACTGCTTTATATTCAGTTTCATTTGTTACTGAACTAACAAGTAGGGATGGGCAAAAACTGAAATCGCAGAATAATGTCACTTTCCACTTGGCGAATAATTTCCCGTGAAAAGTGCAGATTTTCCACTTTTTCACACTTTTTTTGCCTAGCTCATTCCATCGAAATAAATGGGGACATTGAAGTTACACACAATACATAACAGATATTATTTTATTTCTCAAAGGCATTGTATAAAAGGGGCATGAGGGGCCCGTGTTGGTGTGGGGTGGAGAAAGAATAAGATGAACAGGGAAGTTTTTGTTAGGGGATGGGTTGTTTACTGGGATTGGGGGGAAGTGGTTAATACAAAATAAATCCTAAATACAAATAAAAAACACATAAGACATGGTGTAAAAGGGGTCTGAGGAGGGTGCCTGTGTTGAATGAATGAACGAATGAATCAGTTGAACAGGGAATTTGTTTTGGGGGTGGGTTCTTGACTGGTATTGGTGGATCAGTTAATAAAAAAATAAATCAATAAAATAAAATAAGAAATTTGTAAGTAAAGTGATAGAGACAGGAACATAAGCTGCCACTGTGGTGGACTGATACTTGACTTGATAGAGTATTTTGTAGAGTTTGATTTGTTGTTGGAGGCTCAAGCCCTAAAGAAACATTGATTTGTAGGACTTACATAGGGATGGGTGAGAATTTTTGCCTCAAACTGAAATCGGCAAATAATGGCACTTTCCACTTGACAAATAATTTCCTGTGATAAGTGCAATTTTTCCGCTTTTTCCCGCCTTTTTCGCCCATTGAAATCAATGGGAAGAAAAATATTTCTCCACCACACTAAAGTTTTCTACAGCCATATAAAAGGCTGTCAGGCTATCACAGCAGCCATTTTGTGTACAGACATATAAAAGGCTGTCAGGCTATCACAGCAGGCATTTTAGTACAGACATATAAAAGGCTGTCAGGCTCTCAGAGCAGCCATTTTGTGTACAGCCATATAAAAGGCTGTCAGGCTATCACAGCAGCCATTCTGTGTTTGTGAGAGGAGAGAGCAATATGTTTTTTAAGCTAGAGAAGACAGAGAGGGGAATTGAAGTTTAGTTTAGGGAATCTTTTAGGCAGGACACTTGTTCTCTCTATTAGGAGAGTCAGTGGGGCGCTCTTGAGAGAAGAAGGTTGGAAGGAGGTTCCATGTTCCATGTGACTGACAGGAAAGACACAGGCAGTGAGGGATCTATTTGCTTGCTGATCTTGCTGTTATTGTCTCTGTGCTGGGTGGGGAAGTCTGGGGAAAGACATTGTTGATTTTGCTTTTCAGTTATAATTTTTTTGGACAGACTGTGATAAGACAACAGGGTGGACAACTTAAAAAAAAATAATAATTAAAAAAGATAAATAAGTAACTATATTAGGTTACAGTGACAGCTGACTGGGCTTAGGCAAGGCATCATAAAGCTCCATCAGTTGTGTTGTGCACTGTACAGTAAAAAACACAGTGTAGTTGTAATGTCCAGCAAACGCACAAGGGGAAGGGGAGGGGGTTGAGCAGTGCAGGGACATGAGAGTAAAGTAGTAGTTCAAAAACTGACTCCAGCAATGGCTCCTGCAGCTTGTGCAACCAATGAAGATGACTACAAACCACAATTTGAGTGCTAAATACAACAGAGGTATCTCTGTCAATGAATGTATATACAGATAATCACATACAATAATTATATATTATACAACAAATCTAACATAAAAAATAAACCTGAGAGGATTCCTATAACAGTCTTGTCAGCAGTGCAACTAGCTTCCAGAGACTTCTGGTAGAAAAGTCCACTTTCCAAAGAACAGCAACACCAAAAAAGAAACACAAAGCGCACACAATCTGAGTGTAGACTGTAACAAATATTCGTTTTATCCTTCCTCTAAGCCTTCACCAAGTGAGTTCCTTTCTTGACGTACACCTCCTCCACCGTGGGGATCACCTCTTCTTAGGGGTTGGTATTCCACTCACCTTAACCTGAGGCAATCCAGCCTCTTGGTATTTTCACATCCACTGGTCAACCCCCAGTGCGGGTAGCCTTGCGTCACCTCCTCCCGTCTGTAGTCTCCACTCCTCAGAAATCCCTCCTGATCTTTCCTTTGCAGATTTGTTATTGTTTTGTCCTCTATCTAGGACTGTCTGCTTATTGATATACAAGACCCCTGACTAAGCAGTAGTAACTGGGAAACGCGTTGGGTGATTCCACAATAGAGTATTGTGTATAGATATTTTTCTTTTTTAATTCATTTTATATATGCTATTTGCGCAAATATTTTACATTGTTCTATACATTGATGATAATAAATGTATAAGCTTAAGTGCTATATTTAGCCTTGCGTTTTATATAGCCCCAACTCCAGAAGAAAGTTTTTTCCCCTTAAAGGGTTAGTAATCTTTCATAATAAAAGAGGCTCTAATCATAGTATCATCATCATAGTATTTGGACTTTGGAGAGTGTTATTTCAATTCTGTCAGAGTTGTAGTTCAAGAGTAATTCAATGACAAAGTATCCCCTTCCCGCCCCTTTTACTGATGTCACACTGTTCAGCCAGAGCAGAAGGGAGGTGCCCAGGTAGACTGCAGAGAGGTACAATCTTCAATTAATATAAGGGAAAAACCTTAAAAACTTGTTAAGGGGGGCAGGGCTTTCATTGTTCTCACAGTCAGAAGATTGTCCCCTTTTGTTATCTGTCTGGTCTATGGACTGGATTCCATATCTGAGAAGAGATGGCTTACACTAGGTAAAAGGGGTGGGAGGGGAAACTTTGCTTGTGAATATCTCATAAACCATAAAGGTTTGAGAGATAAGACTTATATCATTCTTCATGTTTTTTAATGCCTATAAAATAAAATAAAGTTAAAACAAAGTATTACTATCCCTTTAAGTTTTGATTGTAGACAGTCCTAGATAGAGGACAAAATGATAACAAATCTGCAAAGGAAAGATCAGGAGGGACTTCTGAGGAGTGGAGACTACAGACGGGATGAAGTGATGCAAGGTTATCTGCACTGGGGGTTGACTAGTGGATGTGAAAATACCAAGAGGCTGGATTGCCTCAGGTTAAGGTGAGTGGAATACCTACCCCAAAGAAGAGGTGATTCCCATGGTGGAGGAGGTGTACGTCAAGAAAGGAACTCACTTGGTGAAGGCTTAGAGGAAGGATAAAATTAATATTTGTTACAGTCTACACTCAGATTGTGTGCGCTTTGTGTTTCTTTTTTGGTGTTGCTAATCAATGAAGATGATCCCTCTACACCAAGGGAGGATGCAGTTTGTCAAGGTCCCAGCAAAACTAGTTCCAGCACCACCACTGCCACTAGAAATAAAGAACTATATAAGAAGAACACTGAAGACTACAACAAGTCACATTCAAGTGTTGATGATGCTGGCAATAGCATAATAGAGGACGGTGTAGCAGCTGAACCGCTGAACAAACACCAAAACACCTATCCTCAAAGTAGTAGGGAACTTTGTTACAGTAAAAGTAAAAAGAGATTGAGACCTCTAAAAGTTTAGAGGAATATAAGGGTAGTAGTAGGCAAGAACTGTCAGGTGATGCTGATGCTGCTGAGGATGACCTAATTATGACTGATGATGATGCAGATCTAGAATATATGCTGTAACGGATCCTACCCGTTACTTGAACCTTGTCTGGCCATAAGTTTGTTTAACCAAAAACTGTGGACATTTTTATCTGGTTATGCACTAAAAATAGTTTGTATATGCTTTATGTGAATGAGGAAATGGACTGTATTACTGCCTGATGGCAGTGAGGGGTTAATTATTCCAATGTATATTGTAGTCCCTCAAGGCACTGACTATGTGTACTGTAGCCAGACCTCCTGCTGGGTGTTAACTTAGCCATTGTGAACTGCAGTCAGACCCCCTGCAGTGTGGTAATTAGTTCAAACCCTCAAGTCTTTGTTCATCAAACCCTTTTGTATCTGAAATGTAATCATGTCTGAGTTATTGTGTTTGTTAGGCCATCTTCTGTTGCCCTTTTGTCTACTGTGATATGATTGGATTAAGCCCTATTGTACCTGGTTTCCCCATAAGAGGCAATGCAAGATTTCTGTATAAATATCTGTGGTCTTTGCCAATAAAATGAGTTATGTTTTGGAGTGAACAAGGAGTCTTGGAGTCTTGTATTGCTTATGGTTTAAAGTGTCCACTCTGATACCCTTCTGCGTCAAGTATCCTGAATCGTCGACCTCCTGCTGCCAGCTTCCTGCGTCCCAACTTCATATGCTGTCAGGCGGCGATCTGGACTCTTCCCTGCTTCCCTGCTTCCAACGATCCTGCGGCTGTTTCCAGTGACTGTCCATACTTCAAGTGGTGTATCTGACGGCGCTTATCTTGCGTCAAGAAGGAGAGACCCAGGAACAACGGCGGAAGGTGACGCGGTCCCTTCTCAGCTTCCGTTACATATGCCTCCAGCATCTTTCTCTTGTTCAGATACAGAAGTAGTTGAGAGTAAGGATGGTGACATGGTTATAAGATTAGCAGAAAGTAAAAGGCTGAATCTTCCACCACTTTTAAGGAGCACTGTGCCTGTCTATAAACTGTTTGAGAAAGCCATTGGAAAGTCTAACTCTGGACAAGAACATATGTCAAAAAGCACACAGTCACCCTATCAGTCATCATCCGCATCATAGCCTCATCATCGTCCAAGTCCCACTCAGCCACACACACATGTTTTGAGTACCCAGCAACAACAACACAGGTTAACATCCACAATGTTAGATATGATGAGTGTCTCTGCTGCTGTAAGTGCTGCACCTTTGACACCTAGTAGTAGTGGCAGTAGCAGTATATTAATATCTAGTAGTAGTAGCTCCACCTCAGGATCCCCTCATTCCATGAAGCCCACAGTATGGAGATACTTAACTCAGGATCCTCAAGATAAGCATGTGTAACGGTTTTCAGTACACTCAGAGGCAGGCTGTTTGGAAAAACATAGTTTTATTGAAACCAGACAGAATAAAGTAACCCTCGCGGGTCCAGCAATAGTTAACACATAATACTGACACAGGACAGGTTACAGAGTAAACATAAACCCACACAAGTCCAGTACATATATCTGAGAGCAAATTATATATTACTGACGCAGGTCAGGTTACAGTTTGTGCGAATCAGTGAGACAACAATAGGAAAGTGCTATTAGGCCGGGATGCTGATAGGCACTAATAGCGGAAGGCCCAAGAAACACTCTCTATGCAGAGATTGACACAATAGCGACTTTGCCACAATGGGTGAGTGAGGCCCTGAAGGAGTAACGGACTACCGGACAAAACAGTATCACTGTAACTGGAGTGTAACGCCAAACCGAACCAGCAGGAACTGCGACCAAAGGATAACGGCACCTGACAGCAAGGGTTAATGGACGCTCAGGCTCGATGGCAACTTCCAGGTGGTAGAGACAAACTGAGGTGCCCAGAAGACCAACCTCAGTAGGAGTGCATTAACAAGCCAAGTGTATAGTGTGCAACCGGGAATAGCTCCTACCCTGGGGCAAGGAGATACAAGGCACAGTAGCGTAAATGGGTCACAGTAGCTGAACGGCTAGAGCAGCAATCGAGGCAACCAACCAGGTGTTAACAAGACCTGGACAGAGCACCGGAAAGTTTCCCCAACCGGATAACCGGACGAGGTAGTGAACCGGGCCTGAGTGATACACAGAGCATGAACGTCAGCAAATCCGTGTCTATACACAGAGCAGGAACGTCAGCCAGGCCAGGTCGGTACACAGAGAAGGAACGTCAGCCAATCCGGGTCGGTAGACAGAGCAGGAACGTCAGCCATGCCGGGCTGGTACACAGAGCAGGGAAGGAATCAGGCAGAGTAGTCAGGCAGTCCGGGTCATACACAGGATTTGCACGATATAGACAGCAAGCACTAAGCAACGGGAACACTACAAAAGGGCCCTGCAGAAGTGACAGGGCTCAGTACTTAACGGCTACCACTGGGTGGAGCAACATCATGCTAGCCAACAAGAAGGCATCAGGAAATAATGCTAACAAAATGTCACCAGCAATACACGGGCACCGTGATAGCATGTTGCTATCTGTTGTCTGTGCAAAAAGCATGTGAGCAGGGGGAAAGCAGTCAGGCACCTCCTCTATGAGATCCCTCCTGAAGCATCACGTTTTTATAGCGAAAAGGCGAAAAACATGTAAATCAATGAGTGGAAACTTTCTAGCCATCGAAAACATGGCGAAAATTTTTGGCCAATGGCCAGAAAATGTGAAAATTGCTAGTTTTAAAGTGGATTTTCCTGTGAAAAGTGGACAACAACATGGTTTTTACAGAATTTCGCTCGGGAACATGGCGAGAGATTTCTCCCACCCCTACTAACAGTCACTCACATATCAAAAGCAGTTGTCCAGTTTGTCAGCTGATATTAACCATATGCGATATCAGTGGCATTTAAGGAGTGCTTTATATCTCTTTGTGGATCCCAGTAAAAAAAAAAACACAAGGGTATTGTTTAGGGCTCCGCAATGTGGCATTTGGGTTCTCAATTATGCAAATAGAGCCCATTATTAATATCACATATAAAGACAATTATCCTACCCAAACAGTCGAGGACTCTGGCTAGCAGGACAATCTTACTAGCTTTCTGCTATATAGTGTTTATTATTTACATATTTTTTACAAGTATCTATATGGTCTTTGAGGTTATCTTGATTCAATACGAGCTGCTGTATAAATAAGTTACATTTGACCATCATATCTTCTATCATTATGGTTGTTGTATCCCGCTCTGACACTGCTATTAACCACTGAGCTTCTATATAGAAGGGTGTTAGAACCAAAACCCCTTAATATATATATATATATATACACACACACACACTCATTGCTCACTGTGAGTGATACACTATAGCGTTCATTCTGAGTGCTTAATGTCTTTTACAAGTTGAAACAATGTAATCAAGAGACATGATATACGGATCTGCACACTGCTATATGGATTAACCCCTTATTGTCACTGGAACTGTGATGGATTTACAACCATTATATGAACTACATAAATGGTTGACAATGTTTTAATAATTTTTAATTAATTGATTAATCAAGTTGCTTTTGTTCCTCATTATTACTGTCAATTCAGTATAACACAGTATTTAATGCATCTTTCTGGACTATCTTTTCTTTGTCTTTCTGTCTACTTTTTCTTTTGAGAATGTCAAGACACACACACCAAGATATCTGTAAGAGTCCACTGGGGACACATTACAAATACTCTTTGTTACAGTGTTTAGATGGGTATTGCAGAGTTTAAGTGTCATTGTTTAAGAACAGTTTGTTATTAGGTATCCATTTTTTTCAACTTCAGAGAAATCATGCTGTAATACGACCTCAAGCTGAAATATCTTTGTTTTTTTAGCATAGATTATGGTGTCATCTGCATACATGTGCACAGAAGATGCTTTGCAAACTGTGTGCAGTTCATTTATAAATAGAGAAAATAGTAGAGAGCCAAGGATGGAAACCCACTTCTTACTTTGAGTGGAAGGGTAATATTGTTAGCAGTAGGTTCATATTGCATTCTGTCTGATAAATAGGATCAGAACCAGTATAGACAATGATTACACAATACTGAACTTTTGAGCTTACTTACCAGAATATTATCAACTGCTGTATCATAGGCCTTTACAAAATCTAATAAAATAGCTCCAGTGAGTTCATCATTTCCCATCAGTCTGAATATCACTGCATATTTTTAGGAGAGCACTGACTATTAAGTGATTTTGGATAAAGCCTGATTAAAAAAAAAACTAGACAGTCAGTAATATTTATATCATTGCATAAGAAGGTGGACATTAGGGCCCCAATTCATTTGCATCTGATAAAACTGCCTTTAAAGGGATAGTAATACTTCGTTTTAACTTTATTTTATTTTGTAGGCATTAAAAAAACATGAAGAATGATGTAAGTCTTATCTCTCAAACCTTTATGGTTTAAGAGATATTCACAAACAAAGTATCCCCCCCCTGTTCAACCAGATCAGAAGGGAGGTGCCCAGGTAGACTGCAGAGAGGGACAATCTTCAATTAAGATAATGGAAAAAGCTGAAAAACTTGTCAAGGGGGGAAGGGCTTTCATTGTTCTCATACAAAGAAAATTGTCCCCTTCTGTTATCTGTCCTGTCATACAACCAGACTCACATCTGAGAAGAGATTGCTTACACTAGGAAAAAGGGGCGGGGAGGGGAACTTCTCTTGTGAATATCTCATAAACCATAAAGGTTTGAGAGATAAGACTTTGCGAGCTAGAGCACAGAACCCAGGAGGGGATGATAGCGACAGAGCAAGAGAGAGAGAGGAGCATACATTGGAGCGAGGTAGAAGGAGTTGGGAGAGGAGAGAGCTGGTACACATATAGTGACAAATTAGACACTTTTTCACAATTGCTATACACATGGTTTATAACACGTTACACACATTTATCGTTTATTTTTGACAGTGTGATTCAGTGAGTGCAAGGGAGTGAAAGCGAGTGTGTGATTGAGTGTGTCTGTGAGGGACTGTGTGAGTTCCTGAGTTTGAGTGTGTGAGAGATGGCGGGGGAGGAGAGCAGGAGAGAGGGATAGGGAGAGGATCAGGAGAGAAGGAAGCTCAGCAGGGCATCCCTGGTAAGCGTAGGAGTGAGAAAGGCAAAATAGGCTGGGTGAAGGGGTACGCAACCTAGGAGAGGTACACAGAGGACAGGAACAGAACCGCCAGTTGAATGAGAGGTATTTGTCAGAGAGTACGCCACACGTCCAGGGACATCACAGGTAGATCATGAAAGTCACAGTTCAGAAACGTCCCAGGGTGATGTTGATGACAAGAGACTGCAGGATCCCAAATACATGTTCGAAGAGAACAGGGTCCTTGTACAGAGATATATATATTTACTACAGAAAATAATGAGGAGCATGGCTGATTTATCTTACAGTAATAACAACACAACATGAACCAGCTAGTAGATATGTTAGCATTGCTTGAAGGATCCTTGGATAGTGTCCAAAAATACTTTCTTCTACTTTGTGGACCACTGCTTTAAACATAACATTTCTGAATTCCTTCCAAATCAGTTAGTGCCAAGGTGTGATCAGCTCTTGGAGGAACTGAACCAAAGTAGTAGAAAGCATAGTGAAAAATAATTAAGTAAAGGCTTCATACCAACAGCAGCAACAATATCATCAGCAAGAACATCCCAAAATCTTTCTGAACACATGTCAACACCATCAGAGAAAATATCTCTTGTGTCCCACAGGTTGCAATCTAACATTTTTAGTGGTGGTGATGGTGGTGGAGATAGATCTCAATGGGACTTGCTTCCAGAGTATGGATTAGCAATTGATAAACACAAACATACCTCCTATCAGTGGTCCAACTGCATGTGAGGTCATTACAGCATATTGCATGATAGGCAGAAACAATGACCCTATTGCCTACTGCCTACAACAAAACATCACCAGCACTGCCAATCTCTTGCTGGTCTATGGAACTGTTATGAGAAAAGTGACAGATGGTCAGCTGCTATCACACATGCCTTCACCTCAGAAGGAGTCACATTGATATCAGCAGCAGACACAGGCAGTTGACCTGTGCTGCTGATATTTCTATCCAGTGATACCTTTTTTATTATGCTTCTCCAGATCCCTAGGGAAAATGGGCTCCCTTCACTGATGTTGCCAGATTCAGCCACTTCTGATTTAGCAGAACAAGCACAGATGTATTGTCTGGTATCTGTCAGTGTCATAGTGTCACTCCACCCCATGATGACTAGGTGCTTGATACCCATGCTGTCATTTTTTAGGGTGAGTTAACCCTCCTTCCTTCTCACCCACACCCAGAAAACAACTGGCAGTGTCTCCCCAACACTGTCCTGACATCTTCACTTACAAACAGTTAAATGTATTTATTTTTTATGAAGCAACCAGAATCACAGTGTGCACCTTTCTCCCTCACTGCCAAACACAGACTGACAACCTGTGGGATGCTGACACCTTTTATACTGGCTCTGCAGCAATATTTCTTAGTTGAAGTTTGACCTCACCAAAAGAAAACACAACTTATGGAGTTAATAAAAACACAAATTTGTACCTTTATTTGTCTTGTAGTTAAAACCATGATTAGGTAAGTGATGGGCTGTATGGCAAAACTATACACTGGTGTATCTAACAGAGAGAGGTGCCCCAACATTCCGATGAACATGTTTTGCGTGTAAAATGCTTAATCCTGATCTCTATCTCATGTTTATGACTTCCGTCTTTTTGAAACCACAACAACCTATCAGAGGAGCTATCTCTTGTTCACATGATTCGGACCGTCAGAGCCAATGAGGGGAGCTCCCCATTATATCTCAAATACAGAGTCCGATGCTTTAATTAAAGGTAACTCTCCTTAAAGGAGATGTAGGCTCAAAACCTGTATATATATAACCTACGTTACCATATTCAATTCATAAAAAATACTAAACTACACTCTGATCTCATTATTAATATACTTCGATTGTTATATATTGGTCTGGCTCTCATGTGATGTGAGGTCGCTTTATTCGTCCATCCCACACAGATATGGGATGCAGGCATTACGTTACCATCTAGATGCCTATAGCTCATATGGTGAGAATTTGAAGGGCTTTCTATTGGAAGCAATTTGGTACTTGTTGACTTGTTGACAATTATTTTTTGTTTGATGGGGGGTTTTACCTCCAAAGACGCGGGACTTCAATGGGCGCAAAGTTTGCGCTTCCCTCCTACACAAACCTTTTTATGGGTTGGTGGGAGGAGTCCTGCTTCTTTGGATGTGATAACCCCTACAGGAATAATATTGTTGTGTATAATCATTTTATCAATGATCTCCTATTTGTTTGGAAAGGCACTAAGCATGAGGCGATGCTATTTGTTGATTATATTGAAGATCCTGAGAAAAATTTGAATTTCACCCATGAATGTCATGAGACTACTATTCATTTTTTTGACCTTATATTAATAGGAGATGTAGTTACAGGAGAAATCCATACAGATGTTTACTGAAAACCTATAGCAGGGAATAGTTTACTCAGGGCAGATAGCTGTCACCCTGCCCATACCATTAGAGGTATTCCAGTTGGACAATTTATGCATTTAAAACGTAATTGTTCTTCTGAGAAATCATTTGAGAAGCAATCAGTTGCACTTTATAGAAGATTTATACAAAGGGGATATCCTAGGTGGATGTTGGATAGGGCCAAGCAAATAGTTGATCAGAAAGGAAGGAATGAATTAATAAGATATAAACCAAAGATAAGAAGTGATGTCAATAGATCATCGGTTGTATTTTCCACTCAATACAATTTGGAATTTAATAAGATTAAGAATATTTTAAAGAAACATATACCTGTTTTGAGTGCAGATTTAGAACTACAGAAAGTGGCTTTGGAAGGTTTCAAATTTGTTGCAAGGAGAGGACTAACCCTGGGGAACCTTTTATCACCAAGTATGTATATAAGTGATAGGAAACAGAGCTCAGGGACTTGGTTGTCCACGATTGGAAATTACAGGTGTGGAAGCAACAGATGTAATTGTTGTAATTTTATGAATATTATGAAAGAATTATATTCTGAAATAAATGGTAAACAATGTAAAATGAGAATGTACATCAACTGCGCCACTAAAGGCGTAGTATATCTGTTATCTTGTAACACCTGTAGACTCCAATATGTGAGAAAAACCCTTAGAGCATTACGAGAACGATTAAATGAACACTTGAGTGATATCAGGAACCCAGGTTTTAAATCCTCGGTAGCCAATCATTTTAAAGAGATTCATGCTGGAAGTACAGACTCACTGAGTATACAGGGGATTGAGAGAGTGATACTTGGGAAACGAGGTGGAGATCTGGATGCTAATTTGTTACGTCGAGAAACATACTGGATATTCACCTTGGGTACCAGGTCCCCGGGGGGTTTTAATAAGAGCTACAATGTTTCTTGCTATGTTTAGAAGTTTTCTCCAATTGATGCTGATAGAGGTATTTTTTGGGCATAATATTGAGTGATATTTAGATTAATAATATATGAGAACGTTATTAAAATATTAGATCAATAACATGTGGGAACATTATTAAAATATCATCAGGAGTTCTTTATATGGGATGTGAGGATAATTATAAGTGCAGGGACATTTAATAGTTTGGGTTGGTAAGAGAAGATTTGTCTCTTGCTTTAGTGTCATCAAGATGATTCTACCATGTATTGTATGATGTAATATGTGTATAAAAACTTACTTTAGGGCTGGTTATCGACTTACGTCTTTCCAAAGTATATTAATAATGAGATCAGAGTGTAGTTTAGTATTTTTTCTGAATTTAATATGGTAACGGAGGTTATATATATATACAGGTTTTGAGCCTACATCGCCTTTAAGGAGAGTTACCTTTAATTAAAGCATCGGACTCTGAATTTCAGATATAATGGGGAGCTCCCCTCATTGGCTCTGACGGTTCGAATCATGTGAACAAGAGATAGCTCCACTGATAGGTTGTTGTGGTTTCAAAAAGACAGAAGTCGTAAACGTGAGATAGAGATCAGGATTCAGTGTTTTACAGATGAAACACGCTGATCGGAATGTTGGGGCACCTCTCTCTGTTAGATACACCAGTGTATAGTTTTGCCATACAGCCCATCACTTACCTCATCGTGGTTTTAACTACAAGACAAATAAAGGTACGAATTGGTGTTTTTATTAACTCCATGATTTGTGTTTTCTTTTGGTGTGGTAAAACTTCAACTAAGATGTCTTCGTTAGGGCAAAGAGAGCCCTGGACTGGCACATTGTGAGTACATTCTCATGGTTATAATTATGAGGTGTTGCAGTTAATTATTTAGATGTTTGATTGAACATTGAAGTTCCGTTGAAACATTGGAGCCGCTTATTCTATACGGTTCTGCAGCAATATTCCCAGTGTTTAGATTTACTGTTGACTTCAATGAACACATAAGTGGAAAAAAGTAGAAAATCAGC
Source organism: Rhinophrynus dorsalis (assembly GCA_037306005.1). Lineage (NCBI taxonomy): Eukaryota > Metazoa > Chordata > Amphibia > Anura > Rhinophrynidae > Rhinophrynus > Rhinophrynus dorsalis. Next base: position 558,598,415 of record CM074721.1, read on the forward strand.
ACTTTTCACAGAAATGTTCCCGGTTGACAGAGAGTGCTGTTTTCCGCTTGATTTGCCTTTGAGGTTGGAAGTTTTCCCCATTCCTAGAAATGAGAATTCAAATTTTAAAAAAGGCAATCTGTAAAAAAAAGATAACATTTGTTGGTTAAGTTCTTATAAACACTTAGAAGATGTAGCAACTCAGTGTAACTTCACTAATAACAAATTTGTTTATTTGTCACATGAATTAAACTGTAGATTGCTCTAATTCTAATAATTATTTAATAGTTAGTGAATAGTGAGTGAGTCTCTCGCTGACTGGCTTGATGACAGTGGCAATTGACTTGAAGGCTATAACAAGTTGCACAAAATTCCTATCTCCTAAAGCCCCATCCAAGTGCCCACACGAATCCTTTATTCCTCTCCTAGCAACTAACCTTATCGTATTATCAAAAATGGCAGATTGTAATAGTATATAAAATAATGCTAAAACTACAGCATAATTTAAAGATAATTCCTAACTATAGGTATCTAACACAAATCATGCACATGCAATGTGAAGAATCTCTGTAATAATTTTTTTATAAATTTCTAACACATGATTGTTTTTTCTGCACTGTAGTTGGCTAAAAATGACATAAAAATCAGAATATAAACACTTGTTTCATAATGCTTTTGTAAGAATACAACTACGTCAGAATAATTCCATTCAGCCTGAGTATGCTGCCCAGTACATAATGCATATATGAGAAAACAAAGTTGCCCAAAATAATTTTAAGCAGTTGAAAGAAAAATTCTTACAAATGGAATCAGTTACAGGTGGCTTTATGATTGAAACCGTTCAGAAAACTAGTTCACTCATCTCTTCCATTAATTACTATTACCTCTTGAAAGATATAAACCATTTGCATAATGAATTATAGATCTAGATAATATTGTTCTAATAGAAGTGAACCAGTTTGGCAGAGATGGTACAGACTAATACTATAAGGGAATTCAAAAATGTTTGGTATAGATAAGTCTATTTTGAGAAGTATGTAAAATTGTATATTTAAATTAAATAGAGAAATTAGTAGACTGAATAATCCAGATGGACTTCCATCAAATCTATGTTTCTATGATATACTAATATGTTGAACTGTATTTATAGTTCAGCAGAACAGTGTCATCAGTCTGGTCAAAATGCATTGGAATGTTCACATTATTTTGACATGTGTTAATTTAGATAGGACTTTTTTGATGTCCTTGTTCCTCAAACTATAAATGATTGGATTAATGCATGGAGTCACCACTGTATACGTGAAAGATAAAACATTGGTGATATTTAGTGATTGTTCTTTATACAGAAACAAATAAGCAGTAATAATTGTTCCATAATATATGGACACAACTGTCAGGTGGGAGCTGCATGTGTAAAAGGCTTTCTGTCTCCCAGAGGTCGATGAGATGCTGAGAATGGTGTGGAAGATATAGATGTAAGTTGCAATGATGAACATTAATGGCAGGAAACTTGCTGGAAAACCTACAATAAAATTCACCTTCTCAACAAAAGAAGTGTCTGAACATGAAAGCTGCATAATGGGTATAAGGTCACAGAAAAAATGATCAATGATATTGGGACCACAGAACTGCAATCCAAGTACGGAAAGGACCATAATCAATGTCAGTGAGAATCCTATGACCCAAGCACAGACAACCAGGTGAAGGCATCTCTGGAAGTTCATGACAGAAGAATAACGCAGTGGGTTACATATTGCCAGGTATCTGTCATAAGACATGACTGAAAGAAGGAAACACTCTGCAGTTACTAAGGAACCAAAAAAGTACAATTGGGTGAAACAGCCAACAAAAGACATGGTTTTCCTTTCGGTCAATATAAGACTCATCATAAAAGGGGAAATTACTGTGGTCAGCAGTAGGTCACAGGAGGCTAGGTGACTCAGGAAGAAGTACATGGGAGAATTGAGTGTTTGACTAAAAGACACTAAGAGAACAATCATCAGATTTCCAGTTAATGTCAACATGTAAATCAGAAGGACAATAAGGAAAAGAACACTTCTGAAATTGTAAACTCCTTGAAATCCCAAAAGAAGAAAATATTTGACTCTTGTCTGATTCACGTTATTCATTTCGTAGCATGAAAAAATAAAGCTTTTACAAGACATTTTATGCAATTTACATTGGATCTGCAAACAAAAAGAGGGTCATGTTCTCAAATAAGTAGTAAATATTGCATTAAAGGAGTTCTAGATTATCAAGCTAAATTCATACAAAATTAAAGACACATTATTAAAAGCAACGTGACAGTAGATGGATATAATAACTATGATGATGCACTGAATTGGAATAATATTGATAAACATTACAAGCTTACAAATCTCTGGGTCCTTCTTTAGCTGTACATGAAGAATAACCCAGGGAATTTGGAAATCTTGTAGTTTCCACTATCACTATACATTGTTAGCCCAACAAATGTTTTCATACATTCTACTCCATCCTACGTCTATATTCCTTCAAAGATAAGACCATAATGTCTTACACCATCCTCTCAATTCATCAAGACGATCTAGATCAACAACTTCTTTCTTGCAATGTGGAATACCCAGTGAGCTTTAGCGGTGGAGCAGAAGTTAAAGGGATAGTAACACTTCGTTTTAACTTTATTTTATTTTGTAGGCATTAAAAAAACATGAAGAATGATATAAGTCTTATCGCTCAAACCTTTATGGTTTATGAGATATTCACAAGCAAAGTTCCCCTCCCCGCCCCTTTTCCTAGTGTAAGCCATCTCTTCTCAGATGTGAGTCTGGTTGTATGACAGTACAGATAACAGAAGGGGACAATTTTCTTTGTATGAAAACAATGAAAGCCCTTCCCCCCTTGATAAGTTTTTCAGCTTTTTCCATTATCTTAATTGAAGATTGTCCTTCTCTGCAGTCTACCTGGGCATCTCCCTTCTGATTTGGTTGAACAGGGGGGGGATACTTTGTTTGTGAATATCTCTTAAACCATAAAGGTTTCAGAGATAAGACTTATATCATTCTTCATGTTTTTTTAATGCCTACAAAATAAAATAAAGTTAAAATGAAGTATTACTATCCCTTTAAAGTTGATATGAAGAGCTGGAGTGAGCATAAAAGGAGGAAACAAGTTGGAGTAACTTCTATATAGTGACCCTGAAGAAGTCAGATAATTCTGTCAAAACACATAGGGCTTATGTGCCTATAGGGGTTAAAAATCTTTTTAGCAGCGCTGTTCATTTTAATTTGGGCTCCGCATTGATGTGGGACTTCCATCTCCCAATCCATGTGAGTTAAGCCCCAGCTAGGTCTCTGTGACTAACCAATAAATTAAGATACTTAGAATTGACTAGGCATGGGTGAAATTTTTCACCTCAAACTGAAATCTGTGAAAAATAGCACCTTCTGCTTGGTGAATAATTTCCAGAGGAAAGTGCTGATTTTCCACTTTTTTCCTATTTTTGCACCTAGCTTATTCCATTGAAATCAATGGGAACTTTGAATTTACAGTGCCAGTGCTCCCTTGACCACTAGTATGGATGCTCTCAAATGCTTCCCCTACCACTCCCCTAACACTGGTCTCACCGGCTGCTTCACTATCACTGTTACTACTACTAACACCAAACACATCAAGTTCAACCCCAGAGTCTTCCTCGTCACAGTCACTAGTAAAATGAGGATATTGATTACCCCTTCCTCATTCCTAACACTAATAAGCTGCTGGACCTTCTTAGTAGTACTACTAGCACTGGCAGGACTGCTTAGGGATGGCAAGTGTGACTTAGGGTCCCCTGCTGTCAAATTTGACATCATCTTCTCCCCCCATCCTAAGTATTACAAGACACACTAGCAGCTTCAGAACTGGTAGCAGCAACTTCAACACTGGCAGCAGGCACAGAACTGGTGGTATTGGCAACAGGGGCACCACTTCTGACAGTAGGCACAGTATTGATGGCAGCACGTTCATCACTGGCAGCAGGCACAGCACTGGTTTCAACAGGGACAGCACATATGAGGACAGGCACAGCACTAGTGTCAGCAGGGGCAGCAATGGTGGCAGCAGAGGCAGCACGTCTATCAGCAGGCACAGGCAGCTGACCTGTCCTGCTCTCACTAGTACTACCCTTTTCTCCCTCCTGTCACATTCCCTTTTCTCCCTCCCTTCCCATTAATTTCCCCAAGATCCTTTGGGGTGATTTAAGGGGACTGGACAGCATTGGTACAGTAGTGGTCCCTTCCTCCTCCTCCTCATACTCAGTGGACACATAATGGTCCTTCTAGCTTCTCCATTTATTATTATGAAACCTACTCCTAGTGATAGCAGTCACTATGAGCCTCTCCTGACTCAGATTTGGAAAAAGATCACAGCAGAACAGCACAGCACGTCTACCTCTCTCTGTAGCTGCTTCTATTGTGTTTTTAATTTCTGAAAATACATCACATTTTTATAGCGAAAAGGCGAAAACAACGTAAATCAATGGGCAGAAACTTTCTAGCCATTGAAAAAAATGGCAAAAAAATTTTGGACAATGGGCGAAAAATGCAAAAATTTAAATGTCTAGTTTTAAAATGGATTTTCCCATGCAAAGACAATGTGGTTTTAGCTGAATTTCATGTTGGAACACTGCGAGAGATTTTGTTTGGTGACATCAGTAATATGTAACACTGTCCAGTATTCAGTGTGGGATTATCACAGTGCCTGATCTAGCTGTCACTCTCTGCTATGTACAAGAGTGATTTGTTCACTTAGTTTGGCCCGCCCCTTGGTTTCCTTTTTATACCTCGCAATTCCATCTGTCAGGCGCCCTTTCGTGGTGTTTCTGAGCCAGTTGTTCTGTTGCTACGTTTCTGATTCCTGTGTACCGATTTGGCTAGCCCTGACCATTCTCCAGTGTTCCTGCTTGTGTATGACCCGGCTCGTCTGACTATCTCCTCCGGATCTCGACTCTGCTTGACTGACGTTCCTGCTTGTGTATGACCCGACTCGTCTGACTATCTCCTCCGGATCTCGACTCTGCTTGGCTGACATTCCTGCTTGTGTATGACCCAGCTCGTCTGACTATCTCCTCCGGATCTCGACTCTGCTTGGCTGACGTTCCTGCTTGTGTATGACCCGACTGGTACGACTACCTCCTACGTGCTCCGATCCGGCCTTGCTGACTTCCTCCCGCAAGATCACCTCCAGCGTGTTCCAGAAGACCCACGTTCCGGTTTGTCGCCGTCGCGACATTATCATCCACTGTTCCAGTACTTGTGTGGCTGTCTTGCCTGGTGTTACTTCGTGCAGCCTATGATTAAGTGTATCCTTGCACGAAACGCGTTAGGCGATTGGTGCCATTTAACTTGCTATGTATTATTCTCCTTAATACTTTGTGGCATTGAACCACTTTTTATGGCTTTTCAATAAAAATGTAAATTTTAATGGTCATTTTTGATGATTAACTGGTATCCAGCTTCAGCGGATCTGTTTGAGCGCTCCCCTCCAGTTGTCCTCTCGTTTGTGGAAACCTTTGTCGAGGTTGTTGGGAGCTGCCCCGGATCCGCACGGCCATATGGCCAGGTGAGTGAATATGATCATTGTATCAATGTCGGAGGAATTGTAGCAACCTGGGGCTATTTTTCGTTATTTTCACTACTGTGGTCAAACCACTCACGGACATGACTCAGAAGGGGGCGAATCCTTCGGACTAGTCACCCAGTGCCCTTCAAGCTTTTGAAAACTTGATGTCTGCTTTTGCTAAAGCTCTATTTTGTCACTTCTGAATCCCACCCTACCATTTACCCTGGAAGTTGATGCTTCAGAGTCTGGAGTAGGTGCTTTTCTGTCCCAGCACTTGGCTCCTGGTAACTCATAACTTCCATGGGGGTTTTTTCTAAGAAACCGAAAGTCTGTATGACATGGGCGATCGTGTACTACTCACCATTATTCTCTCTCTGAAATAATGGTGGTACCTTCTGGAGGGGACAAGCATTCCTATTCTGATTCTGACAGACCACAAGAATCTCACGTATCTGTCTGAGGCCAATAGGTTACCTCCACAACAGGCCAGATGGGCCTTTTTTCTGTCGAGCTTCAACTATGTGGTCTCTTACCTCCCCAGAACTAGTAATATTAAAGCAGACTCCCTTTCCCTGCAATTCGGGGTGGATTCCGATGAGGACTCCTATCATTCCCTCCAATTGGATGTTGGCTACTATACGCACGAGTATTACCTCTCCTTTGGGACAGGAGATATTGGCGCTCAAGCATCCGCACCAGTTGACAACCCCAGAAGGAGCTCCAGGCCAATCGTAAATGCCTACCCGCACCCTCCTACTAGGTTGGGGAGAGGGTCTGGTTGTCCTCCAGAAATCTCCACCTCTGAGTGCCCTCTCAGAAACTGGCTCCCCATTTTGTGGGGCCTTTCCTTATCCTCCGACATGTGAGCCCTGTGGCCTATGCCCTATTCCTTCCTCCCAATATGTGTTCCATGCCTCACTGCTGAAACCCCTGGTATGTAATTGTTTTACTACGATCACTGCTCGATCCCATTCTGTGTGCTTTGACAACCATGAGGAGTTTGAGGTCCGCACTATAGTTGACTCTCGTAGGTTCAATATTTGGTCCATTGGAAGGGAAACAGCCCAGAAGAATGCTAATGGGTTCCATCTGCGGATGTGCACGCCCCCACCCTCCTTCATGCTTTCCATGCACACTTTCCCCATAAACCTGGTCCTGCCCCAATGGTAGGGGTTTCGTTGAGGGGGGGTACTGTCAAGGTTTTGCTGAGCTGATCTAACTCTGCCACTTGATTCTGCTATCCACTACTGCTTCCTTCCCTTTCCTGGATCTGGCTGATTCAGCTGACCTTTCTGTGAGTGCTCACCTGACTGTTATCAGCCAACCCTCCTAGGGTATTTAAAGCAGCTTGGCTCACTTCCTGATTATCCTTGTGTTTGTTGCTGACTGCTGTGGATTCCCATTGCTCCTGTTTATTTGTGTATGATCTGGCTTCCTCTGACAATCCTTCTGTCTCCTGACTGCTGGCTTGTTCCTGATAACGGGGACTTCTATGTTCCTGCCTCCTGTCTTGTTCCTGACATTGTGGACTTCTGTGTTCCTGACTCCGGCTTGGCTGAGTACTAGGGATGGGTGAAAATTTTCGCCTCAAACTGAAATCGGCGAATAATGACAATTTCAGCTTGGTGAAAAATTTCCCATGAAAAGTGCTGTTTTTTAGCTTTTTTCCACCTTTCCCACCCATTGAAATCAATGGGAAGAAAAATATTTCTACACCACACAAAAGTTTTCTAGAACCATATAAAAGGCTCTCAGGTTCTCACAGCAGCCATTCTGTGTACAGACATATAAAAGGCTGTCAGGGTGTCACAGAAGCCATTCTGTGTACAGACATATAAAAGGGTGTCAGGCTCTCACAGCAGCCATTCTGTGTTTGTGAGAGGAGAAAGCAGCATGTTTTTAGCTAGAGGAGATAGGCAAATAAAGGGGAATTGAAGCTAAATTTAGGAAGTCATTTAGGTAGGACATTTGTTCTCTGTATTAGGGGAGTCTGGGGGCACTCTAGGGGATAAGAAGGGAGGAAGGAGGTTGTCCCCCAAATACTCCAATATTCCATGTGACTGACAGGCAAGACACAGGCAACCTATTTGCTTGCTGATCTTACTGTTACTGTCTCTGTGCTGGGAGGGGAAGTCTGGGGAAAGACGTTATTGATTTAGTTTTTCAGTTATAATTTTTTTGGACAGACTGTGATAAGACAACAGGGTGGACAACTTAAAAATAAATAAATAAATAAATAAATAAAAAGAATAAAGAACTAAATATATCAGGTGTCAGTGACTGACAGCTGACTGGGCTTAGGCAAGGCATCATACAGCTCCATCAGTTGTGTTGTGCACCGTACAGTAAAAAAACACAGTGTTGCAGAATGTTCAGCAAACGTACAAGGGGAAGGGGGATGGGTGGAGCATTGCAGGGACATGAGAGTAAAGTAGTAGTCCAAAAACCTACTGCAGCAATGGTTGCTGCAGCGTGTGCAATCAATGATGATTATCCTTTTACTCCAAGGGAGGATACAGTTTGTCAAGGTCCCAGCAAAACTAGTTCCAGTACCACCAGTGCTAGTAGAACTATAGAACATATAAGAAGAACACTGAAGACGACAACAAGTCACATTCAAGTGTTGATGTTGCTGGCAACAGCATAATGGAGGAAGGTGTAGTAGCTGAACTGCCTGCTGCATCAGACAGTGAGACACCAAAACACCCATCCTCAAAGTAGTAGTGAATTTTGTTATAGTAAAAGTAAAAAGAAATTGTTTGCGACCTCCAAAAGCTTAGAGGAATATAAGGGTAGTAGTGGGCAAGAACTGTCAGGTGATGCTGATGCTGCTGAGGATGACCTAATACTGACTGATAATGATACAGATCTAGAATATATCCCTCCAGCATCCTTCTCTTGTTCAGATACAGATGAAGTTGAGAGTGAGGATGATGACATGGCTATAAGGTTAGCAGAAAGTCAAAGGTTGTATCTTCCGACACTTTTAAGGAGCACTGTGCCTGTCTATAAACTGTTTGAGAAAGCCATTGGAAAGTCTGACCCTGGACAAGTACAGATGTCAAAAAGCACACAGTCACCCTATCAGTCATCATCAGCATCATCACCTCTTCAAAGAACAAGTCCCACTCAGCCACACACACACACACCTGTTTTGAGTACCCAGCAACACAGGTTGTGTTAGATATGACGAGTGCCTCTGGTGCTGCTGATATAAGTAGTGCACCTTTGACACCTAGTAGTAGTGGCAGTAGAATTACATCAACATCCATCTCCAGTAGTTGTAGTAGCAGCAGAAACCATACATGACAGACAAAGCCAAGACAAATATATTAACAGCAGCACAGATGAGGAGGTAGAGGACAGATGGGACCACTGCTATGACCGATAAGTAATGTGTGTCAATAATCTGAGAAGGAGGATAGAATATGACAATGGTAAAAATACATACACAAATCACACCATGACAGTCCCCACACTACCACTAAAATACATATCTACCACATTGTAGGTTGTACTTGTTTATTACTTGATATCATCATGAATATGTGCCAGTGTCACTTAAGCAACAAAAAGTGTTGTGGGCAAAAGACAAATGCATTCTGCATGCTAACGCATTTTTCAAGCCACATGTTGATGTAGGACTTACAGCTTTGACTTTCAGCCACTTATTTCTAAACATCAGCCCTCAGAAGAAGAAATATTACAGTGAGAAATGTGTTAAAATAATTGGAAAATGTGTTAAAATAGGTGAAAAGGAGGAAATTATTGCATAGACGGAAAGGCAAACTTTTTCACTAGAAAAGCAAAAAAATCTGCACGTTGTGGCGAAATTTTTCGCTGGACATTTTTAACACTTTTCACCCACCCCTACTGAGTACCTGTCTTGGTTCCTGACCCTGGCGTGTCTTTTGGTTTATGCTCCTGGATCACAATTCTGTTTTTGTCACTTTAATAAAGGTGTTTTGCATTTTACATTTTTGTATCTGTCTGGTTCCTGGTCTGTAACACACATCAAACAAAGTAGTTGTTAAATGCAATAGCAATTGCTATGGGACATTGTATTGTCTTTGTTTAGGGGTGAGAATGTTTAGGGGGATTATAGGTATTTTTAATAACCTTCCAACAGTTGGCAAGTATTTATTTGTTACTGTTCAAGTAGCCATTAAAATATTGAGCTTTTGCTATTTTTTTTGTGCAGGTATTCCTCAAATGTCTGCATTCAGTATGATCATAAGCAGAGCCATTTTTTTACATTTTGTCCATAAAGTCTTTCTGCTCCTGTATAATCAGACAAGATCTGGGGTAGGTGTGCTCCCCTTACCATGATCTTCCTTAAGGGGCATAGGTATTACAGACCTTCAAGAATTCAGAATTAAAAAATCAGTTGGTATTAAGTGTATTCTATACCAATGGCAATTTCTTAGATGATTTAGGAAAGCCTGGAGATTACATTTTCTAAATGATGAAGTATGAGTTTTGGACATATAATGTGCACATTTTATAGACCCTTGTGTGTATGTGTTTCGGCCTCCTCCTCACTTTGCTCATTCTTTCCTAAAGCATGAGTATCCATCAACGGCAACATCGGAATCAGGTATTTTAGTGGTTAGCCTGGATTCAGTGAGAATGAAAATTTTCATTTATATGCATGACTCCATACTTTTAATTAATTCATTTCGGGCGGTACACTGCTTATGTTACAATAGAGAGAATAAAGTCCTTTTTGAAGATTAAATTGCCTTTTGTTGCTGTTTGAGGGCCAGGATTTGTGTCTATATAATTTGCCTAGGCAAGTAATAAAACTTAAAAAATTAGAGAGTTGTTTGTGCCAGACGGGTACGTAACACATTGCACTCAAAGAGGTAACAGCTGTCGGCAGGATCACGGCACCACAAACTGATCACTGTGATGGGAATCTTATCCCTTTATCTGTAACACTGCACTCTGCCTGCATCAACTGTCATGTTTGACTCCATGGACATAACATCCAGAACTGACTGAAGACACTATCTCTTTAACAAAAGGATAACAGTAAAATTTGTAGGAGATAAATTGATTTTTTTGGCCTTAGTAATTCAAGGGGATGTTATTATTATGAAGTGTTAGTTCTCCTTTAAGGACCTGAGAGGTGCACAGTGCAGTGCTGTCCTTACAGGGTTTAGTGAGAAAGTCCACAAAAACTAATATTTTACTAGTATTATCAATAAAGTAGGAAAATGATTGTCACATTCCACTTTAAAAAGATATGAGACCTTTCCACACATCCAATGCACAACAAACATAAATATACCAAATAGACAGCAATATTATGACATTAACAGTTCATTCACTTTCTCCTCATCAAATGATTTATACCTTATAACGTGCACACAGTGCCCCACAGGAGGACACTACATTGGGGAAACAGGACAGACACTGAGGAAAAGAATTGACCCTCCATAGCCACACAGTATACAAAAATGGTTTATACACCAGTTGACTGGAATTTTTGTGGTCCAAATCATAGTCTACAAAATATGAAAGTCCTCATCTAAAAAGGGAACTTTAGATCACAAAGGGAAAGAACAATCTGGGAATTTAAATGAATGGTTATGTCTGACACATTAAACACAGACCTGAACCTGAGGATGGACTTCATGTCTCATTATAAGATTGTATAGAGATGGATCTTTCCAACTCACAGACTAACAGGCTCTTCACTCCTCTGTGTTAATGAATATTTCCTTGTACATATAATTTCATATCTATGGATGTTTACTAAGTTAATTATAACCCATCTATACTAATATACGATGTTTCAGATGTATTTTGTACACTGTAAATATTAAATCAGTGCTTTTCCAGCTTTATTTGATAACCCAGGCCTGAAAAAGGAACCATAGTGTCCTGAGAGTTTGTACTGTCTATGTCCTCAGTTATCTATTAAAAAGAATCATCTTTTTTGCTTCAAAAGTTCATTGGCACAAGATATCACACAGTTCAGTGCAATGCAAAAAGGGTTAACCTTCTGAATACCAGAGTGGTATCCAACACGTTGCTGTGCGAAGCGTAGGATACCCATCTTACACTGAAAGGATTAATGGAGCAGTACAGTTTCAGCTGAGAAAAACAATGTGCTATGTTACTGCTAATTATTCCACTTTGTCTTTGTGTATAAAGTCCATTCTACTTCCACAGGTGACATGTGATCTCTGTAAGTAAACTGATGTCAGATAAGGACCTCTTGTCAGTTATCCCTATGGTCACTCAGACATAGTTACATGTTATATGGTAGGTAGGTGCATATCTCCTCAGTACTGTGCTACTTACTATTACATCACAATCCCAGCAGCACAATAACTTGGTACCATTCACATTAGATCATTTCCAAGGTCCCGGTGATCAGTACAGTACATAGTGAATCCAGTGATCAGTACAGTACAGAGTGATTCCAGTGATCAGTACAGTACAGAGTGAATCCAGTGATCAGTACAGTACAGAATGAATCCAGTGATCAGTACAGTACAGAGTGATTCCAGTGATCAGTACAGTACAGAGTGAATCCAGTGATCAGTACAGTACAGAATGAATCCAGTGATCAGTACAGTACAGTGTGAATCCAGTGATCAGTACAGTGCAGAGTGAATCCACTGATCAGTACAGTACAGAGTGATTCCAGTGATCAGTACAGTACAGAGTGAATCCAATGATCAGTACAGTACAGAGTGAGTCCAGTGAGCATTCAGCAATGCCAGAAAATGTGTTAACAACTGACCTTTTTATATTCATTACAGAGAGATTCTTCAGTAACTGTAATCAGGTAGACAATTCCATGAAGACCTTGTTAATTAGAATAACAGGAACCATAGGGAGAAAACAATAAGTTGTGTTAAGGGATATTGGAGAAGTAGCATTTACACTATAAACTTTTTAAGCACCAGATAGGTTTGTAACTTATTGTGAAGCAATACATTACACAACTCTGTCATCTATAAAGAGTTAACCTTTCCCACATGTGAAGAGGGACTGGTGAATATTGATCTGAAATGAAAGTGATAATCAGTCTATAGTTATTGGGCTTTAAGTCTACAAATGTATAAACAGAAATAAAATAAAGGTGGACATTGGGCCCCATTAAGTCAAGCTGGAGAATTAATTAATGCGGATAAGGTGATGGTGCATGTGTTGGTAGCATGTGGATAAATAATCAGTTGAACAGGGTTTTTTTGGGGGGTATGTTGACTGGGATTGGGTGACGTTAATAAAAAGAAATAAACATAAAACATGGGCTGATAAAAATGGATCTGAGGAGGGTGCCTGTGTTGGTGTGTGGAATCTGGGGAAATAATCAGTTGAACAAGGATTTTTTCATTTTGGGGGGTTGTTGAGTGGTATTTGGGAGACAATCATTGTTGTTTAAACAGCAAAATGATTAGGCATCTGAAAGGGAATGAGATCAACAACAGCAGTAACATGGGTGATGGCTGATGAAGGTTCCTCTTGCCACTACTAGCTCCAGTGATGCGCCTGAGACAGTAGCAGAACCATAGCTAGCCCTCACCACATAAGGTATATGTGGAGGAAAGAAGAAGTTGGCCATTAATGTTTCTCTATCTGCCCCTCCTCAAAAATCATGGGTGTGTTAGAATAGAAAATTTTCCCTTGGAGCAGGATCTGTGCCTCTCACTAGCAACTGCAATGTTGTTACGGTTTTTCTGACACTCAGACCAGGTTGTAAAGTAAAAACACAGTTTATTGAAACAGAATGATAAACAGTGCCCCTAGGGGCCAGTAAAGGTAAGAGCAATACTGACAAATATAGACAAAGAATAGGCAATATAAACAGAGGATTAATATAGCTACAGACTGTAGCTACTCAAAGGGTTAACAGGAGTAACTGGTGAGGCTCAGGCTAGATTGGCCAACGCCCAGGAGATATATCAGTCTCTGGAAAACAGTCTCTAGATGTAGAACAGGAACACAGGATCAGCGCTGTATTACTCTCTAAGCAGAAGCAGGATGAGCCCCTGTTGCTCTGAGCTGAGCCAGTACCACCACCGTGGGCTTGGAGGAATGCTACTGCCAAATCTGATGTAACCAGAATAGGAATCGCCCAGAATGAGTAGTGAGTAACCCTGCGTGTGCCAAGGATAGTATACAAGCCCTTGGGATGCCACAGTAGATCGTAGTTGCCCAAGCTATGGAGAGCCGATGCACAGAGCAGTGCAGCTGGAACTGTACACTTTAAGAGAATGAGATACGGGACCAGACACCCTTCTGGTGTCCCACAGAATCCTATAGCAAGAGCGAACAGACTGCCGATGCCAACCGGCGTGATCACGGTGCACCCCGAACACCGGACAAGCGGAGCTCTGAAAGGACTGGTATAGCGTCAAGAGGAGACTTAAAGTGTAACGGCTCAGAGAATCAACAGAAGCTTGGCAAGCTAACAAGTGGCACGTAATCAGAGACTACAGGCACTGCAAGGGTTAATCTGGTACAAGGCAGGCAACCTCGGCTACAGCCAAATGAGCAAGAGAGGAAACAGAGAACATTTCAGAATGTCGCCAGCGCGACCGGAGGACTCTGGAGCAGCAACCGGACAGGAGCGATAGCCGGAACCGGATGACAGAGTCGCAGGAACACCACCGGAGAGCGGATCAATCACGGAGCAGGATCAGGAGCCAGAACCGGGTCGAATCACGGAGCAGGGTCGTCAGCCAGAGCCAGGTCAGATCACGGAGCAGGGTCTTCAGCCAGAGCCGGGTCAGATCACAGTGCAGGGTCGTCAGCCAGAGCCGGGTCAGATCACGGAGCAAGGTCGTCAGCCAGAACCGGGTCAAATCACGGAGCAGGAACAGGAGGAGAGTCAGACTAGCCGGGTCGGTACACAGGAGACACTGGAAATCAGCAACTAGGCGCAGCAACAGGAACACCATGAAAGGGCAACTGACAAGTGCCCAAACCCCAGCATATAAAGGCACATCCTGGGCGGGCCAATCAGACTCCTCCAATGCAAATGTACACAGTCAGAGATTGACAGGGAATCACGGGGACCGTGATAAATGTGCAGTGTGTGTGATAAATAAAGGAAGGACTGGGAACAATGGGCACATCTGGACTCACATCAAACACCTGGCATAACTGTAACCAAACACCATGACTCTTAGGGTCCCCAATGTGAAATCATCCCACCGGAAACCAAGTACTGCTGCTGTCACTATGCCCCTAGTACATTCCAGACAGTTAATAATAATAATGATGAACCCTCCCTGCCTCCAACTGCCAGCAAATTCTGTTGTCTGGAATCTCCTCAGATGCCACCTTATGCCCTGCTTGCGATTATGCTCCACACTGCCGTATGTGGTCAGGGCACCACAGAGTGTGCAATGGGTGGACATGAACTGCCAAATCTTGACATTTAGTGAATGGCTATCAACTGTGGGGGAGGTAAAAAGGAATGAGGTGGATCACCAGAAGATATAGTTACCCTGGAGCAAGGAGATGATGGATGGCCAGGTGTTTTGATCACCACTGAACTTTTAGGCTCTTGCTGGGTTTCTCTTTTCTTCCTCTTTGATTTCCAACTTGTCTCTTGTTGCCTTTGGGGAAAGTAAGTGGGTACAGCTCAATTACTTTGGATTTTTTGGGGCTTTACCATGTTTCACATAAATGTCATGGTGTCTGTGTTTCATGTGTGTTATCAGGGAGGTTGTGCCAAGGTGCGTTATCTCCTTTATCCTTTTCACTGACTTGTCACAAATTGTGCACTGTGTCTGTCCCAAGAGAAAAATAGTCCCACAGCCAGGACCTCGGGGTGGGGGGAATGGCCTCTTTCTTCTTTTCCTCACTGGCTGGGGAAGAGTATGATGTTGCCGCTACTGTCTCAGAATCAGAACTGCAACTAGGACCAGGAATATTGCTGCTGGCAAGTGGAACCTGTCCTTGTCCCATATCACTGGATCCCATTCCCAGTGTACCCACAGTGGTCTGAAACATACTAGTCCCCTAATGTCACATTTGACATCTCTTGGTGATCTGAAGAAGGCAGACTGGCAGCACTAGCAGCAGGCACAGGCAGCTGATCTGTGCTCATGGGTGGTATTATTGCTGTTAGGAAACAATTCAGTCTTCTTCAGGATCATGGGGGTAAGGGGATTCTCAGTGTCAGCGGGATGTTCTGGGCTTTCTTGATGTCTGGTCTGGCTGCTCTTCATTACTTCCCCTACCATTGCCCTAACGTTAGCCCCACCACTGCTTCTCCATCATTGTTACTACTACTAACAAAACCACATCAATTTCAGTCCCTGAGGCTTCCTCCTCACTTGTAATATGATCACCCCCTCCCTCACTCCTAACACTCTGTACAAGCTGCTGGACCTAGTAGCGGTACTGCTTGGGGATAGCAAGTGGGACTTAGAGTCCCTGTTATCACACTTGGCATCATCTCCTCCCTCCACCTGAGAATTACAAGGCACCCTGACAGCAGGGGGAGCACTGACACCAGGCACAGGTGTCCGACTTGTCCTGCTCACACTGCTACCCTCTTCTTCCTCCTGTGAGACAAATTTCCCCAAGATCCCTAGGGATGGTTAAGGGGACCATCATTGGCTCTGGGGAACTGTCACGGGGTGACTAGAAATAACGACACTTGACAAGTACAGATAAAATTAAAATAAACTTTATTTTAAACACAATAGTAGCAGCAATGAATAATACACTTTCACGAGGCCATGGAACAACAGTACACACACTTTTTTCACCCTTCACTAGGCAAGTGTGATAGACCCACGTCTGTACCCTAACACTAGAGTAAACCCAGGCAATAGGCAGGTGTAGCTAGTATCTGAACGGCCTTTGGTAACCTTCACAGACTAGATGGGAGGACAATGCATGGCACTTCCTCAGTCACACCAGGCAGGTGAACAGTAGCGAAACTATACCCTACCACTAGGGTATAACCATCGGCAAGGCAAAACGGCACCTAGAAGGCTAAGTGAGGCAACACCCAAACCGGACAGACCACAGGAGGTCAGAGACACGGACTGACCGAGGCAGCATCCAAACCGGACAGACCACCGGAGGTCAGTGACACGGACTGACCGACAAGCACTGCTACAGGGGTAGTGAGCATGGTAAAAGGTAGGCTCGCAGCAAGGATCTCAGTAGCCTGGGCTGGGTAGCTGAGGCTGGTAATCATAACCGGAAGGCAACAGAGGGAGAGTAGTCAGAGGAAGCCAGAAGTCAGAGCCGGATCGGGTAGTAAGACAAAGCCAGTAGTCAGAGCCAGATCGGGAGTCAGATGTAGCCAGGAGTCAGAGCAGGAATGGGTAGTCAGACGGAGCAGGAGTAATACACAGGAACAGCAATGGACCAACACAGCACTAGGCTCAGGTCCACCACGAAAGGGCACTGGTAACTGGAAATGTTGAGGCTTTTAAGGCCTAGCAGATGGGTGGAGAGATGACATCACTAAGCCAATGACCTATAAGAACAGCGACTTGCATAGAGCGACAGCCAGGAAGTAACAAGGTTGCTGTTACAGCAATTAAACACTGGAGGCAATCACGGGCACCGTGATAGGAACAAGGGCATCCAGACCCTTTCATTTTGGATTGGTCACTTCCTCCTCCTCAGACTCACGGGATGCATAACGGACGGTCCTTCCAGGTACTTTATTTATTATTCAACTTGCACTTAGTGATAGCAGTAACTATGAGCCTCTCCTGCCACAATTTTGCTGTTAACACTCAGCACAACAACCTAGCACCTCTCTCTCTGTACCTGCCTTTACTGAGTTTCCCTTCCTGGCAAAAAACGTGATTAAAGACATGAAAACTTTCTAGCCATTGAAAAAATAGTGGGAAATGTTGACAATGGACGAAAACGGTGAAGATTTTAATGACTATATTTAAAGTGGATTTTCCCATGAAAAAGCATAAAACCACTTGCTTTTCACAGATTTTTTCACGGAAACATGACAGGACTTGTAGCCCACCCCTAGTTCTAATCATTTTTTTAAAGGGATAGTAATATCTGAAAATAAGTTTATTTTATATTGTAGCCCTTCAAAAAACATGAAAAATGATATAAGTCTTATCTCCCAAACCTTTATGGTTTGGGAGATATTCAGAAGTAAAGTTTCCCCTGGAGTGATGTCATTGCTCCTCCCTTCAGATTTGGAATCCGGTCGCCCGACCAGCAGTGCCTCTCCAGAAGTGCTGAGATCATGATCTTTAAAAAGAATTTCTTAATTGGAATCGTCTACAAAGTGTGCTTTCAAGCCAGGCACACTTTGTAGATAGTTCCAATTAAGTAGTTCTTTTCAAAGATTGTGAACTCGGCATTGCTAAAGAGCTGCCGGTTGCTATGTGGACCGAATTCCAAATCTGTCCACTAGATGGCAGACTTGGCTGAAACAACCAGGAAAAGAGAACTTTACTATATTTTACATATGAATATCTCCCAAACCATAAATGTTTGGGAGATAAGACTTATATCATCTTTCATGGTTTTTTAAGAGCTACAATATAAAATAAACTTATTTTCAGGTATTACTATCCCTTTAATATATTTGCTTATTTTGTTTATACTACTGTTGGTATCAGTCAACACACCTTAGTCAATATTTAGAAAGACTATTATGGGATGCTATGACAACTTTTATATTAGAATGACCTGTACTGGGCACTTTAGAGGCATAGATGACAAAAAAAATAGCGGGAACTGTTGACAAAGGACGAAAAAGATTTTAATCACTTTATTTAAAGTGGATTTTCCCATGAAAAAGCATACAACCACTTGCTTTTCACAGATTTATTCACGGGAACATGACAGGACTTGTATCCCACCCCTAGTTCTAATCATTTTTTGATGTATTAGCTCTCAGTGTTTATACTACTGTTGGTATCAGTCAATACACCTTAGTCAATAATTAGAAAGACTATTATGGGATGCTATGACAACTTTTGTATTAGAATAAAAATTCATCAATATTCCAGTTTTGACCATGAGTAAATAAGGATGTAACAGAGAGGATTCCTAAGCAAAAATTAAGTGTATAAGGAAGTCTCAACTTGATTTAAAAAGGTGCTAATGGAAAAAGATAGCTAAAGAGGTGACCTGATCTATGACACTCAAGATGGCTGCATCCCCATGGACAACAGAACAAGAAACCCAAAGAATGCATCATGGTTGGTGTAAATGGAACCATATGGAAAATGAGTAATGTATCAAAATCTTATCCTCATTTCCTATTTCCACAGCATAAATTGTTGTCATGATAACCATATATAAGTATCGTTATCAGAGTATATTAAGTACAATTTTTGCTAAAACTTTCCTTTATGAAAGTTATATATTTATGTTATCTGGGAAGCTGCCGCCCACATAAGATGTTATTTTATTTAATATCAAATAGATGTTATAAATAGTTTATTCATTAAGTAGCTTATGATGGCGAACTAGCCTAAAATACTGATTCAGTAAATTAATTGAATATTTCTATTTTAATGTTACATATGTCTCAATGACCTTACAGATGTCATCAATATATTATTATTTGAAACTGTTACAGCTACACATTTATTATCCTATGTCATATAATAATCTGTCACAAACACACAACTTTATGTTATTTGTTTATATAACATAAATTTATATGTTTAGAAAAAAACGGCCCCAGCTGGTGAGGTCGATGGATGAATGAATCCTAGGGCGAGGTTGTCTTGAATGTAATCAGCAAGAGCTTTCATCTCTGGACAGGAGAGCAGGTAGGTGCGCCCTTTGGGTGGCATGGATCCAGGAAGCAGGTCAATAGGGCAGTTGTACGTTCTATGCGGGGGCAGGATCTCGGCCTTCCTTTTGGAGAAAACATCACTGTAGTCTTGATAGACAATTGGAAGGAGAGAGAAATGACAACGTCGTTGATGCCGAATAAAAGGGTATCTTCAAGGGTTGAGACAGACAGGACCGAGCACATGAAGGGCTCCATTGGACCAGGTCACCACTCCTCCAGGATATGGTGGGGTCATGGAGGCGAAGCCAAGGAAGACCAGGTTCCATGGGGGAGTATACTAGGTCAAACACCATAGTCTCGACGTGGAGGATCCCAGTAGTAACCTGCAGGGGAGCAGTTTCCTACTGTACTCTCCCATCACACAGAGGTTTTTCATCAAGGGATGAGACTATGAGAGGCAGTTCCTTGAGATGACTAGGAATGCCGACACACCAGGCCCATGCGAGGTCTATGAACAGCCCTGCTGCACCAGAATCAATGAAGGCCAAGACTATGGTACATCCGGAAGACCAAGTGATGGTCAAAGGGACATGGATACGGGTATGTCCTGTACGTGCTGAAAGAGGCATGGCATTTCCCAGCCTCGTAGGACACTGTCGTAGCAGATGTCCCTTGAGACCACAGTAGAGGAATAGACCTTGTATGCGTCTCCTTCTTTTTTCTTCTTCTGACAGGCACGTGACTCCTCCCACTTTCATAGGTGTCTCGCGCGGTGGCGACCCCTCGGTAGGAGTGGTCGACGGAGTACTCCTGAGTCTTCTGCCTCAATCTCGTTCCTGTTCCCTCTCGTGCATACGTCGGTCAAGGTCAAGACACAATGTAATGAAATCCTCCAGTCCCTCAGGTATGTCACGGTAGGTTAGAACATCCTTCAGATGTTCATTTAGGCCGCGTCGAAAAGCCGCTCTTAAAGCCCCCTGATCCCAGTTGGTCTCGTAGGACAGGGTCCGGAATTCAATGGCGTATTGGCTCACCGACCTTTGGCCCTGGCATAGATCCAGGAGTGCTGCTTCAGCAGAAGCACTCCTCCCAGGAACGTCGAACACTGTTTTTAGAGCTGTCATGAAGGTCACGGAGTCCTCAAGCAAACGAGAGTGTTGCTCTACCAGTGGTGAAGCCCATGCAAGTGCATCTCCCTTTAGGAGAGAGATAATGAAGGATACTCGCGCAGTGTGGGTGCTGAAGGACTGAGGCAGGGTCTGGAACTGGAGGGTGCATTGGTTCAGGAACCCTCTCAAGTCAGAAGAACGGCCGGAAAATTTTTCTGGTAGAGGAATTCTAGGAAGCACGTAGTAAGGAGGAGGACGAGTTGAAACCCCGGACGTGGAAGCGGTGCTTGGCGGGGAGGCCGGGGTAGTCTCTGCTACAGAGGCTCGCATCATCTCAAGCATTGCGTTCATCTTTCTCTCTAACTTCTGCAGCTGGGCGGCGTGAGATGCCAGGATTTGCTCCTGGTGTTCTTGCCTGGTGATCAGGTGTGCCAAGTCAGCAGGATCCATGGAGGCATCTTTGGCCCATTCCAACTTTCACAGCAGGGGAGTAGGGACCCTCGCAGCCTATATTCTGGTTGATGCTGGGGTGCGATGCTAGAAAACGAAGTTTGGGTGCGTAGACGGCGTGCCAGATACTCCCTTGCTGCAGCCGAAGCTGGATAAAGGTGATGGTTGCGAAACCAGATTGTTCCACCCCAGTTGAGCCAGGGTGCAACCAGGATAGGAGTATCCGGAAACCGTATGGACCAGAACCTAAGGCCAGAAGGAGAAATAGCAGACAAGCCGGGACAGAATACCAGGGGGCAGCGGAGGTCAGACAAGCCAGGTCAGGACACCAGAGAGCAGCGGTGGTCAGACAAGCCAGGTCAGGATACCAGAGATCAGCGGTGGTTAGACAAGCCGGGTCAGGATACAAGAGATCAGTGGTGGTCAGACAAGCCAGGTCAGGATACCAGAGAGCAGCAGTGGTCAGACAAGCCAGGTCAAGATACCAGAGAGCAGTGTTGGTCAGACAAGCCAGGTCAGGATACCAGAGATCAGCGGTGGTTAGACAAGCCGGGTCAGGATACAAGAGATCAGTGGTGGTCAGACAAGCCAGGTCAGGATACCAGAGAGCAGCAGTGGTCAGACAAGCCAGGTCAAGATACCAGAGAGCAGTGTTGGTCAGACAAGCCAGGTCAGGATACTAGAGAGCAACCGTGGTCAGACAAGCAGGGTTAGATCACTTTAGAAACACAAACTAGCTTGTGGAACGGGCAAGAAGGAAAGGGAGGACTGATTATTTAAGCAATAATCCTCCAATAGGAGGAAGAGGCAGAACCAGCCCAAATGGCAACTAGCCTGGACTAGAAAACTAGCCCAAATGGACTTATGACATGTCCAATGGACTCACAGGAAAAACACAACCCTCCAATTGGGCATAGTTCTACAGCCCAATGGGAGAAGGAAGGCAAGAGGCAGTGACGAAGCCTGCCTATACGGCCGCACACAGCGGCTTAATGAAGGTGCGCATGCACGTCGGCTTGGGAAGCCGGAAGAACGCGTGCATGCGCCGAAGCTGGGACCCGTCGGTGAACCGGAATGGAGCGCCGACGGCCGCGCAAGGTGACATTTATTCATTTTGTTTATAAAGTCACCATAAATCACAGTGTGCTCTGTTCACTCTCACTGCCGAGCACAGACTGACACCTTTTATACTGGTTTTTCAGCAACATTCACAGAGTTTAGCTTTAAATAAATGGAAAAAAGAGGTGAATCAGCACTTTTCATAGAAAATTTCCCAGTTGAAAGAGAGTGCTGTTTTTTGCTTGTTTCACCTTTGAGGTGAAAGGTTTCCCCCTTTCCTAGAAATTAGAATTATAATTTATAAAAAGGCAATCTGTAAAAATAGATAAAATTTGTTTGTTAAATTCTTATAAACACTTACCAGATAGAGCAACTCAGTTTAACGTCACGAATAACAAATCTGTTTATTTGTCAAATTAAACTGTAGATTGCTCTAATTCTAATTATTTAATAGTGAGTGAGTCTTTTTGGCTGGATGAAACTGGCAATTGTCTTTAAGGATGTAACAAGTTGTACAACATTCCTATTTCCTAATACCACATCCAAGTGCCCACACCAGTCCTTTATACCTGTCCTAGCCATGTTGTAAGAGCAACCAACTTTATGGTACTAGCAAAATGACAAGAAGTAAGCGTATGTCACATGATGTTTAAATTGCAGCTAACTTTAAGGATACTTTCTAATCTCACAGACATCCAGCTCAAAATATACACTCATGCAATATGAAGAAGCTCTGTTATAAATGTTTAACACATGATTTATTTTTCTACACTGTAACAGGCTAAACTTACAGACAAAAGAATATATATACATGTGTTTCAAAACTGTTTTGTGAGATTACAACTATGTCAGAATAATTCTATTCAGCCTAATGAGTATGATTCCCAGTTCCTAATGCATACATTTTAATGGAATTGACCATCAGGTATATATTCCTTAGGACACATGACACAAAACAAGTTGACCAAAATAATTTTAAAACAATTCAAAGGTAAAATTCTAACTAATGGAATCAGTTATTGATGGCTTTCTGCTTGAGAACGTTCAGCAAACTAGTTCACTCTGATTAAAATGAATTGGAATGTTCACATTACTTTTACATGTGTTAATTTAGCTAGGATTGATTTGATGTCCTTGTTTCTCAAACTATAAATGATTGGATTCAGGAATGGAGTCACCAGTGTATACAAGAAAGATAAAAACTTTTTGAGATTCAATGAATTTTCTTTAGAATCAAACAAATAAGCAGCAATCAATGTTCCATAATATATGGACACAACTGTCAGGTGGGAGCTGCATGTGTAAAAGGCTTTCTGTCTTCCAGTGGTCGATGGAATTCTGAGAATGGTGTGGAAGATATAGATGTAAGTTGCAATGATGAACATTAATGGTAGGAAACTTGTTGGAAAACCTACCAGAACATTCACCCTGTCAACAAAGGTAGTGTCTGAACATGAAAGCTCCATAATGGGTGCAAGATCACAGAAGAAATGATCAATGACATTAGGACCACAGAATTGCAATCCAAGCACTCGAACAATTACATTCAATGCCAGTGAGAATGCTACAACCCAAGCACAGACAACCAGGTGAAGGCATCTCTGGAAGTTCATGACAGAAGAATAACGCAGTGGGTTACATATTGCCAGATATCTGTCATAAGACATGACTGAAAGAAGGAAACACTCTGCAGTGATCATGGAAGCCAAAAAATAAAATTGGGTGAAACAACCAGCAAAAGACATGGTTTTCCTTTTGGTCAATAAAAGACTCATCATAAAAGGGGAAATTACTGTAGTCAGAAGTAGGTCACAGGAGGAGAGATGGCTCAGGAAGAAGTACATCGGAGAGTTAAGTGTTTGACTAAAAGACACCAAGAGAACAATCAGCATATTTCCAGTTACTGTCAACATGTAAATTATAAGGACAATAAGGAAAATAACACTTCTGAAGTTGTAAACATCGTGAAACCCCAAAAGAAGAAAATATTTTACTGTTGTCTGATTCACTTTATTCGTTTCCTGGAAGACAAAATATAGGTCTTAGAACAGGGCCATGTTCTCTGTTAAGGAGTTTTTCAGAGAAACCAGAGCATTAAAGAATTGCTAGATTATCAAACTAACATCATACAAAATTAAAAAATTGTACAAAATCAAAGACACATTAATAAGAGCAACATGAGAGTAGAAGGATTTAAGAATTATAATGCATTAAATTGGTATAATATAGATAAACATCACAAGCTTACAAACATCTCAGGGTCCTTCTTTAGTTGTGCCTGAAGAATAACCCACAGAATTTGGAAATATTGTAGTTTCCACCATGCAGTAAGTTAATGCAACAAATGTTTTCACACATTGTACTCCATCCTACGTCTATATTCCTTCAAAGATAGGACCATAATGTCTACAAATCCTCTTCTCAATATATCAACACAATCTAAACAGGTCAATATAACAGGACAAATTAATTTATAGAATGAAAATGTTGCAAACTTTATGGAAAATAATAGAATCCTAATTTACAAACCTGTGTTGACAAGATAGAGACCAAACAGATTTGCAGTATTTTTCTATATTATATACAGTAATTAAGTTGGATGAAAAGAAACTCAGGTTCAATGTTTCAAATATTTATCTATTTAGAAAGTATTTTGCCAGGAGGAAGACATCAAGATTTCTCGTATGCTGGTATGCCCTGGAGAGCATTTACATTACCAATACAATTACACATTTAAATACAAACACACACAAGACAAATAAAAATAACACATTATCATTTCAATTTATTTACATGTTCATTTACAAGGACACAGTCATTTTTAGGAATTTTTTGTTTTGGGATATTTTATTCCATGCTTTTAGAGCTCTATGTTTGCTAAACAAAAATCCTTCAAGTCTTTCTTAATCTTTCTTCTGTATCTGCCTTCATTATCTCCCTTGATAGTAAAGTCCATAATTTTTCTGTTCGTTTGGAAATTAGTTGTTTACTAAATCATTTTATTAGTTATAATTTCCACTACTTTCTTTTAAGGGATATTTACAATAATTTCTATTTAAAATTAAGAATTTAAAATGAAGAAGTAATGTATTTGTAGTTTTCATCAACTCGAACTTAACTTTATAACCAGGAATATTCGGTTGATTAATGCAGACAATGTCCAATAACATATGTGTCCTGTTATTATGAAGATCATGTCAATGCATTTTGTCATTCTAGAGATAGCTTTCTTTTCTTTTTACATTTAAATAAATAATCTCCTATTAGTTTGACAAATATGTATTTATTTATAAAAAAATAAATGATACATTGAGATTTTTCTAATTTTCAAGTTTGTCCTGGAGAACTTTTACAGTAAAGAGTTACATATTTGCACAAAAAGAGAAACATTATAAACACACATTCACATACATTCAAAAATGTATAAACAGTTCCATATTGTTTTTGAATACAAAAAAAACAGTTATTTTTAGGGATTTTAGACTGGGAAAACATCTGATTTTTTCAGGTAGGTTATTGTAGTTTTTGGGGGCTCTGACAGAGAAGACAGATTGACTGGCTTCTTTTTTGTAGAATGGACTACTCGGTCAGTAGTGGAGCGGATGTTATACTTCATATGGAAAGCTTGAGTGAGCATATTGCTCAGGTAGAATTGAAAACACATGTAATGAAACTGAGATCACCTCTCATATAATATATAGCTCAACAAAAAAGATACAAATATATAACTGAATTAATCAAAATATCAGCACTATAGTAAACTTTCTATGTGATCTGATTATTGGCATATAGCTGCATAATAAAGGCATATCTGTATCTACCTCCAAATGACACATGGGGGACCAATACTAAAATGTCTATGTGTCTGTTAACTATGAGATTTTAATGTAGTTAACCAGAACACCTAAATGTTTTTTGTTGAGCTATATATTATATGAGAGGTGATCTCAGTTTCATTACACACACATTATTTTACTATTGGATTTTGGATTTATTTTTTTTTATTTTTCAACTGAATAAAAGTGATGCTTTAATTACACATTTCATTCACATGTTTTCATGACCCACACTTTCCTTGAATGGGGAAACATTACTTATTGCTATATTGAAAGAGATTCAATGAAGTGCAATTAAGAGAATACTTTCCCTCTCTTCCCTTAGAGAGAAACATGTGTTTTCAGTTCTAGTTGATATATTCTCATTGCACCCAACTATATACTGATTATATTTCTTTGATAATAATCCCCATAGATATTAGAGTTAGTGCGATCTTTAACCCAAGTTTTTTGGGTTACTTTGAAATAGTAATCATATTGCTCTGGTAGTCTGTTAGTATCCAGAGAAGTGGTTGTCAAATAATTAAGAAAGGTGAAGGGCATGTCTTGATTTGAGTGTTAGCCAATTTAGTATTTTAAAGTTATCACAGTGATTCTTAGTGCAATTACATAGGAGGGCATATACTACGTACCAATAGACTATTACTGACATTAACATGGACTTAATCAGGATTTGTTTCTACACAGAGTATCTTTTTAGGTAAAAGCTTGAATGTTAATGTATCAATATGAAGAGCAAAGGTGAGGATGGGGTCAAGCCACATAGCAAGATAATTAGAGCAGCCTGGGCCAAGTAATGCATAGTCTTTCATTACAATGGTTAGATGGCTATTGCAGAGTTTGAGTTGTTTGTGCTTTGTACCAAATAAAAAGAGTGATGGTTATGTCAGTGTTTAAGAACAGTTTGTTTTTAGATATCCATGTTTTCAGCTTCAGAGAAATCATAATACGGCTCAAGTTCAGATATGTCTGAATTTTTAGCAGATGTTGTCATCTGCATCCATGTGCACAGAATATGCTTTGCAAACCATGGGCAGATTATTTATAAATCGAGAAACCCCACTTGATACTTTGAGCAGAAGGGAAATATTGTCAGCAATAGACACATATTGCGTTCTGACAGATAAATAGGACAGGATACAGTTAAGAGAATGATTATACAATCCCAAACTTTTGAGCTCCAGTGAGTTCACCATTTTTCATGCCAGTCTGGATATCATTGCATACTTTTACGAGGAAGAAAGCCTGATTCAAAAAACTGAACATTGAGTAATATTTATATTGTTGATTGTGGACACATTTCTCTAGGACTTTAGATACTATGGGGAGTATGGATATTGGTCTGTAATTTGATACTATATTTTTATCCAACTTTTGTGAATAGACATAACTCTAGCTACAGTCCATGCTTTGGACAAACGCTAAAATAACAAGGAGACATTAATTAGGGATGCAACAGGGTGAACAGTTACCGAGGCACTGAGCTTTAATAACATTCCTAGAGAAATGGGCAATATCTCAGCACCATCTATAAAGTAGAAACAAATATAGCCGTTGTGTGAAAAAGGTGTATCAAAGAAAATGTCCCCTAAATTTGAGGCGATACCCATAAATTTTCATCTCTCTCTGTAATGTATTATGGACTATTGTTATCATACAGTACATGTAACGTGATATATCAAATAGTAATGTTTATTATGAATCAAGAGAAAAATTGATGACCATATTAAAATAATATGAAAACGAAATCATCGATACAGTAGACAAACAGATTGAGGAGATTGAGGAAGAACTTAGAGACCACAAACTCTATGACCAGTGGCATTGATAAGTTTAATCTGGAACTGGACACTGGAGAAGAAAACATTCAACATAGATCATCAGGATCTATCTAAGAACATGGTTTACAGATGGCCTAAAAATACCCTCAGGATTAAAAATACTAAACCCATATTAATGGAATGAGAAACCTCTGCTTCAGAGGTTGAATCAGAAAATGAAAATTAATCTGATTTACCAGAAATAGATACCAAACCTCAAGAAGAACTACCAGGCCCCTCTAATCCTTTTTTGGCATCGAGTCTGGGGATAGGACGTCTATCCCTATGCAAAAAAAAAAAAAAAAACAGAGGACGCACAGAGGAGGTAAGGGGCAGAGGATCAGACCTCATGTTTTAGAGGATACAAACGTAGAAAGGATTCACTCAATATCCAGCCAGAGGGAGATCTCGGACAGTGAGACACTTCCGCTAAATACTCAGGACAATTTACAGATTATTAATTTATCTAATGTTGCCTTGAATTCAGCACACATATCAATTTTATCTAAAGGACTGTCATTCTCCCCTGCTAGGGACATTGACAGATTTGAATTATTTAAAGATCTCCATCTATTTGTCAGTAAACTGTTATTAGCCAAGCAATTTCATAATCCTTCAATATCTGAAGATAATCCAGATATAGAGGCACTCTGCAAACTAATTTCCTCAGAAATACAAGAACCTACCTCCTTGTTAATCCCTAGCCAAATTTGTCTGAATATACAAATATTTACAGATCTTTTAATGAACGATGGGTCTGCCAACTCTACATGGTACATCTAAAACAAGTTATAAAGAGAGACAGGCTCTACATGAAATGGGTTTCTGGGAAGACATTGTGATCAAAAGCTCAGATAAAGGAGGTAATGTAGTCTTAAGGCCAAAAGACATGTATTTCCATGAGGCCAAACAACAATTGCATTTTTCAGGGAGCTACAAAAGATTGATCTTTAATCCCACTAATAACTTTTTAAGATACATACAACAGCTTGATAGAAGATGCGTACAAAGAATCAATATTAGCACAAAAAGACAAAATATTTCCTAACTGTAACTCATCCCAAGTTGGCAACCTTCTACTTACTGCCAAAAGTCCATAAGAACCAGCTAACACCACCTGGACGTGCCATAGTTTCAGGAAACGAAAGCTTGTGTGAAAGTTTAAGTAGATATATTGATTTTCAAGTAAGGTTTAATCTGGATTATATGTCCTCATTAGTGTTGAGCGAGCATGCTCGGCCGATGCTCGGATCGGCTCGAGCATCGCTCTGCTCGGCACATGGCGGTACTCGTACGAGTACCGCATGTGCTCGCCCGCCATGTTCGGGTCTCCTCCCCGCACGTTTTGCGGCTGCTGCGCAGCCAATAAACGTGCAGGGAGGCTCTGACATCAGTGTAATGCCAGCAGCCATGTTGGCTGCTGGCATTACACTGATTGGCTGGCCAGAACCCGTGGTCGGGTGCTGTATAGCACCTGACCATCGAGTTCGGCTCAGTCTGAGCCAGGGAGAGCTGAGGATAGGAAGGGAAAGGCAGTGTAGGGAGGAAAAAAAAAAATTGTGAAAAAAAAGAACCAAAAGTCCTTTTTAGGACTACTGTGTGTGGGGGCAGCAGGTTATTTTGTGTGGGGGGAAAAAAACAAAAAAAAAAAAAAAAAAAAATATTTTGTTTAGTGTGAAAAGTTGCAGATTAGAGCACATTCTGTTTAGTGTGCACAGTTGCAGATTAGAGCACATTCTGTTTAGTGTGCAAAGTTGCAGATTAGAGCACATTCTGTTTAGTGTGCAAAGTTGCAGATTAGAGCACATTCTGTTTAGTGTGCAAAGTTGCAGATTAGAGCACATTCTGTTAAGTCTTCAAACTAAAATATCAAAGTCACATATTCCATTCAGTGTGCGTCGCCGCAGTTTAGCAGCACATTCTGTGTACTGTGCAGAGTTGCAGAATAGGAAGAAATACTGTTAAGTTTTCAAACTCAAATATTAAAGTCACATATTCCATTCAGTGTGCTTCGCCGCAGTTTAGCAGCACATTCTGTGTACTCTGCAGAGTTGCAGAATAGTAAGAAATACTGTTAAGTTTTCAAACTCAAATATCAAAGTCACATATTCCATTCAGTGTGTATCACCGCCGTTTAGCAGCCTATTCTGTGTACTCTGAACAGTTGCAGAATAGTAAGAAATACTGTTAAGTTTTCAAACTCAAATATTAAAGTCACATATTCCATTCAGTGTGTTTCACCGCCGTTTAGCAGCCTATTCTGTGTACTCTGCAGAGTTGCAGAATAGTAAGAAATACTGTTAAGTTTTCAAACTCAAATATCAAAGTCACATATTCCATTCAGTGTGTATCACCGCCGTTTAGCAGCCTATTCTGTGTACTCTGAACAGTTGCAGAATAGTAAGAAATACTGTTAAGTTTTCAAACTCAAATATCAAAGTCACATATTCCATTCAGTGTGTATCACTGCCGTTTAGCAGCCTATTCTGTGTACTCTGAACAGTTGCAGAATAGTAAGAAATACTGTTAAGTTTTCAAACTCAAATATTAAAGTCACATATTCCATTCAGTGTGTTTCACCGCCGTTTAGCAGCCTATTCTGTGTACTCTGAACAGTTGCAGAATAGTAAGAAATACTGTTAAGTTTTCAAACTCAAATATTAAAGTCACATATTCCATTCAGTGTGTTTCACCGCCGTTTAGCAGCCTATTCTGTGTACTCTGAACAGTTGCAGAATAGTAAGAAATACTGTTAAGTTTTCAAACTCAAATATTAAAGTCACATATTCCATTCAGTGTGTTTCACCGCCGTTTAGCAGCCTATTCTGTGTACTCTGTACAGTTGCAGAATAATAAGAAATACTGTTAAGTTTTCAAACTCAAATATTAAAGTCACATATTCCATTCAGTGTGTTTCACCGCCGTTTAGCAGCCTATTCTGTGTACTCTGCAGAGTTGCAGAATAGTAAGAAATACTGTTAAGTTTTCAAACTCAAATATCAAAGTCACATATTCCATTCAGTGTGTATCACCGCCGTTTAGCAGCCTATTCTGTGTACTCTGAACAGTTGCAGAATAGTAAGAAATACTGTTAAGTTTTCAAACTCAAATATCAAAGTCACATATTCCATTCAGTGTGTATCACTGCCGTTTAGCAGCCTATTCTGTGTACTCTGAACAGTTGCAGAATAGTAAGAAATACTGTTAAGTTTTCAAACTCAAATATTAAAGTCACATATTCCATTCAGTGTGTTTCACCGCCGTTTAGCAGCCTATTCTGTGTACTCTGAACAGTTGCAGAATAGTAAGAAATACTGTTAAGTTTTCAAACTCAAATATTAAAGTCACATATTCCATTCAGTGTGTTTCACCGCCGTCTAGCAGCCTATTCTGTGTACTCTGAACAGTTGCAGAATAGTAAGAAATACTGTTAAGTTTTCAAACTCAAATATTAAAGTCACATATTCCATTCAGTGTGTTTCACCGCCGTTTAGCAGCCTATTCTGTGTACTCTGTACAGTTGCAGAATAATAAGAAATACTGTTAAGTTTTCAAACTCAAATATTAAAGTCACATATTCCATTCAGTGTGTTTCACCGCCGTTTAGCAGCCTATTCTGTGTACTCTGCAGAGTTGCAGAATAGTAAGAAATACTGTTAAGTTTTCAAACTCAAATATCAAAGTCACATATTCCATTCAGTGTGTATCACCGCCGTTTAGCAGCCTATTCTGTGTACTCTGAACAGTTGCAGAATAGTAAGAAATACTGTTAAGTTTTCAAACTCAAATATCAAAGTCACATATTCCATTCAGTGTGTATCACCGCCGTTTAGCAGCCTATTCTGTGTACTCTGAACAGTTGCAGAATAGTAAGAAATACTGTTAAGTTTTCAAACTCAAATATCAAAGTCACATATTCCATTCAGTGTGTATCACCGCCGTTTAGCAGCCTATTCTGTGTACTCTGAACAGTTGCAGAATAGTAAGAAATACTGTTAAGTTTTCAAACTCAAATATTAAAGTCACATATTCCATTCAGTGTGTTTCACCGCCGTTTAGCAGCCTATTCTGTGTACTCTGAACAGTTGCAGAATAGTAAGAAATACTGTTAAGTTTTCAAACTCAAATATCAAAGTCACATATTCCATTCAGTGTGTATCACCGCCGTTTAGCAGCCTATTCTGTGTACTCTGAACAGTTGCAGAATAGTAAGAAATACTGTTAAGTTTTCAAACTCAAATATCAAAGTCACATATTCCATTCAGTGTGTATCACCGCCGTTTAGCAGCCTATTCTGTGTACTCTGAACAGTTGCAGAATAGTAAGAAATACTGTTAAGTTTTCAAACTCAAATATCAAAGTCACATATTCCATTCAGTGTGTATCACTGCCGTTTAGCAGCCTATTCTGTGTACTCTGAACAGTTGCAGAATAGTAAGAAATACTGTTAAGTTTTCAAACTCAAATATCAAAGTCACATATTCCATTCAGTGTGTATCACCGCCGTTTAGCAGCCTATTCTGTGTACTCTGAACAGTTGCAGAATAGTAAGAAATACTGTTAAGTTTTCAAACTCAAATATTAAAGTCACATATTCCATTCAGTGTGTTTCACCGCCGTTTAGCAGCCTATTCTGTGTACTCTGCAGAGTTGCAGAATAGTAAGAAATACTGTTAAGTTTTCAAACTCAAATATTAAAGTCACATATTCTGTGTAAGATGAAGAAGGCGGGTAAAAAGGGACGGGGAAGTGGACGTGATCCTGAAAGTTCAGGGCGCGGGTCAGGACGCGGAGAAACTGTGCCTGGTGCCAGAGCACAAGAAAGAAAGACATCCACCATACCTAGCTTCATGTGTAATTTTACAGGGCGTCGCAGGACATCACTCTCGAGGTCCGACCACTGCGAACAGGTGGTCGGTTGGATGACAGCTGATACTGCTTCCAGTCGGTTAAGCACCACCCTGTCTTCCACCAAGTCCACTCTCAGTAGCCAAGAGTCTGGTCAAAATAATCCTCACTCTGATCATCCTTCCTCCCACCATACACGGTCTGGTCAAAGAAGTGATCCCACACTGGGATATAGTGAGGAGCTCGTCTCATCACCAATCCTTCATTTGACCCTCTCTCCAAGCACGCTTGCAGAGGAACATGACATCTTGTGCCCTGATTCACAACCTCTAGAGGCTACCCAATCACAAGAAGATGACAGATGTGAACGGCATTTAAGGTCAAAGGAAGTAGTGGATGATGATGATGATGATGAGACACAGTTGCCATTAAATCAACCACTATTTCCGTCTCAAGACCTTGTTGAGGAGAATGTTATACAGTTGTCAATGACTGAGTATGTGGTGGGATCAAGACTTGAGGAGGATGATCAGAGTGAGGAAGTGGAGGAGGACTTGGTGGACGATGAGGTGACTGACCCCACCTGGGAAGGTGTAGAGCCGAGCGATGACAGCAGTCCTGAGGGTGAGCCATCTGCAGCACCGCAACAGGCTGGAAGAGGCAGTGGTGTGGCTACAGAAAGAAGGCGGACCGCACCAAACCAGCCCGCAAATGTTCCACGGAGCACCCCCTTGCGTAAATCTACCTTGCCAAGGGGTAGGTGTTCCGCGGTATGGCGTTTTTTTAAGGAAAGTGCGGACGACAAAAGAATTGTAGTTTGCAACCTGTGCCACACCAGAATGAGCCGAGGCATGAACACTAGAAACCTCACCACCACCAGCATGATCCGACACATGGCATCCAAGCACCGTAGTAAGTGGGAGGAACGCCTGGATCGCCCATCTGTGTCTGCAGGCCACACCACTGCCTCCTCTTCCCCTGTTTTCGGTGCCGGCCAATCGCCTGTCGAAGGCGCAGGCCCGCATACCTCCCGCCCTGCACCTGTACCATCTGAAGCACCATCAGCGACCACATCCACTTCCCTGTCCCAGCACAGCGTCCAAATGTCGTTACCCCAGGCATTTGAGCGCAAGAGAAAGTACCCAGCCACCCACCCACAGGCCATAGCACTAACCTCACACCTTTCAAAATTACTGGCCATCGAAATGCTGCCATTTAGGCTTGTGGACACTGAGTCCTTCCGCAGCCTGATGGCAGCAGCTGTCCCTCGGTACGCGGTCCCCAGCCGCCACTACTTTTCCCGGTGTGCCATCCCCGCATTACACCACCATGTGTCCCGTAACATCACCCGTGCCCTGACCAACGCAGTTACTGGGAAGGTCCACTTAACGACTGACACATGGACAAGTGCTTGTGGCCAGGGACGCTACATTTCCCTGACGGCACACTGGGTGAATGTCGTGGAGGCTGGGAGCGACTCGGACCCTGGGATGGCACGGGTGCTACCCACGCCGAGGATTGCGGGCCCTACCTCCATCAGGGTTTCCACCAGCACCTACGTTATTGGCTCCTCCTCCTCCGTTTCCACCTCCGAATTCTCTACACACAGCGCCACTCCCCCATCAGCCAGTAGCTGGAAGCAGTGTAGCACTGCAGTGGGGAAGCGTCAACAGGCCGTGCTGAAGCTGATCTGCCTTGGGGACAAACAGCACACGGCCTCAGAGCTGTTGCAGGGGATTAGTCACCAGACCGAGCAGTGGCTCTCGCCACTCAACCTGCAACCAGGCATGGTTGTGTGTGATAATGGGCGTAACTTGGTGGCGGCTTTGGAGCTCGGCAAGCTCACACACGTACCATGCCTAGCGCATGTATTTAATTTAGTGGTGCAGCGATTTCTAAAAACCTACCCCAATGTGCATGATCTCTTGACCAAGGTGCGCCGCGTGTGTGCACATTTCCGTAAGTCATCAACAGCTTCAGCCGGCCTGTTGAAGCTGCAGCAGCGCTTACAATTGCCAGCTCACCGGCTGCTGTGTGACGTGAGCACGAGCTGGAACTCCACCTTCCACATGTTGGCCCGGCTTTGTGAGCAGCAGAGGGCAGTAGTGGAGTACCAGCTGTTACACGGTCGTCGCCTCTCCGTTCAACTTCCTGTAATCAGAAGTGAGGAGTGGGAATGGATGTCAGACCTCTGCGAGGTTTTACGCAATTTTGAGGAATCGACACAGATGGTGAGCGGCGATAACGCTATTATCAGTGTAACCATCCCACTTCTGTGTCTACTGAAACGCTCGCTGCTCACAATTAAAACCAACGCTTTGCATGTGGAAGAGGTGGAAATGGGGGAGGAAGAGCTTACACAAGGTGATAGCCAGAGCACCCTCACTTCGTCTTCTCAGCGACAATTGGAGGAGGCGGAGGAGGAGGAGGAGGAGGAGGAGGAGGAGGAAGACACGGTTGCCTCCGCTACAGAGGGTAGCCATGGAACTTTAGTTCCATCTCTTCAGCGTGGGTGGGCAGAAGAGGAGGAAGAGGATGAGGATATTGAGAGTCATCCTCCTGGTGAGGACAGCGAAATCTTGACTGTTGGTACTCTGGCACACATGGCTGACTTTATGTTAGGCTGCCTTTCCCGTGACCCACGCGTTATACGCATTTTAAACAACACGGATTACTGGGTGTTCACCCTTCTGGACCCCCGCTACAAAGAGAATTTCTCATCTCTCATTCCTCCGGTGGAGAGGACAAGCAAAATGGTGCAATACCAGAAGGTTCTTGTTGAAAAATTGCTCCAAAATTTTCCATCTGACAACGCTGGCGGCAGAGTACGTGCTACCTTGGCCAACCGAGAAGGGGAGAAAAGGGGAGCACACAGCAGTTCCGACAAAGGCAGGGCAACACTCTCCAAGGCGTGGGACACCTTCATGACACCCCGCCAGCACCCTCACCCTGATGCGCAGCCTAGTGTCACAAGGAGGGAAAAGTTTTGGAAGATGGTGAAGGAGTACGTAGCAGACCGTGTCAGCGTCCTCAATGATCCCTCTGTGCCTTACAACTACTGGGTGTCCAAGCTGGACACGTGGTATGAACTGGCACTCTACGCCTTGGAGGTGCTGGCCTGCCCTGCCGCCAGTGTTCTGTCTGAGCGGGTATTTAGTGCTGCTGGTGGCATCATAACAGATAAGCGTATCCGCCTTTCCACCGACAATGCTGATAGGTTGACACTTATAAAAATGAACAAGGCCTGGATTTCCCCTGACTTCTCCACTCCACTGGAGGAAAGCCCCGGGGGAACATAAACTCACTTTATATATGTTATTTACAATGATGGGAATACTCTGTATTCCCATTCACCCCTTCCACCCAAAAAACGGGTATATGGTTGACTCTTAATCTTCTCATCCTCCTCCTCCTCTTCCATATGCCCTGTGCTATAATTTTTATATAGGGCCAGCTCACCAGCGGGCCCTGTGATATAATTTTTATATAGGGCCAGCTCACCAGCGGGCCCTGTTTGACAATTTTTATATAGGTCAGCTCACCAGCGGGCCTTCTCATATAATGTTTTATTGGGTCAGCTCTCTAGCGGGCCCTCTCATATAATGTTTTATAGCGTCAGCTCACTAGCGGGCCTTCGCATATAATGTTTAAGATGGTCAGCTCTGCAGCAGACCCTCACCCATAATGTTTTAGATGGTCAGCTCAGCACACGTTTCCCTCTTAATCATGGCCTCAGTTCAATAAAATCAAGGAAATTTTTGGGAGAATTTGCCTCTGTGCACGTTTCCCTCTTAATCATTGCCTCAGTTCTGAAAATCAAGGAAATTTTTGGGAGAATTTGCCTCTGCGCACGTTTCCCTCTTAATCATGGCCTCAGTTCTGAAAATCAAGGAAATTTTTGGGAGAATTTGCCTCTGCGCACGTTTCCCTCTTAATCATGGCCTCAGTTCTGAAAATCAAGGAAATTTTTGGGAGAATTTGCCTCTGCGCACGTTTCCCTCTTAATCATGGCCTCACTTCCGAAAATCAAGGAAATTTTTGGGATAATTTGCAGATGATATACAAGTAAATATACAGCAAATATTGTTTGGTAACAATTTTTCGCCTAAAGTCGTTTTTATTTTCCTTTTTGTGTGTTTTATGGTCAGTCTGTAAAAATGGCGTACTACGGGCGAAAGATCGTTCCCAGCAGCGATGTTGGAGTCATAGATGCATCCAGACATCCTCCCTATGCTGTCCCTGAACCATTTCTGTGGTGTTTCCATCTTTTTCTGCCCTTTTCCTATGGACCAGGCACCCTCCCCTCATCAGAGCAGGGGTGCCTGGTGTAATGCTCGAGTCCTCCCATTGACTTCAATGGGGCTCGGGTGCTCGGCCGAGCACTCGAGCCTCAGGGGGTGCTCGGTCAGAGCACCCGAACACCCGAGCATTGGGGTGCTCGCTCATCACTAGTCCTCATACATTAAGGATACTATGGATATTCTCCTTAAATTGGACCAGCTCTCAGTATATGATGAAACTATAATGGTGACATTTGACATATACTCTTTCTATAAGTCTATCAACCATTCACAGGGATACAAGGCCGTAGAATATCAACTAATTAGGAACAATTGGAAGGATACCACCCACAGAGACTATCTATTGAAAATGCTCTCTTTTGTGTTATCACACAATTATTTTACTTTTAATAACACCTTTTACCTGCAAATCTGAGGTACAGAAATGGGAACAGCATGTGCTCCAACCTACGCCAACCTGTACCTTGGATAGTGGGAGTAGGAAATAGTCTTCACTGAGAACATGGAAGAGTACACCAACCATGTACTCATGTGGTATTGTTACATCAATCATATTATATTTCTATGTTGAGGTCCTCAGGAGAAATTGCACAATTTCATAGAACAACTCAATGACAACCAATTGAACTTAAAACTAACCTTAGAATACAATCATGACTCCATCAATTTTCTGGATTTAATGATCAGAAGAAAAACGAATGGTACATTGGGGAGTGACATGTACCAAAACACAATGGCAACAAGCAGCATTCTGCACTTTTCAAGCCATCACCTAGTATCACAGTCTCCCTTTGAGGCCTAAAGCGAGCCTGTGCTCTTACCTCTGTACGGCCGCCTGCCGGCATGGCCTCCGGCCACTTCCTCATGGCTATGCTCATGTTTCAGGCACTAGCACGGACGCCTATTTATGGGACTATTCTGCTTGGCCTAATTCGGTCCCGCCTCCTTCTGCTGCTTTATAAACTTCATTGTGGCTGGGACTTGTTGCCCTTTCGTGGTGTTCCTGTGTGCATCTAGTTTGTTCCTCTGACCCTTGCTTGGCTTACATTGTCTCCTGGTGCTCGATCCTTGGCTTGTCTGACTACTCGCTCCAGTTGTGACCTAGGCTGTGGCTGACTACCTGATCCATGTATGACTCTGGCTTGTCCAACTACCCGCTCTGTGCTGACCTTTGCTGTGGCTGACTAGCATATCCAGTTCCTGATCATGGCCTGTCTGACTGATTCTCCATTTGTGCCTCACTCCTGTCTGACTACCACCAGGCCGATCCAGGGCATGCTCTTTTACCTATTAGCTCAGACACCAGCTGGTCGCTTGCAGGTTGCCTCCGCTTGGTGCCTTCTGTTTGTCTCCGGGCAGCTAGTGCAACTTAGTCTCGCTCCTGGGCACTCACCTTTTACACTTACCTGTTGCCTGGCTTAGCATTTGTGGTGCTACCTACGCTCTGTGCCTCCTAGTTGCCTTTGGTAAGATAGAGTGCAGCTTGTCTCGCTCCTTGCCTCAGTAGTGCACTCCTATCTGGCTGAATCTATCTAAGCACCTACTCTGTTGTCTTGAGTGGTGCTACCAGTTATGCT
Organism: Rhinophrynus dorsalis; assembly: GCA_037306005.1. Taxonomy (NCBI): domain Eukaryota; kingdom Metazoa; phylum Chordata; class Amphibia; order Anura; family Rhinophrynidae; genus Rhinophrynus; species Rhinophrynus dorsalis. The sequence continues at coordinate 558,636,694 of CM074721.1, forward strand.
GTTGGTATTGGTGGTCTAGTCTCTCTATACCTCTGCTGGGTACACTCCTGTATTAATCTAATCATTCCTTCATGTTGTGGTAGAGCCATGTCTGGTTCTAAGACTCAGTACCACAAGAAATTCTCATGTAGAACAGGAATAATTCATTGCATTAAAGATTTCATCAGTGAAGGGGTTATATATTGCCTATCCTGCCTCTGCCACATGAAATAATTGGGCATGACCACAAGAATGCTCACGCAAAGGGTCCTAGAACATATAAGGAACTTTCACCATGCCAGAGCCTAAATGAGTGAAGGGAACATGTTTGTACATACATACATACCTATATACATACAAACAAATCTACATGCATACATAAATACATACACACATATACCAGCAATAATCTGTGATCACAGAACCACATATATCAAAGGATCAACCTCCCAAACTGTACAAGCCAAATGTGTCGCGTCTATCCTTAAACTCGTTAGTGTGTCAAATATACTAATAGAAACAAAGATATACAAAAAAAGAGAGCGCTACAGATGGCTATATACTTCCGATATTTATTATAAAAATACAAACAATCCTAAAATCATAATAAACTAAGAAGAAAGTCTATTTAAGCGCTATATTAAAATGTGAAGCTCCGGATCTATATAATAGTTGGTGCACTTAAATGAAAAGCAGTCAGATTCTGCTGTTAGATAAGATGTGAGATGTGTGTCCTTCAATGTGCAGTATGATATCCTTGTATCTAGAGATGTGTCGAGATCTAGCGGGCAGGTCAATAAATGTAATGTGTCTTACTTTATCTCTCTCCCGTCTCTGTGTTCCCAAAACTTGTTAACTACAATATTACTATATTACCTCATGTCACTCATCCGTTACAAATCTTCATATGTCTATGCGGGCAGAAGATTCTCTAGTCTGTTTTTCACTCTCACCGTATTTCTGCTCAGGAAGTGCTGAGGAAGTGCTGGTTATACAGCACGAAATGCGTAAGAGTTATTCTCCACCACCGTTAACAGATATACTGCTGCCGGTATTGACAGAGGTTACATTGAACTGGTCATTACAAACTACAGATCGGATTCTTTTATCCTTCATTTATCAGGGATCCCACCACCTGTGCAGAAATATGGAAAAAGTGAAAAACAAGGAAACAGGACTGACATTGAGGAAAATAATAGAATCCATCGCCCCACATTATACTAAAAAAAGGTTGATATACCAGTTGACTGGCATTTTTGCGGTCCAAATCATAGTCTACAAAATATGAAAGTCCTCATAGACAAATGGAACTTTAGATCACAAAGGGAAAGAACAGTCTGGGAATTTAAATGAATGGTTATGTCTGACACATTAAACACAGACCTGAACCTGAGGATGGACTTCATGTCTCATTATAAGATTGTATAGAGATGGATCTGTCCAACTCACAGACTAACAGGCTCTTCACTCCTCTGTGTTAATGAACATGTCCTTCTACATATAATTTCATATCTGTGGATGTTTACTAAGTTAATTATAACTCATTATATACTCCTATAATAGACCTCTGCGAGATAGGATTAGAGAACATAAAGGACATATTAAAAATGCACAGAGAGACTGTGCAATGGGGAGAAAGATAACATCTGTAGCACAGCATTTCATGGAAATGCATAAACGTACCCCAAATACGCTACAAGTGTGTGACTTGGAGTTAGTCTCTTTTGGCATCAGAGGTGGAGACATTGAAAATGTCCTTCTGAAAAAGGAGAACAGATGGATTTTCCTTTTACAATCATTGGCACCTAGAGGGTTAAATGAGGGGATGCGTTTATCTGGCCATATTTGACCCCATTTAAAAACAAGATATCGGAGACACATTTCAGCTTCTGCGGGGAATAGATTTTCCTCTACGTTTTCAAATAAGCCCACATAGCCATGGGGTATTGCCATTGTAAGGGTTAAAAAACTGATGAGATATGAAGGGATAATCAGTTGTTCTTGAGTATAAAATTCCCTGTTTTATGTTTCATATGTGGTGAAATAAGGGACATAATAAACAATATGAAAAAATGGAATACATAATCTCACATCTTATAAAGATTTGTTATATCATTGGATATATAAGATTTGTTTTTCTTACATGATCTATAATTTATTACTAAAGGTATAACATGTAAGTGTATCGATCTTACTACTTATTCATTTCTAATATTAAAATTTATGTAGTCAAGTGGAAGCCCAAATTTATATCTCCAGCTGTGGTTGAATATGATAGTGTGATATTCTTTAAAATTCTTTAAAAAAATCTTTAAAATTTTGATTCCATTATAAACTACTATAGATTACACATCTTAACAGGTTTGAATTTATTCAATAAATGTTTGCTTTTGTGGGAGTAACAGACAAATTGTTAGTGTCACATTTACACATTAAATATATAGATTAATCCCTGTTTTTAGGGAGAAAGGGTTAAGTTTTTTCACTCATTAATCTAATTGACAGGACTTATGGGTATAAAGCCGATGTCTAGAGTGCGGTCGGCACCCTTTGAAAAAGCAGTTTTAGCGAAACATACGTTAGGGTCTATTAGGGGAAGAAATCCAGAAACATGGAACGGTTGTTTTGTTTAATTTAGCTGCATAATGAAAAGAAGTTAGAACCAACCCTAGTTAGAGAGATAGATTGAAAAAGGAAGCAAGATAATTGATTTGGTATATAGAATAACTCAGACAGGAAAATTAACAAGGGAGAAGCCGTTGGTACTTTGAGCTTCTTTAAGGATTAGCGTTGTTACTATACAAGGAAGAAATAGGAGACTGTCTTCTGATGCGGCAGACTAAGCGTTAAGAGAGAAACACTGAGTGATAGATTTTGCACAATATATAGAGAGAGTTCTTTGATAACGCTGAATCTTCGAGCTGATTTGAGTTACGGAGCAGTAAAAAGAGATATATCGAGTGATAGATTGGTCTCTGTAGTGTGTAGAGAAAGATCTCTGAGAATGCTGAATACTCTCTCTAAGCAACTCAATTGAGATTGACTTTGGCGCGGAGAGATCCTCCACTAATAAATCCCTTTTATGTGTAAACAGCTAAGCTTGCTATACTATGTCCTATGAAGGTTTAATAAGGGAATAGATGATTCTGTTATCCCTTTCCTTTTAGAGTTAAATTTGGGATCAACTACGTGGTTAATTCAGATATTTATTGTTTGCATAAGACTGCAGCAAACAATAAGGTTTTTTGTTATAAGGAGGTTGGTGTTCGTTGCCGTTATTATAACAGCTTAAAGGCGGGTCATCTATTTACATATGTAATTGGTGACTAGGCAGCCATTTGTGCTTTGAACTACAAGTTGTACCGAGCACATATACTAAGTATAACAAACACAGTTCTAATACACAGAATTTTTCATCATGACACTAATAATGATGAAAAGGGACTGGATGATTTTATGATTTTAATTTGCTGTTTTTGAAATGTATAAATAAAGGTTATGTTTTATTAATTTTTTTTTTTGGTGAAACTCCATTTCCCTGTGTCAGTGTAATTCCAGTTCCTGTATTGGGGGGGGGGGGTCTGGTGCTGTTTTGTTGTTCATTTTTCTTGTTTTTGTATACTCCTATAATATGTTTTATATTTTGTACACTGTAAATATAAATTCAGTGATTTTCCAGCTTTATTTGATAACCCAGGCCTGAAATAGGAACCATAGTGTCCTGAGAGTTTGCACTGTCTATTTCCTCAGTTATCTATTAAAAAGAATCACCTTTTTTTGCTACAAAAGTTCATTGGCACAGGATATCACACAGTTCTTCTCCCTTTAAGAATTAGTCTTGTGCAGTGCAATGCAAAAAGGGTTAACCTTCTGAATACCAGAGTGGTATCCAACACATTGCTGTGTAAAGAGAAGGATATCCATCTTACACTCAAAGGGTTAATGAAGCAGTAGAGTTTCAGCTGAGAAAAACAATGTGCTATGTTACTGCTAATTATTCCACTTTGTCTTTGTGTATAAAGTCCATTCTACTTCCACAGGTGACATGTGATCTCTGTAAGTAAACTGATGTCAGATAAGGACCTCTTGTCAGTTATCCCTATGATCACACAGACATAGTTACATGTTATATGGTAGGTAGGTGCATATCTCCTCAGTACAGTGCTACTTACTATTGAATCACAATCCCAGCAGCACAATAACTTGGTATCATTCACATAAGCACAGAGATCAGATCAGATAGTTTCCAAGGTCCCAGTGATCAGCACAGAGCAGTGTGAAACCAGGCAAGCGTCCAGCAATGCCAGAAAATATGTTACCAACTGACCTGTTTATATTCATTACAGAGAGATTCTTCAGTAACTGTAATCAGGTCGATAATTCCATGAAGACCTTGTTAATTAGAATAACAGGAACCAAAGGGAGAAAACAATAAGTTGTGTTAAGGGATACTGAAGAAGTAGCATTTACACTATAAACCCTTTAAGCACCAGATAGGTTTGTAACTCATTGTGAAGCAATACATTACACAACTCTGTCATCTATAAAGAGTTAACCTTTCCCACATGTGAAGAGGGAATGGTGAATATTGATCTGAAATGAAAGTGATATTCAGTCTATAGATATTGGGCTTTAAGTCTACAAATGTATCAACAGAAATAAGATAAAGGTGGACATTGGGCCCCATAAAGCCAAGCTGGAGAATTAATTAATGAGGATAAGGTGATGGTGCATGTGTTGGTGGAGTGTGGATAAACAATCATTTGAACAGGGTTTTTTTTGGGGGGTATGTTGACTGGGATTGGGTGACGTTAATAAAAAGAAATACAATCGAATAAAACATAAAACATGGCCTGATAAAAATGGATCTGAGGAGGGTGCCTGTGTTGGTGGGTGGAATCTGGGAAATAATCAGTTGAACAGGGATTTTTTTTTCTTTTTGAGGGGGTTGTTGACTGGTATTTGGGAACCATTATTGTGAAATTAGGGACTGCTGTTCTTGCTACTGCTGATGAGTTGTTTAAACAACAGGATGATTAGGCAGCTGAAAGGGAATGAGATCAACAACAGCAGTAACATGGGTGATGGCTGATGAAGGTTCCACTTGCCACTACTAGCTCCAGTGATGTGTCTGAGACAGTAGCAGCACCATAGCTAGCCCTCACCACATAAGGTATATGTGGAGGAAAGAAGAAGTTGGCCAGTAATGCTTCTCTGTCTGCCCCTCCTCAAAAATCATGGGTGTGTTAGAATATAAATTTTTCCCTTGGAGCAGGAATTGTGCCTCTCGCCAGCAACTGCAATGTGCAGTGTGAGTAATAAATAAAGGAAGTGCTGGGAACAATGGGCACATCTGGACTCACATCAAACACCTGGCATAACTGTAACCAAACACCATGACTCTTAGGGTCCCCAATGTGAAATCATCCCACCGGAAACCAAATACTGCTGCTTTCACTATGCCCCTTGTACACTTCCTGCTAAGAACACATGGAAACTTACAGACGGTTAACAATAATAACGATGAACCCTCCCTACCTCCAACTGCCAGTAAATTCTGTTGTCTGGAATCTCCTCAGATGCCACCTTATGCCCTGCTTGCGATTATGCTCCACACTGCCGTATGTGGTCAGGGCACCACAGAGTGTGCAATGGGTGGACATGAACTGACACATCTTGACATTTAGTGAATGGCTATCAACTGTGGTGGAGGTAAAAATGAATGAGGTGGATCACCAGAAGATGTAGTTACCCTGGAGCAAGGAGATGATGATGGGCCAGGTGTTTTGATCACCATTGAACTTTCAGGCTCTTGCTGGGTTTCTCTTTTCTTCTTCTTTGATTTCCAACTTGTCTCTTGTTGCCTTTGGGGAAAGTAAGTGGGTACAGCTCAATTACTTTGGATTTTTTGGGGCTTTACCATGTTTCACATAAATGTCATGGTGTCTGTGTTTCATGTGTGTTATCAGGGAGGTTGTGCCAAGGTGCATTCCCTCCTTTACCCTTTTCACTGACTTGTCACAAATTGTGCACTGTGTTTGTCCTAAGAGAAAAATAGTCCCACAGCCAGGATCTCGGGGTGGGGGGAATGGCCTCTTTCTTCTTTTCCTCACTGGCTGGGGAAGAGTATGATGTTGCCGCTACTGCCTCCAAATCAGAACTGCAACTAGGACCAGGAATATTGCTGCTGGCAAGTGGAACCTGTTCTTGTACCACATCACTGGATCCCATTCCCAGTGTACCCACGGTGGTCTGTAGCATACTAGTCCCCTAATGTCACATTTGACATCTATTGGTGATCTGAAGAAGGCAGACTGGCAGCACTAGCAGCAGGCACAGGCTCATGGTGGTGGTGGTATTATTGCTGTTAGGAAACAATTAGGAAACAATTCAAGTCTTCTTCAGGATTATGGGGGTAAGGGGATTCTCAGTGTCAGGGGGATGTTGTGGGTTTTCTTGACGTCTGGTCTGACTGTGTCATGGTTTGTTATGACTCTCAGACACAGAGTTAAGATAAAAACACAACTTTATTGAAAAGTTTAAAGGAAAATCCTTGCGGGTTAGCATACACATGTCACATATATCTTCAATACATAGTCATACTGAGTAGTGGTATACAGAATGAAAGACAGGCTCTACCGGCCTTGCCAATACCGGGTGAGTATCACCGGGTAAGTAAGGCAACCTTAGACTGGCACTAGATGGAATAGGTTCTACCGGCCTTACTAATATACCAGGCAAGGCAGCCTGGAAGGCTAGCAACCGAGGGTAAGGAGGCTCTATCGGCCCTGCCAATATACCGGGAAGGCAGCCTTGAGACTGGCACAACAATGAAGGAGGCTCTACCAGCTCTGCCAATATACCGGGTAAGGCAGCCTTGAGACTGGTACAACGAGGAACGAGGCTCTACCGGCCTTGCCAATATAACAAGCAAGGCAGCCTTGAGACTGGTACAATGAGGACTGAGGCTCTACCGGCCTTGCCAATATACCGGGCAAGGCATCAGTGAGACTGGTACAACGAGGAATGAGGCTGTACCGGCCTTGCCAATACCGGGTAAGGCAACCTTAGACTGGCATAAGATGGAAAAGGTTATACCGGCCTTACCAACATACCGGGCAAGACAGGAACGCAGATAGGGATGGCATCAGCGACTGGTATAAGGTGTAACTAGCCAGTCGTCTATGATCTCTACGGGTGTTGTAAGGAACGCAGCAAGCAGCTGGTTAACATGGAGTGAACCAGTATCCGCGTACTGGAGTTACACAATCTCTACCGGTGCTGTAAGGAACACAGCAAGCAGCTGGTTAACATGGAGCGAACCAGTACCCGCGTACCGGAATACATAAACAAGTGGATGAAAATGTCGCCAAAGGCGACTGGAGGACGGAGACATTCGGCAGGTATCCAGGAGCAGGAACACAACCGGTACAGGACAGGAAGCACAACCGGATCAGGAACGGCAGCAGGAACAGCAGCAGGAACAGCAACCCAACCGGATCAGGAACGGAAGCTGGAACCGAGGAAGCTGTCAGACAGGAACTCAGGAGAGTGAAGATAGTAGCTGGCCCAGGAAGCTCAGGAACACAATGCAGGTGCAGGCGACATAGAGATACCATGAAAGGGCAACCAAGGGGTGCCCAAGCCCAGTCTAAATAGGCAATACTGGGCGGGTTGAAAGCAGACAGCCAATGGAGAGCCATTCAGGTAACTGACAGGAAAGGCAGCAAATCACGGGCAACGTGATAGTACCCCTCTCTCAAAGACCCCCTCTCCTAGAAGAGGCACCTGGTTTCTGAGGGCACTTGGAATGAAAAATTTGCAGTAATTTGGGAGCATGAAGGTCCTTACTGTCCACCCAGGATCGTTCTTCAGGACCATAACCCTTCTAATGTACCAAATACTGCAATTTTCCACTAAGTCTGCGGGAATCATTGATACTCTGAACTTCGTACTCCTCCTGACCTTCAACCTCTATAGGCCCTGGCACCACAGGGTTAGTAGTATAACAGTTGCATACAAGAGGTTTGAGGAGAGACACATGGAACACATTATGAATACGCATGGAGGCAGGAATGTCCAAAGCATACGAAACAGGGTTGATTTTATGAATCACCCTATAAGGACCAATCAATCGGGGGGCCAATTTATTAGACGGAACTTGCAGTTTGAGATTTCTAGAGGAAAGCCACACTCTGTCCCCAACCTGGAAGGAAACCTCTGGCAGCCATCTATGATTGGCATGACGCTGATGGCGCTGTAAAGACTGACTGAGTGACCTCTGAACCTGTGCCCATGTGGATTGGAGCTGCTCGATATGCTCATCCAGAGCTGGAATCTGCTGCGACTGAAATGAATCCGGGAGCAAACAGGGCTGGAACCCATAATTGATCAGAAAAGGGGAGCTCCCGGATGAAGAGCTAACCGCACAGTTCTGGCGAACTCTGCCCAAGGCAACAGGTCAACCCAATTATCATGATGGTCAGTAACAAAACAGCACAGGAACTGCTCCAGTCCCTGACTGGCACGCTCAGCAGCCCCATTGGTTTGGGGGTGATAGGCAGAGGAAAAGGACAATTGGATGCTCATTTGTTCGCAAAATGACCTCCAAAATCTGGATACAAAGTGGCTCCCCCGGTCGGACACCAGCACTCTGGGTACTCCATGCAACCGAAATACTTCTTTAGCGAAAACCACCGCTATTTCTTTAGCAGAGGGAAGGCCACAGAGGGGCACGAAATGAGCCATTTTAGAAAACCTGTCCACCACCATAAGTATGAAGGAATACCTTCTAGACACTGGCATTTCTCCCATGAAATCAATGGAAACGTGGGACCAGGGATGTTCACTATTAGGCACCGACTGGAGTAGGCCCACAGGGAGGTGTCTAAGGGTCTTGGCACAGGCACAGGTGGCACAGGCATTGGTAAACGTGGCACAAGCTGCTCTCAGGGAGGGCCACCAAAAGACTTGTGAGAGAGATCAGATCAATTGATCTCTACCAATTTGCCCCGCAGCTTTAGAGGCATGGTATGTATCAAGTAAATTAGTGCCCATGGGGGTCTCTGGTGTTGCAGTAGCCTGGGAGGCCAATATCTCTTCCCCCAGTGGTGAAGTGATACTTGTGCATAAAGTAGCCAATATAGGATCAGGCTGTATTATAGGTAGGAAACTCTGTAGAAACTCAAATTCATTGAAAACACATAGAAGTTGTTGGTTTCCACCTATATCCAAGACATCCCACCAGGGTTCAGACCCAGCAGTTTGTGTAGTTTTGATTCTACCACTTTATTATTAAATGTATCATATTTGTTTGTCTTGTTTATTTGCATTTTAAAATTATAGTATCAAGTAATAATAGTTTTATAATAACAAATCTGTTTATTTGACACACTAATTTAACTGTAAATTTCTCTAATTCTAATTATTTAATAGTGAGTGAGTCTATTTGGTTGGATGACACTGGCAATTGTCTTTAAGGCTGTAACAAGTTGTACAACATTTCCTAATACCACATCCAAGTGCCCAGACCAATCCTTTATATCTCTCCTAGCGCTGTTGTAAGAGCAACCAACTTTATGGTACTATCAATATAACAAGTAGTAAGAGTATATAACACAATGTTTAAATTGCAGCTAACTTTAAAGATACTTTATAAACACACAGGCATCTAGCTCAAAATATACACTCATGCAATATGAAGAAGATCTGTTATAAATGTTTAACACACGATTTATTTTTCTACACTGTAACTGGCTAAACTGACAGACAAAACAGAATATATATACATGTGTTTCATAACTGTTTTGTGAGATTACAACTATGTCAGAATAATTCTATTCAGCCTAATGAGTATGATTCCCAGTTCCTAATGCATACATTTTAATGGAATTGACCATCAGGTATATATTCCTTAGGACACATGACACAAAACAAGTTGACCAAAATAATTTTAAAACAATTCAAAGTAAAATTCTAACTAATGGAATCAGTTATTGATGGCTTTCTGCTTGAGAACGTTCAGCAAACTAGTTCACTCTGATTAAAATTAATTGGAATGTTCACAGTATTTTTACATGTGTTAATTTAGATAGGACTGATTTGATGTCCTTGTTTCTCAAACTATAAATGATTGGATTCAGGAATGGAGTCACCACTGTATACAAGAAAGATAAAAACTTTTTGAGATTCAATGAATTTTCTTTAGAATGAAACATATAAGTAGCAATCAATGTTCCATAATATATGGACACAACTGTCAGGTGGGAACTGCACGTGTAAAAGGCTTTCTGTCTTCCAGTGGTCGATGGGATCCTGAGAATGGTGTGGAAGATATAGATGTAAGTTGTAATGATGAACATTAATGGAAGAAAGGTTACTGGAAAACCTACCAGAAGATTCACCCTGTCAACAAAGGTAGTGTCTGAACATGAAAGCTCCATAATGGGTGAAAGATCACAGAAGAAATGATCAATGACATTGGGACCACAGAATTGCAATCCAAGTACCCGAACAATTACATTCAATGCCAGTGAGAATGCTACAACCCAAGCACAGACAACCAGGTGAAGGCATCTCTGGAAGTTCATGACAGAAGAATAACGCAGTGGGTTACATATCGCCAGATATCTGTCATAAGACATGGCTGTAAGAAGGAAACACTCTGCAGCAGCTAAGGAAGAAAAAAAGTAAAACTGGGTGAAACAACCAGCAAAAGACATGGTTTTCCTTTCGGTCAATAAAAGACTCATCATAACAGGGGAAATTACTGTAGTCAGCAGTAGGTCACAGGAGGAGAGGTGGCTCAGGAAGAAGTACATGGGAGAGTTAAGTGTTTGACTAAAAGACACCAAGAGAACAATCAGCAGATTTCCAGTTATTGTCAACATGTAAATTAGAAGGACAATAAGGAAAATAATACTTCTGAAATTGTAAACATCTTGAAATCCCAAAAGAAGAAAATATTTGACTCTTGTCTGATTCACTGTATTCATTTCCTGGCAGAAAATATATAGGTCTTATGAGAGGGCCATGTTCTCTATTAAGGAGTTTTTCAGAGAAAACAGAGAATTAAAGAAGTGCTACATTATCAAACTAACATCATACAAAATTAAAAAATTGTACAGAATTAAAGACACATTAATAAGAGCAACATGACAGTAGAAGGATATAAGAATTATAATGCATTAAATTGGTATAATATAGATAAACATCACAAGCTTACAAACATCTCAGGGTCCTTCTTTAGTTGTACCTGAAGAATAACCCACAGAATTTGGAAATATTGTAGTTTCCACCATACAGTAAGTTAATGCAACAAATGTTTTCACACATTGTACTCCATCCTACGTCTATATTCCTTCAAAGATAGGACCATAATGTCTACAAATCCTCTTCTCAATATATCAACACAATCTAAACAGGACAATATAACAGGACAAATTAATTTATAGAATGAAAATGTTGCAAACTTTATGGAAAATAATAGAATCCTAATTTACAAACCTGTGTTGACAAGATAGAGACCAAACAGATTTGCAGTATTTTTCTATATTATATACAGTAATTAAGTTGGATGAAAAGAAACTCAGGTTCAACGTTTCAAATATTTATTTATCTATATATAATAGAGTTAAATGCGTGGATAAAGACTTGGTGTAAGCAGGAGGGGTTTGGGTTCCTAGAGCACTGGTCAGTCTTTTCCCTTGGGAGCAATCTTTATAGTAGTGATGGATTGCACCTTAGTGGAAGGGGGGCCACGGTGCTGGGTGATAGGATGGTTAGAAGGCTGGAGGAGACTTTAAACTAGAAAGGGGGGGGGAGCTGCAACACAGGCTGGGGAAGATAGTATAATTGAGGGAATGGGATTAGAGAAGGGTCATGGGGGTGGAGAGGGGGAATGGGCTAGTTCATCTAATAGGTAGTTGCCATTGTTACAGCCTGATAAAAGACAAATACATCTGAAAAAGAAAAAAATCTTAAAGAATGACAAAAAGATAAAATGTATGCATGCAAATGCTCGCAGTCTGGCTGGTAAGATGGGGGAACTAGAAATGATTGCAGTACATGAGCAGTATGATCTGATTGGAGTGTCTGAAACCTGGTTAGATGATACGTATGACTTGGCAGTCAATCTAGAGGGTTATTCACTTTTTAGGAGGGACAGGGTTAATAAAAGGGGAGGAGGGGTATGCCTATATGTAAAGCAGGCCTTAAAACCTAGTTTAAGGGAAGATATAAATGAAGTGTCCAATGAAAAGGTAGTGGCCTTGTGGGTTGAAATACATACTGTGGGCACACATAATAAAAAGATATTGGTGGGGGTTTGCTACAAGCCACCTAATGTTGGGGAGTTGGAGGAAGCCCAACTTTTACTGCAAATGGAAAAGGCTGCTAGGTCAGCAAAGGTAATTATAATGGGAGATTTCAACTACCCTGAAATTGACTGGAGCAATATGACTTCAGGCACAACAAAGGGAAATATTTTTCTAAGTATGATAAATGATAATTTTATGTTCCAACTAGTAGAGGAGCCAACTAGAAAAGAGGCCTTGCTTGACCTAGTGCTCTCAAACGATTCTCACATTGTAAACAATGTGCAGGTAAGGGAACATTTGGGCAGCAGTGACCACAATATTGTATCCTTTGAAGTCTGTTATGAGAAACCCAATAGCAAGAGTTTAACCAAAACATTCAATTTCAAAAAGGCTAATTTTACAGTGGGATGTAATTTTCAAAGATAAAAATGCACAAGAGTCATGGAATGTATTTAAAATGCTCTTGGGCAAATATACACGTCAATATATACCATTGGGGAATAAGCACAAGAGAAGTAAAGCAAAACCAATGTGGATTAATAATGTGGTTAGCAGGGAAATGAGAAATAAAAAGCAGGCTTTTAAGGTGTTTAAGTCAAATGGGTCAGATGCATCATTTAAAAAATATAAAGAATGTAATAAAATCTGCAAACAAGCAATTAAGCTTGCTAAAATAGAAAATGAGCGAAACATTGCAAATGAGAGCAAGAAAAACCCTAAACAATTCTACAAGTATATTAACAACAAAAAAGTTAAGGTTGATATTGGTCCTCTTAGGACTGAAACAGGTGAATTGATTAGTGAGGATAAAGCTATGGCTGACACCCTAAATACGTTCTTTGCTTCAGTATATACAAAGGAAGCAGAAATGACAAGCTGTGGGCAAACAGACAAAACCATGGAATTTCCTCCAACATCTACATGGCTTACTGAGGACAAGGTCCAAAAGAGACTGGAAAGGGTTATAGTGAATAAAGCACCTGGACCGGACGCTATACACCCAAGGGTACTTAAGGAACTTAGTTCAGTAATAGCAAAACCATTATACTTAATATTTATTGATTCGCTTTCATCAGGCATAGTGCCCTGTGATTGGAGGAAAGCTGATGTAGTTCCATTGTTTAAAAAGGGAGCAAGATCCAAACCAGGAAATTATAGACCTGTGAGCTTGACTTCCATAGTGGGTAAGATACTAGAAGGGTTATTAACTGACAGTATTCAGAACTATGTGAAGACAAACAATATCATTAGTAGGAATCAGCATGGTTTCATGAAGAACAGATCATGTCAGACTAATTTACTTGCATTTTATGAAAGAGTGAGTAGTAATTTGGACAGGGGAATTGCTGTTGGTGTAGTATACTTGGATTTTGCAAAAGCCTTTGACACAGTGCCTCACAACAGGTTACTGCATAAATTAAAAGGCTTCGGTTTGGGTGGTGTTATCTGTACATGGATTGAGAACTGGTTAAATGATAGATGGCAGAGAGTTGTTGTAAATGGAACTTTTTCAAATTGGTCTAGGGTTATAAGTGGGGTGCCGCAGGGTTCAGTCCTGGGCCCAATGCTTTTTAATTTGTTTATTAATGATCTAGAAGTGGGAATTGAAAGTAGCATCTCAATCTTTGCTGATGACACTAAGCTATGTAAGGAAATACATACAGAGCTCAATGTTTTTCCCTACAGAAGGATTTAGATAAACTAAGTGAATGGGCAGAAAAGTGGCAGATGTCATTTAATGTAGATAAATGTAAGGTTATGCATTTGGGTTGTAGAAACAAACTTGCTACATATACTCTAAATGGGAAATCCTCATTAGAGAAAGATTTAGGTGTACTGATAGACAAAAGTCTTCACAGCAGTGTGCAGAGTCACTCAGCTGCTGCAAGAGCAAATAGAGTACTAGCCTGCATAAAAAGAGGTGTAGAAGCAAGGGATGCTAATATTATCTTACCTCTGTATAAATCCTTGGTTAGGCCTCATCTAGAATATGGAGTACAATTTTGGGCACCTGTTCTAAAAAAAGACATTACTGAACTGGAAAAGGTGCAGAGACGTGCAACAAAACTGATAAAGGGATTGGAGGATCTGAGTTACAAAGAGAGACTAGCCAAACTGGGTTTGTTTACATTAGAAGAGAGACGTCTAAGGGGTGATATGATTACCATTTACAAATACATTCAAGGTCAATACAAATAACTATCCAATGAATTATTTATGCAAAGAGCTGAGCTAAGAACAAGAGGTCATCCATTAAGACTTGAGGAAAGGCGCTTTCGACTAAAACACAGGCAGGGATTCTTTACAATAAGGACGGTAAGGCTATGGAATTCTTTGCCTCAGGATGTTGTGCTTGCAGATAATGTAACTGCATTCAAAAAGGGCAATGGATGCCTATCTAGCACAGAACAATATTGACAGTTATGACAGATGGCTTCAAAGTAAATAGGATATTGAGCCGGGGAACTATTTCACACACACACACACACACACACACACACACACACACACACACACACACCTACACTGGAAATTGCTCCAGAGGGCTTTTTTGTTGCCTTCCTCTGGATCAACAGGGGTGTTATTGGCATGGGCTGGACTTGATGGACGCATGTCTTTTTTCAGCCTTATCTACTATGTTACTATGTTACTATAAAGTATTTTGCCAGGAGGAAAACACCTAGATTTCTCGTATTCTGGTGTGCCCTGGAGAGCATTTACATTACACATTTATATACAAACATACACAAGACAAATAAAAATAACACATTATCGTTTCAATTTATTTACATGTTCATTTACAAGGACGCAGTCATTTTTAGGGATTTTGAACTTGATGAAGATTTGTTTTTTGGGATATTTTATTCCAGGCTTTTAGAGCTCTATATTTCCTAAAAAAAATCCTTCAAGTCTGTCTTGATCTTTCTTCTGTATCTTCCTTCATCATCTCTCTTGATAGTAAAGTCCATAATTTTTCTGTTCGTTCGGTAATGAGTTGTTTACTAAATCATTTTATTAGTTATACTTTCCACTACTTTCTTTTAAGGGATATTTGCAATAATTTATATTTAAAATGAAGAAGAAATGTATTTGTAGTTTTCATCAACCAGGAATATTCGGTTGATTAATGCAGACAATGTCCAATAACATATGTGTCCTGTTATTATGAAGATCATGTCAATGCATTTTTGTCATTCTAGAGATACTTTCTTTTCTTTTACATTTAAATAAATAATCTCCTATTAGTTTGACAAATATGTATTTATTTATTAAAAAAAATAAATGATACATTGAGATTTTTCTAATTTTCAAGTTTGTCCTTTAGAGCTTTTACAGTAAAGAGTTACATATTTGCACAAAAAGAAGAACATTATAAACGCACATTCACATACATTCAAAAATGTATAAACAGTTCCATATTGGGGTTTTTTAAATACAAAAAACAGTTACTTTTAGGGATTTTAGACTGGGAAAACATCTGATTTTTTCAGGTAGGTTATTGTAGGTTTTGGGAGCTCTGACAGAGAAGACAGATTGACTGGCTTCTTTTTTGTAGAATGGATTTCTCGGTCAGTAGTGGAGCGGATGTTATAATTCATATGGAAAGCTTGAGTGAGCATTTTGCTCAGGTAGAATTGAAAGCACATGTAATGAAACTGAGATCACCTCTCATATAATATATAGCTCAACAAAAAAGTTACAATTTATAACTGAATTAACCAAAATATCAGCACTATAGTAAACTTTCTATGTTAATGGACGTGGGTCCATTAGTGAATTGGGAATGGGATTTGACTAAGGCGGAACTAGCACTGGTGGCAATGTCGACTAGACACCAGATGATACAGTTGAATATCCTACATCAAATTTACTATTTGCCGGTCAGACTATATGGAATGGGGAATTCTGGTACTGACTGTTGTCTCCTCTGTGATAATGTTCAGGGAACATACTTGCATTTCATCTGGGAATGTCCTGGAATTGGGAGGTTTTGGAAAGAAATAATGCGTATTGTGGTCCTGGTGCTGGGGAGACCTGTCCCTGTGACTCCAAAAATGTGTTTATTGTCTATTTTCCCCGATGAGATTGAGGATACAACTGACAGATCTCTACTGAGTGAGCTCTTGGTGATGGTGAGAAAGGTGGTGGCCTTGAACTGGATGTCAAACAAAGTTCCCAATTGCAGGGCACGGATAAACCTAGTTTTATAGTGTATTCCACATTACAAACTGGTTTACTTACACTGGGGTAATCCGAATAAGTTTGACAAGATCTGGGGAAGATGGCAGAATTGGTGGACGCATAGAGCGGATGACGTGCAGATTGTTGGTGATGGTTTATTGAGGTCATACCTGCTTGTTGCGTGGATGGCTGTGGTGCATGATTAATGCGTGACGTTGTGTATGAACCCTGTGCATATCGAGATCTTGTGGTACTGCTGGCTGGTGGGTGGATGGGTGGGGGGGGGGTGCTGCGAGTTCAGGAGAGAGAGGAATTGGAATTGGGGTAGGGGAGTATAGCATAATTTAAGTTAGGTTAGATTCTGGGAGTTTTGGTTATTGGAGGTTGAAATAACAATAAAAACCTCAGGTTGACTCTGTACGCCCTACTGATATGCATATGTTCTTTTCATTCTTACAAATCTCCACATGTCTTTGCTGTATTGTACGATTTTACATGCATTTTTCTGTATATGAGATGTGTATGGAGCGATCTGATAATAAAATATATTTGAAAAAAAAAAAAAAATTCTATGTGATCTGATTATTGACATATAGCTGCATAATAAAGGCATATCTGTATCTACCTCCAAATGGGGGACCAATGCGGGACCAATACTAAAATGTCTATGTGACTGTTAACTATGAGATTTTAATGTAGTTAACCAGAACACTTAAAGGTTTTTTGTTGAGCTATATATTATATGAGAGGTGATCTCAGTTTCATTACACAGACATTATTTTACCTTTGGATTTTGGATTTTTTTTTTTTTTTCAACTGAATAAAAGTGATGCTTTAATTACACATTTCATTCACATTTCTTTTCATGACCCACACTTTCCTTTAATGGGGCAAAATTACTTATTGCCAAATTGAAGGAGATTCAATGAAGTGCAATTAAGAGAATACTTTCCCTCTCTTCCCTTAGAGAGAAACTTGTGTTTTCAGTTCTAGTTGATATATTCTCATTGCACCCAACTATATATGGATTATATGTCTTTGATAATAATCCCCATAGATATTAGAGTTAGTGCAATCTTTAACCCAAGTTTTTTGGGTTACTTTGAAATAGTAATCATATTGCTGATGTAGTCTGGTAGTATCCAGAGAAGTGGTTGTCAAATAAGCATGAAAGGTGAAGTGCATGTCTTGATTTGAGTGTTAGCCAATTTAGTATTTTAAAGTTATCACAGTGATTGTTAGTGCAATTACATAGGAGGGCACATACTACGTACCAATAGACTATTACTGGCATTAACATGGACTTAATCATGATTTGTCTCTAAATAAGTATCTATTTAGGTAAAAGCTTGAATGTTAAGGTATCAATATGAAGAGCAAAGGTGAGGCTGGGGTCAAGCCACATACCAAGATAACCAGAGCAGCCTGGGCCAAGTAATGCATAGTCTTTCATTACAATGGTTAGATGGCTATTACAGAGTTTGAGTTGTTTGTGCTTTGTACCAAATAAAAAGAGTGATGGTTATGTCAGTGTTTAAGAACAGTTTGTTTTTAGATATCCATGTTTTCAGCTTCAGAGAAATCATGCTTTAATACGGCTCAAGTTCAGATTTATCTGAATTTTTAGCAGATGTTGTCATCTGCATCCATGTGCACAGAATCTGCTTTGCAAACCATGGGCAGATTATTTATAAATAGAGAAACCCCACTTGTTACTTTGAGCAGAAGGGAAATATTGCCAGCAATAGACACATATTGCGTTCTGACAGATAAATAGGATAGGAACCAATTAAGAGAATGATTATACAATCCCGAACTTTTGAGCTCCAGTGAGTTCACCATTTTTCATGCCAGTCTGGATATCATTGCATACTTTTACGAGGGAAAGCCTGATTGAAAAAAAATGAACATTGAGTAATATTTATATTGTTGATTGTGGACACATTTCTCTAGGACTTTAGATAGTATGGGGAGTATGGATATTGGTCTATAATTTGATACTATATTTGTATCCAACTTTTGTGAATAGACATAACTCTAGCTACAGTCCATGCTTTGGACATATGCTAAAAAAGCAAGGAGACATTAATTAGGGATGCAACAGGGTGAACAATTACCGAGGCACTGAGCTTTAATAACATTCCTAGAGAAATGGGCAATATCTCAGCACCATCTATAAAGTAGAAACAAATATAGTCGTTGTGTGAAAAAGGTGTATCAAAGAAAATGTCCCCTAAAATTGAGGCGATACCCATACATTTTCATCTCTCTCTGTAATGTATTATGGACTATTGTTATCATACAGTACATGTAACGTGATATACCAAATAGTAATGTTTATTATGAATCAAGAGAAAAATTGATGACCATATTAAAGGAATATGAAAACAAAATCATCAATACAGTAGACAAACAGATTGAGGAGATTGAGGAAGAACTTAGAGACACAAACTCTATGACCAGTGGCATTGATAACTTTAATCTGGAACTGGACACTGGAGAAGAAAACATTCAACATAGATCATCAGGATCTATCTAAGAACTTGGTTTACAGATGGCCTAAAAATACCCTCAGGATTAAAAATACTAAACCCATATTAATGGAATGAGAAACCTCTGCTTCAGATGTTGAATCAGAAAATGAAAATTAATCTGATTTACCAGAAATAGATACCAAACCTCAAGAAGAACTACTAGGCCCCTCTAATCCTTTTTTGGCATCGAGTCTGGAGATAGGACGTCTATCCCTATGCAAAAAAAAAACAAAACAGAAGACGCACAGAGGAGGTAAGGGGCAGAGGATCAGACCTCATGTTTTAGAGGATACAAACGTAGAAAGGATTCACTCAATATCCAGCCAGAGGGAGATCTCGGACAGTGAGACACTTCCGCTAAATTATCAGGACAATTTACAGATTATTAATTTATCTAATGTTGCCTTGAATTCAGCACACATATCAATTTTATCTAAAGGACTGTCATTCTTCCCTGCTAGGGACATTGACAGATTTGAATTATTTAAATATCTCCATCTATTTGTCAGTAAACTGTTATTAGCCAAGCAATTTCATAATCCTTCAATATCTGAAGATAATCCAGATATAGAGGCACTCTTCAAACTAATTTCCTCAGAAATACAAGAACCTACCTCCTTGTTAATCTCTAGCCAAATTTGTCTGAATATACAAATATTTACAGATCTTTTAATGAACGATGGGTCTGCCAACTCTACATGGTACTTCTAACACAAGTTATAAAGAGAGACAGGCTCTACATGAAATGGGTTTCTGGGAAGACATTGTGATCAAAAGCTCAGATAAAGGCAGTAATGTAGTCTTAAGGCCAAAAGACATGTATTTCCATGAGGTCAAACAACAATTGCATTTTTCAGGGAGCTACAAAAGATTGATCTTTAATCCCACTAATAACTTTTTAAGATACATACAACAGCTTGATAGAAGATGCGTACAAAGAATCAATATTAACACAAAAAGACAAAATATTTCCTAACTGTAACTCATCCCAAGTTGGCTACCTTCTACTTCTTGCCAAAAGTCCATCAGAGCCAGCTAACACCACCTGGACGTGCCATAGTTTCAGGAAACGAAAGCTTGTGTGAAAGTTTAAGTAGATATATTGATTTTCAAGTAAGGTTTAATCTGGATTATATGTCCTCATAGATTAAGGATACTATGGATATTCTCCTTAAATTGGACCAGCTCTCAGTAGATGATGAAACTATAATGGTGACATTTGACATAGACTCTTTGTATAAGTCTATCAACCATTCACAGGGATACAAGGCCATAGAATAGCAACTAATTAGGAACAATTGAAAGGATACCACCCACAGAGACTATCTATTGAAAATGCTCTCTTTTGTGTTATCACACAATTATTTTACTTTTAATAACACCTTTTACCAAATCTGAGGTACAAAAATGGGAACAGAATGTGCTCCAACTTACACCAACCTGTACCTTGGATAGTGGGAGCAGGAAATAGTCTTCACGGAGAACATGGAAGAGTACACCAACCATGTACTCATGTGGTATAGTTACATCAATTATATTATATTTCTATGTTGAGGTCCTCAGGAGAAATTGCACAATTTCATAGAACAACTCAATGACAACCAATTGAACTTAAAACTAACCTTAGAATACAATCATGACTCCATCAATTTTCTGGATTTAACGATCAGAAGAAAAACGAATGGTACATTGGGGAGTGACATGTACCAAAAAACAACGGCAACAAGCAGCATTCTGCACTTTTCAAGCCATCACCTAGTATCACAGCCTCCCTTTGAGGCCTAAAGCGAGCCTGTGCTCTTACCTCTGTACGGTGCCTAGCGGCATGGCCTCCGGCCACTTCCTCATGGCTATGCTCATGTTTCAGGCACTAGCACGGATGCCTATTTATGGGCCTATTCTGCTTGGCCTAATTCGGTCCCGCCTCCTTCTGCTGCTTTATAAACCTCATTGCGGCTGGGACTTGTTGTCCTTTCGTGGTGTTCCTGTGTGCATCTAGTTTGTTCCTCTGACCCTTGCTTGGCTTACATTGTCTCCTGGTGTTCTATCCTTGGCTTGTCTGACTACTCGCTCCAGTTGTGACCTAGGCTGTGGCTGACTACCTGATCCATGTATGACTCTGGCTTCTCCAACTACCCGCTCTGTGCTGACCTTTGCTGTGGATGACTACCATATCCAGTTCCTGATCATGGCCTGTCTGACTGAAGCTCCGTTTGTGTCTCGCTCCTGTCTGACTACCACCAGGCCGATCCAGGGCATGCTCTTTTACCTATTAACTCAGACACCAGCTGGTCGCTTGCAGGTTGCCTCCGCTTGGTGCCTTCTGTTTGTCTCCGGGCAGCTAGTGCAACTTAGTCTCGCTCCTGGGCACTCACCTTTTACACTTACCTGTTGCCTGGCTTAGCATTTGTGGTGCTACCTACGCTCTGTGCCTCCTAGTTGCCTTTGGTAAGATAGAGTGCAGCTTGTCTCGCTCCTTGCCTCAGTAGTGCACTCCTATCTGGCTGCATCTATCTAAGCACCTACTCTGTTGTCTTGAGTGGTGCTACCAGTTATGCTGTTGGTATTGGTGGTCTATTCTTGCTATACCTCTGCTGGGTACACTCCTGTATTAATCTAATCATTCCTTCATGTTGTGGTAGAGCCAAGTCTGGTTCTAAGACTCAGTACCACAAGAAATTCTCATATAGAACAGGAATAATTCATTGCATTAAAGATTTCATCAGTAAAGGGGTTATATATTGCCTATCCTGCCTCTGCCACATGAAATAATTGGGCATGACCACAAGAATGCTCAAGCAAAGGGTCCTAGAACATATAAGGAACTTTCACCATGCCAGAGCCTAAATGAGTGAAGGGAACATATTTGTACATACATAAATACCTATATACATACAAACAAATCTACATGCATACATAAATACATACACACATATACCAGCAATAATCTGTGATCACGGAGCCACGTATATCAAAGGATCAACCTCCCAAACTGTACAAGCCAAATGTGTCGCGTCTATCCTTAAACCCGTTAGTGTGTCAAGTATACTAATAGAAACAAAGATATACAATAAAAGAGAGCGCTACAGATGGCTATATACTTCCAATATGTATTATAAAAATACAAACAATCCTAAAATCATAATAAACTAAGAAGAAAGTCTATTTAAGCGCTATATTAAAATGTGAAGCTCCGGAGCTATATATTAGTTGGTGCACTTAAATGAAAAGCAGTCAGATTCTGCTGTTAGATAAGATGTGAGATCAAAGGAAATGTGTGTCCTTCAATGTACAGTATGATATCCTTGTATCTAGAGATGTGTCGAGATCTAGCGGGCAGGTCAATAAATGTAATGTGTCTTACTTTATCTCTCTCCCATCTCTGTGTTCCCAAGACTTGTTAACTACAATATTTCTATATCATCTCATGTCACTCATCCATTAGAAATCTTCATATATCTATGCGGGCAGAGGATTCTGCAATAGACTTCCCATCTTCTCTAGTCTCTTTTTCATTCTCACCGTATTTCTGCTCAGGAAGTGCTGGTTATACAGCACGAAATGCGTAAGAGTTATTCTCCACCACCGTTAACAGATATACTGCTGCCGGTATTGACAGAGGTTACATTGAACTGGTCATTACAAACTACAGATCGGATTCTTTTGTCCTTCATTTATCAAGGATCCTACCACCCGTGCTGAAATATGGAAAAAGTGAGAAACAAGGAAACAGGACTGACATTGAGGAAAATAATAGAATCCATCGCCCCACATTATACTAAAAAAAGGTTGATACACCAGTTGACTGGCATTTTTGCGGTCCAAATCATAGTCTACAAAATATGAAAGTCCTCATACACAAAGGGAACTTTAGATCACAGAGGGAAAGAACAATCTGGGAATTTAAATGAATGGTTATGTCTGACGCATTAAACACAGGCCTGATCCTGAGGATGGACTTCATGTCTCATTATAAGATTGTATAGAGATGGATCTTTCCAACTCACAGACTAACAGGCTCTTCACTCCTCTGTGTTAATGAACATGTCCTTCTACATATAATTTCATATCTGTGGATGTTTACTAAGTTAATTATAACTCATTATATACTCCTATAATAGACCTCTGCGAGATAGGATTAGAGAACATAAAGGGCATATTAAAAATGCACAGAGAGACTGTGCAATGAGGAGAAAGATAATAGCACAGAATTTCATGGAAATGCATAAACGTAACCCAAATACGCTACAAGTGTGTGACTTGGAGTTAGTCTCTCTTGGCATCAGAGGTGGAGACATTGAAAATGTCCTTCTGAAAAAGGAGAACAGATGGATTTTCCTTTTACAATCATTGGCACCTAGAGGGTTAAATGAGGGGATGCGTTTATCTGGCCATATTTGACCCCATTTAAAAACAAGATATCGGAGACACATTTCAGCTTCTGCGGGGAATAGATTTCCTCTACGTTATTAAATAAGCCCACATAGCCATGGGGTATTGGCATTGTAAGGGTTAAAAAACTGATGAGAAATGAAGGGATAATCAGTTTTTCTTGAGTATAAAATTCCACGTTTGATGTTTCATATGTGGTGATATAAGTGACATAATAAACAATATGAAAAATATATAAATATGGAATATATAATATCACATCTTATAGAGATTTGTTATATCATTGGATATATAAGATTTGTTTTTCTTACATGATCTATAATTTATTACTAAAGGTATAACATGTAAGTGTATCGATCTTACTACTTATTAATTTCTAATATTAAAATTTATGGAGTCAAGTGGAAGCCCAAATTTATATCTCCAACTGTGGTTGAATATGATAGTGTGATATATGATTAGAGTTAATTCTTTAAAATGTTGATTCCATTATAAACTACTATAGATTACACATCTTAACAGGTTTGAATTTATTCAATATATGTTTACTTTTGTGGGAGTAACGCAGAGAAATTGTTAGTGTAACATTTACACATTAAATATGTAGATTACTCCCTGTATGTAGGGAGAAAGGGTTAAGTTTTTTCACTCATTAACCTAATTGACAGGACTTATGGGTATGAAGCCGACGTCTAGAGTGCAGTCGGCACGCTTTGAAAAAGCAGTTTTAGCGAAACATACGTTAGGGTCTATTAGGGGAAGAAATCCAGAAACACGGAACAGTTGTTTTGTTTAATTTAGCTGCATAATGAAAAGAAGTTAGAACCAACCCTAGTTAGAGAGATAGATTGAAAAAGGAAGCAAGAGAATTGATTTGGTATATAGAATAACTCAGACAGGAAAATTAACAAGGGAGAAGCTGTTAGTACTTTGAGCTTCTTTAAGGATTAGCGTTGTTACTATACAAGGAAGAAATAGGAGACTGTCTTCTTATGCGGCAGACAAAGCGTTAAATGAGAAACACTGAGTGATAGATTTTGCACAATATATATAGAGAGTTCTTTGATAACGCTGAATGTTCAAGCTAATTTGTGTTACGGAGCAGTAAAAAGAGATATATCGAGTGATAGATTGTTCTCTGTAGTGTGTAGAGAAAGATCTCTGAGAATGCTGAATACTCTCTCTAAGCAACTCAATTGAGATTGACTTTGGCGCGGAGAGATCCTCCATTAATAATTCCCTTTTATGTGTAAACAGCTAAGCTTGCTATACTATGTCCTATGAAGGTTTAATAAGGGAATAGATGATTCTGTTATCCCTTTCCTTTTAGAGTTAAATTTGGGATCAACTAAGTGGTTAATTCAGATATTTATTGTTTGCATAAGACTGCAGTAAACAATAAGGTTTTTTGTTATAAGGAGGTTGGTGTTCGTTGCCGTTATTATAACAGCTTAAAGGCGGGTCATCTATTTACATATGTAATTGGTGACTAGGCAGCCATTTGTGCTTTGAACTACAAGTTGTACCAAGCACATATACTAAGTATAACAAACACAGTTCTAATACACAGAATTTTTCATCATGACACTAATAATGATGAAAAGAGACTGGATGATTTTATGATTTTAATTTGCTGTTTTTTATATGTATAAATAAAGGTTATGTTTTATTAATTATTTTTTTTGTGAAACTCCATTTCCCTGTGTCAGTGTAATTCCAGTTCCTGTATTGGGGGGGGGGGGTCTGGTGCTGTTTTGTTGTTCGTTTTTCTTGTTTTTGTGTACTCCTATAATATGTTTTATATGTATTTCATACACTGTAAATATAAATTCAGTGATTTTCCAGCTTTATTTGATAACCCAGGCCTGAAAAAGGAACCTTAGTGTCCTGAGAGTTTGCACTGTCTATGTCCTCAGTTATCTATTAAAACAAATCATCTTTTTTGCTACAAAAGTTCATTGACACAAGATATTACACAGTTCTTCTCCCTTTAAGAATTAGTCTTGTGCAGTGCATTGCAAAAAGGGTTAACCTTCTGAATACCGGAGTGGCATCGAACACATTGCTGTGCAAAGAGTAGGATATCCATCTTACACTCAAAGGGTTAATGAAGCAATACAGTTTCAGCTGAGAAAAACAATGTGCTATGTTACTGCTAATTATTCCACTTTGTCTTTGTGTATAAAGTTCATTCTACTTCCACAGGTGACATGTGATCTCTGTAAGTAAACTGATGTCAGATAAGGACCTCTTGTCAGTTATCCCTATGGCCACACAGACATAGTTACATGTTATATGGTAGGTAGGTACATATCTCCTCAGTACAGTGCTACTTACTATTGAATCACAATCCCAGCAGCACAATAACTTGGTATCATTCACATTAGATCATTTCCAAGGTCCCAGTGATCAGTACAGTGCTACTTACTATTACATCACAATCCCAGCAGCACAATAACTTGGTATCATTCACATAAGCACAGAGATCTGATCAGATAGTTTCCAAGGTCCCAGTGATCAGCACAGAGCAGTGTGAAACCAGGCAAGCGTCCAGCAATGGCAGAAAAAATGTTACCAACTGACCTGTTTATATTCATTACAGAGAGATTCTTCAGTAACTGTAATCAGGTAGAGAATTCCATGAAGACCTTGTTAATTAGAATAACAGGAACCATAGGGAGAAAACAATAAGTTGTGTTAAGGGATACTGTAGAAGTAGCATTTACACTATAAACCTGTTAAGCACCAGATAGGTTTGTAACTTATTGTGAAGCAATACATTACACAACTCTGTCATCTATAAAGAGTTAACCTTTCCCACATGTGAAGAGGGAATGATGAATATTGATCTGAAATGAAAGTGATATTCAGTCTATAGTTATTGGGCTTTACGTCTACAAATGTATAAACAGAAATAAGATAAAGGTGGACATTGGGCCCCATAAAGCCAAGCTGGAGAATTAATTAATGAGGATAAGGTGATGGTGCATGTGTTGGTGATGTGTGGATAAACAATCATTTGAACAGGGTTTTTTTTGGGGGGGGTATGTTGACTGGGATTGGGTGACGTTAATAAAAAGAAATACAATCGAAAAAAACATAAAACATGGCCTGATAAAAATGGATCTGAGGAGGGTGCCTGTGTTGGTGGGTGGAATCTGGGAAATAATCAGTTGAACAGGGATTTTTTTTCTTTTTGAGGGGGTTGTTGACTGGTATTTGGGAACAATTATTGTGAAATTAGGGACTGCTGTTCCTGCTGCTGATGATGAGTTGTTTAAACAGCAGGATGATTAGGCAGCTGAAAGGGAATGAGATCAACAACAGCAGTAACATGGGTGATGGCTGATGAAGGTTCCACTTGCCACTACTAACTCCAGTGATGCGTCTGAGACAGTAGCAGAACCATAGCTAGCCCTCACCACATAAGGTATATGTGGAGGAAAGAAGACGTTGGCCAATAATGCTTCTCTATCTGCCCCTCCTCAAAAATCATGGGTGTGTTAGAATAGAAATTTTTCCCTTGGAGCAGGAATTGTGCCTCTCGCCAGCAACTGCAATGTGCCGTGTGTGTGATAAATAAAGGAAGGGCTGGGAACAATGGGCACATCTGGACTCACATCAAACACCTGGCATAACTGTAACCAAACACCTTGACTCTTAGGGTCCCCAATGTGAAATCATCCCACCAGAAACCAAGTACTGCTGCTGTCACTATGCCCCTTGTACACTCCCAACTAAGAACACCTGAAAACTTCCAGACAGTTAATAATAATAACGATGAACCCTCCCTGCCTCCAACTGCCAGCAAATTCTGTTGTCTGTAATCTCCTCAGATGTCACCTTATGCCCTGCTTGCAATTATGCTCCACACTGTCGTATGTGGTCAGGGCACCACACAGTGTGCAATGGGTGGACATGAACTGCCACATCCTGACATGTAGTGAATGGCTATCAACTGTGGTGGAGGTAAAGATGAATGAGGTGGATCACCAGAAGATGTAGTTACCCTGGAGCAAGGAGATGATGACGGGCCAGGTGTTTTGATCACCACTGAACTTTCAGGCTCTTGCTGGGTTTCTCTTTTCTTCCTCTTTGATTTCCAACTTGTCTCTTGTTGCCTTTGGGGAAAGTAAGTGGGTACAGCTCAATTACTTTGGATTTTTTGGGGCTTTACCATGTTTCACATAAATGTCATGGTGTCTGTGTTTCATGTGTGTTATCAGGGAGGTTGTGCCAAGGTGCATTCCCTCCTTTACCCTTTTCACTGACTTGTCACAAATTGTGCACTGTGTTTGTCCCAAGAGAAAAATAGTCCCTCGGGGTGGGGGGAATGGCCTCTTTCTTCTTTTCCTCACTGGCTGGGGAAGAGTATGATGTTTCCGCTACTGCCTCAGAATCAGAACTGATACTAGGACCAGGAATATTGCTGCTGGCAAGTGGAACCTGTCCTTGTCCCGCATCACTGGATCCCATTTCCAGTGTACCTATGGTGGTCTGTGGTATACTAGTCCCCTAATGTCACATTTGACCTCTTGGTGATCAGAAGAAGGCAGAATGGCAGCACTAGCAGCAGGCTATCACGGTGCCTGTGATTCGTGCTGTTCTGTGTCTGTCACTTGCTAGTATTCCTGATTGGCTGTCTGCTATTAGCCCTCCTCACACAACCTTTTTAAACCCAGGTTGAGCACTTCCTGGTTGCCCTTTCGCTGTGTTTCTGACTTCACTTGGCCTGATCTGCATGTCAGGCTTCTGGGCCTGCTGTTCCTTCTGATCCTGCTGCTCCTGCTGTTCCTGTGTTCTGGTGTTCCAGTGTTCCTGTATGCTGTGTTCCGGTGTTCCTGTGTTCCAGCACCTAGCGGGTTAATCTGCTGAATTCCTGCATCTCCTGCCTGACGCTTCCCCAGTCGGTTCGCTCTGCACCAGCGGTTCCGGTGGTTCCAGTCATCTGTCAGTGCATCAGTCTCGCCCCGGTGGACTCCCCGTTGGAGTGTAGGGCTCCTGCTCTAGCCCCGTCGCTCCGGCGACATTGTTCTTTTCGCTGCTGCTTATCATTGTTGGTTCCAGCGTGTGGACGCTGGTTTACTCCATTAAAACCTAGTGGCGACATTTACTGTTGGTCCCAGCGTGTGGTCTCTGGTTGACTCCATTAAACCTGGTTGCGATATACACTGTTGGTTCCAGCGTGCAGACGCTGGTTTACTCCATTAAACCTGGTTGCAAAATACACAGCTGTTTCCAGCGTGAGGACGCTGGTTTACTCCATTAAACCTGGTTGCGATATACACTGTTGGCTCCAGCGTGCGGACGCTGGTTTACTCCATTAAACCTGGTTGCGATATACACTGTTGGTTCCAGCGTGCGGACGCTGGTTTTCTCCATTTAACCTGGTTGCGATGCTCTGTTGATCCCAGCATGCGGACGCTGGTTTACTCCATTAACCTGGTGGCGATATTTATTGTAGGTCCCAACGTGCGGACGTTGGTTTGCTCCTGATCTATCCAGTACTGAGGCTAGGTCGCTGTCCTCTCCTATGCAGTTGTCCGATTTTCCCTGGCAATACACTTCTGCTGAGTAAGACCTTGTTCCTATTCCTCTCTGCTGTCATAGTCATCTGACAGCTGGTCTACTCGCTCAGGCTGCCCTGCCCAGTATTGGTAAGGCCGGTAGAACCTTTGTCGTTACCATCCTTAAGGTTGCCTTACCCGGTATTGGCAGGGCCGGTAGAGCCTACACTCAGTACTCCTTTGGGCTGCCTTGCCCGGTATTGGTAAGGCCGGTAGAACTGGTATATGTCATCTCACGGTTGCCTTACCCGGTATAGGCAAGGTCGGTAGAGCCTGTTATTGCTACTGTCACTTGGGTTGCCTTGCCCGGTATTTTAGGCAAGGCTGGTAGAACCTATTCTATGGACTATTATTGTTGTATTGTTATGTATGTTTCCCTATGGGGATTGCCTTAACTTTCAATAAAGTTACGTTTTTACCAAACCTTAAGTCTGAGAGTCTTTAAAAACAGTGACACAGGCACAGGCAGCTGATCTGTGCTCATGGTGTTGGTGGTATTATTGCTGTTAGGAAACAATTCAAGTCTTCTTCAGGATCATGGGGGTAAGGGGATTCTCAGTGTCAGGGGGATGTTGTGGGCTTTCTTGATGTCTGGTCTGGCTGCTCTTCATTACTTCCCCTACCACTGCCCTAACGCTAGTCCCACTGCTGCTTCACCATCACTGTTTCTACTACTAACAAAACCACATCAATTTCAGTCACTGATGCTTCCTCCTCACTTGTAATAGGATCACCACCCTCCCTCACTTCTAACACTCTGTACAAGCTGTTGGACCTAGTAGCGGTACTGCTTGGGGATACCAAGTGGGACTTAGGGTCCCTGTTATCACACTTGGCATCATGTCCTTCCCCCTCCTGAGAATTACAAGACACACTGACAGCAGGGGGAGCACTGACACCAGGCACAGGTAACTGACTTGTCCTGCTCACACTGCTACCTTCTTCTTCCTCCCGTGAGACAAATTTCCCCAAGATCCCTGGGGATGGTGTAAGGGGACCATCATTGGCTCTGGGGAACTGTCACGGGGTGACTAGGAAATAACAACACTTGACAAGTACAGATAAAATTAAAATAAACTTTATTTTAAACCCAATTGTAGCAGTAATGAATAATACACTTACACGAGGCCAGGGAAGAACAGACCACTGACCGAGGCAGCATCCAAACCGGACAGACCACCGGAAGTCAGTGACACGGACTGACCGACAAACACCGTTACAGGTTTAGCGAGTGCAGTAAAAGGTAGGCCCAGGCAGCAAGGATCTCAGTAGCCTGGGCTGGGTAGCCGAGGCTGGTAATCATAACCGGAAAGCAACAGAGGGAGAGTAGTCAGAGGAAGCCAGAAGTCAGAGCCGGATCGGGTAGTAATACAAAGCCAGTAGTCAGAGCCGGATCGGGAGTCAGATGTAGCCATGAGTCAGAGCAGGAATGGGTAGTCAGACGGAGCAGGAGTAATACACAGGAACAGCAATGGACCAACACAGCACTAGGCTCAGGTACACCATGAAAGGGCACTGGTAACTGGAAATGCTGAGGCTTTTAAGGCCTAGCAGATGGATGGAGAGATGACATCACTAAGCCAATGACCTATAAGAACAGCGACTTGCATAGAGCGACAGCCAGGAAGTAATAAGGTTGCTGTTACAGCAATGAAACACTGGAAGCAATCATGGGCACCGTGATAGGAACAAGGGCATCCAGACCCTTTCATTTTGGAGTGGTCACTTCTTCCTCCTCAGACTCACTGGATGCATAACAGTCCTTCCAGGTCCTTTTTTATTATTCAGCTTGCACTTAGTGATAGCAGTAACTATGAGCCTCTCCTGCCACAATTTTGCTGTTAACACACTGCACAACAACCTAGCACCTCTCTCTCTGTACCTGCCTTTACTGAGTTTCCCTGGCAAAAAACGTGATTAAAGGCATGAAAACTTTCTAGCTATTGAAAAAATAGTGGGAAATGTTGACAATGGACGAAAACAGTGAAGATTTTAATCACTTTATTTAAAGTGGATTTTCCCATGAAAAAGCATAAAACCGCTTGCTTTTCACAGATTATTTCACGGGAACATGACAGGACAGCCCACCCCTAGTTCTAATCATTTTTTGATGTATTTGCTCTCAGTGTTTATACTACTGTTGGTATCAGTCAATACACCTTAGTCAATAATTAGAAAGACTATTATGGGATGCTATGACAACTTTTATTTTAGAATGACCTGTACCGGGAGCTTTAGAGGCATAGATGACAATAAAAATTCAGCAATAGACCAAGAGTAAATAAGGATGTAACTGAGAGGATTTCTAAGCAAAAATGAAGTGTATAAGGAAGTCTCAACCTGATTTAAAAATGTGGTAATGGAAAAAGATAGCTAAAGAGAATACCTGATCTATGACACTCAAGATGGCTGCATCCCCATGGCCAACAAGAAAACCAAAGATGCATCATGGTTGGTGTAAATGGAACCATATGGGAAATGAGTAATGTATCAAAATCTTATCCTCATTTCCTATTTCCACAGCATAAATTGTTGTCATGATAACCATATGTAAGTATCGTTATCAAAGAGTATATTAAGTACAATTTTTGCTAAAACTTTCCTTTATGAAAGTCATATATTTATGTTATCTGGGAAGCTGCCACCCACATAAGATGTCATTTTATTTAATATCAAATAGATATTATAAATAGTATATTCATTAAGTAGCTTATAACGGTGAACTACCTTAAAATACTGATTCTATAAATTAATATTTCTATTTTAATGTTACATATGTCTCAATGACCTTACAGATGTCATCAATATATTATTATTTGAAACTGTTACAGCTACACATTTATTTTGCTATATCATATAATAATCTGTCACAAACACACAACTTTGTTATTTGTTTATATGTTTAAAAATAAAACTTGTCATTATTATTTCAAGTTCTAATGTATTCATATGGGGTTATATCTGTTTAGTCCATAATGATTAATGGAATTCAAGGGTTAAGCAATGAAATAATCGGGTTTAATGATGGCACATAGATTAGATTATCATATACTGTTACATATAAATTTAAGAAGTATTGTAGAAATAATCAGTTGGCTGACTGTTTATTGCTGATATGTATTTCGAGAATCAAAATATGCTATTTTAGAAATAATCTGACATTACTGAGGACAAATTTCAAGAAAGACTGAAATATGATGGATAAAGCACCTGGACCTGTAGGCATATACCCAAGGGTACTAAGGGAGCTTAAATGGATAATAATGTTTCATAATAAAAGCAGCTCTAATTAATCATCATAGTATTTGGACTTTGGAGAGTGTTATATCAATTCTGTCAGAGTTGCAGTTCAAGAGTAATTCAATGACAAAATATCCCCCTCTCACCCCGTTTACTGATGTAACACTGCTCAGCCAGATCAGAAGGGAGGTGACCAGGTAGACTGCAGAGAGGGACAATCTTTAATTAAGATAAGGGAAAAACCTGAAACACTTGTCAAGGGGGGCAGGGCCTTCATTGTTCTCACAGGAAGAAGATTGTCCCATGCTGTTATCTGTCTGGTCTATGGACTGGATTCCACATCTGAGAAGAGATGGCTTACACTAGGGAAAAGGGCGGGAAGGGAAAGTTTGCTTGTGAATATCTCACAAACCATAAAGGTTTGACAGATAAGACTTATATTGTTCTTTATGTTTTTTTTAATGCCTACAAAATATAAAGATAAATTGAAGTATTACTATCCCTTTAATCTTTATTGATTCACTCTAAGCAGGCATAAGTGGCCTGTGATTAGTGTAAAGCAGAGGTTGTACCATTATTATAAAAGGGTGCAAGATCTAAGACTTGGAACTATAGAACTTTATGTCTGATTTCCATAGTGGGTAAATTAAAAGAATTAAAAAAAATTAAATAAAAGACAGTGCAAATCGGGCTTCTACATGTAGTATTAGGACTGGAAAATAGATACTATTTTACTACAGTATATATCTCTGCTATAGATACTATTGTTTTAGTATCTTTATACAATAAAATATACAATTGTGTATTATATTTCAGTCTTAATACTACATTTACTTTTTTTCTTTTTGTTTTATATACTATATCTACACGAGAGGACTCAGAGAACAAGACAGCAGCAGAGATGCCTAGAGACAGAGATCATCCATATAGCATGACATTTCAATATATGACTGTTCTGAGTGAACCTCCATTCCTCATCTTCATCCATAACTCATGTCCAATTCATCTTTGCATTACTGATGGTGTTAGGATTCATCTCTTTTATTTTACCACTAGTTGAAGAGCCCGTTGCACGGGTCACACGGCTACTGCCAGACGGTTGCAGTACAGTCATGTGCAGTAGAGACTGCCCACGCCGCAGCTGCTACAGAGCTGGACGCACCTTCGGAGCATCAGCTCTGTATCAGCCACACTGCGGGCAGCAGCATTACACACGTTTTAGAGAATTATTACATAGGATGACTGCATCTGCTTCGGATTGCAATATACCAATCTCCTAGAGACTTTATGGACATATTGCAAGTGGTTAATTGTATTTGAATGAACATATTTTTCTATTTTTATTTAATATTCAATCATCACCTGTCACATTAAATTGCAATAACATTATAATTTCACCATAGTATACACCTTACTAGAGGTCATACTTTTAGAGGGTGCTACTGGTTTATTTCTATATTACGAGTTACAAGAATTGTTAGTAAGGGATATTTTTCAGGATTTTGGGATGACCTACAACCTTTTTTAAAAAAAAGTCATCATGGTTTTATGAAGAATAGATCATACAGAACAATTTTAGTTGAATTGTTTTAAAGGACAAATGGTAACCAAGACAAGGGTATTGCCAGGGATATAGAATATGTTGAGTTTACAAAATTGTTTGATACTCTGCCTCACAAGGTGTTACTTCACAAAATTGTTAAAGACTTATTAAATACATACATTTATTTGAACAAATTAGAAACGATCAGTATGGGAGACAATGTTAAAAACTGGTTAAATGATAGAATTTTATTATAAACTAGTTGAAGAGACCGTTACACGGGCCACAGTGCCACTGCACGCCGGTCGCGGGGCAGTCATGTGCAGTGGAGACTGACCGCTCCACGGCTGACACAGAGGTGGATGCTCCTTCGGATGGAATTGTCCATCAGGTAAATATTCCTTAGAACACATGAGACAAAAATAGTTGACCAAAATAATTTTAAACAGTTCAGAGTAAAAATCTAACTAATGGAATCAGTTATAATTGGCTTTCTGCTTGAGAACGTTCATCAAACTAGTTCACTCTGATTAAAATGAATTGGAATGTTCACATTATTTTTACATGTGTTAATTTAGATAGGACTGATTTGATGTCCTTGTTCCTCAAACTATAAATGATTGGATTCAGGAATGGAGTCACCACTGTATACAAGAAAGATAAAAACTTTTTGATATTTGATGAATTTTCTTTAGACTGAAACAAATAAGCAGCAATCAATGTTCCATAATATATGAACACAACTGTCAGGTGGGAGCAGCATGTGTAAAAGGCTTTCTCTCTTCCAGTGGTCGATGGGATCCTGAGAATGGTGTGGAAGATATAGATGTATGTTGCAATGATGAACATTAATGGTAGGAAACTTACTGGAAAACCTACCAGACGATTCACCCTGTAAACAAATGTAGTGTCTGAGCATGAAAGCTCCATAATGGGTGCAAGATCACAGAAGAAATGATCAATGACATTAGGACCACAGAATTGCAATCCAAGTACCCGAATAATTATATTCAATGCCAGTGAGAATCCTATAACCCATGCACAGAAAACCAGGTAAAGGCATCTCTGGAAGTTCATAACAGAAGAATAACGCAGTGGGTTACATATTGCCAGATATCTGTCATAAGACATGACTGAAAGAAGGAAACATTCTGCAGTGGCTAAGGACATAAAAAAATAAAATTGGGTGAAACAACCAGCAAAAGACATGGTTTTCCTTTCGGTCAATAAAAGACTCATCAAAACTGGGGAAATTACTGTAGTTAGCAGTAGGTCACAGGAGGCTAGGTGGCTCAGAAAGAAGTACATGGGGGAGTTAAGTGTTTGACAAAAAGACACCAAGATAACAATCAGCAGATTTCCAGTTATTGTCAACATGTAAATTATAAGGACAATTAGGAAAATAACACTTTTGAAGTTGTAAACATTGTGAAACCCCAAAAGAAGAAAATATTTGATGCTTGTCTGATTCATTTTATTAATTTCCTGTCAGAAAAAATATAGGTCTTATGAGAGGGCCATGTTCTCTATTAAGGAGTTTTTCAGAGAAAACAGAGCATTAAAGAAGTGCTAGATTATCAAACTAACATCATACAAAAAATTAAAAAATTGTACAAAATTAAAGACACATTAATAAGAGCAACATGACAGTAGAAGGATATAAGAATCATAATGCATTATATTGGACTAATATAGATAAACATCACAAGCTTACAAACATCTCATTGTCCTTCTTTAGTTGTACCTGAAGAATAACCCAAAGAATTTGGAAATATTTTAGTTTCCACCATACAGTAAGTTAATGCAAAAAATGTTTTCATACATTGTACTCCATCCTATGTCTATATTCCTTCAAAGATAGGACTGTAATGGCTACGCTCCCTCTCCTCAATATATCAACACAATCTAAACAGGTCTATATAACAGGACAAATTAATTTATAGAATGAAAATGTTTCAGACTTCATGGAAAATAATAGAATCCTAATTTACAAACCTGTGTTGACAAGATAGAGACTGAACAGATTTGCAGTATTTTCTAGATTATATACATTAGTTAATTTGGATGGAAAGAAACTCAAGTATATCAAGTTCAACGATTCAAAGATTTTTTTATTTCTTTAGAAAGTTTTTTACCAGGAGGAAGACATCAAGATTTCTCTTATGCTAGCTTGCCGTGGAGTGCATTTACATTACGATACAAATACACATTTATATACATACACAAACAAGACAAATAAAAATAACCCATTATCATTTCAATTTATTTACATGTTCATTTACAAGGACGCAGTCATTTTTAGGGATTTTGAACTTGATGTAGATTTGTGTTTTTGGGATATTTTATTCCAGGCTTTTAGAGCTCTATATTTCCTAAAAAATCATTCAAGCCTGTCTTGAACTTTCTTCTGTATCTGCCTTCATCATCTCCCTTGATAGTAAAGTCCATAATTTTTCTATTCGTTCGGTAATGAGTTGTTTACTAAATCATTTTACTAGTCATATTTTCCATTACTTTCTTATCCAGCCAGGGGGAGACCACAGACAGTGAGACACTTCTGCTAAATAATAAGGACAATTTGCAGATTATTAATTTATCTAATCATGTCCTGAATTCAGCACACATATCAATTTTATCTAAAGGATTGTCATTCTCCCCTGTTAGGGACATTGACAGATTTGAATTCTTTAAAGATCTCCATCTATACGTCTGTAAATTGTTATTAGCCAAGCAATTTCATAATCCTTCAATATCTGAAGATAATCCAGATATAGAGGCACTATGTGAACTAATTTCCTCAGAAATACAAGAACCTACCTCCTTGTTAATCTCTAGCCAAATTTGTCTGAATATACAAATCTTTATAGATCTTTTAATTAAAGATGGGTCTGCCAACTGTACATGGTACATCTAACACAGGTTATAAAGAGAAACAGGCTCTACATGAAATGGGTTTCCTGGAAGACATTGTGATCAAAAGGTCAGATAAAGGCGGTAATGTAGTCTTAAGGCCAAAAGACATGTATTTTACATGAGGCCAAACAACAACTGAATTTTTTAGGGAGCTGCAAAAGATTCATCATTAATGCCACTAATAACTTTTTAAGATACATACAACAGCTTGGTAGAAGATGCGTACAAAGATTCAATATTAACACAAAAAGAAAAAATAATTCCTAACTGTAACTCATCCCAAGGTGGCAACCTTCTACATACTGCCAAAAGTCCATAAGAACCAGCTAACACCACATGGACGTCCTGTAGTTTCAGGAAACGAAAGCTTGTGTGAAAGTTTAAGTAGATATATTGATCTTCAAGTGAGGTTTATTCTGGATTATATGTCCTCTTACATTAAGGATACTATGGATATTCTCCTTAAGTTGGACCAGCTCCCAGTAGATGATGAATCTAAAATGGTGACATTTGACATAGAGTCTTTGTATAAGTCTATCAACCATTCACAGGGATGCAAATGCTCTCTTTTGTGTTATCACAAAATGATTTTACTTTTAATAACACCTTTTACCTGCAAATCTGAGGTAATGAAATGGGAACAGCATGTGCTCCAACTTACGCCAACCTGTACCTTGGATGGTGGGAGTAGGAAATAGTCTTCACTGAGAACATGGAAGAGTACACCAACCATGTACTCATGTGGTATCGTTACATCGATTATATTATATTTCTATATTGAGGTCCTCAGGAGAAATTGCACAATTTCATAGAACAACTCAATGACAACCAATTGAACTTAAAACTAACCTTAGAATACAATCATGACTCCATCAATTTTCTGGATTTAACAATCATAAGAAAATCGCATGGTACATTAGTGAGTGACCTGTACCGAAAAACAACGGCAACAAGCAGCATTCTGCACTTTTCAAGCCATCACCTAGTATCACAGTGTCACGATTTTTGATGAACACTCAGAACAGTTTGGTAAGGTTAAAATGACTTTATTGAAATAAAGATCACACACGGTTAGGCCTATGGGTCCACACAAACAGAGCAGAAATACATGCAGATATATACAGTAATAACAAGCCATTAATAGCAATGTATGTGTGAAAGATGACAATCTCTGGCAACGGAAGTTCTGGCTTAATCTTAACAGGCAGCAGGCAACACAGTCTGAGAGCTGACCACAGGACCTTGATGGCAGATGGTCCAGGAGGAAGTGACTAGCACAACCCAGAGAAGTGAGGCAACACTGCTGGCACAACCCAGATGTCTGGGAGGCACAGAACCCAAGGAGCGAGGCAACACTATTGGCACAACCCAGACGCCTGGGAGGCACAGAACCCAAGGAGCGAGGCAACACTACTGGCACAACCCAGACGCCTGGGAGGCACAGAACCCAAGGAGCGAGGCAACACTACTGGCACAACCCAGACACCTGGGAGGCACAGAACCCAAGGAGCGAGGCAACACTACTGGCACAACCCAGACACCTGGGAGGCACAGAACCCAAGGAGCGAGGCAACACTACTGGCACAACCCAGACGCCTGGGAGGCACAGAACCCAAAGGAGTGAGGCAACACTGTCCCTGGTGCCGGATGCCAACAGACCGAGATAACTCTTTTTACATCAAAATCATTCTGTACTTCTCCTATAACTACCTTGTACCTGCACTTATCATCACTGTATCTGTATGTTGTCCCTTTTGTTCATTAGATTGTAAGCTCTTTTAGGCAGTGATTCACTTTGTTGCACTTCTCTACTTCGAATAATACAATGGTCACACTGCAGTCTGAAATTCTTATTCCTGTCTTGTATTTTTATATTAACCTTCCACTTCTGTTTATTTAAAGAGTTCTGTATATGGATCGTTCTATATAAGTAAAGATACATTCATACACGCACAGATACATACATACATATTTACATACGTACATAGACACATACATACATACATACATATCTACATACATACATACCTACATACATACATACATATCTATATACATACATACACACATGCATACATACATACCTACATACATACACACACACATATCTACATACATACATAAATACATACACACATATACCAGCAATAATCTGTGATCACAGAGCCACGTATATCAAAGGATCAACCTCCCAAACTGTACAAGCCAAATGTGTCGCTTCTATCCTTAAACTTGTTAGTGTGTCGAGTATACTAATAGAAACAAAGATATACAATAAAAGAGAACGCTACAGATGGCTATATATTTATTATATTATAAAAATACAAACAATCCTAAAATCATAATAAACTAAGAAGAAAGTCTATTTAAGCGCTATATTAAAATGTGAATCTCTGGAGCTATATAATAGTTGGTGCACTTAAATGAAAAGCAGTCAGATTCTGCTTTTAGATAAGATGTGAGATCAAAGGAAATGTGTGTCCTTCAGTGTGCAGTATGATATCCTTGCATCTGAAGATGTGTCGACATCTAGCGGGCAGGTCAATAAATGTAATGTGTCTTACTTTATCTCTCTCCCATCTCTGTGTTCCCAGGACTTGTTAACTACAATATTATTATATTACCTCATGTCACTCATCCGTTAGAAATCTTCATATGTCTATGCGGGCAGAAGATTCTGCAATAGACTTCCCATCTTCTCCAGTCTCTTTTTCACTCTCGCCGTATTTCTGCTCAGGAAGTGCTGAGGAAGTGCTGGTTGTACAGCACGAAGTGCGTAAGAGTTTTTCTCCACCACCGTTAACGGACATACTGCTGTCCGTATTGACAGAGGTTACATTGAGCTGGTCATTACAAACTACAGATCAGATTCTTTTGTCCTTCATTTATCAATGATCCCACAACCTGTGCAGAAATATGGAGAAAGTGAAAAACAAGGAAACAGGACAGACATTGAGGAAAAGAATTGACTATATCTCCCCACACTATACAAAAAAAAAGCTTTATACACCAGTTGACTGGCATTTTTGAGATCCAAATCATAGTCTACAAAATATGAAAGTCCTCATACACAAAGGGAACTTTAGATCACAGAGGGAAAGAACAATCTGGGAATTTAAATGAATGGTTATGTCTGACACATTAAACACAGGCCTGAACCTGAGGATGGACTTCATGTCTCATTATGAGATTTATTTGATTTTATTTGATAACCCAGGCCTGAAAAAGGAACCATAGTGTCCTGAGAGTTTGCAATGTCTATGTCCTCAGTTATCTATTAAAAAGAATCATCTTTTTTGCTACAAAAGTTCATTGGCACAAGATATTACACAGTTCTTCTCCCTTTAAGAATTAGTCTTGTGCAGTGCATTGCAAAAAGGGTTAACCTTCTGAATACCAGAGTGGTATCCAACACATTGCTGTGCAAAGCGTAGGATACCCATCTTACACTCAAAGGGTTAATGGAGCAGTACAGTTTCAGCTGAGAAAATCAATGTGCTATGTTACTGCTAAGTAAAACAATTATTCCACTTTCTCTTTGTGCATAAAGTCTATTCTACTTCCAAAGGTGACGTGATCTCTGTAAGTAAACTTATGTCAGATAAGGACCTCTTGTCAGTTATCCCTATGTCCACACAGACATACTTACATGTTATATGGTAGGTAGGTGCATATCTCCTCAGTACAGTGCTACTTACTATTACTTCACAATCACAGCAGCACAATAACTTGGTATCATTCACATTAGATCATTTCCAAGGTCCCAGTGATCAGTACAGTACAGAGAGAATCCAGTGATCATTACAGTACAGAGTGATTCCAGAGATCAGTACAGTACAGAGTGAATCCATTGATCAGTACAGTACAGAGTGAATCCACTGATCAGTACAGTACAGATTGAATCCAATGATCAGTACAGTACAGAGTGATTCCAGTGAGCATTACAGTACAGAGTGAATCCAGTGATCAGTACAGTACACAGTGAATCCAGTGATCAGTACAGTACAGAGTGATTCCAGTGATCAGTACAGTACAGAGTGAATCCAGTGATCAGTACAGTACAGAGTGAATCCAATGATCAGTACAGTACAGAGTGATTCCAGTGATCAGTACAATACAGAGTGAATCCAGTGAGCATTCAGCAATGCCAGAAAATGTATTACCAACTGACCTTTTTATATTCATTACAGAGAGATTCTTCAGTAACTGTAATCAGGTAGACAATTCCATGAAGACCTTGTTAATTAGAATAACAGGAACCAAAGGGAGAAAACAATAAGTTGTCTTAAGGGATATTGAAGAAGTAACATTTACACTATAAACCCTTTAAGCACCAGATAGGTTTGTAACTCATTGTGAAGCAATACATTACACAACTCTGTTGTCCATAAAGAGTTAACCTTTCCCACATGTGAAGAGGGAATGGTGAATATTGATCTGAAATGAAAGTGATATTCAGTCTATAGTAATTGGGCTTTAAGTCTACAAATGTATAAACAGATAAGATAAAGGTGGACATTGGGCCCCATAAAGCCAAGCTGGAGAATTAATTAATGAGGATAAGGTGATGGTGCATGTGTTGGTGGCATGTGGATAAACAAAAAAAAATCATTTGAACAGAGTTTTGTTTTGGGGGGGTATGTTGACTGGGATTGGGTGACGTTAAAAAGAAATACAATTGAAAAAAACATAAACCATGGGCTGATAAAAATTGATCTGAGGAGGGTGCCTGTGTTGGTGGGTGGAATCTGGGAAATAATCAGTTGAACAGGGATTTTTTTCTTTTTGGGAGGGTTGTTGACTGGTATTTGGGAACAATCATTGTGAAATTAGGGACTGCTGTTCTTACTGCTGCTGCTGAGTTGTTTAAACAGCAGGATGATTAGGCAGCTGAATGGGAATGAGATCAACACCAGCAGTAACATGGGTGATGGATGATGAAGGTTCCACTTGCCACTACTAGCTCCAGTGATGCGTCTGAGACAGTAGCAGCACCATAGCGAGCCCTCACCACTTAAGGTATATGTGGAGGAAAGAAGAAGTTGGCCAATAATGCTTCTCTATCTGCCCCTCCTCAAATATCATGGGTGTGTTATAATAGAAATGTTTCCCTTGGAGCAGGAACTGTGCCTCTCACCAGCAACTGCAATGTGCAGTGTGTGTTATAAATAAAGGAAGGGCTGGGAACAATGGGCACATCTGGACCCACATCAAACACCTGGCATAACTGTACCAAAACACCATGACTCTTAGGGTCCCCAGTGTGAAATCACCCTATCAGAAACCAAGTACTGATGCTTTCACTATGCCCCTTGTACACTTCCCGCTAAGAACACATGAAAACTTCCAGACAGTTAATAATAATAACGACGAACCCTCCCTGCCTCCAACTGCCAGCAAATTCTGTTGTCTGGAATCTCTTCAGATGCCACCTTATGCCCTGCTTGCGATTATACTCCACACTGCCGTATGTGGTCAGGGCACCACAGAGTGTGCAATGGGTGGACATGAACTGCCACATCTTGACATTTAGTGAATGGCTATCAACTGTGGTGGAGGTAAAGATGAATGAGGTGGATCACCAGAAGATGTAGTTACCCTGGAGCAAGGATATGATGGCAGGCCAGGATATCACGGTGTCCGTGCTCCCTTGTTTTTGTTTTGCTGACAGTTATCCTGTGTAATGCTCTCACTGGTTGCCCACCCAGTATGGCCTTAAAATACTGGCTCCTGCACCCACACGGTGCCCTTTCGTGGTGTTCCTGTACAAGTGCTAACTAGCTGCTCAGAGTTTCCAGTGTACCGACTTGGCCTGCTTGACTACTCTTCAGTTCCTGCTCCTGTGTACCGACCTGGATTGCCTGACTACTCTTCAGTTCCTGCTCCTGTGTACCGACCCGGATTGCCTGACTACTCTTCAGTATCTGCTCCTGTGTATCGACCCGGCCTGGCTGACGTTCCTGCTCCTGTATTCTGACCCAGCCTGGCTGACATTCCTGTTCCTGTGCACCGACCCGGCTTGATCAACGTTCCTGCTTCCTTTGTCCTTGTTGCCTCGGGGACATTCTTACAATCCAGTTAACATTGGCTTGTCCTCCGCCTCTGCTCCGGCATGTTGCCAAGTGTTGTCTCAGTTACTGCTCCAGCAGAGCGTCTCTGGCCTAGTCCTCCACTACTGTCATACCGGTTGCAAGTGTTGCCTCCATAATTGCTCCGTTAAAGTGCCATTGACTTGTCCTCCGCTACTGCTCTGGCAGGTTGCCAAGTATTGTCTCAGTTACTGCTCCAGCAGAGAGCTTCTGGCCTAGTCCTCTGTTACTGTCATACCGGTTGCAAGTGTTGCCTCCGTGATTTCTCTGGTAAAGTGCCATTGGCTTGTCTTCCGCTACTGCTCCGGCAGGTTAACAAGTGTCTCAGTTACTGCTGTGGCAGAGCGACTCAAACTTAGTCCTCTGTTACTGTCATACCAGTTGCAAGTGTGTGCCTCCGTGATTTCTCTGGTAAAGTGCCATTGGCTTGTCCTCTGCTACTGCTCTGGCAGGTTGCCAGTGTTATCTCAGTTACTGCTCTGACAGAGTGCCTCTGGCTTAGTCCTCCATTACTGTCATACCGGGTGCAAGTGTGTGCCTCCGTGATTGCTCCGGTAGTGCTCATTCTACCTCAGTTGGGCTGGCAGTTCACGTATGTTTGCTGACCTTGGCTTGTTAAAGTATCATTCCAGTACCTTCACCCATGGGACTGTTTACAGTCATTGATGAACTTTAACTCCTGCAGTGCCGGAATCCTGGGAACCTACTTCTCTTGCCTGACCTGTGTCAGTATATACTGTCTGTACCTTCATGTTATGCTGGACCTGTGTGGGCATTGAATAATTTACTTGTCATGTGTCTGTATTATACTGTTGTATATTACAGGACCTGTGAGGGTTCTTACTATATTATTTTATTCAATAAAACTGTGTTTTTATCCTAACCACTGTGTCTGTGAGTCAAACAAATCGTTACACAGGTGTTTCGATCACCATCGAACTTTCAGGCTCTTGCTGGGTTTTTCTATTCTTCCTCTTTGATTTCCACCTCGTATCTTGTTGTCTTTGGGGAAAGTGAGTGGGTACAGCTCAATTACTTTGGATTTTTTTTGGCTTTGTCTGTGTTTCATGTGTGTTATCAGGGAGGTTGCACCAAGGTGCATTTCCTCCTTTACCCTTTTCACTGACTTATCACAAATTGTGTGATGCACAATAGTCCCACAGCCAGGACCTCGGGGTGGAGGGAATGTCCTCTTTCTTCTTTTCCTCACTGGCTGGTGAAGAGTATGATGTTGCCGCTACTGTCTCCAAATCAGAACTGCAACTAGGACCAGGAATATTGCTGCTGGCAATTCAAGTCTTCTTCAGGATCATGGGGTAAGGGGATTCTCAGGGTCAGGAGTATGTTGTGGGCTTTCTTGACATCTGGTCTGGCTGCTCTTCATTACTTCCCCTACCACTGCCCTAACGCTAGTCTCACCGCTGCTTCTCCATCACTGTTACTACTACTAACAAAACCACATCAATTTCAATCCATGAGGCTTCCTCCTCACTTGTAATATGATCGCCCCCTCCCTCACGCCTAACACTCTGTACAAGCTGTTGGACCTAGTAGCAGTACTGCTTGGGGATAGCAAGTGGGACTTAGGGTCCCTGTTATCACACTTGGCATCATCTCCTCCACCCTCCTGAGAATTACAAGACACACTGACAGCAGGAGGAGCATTGACACCAGGCACAGGTAGCTGACTTGTCCTGCTCACTCTGCTACCTTCTTCTTCCTTCTGTGAGACAAATTTCCCCAAGATCCCTAGGGATGGTGTAAGGGGACCATCATTGGCTCTGGGGAACTGTCACGGGGTGACTAGGAAATAATGACACTTGACAAATACAGATAAAATTTAAATAAACTTTATTTTAAACACAATAGTAGCAGCAATGAATAATACACTTTCATGAGGCCAGGGAAGAACAGTGCACACACTTTCTTCACCCTTCACTAGGCAAGTGTGATAGACCCACGTC
This sequence comes from Rhinophrynus dorsalis, assembly GCA_037306005.1. NCBI lineage: Eukaryota > Metazoa > Chordata > Amphibia > Anura > Rhinophrynidae > Rhinophrynus > Rhinophrynus dorsalis. The sequence goes on from CM074721.1 coordinate 558,681,414, forward strand.
TGTACCCTAAAGCTAGAGTAAACCCAGGCAACAGGAGCGAGTAGCTCCAGAACACTGGAGCAACACAGAAGCGACTTTAACTCCACCACCTTCTTGAGGAAAGGTGTGAGGACAGTGCAAGACACTTCCTCAACCTTTCACTAGGCAGGTGTAGCTAGTATCTGAACGGCCTTTGGTAACCTTCACAGACTAGATGGGAGGACAATGCAGGTCACTTCCTCAGTCACACCAGGAAGGTGAATAGTAGAGCAACAATACCCTACCACTAGGGTATACAATAGGCAAGGCAAAACGGCACCCAGAAGGCTAGGTGAAGCAACACCCAAACCGGACAGACCACAGAAGTTCAGAGACACGGACTAACCGAAGCAGCATCCAAACCGGACAGACCACGGGAGGTCAGTGACACGGACTGACCAACAAACACCGTTACAGGGGTAGCAAGCGCAGTAAAAGGTAGGCCCAGGCAGCATGGATCTCAGTAGCCTGGGCTGGGTAGCCAAGTCTGGTAATCGTAACTGGAATGCAACAGAGGGAGAGTAGTCAGAGGAAGTAAGAAGTCGGAGCCGGATCAGGTAGTCAGACGAAGCCAGTAGTCAGAGCCGGATCGGGGAGTCAGACGTAGCCAGGAGTCAGAGCAGGATGACATCACTAAGCCAATGACCTATAAGAACAGTGACTTGCATAGAGCGACAGCCAGGAAGTAACAAGGTCGCTGTTACAGCAATTAAACACTGGAGGCAATCATGGGCACCGTGATAGGAACAAGGGCATCCAGATCCCTTTCATTTTGGAGTGGTCACTTCCTCCTTCTCAGACTCACTGGATGCTTTTTTTATTATTCAACTTGCACTTAGTGATAGCAGTAACTATGAGCCTCTCCTGCCACAATTTTGCTGTTAACACCCAGCACAACAACCTAGCACCTCTCTCTCTCTGTACCTGCCTTTACTGAGTTTCACTGGCAAAAAACGTGATTAAAGGCATGAAAACTTTCTAGTCATTGAAAAAATAGCGGGAAATGTTTACAATGGATGAAAACGGTGAAGACTTTAATCCTTTATTTAAAGTGGATTTTCCCAATAAAAAGCATACAACCACTCCATAAATCATCTCCATTTCATCTTTGCATTACTGACGGTGTTAAGTTTCATCTCTTTTATTTTACCACTAGTTGAAGAGCCCGTTACACGGGCCATAGTGCCACTGCCAGCCGGTCGCGGGGCAGTCATGTGCAGTAGAGATAGTGGCTGATGCTTCTTCGCAGCGTCCAGCTCTGTATCAGCCGCAGCACTGGCAGTCTCTACTGCGCATGACTGCGGCGTTACACACGTTTTAGGAAATTAATATATAGGATGACTGTGTGAATAACTTCCTTGAACTGCATCTGCTTGGGATTGCAATATTCTAATCTCCTAGAGACTTTATGGACATATTGCAAGTGGTTCATTGCATTTCATTGAACATTTTTTTCGATTGTTTTTTTTTTCTATTTTTATTTTATATTCAATCATCACCAATCATATTAAATTGCAATAACATTATCATTTCACCATAGTATACACCTAGCTAGAGGTCATACTTTTAGTGGGCGCTACGGGTTTATTTCTATAATATGAGTTACAAGAATTGTTAGTAAGGGATATTTTACAGGATTTTGAAAGGACCTACAATTTTATTAAAAAAAAAGTCATCATGGTTTTATGAAGAATAGATCATACAGAACAATTTTAGTTGAATTGTTATAAAGGACAAGTGGTAACCAAGACAAGGGTATTGCCAGGGATATAGAATACGTTGATTTTACAAAATTGTTTGATACTCTGCCTCACAAGATGATACTTCACAAAATTGTTAAAGACTTATTAAATAAGTATATATTTGAACAAATTAGAAATGATCAGCATGGAAGACAATGTTAAAAACTGGTTAAATTATAGAATTTTATTATAAACTAGTTGAAGAGCCTGTTACATGGGTCACAGTGCCACTACGCGCCGGTTGTGGGGCAGTCATGCACAGTGGAGACTGCCCGCTCAGTGGCTGATACAGGACTGGGCGCTCTTTTGGAGAGTCCAGCTCTATATCAGCTGTGGCGCCACAGTCGCTACTACGCATGACTGCAGCACGCACAGCAGTCTCTACTGCGCATGACTGCGGCGCTACACACATTTTAGCGAATTATTATTTAGGATGGATCCTTTGCAAGTTGCTCTACAGTTGTAAGTGGACTTCCCATTAATTCAGTCACAGAATACCTTTTTTAATCCTCTTGAAGTGAGTATTTATATTAGTGTCTCAATATATGATGTAATGAAATACACAGAGCACAACATATTTTCTCTGCAGAAAGACTGGAATAAACTGAGAGGACTGGGCAAAGAGTCCAGTTTCCTGTGCTGAAAATTTTGAGAAAATCCCACAATTTTCAGCTTTCTCTGTAGAAACTCAAATGCATTGAAAACACATGGAAGTTGTTGGTTTCCACCTATATCCAAGACATCCCACCAGGGTTCTAATACTACCACTTTATTATTAAATGTATCATATTTGTTTGTCTTGTTTATTTGCATTTTAAAATGATAGTATCAAGAGTAATAATAGTGTTATGGATAGTGATTCAGATTACAATTCATACTAGTAAAACTCATGTAACATGCACAGACAGCGTGCACACCTTTCTATAAATTAGTAACAAGCCAACTACAGTATGATGGTGGAGGGAGATCAGCTGTACTGGTGGTGTACTGTAGAGCAGTAACTTACTAGGGAGGCCTTTATAGAAATAACAGCAGGAGATGGGGTGGGGACTGGGGTGGTGGTGGCAGCAATATATGCTGGTGGGATCTGGTGTCTCTGAGTCACAAGGGATGTGATGGAGCTGGTAAATGCAGCACTATCTCCTGATTTGTTGTGCTGATCACTGCTGCTACTTCAGCTGATGCTGCCACTATTGGATTCATCTACATCAGCAGCAGAGGTATCACACACACACACACACATACACACACGCACACACACACACACATACACAGACACATACACGCACACATACATACACACATACACACACACACACACACATACACATACACACACACATACACACACACACACACACATACACACACACATACACACACACACACACACACACACACACACACACACACACTAACACTGCAGTGCTACAAGCATCAGCAGCTACAGATTTACTAGTGTTAACTTTCTTCACAACTACTCCAAACTTTTTTTCTCTATAGCGCTCTCTGCTTCTACAGCCCTCTGTGTCTTGACTACATGTCACAAAGTGGATTTTTACAGTACAAGGGCAGAAATCATCACAGCTATAGAGAGCATGGCAGCAGTGAAAAGGCTGAAATTTGAAGAAATTAGCAAAAAGTAAAGTCTTGTTCCTGATGGGAATGTAGTTTATCTGTTGTAAATTCTACTTATAGAAAAGTCATTTTTCCAGTTTTTCCTCTGACGATTTGAGTGCTATCACAAGGAGTGTGCAATTTTCTGCCTATGTTTTTCTATGGGGTGGAATTTTTCACTATTAGAGAGTAATAAGCTTCCTACTTTGCTGAACGGTGATCAGATTCCATAGAACCATATATAGGTGATTTTTAAAGAGAGAGAAAGCTAGAAAGATTAAGAGAAAGCTTACATAAACCTGCAAACCTTGAAAACAATTACGAGCAGGTGAGTTAAACCCTTAAATACAATTAGCAGAAGCCAAGCCAGTAGTATTCCAAACCATTGTTATTTTTCAACGATGTCAGAATTGTACAAACAGGTGGTTAATGGGGGGGGGCAAAGGTATGGAAACCTCATACAATAAGAAAAATCGCCTGACAAAAGATATGTGGACAAGCTCCAGAGTACATTTGACTGTCACTAGTCACTGGGTTTCCTTTCCACCAATCGGCAGCAATATCATGCAACATCTTGCCTCTGGTTCTCAGTATTATTATTAATGCTTTGGGCACTAAAGATGTATGTAATGCCTGGCAAGGCAAGGCAGCAAATACCTTTCTGGCCCTCAAAGGGTTAATGGAAAGCAGCAGAGTAGCCCATATCATCAGCATGCCACTTTGTGAGACCCACAAATGCACAGATGTGTTAAAGAAACTAGAGCAGGTGATAGAGGAATGGCTTGTACCCAGCAACATGAAAGCTGATTTACATGTCTGTTTATAATGGCTCCAGCATAATAACTGCCTTGAGAACAGGTGATATGGTGCATATACCCTGCTTTGTCCATGTCATAAATGTTGCTGTGACTAGATACCTCGCAGGATCCAAAACCCTTAGAAAGATGCTGAATATCACCAGCACAATCTGTGCCTAATTTACCTCTCCTAAATTTGTAACAACCTGCCCAATCAACAGCTGAAAATGGCGGTCCCTACCAGGTGGAATGCAATATTGTACAATATGAACAATTGTGCAAGTAGAATAAGGTCATAAACGAGTATACAGTGCAAAAGTGGAAGGTTTTGGCGGGAGCATCTTTGTCACCTGGTCAATGTCAACTAATGTATGAGACTAGTGATGAGCGAGCACCCCAATGCTCGGATGTTCGGGTGCTCTGACCGAGCACCCCCTGAGGCTCGAGTGCTCGGCCGAGCACCCGAGCCCCATTGAAGTCAATGGGAGGACTCGAGCATTACACCAGGCACCCCCTGCTCTGATGAGGGGAGGGTGCCTGGTCCATAGGAAAAGGGCAGAAAAAGATGGAAACACTACAGAAATGGTTCAGGGACAGCATAGGGAGGATGTCTGGATGCACCTTGGACTCCAACATCGCTGCTGGGAACGATCTTTCGCCCGTAGTACGCCATTTTTACAGACTGACCGTAAAACACACAAAAAGGAAAATAAAAACGACTTTAGGCGAAAAATTGTTACCAAACAGTATTTGCTGTATATTTACTTGTATATCATCTGCAAATTCTCCCAAAAATTTCATCGATTTTCTGAAGTGAGGCCATGATTAAGAGGGAAACGTGCGCAGAGGCAAATTATCCCAAAAATTTCCTTGATTTTCAGAACTGAGGCCATGATTAAGAGGGAAACGTGCGCAGAGGCAAATTCTCCCAAAAATTTCCTTGATTTTCAGAACTGAGGCCATGATTAAGAGGGAAACGTGCGCAGAGGCAAATTATCCCAAAAATTTCCTTGATTTTCAGAACTGAGGCCATGATTAAGAGGGAAACGTGCGCAGAGGCAAATTCTCCCAAAAATTTCCTTGATTTTCAGAACTGAGGCCATGATTAAGAGGGAAACGTGCGCTGAGCTGACCATCTAAAACATTATGGGTGAGGGTCTGCTGCAGAGCTGACCATCCTAAACATTATATGCGAAGGCCCGCTAGTGAGCTGACGCTATAAAACATTATATGAGAGGGCCCGCTAGAGAGCTGACCCAATAAAACATTATATGAGAAGGCCCGCTGGTGAGCTGACCTATATAAAAATTGGCAAACAGGGCCCGCTGGTGAGCTGGCCCTATATAAAAATTATATCACAGGGCCCGCTGGTGAGCTGGCCCTATATAAAAATTATATCCCAGGGCACGCTGGTGAGCTGGCCCTATATAAAAATTATATCCCAGGGCATATGGAAGAGGAGGAGGAGGATGAGAACATTAAGAGTCAACCATATACCCGTTTTTGGGGTGGAAGGGGTGAATGGGAATACAGAGTATTCCCATCATTGTAAATAACATATATAAAGTGAGTTTATGTTCCCCCGGGGCTTTCCTCCAGTGGAGTGGAGAAGTCAGGGGAAATCCAGGCCTTGTTCATTTTTATAAGTGTCAACCTATCAGCATTGTCGGTGGAAAGGCGGATACGCTTATCTGTTATGATGCCACCAGCAGCACTAAATACCCGCTCAGACAGAACGCTGGCGGCAGGGCAGGCCAGCACCTCCAAGGCGTAGAGTGCCAGTTCATACCACGTGTCCAGCTTGGACACCCAGTAGTTGTAAGGCACAGAGGGATCATTGAGGACGCTGACACGGTCTGCTACGTACTCCTTCACCATCTTCCAAAACTTTTCCCTCCTTGTGACACTAGGCTGCGCATCAGGGTGAGGGTGCTGGCGGGGTGTCATGAAGGTGTCCCACGCCTTGGAGAGTGTTGCCCTGCCTTTGTCGGAACTGCTGTGTGCTCCCCTTTTCTCCCCTTCTCGGTTGGCCAAGGTAGCACGTACTCTGCCGCCAGCGTTGTCAGATGGAAAATTTTGGAGCAATTTTTCAACAAGAACCTTCTGGTATTGCACCATTTTGCTTGTCCTCTCCACCGGAGGAATGAGAGATGAGAAATTCTCTTTGTAGCGGGGGTCCAGAAGGGTGAACACCCAGTAATCCGTGTTGTCTAAAATGCGTACAACGCGTGGGTCACGGGAAAGGCAGCCTAACATAAAGTCAGCCATGTGTGCCAGAGTACCAACAGTCAAGATTTCGCTGTCCTCACCAGGAGGCTGACTCTCAATATCCTCATCCTCTTCCTCCTCTTCTGCCCACCCACGCTGAAGAGATGGAACTAAAGTTCCATGGCTACCCTCTGTAGCGGAGGCAACCGTGTCTTCCTCCTCCTCCTCCTCCTCCTCCTCCTCCGCCTCCTCCAATTGTCGCTGAGAAGACGAAGTGAGGGTGCTCTGGCTATCACCTTGTGTAAGCTCTTCCTCCCCCATTTCCACCTCTTCCACATGCAAAGCGTCGGTTTTAATTGTGAGCAGCGAGCGTTTCAGTAGACACAGAAGTGGGATGGTTACACTGATAATAGCGTTATCGCCGCTCACCATCTGTGTCGATTCCTCAAAATTGCGTAAAACCTCGCAGAGGTCTGACATCCATTCCCACTCCTCACTTCTGATTACAGGAAGTTGAACGGAGAGGCGACGACCGTGTAACAGCTGGTACTCCACTACTGCCCTCTGCTGCTCACAAAGCCGGGCCAACATGTGGAAGGTGGAGTTCCAGCGCGTGCTCACGTCACACAGCAGCCGGTGAGCTGGCAATTGTAAGCGCTGCTGCAGCTTCAACAGGCCGGCCGAAGCTGTAGATGACTTACGGAAATGTGCACACACGCGGCGCACCTTGGTCAAGAGATCATGCACATTGGGGTAGGTTTTTAGAAATCGCTGCACCACTAAATTAAATACATGCGCTAGGCATGGTACGTGTGTGAGCTTGCCGAGCTCCAAAGCCGCCACCAAGTTACGCCCATTATCACACACAACCATGCCTGCTTGCAGGTTGAGTGGCAAGAGCCACTGCTCGGTCTGGTGACTAATCCCCTGCAACAGCTCTGAGGCCGTGTGCTGTTTGTCCCCAAGGCAGATCAGCTTCAGCACGGCCTGTTGACGCTTCCCCACTGCAGTGCTACACTGCTTCCAGCTACTGGCTGATGGGGGAGTGGCGCTGTGTGTAGAGAATTCGGAGGTGGAAACGGAGGAGGAGGAGCCAATAACGTAGGTGCTGGTGGAAACCCTGATGGAGGTAGGGCCCGCAATCCTCGGCGTGGGTAGCACCCGTGCCATCCCAGGGTCCGAGTCGCTCCCAGCCTCCACGACATTCACCCAGTGTGCCGTCAGGGAAATGTAGCGTCCCTGGCCACAAGCACTTGTCCATGTGTCAGTCGTTAAGTGGACCTTCCCAGTAACTGCGTTGGTCAGGGCACGGGTGATGTTACGGGACACATGGTGGTGTAATGCGGGGATGGCACACCGGGAAAAGTAGTGGCGGCTGGGGACCGCGTACCGAGGGACAGCTGCTGCCATCAGGCTGCGGAAGGACTCAGTGTCCACAAGCCTAAATGGCAGCATTTCGATGGCCAGTAATTTTGAAAGGTGTGAGGTTAGTGCTATGGCCTGTGGGTGGGTGGCTGGGTATTTTCTCTTGCGCTCAAATGCCTGGGGTAACGACATTTGGACGCTGTGCTGGGACAGGGAAGTGGATGTGGTCGCTGATGGTGCTTCAGATGCTACAGGTGCAGGGCGGGAGGTATGCGGGCCTGCGCCTTCGACAGGCGATTGGCCGGCACCGAAAACAGGGGAAGAGGAGGCAGTGGTGTGGCCTGCAGACACAGATGGGCGATCCAGGCGTTCCTCCCACTTACTACGGTGCTTGGATGCCATGTGTCGGATCATGCTGGTGGTGGTGAGGTTTCTAGTGTTCATGCCTCGGCTCATTCTGGTGTGGCACAGGTTGCAAACTACAAATCTTTTGTCGTCCGCACTTTCCTTAAAAAAACGCCATACCGCGGAACACCTACCCCTTGGCAAGGTAGATTTACGCAAGGGGGTGCTCCGTGGAACATTTGCGGGCCGGTTTGGTGCGGTCCGCCTTCTTTCTGTAGCCACACCACTGCCTCTTCCAGCCTGTTGCGGTGCTGCAGATGGCTCACCCTCAGGACTGCTGTCATCGCTCGGCTCTACACCTTCCCAGGTGGGGTCAGTCACCTCATCGTCCACCAAGTCCTCCTCCACTTCCTCACTCTGATCATCCTCCTCAAGTCTTGATCCCACCACATACTCAGTCATTGACAACTGTATAACATTCTCCTCAACAAGGTCTTGAGAAGGAAATAGTGGTTGATTTAATGGCAACTGTGTCTCATCATCATCATCATCATCCACTACTTCCTTTGACCTTAAATGCCGTTCACATCTGTCATCTTCTTGTGATTGGGTAGCCTCTAGAGGTTGTGAATCAGGGCACAAGATGTCATGTTCCTCTGCAAGCGTGCTTGGAGAGAGGGTCAAATGAAGGATTGGTGATGAGACGAGCTCATCACTATATCCCAGTGTGGGATCACTTCTTTGACCAGACCGTGTATGGTGGGAGGAAGGATGATCAGAGTGAGGATTATGTTGACCAGACTCTTGGCTACTGAGAGTGGACTTGGTGGAAGACAGGGTGGTGCTTAACCGACTGGAAGCAGTATCAGCTGTCATCCAACCGACCACCTGTTCGCACTGGTCGGACCTCGAGAGTGATGTCCTGCGACGCCCTGTGAAATCAGACATGAAGCTAGGTATGGTGGATGTCTTTCTTTCTTGTGCTCTGGCACCAGGCACAGTTTCTCCGCGTCCTGACCCGCGCCCTGAACTTTCAGGATCACGTCCACTTCCCCGTCCCTTTTTACCCGCCTTCTTCATCTTACACGATATATATGACTTTAATATATATGAGTTTGAAAACTTAACAGTATTTCTTACTATTCTGCAACTCTGCAGAGTACACAGAATAGGCTGCTAAACTGCGGTGACACACACTGAATGGAATAAGTGACTTTAATATTTGAGTTTGAAAAATTAACAGTATTTCTTACTATTCTGCAACTCTGCAGAGTACACAGAATAGGCTGCTAAACTGCGGTGACACACACTGAATGGAATAAGTGACTTTAATATTTGAGTTTGAAAAATTAACAGTATTTCTTACTATTCTGCAACTCTGCAGAGTACACAGAATAGGCTGTTAAACGGCGTTGAAACACACTGAATGGAATATGTGACTTTAATATTTGAGTTTGAAAACTTAACAGTATTTCTTATAATTCTGGAACTGTACAGAGTACACAGAATAGGCTGTTAAACGGCGGTGAAAGACACTGAATGGAATATGTGACTTTAATATTTGAGTTTGAAAACTTAACAGTATTTCTTATAATTCTGCAACTCTGCAGAGTACACAGAATAGGCTGTTAAACGGCGGTGAAAGACACTGAATGGAATATGTGACTTTGATATTTGAGTTTGAAAAATTAACAGTATTTCTTACTATTCTGCAACTCTGCAGAGTACACAGAATAGGCTGTTAAACGGCGTTGAAACACACTGAATGGAATATGTGACTTTAATATTTGAGTTTGAAAACTTAACAGTATTTCTTATAATTCTGCAACTGTACAGAGTACACAGAATAGGCTGTTAAACGGCGGTGAAAGACACTGAATGGAATATGTGACTTTAATATTTGAGTTTGAAAACTTAACAGTATTTCTTATAATTCTGGAACTGTACAGAGTACACAGAATAGGCTGTTAAACGGCGGTGAAAGACACTGAATGGAATATGTGACTTTAATATTTGAGTTTGAAAACTTAACAGTATTTCTTATAATTCTGCAACTGTACAGAGTACACAGAATAGGCTGTTAAACGGCGGTGAAAGACACTGAATGGAATATGTGACTTTAATATTTGAGTTTGAAAACTTAACAGTATTTCTTATAATTCTGCAACTCTGCAGAGTACACAGAATAGGCTGTTAAACGGCGGTGAAAGACACTGAATGGAATATGTGACTTTGATATTTTAGTTTGAAGACTTAACAGTATTTCTTCCTATTCTGCAACTCTGCACAGTACACAGAATGTGCTGCTACACTGCGGCGAAGCACACTGAATGGAATATGTGACTTTGATATTTGAGTTTGAAAACTTAACAGTATTTCTTATAATTCTGGAACTGTACAGAGTACACAGAATAGGCTGTTAAACGGCGGTGAAAGACACTGAATGGAATATGTGACTTTAATATTTGAGTTTTAAAACTTAACAGTATTTCTTACTATTCTGCAACTCTGCAGAGTACACAGAATAGGCTGTTAAACGGCGTTGAAACACACTGAATGGAATATGTGACTTTAATATTTGAGTTTGAAAACTTAACAGTATTTCTTATAATTCTGGAACTGTACAGAGTACACAGAATAGGCTATTAAACGGCGGTGAAAGACACTGAATGGAATATGTGACTTTAATATTTGAGTTTGAAAACTTAACAGTATTTCTTATAATTCTGCAACTGTACAGAGTACACAGAATAGGCTGTTAAACGGCGGTGAAAGACACTGAATGGAATATGTGACTTTAATATTTGAGTTTGAAAACTTAACAGTATTTCTTATAATTCTGCAACTCTGCAGAGTACACAGAATAGGCTGTTAAACGGCGGTGAAAGACACTGAATGGAATATGTGACTTTGATATTTTAGTTTGAAGACTTAACAGTATTTCTTCCTATTCTGCAACTCTGCACAGTACACAGAATGTGCTGCTACACTGCGGCGAAGCACACTGAATGGAATATGTGACTTTGATATTTTAGTTTGAAGACTTAACAGTATTTCTTCCTATTCTGCAACTCTGCACAGTACACAGAATGTGCTGCTACACTGCGGCGAAGCACACTGAATGGAATATGTGACTTTGATATTTTAGTTTGAAGACTTAACAGTATTTCTTCCTATTCTGCAACTCTGCACAGTACACAGAATGTGCTGCTAAACTGCGGCGAAGCACACTGAATGGAATATGTGACTTTGATATTTTAGTTTGAAGACTTAACAGTATTTCTTCCTATTCTGCAACTCTGCACAGTACACAGAATGTGCTGCTACACTGCGGCGAAGCACACTGAATGGAATATGTGACTTTGATATTTTAGTTTGAAGACTTAACAGTATTTCTTCCTATTCTGCAACTCTGCACAGTACACAGAATGTGCTGCTACACTGCGGCGAAGCACACTGAATGGAATATGTGACTTTGATATTTTAGTTTGAAGACTTAACAGTATTTCTTCCTATTCTGCAACTCTGCACAGTACACAGAATGTGCTGCTACACTGCGGCGAAGCACACTGAATGGAATATGTGACTTTGATATTTTAGTTTGAAGACTTAACAGTATTTCTTCCTATTCTGCAACTCTGCACAGTACACAGAATGTGCTGCTAAACTGCGGCGAAGCACACTGAATGGAATATGTGACTTTGATATTTTAGTTTGAAGACTTAACAGTATTTCTTCCTATTCTGCAACTCTGCACAGTACACAGAATGTGCTGCTAAACTGCGGCGAAGCACACTGAATGGAATATGTGACTTTGATATTTTAGTTTGAAGACTTAACAGTATTTCTTCCTATTCTGCAACTCTGCACAGTACTCAGAATGTGCTGCTAAACTGCGGCGACGCACACTGAATGGAATACGTGACTTTGATATTTTAGTTTGAAGACTTAACAGAATGTGCTCTAATCTGCAACTTTGCACACTAAACAGAATGTGCTCTAATCTGCAACTTTGCACACTAAACAGAATGTGCTCTAATCTGCAACTTTGCACACTAAACAGAATGTGCTCTAATCTGCAACTGTGCACACTAAACAGAATGTGCTCTAATCTGCAACTTTGCACACTAAACAGAATATATATATTTTTTTTTTTTTTTTTTTTTTCCCCCCACACCAAATAACCTGCTGCCCCCACACACAGTAGTCCTAAAAAGGACTTTTGGTTCTTTTTTTTTCACAATTTTTGTTTTTTTCCTCCCTACACTGCCTTTCCCTTCCTATCCTCAGCTCTCCCTGGCTCAGACTGAGCCGAACTCGATGGTCAGGTGCTATACAGCACCTGACCACGGGTTCTGGCCAGCCAATCAGTGTAATGCCAGCAGCCAACATGGCTGCTGGCATTACACCGATGTCAGAGCCTCCCTGCACGTTTATTGGCTGCGCAGCAGCCGCAAAACGTGCGGGGAGGAGACCCGAACATGGCGGGCGAGCACATGCGGTACTCGTACGAGTACCGCCATGTGCCGAGCAGAGCGATGCTCGAGCCGATCCGAGCATCGGCCGAGCATGCTCGCTCAACACTATATGAGACCTATGTGAGCTGCTGAAACCTTTTGAGGAGGCCAACTTCGAAGTTAGTTATGCAGGGGAAGGAATTAGCAAGATTCTTCTAATGAAATATTTACTGCAGAAAATACTGAGGAGCATGACTGATGAATCTTACAACAATGACAACACAAACATGAAGCAGCTAGTAAATATGTTAGCATAGCTTGAGCAGGATCCTTGGATTGTGTCCAAAAACACATTCTTGCTATGTTGTAGACCCCTGCTTTAAACATAACATTTATGAAATCCTGCCAAAGCAATTTGTGTCAAGGTGTGATCAGCAGCCTCTCTCAGAGGAATTGGAGTCTGTCAAAGAATATAAAGATATGCTTATAAATCAAATGGAGGGTTGCATTGTGAAGGATAAGAGATACAAAGGCGAGGCCAAAAAAAAAAACTAAATGAAAGCATAGAGAAAAATAATTAAGCAAAGGCTTTATACCAACAGTAGCAACAACATAATCAACAAGAACATCCTAAAATATTTCTTAACACATCATCACCATCACAGAAAACAGCTTGTGTCCCAGAGGCAGCAATCTAACATTTGTAGTGATGGTGAGTGTGGTGGGGTGGCACATGTCTAATGGACTTGCTTCCAGAGTATGAGTTAGCAATTGATACACACAATCACTGTATAGCTCTGTGAGTGGTCCAGCTGCATGTGAGATGATTACAACATATTTGCATGATACCTACATTCTAGGCAGAAGCAATGACCCTATTGAGTTGACTACTTCCCTACAACAAAACATCACCACCTCTACCAATCTTTGCTGGTCTATGGGACTGTTATAACAATGTGATAGAGGGTCAGCTGCTATATGTCATGGTAATCAGGCAAAGAAAGACAGACACAAAGATAAAATATAAACAACTTTATTTATTATAACAGCTATAATGGTAGAGCCCACACAGAACCCCAGACATATGCAAATAGGACCCAAGGTCCCTCTGGAGCTGCACACTGTTCTGTGCACTGCACTACACAAGATCTCGAGACTAGGGAGGCAGCTCAAGTTGGACAACCGAGAGCGAGAGCAGACCAGAGCCAGGAGACACTAAGACTACAGGTTAGGCAAGCAGGTAGTGAAGGAAGCGAGTAGGCAGCCAAAGTCACAGGTCAGACAAGCCGGGAACTACATGGAGCAAGAGTAACCAGGCCACTGGTCAGGCAACAGGAGACTATGCTGAGCGAGTAGGAGCCAGGGCCACTGGTCAGGCAAACTGAGGACTACAAGAAGCGAAAGTAACCAGGACCACAGGAAAGGCAACCGGAGGCTACACTGAGTGGGTAGTAGCTGGGACCACTGGCCAGGCAAGCCAGGGTCATACACAGAGTGAGTAGTCAGCCAGAGCCACAGGTCAGAACCGATATGGGTAGTAAAACAAGCCAGGGTTATACACAGAGCGAGTAGTCAGCCAGAGTCACAGGTCAGAAACTATGTGGGTATTCAGACAAGCCACAGTCATACACAGAGCAGGATTCTCAGGCAAACATGGATCACAACAGAGAGCAATAGTAACGAGCAAGAACACCACGTAAGGGCAATGACTCCCAGGCCAAAGGAGGTTTATAAAGGAGCAGAAGGAGGTGGAACCCAATTAGGCCACCCAGAATAGGCCCATAAACAGGCATCCTATTACCTGATGTCAGCAATGAGGAAGTGGCCAGAGGCCATGCCGGCCGGCAGCCATACATAGGTAAGAAGCACAGGAAAACCTGGCCTCTAAGGGAGACTGTGATACGATCACACTTGCCTTCACCTCATAAGGAGTCACATTGACATCAGCAACAGACACAAGCAGCTGACCTGTGCTGCTGATACTGCTATCCAGTGATGCCTTTTTTATTTACCTATAAACTTAGGGAAATGTATTGTCTGGTATCTGACAGTGTCGTCATGTAACTCATTCTCATGATGGCTGCTTGTTACTCACTCTATTACTTTTTTTGGGGAGGTTAACTCTCATTTCTTCTCACCCACACCCAGAAAATAACTGGCATTGTCTCCTCAAAATTGCTCTAACATCTTCACAAACAGTCAGATGAGTTTATTTATTATTTATTCATTTTGGTTATAAAGTCACCATGAATCACAGTGTTCTCTGTTCACTCTCACTGCCGAGCACAGACTGACACCTTTTATAATGGTTTTGCAGGAATATTCCCAGTGTTTAGCTTTACCTAACTGGAAAAAAGTGGAGCATCAGCACTTTTCATAGAAAATTTCCCAGTTGAAAGAGAGTGCTGTTTTTTGCTTGTTCCGCCTTTGAGGTGAGAAGTTTCCCCCATTCCTAGAAATTAGAATATAAATAATAAAAAGGCAATATGTAAAAAAAGATAACATTTGATTGTTAAATTCTTATAAACACTTACAGGATATGACAACTCAGTTTAACTTCACTAATTACAAATCTATTTATTTGTCATTTGTCAAATTAAAATGTAGATTGCTCTAATTCTAATTATTTAATAGTGAGTTAATAGTGAGTGAGTCTCTTTGGATGGACGACACTGGCAATTGACTTTAAGGCTGTAACAATTTATACAACATCCAAATTTCCTAAAGCCACATCCAAGTGTCCAGACCAACTTTATAACTCCCCTAGTGCTGTTGTAGGAGCAGCTAACATTATGGTGCAATCAAAAACGGCAAGTTGTAAGAGTATATAACATGATGTTTAAATTGCAGCTAACTTTAAATATATTTCCTAACCACATAGGCATCCAACTCAAATCACACTCATGCAATATGAAGAAGCTCTGTATAAATGTTTAACACATGATTTATTTTTCTGCACTGTCATTGGCTAAACTGGCAGAATATATACACTTGTTTCTTAACTGTTTTGTAAGATGACAACTATGTCAGAGTAATTCCATCCAACCTAATGAGTATGCTGCCCAGTATTGAATACATACATTTTAATGGAATTGTCTGTCAGGTATATATTCTTTAGGAGCCATGAGTCAAAAAAGTTGACCAAAATAATTTTAAACACTTCAAAGTAAAACTCTGACTAATAGAAACAGTTATTGATGACTTTCTACTTGAAAATGCTCAGATCACTCTGCAGAAAATTAATTGAAATGTTCACATTATTATTACATGTGATAATTTAGCTAGGACTGATTTGATGTCCTTGTTCCTCAAACTATAAATGATTGGATTCAGGAATGGAGTCACCACTGTATACAAGAAAGATAAAAACTTTTTGATATTTAATGAATTTTCTTTAGAATGAAACAAATAAGCAGCAATCAATCATAATATATGGACACAACTGTCAGGTGGGAGCTGCAGGTGTAAAAGGCTTTCTGTCTTCCAGTGGTCGATGGGATCCTGAGAATGGTGTGGAAGATATAGATGTAAGTTGTAATGATGAACATTAATGGTAGGAAACTTATTGGAAAACCTACCACAAGATTCACATTTTCAAAAAAGGTAGTGTCTGAACATGAAAGCTCCATAATGGGTGCAAGGTCACAGAAGAAATGATCAATTATATTAGGAGCACAGAATTGCAATCCAAGTACCTGAACAATGACATTCAATGCCAGTGAGAATGCTGCAACCCATGAGCAGACAACCAGATAAAGGCATCTCTGGAAGTTCATGACAGAAGAATAACGCAGTGGGTTACATATTGCCAGATATCTGTCATAAGACATGACCGAAAGAAGGAAACACTCTGCAGCGGCTAAGGAAGCAAAAAAGTAAAATTGTGTAAAACAGCCAGCAAAAGACATGGTTTTCCTTTTGGTCAATATAAGACTCATCATAAAAGGGGAAATTACTGTGGTCAGAAGTAGGTCACAGGAGGATAGGTGGCTCAGGAAGAAGTACATGGGAGAGTTAAGTGTTTGACTAAAAGACACCAAGAGAACAATCAGCAGATTTCCAGTTATTGTCAACATGTAAATTAGAAGGACACTAAGGAAAATAACACTTCTGAAGTTGTAAACCTCATGAAATCCCAAAAGAAGAAAATATTTTACTGTTGTCTGATTCACTTTATTCATTTCCTGGCAGGAAAAATATAGGTCTTATGAGAGGGACATGTTTTCAAGTTCAGAGACAACAGAACAGTAAAGGAGTCCTATATTATCAAACTAACATCATTAAAAAAACTGTACAAAAGTAAAGATACATTAATAAAAGATACATGACAGTAGAAGGATATGTGAATCATAATTCTTTAAATTGGACTAATACAGATAAACATTGCAAGCTTACAGACCTCTCATGGTCCTTCTTTAGTTGTATCTGAAGAATAACCCAACCCAACATACAGTATATCAGTACAACAAATGTTTTCATACATTCAACTCCATCCTACATCTATGTTCCTTCAAAGACAGGACTGTAATGTCTACACACCCTCTTCTCAATACATCAACACAATCTAAACAGGTCTATATAACAGGTGAAGTAAATTTATAAAATGAAAATGTTGCTGACTTAAAGGAAAATAATAGAATCATTGTTTACAAACCTGTGTTGACAAGATGGAGACCAAATAGGTTTGCAGTAGTTTTCTATATTACATACAGTAGTTTTCTGTATACATACAGTAGTTAAGTTGGATGAAAAGAAATACAGGTTCATCAAGTTCAACTTTTCAAATATGTATTTTGTTACTTATTTAGAAAGTTTTTTACCTGGAGGAAGACAACAATATTTCTCTTATGCTAGTTTGCCTGGAGAGCAATTCCAATACACTACAATTACGCATTTATATACAAACACATACATAAAAATAAAAAATAACACAGTATCATTTCAATTTATTTACATGTTCATTTACAAGAAAGCAGTCATTTTTAGAGTGTTTAAACATTCAGAAGGTTTGATTTTTTTTGAATATTTTATCCCAGGGTTTTAAAGCTCTATATTTGCTTTAAAAAATAAATAAATAAAATAAGACTTTAAGTTTTTCTTGAAAATTTCTACTGTATCTGTCTCTATCATCTATCATCTATCTATCATCATCTATCTCGTTACTTACACGGAATCCCTTCAATGGAATGGTCTAAAATGGTCTATCATCATCTATCTCGTTACTTACACGGAATCCCTTCAATGGAATGGTCTAAAACATGTGCCTAGTGTTCAGGCACATGTTTTAGACCATTCCAATGAAGGGATTCTGTGTAAGTAACGAGATCCCGGCACTTCTCAAGCGCCAGCGTGTTGACCGACGCGAATCTCCTGCTGACAGCTTTACAGCTGTCAGTAGGAGAAATCAAACTTCAAACGCCCGTATCTCTTAAACCATAGCAGTTTGAGAGATACGATTTTTTGCATTTAGATCAGCTTTTTGAGCTCTTCTACATGCAAAAAAGTTTTTTTTAGACATTGCTATCACTTTAAGTATTGCTATCCCTTTAAAGGGATAGTAATACTTCGTTTTAACTTTATTTTATTTTGTAGGCATTAAAAAAACATGAAGAATGATATAAGTCTTATCTCTGAAACCTTTATGGTTTAAGAGATATTCACAAACAAAGTATCCCCCCCCTGTTCAACCAGATCAGAAGGGAGATGCCCAGGTAGACTGCAGAGAGGGACAATCTTCAATTAAGATAATGGAAAAAGCTGAAAAACTTGTCAAGGGGGGAAGGGATTTCATTGTTTTCATACAAAGAAAATTGTCCCCTTCTGTTATCTGTCTGGTCATACAACCAGATTCACATCTGAGAAGAGATGGCTTACACTAGGTAAAAGGGGAGGGAGGGGAACTTTGCTTGTGAATATCTCATAAACCATAAAGGTTTGAGAGATAAGACTTATATCATTCTTCATGTTTTTTTAATGCCTACAAAATAAAATAAAGTTAAAACGAAGTATTACTATCCCTTTAAGTGAGAAAATCCAAGAATTGCAGTATTACCAATACAGATAATTCATTTTTGTTACATAGACTTAAAGAAATCATCACCTGCAAGGAACTGCAAACATGTCTGGTCATTAAACGGTTAATGGAGCAGTAAACTTTTAATTAAGAAAAACGGTGCTATGTTACTATTGACTAAAACAACAATTAGTCCCCTTTGTCTTTGTGGATAAAGTCCATTCTACTTCCACAGGTGACATGTGATCTCTGTAAGTAAACTGATGTCAGATAAGGACCTCTTGTCAGTTATCCCTATGGTCACACAGACATAGTTACATGTTATATGGTAGGTAGGGGCATATCTCCTCAGTACAGTGTTACTTACTATTGAGTTACAATCCCAGCAGCACAATAACTTGGTATCATTCACATTAGATCATTTCCAAGGTCCCAGTGATCAGTACAGTACAGAGTGAGTCCAGTGATCAGTACAGTACAGAGTGAATCCAGTGATCAGTACAGTACAGAGTGATTCCAGTGATCAGTACAGTACAGAGTGATTCCAGTGATCAGTACAGTACACAGTGAGTCCAGTGATCAGTACAGTACAGATTAAATCCAGTGTGCATTCAGCAATGCCAGAAAATATGTTACCAACTGACCTTTTTATATTCATTACAGAGAGAATCTTCAGTAACTGTAATCAGTAGACAATTCCATGAAGACCTTTTTAATTAGAATAACAGTGACATAAGGGAGAAAACAATAAATTGTGCTAAGGGATAGTGAATAATTAGCATTTACACTATACATTCATTAAGGATCAGTTGGGTGTGCAATGCATTGTGATGCAATACATTATACATATATGAGGTCCTTAAAGAGTTAACCTTTTCCTTATGTGAAGGTGAATGGTGAATATTGATCCTATGTGATAGTGATATTTCAGTCTATAGTGATTGGACTTTGTCCTTCAAACTCTTACAAGCATTTGAACAGAAAAAGATGGAGTGCACATTCAGCCCCTTCAAATTGCGACAGAAAAATTAACTAGTGAGGATAAGGTGACCTTTGACTCCTTTAACAAACTTTTTTCTTTTGTATAAGTGAAGAAAGAGACAATGACAGGAATAGGATGAACATAGTGAATAACAGCATTTCCTACATCATGTACACGGCTTACTGAGGACAAATTCCACTGGAAAAGGTGACGATGTTGGCACACAACCAAGAGTACTAAGGGAGCTTAGTCATTATTGAGGCCCTTGAATAAGGCAGAAGTGGTCTGTTACTAGTGGAAAACAGATGTAGTACCATTATTCAAAAAAGGTGCAAGATCCAAGACTGGTAATCATAGACCTGTATGTCTGAGTCCCATAGTGGGTCAGTTACAATAACTTTAAATAAGGGATATT
Source organism: Rhinophrynus dorsalis (assembly GCA_037306005.1). Classification (NCBI taxonomy): domain Eukaryota; kingdom Metazoa; phylum Chordata; class Amphibia; order Anura; family Rhinophrynidae; genus Rhinophrynus; species Rhinophrynus dorsalis. The sequence goes on from CM074721.1 coordinate 558,701,373, forward strand.
TATTTTTTTACAAAGAGTCAGCACCGGTTTATAAAGAGTATATCATGTCAAAACAATTTACTGGCATTTTTCCACGTAGAGCACGGATGTGTTCGTTGATGTCGGAGTCATGATGCCATCTCTTCCAGGCCTACTTATGGGGTGCTCAAATCAGGTCAGCCTCTCAGTTGTTACAGTTTTCTCTGTGTGTATACCGCTTATATCTTTTTTGTTCTTATAGATTGCTTACCCCAGGCCTTCTAAATTGACTTCTGCACCTTATCAGGATGCCCTGACCTTGGATTTGGACTCTGACCTCTTCCTACTCCTGCCTGTCCTGAACAATCTCTTGCTTGGGCCTGCCAGCTTCATTAGATCTGCCGCTGGTATTGTGCCTTTTTTTATACATATATGTTTAGTTCATTAGTTAATTTTATTGATGTATATACACTTATTCTTTCTTTATATGTGTGCACTGTATATGTATAAGCTTCTCTTCTATTACTTTGGTGATGTGGTATTCTTTGAGGTTCAGTTTTTTGAGGCCTGCTTCTTAGGTTCCCTTAGTGTTTCCTCTTGTGACCATTTGTGGGGATAACACCTTTTCAAGCTGGATTAGAGGTAATTGGGGTACTTACTGCTTCAGTCACAAAATAACAGTATTTTCTTTATTAATAATCTCAAAGTAGGTATTGAAAATAGTTCCTCAGTATATCATGATGACATTAAGCTATGTACCGTGGTTGAGACTTTCTGTTTTTTTGTCACAGGAATTTTCACAGGTCCTTCAAATGACAGCCCAAAATTAATCACAGACATTTTCCTCATCATTTCTTTTGTGTCATGTTTATAATGTTATAATATAAAATCCTATATAATAATTTGCTAAAATGCGCAGTAGAGACTGCTGGGCCTGCTGTAGTCATGCGCAGTAGACTGCCACTGCCACTGCTGATACAGAGCGGAGTGCTCCGAAGGAGCGTCTCGCTCTCTATCAGCCATGGCGCAGACAGTCTCTACTGCACATGACTGCCCCGCGACCGGCTGCCAGCAGCACTGTAGCCTGTCTAACGGGTTCTACATGACTGCCCCGTGACTGGCTGCCAGTGGCACTGTGGCCCATGTAACGGGCTCTTCAACTAGTTATTATGTATAATATATAAATAGGTGCAAATGGTAAAACCAGACAGAGACAGGCCAGAAGGGTGAACATTAGCCACACATTTACATTTGATGTTACCAGTCATTTATTGTGTCAATTCTACATAATGCTTCATTTCATTAAAGTGGACCTCTCACCTCTATAAGCATTTGATGCTATGTAATCTTCATATAAGGTTAACATGCAATCTGTAATGTTTTCTTTTAATTTAAGGAAGGCTATAGAGCAATTTTCAGATTTATAAGTGATCCAGAGATGTAACTTTAGGACAGGCTTCTGCAAAACTCTGCCCATAGCCTGTCAGTCTTCACCTATTACCCGCCCTATGTAGTGCCTTCTTTCAACCTCCTCCAATGACGGAGGATTCCTCCGTGTAAGCTTGAGCGCTGTCACGGTTGTGTTAGAACACTCAGACAATTCAGTGAGGTAAAATCAGCTTTATTAAGAACAATAAAGTACACTAAACCACCCTTCACAGGTCCAGATCTGGACAGTACTGTGGCACTTCCCAAATCTGACACAGGTCTGGATGCTAGGAAAAATAGCAAAACAAAATAGCAAACAATAGTAGATTTTCTCCAATGACTGGAACCAGGAACAGAACCTCAGCAGTACCAAACCTAGGAATCACACCAAACCAGAGAGGCGGTAGGTAACTGCAGGGCAGATTCCCTAGAAGACTAGGGATAGAATGGCAGCAAGACAGGACACTGGAGAGTGACCTGGACCCTAGAGTAGTAGGGATAGCAGAGGTATGGTAATGGACACAGCAAGTGACCAAGTCTCAGCGAACTAGATAAACAGAGGCTACAGTACTGGACACAGCAAGTGACCAGGTCCCTAGCAAGCTAGGGCATGTGGAGGCAACACAGAAATGAGGCAAGGAATACTCCCTAGCATGCTAGGGTAAATGGAGACAACAGAGATAGGCCCTGGCGAGGGACTACTCCCTAGCAAGCTATGGTACCGGAGACAGCACTGATCGGCACTGACAAGTGACTAGACCCCACAAGCTAGGGTGATGGAGGCAACACTGACAGGCACGAACAAGAGACTATTCCCCAGGAGACTAGGGTAAATGGAGGCAACACTGACAGGCATGGACAAGAGACTATTCCCCAGAAGGCTAGGGCAAACGGAGGTAGCAAGGAACAGCACTGGCAAGCAACTGAGCTACCCACTCACAGATACCCCGATGACATGGGTGTACTGGCCAGATAGGTGCCAATAGGGAATTGCTGTAGAGTGAGAGCAAGGGGAATGGAACACTGGGTATGCACCCAGACGGGTCCAGCCAGTAAGCTGCTGAAGCGATCGAAGTGCCCAACTAGTCAGCAACTAAACGTAATAAAGCCCAAAGCCTGATAGGTGCCCAGAGAGGTAGTCAGCCAGTCCAGTCAGCAACGGATTGGATAGTCAGCCACAGCCAGATCGGTATACAGAGCAGAGTTAGCCAGTCCTAGTCAGCAATGGATCTGGTAGTCAGCCACAGCCAGGATCAGTACACAGAGCGATAGTCAGCCAGTCCTAGTCAGGAACGGATCAGATATCAGCCAAAGCCAGGATTGGTACACAGAGTGGTAGTCAGCCAGTCCTAGTCAGCAACGGATCGGATAGTCAGCCACAGCCAGGATCGACACGTAGAGGGGTAGTCAGCCAGTCCTAGTCAGCAATGGAACCACGGAACAGGTGAGACAGTAGCGAGGTCAGGCAAGCTGGGTCATACACGGAGCAGGAAAAAACAGCAGACAAACGCTAGGTACAGGAACACCACGAAAGGGCACCAAAGTAATGACAGGACTGGGGTTAAAAGGGCTAGCACTGGGCGGGGCAGAACCCAGTGGCCAATAAGAGCCCAGCAGGGAACAGAACAGAAAGCAGCAATGTCACTGGCGATCAAGAGCACGGGCACCGTGGTAAGCATTCTCATTGGCAAGAGACCGTAATGTCCTGTAATGTAAAAAAAAAATTGCAGCGACAAATAGGGACAGTTAAAAAAATAATTTGAGACAGATACAGAGACAGGGACCCTGATGTGAACTGTGAAAGAGGATAGAGGAGACAGAGCCTTACTGTATATGATACAGTATTTTGTAATGGGCAAGACATCACACTCAGTCAGTTCTGTTGTGTCTGTTAAAATCCACATACTATTTTTTTAATATCCAGCAACTGTACTAGGGACAGGGGTAGGGGGAAAGAATTAGGAGCAGTGCAGGGGTGCATTAGTAAAATGGTAGTGCAAAAACTGACTGCAGCCATGGTTGTGTGCAATTAACAATGATGACCCCTCTCATCCTGAGGAGGCTGTTTGTGAAATTTACATAAAAATATCCTTCATCACCAGCAGTATTAATAAACTTTAAAAAACAATGAAAACATCAATGAGCCACATTCTAGTATTGACGACATAACAGAGAAGGGTGTAGCAGTGCAATCAGCTGCTGTGCCTGACAATAAGAGTAAAAACATCAGTCCTCAAAATAATGGCAAATGTTCTGAAAACACCTCTATGGGGAAAAGTAAAAAACATAGTAACATAGTAAATTAGATTGAACAAAGACACAAGTCCAACCTTCTCCTCATACCCCAGTAATCTTATAGCTCACCTGCTACCAAATAAGTTAGTCTTTATCAGACCTTCCTGATCTGCCTTTGGAAAGAAATGTATCTGATCTTCTCTTGAATGTATCCATTGTATCTGCCATAACCACCTCCTTGGGCAAAGAATTCCACAATTTACAGACCTTACTGTAAAAAAACCCTTCCTCTGCTGAAGTCTAAACCTCCTTTCCTCTAATCTCAAGGGGTGTCCCCTGGTCACTTGATCAGGCCTTGGAATAAATAACTCACCGCAGACATCCTTGTATTGACCTCTCATATATTTGTACAATGTGATAAGGTCTCCTCTTAGTTGTCTTTTCTCTACAATAAATAAACCAAGTTTGTCTATTCGTTCCTCATACGTCAAGTCCTCCATTCCCCGTAATACATTTTGTTGCTCTTCACTGTTCCCTTTCTAGTTCTAGTATATCCTTTTTCAGAACTGGTGCCCAAAATTGTACTGCATACTCAAGGTGAGGTCTTACCAATGATTTGTACAATAGCAAAATAATGTTATCCACTCTTGCTTCAATACCTCTTTTTATGCAAGACAGGACTTTGTTTGCCTTTGCTACTGCTGTTTGACACTGGTCACCGTTTCCCAGTTTGTAGTTGACAAGGATACCCAGGTCTTTCTCTAGCAACAAGTCCCCTAAAATGATTCCATTAAGTTTATAAGTAGCCTTGGGATTATTTCGTCCCAAATACATGACTTTATACTTCCCCCCATTAAACTTCATATTCCATTTGTTTGCCCAATCTGCAATTTTGTATAAATCCTTCTGTAGAGAGCAATTATCCTGTTTTGAATTAATTACCCTGCATAATTTTGTGTCATCTGCAAATATTGCTAATTTGCTTTCTATATCTATTTCTAGGTCATTTATAAACATGTTAAAAAGCAGCGGACCTAATACTGAACCCTGAGGTACTCCACTCTCCACTATAACTGTATTGGAGAATTGTCCACTTACAACCACACACTGTTCCCTATCCTTCAGCCAGTTTTGTATCCAATTGAAAAGAAATTGTTTGAGAATTCAAAAAGCCTAGAGGAATATGAAAGTAATAGGGAAGAAGCTGCAGGTAAGGCTGAGAATGACCTAATTATTGATGATGATGTTGATATGGAATATGTCCTTCCAGCATCCTCCTCTTATATACAGATGACTTTGAGTAAGAGAGAGATGGTGAGCTGTGACATGGCCATGACATTAGCGGAAATTTAATTTAAATTAAAAAAGCAATAAAGTTACACAGTTATTCTGTTATGTTCTCTTAACCAATACTTACTGAGTTCATGGGAAGGAGTCAAAATCGTCACAAAATTAATGCCAAAGTATGCCTGTGTAATGACAAACTTGCCAAAATGTTGGCAGTTAACATTTCTTTTGTAGAAAATACAGGGTTTATAGAACTGTAAACATTTGTTAAACCCAGTTGTTCTTTTCAAAGTCTGTGTTATTTTTCAAAGATGGTTGTGTCAAAATAGTGCAAGCAGGTGGTTAGCGTAGGGGGGCAAAGGGATGGAAACCTCATACAACAACAGATATAAGGTTGAGCGAAAGGTTCCATCAAATTCTAGTGGAAAAATTAGTGAAAACCACATGGTTGACTGCTTTTATGTGAGAAAATCCACTTTAAATAAAGCAATTAATATCTCAGCTATTTTTTAAATGGCTAGAAAGTTTTTGACCCTTTAATCGCGTTTTTCATTTTTTTTCTATAAAACCGTGTCATTTTCCACAATACCAGCGGCTACAGAGCTAGATAGAGGTGCTAGGCTGTTGTGCTGTGAATTAATAGTGACATTGAGGATCTTTTAGAATTTTTTGTCAAGGGCATAGGAAGAAGAGGGTAGTAGAGTGATCAGGACAGGTCAGCTACCTGTGCCTGCTTCCATTGCTGCGTCTGCTGCCAGTGCTGCCTCTGCCGCCAGTGTGTCTTGTAATTCTCAGGAGTGGGGGGAGGAGGAAATTATGCGAAGTGTGAGAGCAGGGGACCCTAAGTCTCACTTACCATCTCCAAGCAGTACTGCCACTAGTATTACTACTAATAAGGTGCCGAGGCTTATGCAGAGTGTTAACAGTGAAGGAAGGGGAGATCACATAACTAGTGAGGAGGAAGACCCAGGAACTGAAATTGATGTGGTTGGTATTAGTAGTAGTAGCAGTGATGGTGAAGCAGCTTTGTCAGACTAGTGTTAGGGGAGTGGTAGTTGAAGTAATGCAGAGCATCCAGAATAACGGTCAAGGGAACCCACACCATGCCCCTGACCCTGAAATTCCCCTCCCTCCCACTGCATTGTCCAGGTGGAACATGATCCTGAAGAAGGCAGAAGAATTGTTGCCTAGCAACAATAATACCACTAGCACCAGAAGCACAGATCAGCTGCCTATGCCTGCTGCTACTGCTGCCATTCTGCCTTCTTCAGGTCAACAAGAAATGGCAAGTGTGACATTAGGGGAACTTCTGTCACATTTCTCATCACCTCCTCCAACCAGTGAGATGTCTGTAATAGAGCAGTAGCAGCAAGGAGGGACTGGTGGTGGTGATGATGATGGCGCTGGAGAAGCTGGGCCGGAAGAAACATGTTTAGCCCAAACAGAGAGGAATGGGATACAAGGATGAGGGTGGGCATCACCACCACCACCAGCAGCTGTGATCTTTTGGAATTTGTGTAGTTTTCCACTGCTCCAATTCTTGCTGCTGAAGAGTTGCAAGGATAGCAAGATGCTAATGAGCAGGCTTGTGTGCCACAGACCACCGTGGAAGCAGTGGGAATGGGGCCAACAAGTTATGTGGGACTAGGACAGGTTCCACTTGCCAGCAACAATACTTCTGTTCCTAGTTGTAGTGCTGATTCTGAGGCAGTAACAGCAAAAGCAGCAACATCATCCTCTGTCCCAGCCAGTGAAAGGATTGTGGAGGAGAAGAAGAAATAGGATATTCTTCTCCACCTTCCACTTCCCCCCGAAGTCCTGGGTGTGGGACTATTTTTCTCTTGGAGAAAGCACAGTGCAGTCAGTGCAGTGACACATCAGTGGAAAGAGGAAAGGAGGGAAAGCACCTTGGCACAACCACCCTGATAACACATGAAGCACAGACACCATAACATTTATGTGAAACATGTTAAACCCAAACACCCCCGAAAGAAATCGTCCACGGCTGTTGCTGTAACAAGGTGGAAATCAAAGAGGATCAATGGTGAGCGGAACTTTTGGTTCACCTGGCATAAAGGGGCATCTGAGGAAATTCCATCCCTCACAATATGCTAAGCTGGTGGCAGTGAGGGTTCATCATTATATTAAACTGTCTGCAAGTTGTCACATGTCCTTATCAGGGAATCGACAAGAGGCATAGTGACAGCAACAGTACTGTGCTTCTGGTGGGAGAATCTCACATAGGGGACCTTAAGCATCATGGAGTTTGGTTACATTTATATCAGGTATTTGATGTGAGTCCAGATGTGCCCTTTTTTCCCAGTCATTTCCTTTTTCATGCACACTGTGCACATTGCAGTTGTTGATGAGAGGCACATTTCCTGCTAACAAGGAAAAACTTTATATTCTAACAACACACCCATGATTTTGGTGGAGGGGCAGATGGAGTAGTATTATTGGCCAACTTCTTTTCTCCACATATAACAGAAGACGCAGTGCAGTGGACGATAAGCTTACTAGTGGGAATCAGCAACTGAAGTGACTTGTGCCGAGTAAAGACGTGAAAGAAACTTACTTTTGACAAAGGTTGTTCAGAGCATCAGTTGTAGTGAGAGTATCCGGGGCAAGTACTCACGTGATCTCGTCTGTCCCACTCGAGAGACCGTAGGAGAAGACAGGAGGGTTTAAGTAGTCCTCCAGCTCCTCCCACAATCTCAGGCACTGCCTTACATTAGTCGACATGTGTGCTTTCTATTTCTGTTACAACCATGTTAGTTGAAGTCAAATTGTATATAAAGCAGTGGTTGAGCACTATAAAATCAGAAGCTCAGAAGCAACTAAGAAAACTACAGTTACCATCAGCTGTAGAGAAACACATTGCTAAGAGCTGAAACTCTGTCATCTTTTGTTGAAATAAAGACCTCTTCTACATAAATCCTGAATTGTTCCTTCTTTGAAAGAACCACTACTACTACTACCACAACTGCATCTTAACAGCCTCTCTGGCTGGCTGGAAATCACAATTGACTTTAAGGCTGTAACAAGCTGCACAAAAATTCATATTTCCTAAAGCCCTGTCCAAGTGCCCACACCAACCCTTTACACCTCTCCTAGCCCTGTTGTAGGAGCGACTAATGTTATGGTATTAGCAAAAATGGCAAGTTGTAAGAGAAAATAACATGATGCTAAAATTGCATCTCTCTTTAAAGATATTCTAACCATACAGGCACCCAGCTCAAATCACACACATACATTATGAAGAATCTCTGTTATAAATGTTCAAAGTAAAATTCTGACTAATGGAATCAGTTATTGATGGCTTTCTGCTTGAAAACATTCGGCAAACTAGTTCACTCTTTTTAAAATTAATTGGAATACTCACATTCATTTTACATGCGTTAATTTAGCTAGGACTGATTTGATGTCCTTGTTCCTCAAACCATAAATGATTGGATTCAGGAATGGAGTCACAACTGAATATAGGAAAGATAAAAACTTTTTGAGATTTAATGAATTTTCTTTAGAATGAAACAAATAAGCAGTAATCAATGTTCCATAATATATGGACACAACTGTCAGGTGTGAGCTGCACGTGTAAAAAGCTTTCTGTCTTCCAGTGGTCGATGGGATCCTGAGAATGGTGTGGAAAATGTAGATGTAAGTTGCAATGATGAACATTAAAGGGAGGAAACTTGCTGGAAAACCTACCAGAACATTCACCCTGTCAACAAAAGTAGTGTCTGAGCATGAAAGCTCCATAATGGGTGCAAAGTCACAGAAGAAATGATCAATGACATTAGGACCACAGAATTGCAATCCAAGTACCTGAATTATGATATTCAATGTCAGTGATAATGCTGCAACCCAAGAGCAGAAAACCAGATAAAGGCATGTCTGGAAGTTCATGACAGAAGAATAACGCAGTGGATTACATATTGCCAGATATCTGTCATAAGACATGACCAAAAGAAGGAAACACTCTGCAGATGCTATTGAACCAAAAAGGTACAACTGGGTGAAACAACCAGCAAAAGACATGGTTTTCCTTTTGGTCAATATAAGACTCATCATAAAAGGGGAAATTACTGTAGTTAGCAGTAGGTCACAGGAGGAGAGGTGGCTCAGGAAGAAGTACATCGGAGAATTTAGTGTTTGACTAAAAGACACCAAGAGAACAATCAGCAGATTTCCAGTTATAGTCAACATGTAAATTAGAAGGACAATAAGGAAAATAACACTTCTGAAGTTGTAAACCTCATGAAATCCCAAAAGAAGAAAATATTTGACTCTTGTCTGATTCACTTCATTCATTTTCTGGCAAGAAAATATAGGTCTTATGAGAGGGTCAGGTTCTCAAGTAAGGAGATTTTCAGAGAAAACATAGGCAAGTCCTAGATTATCAAACTAACTTCATACAAAATAAAAAACTGTACAAAATTAAAGATACATTAATATAAGTAAAGTGACAGTAGAGGGATATAATAGCAATCATAATAGACTGAACTGGACAGATATAGATAAACATCACAAGCTTACAGATCTCTCAGGGTCCTTATTTAGTTGCTCCTCAAAAATAACCCAGGGGATTTGTAAATCATGTAGTGTCAAGCGTACCGTATGTTAATCCAACAAATGTTTTCATACATTCTACTTCATACAACAACAATATTCCTTCAAAGATAGGATCATAATGGATACATTCGTTCTCCTTTATACGTCAACGAAATCTAAACAGGACAATATAACAGGAAAAAATAATCTATAGAATAAAAATGTTGCTGACTTAATGGAAAGTAATAGATTCCTACAAACCTGTAATGACAAGATGGAGTTCAAACAGGTTTGCAGTATTTTCCTATATTACATACAGTCATTAAGATGGTTGAAAAAAAAAAACAAGTTCAAGTTCAACCTTTCAAATATGTATTTATTTATTTATTTATTTATTTAGAAAATATTTTGCCAGGAGGAAGACACCAAGACTTCTTGTATGCTAGTATGACCTGGAGACCATTACCAATACAATTACACATTTATATATAAACACTTACAAGACAAAAACAAATAATACATTATCATTTCAATTTATTTACATGTTCATTTACAAGGAAAGAGTCATTTTTAGGGATTTTAAACTTGCAGAAGATTAGATTTTTTGGTATATTTTATGGGCTTTTAGAGCTCTATAAGTCTTTCTTGAAAATTTCTACTGTATTTGTCTCCATCATCTTCCATAATTTTGCTGTAGAAACAATAAAGAGAAATTAATGGGGCACCCCTGTGTGCATCAGTCTCCTAGTTTAAAGGACCACCAACAAAACCTTTTGTGTATATACTCACAAAAGGCTTGTGTAAGAGAGGACATAAACCCAAACCGGCTTCCAAAGCACCTGGTGATGTTAACTGCCCCCAGAAACAGTGTCCATGGAGAGGTGGCTGCTCACTTCACAAACACACTTTCCCCACAGGGTTAATGATATCCTATGGCAACAAAAACACATGCAAAAAGAAAGAGCGCCAGACAGTGTAATGCGATATATACTAAATTTCACCAGTATAAAAATGTTTAGGATTGGTCAGTAAGTTGATATCAGCCAATCTGACAAGACAGCATGCAGAGAATACAACCCTATCTCTATTCGGGCTTCTTGTAGAGATGATTCTGAATATATCAATTGGGAGATCCAGACTTATACATCCAAATATTTTAATATAATCAATTACAAGGCTATAACGCTTACATGTTTCACAGCTGATAAGCTGCTTTATCAAAGCTTACACAGCCTTACAAACAGAACAAGAAATATGCATATTTACAGAAAAAGAGAAACAAGATATATATACATGCACACATAAATATATATATATATAACAATTTTATATACAGTTATGTATTGTTTTTAGGTACAAAGAAGCAATTATTTTGAGGAATTTTAGACTGGGGAAGATCTGATTTTTTCTGATAGGTTATTCAGGCCTTCAAAGTGCTGAAGGAGAGTGACTTCTTATTGTAGTGTGAAATAGTCAGGGAGTTGTTAGCAGTGGAGGTTATAGTAGGTATGGAGATCTGTAGTGATCATACTGCTCAGGTAGTGTGGAATATTCAGTGAGTTGTTAGCAGTGGAGGTTATAGTTAGTATGGAGATCTGTAGTGATCATACTGCTCAGGTAGTGTGGAATAGTCAGTGAGTTGTTAGTAGTGGAGGTTATAGTAGGTATGGAGATCTGTAGTGATCATACTGCTCAGGTAGTGTGGAATATTCAGTGAGTTGTTAGCAGTGGAGGTTATAGTTAGTATGGAGATCTGTAGTGATCATACTGCTCAGGTAATGTGGAATAGTCAGTGAGTTGTTAGTAGTGGAGGTTATAGTAGGTATGGAGATCTGTAGTGATCATACTGCTCAGGTAGTATGGAATAGTCAGTGAGTTGTTAGTAGTGGAGGTTATAGTTAGTATGGAGATCTGGAGAGATCATACTGCTCAGGTAGTGTGGAATAGTCAGTGAGTTGTTAGTAGTGGAGGTTATAGTAGGTATGGAGATCTGTAGTGATCATACTGCTCAGGTAGTATGGAATAGTCAGTGAGTTGTTAGTAGTGGAGGTTATAGTTAGTATGGAGATCTGGAGAGATCATACTGCTCAGGTAGTGTGGAATAGTCAGTGAGTTGTTAGTAGTGGAGGTTATAGTTAGTATGGAGATCTGGAGTGATTATACTGCTCAGGTAGTGTGGAATAGTCAGTGAGTTGTTAGTAGTGGAGGTTATAGTTGGTATGGAGATCTGGAGTGATCACACTGCTCAGGTAGTGTGGAATAGTCAGTGAGTTGTTAGTAGTGGAGGTTATAGTTAGTATGGAGATCTGGAGTGATCATACTGCTCAGGTAGTGTGGAATAGTCAGTGAGTTGTTAGCAGTGGAGGTTATAGTAGGTATGGAGATCTGTAGTGATCATACTGCTCAGGTAGTGTGGAATAGTCAGTGAGTTGTTAGTAGTGGAGGTTATAGTTAGTATGGAGATCTGGAGTGATCACACTGCTCAGGTAGTGTGGAATAGTCAGTGAGTTGTTAGCAGTGGAGATTATAGTTAGAATGGAGATCTGGAGTGATCATACTGCTCAGGTAGTGTGGAATAGTCAGTGAGTTGTTAGCAGTGGAGGTTATAGTTAGTATAGAGATCTGGAATTATCATACTGCTCAGGTAGTGTGGAATAGTCAGTGAGTTGTTAGTAGTGGTGGTTATAGTTAGTATGGAGAGCTGGAGTGATCATACTGCTCAGGTAGTGTGGAATAGTCAGTGAGTTGTTAGTAGTGGAGGTTATAGTTAGTATGGAGATCTGGAGTGATCATACTGCTCAGGTAGTGTGGAATAGTCAGTGAGTTGTTAGTAGTGGAGGTTATAGTTAGTATGGAGATCTGTAGTGATCATACTGCTCAGGTAGTGTGGAATAGTCAGTGAGTCGTTAGTAGTGGAGGTTATAGTTAGTATGGAGATCTGGAGTGATCATACTGCTCAGGTAGTGTGAAATAGTCAGTGAGTTATTAGCAGTGGAGGTTATAGTTAATATGGAGATCTGGAGTGATCATACTGCTCAGGTAGTGTGAAATAGTCAGTGATTTGTTAGCAGTGGAGTGGAGGGTATAGTTAGTATGGAGAGCTGGAGTGATCATGCTGCTCAGGTAATCTGGTAGATTTCCATAGGGGTGGTTGTAAACTAAGCAAATTCTTGAAACATATTACAATGGTGGGTAGTGTTATTACATTGAAAGACAAAGTGACATAATGTGTTACACAGAATGTCAAGACTTTAGTGTATGATTGTCTTTAACATTTGTTGAACAATACATTTTGTTACCAGGGTACTTAAACAGGATTTGTTTCTAACAACAAGCCAAGAAATGTGAGAGGCTCTGAGAATAAACAAAAGCAATGTTGCCTGTTCTATGGCTAGCCACCGTGCAAAAGCATCACATTTTAGCTCTCTAGTGGCATTACAGAGGAAACATATTAGTAGGGGTGGACAAAAGGTCCTGTTGTGTTACTGAAAAAAAAAATCAGCGAAAACTAATTTGATGTCTGCTTTTTTTGCTGAAGAATATGCTTTAAAACCAGTGATTACAATCTGCATTTTTCACCCACTGGCAAAAATTCTTCTCCATTTTTTCAATGGCTAGAAATTGTCCAACCATTTCGCCTTTTCTCTATAAAAACATGACATAGTCCAGGAAGTGAAACACAATAGAAGCAGCTACAGACAGGTAGATGTGCTGTACTGTTCTTCTTTGATCTTGTGGCAAAATTGAGGCAGGAGAGGTTCTTAGTGACAGCTATCATGAACTAATAAACTAATAAAAGGAGGAATTGGGGGGGATCATTATGTGTCCACTGAGTCTGAGAAATAGAAGGAAGTGACTACTACAGACCCAATGCTGGCCAGTCCCTCTAAATCACCCCTAGGGATCTTGGGTAAATTAATGTCAAGGGAGGAAGAATAGGGTAGAATTGAGAGTAGGACACTACAGCTGCCTGTGTCTGGTTACAGACGTGCTGCCCCTGCTGATACCATTGCTGTGTCTGATGTCAAACGTGCTTCCCCTGCTACTACTACTACCATTGCTGTGCCTGCTGTCAGACATGCTGCTCCTGCTGCCAGCAGTGTTGTGCCTGCTGCCAGTACTGCATCTGCTACCACCAGTACTGTGTCTGCTCTCAGACATACTGCCCCTGCTCTCACCAGTGCTGTTCCTGCTGCCAGTGCTGAACCCGCTGTCACAAGTGCTGAATCTGCTGCCAGTGTGTTTTGCAATATTCAGGAGGAGGCAGAAGAAGATGATACCAAGTGTAACAGCAAGGGACCCTAAGTTGCACTTTTCATTCCCAAGCAGTCCCACCAGTGCTAGTACTACTACTAAGGAGGTCCAGAAGCTTGTTAGTGTTAGGAGTGAAGGAGGGATAATCATTATATTACTAGTGACTGTGAGGAAGAAGACTCAGTAGCTGAAATTGATGTGGTTGGTGTTGGTACTAGTAACAGTGATGGGAAAGTAGCCTGTGGGACTAGTGTTAGGTGTAGGGGAAGCAATTGAGTTCTTCCAGACTATTGATCAAGGGACCCTATACATTTCCCTGACCCTGGGAGTCCCCTTTCCTCCACGGTATTTTCCAGGTGGAACATGATTCTAAAGAAGGCAGAAATAGCTAGCAGCAATAGCACCACCACCACCGGGAGCACATATCAGATGTCTGTGCCTACTGCTAGGGCTGCCAGTCTGCCTTCTTCAGCTCACCAAGAAATGGAAAGTGTGACATTAGGGGACCCTCTGTCACATTTCTCATCACCTCCTCCAAAAAGCTGTGACATATCTGTAATAGAGCAGCAGCATGGATGGACTGGTGGTCGACATGATGATGGTGGAGAAGCTGGGGTGAAAGAGACATTGATGGCCTTTTTAGCCCAAACCGAGAAGGTATGGGAGACAGGGATGAGGAAAGGCATCACCACCAATACCAGCAGTGAGCTTTTCAAATTTGCGGAGTTTGCATCTGCTCTTATTCTTGCTGCTGCTGAGGGAAGCAGGATGCTGAGGAGCAGACTAGTGTGCCACAGACAACCATGGACATAGTGGGAATGGGGTCAATAAGTGAGGCAGGACTAAGACAGGTTCTACTTGACAGCAGCAATACTCCTGGTCCTAGTTGCAGTGCATGTTCTGAGGCAGTAGCAGCATCATCATCCTCTTCCCCAGACAGTGAAAGGGAATGTTGAGGAGAAGACGAAAGAGGCCATTCTTCTCCACCTCTTGCCTGCCCCCTCATGGGTGTGGGACTATTTTTCTCTTGGGGCAGGCACAATGTAGTCATAAACAACGGCACTATGCACAATTTGTGACAAGTCAGTTAGAAAGGGAAAGGAGGGATTATGCCTTGGCACAATTGCCCTGATAACACACATGAAACACAGACATCATGACATTTATATGAAACATGTGAAAGTCAAACACCCACCACAGAAATTGAGCACTGCTGTTGCTGTACCCCCTGACTCTCCAGTAAGTTAACAAGAGGCGAGGTGGAGATCAAAGAGGAGGAAGAATAGACAAACCCAAGCAGAGACTGGAAGTTCAATGACAGGCTAAACAACTAGCTCACCATCACCTTCTTGCACTAGGGTAACTACATCTTCTAAAAGGAAAAAAGATGTAACAAAGGGCTTTATTTGGTTGATCTGTTATGTAGAAAGGATCAATATTAAATGAGGAAAATAATATACTATTGATATTAATACAATCAGAAGGTATCATCTACAATCCCAATGGCTCAAGTGTACCAGGCAAAAAAAAGGAGAGAGCAGAGGCGTAACTAGAAGCCACCGGGCCCTGGTGCAAGAATTGCCATGGGCCCCCCCGACCACATTGGTCCCTTCATCCACATTGCCCCTTCCACAATGCCCCTTCATCTCCACATTGCCCCTTCCACAATGCCCCCTTCATCTCCACAATGCCCCCCTTCATCTCCACATTGCCCCTTCCACAATGCCCCCTTCATCTCCACAATGCTCCCATCTTCACATTGCCCCTTCATCTCCACATTTCCCCTTCTGCAATACCCCTGGGCCTACCTCCAGTCCCTGGTGGTCTAGCGGAGTGTCTTGACAGATCTGTGCCTCCTTCGGCACAGATCTCTGTAACTGGAGCTCCCGAGCGCCACTCTAGTAATGCAGAGGCTGGGAGATGATGTCATCTCCCAGCGCTCTGTATTACTAGAGCGGCGCACCGAATGGGAGATCAGCTAGGCAACTGCTGCGGGCGAGGGGGTCACAGGTGGCGGCCAGGCCTCTTAAGTGACGGGCCCGGTCGCAGGTGCGACCGCTGCGA
Source organism: Rhinophrynus dorsalis (assembly GCA_037306005.1). NCBI lineage: Eukaryota > Metazoa > Chordata > Amphibia > Anura > Rhinophrynidae > Rhinophrynus > Rhinophrynus dorsalis. The sequence continues at coordinate 558,717,150 of CM074721.1, forward strand.
CCCCTATTGTTACGCCACTGGGAGAGAGTGCCTATTAACTGTTTAAAGTATTAGCACATAATATGAGGAAAATCTTTAATCAGTACCAAAATAAACATAATATATATATATATATATATATATATATCCTAGGAAATTCAGTATAAAATATATAATATCTTTATAATATAAAAGGCCAGATGTATGTTTGCCCGATGCAGTCATGCACAGTAGAGACTGCCCGAACGCACAGAATGCACACGTACATGGGCATTTACACTAGTGCAATATAAAATGATTGCCAAGCAAACTGGCTGAGTAGATTTAATGTCCTTAAAGGTAGTCTGTAATAAAGAGACAATTGTACATGTTACCGGTAACTATAATACATGCAGAAAATGAATACAAAGTCTGATGTTATTGACCTTTAGTTCATCAAATAGCGGGTGGGTGATGTGAATTGTCCAGCAGTAATGTAGATATAAATATATATTTTTATTCGCCCCCCCCCCCATCTTTACCTTGAGGTTGGTAAAAGATGGATGAAGCTGGTCCCCAGGTTCTCTAATTGTGGGCAAGTGCAAACACCTCCCATCTGTTATTTAGAATTCTCCGGTGAATAAGATGGAAGGTCCTCTTTAAAAACTCAGAAACTGCAGGAAAGTTGCTGTCCTTCCCGGCTTTACTTTAAAATGTATTTGAGGACTCTGAATCAGGAACAGCTGGCAGTATGATTTCCCCCTGCTTTAAAGTTATCCAGTGAGCTGAACAGTAGGCAGGTAGCTTTCTCTCACTACTAGCTTTTTTAAAAGGCAATTCGTCTGGAACATAGGTTCGTAAGGATCCTGCACTCGGTGGTGAACTGTTAATCTCCGCCAGTAATGCTGAAAGGGTCTATCCAACGTGTTTCGTGCAAGGACTTGGCACTTCCTCAGGGAATCTCATATAGTAAACTGAGTGTCTTTTGTTTGAAGTAGCCATCTTTAAATAGATCACCTGAATCCTTTCCACCCTATCAGGCAGAAGTCAGGCAATCCAGGTGTAATACAATGATTTTAAAAAACCAAGAATTAAGGATTGTTGTAAATATTCATGTATATAAATATATTATATAAATATATAGAACTATATCATATTGTGATTTAATTTACAAATAACGTCTTAACACAACACATGTATTTATATTAAGATGTACAGAAGGGTACACAAAACCCTTTAATAGTCACGGAAATAAACCGATTTAACTTAAATATATATAATCTCTATTTAGAGGGACCACTAACGCAATAAATTATAATATACATATGTGATGTGTTTCGTAAGAACTGTATAAAAAGATAAGCCTCTATGGTACACTGAGGCCTACCATCCTCTCCTTATGTTGACTGTTAAACATTAAAGATTCACCATAAACAACTGCACAAGTAACGAACTAAAACACATGATGGACTTGTGTCTTTTTTCAACCTAATTTACTATGTTGCTATGTTACATAAAACTGCAGTTTAAAAATAAAAAAAACAAAAACTAAAATCAAAAGTTAAAAAACAGAAGTAAAAAATTGTATAATAAAGAGATCTGAAGACCACTCATTAATAATATATATTTAGATGATGCCACAAGTAAGGTCCAATTTACATAAACTAGTATTCCAGTGATCACTTGTAAGCCTGTGTCTAAATTAAAGTAAATGTATCTAAACTCTCATTTAATCCCTTAGGTTTAAAGTGTTCATTTTAAAATCTTAAGCACGATTTTTTTAAACCCATCACCTCCTTGAACTGTACCAGATATTTGTTCCAATGGCAATAAAACTCTATTTGTAATATCTTAATACCCAATGGGTATTTTGTATCCCCCATTAATATACATTTCCTGTGTTCCAAACATCGCTCGCTCAATTTTCTCTTGGTTTTGCCAATATATATTTTGTTACATGGACATTTTATACTATTTACTATGTATTTAGCATTAGAATTTAGGAACCGCTTTATTTCAAATATCTCACCCCTATTATTATGAAAATTGCTTTCATGATGCAATCCATCATTTAGAATGACATTTGTGGTTCCCTAGTACAGAATTTATATTCTTTTTTTTTTTTCAACCCACTTGATTTATTCTTATAAGAGTATTTTGTAAGTCCTTATTTTTCGTGTAAATTACTGGAGGTGTTTTATCTGTAACATTTTGTAAAAAAGGATCATGCAATACAACTGACAAATGCTTTTTTAAGATTCTTTTTATAGCATTACGTTGTATATTATACTTTGTTATAAACTTATGCTGATCAAATGTTTTGGACACCCTTTATCTAAAAACTTTTTTTGAGTCTACAGACTGTTATCTAAAATTTTCAGTTTTTTTACAATTTTGTCTTATTCTGTAAAATTGTCCTTTAGGAATATATCTTTTCCACATTTGTAAGTGACAACTGTTATAATGTAAATATGCATTGGTGTTTGTAGGTTTTAAATACGTTTCAGAGACTATCTTTCTATTTTCATATCTCAGACTTAGATAAAAAAATGTTTTCTATCCTTATTTATTGTATAAGTAACACTTAAAGGGATAGTAACACTTCGTTTTAACTTTATTTTATTTTGTAGGCATTAAAAAAAACATGAAGAATGATATAAGTCTTATCTCTCAAACCTTTATGGTTTATGAGATATTCACAAGCAAAGTTTCCCCTCCCGCCCCTTTTACATAGTAACATAGTAACATAGTAAATTAGGTTGAAAAAAGACACAAGTCCATCAAGTTCAACCTTCGCTTCATACCTCAGTAACTAAGAATTTTATAGCTTTCCTGCTACCAATTAAATTAGTCTTTATCAGACCTTCCTGATCTGCCTACCGATAAACAGTATAACTCTGTATGTTCCCTTCTGAAAGAAATGCATCTAATCTTCTCTTAAATGTGTCCATTGTATCTGCCATAACTACCTCCCTGGGCAATGAATTCCACAATTTGACAGACCTTACCGTAAAAAAACCCTTCCTCTGCTGAAGTTTAAACCTCCTTTCCTCTAATCTCAAGAGGTGTCCCCAGGTCACCTGAGCAGGCCTTGGAATAAATAGCTCACCGCAGAGATCCTTGTATTGACCTCTCATATACTTGTACAATGTGATAAGGTCTCCTCTTAGTCGTCTTTTCTCTAGAGTAAATAAACCAAGTTTGTTTAGTCGTTCCTCATATGTCAAGTCCTCCATTCCCTTAATTAATTTTGTTGCTCTCCGCTGTACCCTCTCTAGTTCTAGTATATCCTTTTTCAGAACCGGTGCCCAAAATTGCACTGCATACTCAAGGTGAGGTCTTACCAATGATTTGTATAATGGTAAAATAATGTTATCCACTCTTGCTTCAATACCTCTTTTTATGCAAGACAGGACTTTGTTTGCCTTTGCTACTGCTGTTTGACACTGGTCACTGTTTCCAAGTTTGTAGTTGACAAGGATACCCAGGTCTTTTTCTAGCAACGAGTCACCTAAAATTATTCCATTAAGTTTATAAGTAGCCTTGGGATTGTTTCCTCCCAAATGCATGACTTTACACTTCCCCACATTAAACTTCATATTCCACATGTTTGCCCAATCTGACATTGTATGTAAGTCCCTCTGTAGAGAGAAAATATCCTGTTCTGAATTAATGACTTTGCATAATTTAGTATCATCTGCAAATATTGATATTTTGCTTTCTATATCTATTTCCAGGTCATTTATAAACATGTTAAAAAGCAGCGGACCCAATACTGAACCCTGAGGTACTCCACTCTCCACTTTAACTATACTGGAGAATTTTCCATTTACAACCACACACTGTTCCCTATCCTTCAACCAGTTTTGTATCCAATTGCAAAGGTTATCTCCTAGCCCCAATTTCCTTATTTTATACACCAGCCTTCTGTGTGGTACTGTATCAAATGCCTTTGCAAAGTCTAGATATACTACATCTACTGCCTTGCCATTGTCAAGGTTGCTGCTTACCTCCTCATAGAAGCTGAAAAGATTAGTTTGGCATGACCTATTCTTCATAAAACCATGTTGATTCGTGCTAATGATCTTATTTTTTGTGTTGTAATCCTGAATATAGTCCCTTATTATGCCTTCTAATAGTTTTCCCACTACAGAGGTCAAACTCACTGGTCTATAATTCCCAGGTTCTGTTTTAGTTCCCTTCTTAAATAGAGGCACTATGTTAGCTCTTCGCCAATCCTGTGGCACTGAGCCTGTGGTAATAGAATCTTTAAAGAGTAAATATAGGGGTTTTGCTAACACTGCACTGAGTTCCTGAAGAACCCTTGGATGTATACCATCAGGACCCGGTGCTTTGTCGGTCTTAATTTTGTTCAGTCTTCCCATGACATCTCCTTGAGTTAACCCAATATCTATTAATTGTATTGTTTTATTTGATACTTGCGGAGGCTCTTCTACCATTCCTTGCTCCCTTGTATATACTGATGCAAAGAAAGTGTTTAAAACATCAGCCTAGTGTAAGACATCTCTACTCAGATGTGAATCTGGTTGTATGACCAGACAGATAACAGAAGGGGACAATTTTCTTTGTATGAAAAGAATGAAAGCCCTTCCCCCCCTTGACAAGTTTTTCAGCTTTTTCCCTTATCTTAATTGAAGATTGTCCCTCTCTGAAGTCTACCTGGGCACCTCCCTTCTGATCTGGTTGAACAGGGGGGGATACTTTGTTTGTGAATATCTCTTAAACCATAAAGGTTTGAGAGATAAGACTTATATCATTCTTCATGTTTTTTTAATGCCTACAAAATAAAATAAAGTTAAAACGAAGTATTACTATCCCTTTAAACCCATATTATTTTTATTGAATCCACCTCATTCATCGTTACCTACCCCCCAAATAATATCCGCTCAGTAGATGTTAGGATTTGGCAGTTAGTGTCCAGCCATTGCACACTGTGTGGAGCACTGACCATATATGGCAGTGTGGTGGAGGAGAAACACAAGCAGGGCATCAAGTGGCGTCTGAGGAGATCTCATCTCACAGAATATGCTAAGATGGTGGCAGGGAGGGTTCATCATTACTATTATACTGTCAACAACTTGTCATGTGTTCTTAGCGAGATGTGGACAAGGGGTATAGTGACAGCAGGTGTACTTGGTTTCTGGTGTCATGGTGTTTAGATACAAGACCCAAGGTAGATAGGCCACCTAACCCTGATCTTCCTTATTAGGGCTTGCATTTTACAGACCTGCAAGAACTCAACGTTAAAAAAGTCAGTTGCTGAGTCTAGGTCAGGTATCAAGTGTATTCTATACCGTGGGCAATTTCTCATTAAGAAAAGTCTGGAGATTGCATTTCCAAAATAATGTAGTAACTAAATATTTAATTAAGACCAGCCAATTAATAATAATGTCAAGAACAAAAAAAACAGATTGCTTGTCTTGTTTTGAGTAGCAATCTCTTTGAGGTGGTGGGTTATGTCCAAGAGGGACTGTGTTGGCATATTAGGTGATTGGTATATGCCAACAATTCTGATTTATTTTGGGAAGGGGAGAGCTATTTTGCCAGCAATGTACTCATATAAATCAGAGTTACAAGATTGTAAAGTTTAGAGACTCTTGTGTCTATAATTTTAGGCCTCCTACTCGCTTTGCTTGGTCTTTCCTGAAGCATGAGCATCCTTGAATAGAAACAGCAGTATCAGGTATTTTAGGGCTTATAAAAGATTCAGTGAGAATAAGGATTTTATATGCATGAACAATGTTTTCAATTCATCCATTTTGGGCAGCAAACTGCGGATATTGCAGTGCACAAAAGAAAGTCCTTTTTTAAAGGTGAAATTGCCTTTTTTTTGTTTGAAGGCCAGAGTTTGTTTCTATGTCATTTGCCAAGGCAAATAATAAAATGCATAAAAATCTTAGAGTTGTTTGCTCTCCGCATATAGTTAGTGTGTGCCTTTCATGGCTATAATTACTGGGGCTGGGTGATCTTGTTTTTAGTAGTCTCCTCCAGAGCTCAGAGGGTAGTGCACATGTATGCAAAAGTTCATGGTGGATTAATATGTTATGGTACAAGTGAGGAATATGATTTTGGGGATAAAGGGAAAACTTTATTAAAAGTGGAAGGGTTAAAACAGATAGTGATATGTTATTTTGGTGTGAACTTCAAAAGAATTATACAGGGGAGAAACAGGAACTCAGAATCTGCTGAAATATTATATCTGAGAATGCTTTGAAAGACAACTTCTATTTGTCTCTCTATCTCTATTTTGCTCTCTCTCTCTCTCTTTATATATATATGCACTCTCAGGATTTCTAAGAAAATATCATTAAACTTAAATCACACAAAAAGCACGGTCTTTTGATAATTTGGTATACTTTCTGCCTTTTTGATAATCCAAAAGTGTAAACTTTGCCATCTTCCGCCTATGTGCAAGATATCCTACTTGGGATCAGACTTAGTTTGTGTAGTTCTAATGTTATTAAAAATTGGTACAGTGTGCCCCTCAAAATTGCCAAATGTGTTTTGCTATGCTCTCACTCATGGCTTCATCAGGGTCTACAGTGCTACCAAGTGGTCCTCACAAATGGGTTTTATACCATATTTCCTGGGAGTGTATCAGTAGTGCTTCAAGTGATCATAAATACAATACTTTCACTAATTTAATTATCTGGTGAGCTCTATTTTTATAAACTACAGTCAGAAAAAAATGATTTGCTGATTTTGTACGTTTGCCCACTGACAAGGAAATGACCAGTCTATAATTGTAATGCTAGGTTTATTTGAACATTGAGACAGAATGACAACAAAAAAATCCAGAAAAACGCATTTCAAAACAGTTATAAATTGATTTGCCTTTTACTGAGTGAAATAAGTATTTGATCCCTTATCAATCAGCAAGATTTCTTTCTCCCAGGTATCTTTTATACAGGGAACAAGCTAAAATTAGGAACGCTTTCTCTGTCCACAGAAACAATCAATCAATCAGATTCCAAACTCTCCACCATAGCCAAGACCAAAGAGCTGTCCAAGGATGTCTGGGACAAGATTGTAGAACTACACAAGGCTGGAATGGGCTACAAAGCTATCGACAAGCAGCTTGGTGAGAAGGTGACAACAGCTGGTGCAATTATTCACAAATGGAAGAAACACAAAATAGCTGTCAATCTCCCTCGGTCTGGGGCTCCATGCAAGACCTCACCTCGTGGAGTTTCAATGATCATGAGAACAGTGAGGAATCAGCCCAGAACTACATGGGAGAATCTTGTCAATGATCTCAAGGCAGCTGGGACCATAGTCACCAAGAAAACAATTGGTAACACACTACGCCGTGAAGGACTGAAATCCTGCAGCGCCCGCAAGGTCTGCCTGCTCAAGAAAGCACATGTACAGGCCCGTCTGAAGTTTGCCAGTGAACATCTGAATGGTTCAGTTGAGAACTGGGTGAAAGTGTTGTGGTCAGATGAGACCAAAATCAAGCTCTTTGGCATCAACTAAAGTTGCTGTGTTTGGAGGAGGAGGAATGCTGCCAATGACTCCAAGAACACCATCCCCACCATCAAACATGGAGGTGGAAACATTATTCTTTGGGGGTGTTTTTCTGCTAAGGGGACAGGACAACTTCACCACATCAAAGGGACAATGGACGGGTCCATGTACCATCAAATCTTGGGTGAGAACCTCCTTCACTCAGCCACAGCATTGAAATGGGTCATGGATGGGTATTCCATCATGTCATTGACCCAAAAAACACGGCCAAGGCAACAAAGGATTTGCTCAAGAAGATGCACATTAAGGTCCTGGAGTGGCCTAGCCAGTCTCCAGACCTCAATCCCATAGAAAATCTGTGAAGGGAGCTGAAGGTTCGAGTTGCCAAACTTCAGCCTCAAAACCTTAATGACTTGGAGAGGATCTGCAAAGAGGACAAAATCCCTCCTGAGATGTGTGCAAACCTCGTGACCAACTACAAGAAACGTCTGACCTCTGTGATTACCAACAAGGGTTTTGCCACTAAGTACTAAGTCATGTTTTGCAATGGGGTCAAATACTTATTTCACTCAGTAAAATGCAAATTAATTTATAACTGTTTTGAAATGCTTTCTTCTGTTGTTATTCTGTGTCCCACTGTTCAAATAAACCTACCATTAAAATTATAGACTGATCATTTCTTTGTCAGTGGGCAAATGTACAAAATCAGCAGGAGATCAAATAATGTTTTTCCTTAACTGTATATTCTATATCTACTGTTGCTTTACTCATTTTGATGTAACTCAGAGATCTACTTTAACACATTAATGCTTTTCACCACTAAACAGCTGAAAGGATTCACTATATCTCAAGCTTTCCTTCAAAAAGGACGTCTCTAAAATATGGCTAATTGCAAATGATCAAAAATACACACTCGTACACAGGTTAATGATGTTAATTATCATAAACTCAAATGTCCACTAATTTAATCAGCAATTGCAAGACATGGCAGTATTGATCAAATCATAGATTTCCACAATCCCATTAAAATTATATAGTTTATAAGTTGATGGCAGCAGGACACATAACTGCTGCTAACTTATTAATAGTTCATCTAATCCCTGTGAATACAATATGAATGCACATAGATTTTAGGTATTGAGATTAAATATTAATATACAATTTACTGGGTTTTCTATCCAGGGCTCAGTTACACAGAACTGGTTCTTCAGCAGAAATCTTTCTTCTTGTTCTGATGTGTGCGTGCATACATATTATATATATATATATATATATATATATATATATATATATATATATATATATATATAATCAGACCTCCTTTTCAAATAGTGAAATTGAAGGCATATCTGTGTCTCAATCTGCACAGCTTTTAGTATAACTTAATGTTTGTATCCAATTGCCTAAATGTTTGATTCTTCTTTACAAATATGTTAATAGTTTTAGAGATTTTGCTTTGGTTGGGGAACCTAATCTCAGAAGAGCTTCTTTTTCGCTGCCTTTGTCAAATAAAGTTGCTTTCTCTTAATGTCATCTTCAAGAACATTTTATAACAGTTCAGATAATTATCTAAACTAAAATATACTTTGTCATTATTACAATGAATGGTCAAGAAATATATAACTTACCAGCAAGTTATAAGTTATTGAGATGTGTATGGATATGGACCAGCATAGTGCACGAGTTATAGAGCTGGAAGACAACAATGATAACATAGAGATGCAGGATCATGCAAAGATCCATGTAGATTAATACAGAGACAAATTTATTATGTGAAGTAAAAGACACATCGCTTGAAAGCTCAAATGTTGTAGGAAGTATATCACCACAGTATTCTCTTTATTCACTCCTGCATTTACATTAAATCATTCTGCACTTCTCCTACAACTACCTTGTACTTGCACTTATCACCACCCTACTGTCTCTGTATGTTGTGCCTACTGCTAATAGATTATAAGCTCTTTCAGGCAGGTTTCCATTCAAAATGTATGATTTGTTTAGTTGCAGTTCTCTTACACAAATAATGCAAAAGTCACACTTTAGTCTGAAGTCTGTATTCCTGTCTTTTATTGTCATATTGTCCTGCCAGCAGCGCTCTGTACATATTCCATTTATATGCTTACAGAATCGTTTAAGAGTTTTCTTTTGCAATACTTTTCTCATTTTCATTGTTCTTATTTCTCATTTCCCTGAAAACCTCTTCATTAAGCCACATTGACCTTAATTAGCTCCTCTTGTACCTTTTCTAAAATGGTATATATATATATTGACAAGTATATTTTTCTAATAACATTTTGAACAAATTCCTTCTTTCTTATGTATTTTTATCTTTGGAGATTACACCCCATAGCATTAGCATTGTAGCCTTTTAAAGTGGGTTGGTCATGTGTTGGAATATTTAAAAGTGTGCAAACTGGCGACTCCTAAATTAACCCTCACTTACCTTACTATGGAGAGAAAATCCTAATGACCCATAGTAATATTGCCAATTTTGGGCTTCTTCAATCAGTCCTGTATAACATGCACATGGAAAGGGACATGAAATATTCTAGAATGATCACTTCTTGCTGTAAATTACTATTTTAACCCTGTCAACTTTTGAGGGCCAGAGAGGTATCCAACTTATTACAACACAATGTGTTTGATACCACTCTGACCTTCACAAGGTTAAAAAACAGATGGGTGTGCAGTTCATTGCTTTTCAGCGTGTTACTCACCATTCTGGTCCTTAATGGGGTAAAACATTGTTGAACTCAGTCTGCTTCAGTCTAAAAAAAAAACCATGGCATTATGTCCGCCTCCATTGGACTGGTTGAAAATGTTATCTCTGGAACAAAGGCAACGCAAAATTCAGAGGGGACGTTAGGATTTTCTGTACCTAGTAAATTGAGTAGGTGCTATTATTAGGAAGAGTTAATTCTCCTTTAAGGATCATTGGGGTTCACTGTGTACTGTTGGTGCTTAACCCTTTGAATGCCAAAGAGGTACGCAACTCATTTCTTTGCACTCAAAGGGTTAAAGGTTTAAGTGAGAAAACCCAAGAAAAAAAAAAATCACACGTTAGCAGTATTACCAATAAAGATACTTCACTTTTTTTGCTAGCCCTTTAAGATAATAGTCACCTGCAAAGACCTGCAAACATGTCTGATCCTTAAAGGGTTAATGGAGCAGTAATCCTTTAATTTAGATAAACTGTGCTATGTTACTATTGACTAAAAACAACATTAGTCCATTTTGTCTTTGTATATAAAGTCTATTCTACTTCCACAGGGGATGTGTGATCTCTGTAAGTAAACTGATGACAGATAAGGACCTCTTGTCAGTTATCCCTATGGTCACACAGACATACATGTTATATGGTAGGTAGGTGCTTATCGCCTCAGTACAGTGCTACTTACTATTACACCACAATCCCAGCAGCACAATAACTTGGTATCATTCACATTAGATCATTTCCAAGGTCCCAGTGATCAGTACAGTGCAGAGAGAATCCATTGATCAATACAGTACAGAGTGAATCCATTGATAATACAGTACAGAGTGAGTCCAGTGATCAGAACAGTACAGAGTGAATCCGGTGATCATTCAGCAATGCAAGAAAATGTATTACCAACTGACCTTTTTATATTCATTACAGAGAGATTCTTCAGTAACTGTAATGAGGTAGAGAATTCCACAAAGACTTTGTTAATTAGAATAACAGGAACATAAGGGAGAAAACAATAAGTTGTGCTCAGGGATATTGAAGAATTAGCATTTACACTATAAACTCATTAATGATAAGGGGGTGAGCAATGCATTTTGAAGCAATGCTTTATACATATATGTGGTAACACAGTAACATAGTAATTTAGGTTGAAAAAAGACTTGCGTCCATCTAGTTCAACCCTTTTCCTATTCCTGTTTACCATCGTTGATCCAAAAGAAGGCAAAAAAACCCTCAATACAACAATTTCAAATTCTGCCTTGAATGGGAGGAAAAATTCCTTCCTGATTCCAAATGGCAATTAGATTTCTCCTTGGATCAACAAGCCCTAACTAAATATTAATCCCAATCACTACTAAAGTACATAGCCCTCTGTTCTGCTGTTTTAAAACAGTATTCAGGTCTGTTTTTTCAGGCAGTGAATTCCATAACTTTATTGTCCTTACCGTAAAGAAACCCTTCTGCTGTTGTAGATGAAATCTCCTTTCCTCAAGTCTAAGTGGGAGGCCCCTTGTCCTTTGTACTGTTCTGTTATTGAACAGGTCTTTGGAGAGCCCTTTGTATGGGCCCTGAACATATTTATATAGTGTTATCATATCCCCTCTAAGATGTTGTTTCCTAGTGTGTACAAGTTTAACTTTTCTAGCCTTTCTTCATAGCTAAAACTTCCCATTCCTCTTACTAGTTCTGTAGCCCTCCTCTGCATAGTATTTAAAGAGTTTACTTTTTCCACACGGGAAGAGGGAATGGTAAATGTTGATCCTATGTGATAGTGATCTTTCAGTCTATATGATTAGAATGTTAGAATTCATTCAATGCGTTGGTTTTTACATATTGCTATGTTTCCTTAATCGACTGAGGGGCTGATGATTGGGCCATTCAAGCCCTCATTTATACAATTATGACTTTGCAACAGTGACCATGCCAGTCTTTATATGTGTGTAGGTTTAGGCAGATCAGATCAGTTAGTTTATTTTCTGATTTTCTCCTGAAGAAGGTGGTCTGTGTGACCATGAAACATGTTGATGTGCTTTTTATCTGTTTGAATAAATGTTTATTTTCATACGTCCTGGTCTGCCATATACTTCTATTGTGAAGCATATTTTACCCACTGATTGATGCACATGGATAAGGTTCTGTTACAGGTAGAACACCATCTATATTCCTTGCTGGCTATCAGACTGGTATACCCAATTAGAGCCCGGTCTTGAAATCACCTGTGAGAATTGCTGTTAGTAACACATTCGATCACTATTATTTATATGGTATTATCAGGCCACTGTCCTCGTGTTTGTTTTGTGCTTCATGTTTTTCAGCTGTTTCTGTGGATTACAGTGTATGAAAGATTGTGTCATAAAAATGTAATGTGAGGCTATTAATCCAGCCTAAAGCTAATTCATAAGTAGCCTCTACTTGATCAGATAACCTGACGTAGTCCAGGAATGGACCCCATCAACTCTTAGTGGGAGAATCAGAAAGAAAGTGCTTGTTCTCCACAATCAAAGTTCAATAATAGTGTTAGTCCACACAAATGTAATTATGTGTATAATAGGATTGAAAGGAAATTTGATTTTAAAACTGGATTCTTAAATTAACTGGTGGGGGTTAAAATAATGATCATTCCCTTTTTGAAACAAATAATTATATTCAGGGGCTTTCCCCCACCCATATTATTATTAAACAGACAAAAGATAGAAACATTTGGGGATTTTGGATCATGAGTGATGTACATCCAGACTGGAGATTTCATAGGCTGAGATGTTCCTAACAGACTGGTACTACGACTGGAGGGGAATATGTTACAATGGTGATAGCAGTAAACTCTACACTTTCAGCAGCAGCAGGAGCCCTCTGACATGGGACCTATGGTGTTTGCTTACTTAATATTAATGTTTAAAAAATGTCTCTGATGATAATGCCTGGTTTACTTGGCCAGACTCGTTTACATATCCAGACTTTCCACATACTCTCTGGAAAGTCTAAATATATGCTCACATAATTCTCAGAAATCTGTCATGGCTTCCTATTCAGCAACGCATCAATTACAAAGCTCTTCTTCTCACCTTTAATGCTCTCCACACTGCTACCCTTGCTTACATCTCTTCCCTCATCTCCTCTTATGTTCCTGGCCGCCTTCTTCGCTCAGCACACAACGCCCTTCTTGTTACACCGTCCACACCCTCTGCCCTATCCCGTCTCAAACCTTTCTCTCTTTCTGCTCCCTTCCTCTAGAACTCCATACCCATTTCCCTACTCCTAGAACAATCCCCCTCTGTCTTTAAGTCTACCCTGATGTCTTATCTTCTGGAGCACTAGGACCATGTAATGCCTTTCATCAAAGCCAGCACTTGTAACCTCAGCACTTGACACCCTCTTACCCTGTTGTCTGTCTCCTATTACCCATTTAGACCGTAAGCTCCTTGGGGCAGGGACCTCTCTCCTAATGTTTCTATGAATGTGGCACTTATTTTATCCCCTCTTATTTAATGTAACTTACTTCTATATTAAGGCACTGCGTATGTATGTATAAAGATATACATACATACATAGGCTTACTTCGCTGTTCCACATGGAGAAGACTATTCCTTTTCGTCCAGGACATAATTGAAAAAGAGAGAAATCTCAATATATTATACCTGGTAAATAATTTAATCATTGGGCAAATTTGTCACTCTCACTCTCTATCGGATCTCTATCGAAACAACAAGGGGTGGACAGTGGACTGGCATATTCTAAATCAATTAGGTCATCATCAACAACATCATATGATTCCTCACACCACCATCCCTCCAGATACCATACACTATATTGCCATTTTTCCCTTGAGAAAGGTTTACAGAAGCTGGAACACTACTTTGAAGTGCCAGTGAGGTATAGCGATCACTGTCTGATTCTGCATTTGGTTCCACTGTTAAATCCTCCTCCACTGTGTGTAGTACTACTGGGAATACTACTGGTAGTACATATTTTCACATCAATTTTACTAATCTATTGCACAACTAAAGCATCACTGCAACCATAACCACTCAATTTTTGGAGTGGCACTTTACTATCACCAACATGTCCATGCACTCATCCTATTCCTCCTTTCCCTTTGCCCCTGCCCTTGACACATTTCTTGGACAAAGCAATAGCACAGGTGATTGTTATAATGTAAACCACATGGCTGATAGTGGCTATGTCAGTACTGCACTCAGTCTCTTTCACTGTTACTATGTGTCAACATAGCTCATGTTAAAACGTTGTGCTTGTCACTGTCTAGCAATGCTTATTATTTTTGTATTGCATTTATTAGTTTTCCCCTCACACCCTACAACCAATGCCAACTACCTCCCTCTTTGATGCTACACAAAAAGTATCATAATTATCTTTCTCTCCCAAGAACTACTACAGTTGTATATTTACAATACTGAATATGATAGACTTGGATTGGCTTCAAAAACACAATTCCTACAGCCTGCAGTAACATAATAAAACACAAACAATAACTGGCTCCTCAGTGCAGCACCACACCTTAGTATTGTCTTCCTTGAATGAATGGGCAACATTTTTCACCTAAAAATGAAGAAGACAAGAAATAGCACTTTCTACCAAGCCTGGAAATATTTTCATGAAAAGTGCTATTTTTCCGCTTTAACCCTATTTGCATTGAAACAAGTGCTAAGACCTAATTCCCCCCACTACCACATACACATATACACATGTAATGTTTCCCTTATTTTCCCACCAGCATAGTATTAAAGAGGTGTTGCGTTCCTGCTGCATGTTTTGTTTGAGAAAGAAAAAGCAGCATATTTCTTGAGCCACAATAAAGTGGACTTGGAGTTTGAGTTCAGAGAGTCTTTTAGGTAGGTAATTTGTTCCCTGTGTTTGGGGGAGAGTGAAGGTAGAATACACATTTCCCAAAAAATACCCCAAAATCTCATTTAACTGAGAAGAGACAGGCAGGAGATCCAAGTTCCTTCCCAGGCTGGCCGAGCCTATGTGACTGACTGAATAATTTGTAGACTGACACACTATAGTAAGACACATTTTGTTGACACTGACTCCTACAACACCCTGAAGAAGAGGATACAGCATAATGAGTAAAGTCTATCATCCTGTAAATTAAAAAAAACACTGCAGTGACAAATAGGGACAGTTAAAAAATAGTTTGAGACAGAAAAAGTGACCCTGATGTGAGCTGTGAAAGAGGATTATGGATTCTAGAAGAGACCAAGACATAATGTATAAGACACAATATTTTGTAAAGGGTTAAGACATCACACTCAGTCAGTTCTGTTGTGTCTGTTAAAACCCACATACTATTTTGATAATGTGCAGCAAATGTACTAGGGACAGGGGTAAGGGGTAAGAACTAGGAGCAATTCAGGGACACACTGGTAAAGTGGTAGTCCAAAAACTGACTGCAGTCATGGTTGCTGCATTGTGGGCCATAAATGATGATGATCCCTCTCCTCCTGAGGAGACTGTTTGTGAAAGTGACAATCATTTCCTTCACCACCACCAGCAGTATTAATAAACCTTTAAAAAACAATGAAATGATAATGAGTCACATTCTACTGTTGATGACATAGCAGAGGAGGGTGTAGTAGTGAAATTAACTGCTGTGCCTGACATTGTGAGTTAAAACATCAGTCCTCAAAGTAATGGCAAATGTTCTGAAAATGCCTCTAAGGTGAAAAGCATATGCAAATTGAGAATTCAAAAAGCCTAGAGGAAAATGAAAGTAGTGGGGAAGAAGTTACAGGTGAGGCTGAAGATGACCTAATTGTTGATGATGACGTTGATATGAAATATGTCCTTCCAGCATCCTCCTCTTCTTATATACAGATGAAGTTGAGTAAGAGAGAGATAGTGACATCACCATGAGGTTAGCTTAAATGAAAAGACTCAGTCTACCACCAGTGAACATGAGCCCTGTGCCTGTTTATGCACTGTTTGAGAAATCAATTGTTAAGTCTGACTTTGGTCAATTAACCATCATCCTCTCAGTCATCATCAGCATAATAATCACTTCCAAGTCTAACCCTCACCCAGCCACACACATTATTGGGTAATCAGCAAAACAGATAATTAACGTCAACAACGCTAATCAAGCATCTGCTGTTGTTAGAAGTTCAGCACTCTTGACACCTACTACTACAACTGAAACATCTAGCCCCAGTAGTAGTAGTTGTCCATCAGGAATCCCCCAGTCCCTGAAGCTTCTGGTATTTTTATAATTCACTCATAATCCAAAAGCTAAACATGTTTCTATCTGTTGTTTGTGTACAAAAAACATGTGGCCAGGGAGAAAGCAGAAACGGACCTAGGCATATCATCATTGAGATTCTGCCTGAAGCACAACCACAGGTCTGCCTGGGAGACAAATAAGCAGCAACAGTTGAAGTACTCCTAAAACTTCCCAGGACACAGAATAGTCGAGCTGAGAATGTGTCAGAGAGTGTTCCAAGAATTCCTTCATTCCTTATGTCTCCTGCTACTGTCTGTCAAATGCAAAACATAGAGGAGTATGACTTGTTTCTTGTAGGAGATGACAAGAGTCATAGACTGCCCACACCTAGAAGAATTTCACTAATTCCAGCCCCAATGTGACTCACCAGCATGGTTGCCTCCTGAAAGGGTTTCAGCAGCTCACATACATCGCACATTAGTTGACATTGGGCAGGTGACAAAGAGGCCCCCACCATAGCCTCCCATTTTTGCATGGTGTACTCACTAATGTCCTTATTCTGCTACAACAAATGCTCTAGCATGTACATCATGGAATTCCACCTGGTAGGGACCTCCATTTTAAGCTGGTGATGAGGCAGGCTGTTACGGTCTTGTATCGAATATAGAGTGTTGCGTGCACTGTATGAGCGACTAAAATGGGCACAGATTTTGCAGGCAATAGTAAGCACCTATTTGAGGGTTTCATATTCTGCTAGGAATCTGGTCACAGCTAAATTTAACACATGGCAAAAGCAGGGCACATGCACCATACCACCTGTTCTCAAAGCAGTGATTATGTTGGAGCCATTATCAGCAGACACAAAACCAGGTTTTAAGTAGCTTACTTAGAACATCGACAGCTTTGTTTGACTGTCTTGCAAAACTCTGCATATACAAGGTGGTGTGACAATGGTATGAGCTATCCTTCTGCTACTGTTGCCTCCTTTTAATCACAAAGCCACAACCAGAAGCACAATTACTGCATTTCACCTGATGCTGTAAGCTAGTGCTGTCCACTGTTGGTGCTGGAAAGGAAACCCAGTGAGCAGTCACAGTCATATAGTCTGGGCTCTGCACACTTGTCCACATCTGTTGCCAGGTAGATTTTCTTGCCAAACGCACTTTTCAGCCCTTTGCCCAATACGCTAACCTGCTTCTACAATTCAGGCACAGCCGTCTGGGAAAATAAACTCGGCTTGGGATATTCCAGCATGGAGCTACACATGACATCAGTTCCCTGAAATCTTTGTTTTCTACAAAAGAATACGGCAGCATGTCCATTACCAACATCTTGGCAACCTTGCCTTTGCACAGGCATACTTTGGGATTGTTTTTGTGAAGTTTTTGAATCAGTCAGTGTGGGTTGGCAGGGCATGGCAGAAGAAGCCTGAAACTTTATTGCTTTAACAACATGACTAAAGGAGGTGGTGAGTGTAGAGGCAGCATGTGTTAGCAGTCTAAGAATATTGCCATCTCCTACAGCAAAGCCAGAGTCATCATACTCCTCTGCAGTAGGTGCCATAGGTGTTATTTGGACTGAACTAACTGCTGGCACTGGCAGTAGCACACTCTCTGTCACATAAATGACTTCACTTCTTCTTTTTTTTGCCCTAGAGCCCTGGGAACTTCTGCTTCTGATAGCTGAGGCACCTTTAGCCCGCTGATAGTATGTCTCCCAGTCAGACTTGTGACTGTACTTCAGGTGGGATCTCATAGAGGAGGTACCTAGGTGTGAGCCTGCTTTCCCCCTGCTCATGGGCTTTTTGCACAGACAACAGATATCAACATGCTTAATTCGAGAATCCTTAGTAAAATATCTCCATACTGTTGACTTCATGGACTGAGTGGTTCCTTAGGCATTACAGCTACAACTGGGGCTAGATGTTGTTGCAATTCTACTGCCACTACTACTAGGTGTCAAAGGTGCAGCGCATACAGCAGCAGCAGCAGAGTCACTCGTCATATCTAACATTGTGGATGTTAATAACCTGTGTTGCTGCTGCCGGGTACTTAAAACAGGTGTGTGTGGCTGAGTGGAACTTGGACTTTGAAGAGGCGACGATGCTGATGATGACTTATAGAGTGACTGTGTGATTTTTGACATCTGTGCTTGTCCAGGGTCAGACTTCCCAGTGGCTTTCTCAAACAGTTTATAGATAGGCACAGTGTTCCATAAAAATTGGTGGAAGATTAAACCTTTGACTTTCTGCTAACCTTATAGCCATGTCATCATCCTCACTCTCAACTTCATCTGTATCTGAACAAGAGAAGGATGCTGGAGGGATGTATTCTAGATCTGTATCATTATCAGTCAGTATTAGGTCATCCTCAGCAGCATAACCTGACAATTCTTGGCCGCTACTACCCTTATATTCCTCTAAGCTTTTACAGGTCTCAAACAATTGCTTTTTACTTTTACTGTAACAAAGTTCGCTACTACTTCAAGGACAGGTGTTTTGGTCCTTGTTCGTCTCACTATCTGATGCAGCAGGTGGTTCAGCTGCTACACCGTCCTCTGTTATGCTATTGCCAACATCATCAACACTTCAATGTGACTTTCTGTCTTCTCCAGTGTTATTCTTATATGGTTCTTTATTTCTACTGGCAATGGTGGTGCTAGAACTAGTTTTGCTGGGATCCTGACAGACTGCATCCTCCCTTGTAGCAGAAGGATCATCATCATTTATTGCACATGTTGCAGCAATCATTGCTGCAGTCAGATTTTGAACTATTACTTTACTCTCATGTCCCTGCACTGCTCCAACCCTCCCCTTCCTTCTTCCCCTTGTGCATTTGGTGGACATTGACAGTACACAACACAACTGATGGAGCTGTATGATGCCTTGCATAAGCCCGGTCAGCTGTCTGTCACTGTCTCCTATTATATTTAGTTCTTTATTCATTTTTTATTTGTTTATTTATTTTAAGTTGTCCACACTGTTGTCTTATCACAGTCTGTCCAAAAAACATATAACTGAAAAACAAAATCAACAACTTCTTTTCCCAGACTTTCTCACCCAACACAGAACAATAACAGCAAGATCAGCAAACAATTAGGTCCCCAACTTTCTGTGTCTTGCCATTCAGTCACTCTGAATTTTGGGGTATTATTTGGGGTCAACCACCTTCCTCCCTTCTATTCCCCAGGGTGACCACTGACTCTCCTAATACAGGGAACAAATGTCCTTCCTAAAAGATTCTCGAAACTAAACTTCAATTCCCCTATCTTCTCTAGCTCACACAACATGCTACTCTCTCCTCTCACAAACACATAATAGCATGCTGTGAAAGCCTGACAGCCTTTTATATGGCTTTAGAAAACTGTCATTTGGTGAAAAAAATGTTCTTCTCACTGACTGCGCTAGACAAAAAATGCAAGAATAAGTGGAACATGCATGAAGTGCAATCACTGTATAGATGTATGAGTGGTCCAACTGCATGTGAGATGGTTACAGAATATTTGCATGATACCTACATTCTAGACAGAAACAATGATCCTATTGAGTTGACTACTGTCATACAACAAAACATCACCACCTCTATCTATTTATTGCAAGAATAAGTGGAACATGCATGAAGTGCCATTATCCGCCTATTTCAGTTTGAGCCAAAAATTTCACCCATCCCTAGTGGGAACTTACCATGGACCTGTAAAGAGGCATTATCATGCGCAGTAATGCTAAGTCTATTGCCTACCATTACTCCCAAATCCTTTTCACTATAGATTTCCCCAAATAAACCATTTGAAAAAAATGCTCTTGAGTCCCAGAGGTGGAAATCTAACATTTGTAGTGTTGGTGAGGGTGGTGGTGGTACATCTCTTTGGGACTTTCTTCCACAGTATGGGTTAGCAATTCATACACACAATCACTGTATAGATGTATGAGCAGTCCAACTGCATGTGAGATGGTTACAGAATATTTGCATGATACCAACATTCTAGACAGAAACAATGACCCTATTGAGTTGACTGCTGTCATCCAACAAAACATCACAACCTTTATCTATTTCTTGCTGGTCTATGGGACTGCTATGAGAGGGTCAGCTGCTATCAAACTTGCCTTCACCTCAGAAGGAGTCACATTGACATCAGCATCAGACACAGGCAGCTGGCCTGTGCCTCTGATACTGCTAACCAGTGATACCTTTTTATTATACTTACCCATATCCCTTTGCTAATGGGCTCCCTTCACTGATACTTACAGATTAATCCACTTCTGATTCAGCAGCACAAACACAGATGTATTGTCTGATATCTATGAGTGTCATTGTGCCACTCCAACCCCATGAGGATAGCTGCTTGTTACTCATTTTATGACTTTTTTGGGGGTGTTAACTCTCATTCCTTCTCGCCCACACCCAGAAAACAACTGGCAGTGTCTCCCCAACACTGCACTAACATCTTCACAACAGACAGCTTTCTCCCTCACTACCAAGCACAGACTGACAACTGGTGGGATGCCGACACCCTTTTATACTAGCACTGAAGGAATATTCCCACTGTTGGAGCAAAATCTAGTTCTAACATTGACTTCAATAAATACATAACTGGAAAAAAGTGGAAAATCAGCACTTTTCACAGAAAATTTCTCGGCTGAAGGAAAGTGCAGTTTTTTTTTTTGTTTCGCTTTTGTGATGGGATGTTTCCCCCATTCCTAGAAATGATAATTAGAATTAAAAAAAAAAAATCTGTAAAAAATATATTTGTTAAAATCTTATAAAAACTTACAGGATAGAACAACACAGCTTAACCTCATTAATAACAGATCTGTTTATTTGCCACATGAAATTAAACTGTAGATTGCTCTAATTCTAATTACTTAATAGTGAGTTATAGTGAGTGAGTCTCTTTGACTGGCTGGCAATGGCAATTGACTTTAAGGCTGTACCAAGTTGCACAACATTCCTAATACCCCATCCAAGTGCCCACACCAGTCCTTTACACCTCACCTAGAGCTTGTTGGAACAACTAACATTATGGTTCTAACAAAATGGCAGATTATAATTGTATATAACATGATGCTAAAATTGCAGCTCATTTTAAAGCAGTGGTTGTCAACCTGTGGGTCGCGACCCCGTCGGGGGTCGAATGACTATTTGCCAGGGGTCGCCTAAAACCATCAGAAAGTTGATCAGTGACCTGTGCCCTGAAAGACTGAGTTTGGATACCTGCTGCAAAAATACAATAAGTATATTGTGTGTGGTGTAGTGTGGTAAGGAAGAGGTTAAAAACAAATCTTTGGGTTTTGTTTTCCCTCTCTTTACTGTGAGAGAAGCAAATAATTGAAGTCTGGTGTGGTGGGAGTGACTAATTGCTGTGTTTGTAATTGGTGGATTCCTGGATTAAATAGCAGATACATAGTGAATACTTGAACGTGTGAATCTTGCCTCAGTGTGTAAGTGCAGAAGTGTGGTAAGTGCGGGAATTTAAAACAGGGGGAATTCAAAGACAGGGGACTGCTATTACAAGGGACTGGTTCCAAGGGAAGAGTTAGAAGGAATCTGGTTAAGTACATAAGTGTGTTTGGTGTTTTATTGGTATTTTATTAAGGTTTAAAAAAAAAAAAAAAAAAATTTGTGTGGGTATTGCAAGAGTTAAAAAAACTGTTTATTGGATTTTTCTCTGACCTGTGTGATTAGGGCTGATTGCTAAGGGATTTCACCTGGCTGCTAGTTACTATAAATACAGTCCATTAGCTCTGTGAGACTGCTATTGAAAGTGACTGGTTCCAGGTGAAGAGTTAGAAGGAATCTGGTGACTATCATTTCAAAGGATTTATTGCATTTAAGGTTGGTTACTTACCATATAGTGAGCATTAGAGGATAATATAAAGCTATTTGAATTGTAAAACCAAGCATGAGTGATAGCAGGTTAGCCAATCTCACGCAGTGCACATCTTGTCACATGTTTGAACACTTGGAGCAATCGTTCCAGGGGTCATACCGCTGTGCCAAGTGTGAGCATATTTTCTCTTTAGAGTCTAAGATATTGGATTTGGAGAGAAATATTGCAACATTGCGAGACATTGGTAACCTGGAAAGGAGTTTAGAACTCACAGAGCAGGTAGTATGTGGGGTTAGTGGTGAAGAGGGTGGAGTTGTAGATGAGGAGCGACAGGTAGGCAGCTGGGTAACAGTAAGGAGGGGAGGTAGTGGGCAGAGGAAGAGGAAGGCCAGTTCTGAGTTGACTCAGTCCAACAGATTTGTAAGATTGTGTGAAGATGTTGATGAGAATTGCTCAGAATTGGCAACACTGGAGAGGGCTGATTCCTCTAGCAGCCAGGGGAACAGTCCTCCTTCCAGGCTAGATGGGATACAGAGCAGGCAGAAACCAAGGCAGGTGGTGGTAATAGGGGACTCTATTATTAGGAGGGTAGATAGGGTAATCTGCCACCAGGAACGTGAATGCCGAACAGTATGCTGTCTCCCGGGTGCTCGGGTTCGGCATGTTGCGGACAGGGCTGACAGATTATTGGGAGGGGCTGGAAGTGATCCAGCTGTCTTGGTACATATTGGAACCAATGACAAAATAGGAGGAAGATGGAGGTCCCTAAAGAATGATTTCAGGGATTTAGGGTGCAAGCTTAAGGCAAGGACCTCTAAGGTAGTATTTTCTGAAATACTACCTGTGCCATGCGCCAGTGCAGGTAGGCAGAGGGAGCTCAGGGAGCTTAATGCATGGCTCAAGCAATGGTGTAGGAAGGAGGGTTTTGGGTTTTTAGAACACTGGGCAGACTTTGCTCTTGGGTACAATCTATATGGAAGAGATGGATTGCACCTAAATGGTAGAGGAGCCTCTGTGTTAGGGGAGAGAATGCTAGGAAGCTTGGAGGAGCTTTTAAACTAGGAAAGGAGGGGGTGGGTATAGATAGCAAAAATGGGGTAGATAGAGCAGATAGGAACTGGGTCCAAGTAAATGACCAGGGGGGTGGAGAAAGGGTGGGGAGAAATTTAGTCAGTAGGGAGGAACTCCTAGTAAATGAAGGTGAAGAAAAAAGGCATGTAGGGATTAATATATGTAAAGACTTCAAAATCAATTGTATGCTAGCAAATGCAAGAAGTATGGTAGATAAAATAGGAGAACTAGAATTGCTGGCGGTTAATGAGCAATTGGACATAATTGGAATAACAGAAACATGGTGGAACGATGCACATGACTGGACTGTAAATATAGAGGGCTATTCCCTGTTTAGAAGAGACAGAATTAATAGAAAAGGTGGAGGTGTGTGCTTATATTTGAAAACAGAGCTAAATCCAGTTTTGCGAGGTGATATTAGTGAGGAAACTGGCCAAACTGTGGAGTCCATGTGGGTAGAAATCGAGACTAAATGTGGTGTGAAAGGTAAAAAAAAGTTGTTGGTGGGCATATGCTACAAACCACCAAATATCGATGACAATGATGAGGCCCAACTGCTATTGCAAATGAGGAAAGCTGCCCAGTTTGGGCATACTATAATTATGGGAGATTTTAATTATCCAGATATCAACTGGAAAAATGAGACCTGTCAGAGTGCTAAGGGTAGCAGGTTTTTGAACACGCTTCGTGAGAGCTACATGTCACAAGTGGTGGGAGCGCCGACAAGAAATAACAATGTATTGGACCTAGTGATCACTAATAACACAGAAATGGTATCCAATATTAAGGTAAGAGAACATTTGGGAAACAGTGATCACAACATGGTTACATTTGAGATCTGTCTGGCAAAGCAAAAATGCATAGGTTCAACCAAAACTCTTAATTTTAAAAAAGCAAACTTCAAATTGTTAAGGGCCTCAATGCAACACATAGACTGGGATATTTTATTTAAAGGCAAAAATACTGAGGAAAAATGGTCAGAATTCAAATTTAGGTTGCAGAAATGTACCCAACTGTATATACCAATGGGGAACAAGTGCAAAAGAAGTAAGTCACAGCCAATGTGGTTAACTGCACATGTAAAGAAGGAAATGGCAAGGAAAAAAAAAGCATTCAAATTATTTAAGTCAGAAGGAACTGAACAATCTTTCTTAAAATACAGGGAGTGCAACAAAGATTGCAAAAAGGCAATTAGGGTAGCAAAAATAGATAATGAAACTCGAATTGCAAGGGAAAGCAAGACTAATCCAAAAAAGTTTTTTAAATATATAAATAGCAAAAAACTTAAGAGGGAGTGCATTGGACCATTCAAAAATGAGATGGGTGAGTTGGTTAGTGAGGATAAGGAAAAGGCTGATGTTTTAAACACTTTCTTTGCATCAGTATATACAAGGGAGCAAGGAATGGTAGAAGAGCCTCCGCAAGTAACAAATAAAACAATACAATTAATAGATATTGAGTTAACTCAAGGAGATGTCATGGGAAGACTGAACAAAATTAAGACCGACAAAGCACCGGGTCCTGATGGTATACATCCAAGGGTTCTTCAGGAACTCAATGCAGTGTTAGCAAAACCCCTATATTTACTCTTTAAAGATTCTATTACCACAGGCTCAGTGCCACAGGATTGGCGAAGAGCTAACATAGTGCCTCTATTTAAGAAGGGAACTAAAACAGAACCTGGGAATTATAGACCAGTGAGTTTGACCTCTGTAGTGGGAAAACTATTAGAAGGCATAATAAGGGACTATATTCAGGATTACAACACAAAAAATAAGATCATTAGCACGAATCAACATGGTTTTATGAAGAATAGGTCATGCCAAACTAATCTTTTCAGCTTCTATGAGGAGGTAAGCAGCAACCTTGACAATGGCAAGGCAGTAGATGTAGTATATCTAGACTTTGCAAAGGCATTTGATACAGTACCACACAGAAGGCTGGTGTATAAAATAAGGAAATTGGGGCTAGGAAATAACCTTTGCAATTGGATACAAAACTGGTTGAAGGATAGGGAACAGTGTGTGGTTGTAAATGGAAAATTCTCCAGTATAGTTAAAGTGGAGAGTGGAGTACCTCAGGGTTCAGTATTGGGTCTGCTGCTTTTTAACATGTTTATAAATGACCTGGAAATAGATATAGAAAGCAAAATATCAATATTTGCAGATGATACTAAATTATGCAAAGTCATTAATTCAGAACAGGATATTTTCTCTCTACAGAGGGACTTACATACAATGTCAGATTGGGCAAACATGTGGAATATGAAGTTTAATGTGGGGAAGTGTAAAGTCATGCATTTGGGAGGAAACAATCCCAAGGCTACTTATAAACTTAATGGAATAATTTTAGGTGACTTGTTGCTAGAAAAAGACCTGGGTATCCTTGTCAACTACAAACTTGGAAACAGTGACCAGTGTCAAACAGCAGTAGCAAAGGCAAACAAAGTCCTGTCTTGCATAAAAAGAGGTATTGAAGAAAGAGTGGATAACATTATTTTGCCATTATACAAATCATTGGTAAGACCTCACCTTGAGTATGCAGTGCAATTTTGGGCAGCGGTTCTGAAAAAGGATATACTAGAACTAGAGAGGGTACAGCGGAGAGCAACAAAATTAATTAAGGGAATGGAGGACTTGACATATGAGGAACGACTAAACAAACTTGGTTTATTTACTCTAGAGAAAAGACGACTAAGAGGAGACCTTATCACATTGTATATGAGAGGTCAATACAAGGATCTCTGCGGTGAGCTATTTATTCCAAGGCCTGCTCAGGTGACCAGGGGACACCCCTTGAGATTAGAGGACAGGAGGTTTAAACTTCAGCAGAGGAAGGGTTTTTTTACGGTAAGGTCTGTCAAATTGTGGAATTCATTGCCCAGGGAGGTAGTTATGGCAGATACAATGGACACATTTAAGAGAAGATTAGATACATTTCTTTCAAAAGGGAACATACAGAGTTATACTGTTTATCAGTAGGCTGATCAGGAAGGTCTGATAAAGACTAATTTAATTGGTAGCAGGAAGGCTATAAAATTCTCAGTTACTGAGGTATGAAGCGAAGGTTGAACTTGATGGACTTGTGTCTTTTTTCAACCTAATTTACTATGTTACTATGTTACTATGTTACTATGAAAATTGTTTTTTTGTCTATTCTAATCTGTAAAACTTGGAACTGTACAAATTTTTCCGTTATAAAGAAATCCTTACTGTTCTAAGACTGACGGACAGGTTAGTGCAGTCTGCGTGCCTGTGCCGTCAGTCCCTTCTGGGAGACCGGGACGTTTTATAGTCTGTGTTATGGAAGTGATGAAGGAGCAATGAAATTTTACTGTTAGGGGTCACCACAACTTGGGAAATTTTATCAAAGAGTTGCGGCACTAGAAAGGTTGAGAACCACTGTTTTAAAGATATCTTAACCACATAGGCATCCAACTCAAATCACACACATGCAATATGAAGAAGCTCTGTTATAAATGTTTAAGAGGCAAATATAGAAATCATTCTAAATCAATGCAATGTGTATGTGTATTTAAGAGAGATGTTTTCATATTGATCTGTATAACATGCCTGAGGAAGAGACCTAAGGTCTTGAAAGCTTGCATCCTAAATCTGCTTAGTTAGCCAATAAAGGTATCAAAAACAATATTTGCCTCCTGTATTTCTACGTCTAACACGGTGCCAACTCTCATCTGTTATAAATGTTTAACACATGGTTTATTTTTATGCAGTGTAATTGGCTAATCTGGCATACAAAACAGAATATATATATATACTTGGTTCATTACTGTTTTGTAAGAATACAACAATGTCAGGATAATTCCATTCAGCCTAATGAGTATCATTTCCAGTACCTAATGCATACATTTTAATGGACTGCCCATCAGGTATATATATTGTTTAGGAGGAGCCATGAGACAAAAAAAGCTGACCAAAATAATTTTTAAGAGTTCACAGTAAAGTTCTGACTAATTGAATCAGTTACTGGTGGCTTACTACTTGTAAAGGTTCAGCAAACTAGTTCACTCTGGATAAATTGGAATCTATATTACATTAATTTTACATGTGTTAATTTAGCAAGGACTGATTTGATTTCTTTGTTCCTCAAACTATAAATGATTGGATTCAGGAATGGAGTTACCACTGTATACAGGAAGGATAAAGCCTTGCTGAGATTTACTGAGTGTTCTTTAGAATGAAACAAATAAGCAGTAATCAATGTTCCAAAATATATGGACACAATTGTCAGGTGGGAGCTGCATGTGTAAAAGGTTTTCTGTCGTCCAGAGTTCGATGGGATCCTAAGAATGGTGTGGAAGATATAGATGTAAGTTGCAATGATCAACATTAATGGTAGGAAACTTGCTGGAAAACCTACCAGAACATTCACCCTGTCAACAAAGGTAGTGTCTGAGCATGAAAGCTCCATAATGGGTGCAAGGTCACAGAAGAAATGATCAATGACATTGGGACCACAGAATTGCAATCCAAGTACTAGAATTATTGCATTCAATGTCACGATGAATGCTGTAATCCAAGCACAGACAACCAGGTAAAGGCATCTTTGGAAGTTCATGACAGAAGAATAACGCAGTGGGTTACATATTGCCAGATATCTGTCATAAGACATGACCAAAAGCAGGAAACACTCTGCAGTGGCCAAGGAAGCAAAAAAATAAAATTGGGTGAAACAGCCAGCAAAAGACATGGTTTTCCTTTTAGTCAATATAAGACTCATCAAAAAAGGGGAAATTACTGTGGTCAGAAGTAGGTCACAGGAGGATAGGTGGCTCAGGAAGAAGTACATGGGAGAGTTAAGTGTTTTACTAAAAGACACCAAGATAACAATCAGCAGATTTCCAGTTATTGTCAACATGTAAATCAGAAGGACAAAAAGGAAAAGAACACTTCTGAAGTTGTAAACCTCATGAAATCCCAAAAGAAGAAAATATTTGACTCTTGTCTGATTCGCTGTATTCATTTCCTGGCAGGAAAAATATAGGTCTTATGAGAGGGCCATGTTCTCAATTAAAGAGTTTTTCAGAGAAAACAGAGCATTAAACGAGTCCTATATTATCAGACTAATATTATACAAAATTAAAAAGAGTACAACATTATAGATACATTAATAAAAGCAACATGACAGTTGAGGGATATAATAAAAATCATAATCCATTGAATTGGACTACTATAGGTAAACATTACAAGCTTACAGACTTCTCAGGGTCCTTCTTTAGTTGTATCTGAAGAATAACCCAAGGGATTTGGAAATCTTGAGTTTCCACTTTCCACCATTCGGTATGTAAATCCAACAAATGTTTTCATACATTCTACTCTACTCAATGTCTATATTCCTTCAAACATAGGACTATAATGTCTACACTCCCTTCTCTCAATACATCAGCACAATCTAAACAGCTCTATATACCAGGAGAAATTAATTTATAGAATGAAAATGTTGCTAACTTAATGGAAAATATTAGATTCCTAATTTTCAAACCAGTGCTGGCAAGATTGAGTCCAGACAGGTTTGTAGTATTTTTCTATATTACATACAGTAGTTAGGATGGATGAAAAGAAACACAAGTGCATAGAGATCAACCTTTCACATATTTATTTATTTATTTAGAAAGTATTTTGCCAGGAGGAAGACACCAAGATTTCTTTTATGTTAGTATTCCAATATAATTACACATTTATATACAAACACACGCAAGACAAATAAAAATAACACATAATCTTTTCAATTCATTTACATGTTCATTTACAAGGAAGAAGTCATTTTTAGGGATTTTTAAACTTGCAGAAAATTACATTTTTGTTGAATATTTTATTCCAGGCGTTTAGAACTCAATTTTTGCTAACAAAAAAAAAAAAAGACTTTAAAGCGATAGTAATACATCAATGTAATGATGTTCACTACTGTACATAGTAAAAAAATAAATTAATTGTGCCCACTCCGACCTCTCAAATCTTTACGGAATGATAGATATAAGTTTACAAAGGTCCCTCTTCCCTCCCCTTGCTCTGATGTCACTGTTTAGCTTACAGAAGGAGATCATGGTCCGCAGACCGTCCTGTGGCTCTTCAGCAGAGCCGAAATTGTGCTATTTAGAAAGAAATACTTCATTTGAACGGTCTACAATGTGTGCTTGCAAACCAGACACACGTTGTAGACCATTCAAATGAAGTATTTCTTTCTAAATACCTCTCCCACATACACACTAAGCTCCTTCTCGCCTGTCACTGATGATGAAGTTTCACTTCTCCTCACTCACGCCTAACCACATGCCCTCTTGACCCAATCCCATCTCAGCTCACTCAAGAACTTTCTCCACTACTAATTTCAACCCTTACTCACTTATTCAACCTTTCTCTGTCAACCGGCACCTTCCCATCCTCTTTCAAACATGCACTAATCACGCCCATTCTAAAGAAACCCTCCCTGGACCCAAACTCACTGTCATACTACCGGCCCATTTCATTATTCCTGTATGTCTCCAATCTCCTTGAGCGCCTCGCATATAACCTTCTTACTAAATTCCTCTGCTCCCATTCCCTGCTAGATCCTTTGCAATCCAGATTCCGCCCTAATCACTCCACTGAGACTGCCCTCACTAAAATGGCCAATGACTTGCTCTCGGCAAAGTCAAAAGGCCACTATTCGCCACTTGACTTATCAACCGCTTTTGACATAGTTGACCACTCACTCCTCCTCCAAGCCCTCCACTCACTAGGTCTCTGTGACACTGCGCTCTTTTGGTTTTCTCCATATCTCAGCAACTGCTCCTTCAGTGTTTCCTACTCTGGCTCCACTTGCCCACCCTCCCACTGTCTGTCGGATTGCCTCAAGGATCAGTACTGGGACCCTTGCCCTTCTCAATTTACACCACGTCCCTTGGCAAACTAATAAACTCCATTGGGTTTCACCATCATCTCTATGCTGATGACACTCAAATCTATCTTTCCTCCCCAGACCTCTCCCCTTCCCTCCTGTCCCAAGTATCAGACTGTCTGTCTGCTGTGTCATCCTGGATATCCTCCCACCAACTCAGACGTAACCTTGATAAAAACGAACTAATTTTCTTCCTTCCATTTACAGTCAGTCTTACACCAGACCTCAGCCTCACTGTTAACAACACTACCATCACACCAACACCTACAGCACGCTGTCTGGGTGTCACATTTGACTCCCCACTATCCTTTATTCCTCATATCCAGTCCATCTACAACTCATGCCGCCTCCCCCTCCACAACATCTCTAGAATCTGACCCTTTCTCACCCAAGACACTACTAAACTTTGAATCCAAACACTCATCATGTCCCGTCTAGACTACTGTAACTCATTATCAATTGGCCTTCCTCTCACTCGACTAACCCCACTACTGTCCATAATGAACTCTGCAGCAAGACTAATCTACCTTACTCATCACTTCTCTAACACCACTCCCCTCTGCCAATCCCTACACTGGCTCCCATTAGCATACAGAAAATAAATTCAAAATTCTGGTACTATCTTATAGAGCCCTCACTTACACCGCACCCCCCTGCATTTCATCTCTCATTTTCAAATACACTCCCACTCGCCATCTTCACTCTGCACATGAACTCCTCCTCTCCACAGCTCTTATTACATCCTCCCACTCCTGCCTACCGGACTTCTCCCGTGCTGCACCTGAGCTCTTGAATACCCTCCCCCGCCCCATCAGAGTCTCCCCCAGCCTTCAGACAATCAGACGCTCCCTGAAAACTCACCTCTTCCGGGAAACCTATCAACAACCTCCATAAAAATTATCACCAAGAATCACCCCTTCCCTGGACCAATGCATTCAACAGCACTTCTCACTCCAACCCACTGACCGGCAGCTCATGTGGCAGGAGACACTTACACCCAACAGCACTTACTCCTTCTGTGTCAAACCCACCTTCCTCTAGACTGTAAGATCTCACCAGCAGGACCCTCTGATCCTTCTGTTCTCTACATTTGATTGCAATATTTAATACCACTGTATGTCTATTCCCTATTGTGCAGCGCTGCAGAATATTCTGGCGCTATAGAAATGAAGAATAATAATAATAAATATAAATAGCCTGATTTTGGCTCTGCTGAAGAGCAGCAGGACGGTCGGCGGATCGGGATCTTCTATGATAGACAGTGACATGAATGCAATGGAAGAGAAAAGGGAACTTTGTAAGCTTATTTCTCTCAAACCATAAAGTTCTGAGAGATCGGACTGGGCACAACTAATTTATTCTTTTACTAAGTACAGTATTGAATGTCATTAAACCAATGTATTACTATTGCTTTAAGGGCTTGAAGCAAATGTTGGAAATGGCTGTTTTTTTCTGCCAATGGCATTTTTTCAAGCTGTGAAAAAATACAGGCAAAAAAAGCCATCAGGTGATAAAGTTAAGAGGTGTTTTCAGCCATAGCAATTAATGAAAACACCGTAATTATCAATTCAAATGTCTGCATTAGCCATGAAGATCCAATAAGGGAATCAATTTATCACAGGAAAGTTAAAACCCAGGTTTTTTTGGGGACTAGAATCCCTTATCGGATTTTAAAATTGATGACACAAAAACTGAAAGGAATAAAAAAGGCAAAAAAATATAAAATCCCCAGTGAATGTATTAATATCGGGCCCTAAGCCCTACATGAATACATCCAAAGTGCCTAAAAAGTGTCCATAGTTAGTAGATTTAACCCTGTTAGTGCCAGTGGGGTATAATTACTCCGCTGGCATTCATTGGGTTAACCCAACTAAGTTACAAAGCAACATCCCATTAAAAGTAGCACCTACCATTAATCCTGATTCTGGCAATCTTCTGTCCTTCTCTTCTTTCTTGTATCTTCTTTCTTCTCTTCAGTCTTCTCACTGTAAACAAAAATAAAAGTATTAATACAATGCAGAAATATCTGTCACAATAATACATAGTTTAACCCCTTAGTGACCGGCCGCGCGCACATGCGTCCGGCACTTAACAACAGGTTTTTTTTTCTCGTTGTTCTAGCGAATGACTTCCATGACTTACCAGGTACGTCCTCTGTCACTAAGTGACAGTTTTTGCTGGACGCACCTGGTAAGTCACTTGTCGCGATGGGGTTAACCCTTTGAGCGCCAGATGGGTAAGCAACACATTACAAAGCAATGGCTTGCGTACCTCTCTGGGGCTCAAAAGTGTTAAAACATGTATTACTGTCCATTTGGAAATATGAATATTACTCCATTTATTTGGATATATGTAACTTGTTAAAAATAATGGAGCCCCTCACATTTTTCCTATTTGAATGACTGGGACTGTTGAACTTTGACTTCCTGAAACTTATGACAGGAAATAACTCGACCGTGTCTATCACAGTCTATGGAGAACTTGACTGCAATGGATGTTGGTCATGTGACTAATCCAGCCAACAGGAGGAGCCCTGGGCTGGAACTTTCCAGAACAATGTGAGAGACAGAGGGAGAAGGATTTGCTGCAGCAGTGAAGGTGTGTGTGAGGCCTAAACCTACTGATCCAGTGAAAGAGCTGTGGAGCAGGATACAGACAGCAAATGGCTGACAGCCCCTGGATCTTTTCTTCTGTTCTGTGAATCTGAGTGATAATAAGTATCTACTCCTCCTGTCCCGCTGACAGGGCAGTATATTTATCACTGACACCAATAAAACGTATCACAGACAATTCCAGTGGATATTAGCTGCTTAACCCCTTAACAACCCTTGACGGTCATAGTACGTCAAGGGTCGATCTGACTGAACGACCCATGACGTACTACGACCGTCATGGAGTTACGGGCTCCACTCGCGGCTGCACGCTGTTTGGGGAGTCTGGAAACAGAGAAAGAAAAAAAAAAATGCTCCGCGGTCGTTCAGTTGCGTTGCCACGACGATCGGCCGGTCGTTAAGGGGCCCCAACACTTCTGTGCACCAACTGGTACTTTGTTTATTATTAACACTTTTCACCTTATATGTATGATAATATTGCACATTGCTAATGGTCCACTTTGAATTGTTCGTGGATACATGTTATTACACGTTTCCTTTACACGTACTGCTCTCAGTCTATAGAGGAATTATTCAAGGTTTGGAATGTCTTCATGACTCCATATTCCTGTGGTGGATGGTTTTGAACTGATTTGATGTATTCACTTGATTAATTTTGTATTGCCTCGACAATTTCAGGCCACTGTGATTTTCCTATTTAAAAAAACAACTGTGATCTGAAATAACCTGTGAATGAAAAACCTTCATCAGTGGGAGTTCCCTTGTTCTACTCAGGGGGATGAACCCTAAAACATATTTGTTCAAACATTCTAACCATTACCATCCCCTTAATTGTGATCATGTTGTTGATCTGTTGATATATCTAATGTGTTCATGTTGTTCAAGTTGAAGTCACATCATGGAACAACACTCTGATGTTCTTTGGCTTTCATATGTCTGTGAGTTGAACTTTAACAAACATGTCTGTATGTGATGAGTTGTGTTCACTGCATAGCTTTGCAATGCATTGAAGACAGCTCATTACCTGACACCCATGTTAGATGAGCATGAGTTGTGTTCATTGCATAGCTTTGCAATCCATTGGAGATAACTCTGCCAAACAAACAACATCTTGAATAGGAAACATGCATGGACACAGATGTTATGAAGAAGTGCAAATGTTTATTGAAAGGGCCTGGAGAAGGTTCACCTTACTTTTTTTTTTGAGGGGCTGGGGGGGCTGTAGAGGTGGATTCCCTTGGACTCTGGTGCGTTCCCCGAGGCAGTCTGGTGGCTGGTGGTGGTGGTGGGGGTCATGGATCAATGCTGGCTGGTCATGCATCACTGGACCCCTCCCGTGATGGCTGGCCCATGTCCTGCCGCTCATTTTGCCTGTGGTTGGAGTCCTGCATCTCAAACAGCATGAACTGGAGCTGCTCCATGTTCGCTACCACCTGCTGTGCTTCAATGGCCCTGAGACACCCCATGATCCGCCCCAGGGTCAGCTCCACTTGTCTCAGTGCTCGGGCACGCCTCCTGATGACCGTGAGCTGCTCCCCCTGGATGGCCACACAAATCCCATCAAGGGCCGCTGTGCCTGTGGGTGTTACAGGCATGGAGGCAATGGAGGCTTGCGGAGGCGGTGGTGTAGTGTGGGGGATTGGACTCCCATGGAGTGCCTCAGGAGGACCTTCACTAGCATGGGTGGTTTTTAGGGAGAACAGGTTCTGATCCCTGGACCCCTCACTCCCCTCGTATTCCCTGGTCTCTGAGTGGCTGACTTGTGTTGGTGGGGGTGATGGCATTGGTGATGGTGGCAGGGTGAACACCTCCTTCACCTGGGGGCGTTGTGGCTCCCCCAGGAGCCCCATGTGCTCATACCCCATGGGCCATGCAAATGCAGATCCCTAGGTACCCTCCTGCCACATGTGTCCCCGTGGCCTAGGGGTTGGCCTGAACCCAGACTGCTGCGGCATAGGCACCATCCCTAGCATCAGATGCCTACCCATTGGTGGTAGTGGGGCCTGGTAGGCCAGCTGCTGCTGCGGTGGGGCCTGGTAGGCCAGCTGCTGCTGCTGCGGTGGGGCCTGTTAGCCCAGCTGCTGCTGCGGTGGGGCCTAGTAGCCCAGCTGCTGCTGCGGCGGGGCCTGGTAGGCCAGCTGCTGCTGCGGTGGGGCCTGGTAGCCCAGCTGCTGCTGCGGTGGGTCCTGGTAGCCCAGCTGCTGCTGC
Organism: Rhinophrynus dorsalis; assembly: GCA_037306005.1. Classification (NCBI taxonomy): domain Eukaryota; kingdom Metazoa; phylum Chordata; class Amphibia; order Anura; family Rhinophrynidae; genus Rhinophrynus; species Rhinophrynus dorsalis. The sequence goes on from CM074721.1 coordinate 558,752,092, forward strand.
AGTTGGGCCTGGTAGCCCAGCTGCTGCTGTGGTGGGGCCTGGTAGGCCAGCTGCTGCTGCTGCAGTGGGGCCTGGTAGGCCAGCTGCTGCGGTGGGGCCTGGTAGGCCAGCTGCTGCTGCTGTGGCTGCTGATGGTGAGGTGGACCCTGGGGGCCATGGTGGGGCCACTGCTGCATTGGTGGTTGTGGTGGCAGCACCCTGGATGTGGTGGCCTCCTCAGTGGAGGTGCCTCCAGAGTCCTCCACTCGTGATGCCTGGTGTGCTGTGTAGGGAAATGACATGATGTAATCAGTGGTGTGAGCTATGACATTAGTGCTGCAGGACTATTACATTTACATGTGAAACATTGAGTGTCAGGATGTTATCCATTGCATTGCTTTGCAAAGCATTGGTTACGATCCTGACACACAATGCTAAGCTTGACGTGATCCCATACATTGATTCTACTAACCTACAGTGGTGTAGATTTGGTCATCATGTGTATCCTGAGCAGTGGGAATGGCAAGGCAAAAACCTCCTTGCTATCCCCATTCATCAGGATCCATGTGGTGAGCAAAACTGAACCATCACACCATGAGTGACACCAACTCACTGCATGTCCTACACCTAGGCCTCAACAGCAAACACACTAGGACCTCTAAACACAGCAATGAACCAGTGATGACCAATGACTACAGAGTCCAACTAATCATGTCAGCAACAGTAACAGACACACCAAGCACACCAACCAACATGATCTGTGGAACCCAGCAACAAAATCAGCTGGAGGACACACGAACGCACCCCAGGTTAGCTAAAATCCTAACACACAGCAAACATGTGCATGGTTATACTGTATTATTGGAGGTTACTTCCACCTTTTCCAATGTTATGCAGTGGAGACTAAGCACTTATATGTCACGTGTTGTTTAGATCTCAGTGCATTGGCTACACAGAATAACACAGTGATTGCAGGTGTGATGACACTGCAGTTGTAATGTACACATTGTCACCTCTTTCTGACACCCTAGTGAATGTCCCCCCCATCATGATTGAGCCTTGTGAATCACATATGTCCTGCAGAGTGGGGATGGTGGTGAATGCCCCCTGGCCATCCACACTCTGCTGGCTACATATGATGCAGAAAGCTGAACCTTGGCTGTTCCACTTGGACTAACTACCTACATGTACAAAGCCTAGTCCTGACATGCAGTAACAATACAATAGGAAACACACCAATTCCCCTCCTTGCTATTCTCTGGTAACCCTTTGGGTGCCAGGGGACTGGCTAATGTATTGTCAAACAATGCAATACTTATCCCTGTGGCACTCAAGGGGTGTGTGCTGACCTCTTTGTCACTCTATGTATGACATTGTGATATACATGATAGTTATATCTTTGACTGACACATGACACATTGTTTTTGTGCTGTGCATGATGTTGTTGTCGACAGCATGAAGGGGGTTTAACAGGGACTTGACCATTACCATTCAGGCTGGGTTTGTCAAGTATTCTGTCCTTGTTTGATGTCCCTCCAAGCTGTGGTGTGGAATGCTGTCCATGTGTTCAGGTGTCACTGTGTTGGCCTCTGTCTGGTAGGTGTCAGGATTTGTGTGATGTGTGTGTGGGCCTTGATGCACTTACCAGTGGACTGGAGGCTACTTTCCTCCCCGGTGTCACTTCATCCAGGGATCCCACGCACCATTGCAGAGGATTTCATCCTGCGCACGGCCTCCTCCCACTGGCTGTGCTCGCCCATCTTCCTCTTCACCTTCACAATGGTAAACAGGAATAGGAAAAGGGTTGAACTAGATGGACACAAGTCTTTTTTCAACCTAAATTACTATGTTACTATGTTACCTTGGCCTTGCAGTCTGTCCACCTTTCCTTGACTGACTCCAGTGACCGGCTGCAGCTGGCCACAGCTGGCCTTCTTCCATGCGGCCTTCCTCTTTGACCCCATCCCAGCAACTGTTCCTTTGGGGAACAGGAGCCTCTCTCTGGCGATCACCGCCTCACACAGGATGAGGTTCTCCTCCTCACTGAACTTAGGTTCTCTTGCCCTATCCTCCTCCTCACCCCTGGAGGTCCTTTGAGAGCCTTGGATCTCATGCCCTGCCTGTGATGGCCCTGCCTGTGTTGGGTGCTTCCCCAGACATACCCCTCGTCCCACTCTCTCCTCTGTCCCTACACTATATGTGCCTGGTCTGGCATGTCTCCCCCTCCTCCCCAGGGATCTCTCTCTCCCTCCCCTGACCAGGGATGCCCACCTGCATCTCTTCCTCCTCTCTTCCTACACTCCCCACCCCTCTCTCCTCTCCTCTCCTCTCCATTCCTCTCACCCAGTCACACCCAGGCACTCACTCAGGCCCTCACACACTCACTCACTCTCTGTCACTCACTTGCACTCACAGACTAACACTGTCAAAAAAAATATAAAGTGTATATGTTTTACTAAAAAAAAAATATGGGCTATGTGTGTGTGTGTGTGTTTGGTATGTACAAAAGTGTATTATGTGTCGCTATGTGTGCTTTCAATCTCTCCTTCTACCTATGTGTGTGCACCCTCAAAACTCCCTTTCTCTCTTTAACTAGCCTCCACTCCTGGGTCCTGATATCTAACTCTTGGAACTCGATAACAGACAAAGGTGAGTCGGTTATTTTGGGTCTAAATATAGTTTATTTGACTGAACTTGATACTTTGGGGTGCTGTGATTGGCTGGGGCACTAGGTAACGTCAGATGTTTTGCTCGTTTCTTTTTTTTTTATTGGGACGTTTCTCCCGTTTATCATGTGTTTTGCTTCGACGATGAAGTCAGATTTTTGCCGACTCCAGTTTTGTAGTTTTTGTGCATTTTGTAGGCCGTTGTGCATTAACTCTTCTGGGTAAGGAACATTTGCATCTCACGTTACCCAGTCTTATTTAACTCACGAAGGTGGTTTTTTTCTTTACGCTGGTTTTAACTCCAACATTTACATGTTATATCGAAAGTAAGTGCATATCTCCTCAGTGCTACTTACTATCACATCACAATCCTAGAAGCACAATAACTCGGTATCATTCACATTAGATCATTTCCAAGGTCCCAGTGATCAGTACAGTACAGAGTGAATACAGTGATCAGTACAGTACAGAGTGATTCCAGTGATCACTACAGTACAGAGTGATTCCAGTGATCAGTACAGTACAGAGTGAATCCAGTGATCAGTACAGTACAGAGTGATTCCAGTGATCACTACAGTACAGAGTGATTCCAGTGATCAGTACAGTACAGAATGGCAGATTGTAATTGTATATAACATGATGTTAAAATTGCAGCTCATTTTAAAGATATCTTAACCACACAGGCACCCAACTCAAATTACACACATGCAATATGAAGAAGCTCTGTTATAAATGTTTAACACATGATTTATTTTTCTACAATTTAATTGGCTAAACTGGCATATAAAAATATATACACTTGTTCATTACTGTTTTGTAAGAATACAACTATGTCAGGATAATTCCACACAGCCTAATGAGTATGATTTCCAGTACCTAATGCATACATTTTAATGGACTTGCCCATCAGGTATATATTCTTTAGGAGCCATGAGACAAAAAAGTTGACCAAAATAATTTTTAACAGTCCACAGTACAATTCTGACTAAATTGAATCAGTTATTGGTGGCTTACTACTTGAAAAGGTTCAGCAAATTAGTTCACTCTGGATAAATTGGAATCAATATTCACATTAATTTTACATGTGTTAATTTAGCAAGGACTGATTTGATGTCTTTGTTCCTCAAACTATAAATGATTGGATTCAGGAATGGAGTCACCACTGTATACAAGAAAGATAAAAACTTTTTGAGATTTAATGAACGTTCTTTTGAATTAAACAAATAAGCAGCAATCAATGTTCCATAATATATGAACACAACTGTCAGGTGGGAGCTGCATGTGCAAAAGGTTTTCTATCTTCCAGTGGTCGATGGGATCCTGAGAATGGTGTGGAAGATATAGATGTAAGTTGCAATGATGAACATTAATGGTAGGAAACTTGCTGGAAAACCTACCAGAACATTTAACCTGTCAACAAAAGTAGTGTCTGAGCATGAAAGCTCCATAATGGGTGCAAGGTCACAGAAGAAATGATAAATTACATTGGGACCACAGAATGGCAACCCAAGTACTCGAACGATGGCATTCAATATCAGTGAAAATGCTGCAACCCAAGCACAGAAAACCAGGTAAAGGCATCTCTGGAAGTTCATGACAAGAATAATGCAGTGGGTTAAATATCGCCAGATATCTGTCATAAGACATGAGTGAAAGAAGGAAATGCTCTGCAGTGGCCATGGAAGCAAAAAAATAAAATTGGGTGAAACACCCAGCAAAAGACATGGTTTTCCTTTTAGTCAATATAAGACTCATCATAAAAGGGGAAATTACTGTGATCAGAAGTAGGTCACAGGATGATAGGTGGCTCAGGAAGAAGTACATCGGAGAGTTAAGCGTTTGACTAAAAGACACCAAGATAACAATCAGCATATTTCCAGTTATTGTCAAGATGTAAATCAGAAGGACAATAAGGAAAATAACACTTCTGAAGTTGTAAACATCATGAAATCCCAAAAGAAGAAAATATTTGACTCTTGTCTGATTTACTTTATTCATTTCCTGGCAGGAAAAATATAGGTCTTATGAGAGGGCCATGTTCTCAAGTGAAGAGAGAAAACAGAGCATTAAAGTGTCTTATATTATCAGACTAATATCATACAAAATTAAAAAAATGTACAAAATAAAAGATATTTTAATAAAAGCAACATGACAGTAGAGGGATATGATAGGAATCATAATCCATTGAATTGGACTACTATAGGTAAACATTACAAGCTTACAGACTTCTCAGGGTCCTTCTTTAGTTGTATCTGAAGAATAACCCAAGGGATTTGGAAATCTTGAGTTTCCACTTTCCACCATTCGGTATGTAAATCCAACAAATGTTTTCATACATTCTACTCTACTCAGTGTCTATATTCCTTCAAACATAGGACTATAATGTCTACACTCCCTTCTCTCAATACATCAGCACAATCTAAACAGCTCTATATACCAGGAGAAATTAATTTATAGAATGAAAATGTTGCTAACTTAATGGAAAATAATAAATTCCTAATTTACAAACCTGTGTTGGCAAGATTGAGTCCAGACAGGTTTGTAGTATTTTTCTATATTACATATATTAGTTAAGTTGGATGAAAAGAAACACAAGTGCATCAAGTTCAACCTTTCAAATTTGTATGTATTTATTTATAAAGTATTTTATCTGGAGGAAGACACCAAGATGCTGGTATGCCCTGGAGAGCATTTTTCATTACCAATATAATTACACATTTATATACAAACACACGCAAGACAAATAAAAATAACACATTATCATTTCGATTCATTTACATGTTCACTTACAAGGAAGAAGTCATTTTTAGGGATTTTTAAACTTGCAGAAAATTACATTTTTGTTAAATATTTTATTCCAGTTGTTTATAACTCAATTTTTGACTTTAACCCCTTAACGAGCGGGGTATCAGTGCCGCGACGCGACTCAACGTCCGCTGACCTTTTTTTTTTTTTTTTCCGGTTCCGGACTCCCCGAACGGCGTGCAGCCCGGAACTCCATAGTACCATAGTACGTCTTGGGTCATTCAGTCAGATCGACCCTTGACGTACTATGACCATCAAGGGTCGTTAAGGGGTTAAAGCGATTGTGATACATCAATTTAATGACGTTTACTACTGTACATAGTAAAAAAATAATTGCTCCCACTCCGATCTCTCAGATCTTTATGTTTTGAGAGATATAAATTTACAAGGTTCCCTCTTCCCTCCCCTTGCACTGATGTCACTGTTTAGCCTACAGAAGGAGATCACGGTAAGCAGACCATCCCGCGGCTCTTCAGCAGAGCCAAAATTGCGCTATTTAGAAAGAAATACTTCATTTGAACGGTCTGCAATGTGTCTAGTATTTCTTTCTAGATACCTCTCCCACATACACACTAAGCTCCTTCTCACCTGTCACTGAGGATGAAGTTTCACTTCTGCTCACTCACTCACACCTAACCACATGCCCTCTTGATCCAATCCCATCTCAGCTCACTCAAGAACTTTCTCCACTACTAATTTCAACCCTTACTCACTTATTCAACCTCTCTCTGTCAACCGGCACCTTCCCATCCTCTTTCAAACATGCACTAATCACACCCATTCTAAAGAAACCCTCCCTGGACTCAAACTCACTGTCAAACAACCAGCCCATTTCATTTTTCCCGTTTGTCTACAAGCTCCTTGAGAGCCTCAAATATAACAGGCTCACTCAATTCCTCTGCTCCCATTCCCTGCTAGATCCATTGCAATCCAGATTCCGCCCTCATCACTCCACTGAGACTGCTCTCACTAAAATGGCCAATGACTTGATCTTGGCGTGTTCTCCTGGACATTTCAACAGCTTTAGACACAGTTGACCACTCACTCCTGCTCCAAGCCCTCCACTCACTAGGTCTCTGTGACACTGCCCTCTCTTGGTTTTCTCCATATCTCAGCAACTGCTCCTTCAGTGTTTCCTACTCTGGCTCCACTTCCCCACCCTCCCACTGTCTGTCAGAGTGCCTCAAGCATCAGTCCCGGGACCCTTGCTCTTCTCAATTTACACCGCGTCCCTTGGCAAACTAATAAACTCCTTTGGGTTTCACCGTCATCTCTATGCTGATGACACTCAAATCTATTTTTCCTCCCCAGACCTCTCCCCTTCCCTCCTGTCCCAAGTATCAGACTGTCTGTCTGCTGTGTCTTCCTGGATGTCCTCCCGTCAACTCAAACTTAACCTTGATAAAACCAAACTAATCATCTTCCCTCCATCTACAGCCAGTCTTACACCAGACCTCAGCCTCACTGCTAACAACATTACCATGACACCAACACCTACAGCATGCTGCCTGGGGGTCACATTTGACTCCCCCCCATCCTCACATCCAGTAGATCTCCAACTCATGCTGCCTCCCCCTCCACAACATCTCTAGAATCCGACCCTTTCTCACCCAAGACACTACTAAAATTATAATCCAAACACACATCATGTCCCGCCTAGACTACTGTAACTCATTACTAATTGGCCTTCCTCACCCAACTAACCCCACTACAGTCCACAATGAACTCTGCTGAAAGACTAATCTACCTCTCTCATCACTTCTCTATCACCACTCCCCTCTGCCAATTCCTACACTGGCTCCCATTAGCATACAGAATTAAATTCAAAATTCTGGTACTAACATATAGAGCCCTCACTTACACCGCACCCCCCTACATTTCATCTCTCATATCCAAATACATTCCCACTCTCCATCTTCGCTCTGCACATGACCTCCTCCTCTCCACAGCTTTTATTACATCCTCCCACTCCTGCCTACAGGACTTCTCCCGTGCTGCACCTGAGCTCTAGAATATCCTCCCCCGCCCCATCAGAGTCTCCCCCAGCCTTCAGATCTTCAGACGCTCCCTGAAACCTCACCTCTTCTGGGAAACCTATCAACTACCTCCTTAAAAATTATCACCAAAAACCACCCCTTCCCTGGACCACTGCAGTCAACAGCACTTCTCTCTCCCACCCACTGACCGGCAGCTCATGCGGCAGGAGGCACTTACACCCAACAGCACTTACTCCTTCTGTGTCAAACCCACCTTCCTCTAGACTGTAAGTTCTCACCAGCAGGGGGCCCTCTGATCCTTGTGTTCTCTACATTTGATAGTACTATTTAATATCGCTGTATGTCTATTCCCTATTATGCAGCGCTGCCGAATATGCTGGCACTATATAAATTAAGAATAATAATAATAAAAATAAATAGCCCGATTTTGGCTCTGCTAAAGAACATCATGACGGTCGGGATCGGGATCTCCTTCTGTATGATAGACAGTGACATGAATGCAATGGAAGAAAAAAGGGAACTTCGTCAGCTTCTTTCTCTCAAACCATAAAGTTCTGAGAGATCGGACTAGGCACAATTAATTTATTTTTTTACTAAGTACAGTGTTAAATGTCATTAAATTGATGTATTACTATTGCTTTAAGGGCTTGAAGCAAATGTTGGAAATGGCTGTTTTTTCTGCCAATGACATTTTTTCAAGCTGTGAAAAAATACAGGCAAAAAAAGCCATCAGGTGGTAAAGTTAAGAGGTGTTTTCAGCCATAGCAATTAATGAAAACACCATAATTATCAATTCAAATGTCTGCATTAGCCATGAAGATCCGATAAGGGACTCAATTTACTACAGGAAAGTTAAGACCCAGGTTTTTTGGGGACTAGAATCCCTTATTGGATTTTAAAATAGCTGACACAAAAACTGAAAGGAATAAAAAAGGCAAAAAAAAATATATATAAAATCCCCAGTGAATGTATTAATATCGGGCCTTAAGCCCCACATGAAGTGCCTAAAAATTGTCCATAGTTCGTAGATTTAACCCTGTTAGTGCCAGTGGCGTATAATTACTCTGCTGGAATTCATAGGGTTAACCCGTCTAAATTACAAAGCAACATCCCATTAAAAGTAACACCTACCATTAATCCTGATTCTGGTCATCTTCTGTCCTTCTTCTCTTCTTTCTTGTATCTTCTTTCTTCTCTTCAGTCTTCTCGCTGTAAATAAAAATAAAAGTATTAATACAATGCAGAAATATCTGTCACAATAATACATAGTTTAATTTTTTGAGCACCAGAGGGGTAAGCAACGCATTACAAAGCAATGGGTTGCGTACCTCTCTGGGGCTCAAAAGTGTTAAAACATGTATTATTGTCCATTTGGAAATATGAATATTACTCCATTTATTCGGATATGTGTAACTTGTTAAAAATAATGGAGCCCCTCACATTTTTCCTATTTGTGTGACTGGGACTGTTGAACTTTGACTTCCTAAAACTTATGACAGGAAATGACCGGGCAGTGTCTATCACAGTCTAAGGAGAACTTGACTGCAAAGGATGTTGGTCATGTGACTAATCCAGCCAACAGGAGGAGCCCTGGGCTTAATATGTTTTAAATTATGCATCTGTCCCTTTTGAATAAAATCTGGCTTCTTATTTCTCATTTCCCTGCAAACCTCTTGATTAAGCCCCATTGGCTCCTCTCGTACTTATTCCCCAGTGGTATATATATTGACAAGTATATTTCTCTAATAACATTTTGAACAAATTCCATCTTTCTTATGTATTTTTTTCTTTGGAGATTACACCCCATGAACATGTAGCATTAGCATTGTAGCCTTTATAAAGTGGGTTGGTTGTGTGGGAATATTTAAAAGTGTGCAAACTGGCGACTCCTAAATTAACCCTCACTTACCTTACTATGGAGAGAAAATCCTAATGACCCATATAAATGTTGCCTTTCTTGGGCTTTTTCAATCAGTCCTGTATGACATGTACAGGGACATTGGAGATAATAGAAAGATCACTTCTTACTATAAATTGCTATTTTAACCCTTTAAACCTTTGGGTGCCAGAGAGGTATCCAAATATTTACAAAACAATGTGTTTGATACCACTCTGGCTGTCAAAGGTTAAGAACTAGATGGGTGTGCAGTTCATTGCTTCTCGGTGTGTTACTCACCATTCTAGTGATTAAAGGGTTAAATACTCTGGTGGACTCTGCCTGCTTCTGTTAAAAAAAGTATTATGTCCGCCTCCGTGCACATAAAATCCAGGACTCGTTGAAGATATTATCTCTGGAACAAAGGCACAAGGATAAAATATGGGGCATTAGGATTTTCTGGTCTTAGTAAATTGAGTGGGTGTTATTATTAGGAAAAGTTCATTCTCCTTTAAGGATCAATGGGGCTCACGGTGTATTGTTGGTGCTTAACCCTTTGAGTGCCAGAGAGGTACTCAATGCATTGCTTTGCACTCAAAGGGTTAAAGGCTTAAGTGAGAAAATCCAAGTATTGCAGTATTGCCAATAAAGATACTTAATTTTTGTTACTTATGCTTTAAGAAATCGTCACCTGCAAAGAACTGCAAACATGTCTGGTCATTAAAGGGTTAATGGAGCAGTAAACTTTTAATTAAGGAAAAACGGTGATATGTTACTATTGACTAAAACTACAATTAGTCCATTCTACTTCCACAGGTGACATGTGATCTCTGCAAGTAAACTGATGTCAGATAAGGACCTCTTGTCAGTTATCCCTATGGTCACACAGACATAGTTACATGTTATATGGTAGGTAGGTGCATATCTCCTCAGTAGAGTGTTACTTACTATTGAATCACAATCCCAGCAGCACAATAACTTGGTATCATTCACATTAGATCATTTCCAAGGTCTCAGTGATCAGCACAGCGCAGTGTGAAACCAGGCAAGCATTCGGCAATGCCAGAAAATGTATTACCAACTGACCTTTTTATATTCATTACAGAGAAGTTCATCAGTAACTGTAATGAGATAGGGAATTCCATAAAGAGCTTTTTAATTAGAATAACAGGGGCATAAGGGAGAAAACAATAAGTTGTGCTAAGGGATATTGAAGAAATAGCATTTACACTATAAACTCTTTAAGAATAAGGGGGTGAGCAATGCATCGTGAAGCAATACATTATACACATATATGTGGTCCTTAAGGAGTTAACCTTTTCCACATGAGAAGGTGAATGGTGAACATTGATCCTATGTGATAAGAGGATTTTAGTCTTACCTGTTAAATCTTTTTCTCTTAGTCCATACAGGTTACTGGTAACTCTGGGAGGCGATCCGCCCCTTAGTAGGCAGGAACAATTCTCAAAGTGTATGCAGGGGATGGAGCCTCCCTTCCCTCCTTGGCTGCAGCTAGTCAATCAGCTCCAGAAAGATTTGAGATGCTAACTATGACTAGATAGTAGAAGAGAAGAAGACTCCTGTGATCATGACCCCGAAGGACCCCCACGGTCTGTCACAGGAGAGCCAAGTATGGTCTCCTGACAGGGTGGGAGACCAGTAACCTGTATGGACTAAGAGAAGGATTTAACAGGTAAGACTAAAATCTTCTTTTATCTGTCATCCAATACAGGTTACTGGTAATTCTGGGATGTCCAATCATTGAGTTTCCCAGAGGTGGGAAGAAGGCAAGGACCAGGCGTAAGGCCCCCAAGGTCACCAGAACACATATGAACCATCAGATCAGAGATAGCCCAACAAGAACTGAAGTGTCAACGGACACAACAGAGGTAACGGCACCCCAGGAATGTTATACAGCACACTAAACTAGAACCAACAGGGTTCAACAGAGAAGGAAGCACTAAGAACCAATACTGCCTCCAGGATTTTCCTCCCAATGCTGGCAACAGCCGATGCCAACACATACACATGGTAGTGCTTTGAAAAAATGTGCACAGACGACCAAGTGGCCGCCTTGCATAACTGATCAGCAGAGGCCTGATTCTTGTAAGACCAAGAGGCCCCAATAGAACAAGTAGAATGAGCCGTGACTCTGAAAGGGACAGGCTTCTTCCTTAGCTCATAAGCCTTGCGAATAGTGGACTTGATCCAAGAAGCAATAGTCACCTTGGATGCAGGTCTTCCTGCCCTAGGACCCTCAGGAATGACGAACAGCGCTTCAGATTGCCTGATAGACTCAGTGGGATGCACATAAAATTGGAGACAACGCAACACGTCTAACAAGTGGAGATCCCTCTTCTTGTCTGAGGTGGGGTCAGGGCAGAAAGAGGGCACCACAATCTCTTGATTGATGTGAAACTCAGAGACCACCTTCAGCAGAAACACCTTAGAAGTCTGAAGCACCACCTTGTCCTTATGAAACCCCAAATAGGGTAGTTTACAGGACAAAGCATGTAACTCCGCGACACAGTGAACTGGCACAATCGCCAGGAGAAAAGCCATTTTCCACGTCAACAGGCATAGAGGAATAGTAGCCAAAGACTCAAAGGGAGGGTGCTGAAGGACACCCAAAATCAAGTTAAGATCTCGCGGAGGAGTGGGAGACTTGAAAACAGGATGAGTATGAGCAATGCCCTGGAAGAAAATCTTGACATCAGGAAGGATGGCAATGCGTCTCTGAAAGAAAACAGAGAGAGCAGAAGTCTGAACCTTACGGGAACTCAAACTGAGGCCCTTATCCACACCGTCCTGCAAAAAAGCCAGGACTGTAGGTAGATCAAAGTCCTGAGACAGGTCTCTGTCAGCGCACCAGGACAGAAAGGTCGACCAGACACGATAGTAGATCTTGGAAGAAACAGGCTTGTGGGCACTGAGCATAGTAGCCACCACAACAAAAGTGAAGTCCTTCTTCTTCAGTATTGAGGATTTAATTTCCAAACCGTTAAAGCTAGCCGAAGAACATCCTCCTTCCACAGGTAACCCTGTAGAAGAAGATCTGGTAGGGGAGCCGAAAGGGCTCTGCCACAGATAGATCCAAGAGCTCCAGAAACCAAAACTGATGACGCCAGTACGGAGGAATCAGAATGACTGGGCAACGCTCCAGTCTCGATTTCCGTAACACACTGTGCAACATGGGAAGGGGAGGAAAGATGTAAGCCAGAGGAAAGACCCAAGGAATGGACATTGCATCCACTGCCAGAGTCAGAGGGTCTCACCACCGAGAGCAGAACACTGGAAACTTCCTGTTGTGTCTCGTCGCCATCAGGTCAATGTAAGGGGGACCCCATTGCTGAACAATGAGTTGAAACACCTGTGGGTGCAACTCTATCACGGTTCCAGTGATCTCTCTCTGTCACTCTCGCTTGTGCTGCTCCCCTATTGGTTGAGCCTGTTTGGCCCGCCCCTGGTGACCTTTTTATACCTGACCATTGGCACCTGTAAGGTGCCCTTTCGTGGTGTTTCAGAGCCAGTGTTGCTGTTGCTGTGTTCCTGCGTTCCTGATTTCCTGTGTACCGATTTGGCCTGTTCTGACTATGCTCCTGTGTTCCTGCTCTGTAATCTGACCCGGCCTGGCTGACGTTCCTGCTCGTGACTGATCTGGCTTGTCTGAGAATCCCCTCCGTGATCTGACCCGGCCTGGCTGACTTCCTGCTCCGTGTCCTGTACCGGCTTGCTACAGTCTCTGCTACCGTTCCTGCTTCCAGCTGCTGTTGTCGCTCTGGCGACATTCTGATTCCTGCTGTATCATGGCAGAGCTGATCGAGACTGCAACCATTAACTCCTGATGAGCAGTGTCTCCAGAGCTGAGTCTCCCATTACACTTGCAGAGCTGTGCTTCCAAAGCTGAGTCTTCCTTGACACTGGCAGAGCGATTCCTTCACACGCTGAGCCTCTGATTGTACTTGCAGAGCTATATATCCTACCCTGGTGCTGTTGTTAACTCTTGCAGTGCTACCATCTCCTGATCTGAGCCATCTTAACACTTGCAGAGCCGTTGCCATTATCCGCTGCTCCTGCTGAGCCGGCCACGTTGTGGGCCTTGGTTAGACAGTGGCTCATATTGTCAACCAAGCAGAGTAGTCGGTCTCCGTTAACACGCCCATGGGAGGCGCTATTGGCTCTAGCTCTATCAGTGTTACTCTCCGTTACTGCCCGGTGGGGCTCTTGGCTCAAGCACTTGCAGCACAGGTGGTTTCCGTTACTATCTGTTCAAGCTCTTGCTGTACACAGTGTCCGTTGTTACACCCGTAGGGCTATTGGCTCACGCTCTTGCAGTGCAAGTTGTCTCCGTTATATGCCCGTGGGGGCTATTGGCTCAAGCTATCACTGTACGGTTGGTCTCCATTATATGCCCGTGGGGGCTATTGGCTCACGCTCTTGCAGTACCAGTTGTCTCCGTTATACGCCCGTGGGGGCTATTTGCTCAAGCTCTTGCAGTACAAGCTGTCTCGTTATACGCCTGTGGGGGCTATCTGCTAACTACTCTTCAGCGTTCTTCCTCAGTCCCTGTGCTGTCAAGGCAGCTCTATACACCTATGGACTTAAGGTGTTGCATAATCTAACACCTATTGCTGCCTCTTATTCACCTTGGGCATGCCAAACACCACAACAGAGACTGACCATTCCTTTGTATTTAACTATTGATTACCAGTCGCTATTCTGAGCCTGTCCTGTGACAGTATATGTATTATTGTACTTCTGTATACTGGTCCTGTGAGGGCCTATGCAGCCTATCTAACGCTAATTACTGTGTTGCCTATTGAGGGCGATCTTTGTTCTTTATTTTTTTTTTAATAAAACTGTGTTTTTTTCAAACCGGCTGTCTGAGTGTCTGAAAAACTGTTACAAACTCCCACGCTCCGCTGTCCACTGTGTGTCGACTGAGGAAGTCCGCCATTACGTTGTCTATGCCTGGAATGTGCACTGCGGATATAGCAGGTACTTGTTCTTCTGCCCAGGACAAAATAGCCTTGACCTCTAACCAATCAGCGAGACTTCATGTTCCACCTTGCTTGTTGATGTAAGGCACGGCCGTGGCATTGTCGGACTTCACTCGGACCGGACAGTCTTCTAGCTGAGATGTCCAATGTTGCAGGGCACGAAATATCGCCCGAAGCTCCAAAATGTTGATCAGAAGGAGAGACTTCTCCAGAGACCACTGATCACTCAAGCGATCCAGGACTGCACCCTAGCCGGAGTGGCTGGCATCCGTCATCACCTTGGTCCAAAAGGTCACCAGAAAGAACTTTAGTAAATGGAAGAAGGGGGACAAAAAGAACAGATGCCCTAGTGCGGGATCAATGAGTCTCAATGCTTGGCCACCACCCTCACCCAAAGGTAAGTACTCGCAAAATTAATGGCCGAACATTGGCATATACCAAAATCGTCAAACAAGCGACTGGGGATATCAGACTGTCCCCAGACACAGTAACCCAATTGGATGTTGAATGGTAATGGGCCGCTCTCACAAGACACACTCCCCCTGAGTGGCTAGGAACTCGTGGATAATGTAAATAGTAAGAGACTTCGTGGATAATGTAAATAGTAAGAGACTTCGTATCCTGGAGTTCAATGGTTGGCTAAGACAGTGGTGTAAAGAAGAAGGTTTTGGATTTGTCAGTCACAGTATTAGAAGGTGGAGTTGTAAAGAAATGTTCAAGAGAGATGGTCTGCACCCGTCACACAGAGGAACTGAGGTACTTGGAGAAGAGTTCAGGTGTTTCTTGGAGAGGCATTTAAACTAGATGGAGGGGGCAGGAATTTCATTGAGAAGATTGATTTCTGTCCCCGAACAGTTTTGGTGAACCAGGGTTCTGAGTTTGTTAGTGTGATAGATACAGATGTTGGTGCACAGGAAGTTGCTGGTGCTTTACATACAGATGTTGGTGAGGTAGATGATGGTGCGGTAGATAGAGTTGTTGTTGGTGATAAATGTAATGTTCTTCGTGTAATGTGTACTAATGCTCGCAGCTTAGGCAACAAGCTCAGCGAGCTAATATCAATAGTTTGTAGAGATGACTTGGACTTGATTGTAATAACAGAGACATGGTTCAGGGACTGTAATGACTGGGAAATAGCCATTCCGGGATACACGTTGTATAGGAAAGATAGGGCTGAGAGAAGAGGGGGTGGGGTAGCCATTTATGTTAAAGATAGCATAAAATCCACAGCGATCCAGAATTCATGTAAAGAGTTGGAGACTCTCTGGATCTGTCTGCAGAAT
Organism: Rhinophrynus dorsalis; assembly: GCA_037306005.1. Taxonomy (NCBI): domain Eukaryota; kingdom Metazoa; phylum Chordata; class Amphibia; order Anura; family Rhinophrynidae; genus Rhinophrynus; species Rhinophrynus dorsalis. The sequence continues at coordinate 558,767,698 of CM074721.1, forward strand.
AAAAAGGGATCAGTTACAAGAATAGGTGCAGTCTACAGGCCTCCGGGGCAATCTGAAGAGCAAGACAACATGCTAGTGGACGAGATTACCCAAATGGCAGTAAAGGGAGATATAGTAGCTATGGGAGACTTCAACATGCCTGATGTTGATTGGAATATCCCTTGTGCGTCCACATGTCCACACCGAGAGTGAGTACTCAGTGGAAGACACTCAAAGAAGTCCTCTTAAAGGCAACAAGATTACATGTTAGACAAATTAGCAAGAGGAAAAGAAAGAGAAATCCACTATGGTTTACTAGAGAGGTAAGAGCTATAGTGAAAGATAAAAAGTCTGCCTATAAGAGATATAAAGAGACTGGAAGTGAAGCGGACAGAGAAGGGTATAAAACTATACAGAAGAAGACTAAACAGATGATAAATGCTGCTAAAGCCTCAAAAGAGGAAGAAATGGCCAAATCTGTTAAGAAGGGGAATAAAACCTTCTTCAGATATATCAGTGACAGGAAGAAGAAAAACTGCGGGATTACAAAAATTAACAACGGAAAAAATCAGTATATAGAAGAGGAAAAGGCGGTCGCTGACCATCTGAATAACTACTTCTGCTCAGTTTTTTCAGACAGCGGCCCTCATAATCAGAAAATGGCTGAACACAGCATTGCCTCTAGTTGTATAATTTTAGCCCCAGTGTTTTCAGAGGCTGATGTTCTAGAGGAACTTGTCCGGCTAAAGTCAAATAAAGCGATGGGTCCGGATGGAATCCACCCTAGAGTTCTTAAAGAACTCCGATCTGTCATAGTTGGCCCCCTGACTAATCTGTATAACCAGTCTCTTCTTACGGGAGAAGTTCCTGATGATTGGAGAATGGCCAATGTTGTACCCATTCACAAGAAGGGTAGTAAAGAAGAAGCTAGTAACTACAGGCCAGTCAGCCTGACATCTGTAGTGGTAAAAATGATGGAGACTCTTCTAAAGAAGAAGATAATTGACCATCTAACAAAAAACAACCTGATGGACCCAAACCAGCATGGCTTCACTGAGGGCCGATCCTGTCAGACTAATCTCATTGATTTCTTTGACTATGTAACTAAAGTGCTGGATGAAGGTGGTGCTGTGGATATCGCCTACCTGGATTTCAGTAAAGCTTTCGATACAGTTCCCCATAAAGAGCTGATAGATAAATTATCAAGAATTGGACTTAACCCCTGGATAGTTCAGTGGATCTGCAGTTGGCTGAAGGACAGAAACCAGAGGGTTGTTGTTAATGGAGTGTATTCTGAGCAGAGACTGGTTACAAGTGGAGTGCCACAAGGATCTGTTCTGGGCCCTGTTCTGTTCAACATATTTGTAAGTGACATAAGGGAAGGCTTGGCAGGGAAGGTTTGCTTGTTTGCTGATGACACAAAAGTGTGTAATAGGGTTGATGTTCCAGGAGGTGTCTGTAATATGGAGAATGATTTGGCACTATTAGATAAGTGGTCAAAACAATGGAAACTTCAGTTCAATGTTTCCAAATGTAAAATAATGCACTTGGGGAAAAGAAACCCTCAATCTGACTATCGTATTGGCAGTTCTGTGGTAGCAAAGACTTCAGAAGAGAAGGATTTGGGGGTGGTCATCTCTGACAGCCTCAAGATGAGTAACCAATGCAACCAGGCGGTGGGGAAAGCAAATCGTATGCTTGGCTGCATAGCTAGAAGTATAACAAGCAGGAAGAGGGAGATTGTGATCCCTCTGTATAGAGCTCTAGTGAGACCACATCTGGAATACTGTGTACAGTTCTGGAGGCCTCATCTGCAAAAGGATATAACTAAAATTGAGCGGGTTCAAAGAAGAGCTACAAAAATGGTGGAAGGTCTAAAGCATAGAACTTATCAAGAACGACTCAGAGATCTAAATATGTATAGTCTGGAGGAAAGAAGAGAAAGGGGGGACATGATTGAAACCTTTAAATATGTTAAAGGACTGAACAAGGTTCAGGAGGGAAGTGTGATTAATAAGAATCTGAATACAAGAACAAGGGGGCACAATCTGAGGCTAGCTGGAGGAAAAATCAAGAAAAACATTAGAAAATATTATTTCACTGAAAGAGTAGTAGAAACTTGGAACAAACTTCCAGCAGAGGTGGTTGATAAATCCACAGTAACACAGTTTAAACATGCCTGGGATAAACATGTATCTATCCTAAGATAACAATAAAGGAATACTAAAGGGCAGACTAGATGGACCAGGTGGTCTTTTTCTGCCGTCAATCTTCTATGTTTCTATGTTTCTATGTACATATAAAACACAACATACAAAAGAGCGCCGAATGGTGTAATATTATGATAAAACAAAATATGTGATAAATGAAAAATGAAAATACACTCACATGCATAAATGGTCAGCAGGCTGATACCAGGCTGTCTGACAAACGTGCCTGTGGAGAAGTTATTCCACTCGGATCACCAGCTGTCAGCTACAACACAAACACTCCGGACGGCAGGCTGGATCCAGGAAGCCACATTTAATAAATAAAACTCGTAAATGAAATACAATATAAAACAAATAAATAATGCTAATGCGTTTCACAGCACTGAGGTTTCTTTCTCAAAGCTAAAATATAAATATTCAAGTTCACAAGGACTACAGCCGAAATACACACAAGATACATATACCCTCCCTTTGACTACGATTGGGTGAATTGACACAAAACTAACCAATTTGAGTCACCGAACACATATCAACAAAGTACATACATACAAACATAATGAAATCATAACTAATAACATACCATATCTAAATTATATATGTACTATCACTCAAAATGGCATATGAAAATTAAAAATAATCTCGGATCGCCATAGGCTGACGGGAAGCCCTCGTAAAATAAAAAGGTAGGCTTTCCAGCTGTCTTAGGCATCTCCGAGTGAAAGACAACAATAAGAGACTGGAACTTGAAAAAAATGAAAACGATAGGATCTCCAGTCCTGAATGAGACCAACCCACATACTCTGAGGGAAACAAATATACATACAGTGATTCAACATTCATATTACAAATCGTACTTATTAACAAAATGAATTGAACCAGGATAAAGGAATATACATATATATCGTACTCAACACTGACCTGAATACATGCGAGGTGAGGGTAATGAACATGGGAGCTCATATCGCCACACGTTAACCCAAAGATCGTAATCTCACAAACATGTCAAAAACGTGTGACTATAAACTAACATAAAAGGGCGATTGGAAAATAACCATAACCCGCACTCTGCATGAAGAACAGTATACAAATATAAACATAACAAATGAATCCCAAAATAATTAGTGAAAAATAATAATGACAACATAATACATAACCCCTTAACGACCGGCCCAGCGACTGCGGAACATTTTTTTTTCTGGTTCCGGACTCTCCGAACGGCGTGCAGCCGCGGGGGGAGCCCGGAACTCCATGACGGTCTTAGTACGTCATGGGTCGTTCAGTCAGATCGACCCTTGACGTACTATGACCGTCAAGGGTCATTAAGGGGTTAAAAAGGAAAAAAGAGCAACCAAAGGGACCATGATGTTCCAAAAGAACCAAAGACATCATTGGTCCTCAAAAAAAATAAAAGTTAGACCACAAGCTCATTAGTGATATAACTGAATGAATAGTCCAAAATAAAAAATCCATCAATTTGAAGAGGAAAAAAAAAAAAACTCCAAAGAGACATATAAATTGAAATAAGGGTGAACTGAATCACTGGATAATGGTGAATCACACCCGCAAAAGGTTGTAATGAAATTAGATCATGGTGTAAGTGACAGTGAAGAACTGATGAACATGGCTTAATAATGTGTTTAGACAAAGTAAATAACTAATTGCAGTTATGAAAATCTGATACAAAAAAAAAAAATAAGAGTCACATAATAACCCATCCTAAGTCATGACCATAATGAGCAAAAAAATAGTGAATGAAAAAATGTGAATGGAAAGAACTGTTTAATGAATATCTTATGTGATGTGAACTAATGCAACCGAATAAGTGGGTGAAGAAAAAGTTAATGTAAAACATATTAACTAAAAGTAATAATACAAAAACATAACATGGCCAGTGCTAAGATAAACATGTATATCACTATCCTTAAAATAACTTAACTCCTAGGGGATTCAATAGACTCGTTAAGGCCAAAAGGTTTAAGAGTAGACAACCTGAAAATCCAATAACTTTCACAGTTATTTAACCTTTGAATTCTACAGGACATCGTGGGAGGGATAAACTCGATTGGTATGACCGATAATCCTTCAGTTCTTTTATCATGATGATATAGAAAGTGTCGAGACACACTATGCTGCATAAACCCATTATAGATATTTCTCTTATGTTGCCCCACTTGTGTACGTAGCTTTTGTGTGGTCCGTCCCACATATTGTAGTTGACAACTACATGTTAGAAGATAGATAACAAAACTGAACCCACAATCCATCCTACTTTTAATGGGAAATGTTTCTGAGGTGATATTTGACCTAAAGTGACTTGTCCCGCTGGCGAAAAATTGACAAGAGAGGCATCTACTGTTCTCGCAACTAAATGCCCCAAAAGATTGGGAGTCTACATTCGAATTGGATCTCAACTGTATAGGTCTAAAATGATCGCTTGTCAACCCCTGTCCAGTGGTGTCCGTAGAAATTTTTCCAGGGGGGGGCAAAGCCATAATATGACCCCCCAGGCCAGCCCATCTAGCCCCCTTATTTATATGGAGGAGGGTAATTGTAGGGGGGGGCAGGTGCCCCCCTTGCCCCCCCTTCCGGACGCCCATGCCCCTGTCTAACTGGCTCCTTTACCTCTTTAGAATTAGGGGTCCTTTTGAATTTGCTTGGTGCTAAAATGTTTTTGAGTGTTTGCAACCTTCTATATATGATCCTAGGTGAATCACCCAAAGACCCTTTCAATAGTGGGTCCATTTTCAATATACTCCAATGTCTTTTAATAATATCAAATATTGTACTGGTTTCAGTGTTGTACCATGTAACGAAAGCTAGTGTCTCATTGGATGCTATAAACCGATTCACTCTACTTTTACGACCAGTGAGTCCCCAGTTGAGATTCCTTTATGTTCTTGCTCTTTTATATATGAATCTCGGACCAATTTGTATGGGTAACCCTTTTCTAAGAATCGTTCCATAAGAATCGTAGACTGTGTATCGTAGTCACTCAAGGTAGAACAGTTTCTCTTCATATGCCTGAGTTGTCCATAAGGGACATTTCTAAGCCACTTCTTGCGGTGGCAACTGTTGAACCTGAGAAAACTATTCCGATCCACAGTCTTGAAATAAGTCTTAGTATGTATAGGTTCAGTAGGAACACCCATGAGATCCAGATCTAAAAATTGGATATTAGAAGGGTAATGATTACTTGTAAAAAAAAAGACCCCACTCGTTGAGATTCAAATGACCCACAAAGGCCTCAAGACCAGAAAATGATTCCACAAAAAAATTCCAAGCGCTACTACACCAATTAGAAAACAAAATAGAAACTATAAATAGATAGCATAACCTGTCTCAATTCTTTTGAGATCTTCCATAAGTCCAACCAGCAGTGCAGCCCTCTCTTCTGGGTTTCCGGTTAAGCCCTTATTTCTCACAGACAATTTCCACCAAAAAAAGAAGAGAGAAAGGCGCACACAATCTAAGTGTAAACTGTTATATAAGCAACTGTCCTTTATTCTTGTTCCCCTTCACCAAGGTGTATTCCTATCTTTTTTCAATTCAATCACCTCCTTCACCGTGAAGAAACACCTTTCAATGAGGTTGATTGCAGACTCACTTTCTAATGAGGCAAGCCAGCCTCTTGGTGTATGAGCTTCCACTGGATAACCCCCAGTGATGGTACCTTTACGTCCTTTCCTTCCCCTCGCCACTCCTGGGTCCTCGATGGTAATTCTGAATACCTCACTGCAGGTTCAATACAGATCCCTGCTACCCTCTGTCTAGGGTTAGGGATCTATTCTATAAGATCCTATTAGGTTATGGAGACTTAAAGTTATGGATGAAAATATTGTGCTATACACAATTATTTATTGAACATAAAAAATAAAATATGTTATAAATAAAATAAATATATCTGCACAGACAATATCAAAGAACAAGATAATTTGCCCAAACACTACGCCCAAAGTGTTTCCCAGCTCACGCTGCTTCATCAGGGGCTTACATCAAAGTCCAGGTATGTTTCGCCCCAGATGATAAGGATGTCTTCTATATAACGATGGTATAGGCAGGGCTTAAAATTTGAAGTCCTTTGCTACTAGCCAGACCTGAAAAGTTACTCGCCACTGCAATACATAACATACCCACCAGGGCTGAGTTTCTACTCGCCAGGGCTAAATTTTCACTCGCTATTGGCTAGTGGAGAGTGGAAATTTTGAGCCCTGGTATAGGACCAGATCCGCGCCGAGAACACCTGAATTGTAAACAAGGAATTCCTCAAGAAACCCCATACAGAGGTTGGCGTAACTCGGCGCAAATCTGGTCCCCATTGTCGAACCACTCACCTGGAGGAAAAGACGACCATCAAACTCAAAACAATTGTGGGTCAGGATAAATTTAACAGACCGAAGGAGAAAATCCCGTTGTTGTGTGGGCATCAACATATCAGAAGTGAGAAAATATTTAACTGCTCTAAGGCCCCCTTCATGTGGTATATTTGTATAAAGGGCTGTCACATCGAGAGTGGCCCACCGATAATTCTCTCTCCACTTGATCTCTTTGAGTACCTCCAGGATATGTTGGGTATCCTTCAAGTAAGACTTGAGCCCTACAGCATGTCTCTGGAGGTGAAAGTCTATAAAAGTAGACAAATTGGAAGTGAGTCAATCCCTGAAATAATGGGACGTCCTGGTGGATTAGCTAGAGTTTTGGGAACCTTACATCTAGCATTGATGAGTCCAACCGTTCGTTGAAATGACGCCGTAGTGTCACTGTGAGTATCGACAGAAGCGGTGGAGCTACAAGGTCCTGTGACAGTACCCTTTCTTCAAAGACTCCGGGTTTGTCTGGGAAACGTGCATGGAATTTGTGCACCAGTAGAAGAGCGCGAACATCAGCAGCAGGGATCCAGGAGTTCTCCTCCGGACCATATCCCTTTCAATGGATAAAATACTGTAAGCTTCTTCTCTAACCATATGGAAGTCCAGAATACTTCATATTCCTCATATACCTCGTGATCTGCAAATATCATGGGAGCAGTACAGACAGAAGTGGAGGTATACCGGTTGCAGACCAAGAGCTTTAACAGTGAAACATGGTAAACACTGTGTATGCGCATGTTGACTGGTAGTTCCAATGTATAAGCCATTGGGTTCATTTTGTGCAATACCCTGAAGGGGTCAACAAATCGAGGAGCCAGTTTATTGCATGGAACCTGGAGGTGCAAGTTAAGGGAAGACAACCACACTCTCCAACCTGGAAGGTCGGTGCTGACAATCATCTACGGTAAGTCTGCCTTTTTTGTCACTGCACAGAACCACCTAGGGTATGCTGTACCTTGTCATAGACCCTGTCTTGGTGGAACGTAGAGGGTTAATTTTACAAACAAAATTAACTGAAATTCTGTTTTTAGATGCGTTTAAATTACTTCATCCTTAAAACAAAGGGAGCCTCTTTCCATCAATGAGAGTGAAAATGGTTGACCGACTTTATGGTAAATTATGGCTAAAATCCAGACAATGATACTAGGGGGAAGATAACAACTTCTGGGATGTTGGGTCATAACTTGGATAAAAGACTGGGAGTACAGATTCCAGGGATGACAGGTACATGAAATGTGATGAAATCTTGACATATCACTACAGATCACACAGATGCCAGATGTAAAATTCTAATGTGGAGAGAGAGAGCCATCTTGTAGATGTAAATAGCGTTATTACCAGTGTTTTGAAAAATCCCCAAAAATTATGATAATAATATGCTTGATGTCACTGTATAATGAAATGGTCCTTTAACCAATCAGAGCAGATTTTGATAAGAGGAGTTTCATAGTATAAATTTGCAAGTTGAGAGAGAAAAAGAGCTTTTTCCTCTTGAGTCTTGGCTGGTCTTTTCTCTCTTGGCTCCTAGGTCTATTCTTGCTGACATTCCTGCTGACATTCTTGTTGATTGCCATAGAAATCCTAAGAAATCCACACACTTGGACTGGTAACTATATATTTTCTTTATTTAAGTTCTGCAAAGTTTCAGAATCATATATTTAATTCTTCTATATTTGAAGAAACCTAATTTGTCTTATAATTGTCTTAATTCGACTGGCCAGCCATTTGGGATCAATTATAATAAGCTAGATTACCTCTGGAAACTCTGAAATTAAGCAGAATTTATTTATTTATTATTGGTAAATTGTTATATTTTACCAGACAAATGTAATATAGTTAAAAAGCTTGGATTATATATTAGTTAAAATAATTTATGTTATTTCTAGAACGGTGTTTCTGGAAAGATTATAATAGCTAATATTTGATCTGGGGGAATTCTTTGAATTTGGTTATTAACCCTTTTACTGCTATTTGTCTATTTATTTGTGCTGTTTCTTGGGAATTCTTTGTATGCATTTTGGGTCTAAATCTTTTGTAAAGTGAAATTTTTTTCACTTTTTTTCAACCTAGGCGTGTTGTACTTGCCGATAATGCAACTGCTTTAAAAAAAGCAATGGATTCCTATATTGCACAGAACAATATTGAAAATTATGACAGATGGCTTCAAAGCAGATAGGATGTTTATCCAGGGAATTATATGACTGCCATTTGAAGTCAGGAAGGATTTTTTTACCCACTTGGGGTAAATTGGAAATTGCTTCAGAGGGCCTTTTTTTGCCTTCCTCTGGATCAACAGAATTGTTTTTGGCATGGGCTGGACTTGATGGACGTCTTTTTACAGCCTCATCAAGTATGTTACTATGTTATGTCAGAGACTTTGTCCTGGGGGAGCATAGAGGGTTAACTCTAATAGTAGAAATTAACTGAAATTCTGTTGAGGATGTGTTCAAATTACCTCATGTTTGAACAATGGGCCATTAGTCCAAGGTAGGGAGTGAAAATAACTGAATGTCATTTTAATGGCAGATTGATATTCAGTTGGAGACAAAATGGCTGAGAGAGACGGACTCCTTTATGTGAAAGACATAGCAATATGACTGGCTTATGGGATCTCTGATAAACTTTGAACGCTCTCTTCCATCTGATAAAAGCCATGTGATCTATCACCTGTAAAATTTTAATATAGCGTAATGGCGCCATCTGCAGCCTTTATATTGTAAAATACTCATAATGTTTATGTTTGTATTTGATTAGCATAAGATATGAGTATCCAATCAGGTCTGACTGATGATGTCATGGCATAATGAGATGGATCTTTGTCCAATCATTAGAAAGAGGTGGAGATTACTGATAAGGCAAAAATTGCCAATATAATGCCAAAATATTCTTAGTTCAGGGCTTCACTTCCTGAAAAAGAAAACTCCTGGGGGATTCCTGACAAAAGAAGGCTCTGCTGATTAAATTCCTGACCACATCTTATAACTTCAAGAATCCACACTGATTGACCTGGTAATTATATTTTATTTATTCTAATTCTGCCTAATTTCAAAATAAGTATATTTCCTCAATATTTGAGGAATTATATATATATATATATATTTATATATATATATATATATATATATATATATATATATATATATATATATATAAAAAGGAATATATATATATATATATATATATATATATATATATATATATATATATATATATATATATATTTGCCCATAGAAGCCTGGCCAGTTTTATGGAAAATATTATAATCTGCTATATTTAGCATAGTCATTAAGAAATTACGCAGAATTAATTAATTAATTTATTGTTATAAATTACCAGAGAGATCATAAAATAGAGATAGCAGTGAGATATATTTATCCTTGTGTATATTGGTTAATATAATTTTGGTATGTCTAGAATATTGTGTGTCTGGTAAAATTATAATGGCTGATATTTAATCAAGGGAATTCTTGGAAGTAATTTTATTAACTCTCTAACTGCTGTTTGTCTATTTATTTGTGGCGTGCATTCTAAAATTCTTTGTGAGGGTACTAGGCTTATATTTTGTAAATTAGAGGTATTTCACTTCTAATAGACAAAATAACTTCTGGGTGTGGCACCTATCTTAAACGAGTGGATTAACCCTTGGAGTGCCTATAGGTTTTACATATGTTGCTATAGTCATAATTATGGTATATGGTATATGTTGCATGAAGTTGGTTACTTTATAGACATATGTTACTGGATTAATTCTAGTAGATTATTTGTATAATCTTTGATTGACTTTATTAATTGCAATTTATATATTTTTATTCAGAGGTAAGCAATATTGAATTCAGTATATAATTAAATTATAGTGATTCAAATCTGGGATTCTATTCCAGTTATTCCCTAAATTTGATTATTATTGATATATGATACAAGGAATTGTTAGAGGAATTATTTAATTCATCTCACAGTACCCCTTACATCATAATTCACATAGTCTATACAGTTTCTGGGGCAGAGGTATTAAGAGACCCTGCAGCCAACTGTATTATATTAATTGTAACAATCAATTAACCTGTTCTATGCTACTGAATGCAATTATTGTTATTATACCTCTGAATATATCTATGTGTGGTTAACCCTTGCACTGCTGGTAATCCTTATGGTAATAAGTGTGGTTTGGTTTTCTATGTACCTATTATAATTGCTAATCAGTTATATATTTCATTGTTACTGATACTTGTTATATATATATATATATATATATATATATATATATATATATATATATATATATTTATATATAGTATATTGTATTTTAATAAAATATATATTTTTGCACAAATATGAAGGATTGATTCTTGTGATCATTTTGTTACTGTGAAGTAGCATGTCAGTACATATTAAAGATAAAGTTCTCAAATTATTTTATTGTCAATTGGCTATTTAAGTAAAGAAATCCAATCTGAGTGGTTCTCTGTTTTAACCCTTTGGATGCCTTCATATAAATAGCCCGACAGTTAGGAATTGTGCCTCTCATCAGCAGCTGCAATTTGCACAGTGTGTTTGACAAATAACACCTTGCAAAACTGTATCCAAACACCATGACACCAGAAACCAAGTACTGCCACTGTCACTATACCCCTTGTCCACACCCTGCTAAGGATACATGACAACTTTCTAACAGTTTAATAGTAATGATGAACCCTCTCTGCCACTAGCTTAGCATATTCTGCAGGATGGAATCTCCTCAGATGCAGCTTGATGCCCCGATTGTGATTCTCCTCCACCACACTGGCATGTGTTGTCAGTGCACCAACAGTGTGCAATGGGTAGAGATGAACTGCCACATTCTAACATCTATAGAGTGGCTATCATCTGGAGGGAAGGTAATGATGAATGAGGTGGATTGGCAGAAGATGAGATACCCTAGAGGAAGAAGGTGATGGCAATCTGGTTGTTTCACTCTTCACTGAACTTCCAGCCTCTGTCTGGGGTTCTCTGTTCTTCCTCCTCATCTGCCTCACCTTTAGTTGCCTTTCTGGAGAGTCAGGGGGTAGACCAACAGTGGGTCTCGATTTCTGGGGGGGTGGTTTGGCTTTAACATGTTTGACATAAATGTCATGGTGTCTGTGTTTCATGTGTGTTATCAGGGTGGTTGTGCCAAGGTGTGTTCCCTCCTTTCCCCTTCTCACCGACTTGCCACAAATTGTGCGCAGTGCCATTGGTGATTACTACACTGTTCCTGCCCCAAGAGAAAAATAGTCTCACACCTATGACATCTGGAGATAGGGAACAGGTGGAGAAGAATGGACTCTTTCTTCTGCTGCTGTTGCTGCAACTGCCTCAGAATTATCACTGTAACTAGGAAAAGGAGTATTGCTGCTGCTAGCTAGAGGAACCTGTTCTAGTCCCGCATCAATTTCTGACCCCATTTCCAGAGTGTCCACGGTGGTCTGTGGCACACTAGCCTGCTCCTCAGCATCCTGCTGCCCTTGCAAAAGCTGACTGCTTTTGGTGGTGGTGATGCCCATCCTCATCCCTGCCTCCTGTTCCTTCTCAGTTTGGGCTAAAAAGGATATCAATGTCTCTTCCACCTCAGCTTCTCCACTGTCATCTTCACCACCACCACTAGTCCCTCTATACTGTTGCTGTAGCTGGTGGCAGCAGGTTCTGCACTGGCAGCAGGCACAGCACTGGTGGCAGCAGGGACAGGCTGTCTGACAACAGGCACAACACTGGTGGCAGCAGTCACAGCATTGGCAGCAGGCACAGCATTGGCAGTAGGGGTAGCACCTCTGTCAGCAGACACAGTAATGTTGGCAGCAAAGGCATCTGATGTGTCCTTCTCTCACTACTACCCTTTTCTTCCCCCCTTGATATTAACATCTATAGTGCTCACTTCCTCCTCCTCTTCAGACTCAGTGGACACATAAGGGTCTATCCAGTTCCTCCTTTTATTAATTTTATTATTTTTTTTTATTTAATTTTGCCTCAAAATCACAGCAGAACAGCACGTCTATCTCTCTCTGTAGCTGCATCTATTGTGTTGCAGTTCCGTGAGTATGTCACGTTTTTATAGCAAATAAGTGAAAAACACATTGATCAATGGGCAGAAACTTTCTAGCCAATGAAAAAACGTGGAAGAATTTTTGCCACTGTGCGAAAACTGTGATGATTTTAATTGCTGTTTTTAAAGAGGATTTCCCTGCAAAAAAGTGGACAACATTGTGGTTTTCGATGATTTTTTTACAGGTACACAGAGGGGCTTTTCGCCTACCCCTAATTCCAGGATGGACCATGTATGATGAAAAATTAGCCCATTCTAGGATCACCTTTCTGTAGTGAGATGCAATGTATAGTTGACAATGATGATGCTAATTGAAGTTTCAGAAATGGTTTTGTCCTCTTTCTGAAGGTGGAACAGGAGAGACTACTATTTTGTTAGGCGGAAGGATAGGTTCAAGGTTAAAATCAGGTGTTTCAGGAAATAATTAAGCTAATGCATCAGCCTTAGTATTTTTTGATCCCAGTTGATATGTTGAAATTGGATTTTGTGAAAAATAAGGCCCATCTAGCTTGGCAAGGGTTGAGCCATTTAGCTTTTATAAGAAACTGGAGAGTCTTATGATCTGTTAGAATCATGAATGGAACAGTATAGCCTTCAAAAAGGTGTCTCCATTCCTCCAAGGCTAGTTTGCCCACATCATAGGAGAAGGGGTGAAGGTAGGATGAACCTTATTCCCACTGAGATAGAATGGCTTCTGCTCCAACCTCAGATGCATGTACTACGGAGCCCTTTCATGATTTTTAAGCTCATTTATGTAGTCAGATATGGAATTTTCATTTAGTTTGCTGGAGTATCTTCTATCCATAAGTTGCCTGTGTTCTTTCTCTATATAGTCAGCTGTGTGTAAAATCACTATGTTTTTGTTGTCCTTTAGTGAGTGTATTGCATTTTGCTAATTGGTAAGCTGGACAAGTCCCGGCGGATATATTGTATCACATTGCACGAGCACTTTCACCTGTACTAGAAGGGTTAAGATGAACTGCTAATTTGGCAGCAATAATATGCCAGCACTAATGATCAATGCAGCAGTTATATGAGCTGTTTCCAGCCCTGGAAGATATCTAAAGTTACATCCTGCTAGGTAAGCCAATCATATGCTGGCCAAGCCAGTGATTATATGAGTATATACCCACTGTAGTTAATGACGTAAGGCCGTTAGCAACATTGTTTTTGTGCTAATAGGGGCAAGCTGGTTCTCTAAATGCCCTGGCATCACACACATATAGATATAGTATTTGCATAATACCTCTGTCATTTATGCCTGGATTATTCATGATTTAGAATTTTGATCATACACTGTTATGTGAGTATTAAGGCTGTACAGCACTATGTGACAATACCACACCAATTTGAATTAGTTTTCCGATCTACCCCAAGCCCCTATATAACTCTTTTGGTACAGTTATTTAGTTCTTATTTTCACATTACAAGTTAAGTTTTATGATGATTGGTCTCCAATTCCAGGTCATCCTCATCAGTCTCAAGTTCTAATAAAGCAGGGCTATCTTTTCTACACTATCTTCTTTGTCATAACATAGTTCCTTAACCTAAAGCTTTCTGAACTCCTCCATATCACTGCATAGTTCTATTTCATCCATTTCATTGGTAGGGCAGAAGGCTCATTTTTGGTTGGTCTATGTTCAGAGAGGTTGACAACACAAATCTTTTGTTCTGCATGGGTGTGTTCAAAAGCCCAGCCTTTTGTTTTAGTCTGTGTGGTTTCTTCTCTTTATTTTTTATAAAAAAAACATTTATAGTTTCCTGTAGTATAGTTCCACTGTATTGTCCATATCCTCTGCGTATGTACCCATACATGCTTTGAGGGTCAGGATCTCTGACTTTACCTTGGTCTTCTTGTTTGGACAGATTCTAATAAGATTATCATGCAGCCTTTCTGAGGTTCTGGTACATAGCTGCTGTGTATACTGGCTCATCTTTAGGATGAGTCCTTTAGGTATATGAGACTTTCCTTTTTTACATGTTGTCAAGAAGAAGATGTCACTGTCCAATTGTGTAAGTTTCTTTAGGAGGTTCTTCAGCTTCATTTGTGTGTGGTACATTGTATTACTACGGTAATGCCCTGTGAAGGTCCTGACAGGGCACTCGGACAATTTCCAGTGTGCCAAGGATCTTGGAGGGAGAGCAGTAGAGTAAGCAGGCAACAAAGGCAAGCATGTTGATGGCTAAATGGATCCCCATGCTGCCTGCTTTGGGGCTGAATCTCTCTCAAATATGGAGGTGGGTAGAGCAAAGTAAAGTGGGAGTTCACATATACCTTTTTCTAGTGATGGCAAAAGGAACCAAATGTGGGATCATGGGGAGTCAAAAATTTGGATTTTTGTTTTATGCGTAGAAAGGGAGTGCATGTTATACATAGGAAATGTAATTATTTGTAAAATCTTAGCTATGATTTACACCTGTGTATTATACACAGATGAGTATTATACCTGAGATTTTATGGTACTCTAAAGCAAAGAAAAGCAAACTGTATAAACAGGATAGACAAGGACCCTAGAGCTCGATAGTAGAACCAGATACTAATTTCCTCATGGTTTGAATGTATCAAATGCGGTATACATTCCCTAAGTCACATTTGAAATCATAGGCAAAGAAGGTATCTACAAGTAAAAGAATACCCTCAAAGAAAAAATTCAGTAAGTCATTTTCAGAAATGGTGCCTCAAAAGAAATGAATAGGTTTCTACTAAAATAGTTGTTTAGGGTTATATAGTTCTTTTAAAGGGATAGTAATACTTCATTTTAACTTTATTTTATTTTGTAGGCATTAAAAAAAACATGAAGAACGATATAAGTCTTATCTCTCAAACCTTTATGGTTTAAGAGATATTCACAAGCAAAGTTTCCCCTCCCGCCCCTTTTACCTAGTGTAAGCCATCTCTTCTCAGATGTGGAATCCAGTCCATAGACCAGACAGATAACAGAAGGGGACAATCTTCTTCCTATGAGAACAATGAAAGCCCTGCCCCCCTTGACAAGTTTTTCAGGTTTTTCCCTTATCTTAATTGAAGATTGTCCATCTCTGCAGTCTACCTGGACACCTCCCTTCTGATCTGGCTGAACAGTGTTACATCATTAAAAGGGGCAGGAGGGGGATACTTTGCCATTGAATTACTCTTGAACTACAACTCTGACAGAATTGAAATAACTCTCCAAAGTCAAATACTATGATGATTAATTAGAGCTGCCTTTATTATGAAACATTACTATCCCTTTAAAATGGGGACTTGCTCACACTGGCATAGATTCCATTCCAGACAGAAATATTTGCTCAATGGCTATTTTCTTATTCTGTAGATATTTCCAGTTAGTCAATGGTGTAATTACATTCTATTACATTGTATTACATTGAAAAGTCACTTCTGCTGTTCAGAAAATCCTTTTAGATGCTTGTGAAAATAAATTTTTAAAGCTTTTCTCATTTCTTGGTTCTTGAGACTATAGATGATTGGGTTCAACAATGGATTGACCACAGTGTATAGTAGGGATAGAATCTTGTTCATGCCAGATAATTGTCCCCCAGATGGCACTAAATAGATGCCCATAAGACTCCCATAATATGTACAGACCACAGAAAGGTGGGAGCTACATGTGGAGAATGCTTTCTGTCTGCCAGTGGAAGAAGAGATCCTCAGTATTGTGAGGAATATTGAAAAATAAGTTGAAATAATTAATACAGTTTCAATCGTAGTTTCTGGAGTAACTATCATTACAAACATCAGTTGAACAATTCTGGTATCAGAGCACGAGAGCTGCAAAAGAGGTGCATAATCACAGAAGAAATGGTCAATTATATTTGGACCACAGAAATATAAACTGTTTATCAGAAAGATTATAATAAGTGTCAACGAAAGACCTAACATCCAAGAAAACACAACTAGACAGAGGCGAAATGTGAAATTCATTATGGCTACATAGTGCAAAGGCTTGCAAATGGCCAAGTACCTATCGTACGACATCACTGTTAGAAGAAGACATTCTGTAGCTAAGGAAGCACCAAACATGGAGATCTGTAAAATGCACCCAACAAAGCTAATGATTGAACCTTCTTTTAATATTACATCTAACATGTTTGGGGAAATAGTAGATGTGAGCAAGATATCAGACATGGACAGGTGGCTGAGGAAGAAGTACATGGGAGACTGGAGATGATGAGTGGCTGAAACCAACACAATGATGAGAAGATTTCCAGCTATGGTCACCACATAGATCACAAGAATTGCCAAGAAGAGCAGAATCCTCCACCCACGAAGACCCTGGAACCCCAGAAGGTAGATCTCTGTAATGGAGGACTGGTTTTGTCTTGGAACCATCTAGTGGAACAGCAGTAAAGAGATTATCATTAAACATCAAACAATATTTGCTTGGCAGGCTGAGATATGTTCTTCATCATGAATACTAGATTTAAAGGAATTCAACCCGTTTATTTTGACACATTGTCAAATTGAATATACTTTTTATGTTCAATAATCTTACAATTTTATTTTCCTGATAATAAGACCCCTGAATATGTTAGATCTTCCTGTCAGAGACTGTGAAAGCAAAAATAGTGATACAAAATAACATTCCTGCTGCAAGGACTGCTCTGTATACTGTATTTAATAGACATGAGGATGGATTTTATTTTTTCTATTAATAGACTTTTATTAAGTAAAAAGAAAAGTGAAAATGAAAGGGGAGTATATAAAAGATTAATTGTAAGATAATTTTCAAGAACTGTCACCAGAGGAATATTCATTTAGTGCTTATAAGAAAATTACTTAGGAACACAGAATGTGGCAGCAGATAAGAACCATTCGGCCAATTTAGTCTGCCCACTTTTCCTACTATATAAACCTCAAACCTTATTTGATACTTGGTCTTATTTTATATTCAGGACAACCTTATACCTATCTCATGCATGTTTATATTGTATCACTGTATTAACCTCTACCACTTCTGCTGGTAGGGAATTCCACTTATTTACTACCCTCTCAGTGAAGAAAAACTTTCTTACATTACATATAAACCTGTGTCCTTCTATTTTTAGACTATGGCCTCTTGTCTTAACATTTTTACTCCTGTGAAATGTACTTCCCTCCTGCACTTTGTTGAATCCCTTCTTGTATTTGAATGTTTCCATCATATCCCCCCTCTCTCTTCTCTCCTCCAAGCTATACATGTTCACATCCTTTAGTCTATCCTGATATTTATTTTCCTGTAAACCAGTCACCATTTTAGTAGCCCTTCTCAGAATTTTCTCTAAAGTATCTATATCCTTCTGGAGATGGGGTCTCCAATACTGTACACAATACTCTAGGTGAGGTCTAACTAGAGATCTGTAGAGTGGTATGTCCAGTTCCTCTTTTTCTGCTACTAGTGCTCCTAGCTATACAACCCAGCACCCTACTAGCATTCCTCATCACTTTATTATCTATAAAGTAAGTTTAGAGTCCTGTACCAATATGTGAAATCTTGGCCAAACTCATTCTTCCAATTTTCTACTCTGATGCCAGATTCCCAGAGCCCTGGGAAGTAATAAGAATATTGCGGATGATAGTGAGAACACTCACTTTCTTATTACAAGAATTTTCAAAGTGGAACTTTCAACTTAATTCAAGTTTGAGTATTTGAAAATTACACTGAAAACTCTCTACGTTAGCCAAAAGACCAGCAAATGTACAGTTAGTGAGCTAATCATATTTATAGCATATGCTAATGTATGCTAATTTCATTTGCTAATGAAGCTTAAAAGTGATGTTTCATACACTAATGAATCTCTTTGCTGACGGGAATTTTTCAATTTCATAAACAGAATTATGAATATCTGGTTAACATGATCCATTGGTGGTTTTGAACAACCAAATATGTAACTTAGAATCGAATTCTCAGTGATTCCATACTTGAATGCTAGGTTCTAAAAGACATTACTATCAAATAATTACTAGATATTCACATGTGTTGGTCCAAGGGAAGGTAGTAAGTGGGATATAATAATACTAATTTCAAAGTATTTTACCAGAAAGGATACATTGGAATTGTCTCTCATTTTCAAGTATGTCCTGGGGGTATAAATGTTATTACCCAGTTTAATGGTACTCATTGGAGATCTTAGTGCATAGTCTCTATACAATGACTGACTGATTTTCCATATAGCCAAGAATACCAGTGTCAATGGTTCCTAAACAGAGGCAATATCATTGACTCAAATCTTCCACAAGAAATTGTATTCTGTTTGACTTTAATATTGTATTTCCCTTTTTGATGTATGTGCAAAATCAGTAACACTGAGATACTAAGAACCTGAACAATTAACTATCCCATTGAAGCCAGCGGGACTAAAACAAAATTTTTAGTTCCCTATGAGAAGCTGTTTTGTTTAGGTATCTATGCAGTCCTTCTTCAGTCCTCACTGTTTTCAAACACATGTTATTTGCACAAAAATGTGATGCAACGATATGAATATTAACATGTCATGACCATATAAAAGTTCAAAATATTTAACTTAAAAATCATTTTTGCACATTTGAACAACACAGTTCCCTTAGGACATATTCATTTAACAGCTCACTCCTGTCCTGACTCTAAATGTTGCTTTCTTGGAAATGTAACTCACCAACTTCCTTCCTAGCTTAGTCTTGTGAATAGCAATGTGTCAGGCTGAGGTCCACCATCATGCCCTTCTGAAGTGAAAGATCTAAGTTTCAGATTCAGAAAACACTTGGACACATTGGAAGTTATGCACTAAGGTGTGATAAATCTGTGATAAAGTGGAGATAACTTCTCCAGTGATATCGCTTCTCCAATTCCTATGTTATTCTATGCAGCTAATGCACTAAGATTCCTTGAACTTTGGAGATCTTAGTGCATAGGTTTTATCACCACTTAGTGAATCTCTCCCAACATCTCCAGTGATATCACTTCTCCACTTCCTATGTTATTCTATAGAGTCTATACACTAAGATCTCCAGAGCTGGAGAAATCAGTGTATTGGCTCCATAGAATAACATAGGAACTGGAGAAGTGATATCACTGCAAGCCATCTCTACCTTTTCACCTTTTTATCATTCCTTAGTGCATCTCCTCAATTGTCTCTTTCTCCTGTATGATTAATTAAAATGTGAGATTTTTGCTCACTAAATGTCATCTTGGAATAAAATGGTTAATATTTGTGATGATGCAAAATACATACTTCTCTTGTTGGATGAAATATGTTGAATTCTAGGAGTGCAGAGCAGCATACTGTCTGGGCTATACTGATGAAGAATATTTTTGAGATGTAGTACTTTTTATAGAGTGTATGGAACAGCCTTTGGGATTCTCAGTGTCTAATGAATTCAATGGGGGCTCATTATCATACATTCCTACTGTATCCACATGTGTGTTTGTTACTAAAACAGTTTACCCATAAAAAAATAAATAAAGAAAGAAATGTTTAACTGGAACTAAACCATAAAAACCAGTAACATATGATCAACATCAGGAATTATAGTAAGACCATAACAAATTTCCATTTTTAATAATTTTCTTCTGTGTTCTGTAAAATAAAGTGAGGGAAAAAATGATTTGATCCCCTGCTGATTTTGTACGTTTGCCCACTGACAAGGAAATGATCAGTCTATAATTATAATGGTAGTTTTATTTGAACAGTGAGACACAGAATAACATCAAAACTGTCTAGAAAACCTCATTTCAAAACAGTTATAAATCGATTTGCATTTTACTGAGTGAAATAAGTATTTGACACCTTTGCAAAACATGACTTAGTACTTGGTGGCAAAATCCTTGTTGGCAGTCACAGAGGGCAGATGTCTCTTGTAGTTGGCCACCAGATTGCACACATCTCAGGAGGGATTCTGTCCTACTCCTCTTTGCAGGTCCTCTCCAAGTCATTAAGGTTTTGAGGCTGGTATTTGGCAACTCGAACCTTCAGCTCCCTCCACAGATTTTCTATGGGACTGAGGTCTGGAGATTGGCTAGGCCACTCCAGGACCTTAATGTGCTTCTTCTTGAGCCACTCCTTTGTTGTCTTGGCCTTGTGTTTTGGGTCATTGTCATGCTGGAATACCCATCCACGACCCATTTTCAATGTCCTGGCTGAGGAAAGCAGATTCTCACCCAAGATTTGACGGTACATGGCCCCGTCCATTGTACCTTTGATGCAGTGAAGTTGTCCTGTCCCCTTAGCAGAAAAACACCTCAAAGCATAATGTTTCCACCTCCATGTTTGACGGTGGGGATGAGGTTCTTGGGGTCATAGACAGCATTCCTCCTCCTTCAAACACGGCGAGTTGAGTTGATGCCAAAGAGATCGATTTTGGTCTCATCTCACCACAACACTTTCACCCAGTACTCCTCTGAAACATTCAGGTGTTCACTGGCAAACTTCAGACAGGCCTGTACATGTGCTTTCTTGATCAGGGGGACCTTGCGGGTGCTGCAGGATTTCAGTCCTTCACGGCCTAGTGTGTTACCAGTTGTTTTCTTGGTGACTATGGTCCCAGCTGCCTTGAGATCATTGACAAGATCCTCCTGTGTAGTTCTGGGCTCATTCCTCACCATTCTCATGATCATTGAAACTCCACAAGGTGAGACCTTGCATGGAGCCCCATACCGAGGGAGATTGACAGTTATTTTGTGTTTCTTCCATTTGCGAATAATTGCACCAACTGTTGTCACCTTCTCACCAAGCTGCTTGGTAATGGTCTTGTAGCCCATTCCAGCCTTGTGTAGGTCTACAATCTTGTCCTTGACATCCATGGACAGCTCTTTGGTCTTGGCAAATGCATATCCAAAAAAGCACCCACCCTTGCTAGTCGTTTATCACCTAGTATGTTTAAGAGGGAAGGGCCGTCTAAATGTATTACCTGGTTAACAACTACTGGTATGAATTGTTGTGGAAGTACCCGCTGTCATTCTTGTCAATGGGTTACATCAAATACATTTTTTGAGTCCTGTCACACCACATCAAAATATGATATAAAACAGTACATTAATTGTGCTACTAAATATATCATATACTTGATCACCTGCAATGCTTGTAATTTACAGTATGTGGGTAAGACCAAGAGGACATTAAGTGAACGAGTAAGAGAACATTTAAGTAACATTAGATGTGGTGAACTTAGAACGGGAGTATCCCCACTCTTTTGTCAAATGCACTTTAGGTTTATGGGTATAGAATGGGTTAAAGTACCTTTAAGAGGAGGTGATAGGGATAGATTATTATCGCAACGATAAGTTTTGGGGATTTTTGCCCTAGCCAGCAGAAAATGACAGAGAATAAACAAGGAACTTGATGTGTCATACTTTGTTTAATTTTGTACCAGATTCTCCTTATACTCCTCTGCATGAATTCTAGTTGCTCATGTTACCATCTGTGGTCCTTGGGTATTTAGTGTATTTTCATTTTATTTTTCATTTTTCATTTGCCATTTTGTTTTCAGTTTATCATTTTAACTTATATATGTTAACTGATAGTCAATACACCATGACTTTATTGAGGATTATAAACACTGTAGTTTTCTCTTATAATTGTTATACTTACATAGTATATTCATTGTTACTGAATTTGGATATGAAGAATTTAATTTTCCTTCACGTTCATGTTTTCTTAATTAGAGAATGACATTATTTCCCTTATAAGGTCATGGAGCATTATGGTTGTTTATGGCTATGATTAAGCACATATGTGCAAAACGCGTGAGACGTTCACTTCCATGTGGTGTCTGTTTTGAACTTTCTTAATAAAGACTGGTTTTACCTCGTCACGTTTAGTGCAGCACTTCTTTCTTTTTGCTACGTATCACGTACAAGGTACACAGAAAGAACAATGGTCTGATATGTATGTGGATATGTACCTTTCATATGGGTACAAATATATCCCAACAAAATGTCAACCCAGAGATCAGTTCAGTACGTGTGACTGCCTTACTGGCCATACATGTGCACCTATCAAAAACTACCTTTTATTGATAACATCAATAAACACATACCTCGTATAGCCGATCTAAGTAAGGTGGGATATACTAGGTATGTGTTTATTTCCTTTTACTGGCTGGGGCAGAGGATGATGTTGTTGCTGTTGCTGCTACTGCCTCAGAATCAGCACTGCAACTAGGACCAGGAGTATTGCTGCTGCTGGCAAGTGGAACCTGTCCTAGTCCCGCATCACTTTTTGACCCCATTCCTACTGTGTCCACGGTGGTCTGTGGGATACTAGCCTGCTCCTCAGCACCCTTCTGCCCTTGTATCTCAACAGCAGCAGGAATTGGAGCAGTTGCAAATTCCTCAAATTCCAAATGCTCACTGCTGGTGGTGGTGGTGGTGGTGATGCCGAACATCATCCCTGTCTCTCAATCCTTCTCACTTTGGGCTAAAAAGGCCATCAATGTTTCTTCCAGCCCAGCTTCTCCACCATCATTATCGCCACCAGCACCAGTCCCTCTGTGCTTCTTCTGCTCTATTAAAGGGATAATAATAATAATAATAATAATAATAACTAGTATTTATATAGCGCCTTTCTCCCAGTGGGACTCAAAGCGCTTTCAGCGCACGCTCTCGGAATTAACCAAATCGGCAGCTGAAATAATAGATGTTATTATTACCCAATTAATGGTACTTAAAATGTACTTAATACTTAAAATGTAAAAAAAATATGTTGTAGGGTTTACCCCCCTGAGTAAAACAAGAGTACTCCCACTGCTGAAAGGTGTTTCATTCAAAAGTTATTAATTTTCAAAGTTGAATTTTTTAGGTGCAATATCACAGTGGCCTGAAATTGTTCAGTGGCGCTGTTGCTACACGATCCTATGGACAGCTCTGGTCCCGGGACCATAAATCTCCATAGGATGGTGTAGCAACAGCGCCACTGTACAATTTCAGGCCACTGTGATACTGCACCTAAAAAAATTCAACTTTGAAAATTAATAACTTTTGAATGAAACACCTTTCAGCAGTGGGAGTACTTTTGTTTTACTCAGGGGGGTAAACCCTACAACATATTTTTTTTTACATTTTAAGTATTACTATCCCTTTAAAGACATCTCACTGGTTGGAGGAGGTGATGAGAAATGTGACAGAGGGTCCCCTAAATGTCACACTTGCCATTTCTTGGTGACATGGAGAAGGCAGACTGGCAGCAGAGACAGGGAGCTGATATGTGCTCCTGGTAGTGGTTTTATTGCTTCTAGGCAACAAATCTGCCTTCTTCAGGATCATGTAAATAAACCTGGACAAATCAGTGGGGGGACGGGGACTCCCAGGGTCAGCGCAATGGTGTGGACTCCCTTGACCGCTAGTCTGGATGCTCTGCATCGCTTCCACTACTACTCCCTGATGCCAGTCCCACCAGCTGATTCACCATCAATGTTACTACTACTAGTACTAACACCAACCACATAAACTTCAGGCCCTGAGTCTTCCTCCTCACTCCTAACACTAACAAAGTGCTGGACCTTATTAGTAGTAGTACTAGTGGTTGGATTTCTTGGGATGGCAAGTGTGACTTAGGGCCACCTTGGCATCATCTTCTCCCGCCTTCCTGAGAATTACAAGACACACTGGCAGACGGTTCTGCACTGGCAGTAGGCAAAGAACTGGTGGCAGCAGGAACAGCATTGGCAGCAGACACAGGCAGCTGGCCTGACCTGCTCACTCTACTACCCTCTTCTTTCTCCCATGAGATACATTTCCACAAGATCCCTAGGGGCAATGGCCAGCATTGGGTCTGGGGAATCAGTAGGGGTGAGAGAAAAGTGGGAAAATTGTCCTGCATAACGTTCGCGAAAACTGGCCAATTTTATTTTTTTTTTTCCGCAAAAATGTTCGCCAATGCAAAATTTTCCTCCTTTTCGCCTATTTTAACACATTTTTTGCCTATATTTCCTATGGGTACTACATTTTCCACTGTAATATTACTTTTTCTGAGGGCTGTAGTTTAAAAATAAGTGGCTGAAAGTCAAAGTTGTGAGTCCTACAGCAACATATGCCTGGAAAAATGTGTTAGCATGCAGAATGCATTTGTCCTTTGCCCACAACACTATGTGGGCACTGACACATATTCAGGATGATGTCATGTAATAAAAAAGTTCAACCTACAATGTTGCAGATGTGTATTGTAGTGGTGGTGGTGGGGGATTTACATGGTGTGATTTGTGTATGTGTATATATAGCAGTTTTTACCATTGTCATGTTTGTATCAAATCGCTATCCTCCTCAGATTACTGACACACATTACTTATTGATCATAGCAGTGGCCCCAAGTGGGGTAGATGGCAGCAACCTTTTTTCAAATCCCTCCTCCTCCTCCTCCTCCTCCTCCTCTTCTGTGCTGCTGTTGATATATTTGTCCTGGCTTTCTCTGTCATGTGTGTTTTCTGCTACCTGATACTCAGATGTTATGAGATGTTGGTTCATTTTTAAGAATGTTAGTCTCCCAACATTGCTGTTTGAAAGCCGTGTCCTGCGATCATTGATAATGTAACCAGCTGCACTGAAAACCCTCTTAGACTCAACTCTTGCTGGAGGACAACTAAGGGTTTCCACTACAGTATGTGTCAATGCTGGCTACACATACTGATTTGTTTGACAGTAGTCCATGAAGTCATTGTTTCTGACTAGAATGTAGCTATCCTGCAAGTATGCAGAAACCATCTCACATGCAATGGGACCACATCTATAAGATATTCTGTGTTCCTGTGTGTCAGTTACAAACCCCTTCTGAGACCCATGAGTTGCCCTGCGTTCAGTATGGGATATTCTGGTTGATGACTTAGCTGCTTCTGCTGGTTGAAATGCTTTGCTGCCTTCCTTTACACTATACTGTCTAAATATTTGTTGTTCCCTCAATTTCTTCCTCTCATTCTCCACAATGCAACCCTTCACTCAATCATTAAGCATGTCTCGATATTCCTTAACAGAGTTGCTGCTGATTATCATGACCCTTTATTATGACAAACTGCTGATGGTCCTTTGGCAGAAATTCTGAAATTTTGTGTTTGAAGTGGGGCTGCAGAAAGTGACAAGAATGAATTCCTCATTGTTTTTAATATACACTTTGGAAAAATCTTGTTCAAAGCACGCTAACATGTAATTTACCAGCTGGTTTGTGTCTGTGTTGTCATTATGGTAAGAATGCTCGGCCATGCGCCTCATTTTTTTCTGCAATAAAAATATCAGTGGTAGAATTTCACTAACTCCTGCCCTAATGCGACTCACCAGCATGGTTGCCTCCTCAAAGGGTTTCAGCAGCCTACATACATTGCACATTAGTTCCCAGTTGGCCAGGTGACAAAGAGGATCCTTCCAAAGCCTTCCAGTTTGCATGTTGTACTCGCTAATGGCCTTATTCGTCTTGTACAAATGCTCTAGCATGTACATTGTGGAATTCCACCTGGTAGGAACCTCCATTTTCAGCTGGTGATGGGGAAGGTTGTATGGAATATAGAGCATTGTGTACACTGTAGGAGCAACTAAAATGGACACAGATTCTGAGGGTTTCGGATTCTGCCAGGAATCTGGACACAACTAAATATAGCACATTGGCAAAGCAGGACATGTGCACCATACCACCTATTCTTACAGCAGAGATTATGTTGGAGCCATTATCAGCAGACATAAAACCAACTTTTAAGGTGTGGCATACAAATCATTCCTCTATCACTTGCTCTAGCTTACTTAAAAGAGCTATGGCTTTGTGGGACTGTTTCTCAAAACTTACATGCACAAGGTGGCGTGACAATGGTATGGGCTAACCTGCTGCTGCTGCCACCTTTTATTCACACTGCCAGAACCAGATGCACAATTACTGGCTGTCACCTGATGCTGTAAGCTAGTGTTGTCCACTGTTGGTACTGGAAGGGAAACTCAGTGAGAAGTCATAGTCATATAGTCTGTGCTCTGCCCACTTGTCCACATATCTGTTGTCAGGTGGATTTTCTTGCCATACACATTTTTCAGCCCTTTGCCCATCACACTAACCACCTGCTTGTACAATTCAGTCACAGATATCCTGGAAAAATAACTGTGGCTTGGGATTTGCCAGTGTGGCGCTACACATGACATCAGGTCTCTGAAACCTCAGTTTTCTACAAAAGAATATGGCAGCATGTCTAGTGCCAACATCTTGGCAACCTTGCCATTCCAAAGGTGTACTTTGGGATTGTTTTTATGAAGTTTTTGATTCCATTCCAGGAACTCAGTCAGTGTGGATTGGCAGGACATGACAGAAGAACCCTGAAACTTTATTATTTTAACAACATGACTAGCGGAGGTTTTGGAGGTAGAGGGAGCATGTGTAAGCAGTTTATGACTCTTGCCATCTCCTACAGCAAAGCCAGAGTCATCATACTTCTCTGCAGCAGGAGCCATAGGTGTTATTTGGAATGAACTAACTGTTGGCAGTAGCGCACTGTCTGACAGATAAATAACTTCACTACTTCTTTTTTCTGCCCCAGAGCCCTGGGGAGTTTTTGGAGTGCTTTTGCTGCTGTGAGTAGTGGAACCTTTGACCTGCTGATACTGTGTCTCCCAGTCAGACCTGTGGTGGTGCTTCAGGTGGGATCTGATAAAGGACGTGCCTAGGTGTGAGCCTGCTTTCCCCCTGCTCACCTGCTTTTGGCAGATAGTAACATGCTTAGCTTTAGGATTCTGAGTGAAGTATCTCCATACTGTGGACTTCATGTACTGAGGGCTTTCTGAGTAGAGGTGGGAGAAATCTCTCGCCGAAAAATTTAGTGAAGACCTCGTTGTTGTCCACTTTTTCACGGGAAAATCAGCTTTAAAACTAGTGATTAAAATTTTCGCATTTTTCACCTTTTGGCCAAAATTGTTCGTCATTTTTTCAATGGCTAGAAAGTTTCCACCCATTGATTTACATGGTTTCCTCCATTTCGCTATAAAAATGTGACATATTTGTGGAAATCAAGCACAATAGAAGCAGCTACAGAGCGAGGTAGACGTGCTGTGCTATTTTGCTGTGATCTTGAGGAAAAATTGAGGCAGGAGAAGCTCATATTGTCTCTTATCACTATGAGCAGGTTTAAAAATAAAAAATGGAGGAGTTGGAAGGACAGATCTGTGTCCACTGAGTCTGAGGAGGAGAAGGAAGTGAGCACTACTGAACCAATGCTAAATTACCCCAAGAGATCATGGGTGTGGAAATATTTATCTCTTGGGGCAGTCAGAGTGCTGTTATCATCAATGGCACTGTGCACAATTTGTGACAAGTCAATGAGAAAGGTAAAGGAGGGAACACACCTAGACACAAGCACCCTGATATCACACATGAAAACAGACACCATGACATTTATGTTAAAGACAAATACCCACCACAGTAATCAAGCACCACTGTTGCTGTACCCCCTGATTCTCCAGAAAGGCAACAAGAGGGAAGGTTGAGATCAGAGAGGAGGAAGAATAAGAGGGCTAGCATTTTAGAACTCCACGTGGCTCTAGCTTCAGCCAAGTTTACAAAATATTTTCCATGTACTTTTGGAATATCAGCCGCAACTGTTCGGCACAAATAATGATTTTGTTTCACAGAGCATCCTAAAAAGCGAGTTATATCAGCAAACATTGTTGCACATTCAATGGCGGACTCCAGCGCCAGCTTTACATTGATTTCAGCACATTTGCAAGGACTTCTGAGTGCACAGTATTGTGGCAATAAAGGACAGGGACCCCTGAGACGCTTTAAGCCCAAGATGGGTAGTAAGTAAGTGCAATGGGAGATGGCGGGTTTGTCTTTTATGATTTTATATCCTGCTATTATTAAACATATTACACTTGGAGCGCTTCTTCTTCATTTCTTTTTCCTCTTGTGCTGGGCTCTGACTGCAGATTTGATAGTGACCAGTGGCTACTGGCCAACAGGACATCACCTGCTGGCACTAGGCCAGTAGATAATTTTTTTCCAAGGGCTTGTGCTTAAAAAAAAAAAATCATAGTCCTACAATAAAAAAAAATGTTGGCGGGGGGGTTTGTTTCTAACAAGCCTAAGTCCTACAAATCAATGTTTCCTTAGGGCTTGTGCCAAACAAGCTTAAGTCATACAAATCAATGTTTCTTCAGGGTTTGTGCCTGTAATAAGTATAAGTCCTACAAATAAATGTTCCCTCAGGGCTTGGGCTTCTCACAACAAATACAATAAATCAACCTCTACAAAATACTCTATCAAGGATCAGTCCACCCCAGTGGCAGCTTATGTCAGAGGGTTCCTGTTTCTATCACTTTATATACAATTTTTTAATTTTATTTTATTAATTTAATTTTTTTATTAACTGTCCCCCCACTACCAGTGAAGAACCCCGAAAACAAATTCCCTGTTCAACTGATTAATTCCCCAGACTCCACCCACCAACACAGTCAGATCAGACACAGTCACATCCGACCCCTTTTATACCATGTCTTATGGGCTTTTTATTTGTATTTAGGATTTATTTTGTATTAATTGCCCCCAATCCCAGTAAACAAACCCCTCAAAAATTCCTTCTTCAACTGATTCTTTCCCCACATTCCACCAACACAAGCACTCTCATGCCCCTTTTATGCTATGTTTTTGGGAAATAAAAAACCTATGTGCTATGTGTTGTGTGTAAATTCAATGTTTCCATTGATTTCAATGGAATGATCTAGGTGGAATAAAGCAGAAAATCTGCACTTTTTGCAGGAAATTATTCACCAATTACAGTTTGAGGTGTAATTTTTCACCCATCCCTACCTTTTATATGACTGTAGAAGGATAGGGAACAGTGTGTTGTTGTAAATTAAAAATTCTCCAGTAAAATTATAGTTGTACCTCAAGGTTCAATACTTGGTCACCACTCTTTAATATGTTTATAAATGTCCAGGAAATAGGTATAGAAAGCAAACTTTCCATATTTGCAGATGACTCCAAATTATGCAAGGTAGTAAAATCAGACCAGGATGTTTGTTCTCTACAGAGGGGTTTACATAAAATTGGCAAAATAATGGAATCTGAAACTTAATTTAGGAAAGTGTAAAGTTATGCTACTTAATGGATTCATTTTGGAGACTCACTACTACAGAAATATCTTGGGGGGGGGAGATACACTAAGGTGTGATAAAAGAGGTGATAACGAGGAGATAGCATCTCCATTGATATCACTTCTCTAGTTCCTATCTTATTCTACGGAGCCTATGCACTAAGATTTCTCACTTTGGAGAGGTCTTAGTGCATAGGTTCCATACAATAATACAGGAATTGGAGAAGACATATCACTGGAGAAGTGATCTCCACTTAATCACCTCTTTTTCACAGCTTAGTGCATCTCCCCCCAGGAGTCTATATACACTGTAAACTTGGAATAAGAGATCAGTGTCAAATAGCAGTAGCAAAATCAAACAAAATCCTGTCTTGAATAAAAAGGGTTATTAAAGTAAGCCATTGTACAAATCATTGGTAAGACCTCACTTTGAATACGGAGTGTAGTTTTGGGCACCAGTTCTGAAAAAGGATATTCTACAACTGCAGAGAGTACAGAGAAGAGCAACAAAATAAATTGAGGGAATGGAGGATTTCCAGTGTGTAGCAGAGGTTATAGATAGTATGGAGAGCTGGTGTGAGGACACTGCTCTGGTAACTTTCTAGAGAAGTGGTTATAAACAAGGCAAGAAAGGTGAAGGGTACATCTAGACTTAAAGGGATAGTAAAATCCCCAAAAAAGTATGTTCTAAATAGTAGCTGTGCTAAAAAAAATTTAATGTGCTTAATCCGTTATGATTTGAGAGATGTAAGAAAATAAAGACCTCCACTCCCTCCCCCTTCTCATGTGTCCACTGTACAGCGGACGTCATGAGATCCTGCTTCTGGGATCAGACGGTGGCTCTTCAGGAGTGCTGTCATCTAGATGTCTAAGTATAATTACTTCATCGGAATGGTCTACAACGTGTGCTTGCAAGCCAGGCACACATTAGACCATACCGATGAAGTAATTATAGTTAGATATCCCAATGACAGTGCTCCTGAAGAGCCGCCTTCAGTCGGGTGACCGGATTCTGCCTTTGACAGCTTTACAGCTCGTCAGGCAGAAACGGGAGGGAGCGGAGACCTTTATTTTCTTATTTCTCTCAAACCATAACGGTTTGAGAGAAAGGATTAAGCTCAATAAGTGTTTTTTTTAGTGCAGCTACCATTTAGAACATACTTTTTTGGGGACTTTACTATCCCTTTAAGTGTTAGCCACTTTAGTTCTTTAAACAGTGCCGGGTGTACCAATGACATTCTGCTCCAAAATCTTATGTTCTTTAAACATATCACGATGGGTAGTGTAAATACATTGGGGGAAAAAAGAAACATATTTCTATGAAGATTTTGACTCTGTCCATCCTAAGATCTCAGCTTTCTAGAGAAGTGGTTATAAAAAAGGCAAGAAATGTAAAGTGCACATCTAGACTTAAGTTTAGCTAATTTAGTTCTTTAAACATATCACAATGGGTAGTTTAAATACTTACATCAGTAAGTGTGGGTTGGCTGTAAGGATGTGCGAAAATTTCTGCCTCAAACTGAAATGCCGCTTTCCGCATGGTGAAAAACGTCTTTCAAAAAGTGCTGATTTTCTGCTTTTTTCACGCATTTTTCACCTAGCTCATTACATTGAAATCAATGGGAACATTGAAGTTACACACAACATAAAACAAATATTATTTAATTTCCCAAAGGCACAGTATAAAAGGGGCATGAGGGCGCTTGTGTTGGCAGAGTGTGGGGAAAGAATCAGTTGAACAGGGGATGATTTTTTGGGGGGGTTGTTTACTGGGATTGAAGGGAGGTAGTTAATATAAAATAAATCCTAAATACAAATAAAAAAAACCCATAAGACATGGTATAAATGAGGTCTGAGGAGGGTGCCTGTGTTGGTGAATGAATGAATCAGTTGAACAGAGAATTTGTTTTTGGGGGGTTCTTGACTGGTGGGGGGACAGTTAATAAAAAAATAAATCAATAAAATAAAATAAGAAATTTGTATGTAAAGTGATAGAGCCAGGAACCCTCTAACATAAGCTGCCACTGGGGTGGACTGATACTTGACTTGATAGAGTATTTTGTAGAGGATGATTTGTTAGGTTTGTTGTTAGAGGCCCAAGCCCTGAGGAAACATTGATTTGTAGGACTTGGATTTATTAGAGGCCCAAGCTCTAAAGACACATTGATTTGAAGGACTTAACCCCCTTAACGACCAGCGTGCACACGCTAAGGAAACATTGATTTGTAGGATTTAGGCTTGTTAGAAACAAACCACCCAAAATTTTATTTTCTTTTGTAGGACTATGTTTTTTATTATTTATTTTTTATTTATTTATTTTTTTCAAAACACAAGCCCTGAGAAAAAAAAAAAAAATGCCCAAATGGCCTAGTGCAAGCAGGTCATGTTGGTCAGTAGGCCACTGGCCATTGTCAAATGTCCTCCTGAGTCCATAATTGTGGAATTTGCAACTGCTGTTCTTACTGCTGCTGCAGAGCTTTTAAGCAGCAGGATGATTAGGCAGCTGAAAGGGAATAGGATTAACAACAGCAGTAACATGGAAGTTGGATGATGAAGGTTCCACTTGCCACGACTATCTCCAGTGATGCGCCTGAGGCAGTAGCAGCACAATAAGTAGCCCCCAGTCTATGTGGAAAAAAAAAGTTGGCCATTAAATCTTCTCCACCTGCCCCTCCTCCAAAATCATGGGTGTGTTGTTATTAGAATATATTTTTTCCCTTCAGAGCAGGAACTGTGGCTCTAGTCAGCAACTGCAATATACACAGTGTGTGTGGTAAATAACATCTGGGGGCACAACTGTATCCAAACACCATGACACCCGAAACCAAGTACTGCCGCTGTCACTATACCCCTTGTCCAGACCCCGCTAAGGACACATGACAACTTGCTGACAGTTTAATAGTAATGATGAACCCTCCCTGCCACCATCTTAGCATATTCTGCTGGATGGAATCTCCTCAGATGCTGCTTGATGCGCTGCGTGCGATTCTCCTCCACCACACTGGCATGTATGGTCATTGTACCACACAGTGTGCAATGGATAGAGACGAACTGCCACATCCTAAGATCAACAGAGTGGCTATCATTTAGTGGGGGAGGTAATGAACGAGGAGGATTAGAAGAAGATTTAGTTACCCTAGAAGGTGATGGTGAGCTAGTTGTTGCACTTATCATGGAACTTCTAATCTCTGCCTGGGTTGCTTTATTCTTCTTCCTCTTATGATCTCTGTCTCGCCTCTTGTTGCATTTATGGAGAGTCAGGGGGTACAGCAACAGTGGTGATTAATTTCTGGTGGGTGTTTAGCTTTAACATGTTTGATGTAAATGTCTTGGTGTCTGTGTTTCATGTGTGATATCAGGGTGCTTGTGCCAAGGTGTGTTCCCTCCTTTCCTCTTCTCACTGACTTGACACAAATTGGGCACAGTGCCATTGCTGATGACTGCACTGTGCCTGCCCCATGAGAAAAATAGTCCCACACCCATGACTTCAGGGGGGAGGGGGAAGGTGAAGACAAATGGCCTCTTTCTTCTTGTCCTCCATATTGCCTTTTACTTTCTTTGGCAGCGGATAATGTTGCTGCTACTGCCTCAGATTCAGCACTGCAACTAGGACCAGAAGTATTGCTGGAGCTGGCAAGTGAAACCTGTCCTAGTCCAAATCACGTCTTTACCCCATTCCCACTGTGCCTACGGTGGTCTGTGGCGCACTAGCCTGTTCCTCATCATCCTGTTGCCCTTGCATCACAGCATCAGAAGGATTTAGAGCAGTTGCAAATTCCTCTAATTCCAAAAGGTCACTGCTAGTGGTGGTGATGATGCCCATCCTCATCCCTGTCTCTCATTCCTTTTCAGTTTCTGCAAAAAAGGTCATCAATGTCTCTTACACCCCAGCTTCTCCACCATCATCATCACCACCCGTACTAGTCCCTACCTGCTTCTGCTGCTGCTCTATTACAGACATCTCATTGCTGCTTGGAGGAGGTGACGAGCAATGTGACAGAGGGTCCCCAAATTCACACATGGCATTTCTTGGTGATGTGAAGAAGGCAGACTGGCAGCAGTAGCAGCAGGCATAGGCAGCTTATCTGTGCTCCTGCTGGTGATGGTATTAATTGTGTGTCTGCTCTCCACCCAACAACAGTTCTGGCCTCTTAGTCTTCAGGATCCTCTTCCATTTGGACACTTTAGTGAAGGGAAGGGGAGGACTCCCAGGGTCAGAGGAATGGTGTGGTATCCCTTGACTGCTAGTCTGGACGCTCTCAAATGTTTCCCCTACCACTCTAACTGCTACTACTACTAACACCAACCACATCAAGTTCAGCCACAGAGTCTTCCTCCCCATTCTCACAGTCACTAGTAATATGAGGATATTGTTGTTGATTACCTCTTCCTTCACTCCTAATGCTAACAAGCTGCTGGATCTTAGTAGTAATAGTACTAGCACTGGTGGGACTGCTTGGGGATGGCAAGTGTGACTTAGGGTCCCTTGGTATTATTTTCTCCTTCCCCCCTCCTGAGTACTACAAGACACACTAGCAGCAGTCAAAGTATTGATGGTAGCAGGTTCAGCACTGGCAGCAGGTACAGCACTGGTGACAGCAGGGGTAGCATATCTGGCAGCAGGTACAGCAATAGTGGCACTGGCAGCAGGGCCAGCACGTCTAGCAGCAGACACAGGCAGCTGACCTGTCCTGGTCTCACTAGTACTACCATTTTCTCCCTCCCTTCCCATTCCCTTTTTGCTGTCCTTTCCCATTAAATTCCCCAATATCCCTTGGGGTAATTTAGGGAGACTGGACAGCATTGGTTAGGTACTGCTAGTCACTTCCTCCTCCTCCTCCTCAAACTCAGTGGACACATAATAAGGGTCCTTCCAGTTCTTCCTTTTTCTGCTCATAGTGATAGGAGTCACTATGAGCCTCTCCTGCCTCAATTTTACAAACAATCCACAGCAGAACATCACAGAATGTCTACCTCACTCTGTAGCTGCTTCTATTGTGTCTGACTTCAGCGGAAAAGCAAAAACAACGTAAATCAATGAGTGGAAACTTTCTAGCCACTAAAAAATTGGCAGGGAATTTTGGCCAATGGGCGAAAAACGCAGACATTTTACTTGCTGTTTTAAAAAGCACAATTTCTCATAAAAAAGCAGACAATAACGTGGTTTTCGCTGAATTTCTCGCGGGAACAGAGCAACAACTTTCGCCCATCCCTAGTTGGCAGTACAAGCAGAAGAACTGTGTAACTTTATTGTTTTAACTACATGACTTGTGGTGGAGGTGATGGCAGGTGTGTGCACTCAATTAATCTTTTCATGTCCTTCAACAAACTCATAGCTGTACTCGTCTGTATTTTGCATTTGAGGGACAGCAGCAATAGCCACGTGTTATTTCAAATGAAGGAAACAATTGCACCCTCTCTGTCACATCAAAAGCACTTCTATTATGTTCCCTTGAGCACCAGGATATTTTAGGAGTGCTTCTGCTGATGCTAGTTATGGAACCTCTGACATGTTGTTGGTGTGTTTCCCAATCAGACTTGTGGTTTTGCTCCAGGTAGCATCTCCATGAGGATGTGCCTAGGTGTCATTCTGATTTCCCACTGCTCATATGCTTCTTACAAAGACAACAGATAAGAAAATATTTAGCTTTTGGGTCATGAGTAAAGTATCTTCATACTATAAACTTAATGCATTGAGTGGTTCCTGAGGGGCTACTTCTATGACTGGCTCTAGATGTTGCAATTGTACTACTTGTAATTGTCAAAGGTGCCACACTTCTAAGAGCAGAAGAAGCACTTATCATAGCTAGCATTGTGAAGGTTGATGAACTGTTTTGCTGGAAATTACACACCAACAACTTGTGTAGCTAAGTGGGGGATAAACTTGGAAGTGGTGACAATGCTTATAATGACTGGCACAATGATTAGGTATTTTTAGACATATTTACATGTCCAGAGTCAGACTTTCTATTTGATTTCTCCAACAGTTTATAAACAGACATATAGTGTTCAATTTCAATGATGGAAAATGAAAATTTTTGTCCATGTCATCATCTCTCTCACTCTCAACTTCATTTGTATCTGAAGACGAGAAAGATGCTGGAAAGATATATTCTAGATCAACATCATCATCAATAATAAGGTCATCCACAGCATCCCCCGCCACCTCTTCCCCACTATGCTTCTATTCCTCTAAGTTTTTTTAAGTTAAAAAATATATCTTTTGACTTTTCCTCTTAGAGGCATTATCAGAATGTTTGCTGCTATAAACATTGAGAGTGGTAAAGAACATGGATCACAGTTGGGTAAATCTCTTTTCTCCTTTCACACTCCCCAAACTCCCTTAAAGTGGATCTATCACCCTTTTAAAAGTTATGCTCATTAGTTAGAGCATTTAGTGAATAAGCTTCAAACACTATTATTTTCTTTTAAAAAAAGTTATGTTTCCGAAAATTAATATTTAAAGTGTGTCCTGTACCCTACTTACGGGCAAACTGCTCTTGCCGCAGTTTGCCGCACTGCCTCTGCTCCCGTCCCTCTACCCAGCAGCCTCCAATGACAGAGACTTTCTCTCTCTAAGCTAGAGGGATCTCATTGGCTAGATATCAATCTCTGCCAATGAGATCGCTCCACCTTAGAGAGAGAAAGTCTCTGTCATCAGAGGATGCCGGGTAGAGGGATGGGAGCAGAGGCCGAGTGGCAAACTGCGGCAAGAGCAGTTTGCCTGGAAGTAGGGTACAGGACACACTTTAAATCTTAACTATCGGACATATAACATTGTTTTAAAAGAAAATAATAGCGTTTTAAGCTTAATCACTAAATGCTCTAACTAATGAGCATAACTTTTAAAAAGGGAATAGATCCACTTTAACACAGAGAACAAATTACCTGTTCACGAGACTCCCTAAATAAATAAATAATGAATTAATGTAGTTATGAAAATAACACACTGTTGAAATAATTTACATTTTAGGGTTAACTTTATTTATCAGTTTTGCTAGGGCAATTTTGATTTCCTTACTCCTTAAGCTGTAAATGACTGGATTCAACAATGGAGTCACAACAGTGTACAAGAAGGATAGAGCCTTGCTGAGATGTAATGATTGTTCTTTATAAGGAAATAAATAAGCTGCAGTTAATGTTCCATAATATATGGAGACAACTGTCAAATGGGAGCTGCAGGTGTAAAAGGCTTTCTGTCTTCCAGAGGTAGTTGGTATCTTGAGGATGGTGCGGAATATGTAAATATAAGTTGCAATGATGAATGTTAATGAGAGGAATGTTGCTGGGAATCCTATCACAGTTATATTCCTCTCAATAAAAGAAGTGTCTGAGCAGGAAAGCTAAAGAAGAGGCGCAAGATCACAGAAGAAATGATCAATGCATTTGGTCCACAGAAGTGTAATCTGCATACCTGAAACACTGTATTAATCATTAATGAGAACGGTATTAACCAAGACCAGAAAACCAGGTGGAAGCATCTCTGGAAGTTCATAAGAGATGCATAACGAAGTGGGTTACAAATAGCTAGATACCGGTCATAAGACATGACCGATAGAAGGAAACATTCTGTAGTTACTAGAGCACCAAAGAGGTAAAACTGGGTGAAACATCCAACAAAAGATATGGTTTTCCTTTCTGCTAATATAAGACTCATCATCAAAGGGGTAATTTCTGTTGTCAGCAGTAGGTCGCAAGAGGATAGGTGACTCAGGAAGAAGTACATCGGAGAAATAAGGCTTCGACTAAAAGACACTACGGTAATAATCAGCAGATTTCCAGCTATTGTCACCATGTAAATTAGAAGGACAATAAGGAACAACAAACCTCTGAAACTGTGAATATCCTGAAATCCCAAAAGAAAAAAATGTTTTACTGTTGTTTGATTCATTTTATTCATTAGCTGTCACTGTAAAAAAAAAAAAAAACAGAAAGGAATAGGTCATTTAATACACAATTTATGTGTTTACATTTTGTTAAACTTTTGTTATGAAAAAATGATATGCCACAAGGTTTTACCTACTAAGTAGAAATAGGTGAAAAGTCAGAATTTTATTTTTCGTTGGAAATTTCATGAAAATAATTTCACACTTTTCATGCAAAATTTATCACAGATTGAAAATCCATAGAATTTCCTCTTTTTCACCAAACCACCATAAATTTCCCAGAAGAAGCTTGCCATTTTCTGCCTATGCCCAATAATTCTCACAGCTATTCAAAAATATTGAAAAAACAAGATGTAGGTGTGCAAAACTCAATAAAAAAAAGATGAAAATTAAAAATGTCAATACAAATTGGAATAAGAATGAAGAGACCAGCGAAAGGAAATTAAACTTAGTTACACAATATAATGTTGCACATAGAGACATTAGGGTCATATTAGAAGAACATTGGCCAGTTTTACTTAGTGACACTTTATTGAAAAATACTTTACTCAAAAAACTGAATGTTATAAATAGGTGAGCAAAGACATTAAAAAACAGCATTGCCCCAACCAAATTATTGAAACAAAACGGTAATTCTTCTAAAAGAGATGAACATTTTTTGAATACTTGGGGAAGTTGCAAATGTGGTCATGATAAATGTTTAACATGTTAAAATTTTGGCCACAGAATAGACACATTTACTTCAAACACTACAAAGGAATTGTTTGAGATAGAACAATATATGACCTGTGAAAGCTCGTTTGTTGTCTACCTAATAAACTGTATCTGTGGATTACAGTACATTGGGCAGACAACACAAAAACTGAGGACTCGTTTTGGCCAACATAGAAGAAATGTGGAAAAAGGCTGTTTATTGCTCATTGTCTATTGACACTGTGCAATGATACATAGTAAAGATCCATCAGTTTTACAGATATATCCATAGAACATATGGGATATTCAATTAATTTATAATAGGACACAAAGATTAATCACTTGAGAATCATTCTGGATTCTAGAGAGTAGGAAGTAATATCACTTATTACAAGTTTGGTGGCATCATAAGTATAGGTGTTTGTTTAGATATGCACGTTCACTTTAAGATTTGGTACATTTGGGGTTAAAACAGAGCATGTTTGTATATGGAGCTCACGTTGCGTGCACATTTATGTATTAATAAGTGGACTCACTGTCACACATGGTCCTGTTGACACATGAGTGTAACGACTCCGAAGCAGCGCCCAGCTCTATATCGGCTGCGGTGCGGGCAGTGTCCACTGCGCATGACTGCCCCGCAACTGGCTGGCAGTGACACTGTGGCCCGTGTAACGGGCTCTTCAACTAGTATATCTATATACCATTATTTTTTATTACCATGTATTATTAGTTTTCAGTTTACAATTTCAGTTACACATTGGATAAGATGGACAATTTACATTGAAAGGGATAGTAATACTTCGTTTTAACTTTATTTTATTTTGTAGGCATTAAAAAAACATGAAGAACGATATAAGTCTTATCTCTCAAACCTTTATGGTTTAAGAGATATTCACAAGCAAAGTTTCCCCTCCCGCCCCTTTTACCTAGTGTAAGCCATCTCTTCTCAGATGTGGAATGCAGTCCATAGACCAGACAGATAACAGCAGGGAACAATCTTCTTCCTATGAGAACAATGAAATCCCTGCCCCCCTTTTACCTAGTGTAAGCCATCTCTTCTCAGATGTGGAATCCAGTCCATAGACCAGACAGATAACAGCAGGGGACAGTCTTCTTCCTATGAGAACAATGAAAGCCCTGCCCCCCTTGACAAGTTTTTCAGCTTTTTCCCTTATCTTAATTGAAGATTGTCCCTCTCTGCAGTCTACCTGGGCACCTCCCTTCTGATCTGGTTGAACGGGGGGGGGGGATACTTTGTGAATATCTCTTAAACCATAAAGGTTTGAGAGATAAGACTTATATCATTCTTCATGTTTTTTTAATGCCTACAAAATAAAATAAAGTTAAAACGAAGTATTACTATCCCTTTAAATCGGAGATATTAGATATCCTGTATCTGACTCTGTGTTTATTATTAAGAGGTTGTTCATTTCTGAACTATTGGATCCAAGAGTGCAATGTGTTAAATTATAAACCTAAAAGGTGAGGGGTTGGAGATAGAAACTCAGGATATTGGTCATCCTAGTATATCCTAGAATGCTCTAAGTGGAAGGATCTATGAGTCTAATAGAATATATTCGATTTAGGTTGTTTTTCAACCTTTGGGTGGTGAAGTGGGTTATGTGAGAAATATCTTGAATATTTATGCATTTGAGGTCCACACTTTGTTACTTTACACATACTTTGTGTGATCATTATATTCGTGATGTGACAGGAGAATTTGTCATTCCGATGTTCTGTGGCTTCTGTTTTGGGAGATACATTGAAGATGAAATAGTTAAAATTTAAGGGTGATCACATCTCTGGAGGCAGACAGAGGGAGTGACTAACGTTTAAAAGTGGGGAGAGTTTGATAGG
This sequence comes from Rhinophrynus dorsalis, assembly GCA_037306005.1. Classification (NCBI taxonomy): domain Eukaryota; kingdom Metazoa; phylum Chordata; class Amphibia; order Anura; family Rhinophrynidae; genus Rhinophrynus; species Rhinophrynus dorsalis. The sequence goes on from CM074721.1 coordinate 558,807,750, forward strand.
GATTATTTCACATATATTTCATTACTTGTTTGATACAGTGGCAGTATAATGCCACAAAATGCATTACATATTTCAACAATAGTGATACATTGTTTTAAATTTGGTACTTTTGAACGTACCAATTATTATTTTACATTTATGTATTTTAAATAAATTTGTTTATATATCACTAACATACTCAACTCCTAGAATTATCACTCTTTTATAAGTGATAGTGACACTTAAATACTCTGCCTGCAACATCCAGAATTGCTTAGAGGATCAATATTGATTGAGCTTGAGTAGGGACAAGTGATCCAAATCTCCCTGCACGCAATTAAGAACACCGGTGTGGACTATACACCGGTGCAACAAACTGTGTGAGTACAGAGAATTAATGTTTCCTATGTATTACTGACCTCTGTCACCAGAGAGAATCATACTGACACTTTGTTTCTTTTTTGTCTTTTGGCTTATCGGATGGGACACTGTGTGGAGCACCAACCAAACCCTGTGTAGCCTCTGAACAGTCCGGGAATATACCCAAGTGCAAGTGGGGAATATAAATAACTTCCATCTGCAGTCTTTGTCTTTCTTACACATATGTGTTTGTCAAGACCATCTTAAGTTGTGAGTACCCTGTTTAAGGGGCTTGGATTGGGCTAACTAATTGAAGTTACAATACATACTACTCTATGAGGCACCCCTCTTTCTCCCTCTCTTTACTATGTACGTTAGTACACCTTCTGGAGGTGTTGGTTCAGCAGCACTCAGGTTTGGTATTTTGGGGTTCACTTGAGTATCTCAGGCTGCATTGTTCACTTGTGGTTGTTGCCTTAGTCCTGGTAGTGTGTTACCAGGTGGATCTGCCTTACTGGTACTATAGAATGTCTGTTTGCAATCTTACTCCACAGCGCTGTTGGCAGTCTTACCCCGCTTGTGACTACAGGTGGGTTTTTTTTTGTTTGCCTCCATTTTTGTGCAGCTTTCGTGTACCTTTCGCTGCAGGGTTCTTCCTTCCTATTTAGTTGTCTCCTTCCTGTCTGGGAGCCCCAGGAGTTTGTTGGTCCTTCCTTGTCACAATTCTGCATATTGAAATCCAGCCTGACCTCCAAGCCTCTAGCTACGGTTCTTGCTTACACTCCTGGCCAGGGCCCCAGCTCAACTGGGTTGGGCATTTGGCAAGGACCCCAAGGATAACCCAGTTCTACCCCAGCTGAGGGAAGGAAACAGCCAATACTCACAACAGCAGGTAGCCAACTCGGAAGCAGCATCTGCTAGGGCTAGTAACTAACCCTCCTTCACCAGTCTATCGGTACTAAAGAGCGGGGATGGACTGAGATCTAAAGCCGCAACCCAAACTCGATAACTGCAGCCAGACAGACTGAGTGAAAAGGAGATGGGGAAAACATGGCACCCAAAGGGCCATAATGCCTCAGTGGCCTAGAGGACACTGCCCCATGTACTGACAGGGACGAGGTTGGGTGAGGACAGACAATGCTCGCCAGGGAGGTGGGAGTGACTGAAGGCAAAGCTGCTACTGTGAGAAGATACAGGCAATAAAGGGAGAACACAAAATGGACAAGACAAGCACAATAAGCCAAGATACCTAATAGCCAAGGTTGCCAGGAGAAAGGAAAGTATAGAAGAGGACACAGTAAGGATAGTCAAGAGAGAGACACAAATCTACCAGGATCATCAGGAACCATACAGGGAGAGGCAAAATCAAAGTCAAAATAC